>OZ005652.1:197351020-198807270 GCA_963930645.1 Salticus scenicus
ACTCAGATCGTGTTACAAAAATGTTAGAAATAGTTCATTCGGATCTTTGTGGGCCCATTAGGATTCCCTCAATAGGTAAGTCCTTTTATTTTATTACCTTTATTGATGATTATTCTCGTTATTGTGCAGTAAAATTCTTAAAAACTAAAGATGAGGCATTGAATGCTTTTAAAGAAATCAAACTTCTTTGGAAAAATGAAAAATCTATTAAAATAAAAAAATTCATGAGTGATAATGGGGCGAATTTATTGGAACTGAATTTGAAAATTTCTTGAAAGAAAATGGTATTCAGCATAGATTAACAACCCCTTATTGCCCGGAGCAATCAGGTGTTTGTGAAAGGAAAAATAGAACTCTCGTCGAAATGGCCCGTTGTCTATTATCACAATCAAAATTACCCTTAAATTTATGGGCAGAAGCTATTAACACTTCTAATTATATAAGAAATAGATGCCCAACAAAAGCTTTAAATGGAAAAACCCCATATGAATTATGGAATAATATAATACCTAACGTTAGTTATATTAAATCTTTTGGTTGCACTTCTTATTATTTCGATAACCACCCTAAACATAAATTTTCCCCAAGGTCTAAAAAGGGAATATTTGTCGGTTATTCAGAAATTCTAAAGCATTTCGTATTTATCTTCCTGAATCAAATACAGTAATTATATCCCGTAGCGTAAAATTTTTTGAAGCGAAATCTAATGATTTTTCAAAAGTAGGTCAATTGTATCCGGATGTTTATCAGAAAGAAATACAATTAAGCGAACCACAAAATGAATCACACATGCAGCAGTCAGAAGAGAAAATTTCTCCTCAGAAAATAAAAAATGAAAAAGATGAACTGTCACGTGACCTTGTTTCTGCGCCATCCGATTCAGAAGAGAAAAATATATTGTCGTTGCGTAATCGCGAAATAATTAGGGAGCCGGAATCAATTGCAAATGCTGTTTATAGTTTTAATTCGGAAATAGAAATAAATAATTCCTTGAAGGGTTCAGAAGCTTCTAATTGGTATAAAGCAATGACTGAAGAAATTAAAGTGATTTTAAAAAATGATACATTCGTAGTAACAGACAGGCCCGAAAAACAATGCATTAAAGGTAGATTTGTCCTTACCAATAAATATGATCAAAATGAATCTCTTTTGAAATATAAAGCGAGATTAGTAGCTCGCGGTTTTAGTCAAAAATTAGGTATAGATTTTCGTGAAACTTTTTCTCCGGTAGCACGAATGGGATCTATTAGAATCTTAGCAGGTTATGCTGCTAAATTAGGAATAAAAATACATCAATTTGACATAACGTCAGCATATTTGAATGGAAAATTAGATGAGGAAATTTTTATGGAAGTTCCCGATTACTTTAAAGAAATACTTCAAATAATTATAAATGAAAATTGCGATAGGGACATATCTGATAAAGCAGCCGAGATTCTTAAATATCTAAATGTAGGGAATAAAGTTCTTTTGTTAAAAAAATCGCTGTATGGGCTCAAGCAGGCCGGGAGATGTTGGAACACTAAGTTAAATAAAATTTTGAATGATTTCGGAGCAAAACAAACAAATGCAGATCCATGTTTATATTATACTAAAAGTGATAAAGGGTTGACTCTTATAATGATTTACGTTGATGACATATTGTTTATGTCACAGGACCCTGATATGTTAGAAAACTTCAAAATTCATCTTAATGAAAAACTAGATGTTAAATATTCAGGCATAGTTAAATATTGTCTAGGGATAAATTTTCAGTTAGAAAATGGCCTTGTAACAATGAGTCAACATAGTTATATTAGAGAGCTGTTAGAGCGTTTTGGCATGACAGAAGCCAAGCCCGTAGCTTGTCCTATGGATACAAGCATTCGATTAAAAAAGGCCGAAAAATGTTGTGAAAACGAATATCCCTACCGTGAATTAGTTGGAAGTTTGATGTATCTTGCAATTTCCACCAGGCCGGACATTGCAAATTCCGTCAGTCAATTAAGTCAATTTCTAACCTGCTTTGATAAAACTCATTGGACTGCCGCTAAACGAGTTTTACGATGCTTAAAGAAAACAATAAATTTTTGACTTGTATTTAGAAAAAGTAATGAGCCCTTGTTCGGTTACACTGACGCGGATTGGGGGAATTGCCTCGATGACCGTAGATCATATACAGGTTACTGTTTTATATTTTGCGGGAGTGCAATTACATGGGAAAGCCGTAAACAGTGTACCGTAGCTCTCTCATCAACGGAAGCCGAATATATGGCTTTATCCGATGCCACTAAGGAAGGGATGTATTTATGTTAATTACGAAATGAGTTATCTGATGGCAAAATTGAAAAAGTGAGTATATTTACAGATAACTTAGGATCTATTAAATTAGCTGAAAATCCGATCTTTCATAAGCGCACTAAACATATAGACATTAGGCATCATTTCATAAGGGATGCACTGAAAAATGGAATTATTGATTTAAATTTTGTGTCTACTGAAAATATGGGGGCTGATATTCTTACAAAAGCATTAACATCATCAAAACATTACAACTGTTGTAAAATTATGGGATTGGAAGATGTAACATTGTTATTTGGGTAAATACGTCGACATTGTGAGGGGGTGTTAGGTTACATTTATTTTTCCATTACCAATGCCTCTTGTATTTACCCTCCTTCACTGTATAATAGATCATTCCAATAACGACTGGCGCGCCACCGCTTGGACTGTTCGTACGGCGCATCTTTTACCTGTACCTTTGTTGAATATTTGTTTCTCTATATGTAACTATGTGATGTGAGTGTTCGTCTAATTAAAAGTGTTTCGTTTTAATATGGACTCATCAATATGCATTATAATTTGCGTGCTCTGCTTTCTAAGCCCAATACAATCATGTGCGACAATCAATCTGCACTGAGATTAGTAAAAAATTCTGTTCATCACAATCGCACAAAACACATTCATATTCGCATCATTTTGTGCGAGAAGTTTACAATAATAAACTAATAGACATTAAATATATATCATCAGATGAACAACCTGCTGATATTTTAACAAAAAGTTTAAACGCATGTAAACATGAAAAATGTTGTGATATGACAGGACTTAATACTCAGGACTGATGAACTTAAAAAAAATATTTAAACTGTGTTTTCATTAAGAAATTAACTGCTTATATTTTACATATTTTATTTTATTATATTAACCATAATTATTTGCTTATAATTTTATTTCTTTACTAATACATTTCTCATTTTAAGTAATTTTTGCATAAAAATAATTTTCTGTAATTTTTAATATGCTATTATAATGTATAAATATGTTTTATTTTCGAAACATTTATTGAAAAATGGGGAAAATGTAAGAATTTTCAATGCATGTTTCCTCATATCATTTGTTAACTAGCGCACACCTCTCATGACGTCAGATGTGACGTAACTGTATTACGTAATCAACAGCGCATCCTTCGTTTCTCAGAGAGGTTTATATGAGTCTGTACGAGAAAGCTGTGCTAAGCATGCGGCATGGAAGTGCTAGCATTATGTTATTCTTCTTTTCTATATTATTAAATGTTGTGACTGTTTAAAAGACTCTGCTTTTTACTCTGTGGACCCATTTAAACCAACAAGTTCGTTATAAGCAAGAAAAAACTTGAATGAAAAACAGAGTCAAAATTACCTCAGTTATAGTCAACATTTGGTGATATTTCATGAAATATCCTCCATTAATGAAAATTTGAAATATTTTTCTCACCTGAACCCATGCCTTCTCTACATTACGAAACAACTATAAAATATGTAATTTTTTCCAAATATTAGGTTACGATGCTATTAAAATTTTTCATACATATTAGGCGAGAGGCAAACAAGTCTCGATGATAGCTCCAGAACCCTTATGCTTGTCCATTACTAACTTCAGTTTCTTTTTCTCGTCTATTTTCCCTGCATTCTCTTGTGTTAGTTATTTTCACACACTTGTAATTGTGCATTTTTTTTCTCTCATGCTATTTATTTTCTGTGAATTTTTTTGCTTTTTGCCCGTTAGTTTCACATTTTACACTGAGAAGAAAAATATACAGCCTTTATCCAAAACGAATAAGTTATCATTTTCTAAATCCCTAAACTAGAAATATAGATTTCCGAGCTATGCGTATAAGGCAAGTCAACAAGATGAATAGACGAAATTTTCGAGAATTTCTAGTCTATGCATTTCTAGATGTTATAACAATATTCTAAATATTCTGAATCCTTTGTATCACGAGAAATTCTCGCTTGATTTTCTAGAATTAGGTCATAAATTAAGATTATAGTTGCTAAAACTAGCTTCTTGTGTTCGAATTTATTTGCTGAGACTTTTACTTAAGTTTGACATCGATAATATAAGAAAACGCTCTAGAATTCTAATAGGAGTTTCTAGAACTCGCTTCCATAGAGGACTAGAATTTATAAGGATGACGTGAAACTATTTTTACTAGAGCCACAATCTAGATTCTAGATGTCGGATACAGAATTTTGTCTCAGTGTAAAGTGTAATTGCAACCATACTTTAGAATTTAAGAAAACGGAGAAAAGGTAAAAAATGTATTCTTAATATGCATAGGTTCTCAATAAACGGGGGGAAATGTCAAATAACTATAAGAAAAATACAACGTTGGAACTGATAATAATTGTTAAATTCCTTGAAAATGCTTATGATTTAAACAAGTTTTTCCATTTAGATTCATTTACAGTTTTTTAATTGAAAAATAAAACATATTGCATGTTTTCTTAGTTAACAAAATTTACCCGCTTTATTTGTTTGCATTTCTACGTTTATTGTGATATTTGACGATACATGAAGAATTTATCTTCGTTGGTGTCTCTGAAAATTTATTCATGAAATAAATTATTCATTAAATAAATTTATAATGTTAATAGCTCAATGCTTATTTGTAAAATGCAACAATATTTACTTTCAAAATATAATGTTTATCTTTAATGCCTATTAAATGTTTATCTTGTAAGATAGTAGAGAGGCGTTAGTTTCTAGAAGCTGTATTAATTTGTCATAATTTTGAACACTGTAACTTCATTGATGATTCGATATGTGGGTTTTTAATTTTCAAAGAAATACTTTTGTTTTTCAATTAATAAAGTGCATTTAGTAGAATACAAAACATCTACAAAATATTTGCTAGAAATCTCTGATCGTAAAATATAGATTACAAAAATAATTAATTAATGAATGTGCAAAGAGTGAAAGCTGTATAGAAAATCTCGTAACTTGATCTAATATAATATGATAATATTAGCAGATTTAAATTTTATGGTTTTAAGAAAAACTGTTCCCAAGTTAAAATTCTTGCTGGTATTTGTTTGCTAGTCTAGCATTAAATGCTGTATCCCAGCATGTAAAATAGCATAAAATACCAAAAATATTTGCTGGTTCCACCAAAATTACCAGCAAGTCATGGTGTGTATTGGCACAGTTTATTGCTTGTCCAGCATACATAATCCAGCTTCTGTTGCTTGAATAGTATGTTGCTGGTCCAGCAGTAATTATGACTACTATTTACTTGAAATTTCTGCTATACTAGCAGTAATTCACAACCAACAGATGCTTTTTTGTTGCTATTTTCTCACTTCTCACTGGCATCTAGCATGCCATGCTATTTCTACTTAAGCTGCCGACATAACATATTACGCTGGCAAGCATAGAAAAGCACATAATAGCTTGTTAAGGTACATAAATCTCCAGGTTTTGGAAAAGCTTAAACAACAAATAAGCATAAAATGCTTGTATATAGCTTGTCGTGCTATTGCTGTGTAAGCTAGCTAATATAGCATTTTATGCTGGCTAGCATTATAAAGCATATAACAGCATGAAAATCTAGCAGACAAAGCAAAACATAGCAATAACTAGCCTATTTTCTTTGCTGGTACTAGCATGGATTTTAACTTGGGTTGAAACCCTTTATTAATAAAATTAATCAGTAATCAGTATAAACTTTGAATAAACAACGCAAAAAAGTAAAAACTCGCAACAATTGCTTCGGGTTGAAAGAAAACACAACCTTTCGTCAGGCGAACGAAGTAGGCACGAGGGCTGAAAACAAAGCTTCAACGCACAGAACCAACCTATTTTAGGGAAGAGCAAAAACAAATAAAGCTGAATATAAATTTTATAACTCTGGTCACGCTAGTATTTATGTTTACACTTGTCTTTATTTATTCTTGCTCTTCATTAAAATCGGTTTTGTGTGTTGCCGCTTTGTTTGCAGTACTCTGTCTACTTTGTTCGCGTGACGAAGGGTCTTTTTTATTTCAACCCGAAACAACTGTTGCGAGTTGAGTTATTGTTTTTATTTTGTTTATTCAAAGTTTTATACTGATGACTTTTAAAGGCTAATTCTGCGGTGCTTTTTTTTTACAGTAAAATTAATCACTTTCCGTAAAAAGTATGATGTCGACAGTACAGTCTGTTTTAATATGTTTCATTAACACGTTAAGCGCCACGCAAATTCTTAAAATCCATTAAAATTCCATAATGATTCCTCCTGTAATAAATAAAAATTAAGCAAATCTTTAATAAATTTTCAATCATTAAATGTAATATTTTCAGTTTTATATCCTATTTTATATCCGCCACCGAAGGTTGACGCGGCTTTATATCATATCTGACACTGTCAGGCCACCGATGACTGACAAGGCGCGCAACGTTTCAATTTTTTATTGGTACTGCTTTTACTTTCGGGGTAAAATTTTCACTGAAATGTTTGAAGTATAGCATGTTCTGCACACTCCTAGTTTCAAGATCATTCCTTCAGTACTTAGAGATATATGACAAAATATCTAGAATGGCTGACATGGCGCTCGCCGTGTTAATCTGTCAGTAAAATGTATCATCAAAAGGTGGAATAAGTGTTTTTGAATTTTGTGCAATAAACCGTGCACAAGAGCACTTATAAGGAAATTATATGTTGCATAGTTTCGTTTTCATTTATTTATATCTAAAACAAATTCTTCCGAAATGGGTTTATATACACACCAATGTTTAATATTTTTTATCAAAATACTTTTCAAATAACTGCAAAAATCGTCATGCTATTAAAAAATATACTTATATTATCACTAAACCTTTCAGCTTAATTAACTGACAAGTTTAAACAAACTAACTTAGACAGAAGGAAAGAGAACAGAAAAGTCAAATAAAATTACAGCGATGAAATGAAAAACTTCACTTTTCCAAGACAAATTAAACAATAGTTTATTATTTTGGCAATCATGTCGCCTCAAGTTTGTTTCCCATTTTTTTAAAAAAGCATACTTACTTTCTTTCCCAATACACTACTCGCCATGGCCCATGACCAAGATAGTGTGCTTTCGAAGCTGGTAGACGGGAATTTCTAGGTTCGATCCCAAGCGGATTTTTACAGTCACTATTTGTAAGCCGACTTTTCTCCTTGAAGAAACGTCAAATATGGGATTAAAAAAATATCGGCTTTTTAACCCTTTGCCGCTCAGTGTTCCACTACATGGAACACCTAACTTCGCTAGCTTCTCCAACTGTTAAATTCAATTGCAAATGCATAAAAATAGGTTTATTTTTAACTTTGAACTTTCCTTTTCACCCATAGATGACACCACTACACAAGGCAATCCATGATATTTAACTGAGACGCGTTATTTTAAATCCTCGTATTTGCAAGAAATTTTGTAAATTTTTTTTGTCATACAAAAAAGATTCCTTGAAAAAAAAATTTCTATGTGATATCGTTGGCTGTACTCTAAATTATTTATGCTATATTATTTTAAACTTTTTATACATGAAACATACGAGGAATTGTTGAATAAAATAAGGTGTTCCATCTCCTGGAACACTGCAACACTAGCGCTTTTCATTACGCAACCGAAAGCAATGATGAGAGAAGACAGCTGTGTTCACGTTTTCTGTTTTCCTCTGTTTGGAGGGAATGACGTCAAGCTATCAGATGCTGCGAGGGAGAGTTTTTCTTTTTTTTTTTTTTTTTTTAATAAACAACCTAGAAATATATATTCCAAACTTCTACCAAAAGGGTGTAACGTGCTTCTAAAAATTCATGAAGCTAAAAAATAGACTAGTTGTAAATATTTTTGCACATAGGACTTGTATATATGTATACTAACTGTAAATATCAAATTATTTCATAAAAAATCACATAACAATTTTTTTTTTTTTTTTTTTTTTTGGGGGGGGGGGGGATAGAGTAGCAGGCCTCCCCGTGTGTAAACCCTGGGTCATGCGAAATCTGCTACAGAGGTATAATACAGTGTTTTTTAATTCATATGCAAAATCTTTTACTCATTTACGCGCTTCTCTGCGATGCTCACTTAGACGCACTTTTCAGAGCTCTAGTGGCGCAGTGTTCCAGCTGATGGAACACCCACAGATTAAAAACGGTAAGTACTATCTTTACAAAATTATACCTGCGTACTCCTTTAGACCTAAGTAGATAGTCTACAACTTCTTTTCTTGAAATTCCAACTTTAAAGGGTAGTGCGCTCTAAAGGGTTAAAGTGTCTTAAAATACTCTTGTTTTGACCATCGTATGGAAATTTCTTTTCCCATAATGTATTGAATGTGTGTACGGAAAGAGGGAATGAAATATTTATGCATTTCTTATCAATATATTTATGCATTTTGAAAAGAATATATCAATTCACTTAATTTGTCAAGTGGGTGCTGACGCTTGTCGTTTTAATCTTTTCTTTTTTCTAATGGATTTCTCTGAAACTCGGGGATATGATCTTTTAAAAGACCTCCATGAACGTAATCATGCAGATCTAAGATCCACACGTATTATAGTATTAAACAGAGTTCCCTAGTATATATATTTAATCTTTTTTGTTCAATAACAAAGTCTCTTGCGAAATCAACTTCTTTATTGATAAAATAAAAGCTCGGAATAGCTCATTCTGTAAGAATGTTTCCATAAGTTGCTCATTTTCTTCAGTGTTAGTCCTAAAATATATATTATTTTCATATTTATCCTATCAAATACCTGTGATATATAATATAATATACATATTTATTTATTTTTAATATTTTGAGAAGTACAATATGAATTTATTTACTTATTTATTTATTTTTTATAATAATAAAACTGTTCTAAACTGAAAGCGTAACATGGAAATTTGCACTATACCCTAACGGTGAATGTTGGATTCTGCTTTACATTTTATAAGATCTAAAAATATTACATAAAAATTCTCGAATTTTCTACTAGGGTTATAAGAATTACCTTATTCAGGGAAATAAATTCTTCAAAAAACTTCCGTCTCAGAATTAGGCTTAAAAGTAATTGATTTCTGGTTCTTACATCAAAATTTTTAAGAAATTTTAAATTTTATAACCAGGTTCAATTTTAAAATAATCTTTTTAACAAAGCTAATATTTACTTTATTTTATTTAGTTAGTTTTACAGTTTAGTAAATCGTTAAAAGAATTGCAACTAAGAGAGGTCTCAATTGAAGTTCATACAAGCAGTGTATTCTGTTGTAACCTAAGCATTTATTTATAGGAAGACCAATTAAGGTAAAAATCGGAATTTTAAAAGAAACTGAAACATTTACCTATGCAAGATATAAAAGTTAGCTCAAAAACTAAACAACCACTTCATTGAACTGATAGTTTAAATATATTTATGCTGATTTAAAATTAATAATAAATATGTAACTTTAACTAAATTTTCAAAATCGAATTTTTATGCACAGCAGTTTATGCTTAAATATATTTTCTTATTGAAAATAAATAAATATACACTACTGGCCATTAAAATTGCTGCACAAAGAAGGAATGATAATAACGGAATGAAATTTGTTGGACACATACATTATAGTAAGAAGAACAATTGATTAAAATTTCAGGAAATTTGGAGTAATATGTACTGAGAAAACAGTACATAAAGCAGCGACCTCTGTAAGCAATAACAACACATATCTGCCTAGGCATTGAATCGAACAGCGATTGAATGACATGTACGGGTCATTCAGAGCACTTCATGAAGTTTTAACATGATGCCACAATTCATCGATCGAAGTTACTGGTGAGTGGTGGGAGGCCAGTGGCTTTTCAACGATTAAACAGTCATTTTCATTGGTTCGAGATCAGGAGAAATCGCTGGCCAGAGCAACAGTCGAACACATTCGGCTTCAATGAAGGTCCAGACAATATGGACAATTTGCGGTCGTACATTGTCCTGCTTAAATGTTTCGCTTCGGAGGCCTTGAATATAGGGCAGAGCGATGGGCCTTAACTCGTCAGAAATGTAATGCCTGGTATTCAGAGTGGCGGAATGAAAACAAGAGGTGATCGGGACGTGTATCCAATGGTACCACATACCATCAATCCAAGTGGTGACTCAGTATGCGGTTTCTAAAATTCTGATTACCCTCAAAACCGCATCACTGATATGGAACCATTAATGTTTGATCAACGATGAACCTGGACGCAGGAATATCGTGAAGTCACCTTTCAGGCAAATCACAATCCTGTTTACAGCATCAAGATTGGCTTATCCGTATTTAACAGCATTATGAATAATGCACATTACCAGCTGGGATTCGACATCATCATACTGTCCATCATTTGCAATGATGTTATGGGTTCCCATTGGGTACACGTCTCGATTACTTCTTGTTCGTATTCTGGCACTCTGAACAGCGGCCATTCAATTTCTGTTGAGTTAAGGCCCGCCCCTCTGCCCTGTATTCGAGGCCTCCGTAGCGCAAAATTTAAGCAAGATAATGCACGACCGTAAAGTTGTTTGTATTGTCCGTACCTTCTTTGATACAGAATGTGTTCGACTGTTGCTCTGGCCAGCGCGTTTTTCTGATCTCGCACCAATGAAAATGATTGTTTAATCGTTGAAAAGGAACTCCCCCCCCCCACCACTCACCAGTAACTTCGATCGATGAATCGTGGCATCGTGTTAAAATTTCATGAAGTGCCCTACCCGTACATGTCATCCAATCGCTGTTCGATTCAATGCCCAGGCAGATAGGTGCTGTTATTGCTGACAGAGGTCGCTGCTTTATGTACTGTTTCCTCAGAACATATTACTCCAAATTTCCTGAAATTTTAATCAATTGTTCTTCCTACTATAATGTATATGTCCAACAAATTCCATTCCGTTATTATTATTCCTTCTTGGTGTAGCAGTTTTAATGGCCAGTAGTGTATATTGACAATATATCTTCTAAAATAATTTCTAAAACAAGCTAGTAGACATTGATTATATTACTATAATATAAACCCCTCATTTATTTCATTAAATAGTTTTGTAGCCTCTTAAATAAATTTGTAGAGACATTTTTAGGCAGTATTTCGATTACATAAAACTTGATACGCATTTTCTAGATTAACTTTATGACTATTCAGTTAATCTATTCATATTCTTTAATCTATTAATATTGAATGCTATTTATTATGCAGTTCAGTTCAATTTTCTCCCACTTGACTCACTAAAAGTTCTTTATAATAAGAATTCTTCCAGTATCCTCTTCATCTTATCAATCGCTATACTTAAAGAAGAAATATATATTCATGTGCGATTAATTCAAGATTACTTTCAGAACTACATCACACACTTCAAGAGGTTCTTTCTCATTTCGTTTACAAAAGGAAATGAGTTGATTGAATATTTTTTTTCTTTTTAATCCGTTTTGAAAACTGAAGCTATGAAATAAATAGACGCGTTAAATATTTTCTTTAATTTAAAAACTGAAAGTTAAATGGATATTAGTGTGCTAAAAAAATTGTCTCTGTCAAAATAAAACTTTAAATGCATTTTAATATAGTTCCTTTTTTCCTTTAAACCACGTAAATGCAATATTAAATTTATTTTAAATGAAATTTAAAAAAAAAAAAAAAAAAAAAAAAAAAAATGTAATTCAAAATAAATATGGAAGCTTTTCAAATTGTATTTCAAAATAATTGTTATTTATTACATCTAATATTAAAAGTGCATATTTTTATTCAAAAATAGTTAAATTTTTTATTTAGGTTAAAAACTGAAAGGTGGGTGTCTACCAAACAAACCAATGTATTAAAATTTTAATTTAAATGTACTTTTAATATAGTTGCCGTCTTACTCTAAATTACGAATATGCAATATTAAATTTATCTTATACTATTAAGTGAGAAATATATATATATTTCACTGTTCTCGAAAACGGTAGCTCTGACAGTCACGTGATTTAACACTAAGGTGCCCTTCGAAGGGTCATTGTGCACATCGAAGTCAGATTTTCGAATTTTTCTTTTAATTAATAAAAATATGAAAATAAAACTTCCCATTTCTATAATGACGCAGAATGGAGAATCTTTAGAGAGAATTTATTGGTTATTTGATTTTCATTGATTTAAGTGTATTTTGCGTTAAACTAGAGCTACGTTATGAGGAATTACGAGATATTTGATTGGTTTCTTTTATTTTTATTGATTTGAAGTAGGGGTGTCCAGTGATTTTTTTTTTTAACATGCTTGACAGTGATTGCTGCGAAAACGAGTTTCGTGCGTTTTCAGATTCATGCACAGCGTGGTAGGGGTGTCCATTGATATTTTTTTGGTTTTAACATGCGTGATAGTGATTGCTGCGGTACCGAGTTACGTGCGTTTTCAGATTCATGCACAGCAAGGTAGGGGTGTCCAGTGATGTTTTTTTGGTTTTAACATGCGTGATAGTGATTGCCGCGGAACCGAGTTTCGTGCGTTTTCAGATTCATGCCCAGCGTAGTAGGGGTGTCCAGTGATGTTTTTTGGTTTTAACATGCGTGATAGTGATTGCCGCAGAACCGAGTTTCATGTTTTCTGAGATTCATGCACAGCCATGTAGGGCTATCCAGTGATTTTTATTATTATTATTATTTTTTTTTTTTTTTCATGTGCGTAAAGCGTACATACGTTCGTTATAGTGATTGCTGCGAAAACGACTTACGTGTGTTCTTGACCATTTATCGAATAGTGACTTTTACTGTACGAATAACAGCTTCAACTGTTTCCAGAATATTCGAAGAATTAACATTTCTATTTGACTGTTTTCGAGAATATTCGTTTTAATAATAGTTTTGTTGCACAGATTCGAGAAATTCAAAAAATGTTTGACATTGTCAAGAAGATCCCATAAAACTCAGAAGAAAATAGTCGCCAATCGAAATATATTTATTTAAACGTTTCAATTATTCAATTAAAAAAAAAAAAAAAAAAAAAAAAAAACTTTAAATATAGTGCCCAGCGAAGCGGGCGAAGCCTGCTAGTTTAAAATGAAAAAAATAGATACTTTAATTCAAAATAAAAATTGATGCTTTTCCAATTATAATTCAAAATAATAGTTATTTGCAGCATCTAATATTCAAAATACACATTCTTGTTTAAACAAGTTATATAAGCCAAACAGTTTTCAATAAAAACAATAAATTATTAGAATGGATTAATAAGAAATATTTTTATTTCGAGAACAATAAAAATTTTAAACTCTTGCATTCTAGATAATACGTAAATAATTAATATAAAGTAAGATGTCAAGTTGAACGACTTAAATTTCTTTTTTTTATTATTATTATTATTATCATTCATAATGGAATGGGATTTCAAATTAATTATTTCGAAATATATTCATTATATACATAAGTTTTTGAGTTTTATAACATTATTAAAAAGTTTGTTTTCAGAGCTATTAATTAAACCTATTTCTTTTAACTAAAATTTATAATTGCTAATTAATTTCAAATAAATGTTCATACTATCGGTCAATGTTTATTTTAAAAAATAATTTTTTATTCGAATAAATGTTAATAGATTAATTTAATTAATATAAATATTTACACAACCCTGAAAATGCCAATGTAAAAATATTAAACGCAAACTGCAGTTTCGGTAGTATGACGAGGTGGATTTCTACTCTTATATATAGACAAGGAAGTGAATTTTAGAGTCAGAATAGCAGCTAATAGAAATTTAAGAAACTGGAGGTGTTAGCCAATAGGAATTTAGGATGTAGAGAGCCGTGTAAAAATCATGAATATGTAAATTTTATGTAAAATTTCCAAAATTCAGAGGGATGATATACAGAAAAAACGCGATTAATGATATTTTTATGATTTTTATAGATATGGAAAGTTTCTAGAAAATCAAGTTTATGTAAGTGTCTAAGTAAGCCGACAGAAATACTTCCATGAATTGGCTGCTATTCTGACTCTAAATTTTGCTTATCTCTTTATATATAAGAGTAATAATCCACCTCGTCATTCTGCACTGATGATGGAGCTTTACGCTACCGAAACTGCAGTTTTAGTTTAATATTTTTACATTAGCGTTTTCAATGTTGTGTAAAAAATTTATATTTCTGTTTAACGTCTAGTCTGCTTACATATAATTTAATGAACATTATATTATCTGGATTTTATGATATAAAACATTTTAACATTTATTTTTTTCAAAAAAAACTTTACAATTATTTTTTTTCCTATAAAACCTTTTATAATCATCACTTCTCCCTTCTTAAAAAAAAAAAAAAAAAATTAAAAAGGAAAAACTAATGATCATTATCAAAATTATACCAGATTATATCGACATAACCTTTTTTAATGTATTCGCAATTTTTCAGAAAAACACTGAATATATATATATATTTTTTCTTTCCTTGTATCACTAGGAAATAATAATAATAATAAAAAAAAAGAAAAAAAAAATAGGGAATGCTTAAAATCAAGTACACACGAATTCTTCAAGTTCTTTACACGATGAAAATCCAACTATTTCCAAAATCGCTTTAAAGAATTCAGATATATGATTGACCAAGAAGTGCTAATTTGGAAGGATATAAGAGTTTATATCTGGCTGGATTTTATTCGTCATTCTGCTGTAATTTTCGCTAACTAAGACTGATTAGACGGAGACCTACTACTTAAACCTGTAAAGGGTAGGGTAACTAGGCTCATTAAATATCAACTACCAGAATTTACGGACAGAGTTAAAACAAAAGAAATAAGTGACTTTTTTAAGCTACGTTGTCAAAGAATATTATTATTATTGTTGTTGTTGTTGTTGTTATTTATTATTCCTGGATTATCTTTTGCAGTTAGATTTCGTAATTACGTTCTTGCAGAGACGACACTGTATGTTAAACATCAATGTCTATTCCGAAATATTACGATCACCGATGCCTTAACCGATTCTCGTACACGGCATCTGGAAACCGAAAGCTAGAGACTATATATTCTGACTCAAGATTTGCCAGATTAGAAAGGTGACTGTCAACTGATGTTATGTGCAGTTTCTCTTACTTATGTTGTGTTGTATAATAGCTGTATTAAGCATTTTCTACTAAATCCAAATATTGAAAATCTTAATCTTTTAAACCAATCTGCAGTTTTAACTGTCTCAAAAAATATATACCGCATCATTTGATGCTTCTTAAGAAAAATTCAATGCATTTGGCTAAGCAATTATGAAAAACAAATTTGGCTGACGCTTACGCATGCGCAGTCAAAAACTTACTTACTGAAAATGCTTATATTTTTATACTGATATAAACTGATGTTAACTGATCTTAACTGATATTTTTATATTCTGATTACCATATATAGTGCTTAATGTAGTTTGTTATTGTAATAGGAGCTAATAGAAGGCACTGCCTTGAAAGAACGTGTTTTTTTTTTTTTTTTTTTTTTTTTTTTTTTTTATGTTGATGAGAATGGCAACAACAGTGTAAACAAGGATAATGGAATTAAATAAGCAAGCGTATGACGCCATGTACAGTTTTTTAATTAATTTTTTAACTTAACGCTTTTTAATATAATAATTAATGTCATTATTGTTGTACTAAATATGTGTTCGTTTCCAAAAAGATGTTTCATCTTTTATTAATTCTTAGTATGAATTTATTCAACTTCTTTCCTACATTTTTTTTTTTAAGTTATAATGAATGGAATTGATTATAATAAGAAAATATAGGAAAGACCTTCCATCCTTTTCAAAAAAATCTTGTGTATATCCATATGTGCAAAAACATAAAAATACAAATAATTTAAAAAAAAAAAAAGCTAATAAATATATTTCTTGTCATAATTTAGTATACACAACATAATTTTGGCTTATATCTTCTCTTCATCAAAGTAACCACCTTTAGAAGCTATCCCCGCCGCACATACTCAGGCCATTTCATTGGTTAATTTATCCAAAATTTTGGATCCAATGTTATTCCAATTGCATTGATTCACCTCCCACGGATGATTTCGGCTTCTAATAGTTATACGTATTTTGCTTTATATGATGCAGTGATCAAATACAATACATTTTACTCTAAAATGTTTGTTTTTGAACAACATTTCTAAAAGGGTATATTTGCCATTTTTACGGTAAATATTTGATACAGCAATGAATAAAAGCAACTTTACAGACAAAAGCTACGCAAATACTGTGCATTGAAGTGCCGTGTTTTACGTGCTTTTGGTGGAAAATTAAAAAAATTGGAGGTGAATTAAAATTAGTGAGCACATGCACATGCACCCATACATGCTACAGTCGGTAATAAAAGTGTCCGAACACTAGCAAAAATTCCTATGTAAAAAAGTACACTCCATACGGTTTTGTTAAATAAATCCTCGTCGAATCATGTTCTTAGTCAGTCTAAAAACATGATTCGATAAGGATTTATTTAACAAAGCCGTTTGAAGTTTACTTTTTTTACATAGGAATTTTTGCTAGTGTTCGGACACTTTTGTTACCGACTGTACCTTGTGCTTCAGTTTTATTTGAGAGATAGTATTTTCCTCATTCTCGTTCAAAATTATAGTCTTCATCCCACTCATCAGTGGAAGGTATGGGAACCAATTCCCTTTGAAAAATCGATGGGCTATCAAGCAACGTACACATTCGTCTCGATGTTGCTTAAATTATACACACAAAAAAAGTTCTGCTGTAACATAAATAATTTTGTTAAATCAAGCAAATTTTTTTGTTGATACAACTTTATCAAAAATTTCGTTGATATAGCCTCAACAAAAAAATTATCATCAGAATAAAAGGGAGCACATTGCTTGCACATTTGATGTTTACAGAAGGATCTACGAGGTAGTTCATTGACTATTTAGTGACCGTGACTTTTCATTCAACCAGATTACTGGTTCGAAACTAAAAGATTAGATATTTCAACATTTTTTATAGATTTATATTCGCTAAAACTGAAAAATGCACTAAAATAGTTCCTTCACGTCTAGTTTTTGCCAAAACGCATAATTTTAATTGAATCTTGCGTGAAATCATGAATTTCTGTATCCTAAAATTGATTAATAATATTAAAATTGATTGTAAAAAAATATGTTTAAAACTAAAAACAAACAAAAAAAAAACAATAATTTGCTTTTAAAAGAATTCTTTAATTAATTTCCAATATTTTAGTAAGTACATTTACTACATTTATAGCATACTTACTTTATACGACTGCAGCATACTTGATTATAGTATAATTAGTTGGGTAACTATGCAATGTGTACTTCAATAATGGTTCTACATATTACCGAATTACAATGTTTAAATATCATATATAACATATTTACTCATAATAAATTATCAATCATGACATGGAAAAATTAATATTTTGAAAGTTATTCCAATTTTACGTGTATGAATAAATGATTGAATTTTGTATAAGGGTGGAGTAATCGATTTCAGGTATAATTGAAGATGACTTACCTTAAAAGCTAATGTTTCAGCTTGCTGTCGTGTTACCACGATTAAATTAATTAATGTGAGCCGTTGGCTATTAATCTTCTCATTGAATGAAGAGGTTTGCGTTTAGGATTTCTGATAATAGTTCAACTGGAATTTAAACGAATCCTATTATCATATAACCAATTTATTATACAGTTAACAACGTTAATTTTTATAATAAATTGTAAAGTTAACAATTATTATATGTTAAAACTTTAATATACATACACAATATACTGTATTGTATATATAATTATATGCTATATTGCATATATAATTATAGTATACATACATAAAACTTTAATAAACATATAAACTACTAGCAGGCTTTGCCTGTTTCGATGGGCACTATTTAAATGAGTTGTCAAAATCCCATAGCATTAATTAATAAACTAAGTTAAAGTTCCCGCTATGCTCGGTAGAAGTTTTTCCTGCTCGCAACGTGAGGAGTCCGGATCTCCAGTGCCTTCGGCAGCAACATACCCGCTTCTTATTTCCCCTTACTCAGCGGGTAAGATCAAAGTTGTGCGAAATTCCGCAAATCCCATTCATTTCCCAAGACAAATTTAGCGCTAAAAGGGGATGTCTCGAATTTGCACCTTCGTAACGCCTCCCCCCCCCCAAATAAATAATAATATAAAAATTTAAATCACAAAAAAAAAAAAAATGTGTTTTTGAAAATATTCTGTGGCTGTTTTCAATACCTTTGTACCATTTTTAGTAGAGAGCTACACAAAAATCCGGAATTTCTGAAATTGCCCCCCGAAAAACGATTTTCCCCCTCCCTCCTGTAAGAATAAAGAATTCCAAAATCGTACATAATGTTTTATTCACACTCAACTCTAGTCTTCCCATGTGCAATTTCTTCACCGTGAAGTAATTTGGGTCCGAGTTATACTTACATTTTTTTTTTCCTTCCTGTCCCCAGGGGAAAAGGGGATATTTCAAAGAATCACGTTATTTTAGGGGATGTATATAAACAATCCAAGGGGGATACATAGGGGATACAAATAAACAATATAAGTTTTGGATACATATAAACAATCCAAGCACTAAACTTTGTGACCGCAGCTTTCATAAATTTCCCAGGACAAATTTAGCTTTAAAAGGGGTGTCTCGAATTTGCCCTTCGTAACCCCCATCCCCCCCAAAAAAATGGCAGATTGCAAAAAATCAAACACATGTTTTGGAAATATCTTAAAGAAGACGCATGGCTGTTTTCAACATCTTTGTTCCGTTTTTGATAAAGTCTTACTCAAAAATTAAAATTTGCAAAATTTCCCGCCAAAAATCGATTTTCCCCCTCCCTCTCCTTAAAAATCAAAATTTCCTAAATCACTGATAATGTTTTATTTGTACTCATTTGTAGTCTCTTCATGAGCAATTTCTTTACCTTCTGTTTATACCTTCTGCCCCCCCCCATGGGGGGAACGGGGTAATTTCGGTAAATTCTGTTAATTTAGGTATCGGATACATACAAACAATCCAAGCACCAAAATTCGTGACCGCAGCTTCCATAGATTTCTCTGGACAAATTTAGCGCTAAAAGGGATATCCAGATTTTGCCCCCTCGTAGCCCCATCCTCCCCCCCCCCCCAAGAAAAAAAAAATCAAAAATCAAAAATCCAAAAAAAAAAAAATGTGTTTTCGGAAATATCCTAAGGAAGTCGCATATCTTTTTTCAACACCTTTGTTCCATTTTTAGTAGAGTTCTACTCAAAAATTCGGAATTAGCGAAATTTCCCGCCAAATTCGTTTTTCCCCTTCCCCCCCCCCCTTAAAAATCGCAAATTCCTAAATCGCAGAGAAAGTTTTATTTGTACTTATATCTAGTCTCCCCATGTGCAATTTCTTTACTGTGAAGTAATTTGAAGTCGAGTTATGCTTACAAACGAGTTTTTCACTTTTGCCCCCCTCCCCCCAGGAGGAGAACGGAGGTGAATTTCGAAAAAGTTGATGGATATAATTTTAAGTTGGATAAAAATCTGAATTCCTGACAAGCGCCGTTGAATTCCGTCTAGCCATTCTCACTTGATTCCCGGACAAAAATAGCGTTACAGACATACAGACACGACGACACGCACACATGCACATAGACACACAGAGACGAAATTTTCTGAAGTCATTTTTGGCTGCGAAACGCAAAGATATCGCAAAATTTTTTGATTCTGACAAATTTACAGACAAAAGTCTGATTTCATTCATATAGATTATTATATGTTTATCAAAACTTTAATGTTAAATTAAATCTGAAGTCTGTCAAAACTAGTTTAAGAAGCATAATATGAATTACATCACGTAATTGTGCAATGTGAAAATTATAAACTGTCTAAAATTAACCGAAATTTATATTCATAATATTTTCTCAAAATAATAGCATTAACCATAACGGATTAAGAAATTATTATTTCAAAATGTCTCCTGTTCAGTTTATTTAGGAAAAAGTCTTATATCATAAAAAATCGACATAAATTAGATAAATTAGTTACTTTTATTTTAGTTTTAAGTCGATTTTTAAATTATTTAAGTTATTTTAAGTGTTTATACCGAAAAAATATGTCGGTGACTGACATATAGAAATTATATTGTGGCTCTGATAAAAATAGTTCCATGTTATCTTTATAAATTCCAGTTCATTTTTATAACAAATTACAGAAACCCGTACTAGGATTCTAGGCCGGTTTTCTACACTATTGTGCGACTAAACATATTTAAAAATCTCTGCAAATTAATGTGAAACACAAAAGGCGAGTTTTGGTAACTATACATTTGGTTTATGACTCAGCTCTGGGAAATCAAACAAGAATTTTTCGCAATACGAAGGATTCATAATATCCATAATATTCATAATGTTGCTTCACCATCTATAAAAGCATAGACCGTAAATTCTCGATCATTCAATCTATTCAGTTATTTTCTTTACTCTATACGCATAACTCGGAAATCTATATTTCTCGTTTAGGGATTCAGAAAATGACTACTTATTCGTTCTACATGAAGGAGGTATATTTTTCTTCTCAGTGTATCATCAGTGCACATTAAGAAAGATATTTCTTTGAAAAGTCATTAGTTTCATGGATTCAATATAATTGTAACATTGCATCTGTATAATAGAATTTAAAATATATATTTGACGCATATGTTTTAATCCTTTAACATTTGTTGGTTTCGCACTGAAACTCAAAGATTCAACATTTTTTGTGAAAAAATTTCCAATATTTTTCTTTGTTTTAATCGATTTTTAAACTCTTGGATTTTCTCTGTTTGCTAGATAGAAGCACTACTCCGAAATTAACAAAAGATGTTTCAGGGGAAGATTATTGTAAATTTAGAACGTAAAGTCACATTATTCACATATACTCGATTTAATTAGTGGGTCTGCAGTGGTCTAGTGCTTCATTTTTAAACATCTATTTCCAAATTTGTTTTCCCTTGCTTGTTCAAATTTCTGAACATTGTTTTACATGATATTTAAAACAAATTGCTTCATGTTTAACATCATGATATTTATATGTTTTGAAGTCTAAACGTCTTCAAGAAATTTAAAATTAGGTGTCGTAATTCTTTAATTTAAATTTTATAATCACATGTGCATTTATTTATTTATTTTTATTATTAATTTCTTGTGACGTAGTTGAATTCAAAATATTTAATTTATTATTTTTATTTTCCCCTGACGTATTCAAAATCCGCATAACACCGAAAAGAGTTTTATTCTAAAAATAGATTTGATTTGTTGGTTGGGTTTTACGTCGCACTAGTGCTGAACAGATGGGCAATTGGTGACGGTCTGGGACTCACCCCTAGAGGTGGTCCGGAGACATGCCATCGCAATTTTGATCCTCCACGGAAGGGATGGCTCTCCCGCTTCGGTGACCCCCAGAGGTATAATTTTGATGGGAACATGGAGGACATTGCGGCCACGACAGATTTTACGTGCACCAGCCACCATTAGTGTACACGACGGTCTTTGGTCGGCTCGAGTACCGAACCCGCAATCTTCCAATTACGAGGCTGGCGCTCTACCGACTGGGCTACCGCGGTCCTTCTAAAAATAGAAATTGTTTTGTTTTATTTATTGAGAACTAACGAACGAATAATCCAAAAGTATGCAAACCATGGATAAAAGTTTATTTTCTTTATCTCATCACATTGTTGTGGTTGGTTGGTAAGGTTTAACGTTGCACTAGTACTGCGCTATGGGTAACTGGCGATGGGCCAGGACGCACCCCTAAGGATGGTCCTGGGACATACCATTAAAATTTTGGTCCTCCACTGTTGCGATTTTGATGTAAGATTTTCTGTCAAAATATTCTTTTTCTTAATTTTATTTAGTTGAAATGCACGCGGGGAAACCATGCATGATATTGTACATTCTTTATTTCAATAGTACATTCTTTTAGCTAAAGTATCATTTTTAGCGTTAGTTTCAGACAACGTGAGCTTTTAATTTAAGAATATTACTTTATTTGGTATTTTCCCGTTAGACTGCTATTTGGCCCATTTATCTATTCATTAGGTTTTGCTTATAATTGAGAAATAAATGAATAAAATATTTGTAAATTTATTTATTCGTCTGATATTCTAGATGATTTCAGCTTATGCTTTGTAATTAAGAATATGAAAAATGAAATATATTTATATATTATATATTTTTATATTTTACTACTTCATATATTATTATATTTTTTCAGTTTGATTTTATTAATTAATATAAAATTGTATAATGCTCTTAATATTATAAGAAATATTGATCTTATCATTAAATCAATGTCAATATTGTATCAACTTTTAGTTCCCCATCATTCTATAAGTATGGGGAACTTAGGTAATCGTGAAACTTTTCGACCTCGTTTTTGACTTTTTTATACATTTTCAGGTGTGAGGAATCCTAAAATGATAAAATTTGTATGGTGCCCGTCTGTAGGGTGTCTGTTAGTCCGTTAGTGAGTTTGTTAGTCTGTGTACACGATATCTCAAGAACAAATTGTTGCAGAAAAGTCAGATCAGTTTTAAAATATTACTTTCGACACTGGCAAGAACCCTATTCATTTGAAACATTCGAATTAAGAAACTTCGTAAGATATTATAAATTTACGATTTTCTTAACATGGGAGAATAGTGCAAATTTTCATTTAAACGTCCATTAAGTAGAATTTTTTTACTGTAAAGATGTCAGAAGAGTTTTAAAATATCAGTTTTGAATTCGGGATGAACATCATTAACTATAAACGTGCTACTTTGAAAGTTTCGCAAGTTATTTCGAATTTACGAATTTCTTAACATGGCAGAATAGGGTAAAATTTCACATAAACGTCAATTTTTAGGGATATTTTCACCGTAAAGATGTCAGACCAATTTTGAAATATTATTTAGGACACTGGCATGAATATTATTGACTATGAATTTTCCAATATAAAAATTTCGCAAGTTATTGTAAATTTACAAATGTCTTAACATGGCAGAATAGAGCAAAATTTCACATAAACGTCAATTTTGAGACATATTTTCCTCATAAAGATGTCAGACCACTTTTTAAATATTATTTAGGTTGGTTGGTTGGTTGGTTGGGTTTTTACGTCGCACTAGTGCTGCGCAGATGGGCAATTGGCAACGGTCTGGTACACATCCCTAGAGGTGGTCCGAAGACATGCCTTCACAATTTTGATCCTCCACGGAAGAGATGGCTCTCCCTCTTCGGTGACCCCCAAATGTATAATTTTTTATGGGAACATGGAGGGCATTGCGGCCACGACAGATTTTACGTGCACCAGCCACCATTAGTGTATACACGGCGGTCGTCTTTGGCCGGCTCGAGTACCGAACCCGCAATCTTCCAATTACGTGGCCGGCGCTCTACCGACTGGGCTACCGCGGCCAAAATATTATTTAGGATACTGGCATGAATATTATTGAGGATGAATTTCAAATATAAAAATTTCGTGAGTTATTGGAAATTTACGAATTTCTTAACATGGCAAAATAGGGCAAAATTTCCCATAAACGTCAATCTTGAGGGATATTTTCATCGTAAAGATGTCATATCACTTTTGAAATATTGTTTAGGATATTGGCATGAATATCATAGACTATGATTTTTTTAATTTAAAAAATTCGTAAGTTATTTGGAATTTACGATTTGCTTAACATGGCAGAATAGGGAAAAATTGAGCATAAACGTCTATTTTGAGGATCATAAATATATCAGACAACTTCAAAATAACATTTATGATACTTGTTTGAACATGATTGACTACAAATATTCTAATAGGAAAATTTCGTAAGTTATTCGTAATTTAAAATTTTATCAACATAGCGAAAATGAATATTTTTCATATAAATATGAATTTTGAAGATTATTGCATTGGAAATAGTAGCATGAAAACTAAACAACGGAATTTACCCTGATAAAATAAATTAATAGATTAGTATAACATAAATATATCGAGGTGAACGGTGGATAGCCTATTAGGCGGGGATTTCATTCTGTCACTGCGTCAAGCTTTGGTCAAATTCATTTCTCTTAGCATTATTATAATATGTCTCGCACTAGAAATTTGTGAGAACATAAATATGACTGGGAATTGAGCAGAGTCCACCTATGCCAACTAGTTTAATTTACAAACAGCATCTAGATTAATAGAACACTACTTTCCATAGAGCAAAGAAAGAAAATGTGAACAATGTATTTCATATTCATTGTGTTTATGAAATACATACAACTTATAATTTTTTATTAACATAAAATAACACAAAGCTGTAATTGTTAAATTATGAACATTAAATGTTACGTTGTAGAAAATGAAAATTTAACGTGATTACATAAGTGATTACGTTTTATCTAATATTGAAGATATCGATTTTTCGATGAAATTGAAGATAGCTTCAATCAAAAACTAATCTTTCAATTCGGTGTCTTATAACGAGAAATAAATTAACTTATTGGAATTCTGGTCTATGAATATCCACAGTAAATGATTTTGGTACGAATTTAGTATTTCTCATAAATATCAGTCTGAAGTTTAAATGAATAAGGTTTAATATACAACAAATTTTAATACAGTTCAATATGTTATTTTGATATTTTCGACCGAAGAATTACAATAAATTGCATTATTTTACATTATTTTATAGAAAAGGTTGTACATGTTCATAATATTATAATATCAAACTGCAAAAATTAAAGTAAGAAATAAATGTATACTTTTAAAAAATTAAAGAACACGCTTTTATTGAAATGTTAACTAAAATAATTTTAAAGTTAAAAAAAAGTGGGGGTTTTACTTAATACTTTGCCCCTGGAACCTGCCTCTGAAGGGATAGGCGCCTGGAACCACTTGTATATAATATTGTCATCGATAATGAAGTCGTGTGCAAAATTTCAGGTTAATCGGACGACCAGAAGTAACCGAAAATTGATTTCCAAGATTCCGTTACATACATTAATAGTTGCATCATGTCAAATGAATAAAAACGTGTTAAAAAGTCTAGAAATTACGTAATATTAGCTGGGCTCGAACGTTAGACCTTTAGGTTCGTAGCTCAGAGCTTTAACTCGCAGCCACAGCGTTCACGTAGGGGAAGTCCTTTTTTACAGTATAGATTTTGTGTTTGCTCCCAGAGCGGTTACAAACATACATACAGATGAAGATAATAAAAGCGTGTTAAAAAGTTACTTTGTTTCTGAATGTTTTCCAAGGAAGTTGAAAATTGTCCTCTTTTTTTTTTTTTTACTCATATGTGGTAGACGACGTATTGCTTTTGGGCCAAATTTTTGAAATTGAGCTTTTGTTATATTTACACATTTTAAGGTCTCCTGAAACTATAAAGCATGCTTTGAGCGGCTGACCTGTGCGTTTGTGTGTTTGTCTGTGCGTCTATTATCTCAGCATATCTAAAAATCAAATAGTAGAAGGAAATCTAAAATTGGTATAAAAAATCTTTATCGTAAAAAAAAAAAAAAAAAAAAAAAAAAAAAACTGTACAGGAACATCCAAGAGAATTAAAATATATTACGTGTATGGGCAAAATTTCTGGTAGATACAATTTAACATCTATAGGCTGCACAAAACAAAATGAAATGAAAAAATATATTTTTTATATGTTTAAAAACATGTTTTTTTACAAAATATGTCATTAAAATCAGCAACCATTTTTTTATAGAGCTACCCAAAAGAATTGGAATATAATATGACAACGTTTGGAATGTGCTGGAAGTGCATTTCCGGATGTGCTATAAGGAGGAAATTTTGTGGATGATTTTTGTGAATCGAAATTTTTCGTAGGTACATTTTAACATCTAAGCTGCACTAAACCAAATGAAATGGATAAATATTTTTATTTGCATAAAAGCACGTTCCGTATAGATTATGATGTAAAAATAGTTTAGTATTCGTTTACAGATCTACCTAGAAGAAATAGTGGGACTGTGCTTGGAAATTATTGTAAATGCTTTTCAGATTGGTCTATGTTTTATCAATATATAGCCTCCCAAACTAGATGTCTTCCGCATGGCTTGAAAACTTGGCGACATTTCAAACGGTAGACAGCGCCACCTGGTACAGACTGCGCACTTTTTTATTCAACTGTCACCAATAACTTAAAGAAGTGATATATGATATATATAATAGACTTTTCTTCGATTCTATTCGCCTATTATATATATCAAATCCAACTTTAAAATTTTTGGGGGGCTGTTGAATAAAAGAGTCGCGCAATCTGTACCAGGTGGCGCTGTCTACTACCAAGTTTCCGAGCCACGCGGAAGGCATCTAGTTTAGGAGGGGCCGTGCCCTTAGAGACCGTGCCCTTAGCGGAAATGTTAACCCCCCTCGGTGGCGTGCTTTTAGCATACGTGCCTTTAGCGGAAATGTATAATAAATGTCAAAATAAATTAATAAATAAATAAAAGAACTCTTCAGTTTTCTTTTTTACACTTTATCCGCATTTAGCACTGGCTGTATTTTGCTTCAGAAGTAACCTGTCGCAAAAACAGGTATGCGTACTGTAGAATATCCGTTATTTGAGGGAACGGTGATCTGTAACCATATAAATACTGAATCACAGTACTCCATACGAAAATGTACATTACTGCCATTTTATGATTTTATTATATTTTTGAAAATATAATTGCATTAGACCTTTTAAAACTAAAACAAAAACGAAAAATCAGCATTTTCCAACTGTACTTACTCATTGTACCGTATAACATTCTATGTTCTCTGTCTATATATTATAACACAAGGGACAGACAGAAAGACAGACATATAGACTAACTGAATTGATAATCACTCTGAAAGATCGTTGGAAAGTGTTAAAAATGCTTAACACAAACAGAAATGTTGCTCTTAATTTCCTATTTGCACCCCTTAATGTATTGCAACATTTTTTGGTTCCTCTGTAAATCTGGAGGTTAAGCATATTATAGTTTATAGAAAACATTTTCTATAAATTATAACATAATATAAACTATACATTTTCTATAAAGCATAATAACAATAAATGTGAATTTCTTTATGATTTTTTGATGAAATTATTTAAATGTGATTTACAAAAATGTCTCCCATAAAGCGCAATGCATTGGTATTTTTTGGATGTTCATGTACACAAACCAGTGGCATAGGTTCTGTTACAGCCATTTTAAGTAGGGAATATTCAATAATGAATTTGAATAACACATATTATTAGAAAAAATAAAAATAAATAAAAGTAAAAATTAGTAAGTTGTGGCCACCACAAGACTTTCTTCTATATTTTCCTATACAAATTCACTAGGTGCAAATAAATATTTTTTATCTTAGAGAAAACTAACACTAAATATCCAAAGAAAGACAGTTGTTTTATTATCTATAAATGGCATCTTAAAAAATGTATTTTTATAATATTTATGTCACATATCAAGTTTCGTAAAGTTATGAGCTATAGAAGTTGAGATATAGCTTTCACATTGTCGAGGAAATTTGCAGTATGGCAACGCCACCTGTTGGCCGATAAGCACTCAAATTGAAGCAGCATAATATCTCACAATGGCTTTCACATACATCATGTTTTATTTGATAATACGCAATAGAGCCTGAGATATAGCCTCCCCTTCAATTGCGGAAACCGCTGTATAGCAGCGCCACCTGTGGAGCGGTTGGCACCAAAAGTTGACAGATACTCATTCAGGTTCAGGTGCATCAACATATAAATTTATATGGAACTCTGTGCAGTAATTCCTGAGATATAGTTTTCCTTTAAATTGCAGAAATCGCTGTATAGCAGCGCCACCTGTTCGCCGATAAAGAATTCAAATTGAATCAGCATGTCTCATAATGGCCTTCACACATGTCAAGTTTTGTTTAATTATACGCAACAGAAACTGAGATATAACTTCCCCTTAAATTGTGGAAATCGATGTATAGCAGGGCCACCTGTGTAGCAGTTGGCATCAAAAATTGATAGGCACTAATTTAGCTCAAGGTGCATCTACATGTAAATTCATATGCAATTCTGAGCAGTAGTGCCAGAGATACAGTTGCCACAAAATTTTTGTCACACACACACAGACAGACAGACATTTTCTAAAAATAGTCAAATCGTGTTCTAGACCTCTCAAAATGTGTAAATCCGTTGAAAACCGGAAGTATAATTTTTTTACGAATCCAATACTTTCTTCTATTGAATACAGAAGAGAGTAAAAATAAAAAAATCTTAAAATATTTGCGGGCGCTGGAGGCGGACAAACGGACAGTAGAATAGACAAATACACTAATTTAAATCATATTCACATTTTAAAAAATGGTCGAATAAACGCTTACTGTAAAAGAAAATGTAATTCAGAAAATTTCCAATAATAACCCTCAGTGTAACTGAATATTTTTGCGTGACTCTGTAAATCTAATGCTAATCATACTACATGCTATAGAAAGCATTATTTTGTGCATTTGAATAACATATTTCTATCTTTCACATGCACACCTTCTTATTTCCGCTTCTTCTATTCCTCCGGGGCACGGCTTCTTCTATTCCTCCTTCTTCCCTTTCACCCATTCCGCTAAGGGCACGTTCCGCTAAGATGCACGGTCGCTAAGGGCACGACACCGTTTAGGAGGCTATGGTAGATCACTATATTTAAGTACATAATGCGGTGTGTACATAATTTATACACGACAAACAGGGCTATCAATAATAACGCGTAAATATTATTTTCTAACTAATTAGTAGAAGTGCTTTACTACATTTTACAATGTCCAGAAAATTGCTCAAGACTGAAAATCCATTCCTCATACCCACACAATAAAGAAAAAAAGAAAAAAAAAGTTTAAGTAAAATTTTTAGCGTTCGCTCTTTAGTAGCATTACGCGTTTTGATGCCTCCTAAATACTAATGTCAAGTTTTTATTGATTAATCATTGTGTATGTTTATTATCAACGTGCGTTTATTATCAGTCGCAAAAAGAAATATTTACAGGCAATTCAAATTTTGTTTTTTGAAGTTCATTTGGGTGCTACATGAAAATTTGGATCAAGATTGATAAGTTTTTGGGAGTGATGCGGGTGAAAGTTATGTGAAGAATTTGGAATCATTTTTTTTTTTTTTTTTTTTAATAAGGGCCGCGAATTTTATATAAATTTAAGTGCAGTATTGAAATGGTGGGTTGAAAGAAGTGGTAGCCCTCCTCCCTTTCGCACTGAATTATATATCAAATAAAACTGTTCCTAAACATAGTTTTAAATGTTTTTAACGTAGATTTATTTAATGTAACTTATATGTTACTCATTTCTCTACAATATGTCTTTATTTTATTAACACTTTCGCGACCGCATGCTTTTACATTTTTGACAGTAAGGGTCCGCCTGTGGGCGTTATTCTTCTTTGTTAAAGTATTTCAGAACAAAGTTTTTTTATTCATATTTATATACATTATAAATTATACTCTTTCTAATCAGAGTATTTGCATTCATAGTACAAATATTAATATTGTGTATATTCTTAAGATGTAAATAACATATAAATTGCAAAAGAAATGTCCACCAGCGGAGTTACATGTTTTCAAATCATGTGAATCTACGTCAGCAGTCGCGAAAGTGTTAAAATCTATTCTTTGATTCTACGAAGAATTTAATTTATGGTAATAAGATGCACTAGTGTTACAGTATTTTGTATAATTTATTTAACGGAATATTTAAACAAAAAAAAAAAAAAAAAAAGATTTGCATTCTTTTGTGAAAGATGAAAGAAATATAAATTTCTCGGTTTCTAAAAATATTTTCTCTTATAATGAATCATAATATTAAAGTAAGTAATACTGTAGCAACAAAATAAAATAAAATATTTTTTCTTAAAACATATTGTTTTAGATGCATCCTACAACATACTCCTATTGTTGCTTTGAGAGTTAAAACTGTATTGCATAAAATATCAGAGAAATATTCTTATTGCATTAAAACTATTTATATTTTCCGTTTTGAAAGAAATTATTAACAGTTTAATGGAAACTGAAATGGAACTTCTTAAAAATATTAAATAAAATTATAAAATTGATTTTTTTTTTTTTTTTTTTTTCAAAACTTATAGGTACAGTTTATTTGAGTCATCGATATATATCGAGGTAATTTTTATCAAAGAGTTTTTTTTTTTTTTTTTTTTTTTTTTTTTGTCATATAAAATGAAAAATATATTTAAATTTGTTTTATTTTTTGGCACAGTTTATTTTTGTAAAATGTTAATTGAAAATTAAGTTTTTCAACTGGTACCAAAGAATACAAGCGCAATACTTCTTGAATTAAATTAGCTGAAACTTTCTTTTTACTCAGTGCTTAAAAAGTAAGTATTGTATAATTCTTCTTCTTAATAAACATCACTGTCAAAAATTGTCTCTTTTCAACGGATATTCTTACATTTTTGTAACGACTTTAATTTTATGAATAATATTTAAAGAAAAATAATAATTCTCACTGAGATTAATTTAGTATTGGTTTTAATAATTCTCTAATACATTAAAAAAAAAAAAATAGAAAAATTGTATTTTAGTAAAAATTAAAGTAAAAAGTTTCACTTTTAGGTTTTTTGGAGTGTTCAGTATCTAAATGTTCTGGCTTATGCTCCAACAATTCAGTTATCTATGTGGTATATGTCACCTCTGATACCGTGACTCCATGATCTTCAAAATCTTGGTGGAATTGCTCATTTACATAAGGTGTAGAGAAACAACTTGACGTAGTAAAAGAAAACTAACTACGGTTTTGAAGCCAGCATGCTTATTTAACTCTGAAACAGCTCAACGCAAATTGTGTTAGAAATTGTTCACTAGTGTCATTTGCGGCTATTTTGACTTAATATTTTGCACATTATTTCACAAAACTTAAAGCATTTACATTTTTTTTTTACACTTTTCCTTTCACATATATATGGTAGAGAAAGTACTATTTTTGGGTCAAATTTTCCAAATTGAGTTTTTGTTACGTTTTGATGTACCCTGAATTCGAAAAAATGTTTTTACTGGTTGGCCTAAGTATATATTTGTGTGTGTGTGTCTGTGTATCTGTGAGTAGGTAAGAAAGGCCGGTTCTAGGTCAGCAGGGTGAGAGACCGAGGGACCGGCAAGTTGTGCGGGTGCCGCACCACCCCCTGAGGGGTCTAGATGGGTTGACATTGACCTTGAGACGTCCTCTAACTTAATCGTGAAAGATGATGAGGGTATTAATGAGGAAATTTAATTAAAAAATTTAATGAGTGATTTTTTGTAAAAGGTGAGGATAGTTTTAAAGTGATGTTTGTGATGGAATGAAAAAAGTAGGATATTGTTTGTGAGTCATTAGGAAATTAATTAGGAGATTAATTAAGAAATTAATTAGGAAATTAATTAAGAAATTCATTATAAAAAATTTAAAAATTGAGAAATAAATAAGAAATCGATTGAATTTAAGAATGTGGATGTGGGTAGAGTATGCAATAAATAGAGTGGTCTGACTGGGGTTCGAACCCGACACCTTGCAGTAAAAATATTTCCATAAGACAGTAGTTTTCGTGCGCGAAACCGCTGACCTATGGAAATATAGTCTGATGGTTCTATTTTAGGTATGAATGTGTGTGAGTGTATATGGTGCTTCTATTATATATCTGCACAGTTCTTTTTAAACTGTACAAACATATATTTTTTGGGAACTCATTTAAAGAGTTCCTTTTTTCCTTTGAAATCCTCAAAAGAGGATTTCTTATTTATTTTTTATTTATTTATTTTTAAAAAAAAGGGGACCCACCATCCACCCGCCGCATGTGTGCGACGCCCCAATTTTTTATGAACTTGAATCATCATTTCTTCTTATTTTCTGATCTTCTAACTTTTGTAGAGTCTTGTAACTTCATTTTCATTCTTCTAATTTTCTTTCTCTTCTAATTTTCATTCTTCTAATTATCCTTCTTGCAAGTTTTTGATCTTCATATTTTGAAATCTTCAGTTTTTTCTTTGATGTTTTAAAGGGGACCCACCATCCACCCGCCGCATGTATGCGACGCCCCAATTTTTATGAACTTGAATCATCATTTCTTCTTATTTTCTAGGATCTTGTAACTTCTATGTTCCAGGCCTTCTAATTTTTCTGGGATCTTGCTACTTCATTTTCAATCTTCTAATTTTTCATTCTTATCTTCTAATTTTTCTAGAGTCTTGCAACTTCATTTTCAATTTTCTAATTTTTCATTCTGATCTTCTAATTTTTCTGTGATCTTGCAACTTCATTTCCATTCTTCTAATTTTCTTTCTTTTAATTTTGAGATCTTCAGTTTTTTCTTTGATGTTTTAAAGGGGTCCCACCATCCACCCGCCGCATGTGTGCGACGCCCCAATTTTTTATGATCTTCTAACTTTTTTGAAATCTTGCATTTTTCATTTTTCTTATTTTTACAATTTTTTTCATTTTTCTTATTTTTACAATTTTTTTTCATTTTTCTCATTTTTCAATTTTTCTTCATTTTTCAATTTTTTTCATTTTTTTTTTTTTTTTTTTTTTTTTTAATTTTTAAGTTATTTTGTAATGGCCATAAGCCAGAGAAGAAATACCATCATCCAAAATGTATCTTTTGTCATCAAAAGGATTTAAAGAAATTTTATTTTGTTTGAATGTATATATTGTATGACATTCCTGCCCAATTCTCGTTTGCTCTGATATATTATATCTTATACTATTAAGTGAGCAATATGTGTATATTTCACTGATCTCGAAAACGGTAGCTCGGACAGTCACGAGATTTAACACAAAGCTGCCCCCCGAAGGGTCATTGTGCACATCGAAGTCAGATTTTCGAATTTTTGATTAGTTTTTTCTTAATTAATTAAAATGTAAAAATAATAACCTTCTAATTTCTGATAAAAAAGCCCTTTAAATTTTAACATTTTATCCATAATTTAATTGTTGCCAATTTTTTTTTTCGACAAAATAATAATAATAATAATAATAATAATAAAAAAAAAAAAACGTACATTTATTTAAAATGAGGAAAATAAATTAGAAATATCAGTCGCATCGTTACAAATAAGATACCAAATGAAAGTGAAAATTTTTGTAAATCCGATGCATTAAACAGCTTATCAATCGGATGATTAGTTTTTTCTTAATTAATTAAAATGTGAAAATAGTAACCTTCTAATTTCTGATAAATAAGACATTTAAATTTTAGCATTTTATCCATGATTTAATTGTTGCCAATTTTTTTTTTTTTTTTCGACAAAATAATAATAATAATAATAAAACGTACATTTATTTAAAATGAGGAAAATAAATCAGAAATATTAGAAAATAAATTAGAAATATCAGTCGCATCGTTACAAATAAGATACCAAATGAAAGGGTAAATTTTTGTAAATCCGATGCATTAAACAGCTTATCAATCGGATGATTAGTTTTTTCTTAATTAATTAAAATGTGAAAATAAGAACCTTCTAATTTCTGATAAATAAGCCATTTAAATTTTATCCCATAGAATAATAATAAACACGTACGTTCCTTCTTCCTTTATTATTATTCTATGTTTTATCCATAATTTAATTGTTGCCAATTTTTCTTTTTTTCGACGAAATAATAATAATTAAAAAAACTGAACTAAAAAAACATTTTCAACTTTACTGAGAATAAATACGAACTGAACTGAAAAAACATTTTCAACTTTACTGAGAATAAATACGAACTGAACTGAGAAAAAAATGTGAAAACGAAAGTGTTGTTCTTTTTGATAAAAAAATCTTTTTGTTTTGTGATTGAGTTAGTATAAATTAAAAAACCTTCTGGTTCTTTTAAACAGGGAGTTATTAGTAAGTCTTTAAAATCAAACTACAACATAAACATTTTATTTCAAAGGATGATATTTAAACACGTTCATTTTAAAAACTCTGAAACACTGATATGTGGCATCAAGTTATATGCAAGAAAATCAAAAACAACTTTCATTTAAAATTTAAATACGAGTTTTTAGAAATCAAAAAGTTTAAATAAATATTCTTAAGATGAAACGATCAAATGATGTGATACCAGTTAATCCAGAAGAACAAAGTACTTCAAATGCAGACCAACTAATTAATCGTACTTCCTTATATCAAGCTAGGCCTATCCGTGCATCAAAATTAAAATGTCGCCAAAATATAAGGGAAATAGGACAGATGTACAGAAAGGAACGTTCTGAAAGTATATCTAGGCAAGCTTTTCAGCATCGAGCAAGGGAGAGCACGGAAGACAGAATCCAGCGACTTGAAGATCTAAGACAGCGAGCTTCTCAGCGTAGGGCATCAGAGAGTACACTAGAGAGACGACAACGCCTAGAAGAGAAAAGACGTCGACAAGCAAGATATGAAGTGGCATTGCGAAATCGGTGCCCAACATACAAAATAGCAGTTTGTAGAGATGTGAACTATAGTACTTTAGGAGAATTCAATGTGAAATGCGTTCATTGTAAAGCATCCCATTTTCCAGAGGAACGTGTTTGCAATCGTCTTCATAGAGACTCTTTTGGTGATTGTTGTCTTCATGGACGATTATTACTGCCAGCACCATATTTTGCGAACGAGTTAGCAAGACTGTTTTTGCACTGCCATCCACTTGCTGAAGAATTTCATAAAAGAATCAGAAACTTGACTTCCTGTTTTGATTTTTCTTCTTTCAATGTGTCAGAAGACAGAACCATCAACAGTCATGGCATATACAGATTTATTGCATGTGGACAAGTATACCACAAAATGAACTTGGCTGCTCAACCGACTCAAGACATACATGGAGAATTTGAAAAACCTCAATACGGTCAGATGTATTTTTTGGATCCTGATAATGCTGTTGACGAACGATTACATCATCCTCTGAATTATGGAATAAGTCGTGAACTCATGGAATTATTAGAGCACGTAATAAGGGCACAGAATGGTTATGCACAGGGTTATATGATGATGCGAGAAGTTCAGTATGAAGTTGAACAGCAAGCTACTGCACAAGGATTATCTGCACCTGAAGTTCAACTTTTGTTCAGAATTCCTCAGGAAAGTGATTACAGAAGATTTAATACACCATCCATTAATGAAGTTTGCGCTGTCTTCACACTTAATGCCGATCAGAGTTTCCCAGAAAATGAAATGATTGTACATCGGCGAAACAAGGAAATTGTTATTCTAAAAAATATTGATAAACGTATTGAGCCATTCACTTATCCACTGTTTTACCCACAGGGTACGGATGGTTTTTCTCTTGATATACCATTGACTACACCTTATTCTTCGCGGCATCATGCAACGCGCCTTGAGTTGGCTCAGAACAGACTTGCTTTTCGACCTGAAGTAATAAATTATTTGTCCACAAGAATGAATTCTACAGGTCATGACTTGCGACAAATACAATTTAATGCATTGCATTTTGGTGGCAGACTTTTTCAACAGTATGTTGTCGACACTTTTATTAGGGTCGAAAGAGATCGTATTCAGTGGATTAAAGCAAATCAAAAGAAGATTCTTGCTGATAATTATACAGAAGTCACATGTTTGATAAACGACTTAGTAGAAAAAAACAAAGCTACAGTTGGAGAGAAAGTCATTCTCCCATCATCTTTCCCAGGGTCAACACGCTATTATACTGAACAATTTGAAGATGCTATGGCAATTGTTCGCCGTCTTGGTTCTCCAGATTTCTTCATAACAATGACATGTAATGCAAACTGGCCTGAAATAAAAAACGCTTTGCACATTCAGTTACAAAATGGATATTTTATACAACAACTTCCTCAAGACCGACCAGATGTTGTAACTCGAGTTGCAAAATATAAATTTGATGAAATAATTGAAGATTTTGATAAGAAGCAGATATTTGGAAAAGTTGCTGCTTATGTATATTCAATTGAATTTCAAAAGCGAGGTCTTCCTCACATTCACCTTCTTCTAATTATGTGTTCTCAAGACAAGATTCATAATCCAGAAGAACTGGATGATCTCATTTCTGCAGAGATTCCCGACTTTGAAGATACAGATCTGAGAGAACTTGTAATAAAGTGGATGATTCATAACCCCTGTGACGAACAGAACCCAAACGCTGCATGCATGGTAAATAAAAGTGGACGTATGAAGTGCCGCTTTCAATTTCCAAAATCATTTGAGGATGTATCTTCATTGGCAGACAATGCAAAACCAAATTATCGAAGGCGTTATGATCCCAAATTGGACCCTCACAGTCGAGATTTCTCTCATGAAAGTGCAGTGTATCGTAAGAGTGTTGATGGCAGCCGCATAACAAGAGATAATCGTCATGTTGTTCCTTATAATGCATATTTACTGAAAAAGTACAATTGTCATATAAACGTTGAATATGTTGGAAGCATTATGGCTGTGAAGTATCTATACAAGTACATATATAAAGGGTTTGATTGTGCTTCACTTAACGGCCCTCTTCACTCACCGTCGCCGAAAGCCCGAGCCAATGTTATTCAATGGGGAAATTTTCTTTACAAATAACTTATTAACTAATACATATTTTTAAATTCTGTTTTCACATTCAGAAAATTCCCAACTGTTAAATTGACGGACCTTTCTTGAAAAAGTATTTTTTTAATTTTTAATATTTTATTTTGAAATTGCAAAATGAAAAAAAATCACATATTGAAAATTCGTATTTTGCAGCTTTAAAATAAAATATAAAAAATTTAAAAAATAATTTTTTAGAAAAGGTGCGTCAGTTTAACAGCTGGGAACTTTCAGAATTGGAAAAAAGAATTTAAAAATATGTATTAGTTAATAAGTTATTTGTAAAGAAAATTTCCCCATTGAATAACATTAGTTTCGGTTTCCGGAGGCGGTGAGTGAAGAGGGCCCTTAAAGTTGTTGAAGGAGGAAGACAAATCATGTACAATGAAGCAAATACTTATGTTGAGGGTCGATGCATCACTCCACCAGAGGCATGTTGGCGTTTATTTGGAAATGAAATTCAGAAGAAGAATTATCAATTCACCTTCCTGGCCAGTACAGAATTGTAAATTTAGATCAGGCTCAGGAAAATTTAGCTGATACAGGACAAAAAGGTTCGACTCTGGAAGCATATTTCAAGCACAATAAAAAGGCTAAGGAAGAACATGAAATTAGACAATCAAATGGAGACACGGTGGAAGAGCCAATCTATTATTACTACTGGCAAATGCCTGAACACTTTAGATGGGATGCAAGAAACAGTGAATGGATTCAAAGAGTACGACAGATAAAAGTTATTGGAAGAATACATAATGTCAATTTTGTTGTACAGCCTGAATTATATCACTTACGACTGTTATTGTATCATGTAAAAGATGCAACCAGCTTTAAGGATTTACTGACAGTGAATAATATTGAACATTCGACATACAAGCAAGCTTGTCTAGCACGAGGATTATGCTATGATGACCAACAATGGATTGAAGGATTGTCCGAATCTGCAAGCTCAAAACTGCCAAGGGCAATGAGAACACTTTTTACACAGATTTTGATTCTAGGCTCACCAGAAAACCCAAAACGGCTGTGGGAAATGTTTAAGCAAGATCTCGCAGAAGATTTCATTCATGAAGGTGAAAGAACTGGAATTTCAATTGAAGATTCTATCAAGCGAGCATACCGTGTAATTGCCCATAAACTCGACTCAGAAGCGACAGAAGGTAGAAATTTTCAATATTGGGTTGAAAAGTTTTCATTTGATGATATTGACGATTATGAAACTGAATCGAATCAAGAATTGTCAAATGTCAATGAATCAGCAGCTATTGGTCAACAAATGTATCAACTTCTTAGAGGAAAACAAATTGAAATTGTGGATGCTATCTTTCGTTCAGTCAATGATGAGAATATTCAATCAAATTGCTTTTTTACTGACGGACCTGGTGGTACTGGAAAAACTTTCATATGCAAGACTTTGTATTACCTTCTGCGAGGAGGGAACTTTAATGTGCAGTGTATGGCTTTTACAGGCATTGCTTCGATTCTACTTCCTGGAGGACGCACATCACACAAAACATTTGGATTGAAGGTGCCCCTTTCACCAGAGTCAAGTTCCACAATCAAACCGGGCTCCTGTAAAGCTCAAAAACTTTCTAAAGTTCAAGTATTTCTCATGGATGAAGCACCTATGCTTCCTAAATATGCATTGCATGCAATGGACGAAATTCTGAGTAAAACTGGAAATGCAACTTTGCCATTCGGTGGAAGAATTATGGTTTTAGGAGGAGATTTCAGACAGTGTCTTCCAGTTAAACCGCGAGCGAATAAACAAGAACTTATTGACTTATCAATTAAAAAGAGTGTGCTTTGGTGTAAATTTAGGAATTATTCACTGGATGAGAATATGCGGGTTGATCCAGAACAAAGAGACTTTGCAAACTATATTTTAAAAGTTGGTAATGGAGAATTACTGATTAGGTCTTTAAATGAGATAGAGCTACCCGAAGACATAATTTCAAATGGAAATCTCATTGATGAGGTTTTTGGTTTTTGCTTTGTCAATGAAAATTATGAAGAGATGAAAAATAGAGCTATACTTGCTCCTCTTAACAAAGATGTTGACAGGTTAAATACTGAAATTATTTCGAAATTACCCGGAGAGTACAAAACTTATCACAGTTACGATACTGTAAATAACCAACCCGAAGGAGGACTTCAATTTACTGTTGACTTTTTAAATTCTGTTGAAAATTCCGATTTACCACCTCATAAACTTAAACTGAAAAAAAATGCTATTATTATGTTGATGCGTAATATAGATGTATCAGAAGGCCTTTGCAATGGTACAAGATTAATTGTTACTGAGCTGTGCAATCATATTATTAAAGCAAAAATAATAACTGGTGAACACTGTGGCCGAGATGTACATATACCAAGAATCACACTTCAATCATCAAAAGGTCAACTTGGTTGCGCAATATCTAGACATCAGTTTCCTGTAAAAGCAGCATTTGCTATGACAGTGCATAAATCACAGGGCCAAACTTTTGACTTTGTAGGTGTTGATCTGAGAGTACCAGTTTTTATGCATGGAATGCTTTATGTAGCTTTTTCAAGAGTTAAAAGAAAAACATCATTAAAAGTACTTTTACCGATAGAAAATCAACGCCATACTCGTAATATCGTCTGGAAAGATATCTTAAACCATTCAAGAACTACAGAAATGGATTACTGTTTTAATGAAAATGCAGAAGATTTAAGTTTCAGCTTCGATTTGGACTAATGCAATTCAGGCACTGTTCTTGTGCGTTTAATGTGTTAATAAATTTTTCTTATGCGTTTATAAAATGGTAGCACATTTTTTGTTTGTTTGCTGCAATATATTTTAATATTAACAGTTAAAATTCTTTAATTTATAGCATTGCAGTAGAAAGTTATTTAAATGTGATGATTTATTAAAATGTCTGATGATTTATAAAATATATGTATAGTTATAAATTTGTAAAAATAACATAATTATTCAGCCTTAAACTTTTATATCCCACAGTGTACTCACCCAACAACAAATTTATTATCATCTCTAAGTGTTTTTGTTCTTATATATTTTCTTTTACGTGTTTTATTTCTTAAAAAATAAAAGAGCGATACAAATGTTCTAAGAATAGGGGAAGAAGTTACGATTGGCGCCACAGGCACCCAAGAGTTAATTTAAAATCGTTATATTTTTAATATTTTAGTATTAAGCCACTTTTACAGAGAACAAGTTATGATTGGCGCCGCAGGCGCCTAAGATTTTATTTAAAAATATTTGAATTTTCAATATTTTTATATTATGCGACTTTTAGAGAGAACAAATTACGATTGGCGTCGCAGGCGCCCGAGAGCTTGTTTTTTGGTAAAAATTTTCTTGGGTCTCTGGCCAGCTAGCTGGTGAAGCCAGCTAGTTTTAAATTATTAAGGCAATTAATGTAATCTTGATGTTTAATTTTTTTCTTAACTGTTATTGTGGAAATCCCCTTCGCGGTTTTCTTTTCTCCATCTTCTGATCTTATACTATACATTTTGGCTTTGAGGCCTACAAATTCATGAATGAACCGCCCGATTAATTCGTCTTTGAATTTTCCCAAAACTTTCTTGTTGTGTTGTGAATGAAGTGGATGGTCTGTGGGGTAATCAGATGTGTCGAAGATGACTTGATGTTGTAGCATGTCTTGATAGATGTCAGGTGTGGTGATGTGGTAGGTGAGGGAGTCTGTGTCGGTGAAGAGGAGTTTAGCTTGGTCTTGATATGTAGGTTTTATGAAGTCATAGTGAAATCTGTACATGTGTAGTTTAGAGAGTTCCAGGATGGTAAAGCCGATGTAAACGGGACGGTTCATCAAAATGGATTTTTTAACCCTCTCCACTGCCGCTAAATTTTCGTCAAATATTTTAAAATTGGTGTAATGAGGTGAGGCAACAATCTTTTCAGCTCTTATGGAGGAGTTTGTAAGTTCTATTGATCGTCGTTTTCTTAGATTTTCTATTGTTTTCCCGAACACAGCATTATTCAAGAGCTTGAAGAAGTTTTTCTCAAAGGCGGACTTGGATTCTTTTCGTTTTTCTGTATTGAAGGCGATATAAGGTTTCAGCCATGGTGCTTGTTTGAATTTTAAAACTTTATGAATCTTGGTAAGAATTAGACCTTGTTGGAGATAATATTGGAGGTTTCTGTAATGGGTGACATATTGAATTTTATTGTAGAGATTAGGTGTGAGTTTCTTGGAAGGGTGGAATTTTCTATCTTGAAGCATGTGTATGGCAAATGGTGAGAGTATCTGTTCGGTGATGTGTAGATGTTCTGGTGCTAGTGGATAATCGTTGTGTTTGTCGTGGAGATGCTGTGGATATTCCAAGTCCACCTCGAAGATGAAACCTTCTGCTGCGTCGGGTTGTAGGTTGAGGATTTTTTCTATGTTGAAGACTTCAGGGTCAGCCCACTGGAAGCCCCCGTAAGGCAGGGGGTCTGACCCTGAATGCCCGTAAAGGTTATTTGCGTCCCAATACATAATGTATTGGGATAAAGCAGAGGGGTCGAAGTCTTGAGTTGTTGGGATATTGGATCTTGCATGGCGGTGACTTATCATGGAAACCCCACCTCTTACACCTTTTTCTATGAAGAGAAGCATATTGATATCGGTGAGTAGTTCGAGGTCTACCCCCGTCATTTTTAAGCATGCCTGCCATGACAGACCGGGTGCTGTGAAGCAGTGAGTTGGATCTAAACCATAATATTTTAAGCAAAGTCTTCGAAAATTTTCGAAAACATCTGCTAACAGCAGCACGTCGGTCTTCACGTACAGGTCATGGTACACCCCAAGATCTTGGATGTTAAAGGCCTCCCACACTTTAACAGCATGTTGATAATCGTCAGAAGAAATGTCTTCATCAGTTAAATCGTTGTGGAAGGCCCTTGGGGATGGCAGTTGGTTTTCACCGAAGGTGTTGAAGTCGGTGATATGACTATAGGGATAGACCCCTTTTCTTAAGAGGAGAGAGCAATCTGTTGTAGGAGGAAAGTTTTCTTTAAGAAGATGAAATTGATTAGGATCTTGGTTTTGGACGAGTTTATCTAAAGATGAGGGTAGGAACTGTAGAGAGTCTAGGAAGATGTGCTGGATGGGACAATTTTTCTTGATTAATTTAAAAGCTATATATTTTTCTAAAGTATTGGGGATGACTTCTATGGTGTGGTCTTGTACTCTTCCAAGTTGGGTCATGAGGTGATGAGTATCGTAATTTTTACTGTTATGGAATATGATGGGGATGGATTTGGGTTGTTTATAATTAATATTACAACTGTTGTGAGCCGCGCCACGAAAAGCTCCGGAAAGATGGTCGTGGTCGCGCACTCTGTTTTTATATAATCTATTATTGCATATGGAGCATCTAGTTGCTTGCTGAAAAGCTCTCTCCTCATCTGGGGTAAGCTGCATGGGAACTATTGAAGTTAATTTTCTGGCTATGTCTTCTTTTTCATACAGGATGGCTTCTAAGAAGTGCCCAACGGCATCGTCACCCCTGTAAACTTGAATAGGTTTGTAAGATTTGCCGTCGGGCCCTACGATAAGATAGGCATAGCCACAAGGTATATGTTCAGATGTTTTTATGGTGTATGAGGTACTATTATTTGGTGTGACAGTGGAGACGGGTTTTAAAATAGACTCGAAGTCTGCATAAATAACGTAGGATTTTAGAAGTTGCATGTGGATGGAGGTGAAAGAGAGAATATTATTGTCGGGCGATGGCATTTTAATTTGCTGAATAGAGTGATTTTTACAATATTGTAGGTGGTCTTTTAAAAGGTCTTGTCTGGTAAATCTATGGAGGCATCTATAACAATAGTAAGTTTGATGTTGGTGATTAGTTAAGTGGTCCATTAATCTTGAGAAATTTTTTATATAAATATAATGTTGATTCCCCTCAGAATCTTCCAATAATAATAAACTTATGACATCTTCATCCTCTCTAGGAGAAATGTAGAGAGGACAGATGTCTTCATCAGCGTCATATATAAAAATATTTATTCTTAAATTATTTAATTTTTCAATTTCTGGTATTTTATTATATGGAATTGGGCAGGTAATGTCATTTAAAATAATTTCATGCTCATATGGGTAATATTTATTTACTCTATCGGGATGATTTTCAAATTTATATTTATGGGCCAGAAGACACCATATGAGACATTTATTATCATTGAAATTTTGTATATTAATTAAAGCTTTCTTAGACTGTAATTTCTGAGGGGTTGCTATGAAAGAGCCACCGCGAAGGGGTATGTATTTTGCCACTTTGATTTCAAGACATTCAATCTTATTAAAAATCCAGTCGATCCCTGATTTTGAAAATCTTCAATATTATTTTCAATTTTTTTAAACATTGTATTTATATTTTCATTTAAGTTATCGGGGGTTAATTGAATGGTGCATTTAGATGAGAAGTAAAATGAGGCTCTCTCCTTAATTTCATCTCCATCCACCTTCACGAATTCTGCCTTCATTATTCCATGCCATTTTATTGATTTTTTATCATTAATTTCACTAGTTAATATATTATTTATCTCTGTATGGCTATTATTCGCAAAAATATTTATGTTGCTTTCCTCCTCAGGCTCAGGATATAGATAGTAATTTTTGAATGTATTGAGGGCTTGATTTATTTTTCTTATTCTATTATTATGACTTATTTTCATTTTCTTTGATGCCTGATCGCTACTACTAGCCACGCTTCCATGGACTGTTCTCACGTGTTGCAACAAATTAAATTTTGTGATAAATTTTAAATTGCAATTACTACATGAATGTGGAAGGGACTTTTGATGAATTGTTAGATGATGTCTTAAATTATCCTTTCTATTAAAAACTTTTCCACATTCATTACATTCAAAAGAAGTTTGTCTTTTATGAATGGTTCTATGTCTATCTAGATGCTGTTTTAGAAGAAATTTTTTATCACAATCTTCGCAAGAAAACAGTTTTTCATTTTTATGCACCTTCATGTGCCTAAGAAGATTGTCATTTCGAGAAAATGATTTTTGACACTCTTCACATTGGAATGGCTTCTCATTAGTATGACTTCTTAGATGACGATTGTATTTACCCGTATGGGTAAAAACTTTCCCGCAAACAGGACAAGTCTGAAATAGACAAAAAACCCTATTTTAGTATTTTAATTATTTTTAAAAAATTTAATTATTTTTTCACTAACAAGTGTTTTTAATCTAGCAAGATTTATCTCCTAACATTTTTCTAACTTAGAGGGAAATTAGTTTTTTTTATTCACCTAACATTTTAAAACTTAGAGGGAAATTCGTTTTTTCTTCTAACAAGATTTTTTTCTAACTTACTATTTAGAAAGAAATTTATTTTAAAACTTAAAGAGAAATTTTTTCTAACAAGATTTTTTTTTCCAACCTACTTTTAGAGAGAGAATTTATTTCTAACTTAGATGAAACCTAACAAGATTTTTTTTCTAACCTACTTTTAGAAGGAATTTATTTCTAACTTAGAGGAAACCTAGCAAGATTTTTTTATCTTAGAGAGAATTTATTTTAAAACTTAAAGAGAAATTAGTTTTTGGAAACCTAACATTTTTTTTTTTTTTTTTAGAAGATAGGAAAGAAGGAGTTTGCGCCTAACGCGGACTGAGGGGCGGTATGCGCCTGAATTTCAGGTCGTGCCTTATGCTCCACCTCGAGTCATGAAAAAGGGCAATACTCCCAAAGTCCCGAGAAGTTTTTACCTTAGATTTTGAAGCAACAGTTGTCTCTTCCATATCATCATCAGTACTATCGGCGTTCATTCCATCATCAGTAGGTATGGGCACGGTGTCGCTGCAGCTACTCTCACCTCCAGAAACTACTTGGATAGAATTCTAAAAATAACAAAAAGAAAAGAAAAGAAAACATGTTTGAATTATTATGTCTAAACAAAACTTTTATTATTACTTTTAAGAAAGAATTTATTTTTTATTCTAAGTAAAAATTTATTTTAAGTTTATCTAATCAAGTTTTTTAAATTACTTTAAAGAGTGAATTTAATTTTTATTCTAAGTGAAAATTTATTTTAAGTTTATCTAATCAAGTTTTTTAATTACTTTTAAGAGTGAATTTAATTTTTATTCTAAGTAAAAATGTATTTTAAGTTTATCTAATCAAGATTTTTGAATTACTTTTAAGAGTGAATTTAATTTTTAGCAGAAATGAATTCTGAAAACTCAACTTAAACACAAAAATTTTTGAAACTAACATACTTGAGGTTCTGAAGAAGCTGATCTTGAATTCACATGTTCTTCCCTAGATCCAGCACCAGTCTGAACAACCTTGAACAAAAAAGAAAAGAAAACATATTTTTTAAAACATTGTATATTATTTAAACAGTTAAACAGAAAAAGTGATATAATACGTACCATATGACTTTTCAGATGAAGTCTAAGCTCCCTCGTATTGAAAAAAGCACCTCCACAAACCGCGCAAAGTAGTGTTGGCTCTACAGGTGCTTCACTCAGATGTGAAGGGCCAGGCTCGTTGTTTAATGCAGGTGCCTAAGAAAAAAGCATAAAAATATTTTAAGTCCAAATCGTATGCTGAAATTTTCCTTGAAAAATATATATTTTTCTTACAGATTTTCGAAGAAGCGAGCGGTTAGCAGACATCTGGTTCGAGCGACGGACAGGATCGAAAGCTTTAAAACCGGGAGGTACTTTGATGGTTGATTCAGCGGATGATTCAATCTGAAATAAGGAAAAAAGAATATTTTGAGTATAAAAATCTATTTTAAAATATTCTACAAGTTTTTAAAGAAATTTTTTTACCTCCATATCTCTATCTGAGAAATTGACCGGTGATGTCCAATCGATACAATTGCTCTCTAATATCTCACCCAAAATGATCTCTTGGGTAAGTCCAAAATCAAATTCGAACTGAAAAAAAAAAAAAAAGAGAGAAATAATATATTTAAGTATATTTTTAAACATTTTTTTTAAAAAATAATCTAAACATTTTGAAATATTAATAAATGTTTTAAATACATACGTTGGAAATTGCTGGCAAATTTTCATCAAATGTAAATTCCATTGTAATAATATTGAAGTTCAAAAACACGGGGAAAGTAAAGTAAGCAGAGTGAAAGAGCAAGACGTCTTATCTAGACAAATTCTGGATGCAGAATGAGAGAAGCACATGATTTTTCCCCCATCCCGGATAGGGCGCGTCAAAGGGGGGAAGAGGTTAAAAATTTGATCTTCGCTGCAGGGGAGATGCAGGGGAGATGGTGGGGATGATTTTCTCTGCATCCATCCTTTCTCAAAAAAAAAAAGAGGGTTGGTTTGAATTGTACATCCCCCACCTCATAAAATATCAGAGTTGGATTGTAGACGTGACTTTGTGAACGAAATAAGATTTGATACGGTTTAGATCTTGTTAGTGTGGGAAATACTTTTCACTTAACAGAAAATGTGAAATTCTTGTCAGATATTTTTTGAAAAAGAAGTTACTATCGTAAACATTTTGCTTCAAAGTGAAATAAATATTTGTATTTAAAGGGAATTTAATTTTTTAATAATTCTAAAACAAATTAATATTTTGTTTTTATCCCTCAAATAAATTACTTCATGTAAATTAAAATGTTCTTTCAAACAATTTTTAATTCTTAAGTAAGATTTTCCTCAAGTTTCACTTTATAGAAAAAGATTTCTCATTGAACAATTATTATAAATGAATTATTTTTCAAAAATTAATATATTCCTCATTATTTTTTCTTTCTTATAATAATAAATAATTTATAAATTAATGTTTTTCTTTAACGATAATTTTTTATTTTTTTCTTCTTTTCCCAAATAAGTTTTTACCTAGAAAATAAAATCTATAAATAATCTTAATAAATAAGTTAATAATTTGTACTCTTTGAGACATATAAATATTTTTTTGTAAATTAATATGTTCTTTCAAACAATTTTTAATTCTTAAGTAAGTTTTTTCCTAAAAAATAAAATTCATAAAGAATCTTAATAAATTAGTTAATTATTTGTACTCTTTCAGACATATAAATATTTTTGTGAATTAATGTTTTCCAAGTAATTTTTTTCTTCCGATTAAATATATTCTTTTTATCAAATAAGGTTTTATTTCTTTTTTATTTTTTCTTCTTTTCTCAAATAAGTTTTTCACCTACAAAATAAAATACATAAAGAATCTAAATAAATAAGTTTGGATTAAAACATAGACAGATTTTATATTGAAACAAAAAGTGATTTATTCAAACCATTTATACATTATTTGAGAAGAATTTTTCAAAATAAGTATGAAAATATTGCATTGTCAACTTATTAAAAAAGGATTCATTGAAATTACACAAACAATGTTTTGAAATAATGTTTTGAACAATTTTAAAAGTGTTCAAATGTAGCAAAACAGTTTCTTGAGAAAAGATATATTTATCAAAAGTGTTTAACATTAAACAATCGTGATCGAACTGACAATCTATATTCAAATCACACCCGTTACATTCGAAAAATGTATTAATATTTGATTGAATTTCACTACAAATTGATGTTAGATAATGGTTTTGTGCTTCATCGAAAATCATATGTTCCTCACATTCAATTCTCTTGTTTGAAATTAAAGTTGGGATTTGTTTCACGAGAACACTTTCCATAAGGCAATGTGAAATCTGACTTTTCAATTCGATCAATCTGTTGATCTGATCTTTGAACAATTTTATTCCATTCGACTTGAGATAAAATCCTGCATTATTTGTGTAAAACATTTGTTGCAACAAACACATGTCTTCATTCACAAACGCTGTTAACAGTTGATTGTTTGATATAAAACTATCCTTCACAGAATTGAATTTAAATGAAGATATATTTTTTTTGAAATCCAACCACGTTATTGGTGTTAATAAAACGCCCAATTTTGTAGGAAAACGATCACCAGTACTATTTTCTGTAAAATTACGAATGTGCACTCGTAAATTTTTTTCATTTTCCAAAATGATTTGCAAAAATGTACACCAACCTAAATCCCATTCCCCCAGAATAGGATTTGATTTCTGTCTATGTTGAAAAAATTTATCCAACCAGTCATTATTTGGAATTTCGCAAGACAGTTCACCACTAGTAGATTGTTCATTTTTAGCACAAGAAAGTTCGTTATCACATTTTAAAGCTAATAGTTCAATAGAGGATGATTGTCCAATATTATCAGAGGGCAATTGTTCGTTTTTTTCACTACAAGACTGTCCACCATTATCAGGAGACGATTGTTCTAAGTCCAATCTAGGTCTTTTTAAAAGTCGAGAAACAGTAATAATATGACGAAAAGTAAGACTTATTCTTGCATTCTTTATCGAAGGGTCTACAGCAATACCGTGAGTGAAAAGTTCATTCGTAGGTTTAGCCATAGTGTATAAAGACCCATTGTCTAATTCAATCACTGTAGAAGGTGTGTTTGGCTTTTTAAATTCAATTTTCCTTGGTACACCAAAACTGAGGGCTGCGATAGGGAAAGTATCATCCAGACTGAATTCGTTATCTTTATGTTGGGAAATGTAACTTTGTCCGTTCGGATACAGATTTAATAAAACATAGTTGTAGGCACATCCAACATGCTTTTCGACGATATTTCTAAGTTCCATCATGATTGGGATCCAAGGTTGGGCAACAATTTGAGCACCGCTGAATGCATACACCAGGCCCTCGTCGCCAAATGCTAACACCTGACGTTTCGGTATAACATCTTTTCCCCAAATGTTGAAGGTGGGGGTGTAAAACGGTAAAGTTTTCAACTCGTTAAAATAGTCATCAGCTTTTTCTTTCTCGATAAAGTTAGGATAATAACTGACATTAAGACCGTTTTCATAAAAGTGGATACTCATTTTGAAATAAAGTTTAGCACGATGAAAAAATACAACTTACAAAAGCGAGAACAGGAGCCAGAATGGATGTTACCCCCTCAACTCGTGACGTCAAACCCACGCCCGCAATTGTTCAAAAATAACCAATGACCAACCTGTGACGTCAAACGCGGGAAATCAATAGTTGCCACACACCTTAAGACTGTTAAAGGTATGTCGTCTACCTGCACCTGGTACCTTCCAACCAACCTGTGTGGTCAACTGTGGGAACCCAATTGTTACCACATACCCTAAAGCTATTCAAGGAATGTCTTCACCCCCACCACCTGACCCCTCTCAGGTCTTGTCCAAACTTGCACGTGTCTACATATTTTAATGAAAGAATGAGGAGACAGAAAATAATAAAAAATTAATTTTATTTTAGACTAATCCAAAATGGGTTTACATGGGATTGTTTTCGAACTTTAGGCGTTGACATAGGACGTGATAACAAATTTTTATTTTTAATGAAACTTTGAGGTACGTGCATTTCTTTGAGAACTTGTAACAATTCACCCTGTGCATTAATAGGTACTTTTTTGTTTGTAGAAAAAATTAAATGAAAAAAGTCTGCAATATTAGAGTTCTGTATTTTTTTATTTTTAAAAGACACTATTCCTTTTTCATTCCACTCGTCTTAAGAAATTCTAGTAATTTCAAAGCTTGTTTTTTCATTCTTGAAGGTACTAAAGTTAAAGGAAGTTGGTTATAATCAATTTCTTGTTTGATATGATCAGGATTCACACTCTCTTGTGTTGGTGTGGGTTCTTGTTTCACAGAATCTTGTTTCACAGAATCTTGTTCGGGTTTTGCAGGTTGTTGCTCAACTTCTTCATCAGAACGTTGAATCCACGGTAGATTGTTTTCTTGTAAATTCATTTTTCTTTGCAATAATTCATAATAGCGTTGCACTTTTTCATAATCTGGTAAGGAACTGTTTAATATTTTTAGCAAAGCTTTATCCAATTCACTTAGCTGCTTTTGAGAGGGTGTGTGTTTGTTCAACACCTCTTCAGGCACCAAAGCAAATATTTTAGCGAATTCCATGGAAGAGTGTGCTGATGGCTGATATGGCAGCGGGGATTAAAATGTTTAAAAATCCACCTTGTTGAACAATCAGTTTCTTTTTAGTGAATAAGGATCCTATTTTCGTTCCAAGCTTTCGAAGAGTCGATTTATATTTCGCCAACGATCGTTTCTGAGTAGTAGAAAGAGGCACGTTTCCTTTTAAAACATTCAACGTACACTCGCAGATAGCTTTAACAGTACGATTAGGTAATTTTTTAAGAAAATGTTTACGTAATTTATTGGGACATGAGCGAATCAATTCCAGGTCTCTAAGTTGTTCTCTTGACAAAGTCATGTTAGCAACTAACTCTTCACACACACTATTACTTTATTTATACTTGTATAAAAACTGAATTTGATTGGGTAGAATTTGTGTTCGCAATCTCATATCTTCATCCGTTTCATTTTTTAAATCGATAAACAAGTATGAGAAGGGTTTCTTTGTAGCATCTTCATACACTTCTTGAAAAAATTTAGATTTTTAGGGTACAACTGCCTACCCAAATGCATAATTTGGCTCATGTCGCGACGATTTTTAAACAGAAAAATGTACTGAGCATTTAAAGACACTGTTCTAATTTCACTCCTTTTTTGAAAAAAATTTTGGGTTAAAAAAACAACACTTAGATTTAAATGGTGACTACCTTTCGTGAATAACGAAGTCAAAAGTTTATCGTTACTGCATTCAGCCATTAAATCATCTATCACAAACAAAGTATTACCATTCAAATAATCTTTATAATTTGATGGGAAACCTTCTACAAAAGTAACATCAGGTATTTCATCGTATAAAGTTTGATAAATACCATAAAACCAAACCACTTTGTCGATGGTAGGATGAAACATTTGTTCTTTAAAATGTAACAAATCTCTCATAAAAAAAGACTTGCCACATCCCGTAGGACCGGCAAGAATCATAGTGAAAGGATGTTGTAGATGTGGAAACTCCATAATAAATGAACACAGACACAAAATGTATACAGTTTAAATAAGTGTTTATTGATAAAAATTAGCATACACACGAAATCTTTTGGCAACAAAATTATAGACTCGATGGTCGTTACAGATATTCTTGGTTACAAACATAGACAAAAATTCTTTCAGAGTTTTTCCTCTACATCTACAATATAAATAATAAACACAAAATTGGCCACAAACGGCAGTTATAGCACTCTGAAGCATCAGAGGATTATAGTTCACATGTGAAAATCGAGATGCAAAGTTCATAATAGGTCCTTTAAAATAACCGGGGTCGTTTCCATACGAATCAAAGAATTCCACTTCATCATCAGATTGTATGAAAAAGGCTAACCAGTGGGTTCCGGGTTCAGACGAGTCATCTGTGTTACATATGAGGCAAGCTGGATAACGCACGACCACCTCGGCTAGATGATCACTTGGGAAAACATCTAAAAAATATTTTTTCGTAATTGTATCACTGGATAAAATATTCTTGATTTGCAGAGAATCCATTTTCATTAATTGGTAAAGTCGCATAAAACGTGTCGGGACTTGGTAATTTCAATAATGTTTTCAAATTCTGCATACACAAACACAGATATGGTGGATTGTAAAGCAGTGGAGAATTTTATCTCAATTCTAAAATTTCCTTGTTGTTGTAAGTTGAGGTGGGGACCGTCACACAAGTCAGGACTTAGATCGAAAGCATACAAAGTATGACCATTCACGAAATCTTCTCGTGAAATATAATTTCCAGCATCACCATTGAAACCAGAGAATAATCGATGATAAGCTCTTATATAGTTTTTATCCTCGAAATTCAATTCCAAAGGTTTGCTAGGAACAGGTTGACCGTCCATATACACACTTAAAAAGTTAACATTGTAGTGATGAAAGTAAAAAGGGTTTAAGTCATATTTACCACTCATGGCGGCATTATCTAACAATCCAATTATGACACGTTTTGGCATAGCACCCAAAAGAACATTATCTTGCATAAAAGACATACTTCCAGCAGGTATTGTATAAGTCTTGCATAAAACTCGATCAATGGGGTATTTTGCAGAATTTTTTTCCAAAGCTTTAGCATGCCCTAATAAAACTCCGGGATTCACTTTCACTTTTCGAATAAACAGCGAGGCATGTTCTAATACGACGTTATATTTCTTTTCTTGTCCAGCCACTTGCTTTGCCATTAAACAAAACTGGGGAGTGCTTCGAATCATTTTAATTTTCAAATCCACCATATTCAGTAAAAGTCGATTCTGTTGAAAAATGTCACAGTGTAAAGGACCGATCATATCTAAAATTTTACTCGTCTTGGTGAGTTCATGTCTTTTTACCAATCCAGGGTTTTGGGGAGTAGCTTGTGTGGGATCGGATACAGTTAAATTTTCATCTTTGTAAAAACATTCACAGGTTAGTAAACTTTTTTTAGCATCTTCACCGAAATTCAACAAAGTTTCAATGTAGGCACGGTATTGATAGGTGTTACTCGAAGAAGATATTAATCTTTCGTTCAGACTCACATCGATTTGAGAAAACAATGCGTGAAAAAATAAATTAACAGGTGCAACAGGTTCTTTATCAGCCAGAGCGGTTCCGTCAGCATTCACAATTTTCACTTTTAGGTACATGTGCGAGGAGGATAAATCTATGTATTCTTCACCATTACCCGTAATGTTAAATTCCACAGGTCCCCCATCGCGAATATTCGCGAGAGGGTGAAATTCGACGAAATGCCCTTTTTCAATAGCTGTCTGTGTAGGTGGTATCAAAAACAAGTCCAGTTCAGATTTGACACAGGCAGGTGAATCTTTATGAATGAGACCCGACATGATTAAGCAAAAATATCGTGTGTCTTCGCTCTCTTCACTTTGGGACGAATGATGGTTTTATTAGATCGCTTTCTCTTTTTTTAGCGTTGTCCTGAACCAATCATTGTTTTCATTTTTGTAGCAGCTTTGTCGGTTAAATTTTTTCCAGCTTCTTTCAACCGACGTTTAGCAACATTTTTTATATCTTCACCTCGTGACAGGTCGTTCAACACATCAACACCTGTATGAAACAATTGTTTACCAACCGCCTTCGCACCTGATTTAAAAAGGGGTACTGCAGCTCGAAAAAGAGATCGAAACAGTCCACCTAATCCATATCCTTTTTGAAATGTAGAACCTTGGTAGTAGTTCAAACCACTACCTGACTGGTGAATGTAATAATCTTCAAAAGATTTCGCACAACACTTGTAAGGAACGAACATTATGAGAGGTACTTTTGTCTAAAATGAAGTTTCACGATCAACTGTCCACGCTCGAATGACACCAATCGTCCTGTGTGTGTCCTTATAACAGTTTCAATTGTTTGAAAGTTTTTCCTTGAAAGAGGTACATAGTGCGGTCTGTCAAACATTTCGTGAATCATATCACCATCTTTACCTTTCACAGTAATTACTCTAAGTAAAGGGGATACTATATGACCAACGATCTGAGGTTCTGCTATATCCGAATATATGTAAAGTAATTTTAAATCGAAATTCGGGTCGGCTTCTTTAATCCCTTCAAAGAATTTAAAAGGACTATCACGTATAGGATCCTCATTGTTAGCCAATTCGATCGGATAAAAGCCTAAAGTTTCGGCGAGTCCCGGTAATAACTTTATTCTAGCTGTTGGTTTTAATCCAATTTTCACTTTTCTAGTATGTTTGTTGTAGCTTATCTGAATTAAACCGTTGAAGTCTTGATAGTTCATCCATTTAATAATGTCTGAAGGGCTTTCAAAAAATCCAAAGGGGATTTTAGTTCTTTTCATCGTTCCAATACCTGCATCGTATTCGTATTCATTTCCTCCGTCAAATACATTACTCCACATATGCGGATAAATCAATTCCACAAGTCCGACCTCCCATTCACCTTTCAGATCAAGAGGGGAAGGTAATCTCGTAATAAAATGTGAAATTTTATTTTCTGGGTAAAATTTCAATGAACTGTCGGAAGGTAGCGTCACGTAGAAAGACATGTTGGCGAATGATTCTCAAAAGAAATGTCGATTCAATTTATAAATGAAATAAATTAGAAGCCAGTATCCATTGGTCGAATTTAGAAGGATATCCTTTATATTTCACTTTATACTCTAATCGCCCTTTTCTCATTCGCTTTTTTAAGATTTTTTCGATAGCAAAGTTCTCTTTAGGTTGAACTTTTTGAAGTTCTTCTGCGTAAAATGTCCCTAAGATAGGTTCGTTCATCAAATCCTTGATCCGGTAGACGGGCGGTTCCCGTCGCACGCACTCGGTCACGACGAAGAGTTCTTCCGTCCAATTAGTTTCGTATCCTTTTTCAAAGGTTAATTTTTGTTTGGATACTCGAACCGTATCTCCCGGTTTAAACACGCAAGATTTTCTCTTTTCATTCCCCATATCTCCGTACAGAGTAAACCACACGTCGCTTTCATTTTCCGGAGTTACTTCGGCGGGCGCCCTTTTAATACTCGAATGATAAGTATGGTTATAACTATAAAGTAATTGATCTAACACGTCTAGGTAGCGGTAAGTACGACGACTGGTAAAATATTTCCACATTTTAGTTTTTAAAGTGCGGTTAAATCGTTCTACTACGGACGCTTTCGTGTTGTTAAAAGTTCTGAAAAATTTCACACCTTCCTCTTTTAGAAAATTTTGAAACTTGTTATTCAAAAATTCCCTTCCTGCATCCGTATTCAAACAGTTGGGTTTTCGTTCAGAGAAAATTTTTTTAAAAGCTTTCACAATCTCTTCACCTTTTTTAGATTTCAGAGGAACCGCCCACGCTCGTTTTGAGAGGATATCTATACAAGTTAAAATGTAGCGAAAACCATCGTTAAACTTTTGAAGAGACGTCAGATCGGCTAAATCCGCTTGCCACTGTTGATCAATTCTGGATACCATGACACGGTTCGTGGGGAATTTTTTTCGAATCGGTTTGTGAAGTGAATATGCATCTATTCCTTGTAACCATTCTCGAATTTATTTCTTTGATAACTTGCCTCGGGCAGCACGGTGTAAGGCATCTACACCTCCAAAACTTGCAACCGCTTTCGGGTCTCGATAAGTTTCCTCCATGGCAGCACGTATGTGAAGACATCACATTGAAAAGGATAAATTTCCCGTATCGTTTAAATTTAAAATAAAATCAACGTTAAACTTCCCACCTTCAGAAAAAATATAAAGAATCGAAAAGACAACACACATCACAAAATAAATGCAGAACACGAAAATCCCTTCCTCTCGGGACGGTAACATCATGAACACTAAATGTTATTCAATCGAAAAATTCATATTTATATTTAAGATACAGTCATCAGGCTATATTTCCATAGGTTAGTGGTTTCGCACTCGAAAACTACTGCCTTATGGAAATATTTTTACTGCAAGGTGCCGGGTTCGAAGCCTCGTCAGACCACTCTATTTCTTGCATACTCTATCCACATTCTTAAATTCAATCGATTTCTTATTTATTTCACAATTTTTAAATTATTTTCTTAATTAATTTCTTAATTAACCTCTTAATTAACCTCCTAATTAATTTCCTAATGACTCACAAGCAATATCCTACTTTTTACCTTATACCGCAAACATCGCTTTAAAACTATCCTCACCTTTTACAAAAAATCACTCATTAAATTTTTTAATTAAATTTCCTCATTAATACCCTCATCATCTTTCACGATTAAGTTAGAGGACGTCTCAAGGTCAATGTCAACCCATCTAGACTCCTCAGGGGTGGTGCGGCACCCGCACGACTTGCCGGTCCCTCGGTCCCTCACCCTGCTGACCTAGAACCGGCCTTTCTTACCTACTTCTGTGTACCTGTCTGTATGTCTGTTATCACTGTTATCATCATATCTCAAGAAAAAATAATAGCATGAAATCCAAACTCGGTATTCTGAATCTGTATCTATAGGAAAGCTACACTAAACTTTTCGTTTAGAACAAGCTAATGGTTCATGTACAGGTCCATCCAAGAGAATTCAAATACATTACGTCTATGAGCGAAATTTCTGGAGAGTAGAGTGTAGCATCTATAAGCTGCCCTAAATTAAATAGAATGAACATATTTTCTTTAATGCATAAAAGCATGTTTTTTGTAGATTGTGGTATGGAAACCAATCATCATATGTTTACAGGGCTACCCAAAGTATTTAGATATATTGGGTCTATACTTGGAAATTGTAGGATTTTTTTTTTGTGTGTGTGTGTGTGTGTGTGTGTGTGTGTGTGTTTGTATGTGTGTGTGTGTGTGCACCAAATGTAATCGGTGCATAGTTTATAGACAATAAACAGGGCTTCCCAAAACTAAGCTAAACATTTTTTTCTATTGGATGTAATTGTCGGAAACGCTTTGTTACTTACTGCTCAGGAAAAAAAATTTCTGATACCCACACTATAAACAAAGTATATTTTGAAGTTCAAGCTCCAATTCTGTTTTTTTATTATTTACTTATTTATTTTGTGTGTGTGTGTGTGTGTGTGTGTGTGTATAATATCACGTTTTGAGGTTCAGTGTATACGAGAGTCAAATTTTTTGCGGTTCATCTGTGTATACTTATACGTATCGTTGTCAACATAACTTAAAAACAAATAACTGCAATAAATTCAAATTTGGTATTTTTAAGGTTATTTTGTTAAGGTAAACCTTTTACCACTTAAAAGGTTTGGCAGAATTCATAGTTCAAATACATGGAGAAAAGGTTTATATTAATTATTCAAATACATATTGAATGTAATCAACATTCATATAACTTGTAATAACTAAAGGATATTTTTAACAAAACTGTATATTCTTTTTGTTATAAAAAAAATAACATTTTGTTTTATGCAACAAAAAAATTTTATCCTGCTTAAATAATTAAAGACATTTTTTTCTTTGGTTTTACACATCTTAGGTCATTATTCCTGAAATTTTTATAATTCTAAACAATATCGATAATCCTCCCAACCCCACTCCCTTTTTTTTTTTTTTCTCATAAAGATACTTATTGTTTTCTAATAATTTTTCGAAAAAGTACTTATTGTTTTCTTTTAGAAAGAAATTTTTGTTATTTTATTTTACTAATAATAATAATGATTTGCGTCGGTGGATCTTTCAACTTGAATTCTTTGCATTATTTTTGATTCTTTTGTTTTTACTTTGAGTTTTCCCTCAAAAAATATCTTTCACTTGAAATAAAACTAAGACGTAAATAATATTTTTCAATTTGTAACAAGAGAAAATTATAATTATTATGTTATATTTTAAAGGTTTGATGATAATTTGATAATTTACTAAGAAATTTTCATGATATACTTTGCTAATATAGTTTAATATAAATTTATTGCAATATATTATGTTATATTAATATTTATATTACAGCTATATGCTAGATTAAAATAATTATAATAATTTAAAAAACAGTGTCATTTAATTAACTTTATATGATGCTTTTATTTACAAATCTCATTTTATGAGTAGAAAACTATATTTTAAAATCACCTTTTTAATAGGCATTGTTAAAACATACTCCAATGTATTTTTTATTAAATTATGTCTGTCGGTTATCGAATTAATATCATTTTTGTGTTTATACTTAATTAAAAGTCATTTTCCTGTCATTTTAAGAGTACCAATTATTATGAATAATATATTTTGACGAATTTTAATTTTGATAACATCGTTTTAATACTTATAATAATGCTTTTAATTAATCTACATTCTGATTGTTTGCCTCTTTCCTCAGCCTTATTTTAGTTCATATTCGACGTGGTTTTCACAAAAAAAAAAAAAGTGTAAGTTTAGGACACATGAAGCATGATGCATTTAAAGCAGCTGTAAATACTTGATATTCGCATTGAATAATTAACATTTTGATCAACACTTGAAGATTTGTTTTAGGGAATTTACATTAGGGTTTACCTTTTGATTTGTATAATTGTGGTTATTTTCAGAATAAAATTTTCGTTCTTGTACATCTGGTGAATAAAAACTGATTGATCTTTTATCACCGAAGACGTAAATTTTTCGTCATCGGTTTTCGCAGGTTTTATTTATTTATTTATTTATTTATTTTTCAAAGTGCAGTATTTGTGTGTCTGTTTTATCCTTTGCAAACTTTTACTCCTTATAGTATATGTTTTATAGTGTTTACAATACTCTTTATATTATCTCCTTATAGTATTTTTTTATAGTGCAGAGTGATTAAAACAATTCAACTTTTAAGAAACTGTAGTTAGAAAGGATTCATTGGTCAGAATAACATAAAATTTGACCTGAATATATGCAAAGAAAGAGAAGAAAGTTTGACGGGAAGACAAAAAGAAGTTCGAAATATAAAAATAGGTAATGTTTTACATGTCTTAAAATATATTTCTGTTCTAGTACCAAGGACACTAACACCAGTGATTTGGGCCCACAGCAATTTGGTGGGTTACAAGTGAAATCAACTATACTGTTAAATGTGAATGAATGTAACGTTTTTCTACTGAAAAAAATCAATGAATAAAACAATGACTTGCAAATCATTTGGTAATTGTTGCATTCTCTGTTGAAAGCTCTTCTACCACATAAAAGTAGGGCCATATCGTAGTTCAAAAGCCGAAAACTACAGAAAAAGCGATGACGAAATCAGTTTTAATTGTATTGAAACTTACTCAAGAAATGTTAAATTGTTTTCTAGTGAAGCTGAAATCGAAAAATAGCCTCGAAAGATGTTTCACAACAGAGCGAGGTTTATCTGTGTTGATATTTAAAATGTAATGTGCAATGGGTATCTTCATTTCATCTAATTTTGCAATCGAACTACTGAAGAACATATTTTTCAGATAACCCCATAGCAAGAGATCACAGACATTAATCTTGGAGAACAGGACTTCCCAGGTAATCTTGAGAGGGGAACAGTTGCTTGGAAAATGACGGCAGATAATTCTATTATTTCTCAAATGCATTCTCATGAACTTCTTAAAAGAATTTGCACAAAGTAGCGCCATTTTGCATGAAAATTGTGCTAAATGCACTTGCGTACTGTTGAAGCGTTGGAATGTTGTATTTTTGCAAAAGAGATTCATAACTTACACCCTTGACAGTACAGGTAACAAGAGTAGCAGTACCTATCTCATCGTAAAAGAATGACTCAACTGTAAATGATATCGTAGCACAGTTACTTTTCAGAAGGAATACGGCTGATCTCCTAGGAGATTTTTCGTAGCCCATTTTCTGCAATTCTCAGTATTGACTTTTGCGTAGATATAACAATGGATTTTTTTTTTTTTTTGTCACTAAATGTGTCATTCGTTGTCCACTTACATGCCAACCAGAGATTCTTAGGTAAAGTTTTACTGCATTGTCAGACCAGTAGAACGCAAGTCCTGAATATCAGTAATTTTGAATGGATAGCGATGCGGGGTGTTTCTCCAAATTTCATTCACCGTAATAACAAGTATATCAAATAATCGAGCAATTTATTGTACATTGCACGTCTGCACATCATCGCTCGTAGCATTTCTGCATTGTTGTGGCTACATCTTCTATTGGTGTTTAAGCAATTGTTTTTCTCCCTTTACCAGATTTCATTTCAAATAAAACTGTGTCTTTGAATTTCTTACTTATATTCTGCAGACCAGTGGTAGTCATCGACAGCAGTTTTTCTCAAATGTCTTCTCCTGAGTTATGATTGCACAGTCCGTTAAGAAATTATAAGACCACTTTAATTTTGTAAATTATAAGAAAAATAAAGATTCTAACCATAATTTAAATACATAAAATAACATATTGCTGTATATTTTTTATAATTAGTTTGCAGTAACTTGGTACAATGTAATAAAAGTTTAATTAAAATATTTATTAGAAATAAGCAAAAAATGACCTATTAACAAAATATAAGACCACTTGTCAAAAAACAAAGTAGTATAAAAAATTAATATGATATTTGTCTTCCATTTTTCCTGATGACCTCAAACACTCTGATTTTCATTGAAGTAACCAGGTGATTAAGTTCAGTTTTAGAAATATTGTGTCATTATTTCGCAATGAATACTTCCGGTTCATTGGCAGATGAAAATTGTTTCTTATTAGCATAAACTTTGCGAGATAATATACCTTGTAGGTTTTCCATTGGGTTCAAGCCTGGACTTTGACTTGGCTATGACAAAACATTATTATTTTCTCTTTTAAGCCACTCCTGAGTGGATTTAGATGCATAACAAGCAGCATTGACCTGTTGAAACATCCAGTTAGCACCACCTAATAAAAGTCCAAACGGTGTCACATGATCATATAGCATAGGCTGCTATTGTGTAGAGTTCATATGAACCGAAATATGCTGTAAATCACACAATCCCTCATAACTAAAAGCTCCCCAAATCATTACTGATCCTCCACCCATTTGTCGACTGAAACAGTCTTTTGGTTCCTTCCTCAAGTCATGCCAACAGTGTTTGTAACTATCAGGAACATCAAGTTTAAATTTCTTTTCATCAGAAAATATAATTTGTTTCCTCTCATCATTCCATGACATGACGTTTTAAGACCATTTTAGTCTTTCTTCTCGATAGCGTTTCAATAACTTTGTGTTTTTCTTCAATTTCATAAATTACGTATTAATATTTAATTTAAGACTCTTTCAGACTGTTACATGTGAAGTTTTCTTGCTGAAACGTTTCGAAATTTCACGAGTTGAAAGACCTTTTTTAGTTGTTAGTCAAAAAATTTGTCTATTATCACGTGCTCTCAAAATATTTTTTCTACCAGATCGTTTTATTTTGTTTGAATAATCTTTTTCTATTTATGGCATTGTGAATGGCAGCATTAGAACGGTTCATTAACCTCGCAATACCTCTTTTAGATTTACCAGAACCTTTATAAATTAAATTTTTTCTCACTTAGCACTCCGATAATTCTTTACCTCGTATCATCGTCAAATTAATCGTAGATAACACATTCAAAACCTAAGCATTTAAACCTATCAAAACCTAAGGAAAACACATTCAAAACCTAAGCTTCTTAGGCAATGCTTTTACGAAATACTGACGCATGCGCTTCATATTGAGTTTGACGTCATGTGTAATATGCTAATTTTCTCAGGTGGTCTTATAATTTCTTAACAGTCACTGTCTTTAATTTTTAGAAAAATGAATAAGTTTAAGTGAATTTTATTTTAATTTTAAAAGTTAGAATTAGTACAGGATGTGTTTCACGGTCAATTTTAAATAGGCAACTAAATATTTGCATATTATGCTTTGTTCTCCAGAAATGCACAAATACGCTTGTGGTCTTATAATTTCTTAACGGACTGTAGTTCTTGTAGAACAGCTTCACAAACTTACCGTCGCCGGAATCCAGAACCAATGTTACTCTATGGGGAAATTTTCTTTACAAATAACTTATTAACTAATACATATTTTTAAATTCTGTTTTCACATTCAGAAAATTCCCAACAGTTAAATTGACGGACCTTTTTTAAAAATGCATTTTTTTTATTTTTAATATTTTATTTTGAAATTTCAAAATGAAAAAATTTCACATAGTGAAAATTCGTATTTTGCAGCTTCAAAATAAAATATAAAAAATTTAAAAAAATATTTTTTTAAAAAAGGTCCGTCAATTTAACAGCTGGGATTTTTCAGAATGTGAAAACAGAATTTAAAAATATGCATTAGTTAATAAGTTATTTGTAAAGAAAAAATTCCCGTAGAATAACATTAGTTTCGGCTTCCAGCGGCGGTGAGTGAAGAGGGCCCCTAAGACATATGAACTTTTCTGAAGTAATATAAGGGAAACAGCAAGTTTTTCGCATTTTATAACAAATGTAATGTTTGATGTTTCTTCTTTTGCATATTCTGACGTATAAAGCGCCATCTGTTTTTAAAATTTTGAGCTGTTTTTCCTGCATAATTTTTTCTTTTTCTTCGCGTATATTCGGATATTTCTGATAAGTGTTTTTTTTTTTTTTTTTTTTTTTCATGGCTTTCTGAAATTTGCGCTTTGAGTGTAATTATTTTTAATTAGCTAAAATATTTTTAAAGTATAAAAAGGCTAAGGTGCTTAGTTTAATAACTCAGTAGCAATTTAAACGGATTTTAAAGGGTTTCTTTTAATGCTTGAAACTTGGTTGATCATCTTAGGTACATATGATTTTTTTTTTTTTTTTTTTTTGTTACATCACAGTAGGTCTCTTAACTACACTGAGAAAAAAAATACACCGTCTTCATCTAGAGCGATTTAGTGGTCACTTTCTAAATCCCTAAACTATAAATATAAATTTCCGAGCTATGCGTATAAAGCACGCCAGTAAGCTGAATAGAGAAAATGATCGAAAATTTCTAATCTATACATTACTAAATGGTGAAATAATATTCTGAATGTTCTGAATATTCCGAATCCTTTGTATTGCTTGATTTTCTATAAATGGGTTATAAACCAAGATTATTGTTATTAAAACTCGCCTGTTGTATTCGCATTTATTTGCAGATATTTCTAAATAAGTTTGACCTCAATAATATAGGCAAATGCTCTAGAATTCTAATAGGGGTTTCTAGAACTCACTTTGAAAGAGTTCTAGAAGCTATAAGGATGACATAGAACTATTTTTACTAGAGCCACAATTCAGATTGTAGATGCTAGTTACAGAATTTTTTTTTAAATGTAAATAAACAATTTCAGTAAGTTTATTCCTTTTAAATATTTGTAAATTGTTTATGTAGCTTTTCTTTTCTTTATAACCAATACGAAGAAAAGAGATTTGTTGTAGTCATCAACGTTATCTAAAAACTGTTTTACGAATACTTAAATTTTATATGCTTTCATTTTCATTGAACTGTAGTCTGTAACAATAAATAAATAGAGTTAATATGCAAAAGTTATCTTTTCTACAAAGTATTAAATAAAAATGCTTAACACATCAAAAGAGATGTTTTGGGGGCATTTAAATTTTAGACTCTTACTTATTGGGTGCACTTCAAATCTTTGTATGTGGAGGAATAAGAATTCACGTTTTGAATTTATTTACCATGGTATGAGGCTCATAATAGCGCAGAAAATTAAGACGATAGAACAGTTAAATGCGATATTTGATTAAAATGAGGATTTTTTCGATAAATTCAAAAGTCTATGAATTGTGTTTACAATACTGATAGAGAATATTGCGTTATATGATATCTTAACATAAATTATTTGAGATGTGTAAGAATCTTCATTCATGAAGAGGGAAGCATTACTGAAAAAAATTAAATCATTGTAATATTGGAGAAAAGTTTAAAACAAGAAACAAAAATAAAGGTTATTTAAAACTTTAAAACTTTTTCACACACCATAAAATAGAAAATTCAATTTTATGGAGTGTGAAGAAGTTTTAAAGTTTAAATATTGAGTGTAGACCAGTTTTGAATTTAGTTTTGGGAAAATAAAGGTTAACTATGGAATATAAAAAATTTAAAGTCAGTAAAAGTTTCAAAAATTGTCGAAATTAATAAAAAAAAAAAAAAAAAAAAAACTAATATGTTACCGCCATATAAAAAGACTGAGAAAAAGATACTACCATAATTTATTACGGAACGGGAATTACACAATAAGGGAGAGAGAGGTTGAGAGAGTAGAGAAAAAATGGACAGAAAGTTTTTTTCTTCTTAATTAAAAATAGTTATTTAAAATAACATTTAAGGATATGATATATGAAACAGAAAATCGTAAAAGTGAAAATTAAACATTTACAATAAATCTTAACAATATAAACTTTCCCATGTAAGCAAGAAAATATGAAAATGTAATTAGTTACATGTATCTTTCAAACTTCACGTCTAGTTACAAAATCGGCCATCTCCAAAAAGTAAAATTTTAAGAAAAAGCTGATTTTTTGCCACACTTAGCCAAAAGAAAACACAAAGAAAACTCTTTAGTTTTATATTCATTAGGGCAGTATATCTGGAAACTCGAAATAACGGGGCAGGTGCATATGATGGAAGGAGATTATTCAAATATTTATTTTTGATTTGGTCACCTTTGCAACTTATTGCGGAATTGACCGGTTTTGGAACAAACCAGAAATTAATTTTAGCCACATTTAATGTGAATATTGTATTTTTAGAGTTGCAAATACACAAAATGTTTTATTCAATTAAATTTTATTTATAAATAACTGATATCTGTTACCTGATAAAAAGAAAAAATAACTGATTAAAAATAATTGAAATAGATAACAAAAATAATTCTAGAAAATTATGAAAATGAGTCATAAATGGTCCCAAATTCATTAATCATGAGGTATTCTTTAATACAGTGGAAAACCATTCGAATTTTAAAGTTACCTAAACACATCGTTGTAACCAGTTGAATCATCATAGATATCTTATTAAATTAATAACATTTGATTAATTAATCATAATATACTAACTAAGATACTATTATGTTATCAATTAACATTGTGTTATTATGACAGGATTTTTATCTCACCATCCGTAGTATTTGACCGATTTTGCAGCACATCGGGATTTTCAAACGCCAATAACATAGGGATGAATCGGCTTTGGCGTGGTTTCTTGTTTCCAAAAACGCATTTTCTAAATTTAAGGAGTTGGTTGGTTTTGCAACTAAGCGACACATATGGTGTTTCATATTAAATGGGAGAAAAAATAGCATAGCATATATTCTTAACCCAAGTAAATAAATTTTGAAACTACAATTATGCAAGTTTTTTCTGGTAGCAGAGAAAAATCTTCCGATTACGAAGCATATGCTAGAAAAATTGTTAATCAAAATGATACCACCAATTATATAAAAACAGATTGATTGGTTGATTGGTCGTGCTGAATCAAACGCTATGCCATTGCTTTGTTAGCCCACGAGATCCCCCGGCCGCTTGTGATTTTTTTTTTTTTTTTTTTTTTTTTTTTTTTCCTATGGTGTTATATTAAAAACAAAGTATTCGTTTCTCCATTTTCTCAGGACTTACAGCAACTGATGAAACGAAAAATTGAAGGGTTCGAATCATTAATAAAGGATAGTCTGATGGAACTGGGGTATCACATATATATATATATATATCGCCATAGGGGTACATATAGAACGCTATAGTAACTTAGATAGTTATAGTATCATTGTAAATTTGATTTATCAAAATAAAGTAATCATAGCGTTCACTGATATGCTTCCTTTTTATACCATTCAATATCAAACACCTTATACATATCATACGATTCAAAATTGCTTTTTCTTTATGCTTCCAAATTTATCTTATTATCATTTAGTGACAGATACAAAATTTCTGAAAGTATACATTTACTTTAATGCGTTTCTTAAATAGTAAGTAAGTTATAATAATAGAACCAGAAAAAAAATAATAATAATTCAAAGGGGGGAAAAAGTCATTTTCTGCATCAAGCAAATAATTAAGATTTTCATGTTATTCATTATTTAAATGCTGAATTCATTATTTCAATATACTGGAGCTTCTAAAAAAAGCTTCATTATTCTTTTCTTTTCCTAAGAATACTAATGATTTGCCATCTGCAGATTATCTAACAAATTAGGCGGAAATGGAATAAGACACTTTTAAAATTTAATGAAGTGATTTCTTTGATTAAAGAAACCTGTGTATTGCTTTAATATCAAATGTGCACGGATTCGATTTTAAAGATAAATGATTTTCTAAAGCCTTTATATAAAATGAAAATTAGTTCGCAGTGCCTATGTATTTTTGATTATTTGAGTCTGGGGTAAAAAAAAAAAAAAAAAAAAAAAAAAAAAAAAAATGATTTATTTTTTTAAGAATTTTGTTGTCGAGTAAGAAAAAATATTTTCTTAAAAATATTTCACTGCTAACATTTTTATTTTAAAATTACAGATTTCTTAAAGTCTTTATTTTTCTCTAACATGCCTATAAATTTAAAAAGAAGTTTATTATTCGATAACAGTGGTCAAAGAATCCTTAGAAAAAGTCGGATTCGTGTGAAATTTCTGAATGTTAATGATGTAGGGTAAGTATACCAGTGATTGTCACTTTTAGAGCAATCTCTGATGTTTTTAATGTTCTAGTCATCAGAAAATATTTTTAGAAATCTTAAGTTAGTACATATGGCATGAAAGACATTCAGAACCACATATATGTTAAAATATATACATTTGATAACAATTTTTTTTAATGAATTTTTATTTGACACCCACTCAATGTTCCAGTAATTGACACTGCCAGTTTTTCACTTTATCAGTAATTGGCCCCTATGTTCCAGTGTTTGACACTGCTAGTTATTCATTTTACCAGTTATTAGCACCCTATGCTCCAGTGTTTGACATACAATGTTAAAATTGTTATATGTAAAATATATTATTTTATTATTTTTCTTATTTATTAATTACTTCGGATAGATGTCAATTACTGGAACATGCCAATCACTGGAGCACCTACCCTATTATATGTTTTGTAACATAAATTTGCAAAAAGTACTTTAATGTTGCATAGTAATACTAATGATGTTATAATGCTAAGGAGTCATATGATGTTATTAATTGAATTTGGTCGATATCACAAAAATTTTACTTACTTATAATAATAATAAAAAAAAAAAAAAAATCTCACAAATTAGAATTAAAACAAGTAAAAAAATTAATAATTTTATGTTTAAAATATTTTTCTTAAATTAATTATTATTTTTTAAACATTTTATTTCATTAATTTAAGCTTCAAGATAGCACAGTGTTGTTTAGAAACTCATAAAAAACATATCTGTGATTCAGAAAATGAAGACTTGTATGATCACATCTTTACTGTTAGTTTACAAAGTAAAATATACATTGTATATTAAAATATAAATTGGTGATTGTATTCGAACTATGGATTGCATGATAGATTTATAAAACTTAAATTTTGAGACATTAGATTGCATCAAAGTAAGTTGTAGGAGATACCGGAGCTAGCTGGCATAAAGGCTTGTTGGCACTCAGCTTCTATTTTCTGCCAAAGTGGAAAAGAGCGTCGTCATTTTACTAGTGGAGAGTGTATTTATAGGTGCACCACACACCGTAAATACAGTCTACTTGGAAACGTCATGAAGGAAAAATCTCCATTACATCATTTTTCTGTCTAGTGAGTAATTTTTTCATCTTCACTCTATAGTGGGTGCGGTAGTGGGCGTTCGATTAATTAATACTAATTATTAACTATTTAATTTTGATAATGAAAAAACTATGTACAGGATGAAAGTAGGGATCAACGTCCGTTTAAATTAAAGTCAGTTCATAATATCATATAATAGTCATTATAAAACAGAACAGTCACAGTTTATACGTAACACCAGTCTCATACAACTTTCAATCAACACGACTATCTAAGAAGATTATAATTGATATTTTGTCTGTTTAAGAGCACTCGTCTAATGCTCTTCGTCAACGAAAACTTTTCAGCAGATCATCTTACTGTTGCTCGCCGATATAATATTCGGCACAACTAGACAGTATCTCTTCGTCAAAAATAATAACTTTCATTACGTCTTTAGACATTTTGTAGAAGAACAGGCAGCAGAGCTGAAACACTGCCTCGTCCAAAGTTCCCATCGTCAACTGAACTGTTTCTCGCATGTGCTCCAAGACTCCGTCCATGGGGATACGCGCGCAGGAGAGGTGAGGTGAGAGTGACGACGTCTTTCCCACGTCACGTATACGTCATCAGTCCTCAAGGCTGTTCGCTCGTTGCTGCAGTGAGAGAAATGGATACATGACAAAGCCGGTTTTGGAATCAAATGGCCGGGCAAGGCTGACGTTTTCACTACAACTGTTTGGGTCTGGTGAATAAGTATATCAAATTGACGTGTTTCTAATGGCGGAATTCAAAAGAGACGCTATCTGGGGTTGCATGCTTTTGTTATAGTATTTTGTTTCTGATGTTTTAGATTCTGTGGTATCCATCTTATGTTGCGTATCGCTGTGGGGCTAGATGGCATAGTTAGGTATGGGGTCAGTTGGCATAGCTAAAACATAGTTAGGGCATAGCTTGACTTTCCTTAATGATGCTTTAAAGGCTGAAGAGTTTTCACCCTCAGCCTCCTGCCAAGACGATGGTGAGAGTTTTTATTCAAAAGTACCTACGAACCCCGCAGAATCTGAAAAAGATGCTTAAAGGTCGCATAAAGAGACCAACAACATACCTCTAAGAACTCAAGAGTCTCCTGACCACCCTGAATAAAGTAAAGGACATTTTTTTTTTTTTTTTTTTGGTTGAATACTAATCCCGTTAGTATCTTAAGAAAATTAACGAAACCTATGGCAATGAGATTCGCATATCCAGCATTGTCAAAAAAAAAATAGGGGGGGGGGGGGATATAGCTGACCAGACAAGAATGATTCAATTTTGTACGACCAAAGTAAAATTGTGCAAAAATTGAATCCAATCAAATAAGCAAGCACACAACTTCTACATTCGTAGTTGATTTCAAACATTGAGCTATTTCTGCTGAATAACTATAGGTAGCTGTAATAAAGAGTAGAATTATTTTTTTCTTGGTGAATTCACAATTTTTTTTTATACATTTAAGCAAAACTTTTTGTCAAATATTATTAAAGTAGGACTTTTTGAAAAAATAAAATATGTTTTCTCGAAACTGTTATGTTCTGTCTAAGTATCCCTATCTATATCACGTTATGCCAACTAGCCCCGGTTGCGGGGCTAGTTGGCATAGTTGCAAGCTCTTAGGAAAAATGAGGGGGGGGGTTCTTAAACATATATTTAATTTATGCGTTATGCATGATTTTGTAGCCAAAGTGTTAAGCTATGCATTCATCAGAATTTCTCGAAATATTGTATAAAAATTAGAAAAATCAAAAACCAAAATCTATGCCAACTAGTCTCGGTCTTACCTAATAAATTGCAAAAAAAAAAGAATGAAGAAGCCAATGAATGAGGCAAAATACTTTTAACACAATACAATATTGTATTAATTATTATTTTTATATTTAGCATAATGTTAAGTATCTATTTTAGGTTTAGCCATTGTAGTTTAATTATTAAAACCAATATGATAAATATTATGCAAGTTATAAGGAAATTTTAAGAAAGTAAGAGAAGCAATATTTATAGGTTGAAATTTACGTTAAGCATTAACGTATAGATCTTCTCAGTATCTACACTATTTGTGATTCCTTAATTTTGTTGTTGTTTTCAGAAGAAGATTGTTGATAACAAATAAGTAAAATAAAAATATTTCAACGTAACACGATGTAATTTTAAGTATTTTGTATTTAATAACTGTGGTGGAATGCAGTATAAGGCCGGCTTACTTCACGAGATACCTTGGTCCGGAATGGAATTTCCGTCGTGAGTGTCATCTTAAGATGATCTTGTTCGTATTTAAACAAGTCTTAGAGTAAACCACGGAAATCTAATAGCCATACTTTAAATTAAAGGATAAAAATGCAGTAAAAATTGTTATACCTTTCTCTGTCTTCAAACACCAAAAGCTACAACTTTTTTTGCTAATGTTCTGTAATTTGTGGTGCCATCTTTTCAATATCAAACATCAGGAATTATGATTTATGCCTTAGTCTTTATACATTAAGTCTGTGTTTAAAATGTTCTGAAATTTTTTACAAATAGAAAATTGAAATCTCAAACTTAAAAATTATTTTGTAAAAACAATATATATATATATATATATATATATATATATATATTCAATACCACTTAAAAAAACTTTTGAAACATTGAAGTTTTTTCAGGATTAAGGTATACTTGCCAACCTACTAATTAATATTCCGTAGTATTGTTAGCCCCGCCTTCTTTTTCACGCCAGTATCGTTTTAGAATGCTTTTGTTCTTATTTAATCGTAATTGCATTTGGAGAATATTACTCTAAAAATTTACTGGTGTGAAAAAAAGAGCGGGAGTAACAACACTACAGAATATTAATTAGTATGTTGGCAAGTATGGATTAAAGGAGTATTCTGGCTTAGAAGCAAAAGTTTTGGGCGTTTTGTTGAGATCAGGGGGAAAAAAATTATTCATTTTTTACAAGATAGTTATTGATATTTTAAAAATATACAAAACAGTTTCCGAAAAAAATAATTAAAAAGCTATAAGCTAGTAAAATGGCAGTAAATAAAGGAGGGGGTTTCTGGTTGATATAATTAAAGCCAATAAAATTTGATATAAGTACCTCATAATTTAAAAAAAACAATTTAATTAATAAGAATGTCGTTATAGACCATACCTAAGAGGGAAAAAAGTGCAAAATGACGATTATCTGAAAAATATGCATTTTTGACTTTTTTTTTTTTTTTTTTTATAGTAAATTTAAAAAAATTATGCAAATATAATAAGGGCGATAGATTTATATATTGAAGGTTGATACAAAATGTGAAGTAAATTGCTTAAATGTAACTTGAGATATCATGTCAAACATGTTGCAAAAAATAGTTCAGAAAAACGCGTTTAAAATTTTCAGCAAAAGTTTCTGGCAACCGCAGCAGTCTAGGTCATAGACGCACGTTATATTTACATTTTGTTAAGCGGCAATTCCTAAAGATCTAAGCTGTAAGAATATGCTTTTTTTTCTGTCCTAATTCTGAGCCAGAATACCCCCTTAAGAAATTGCGACGTGATCGAATACGACTGCAGCCTAGATAATTTCAGTCCAAAGAATTTTTTTTTCTTTTAATTCTCAAAAAAATGTACAGTAGTGCTATAAATTTACAGCAAAAACAATTTAGAACTGTTCTGTAAATTTTCAGGAAAAGGTGTGGGGGGGGGGGCAGCAATATTGCATAACTCTTCAAAAACAACTGAACATTGAACATTGCTTACGTTTCACTTTTGTAAATTTATGCTCCATCCAATTATTACATAAATTTGATGTACTAAATTTTTTTTTTTTTTTTTTGTTAGTTTATTTATAATAATCATGAGACACTGTTATTTGTATGTTTGCTTGAAAATTTTTAAGAATAAAAAAATGTTGGAAAAAAGTAAATGTGGAACATCTATGTACACAAGAAATAGTACTTATATACATAAATAAAATAACACTTGCACATATTTTAATACAGCATATGATTAAAGTTTGAAAATAATAATAATAATAATAATAATATATAAATAAATAAATCTTTAAAGCTAAAGGGCACTCTTTACAAACTCTTTACAAACCAAGTATTATTTCCACATTGGTTTTTCCCTGTTAAACACGGAATATTTTATGAAGTCAAACTCTGTCCAAGTTTGATTTTACATACACTGATAGCGAGAGGGGATTTGGAATTGTTGTTTTTTTCTGTAAAATTGTGTGTTTTTAATTAATATTTATGAGCACTGAGGTAAAATGACAGATAAGGTGAAAATGCTGAAATAGAATTAATTAAATAAAATGAGCTTGATATTTATTTGTTTTAAATAATTATAAATATTAATATTGAAGCAATATCTATCAAAATTATTGATTTTTAATTACAGGAGTAGAATCTTCCTTTGTTTAGAGTTAATAAGAATATTATTTTGAAACAATAAGTATAACAGTAATACATTTTTAAATATTTCTCTCAAAGCTCTTTATGTTTCAAACATTTGTAGGTGCCAGGTTTAAAGCTGGACTCAAGTATAGATGTACATTATGGTTCGGATTTCACTTTAATCCGTGTGTCTGCCTTAATGAAAAAAAGGTACGCAAATAACTATACTATAATCCAACCTACATTCCTATGCCTAAATTATGTATGTATGTTCGGTTTATGGCATCGGGTGTTGCCTTCCGACAGAATCCACAAGTCTGTGCTAGGTCTTCCGGTCATGGGTCCACTCTTCTTCCAGACCCCTATCCCTCATCGCTTTTCTTACATTATCCATCCAAGTCTTTCTTGGTCTTCCTTGTTTTCTGTTCTGATTTGGTATATAGTTAAAAGCGATTTTAAGTAATCTTTCATCGTTCATTCTTTTAATATGAACAAACCAGATTAATTGCTTTTTTTGAACCTCATCTAATATGGTTTTCTTTATTTTCATCATTTTCTTGATTCTCTCATTTCTCACTCTCTCCATTCTTGATATCCTGCATGATCTTCTCAGGGCATCCATTTCAACAGCAGCCAATTTCTTTTTTTCCATCTCCATAATTGTCCATATCTCTGCTCCATACAACAATATGCTTTTTACAATGGAGTTGTATATATTATACTTTCTCGTCCTAGATATCTCCTCACTCCACTAAATTAGTTGATTTAAATAATACTTTTTTTTTTCTACTATAACTATTTTATTCCACTGCGCTAAAAAAAAGAAAGAAATGTTTTTCGAGCCGTGATATTATTCCGGCTGATTCATATATAAACTAACCCCTTGAATCCGAATATGGCTGCCATATTAATAGCAGGGGACTTGGCATTGGAATATTAAAACAGGAATAAACTACTACGTCAGAAACGCCAAAGAAAAATTATTAAGGTGCATACAGCTGTTTCGGTAGCCTAAAGCGTACCGTCTTCAGTGCAAAAAGAATTCTGAAACTGGAGAAGTGTTCGTATATATAGGAGAAGGACCGGATTTAGTTCAACCAATAGGATTACGGAAGAGGTGGGGAGTGTGGCCAATAGGAATTAAGGAATGTGTAGCTGTGTAAACAGTAGAAAAATTAAGGAAATGTGCACTGAATGTAAAATTTCCAACAATCAGACAAATAGGGAACAGCGAAATCACAATTTACAAGGTTTTTAAAATTTTTATAAATATGAAAAGCTTCAAAGAAATCGAGTTCATGAATGGATTTAGGTCTGCAAATTATTTTAGCTGAATTAAATTTAAAATTATGATTTTCCTCCCAGCAATGTTTAGAAATAGCCGTTTTATTGGTTTCTTGTTTGCGGACGTAATTCATATGTTCCTTTAGACGAAATTTAAGACTGCGTTTAGTTTGGCCAATATATGATAAACCACACTGACAAGAAATACTATAAATGCCCCAAGAATTATGCATATCAATAGGATCTTTTAACTGAGAAAATGTGAGTTTATTGGAAGACGAAAATATTATTTTAAAATCATATTGTTTGAGAATTTTAGCTATGGTTTGACTGGTTTTAGAAAAATAGGGTAAAACAATACTGATATTAGATGTGACTGATTTAGTAGACGAAATACGAGGGAGTTGTAATTTTTGGATAGCTTTGTTTATAATGGAAGGGTCATAACCTCTGTCAATTGCGATGGCTTTCAGGTATTTAATTTCAGATTTCAATAAAATAGGATTTGAACAAATATTAAGGGCACGGTTTACAAAAGTATAGAAAGCAGCCATTTTTTGGTTAGGTCGGTGACATGAACGCGCATGGGGAGGAAGGGAGACTGCAAAATTTTTACGATAGACAGTGGTTGAAAATCCATTTACAGTGCGAGAGACGAGGGTGTCAAGAAATGGAAGGGAGCCATTATTTTCTATTTCATATGTAAACTGGATATTACTGTCAATTGAATTTAAGGTTTCTAAGACATGGTCAATATTGTGATGAGATATGTCGATAAGCGTGAAGGTGTCGTCAACGTAACGGGTCCAAAAAGGAAAAGATATTTTCTTAAAAAGCTTGCTTTCGAAATAGTGCATGTAAATGTCTGCGAGAATTGGGGAGAGAGGGGAACCCATGGCTAAACCTTCAGACTGACGATAGAATTTATTTTGGCTTACCCGCATTTGTTTATCACAAACCACTTTTTCTTTCCAAAATAAATTCTATCGTCAGTCTGAAGGTTTAGCCATGGGTTCCCCTCTCTCCCCAATTCTCGCAGACATTTACATGCACTATTTCGAAAGCAAGCTTTTTAAGAAAATATCTTTTCCTTTTTGGACCCGTTACGTTGACGACACCTTCACGCTTATCGACATATCTCATCACAATATTGACCATGTCTTAGAAACCTTAAATTCAATTGACAGTAATATCCAGTTTACATATGAAATAGAAAATAATGGCTCCCTTCCATTTCTTGACACCCTCGTCTCTCGCACTGTAAATGGATTTTCAACCACTGTCTATCGTAAAAATTTTGCAGTCTCCCTTCCTCCCCATGCGCGTTCATGTCACCCACCTAACCAAAAAATGGCTGCTTTCTATACTTTTGTAAACCGTGCCCTTAATATTTGTTCAAATCCTATTTTATTGAAATCTGAAATTAAATACCTGAAAGCCATCGCAATTGACAGAGGTTATGACCCTTCCATTATAGACAAAGCTATCCAAAAATTACAACTCCCTCGTATTTCGTCTACTAAATCAGTCACATCTAATATCAGTATTATTTTACCCTATTTTTCTAAAACCAGTCAAACCATAGCTAAAATTCTCAAACAATATGATTTTAAAATAATATTTTCGCCTTCCAATAAACTCACATTTTCTCAGTTAAAAGATCCTATTGATATGCATAATTCTTGGGGCATTTATAGTATTTCTTGTCAGTGTGGTTTATCATATATTGGCCAAACTAAACGCAGTCTTAAATTTCGTCTAAAGGAACATATGAATTACGTCCGCAAACAAGAAACCAATAAATCGGCTATTTCTAAACATTGCTGGGAGGAAAATCATAATTTTAAATTTAATTCAGCTAAAATAATTTGCAGACCTAAATCCATTCATGAACTCGATTTCTTTGAAGCTTTTCATATTTATAAAAATTTTAAAAACCTTGTAAATTGTGATTTCGCTGTTCCCTATTTGTCTGATTGTTGGAAATTTTACATTCAGTCCACATTTCCTTAATTTTTCTACTGTTTACACAGCTACACATTCCTTAATTCCTATTGGCCACACTCCCCACCTCTTCCGTAATCCTATTGGTTGAACTAAATCTGGTCCCTCTCCTATATATACGAACACTTCTCCAGTTTCAGAATTCTTTTTGCACTGAAGACGGTACGCTTTAGGCTACCGAAACAGCTGTATGCACCTCAATAATTTTTCTTTGGCGTTTCTGACGTAGTAGTTTATTCCTGTTTTAATGGCTGCCATATTGTCTAATCACCCACCGAAAGTTCTCTCGGGACGCCACCCCCTCTCCCAATTTTTATCACTGTTCGGTAATTTTATAGCCACGAATTTGATTTGGAGAATCGAAAACAATTATTTTAACACTTAAAAAAAAAAAAAAAAAAGTATAATAAATAATAATAATAATTGATTACTAAAATATAATAAATGCAAATAAAATTTCAGTGGCAAATCTCCCTCCCCCCCCTAAATTTTCTCCTTGCTGCAATTGTTCATGTTTTTGAATTTTTTTTTTTTTTTTTTTTTCTTTCACTTCTGTAGCTCCCCTCTACAAATCAAATGTATAGCCACAAAATTACCAAAAAGTGATAAAAATAGGGGGTGTCCCTGAAAAACGGTGGGTTATTGGGCAAAATGGGCGACATTTACGGATTTAGGATGTTATTTTACATAGGAATTTGAAAAAATGGTGTTGGGGCTGATTTTTATGCAGAGCAGTGTTATTCTTTTTATAATTATTTTATTTTGAATTATTTGTCAAATACATTGTAAATATTACTCAAATTCTACATTCAGACAAAACAAAAGTACAGGGTGTCCATAATAACTTCCCATTAAACTTACTATTTTAGAGCGTCCTGTATCAAAAATTATACTGTAGATTTTCATGAAAATTAGGTAATAGCATAATCAGATGATGGGATCTTCGGATCTTGAGATACTTTGGTATGGAAACACCTGTGACAAAAGCCACGCATAACAGTGGTAGCTAACGAGGTGTAAGCCCTAAAATTCTCGTTCATTCACTGCAATGGAAAGGAGGGAGACAGAGAGGGAACAAAAAACATTTAAAAAAAAAAGAGTAATCTAATGGGAATTTTATCTAGAACAAAGAAGTTCCAAAAAATCACCATTATAGGACATATTTTAAGGATAGGAAAATAATTAAGGGGAAAATGAAGGCAAATAATTCGCCATCATTTTCCTACAGCTTTGTCCCCGAGATTACGAGACTTGAATTCTTGTGACATTTGGCTATGGGGATACCTGGAAGACTTGGAATACTGCGATTCCATAACACCTGTTTCCGACTTTAAAAATAGCATAGCACGTTGTATACGTAACATTCCCCAGCATATGCTGTTTTAACAATTAACATGCAATTTTACGCTTCCAAATGGTGTAGCAGACACTGGTGGACGTCATATCGAGCAAGTTTTGTGAACAAGATTAAATTTTGTTAATTTTGCTATTATTAAATTTTGTAGATTCTTGTTATATTCTCAATAAAACAATCATTCGCCCTCTAGTGGAGATTTTTGAAACTCTGTTGTACTAGATAAAATTCCTATTGTCTAATTATGGGAATATATACTATTACCAATTTTCATGGAATCTGTAGCATAGCTTTTCATGCAGAGCATTATGTACTAATCGTACAGTCGGCAACAAAATTATTCGAGCGCTAGCAATAATTCCTATGTTAAAAAAAAATGCACTTAATATAGTTTTGTTATATAGATCATACTTGCCAACATCCTAATTAATATTCCGTAGTGTTGTTAGTCCCGCCCTTTTTTTCACGCCAGTAAATTTTTAAAGTAATATTCTGCAAATGCAATTGCGATTAAATAAGAAGAAAATACTCTAAAAAGATGCTGATATGAAAAAGAAGGCGGGGCTGATAATACTACGGAATATTAATTAGTATGTTGGCAAGTATGTATAAATCATTGTTGAATCATCAATCGACAAGGATTTACTTAACAAAACAGTATTCAGTGTACTTATATATATATATATATATATATATATATATATATATATATATATATATAAGAATTATTGCTAGCGCTCGAACAATTTTGCTGTATTTGAAATACGGAGAATCTTTCAAGGAAAAATATAAGAAAAGAATATTGTTATTCATTGTCATTCATTACTGTGAAATAATATTGTTATTCATTATGAATAACTCAATATTCTGTTCCTTTCATTTAAAATACCAATAATATAATAAAGTTGTTTTAAAATAACAAGTACGCACCAGAATAATAAATGATATTCTTTAACCACTTTTCTTGCGACCATTAGAGCTTCTGCGCAATTGCTGACTCAACGAGGCCAGTGTTAAAATAGGAGTGATTGAGAGAAATAAATAACTATAAGGAAATGCCGAATGACTGAAGGTTTACCAAATCTCCACCTGTCGGTCAATTTGGCACCCCTCCAAGCCACTGGATTCGTCCTCAAAGCTAATTTCGAGAAACATGGTTAAACTATACATTTTTATTTTTATTTTTCATCAAATATTCTTCATATCAGAAAAACACTTGTCTAAACTGACAACTTCTAAAATCTTTTTGCACACTATAGTATTTAACTAAATGGAGAAACGCTATAATTCAATGTTTTTTTAATTGTACGGTATAGTAATGCACGTATTAATAAGATAATGAGAACAATGAGGTAATGAGAATAATAAAATAATATGGCGATTAAAAACTCATTGAAATACGAAAACATAGTTTTTTATATGTTTTCTTTTTTTTTTCAATATATTTTATTTTTATTCGTTACAAAAATTCTCGATTATAGTCTCATACAATAATATACATTTGTAACATTTCTTTTCCTGTAGTCGTCAGTAGAAGACTAATATATATATATATTTGTCTGCACTTGTCTTTTAAAATGTTTTCAGATCATACATTGCAAACTTTTTTTTTTTCTTTTTTTGAGGGGGGGGGGGGATTGTTTCTTTGTTTCTTTTTTGATTGTTTGTTCGTTTATAGCACTTTATTAGTACTTAATGACTTCTGTTCATAGAAATTTAGTCGCATTCATTGTTTCATGTTAATAAAAAAAAGTTTAAATGGTACATAAATTTTAATTATCTTTGTCAACCATGCAAAAAGAAATTATTTGGAGTAGGAGGACTATTAGTTTCAATCTTAGTAAGTACGTCGTCGCTAGTTTTTGTAGACCAGCTTTGTGTAACCACGGCAATTAGATTTTTTATATTAACTAAAGTATGAAATTTAGGTGGCAACACTTCATTTTAATTCATTTTAGTCATTTTATAAAGTACGTGGTCCAGTTTTACGGTCAAGAAATGAGATTTAAAAAAAAAAAAAAAAAAAAAAATTCCAGATTTAAATTAATAGTCCTCCATACTAAACCAAATTCAATTTTTGACAGAATTTTAACTTGTTTTTTTATTTAATGTTATACTTCTCTGTGATGAAAATCGTCTGAATTTATTATGGAAATAATCAGTAATAAGTTTAATATATAATATGTGTTCAGTGAATTTATATAAGAAAACATAAAAGAAAGTTTCGTGATGGCCACAGCATTCTAGTTTAATTTTAGTTTCTATTGCATAATTTTTTTATTACCATTTTATTTGGAAATATTTTTCTTGAGCTTTACCTACCTATTATATAAAATTGTAAACCAATATAAAACTCTTAGAAATTTAACATAAGTGATTTCTTTAAAAAACACATTACAAAAAATTTATGACATAGAATGTTAATAATATAGTTTTTTTTCTTTTTCTTTTTTTTTTTTTTTTTTTCACTTTATGTGGTATTAATTAATGATTTCTGTAAATATTGCTACATTTAAAAATATTTTTATTAAGAAAACGGCTTTAATCTTTTTCTCCAGATTGTTTTATTTATTAAGAACGCTAATGAATTGCATCTACAGGATAAAAATACGTTAGAAATCGCATGGTTATGACACTTAGAAGATACTTTTGGAAATAATTAAGTCATTCTTTTTATTAAAAATACCGTTTTCATAACATATATCGGATTTTTTTTTTTTTTTTTTTTTTTTTTTTTTATAATGGGATTATTTCTACTTTATGTTAAGAGAACTCTTGATTTTTTTTATTACCTTGTTTTGGTAGAATTAATAAAAAGAAAAATATTAAAAATTAGTTTCTTAGATAAGGTACTTACATACTTAAACTACTAGAAACATAAACGTTATGATTTTCAATTACACATAATTTTAATTCATATTTCATTTTTTCGTTGCACTCAGAGCTAAAAAAAAAAAAAAAAAAAAAAAAGGATGAACTCTTAAGATTGTGTATATTTAAAATCTAGAAAAGCTTGCTAATAAATATAAATGAAGATATATCTTACTATAATAATAAATAAACAATTAAAAGAAGGGTATTGGTTTAAAATAACTAGAGATAACATAACGTTTTAAGTCACTGTGGATTTAAAACATTTCTACAGAGCTCTAACCATTATCTTCTATCAAACATTGACACAATGTTAATAATGACAATGTATAAAACTTCTTTGTGCAAGAAATTTGTAAAAATTGTTATTGGTTGAACTTATGGGTCTTGTCCGTATTACGCTCGATTTTTGCACATATATTTCCAAATTTACTTACCTTGACTGTTTAGTTCTGATGGCGGTTTAAATGTCTATTCAGAAACATTAAAAATAGTTAATGTACATGTTTATTGTTAATATTTCATTATTAGTTTTTTTTTTTTTCCTGTTTTTTAAAATGTATTTATATGTTTAAAGCGCAGCTAGATTTTAAATAGCTATCGCGGTCGGAAACGTAAAGTCCTCGGCGAAAATATCCGAGTGACTTCGGGCCGCCAGAAGCCGAGTGGTTCTGCGCTGAAAGTTGGTAGACGTGAGGTGCCGGGTTTGATCCCAGGTCATGCTCATCTGTTTATCCGTTTGGAGTTTTCCGTGATTTTTCCCTAAACTTGCGTAAATACGGGCTAGGATCATTTGGAAAGACCCCCTAGACCCCCCTGCTCTAAGACCCTAGAGCAGTCAATCGGCCTTAATCCCCACAACCCATCCCAATCCGAGTGACTTCGGCACCAAATTTTACATTTCTTTAAAGGCTTTTTGTGCTAAAACTTTCTTGTTTACCAAAACTAAAATAAAATTTGGTCAAAAATATGAATTAATTATATTGTGTTCAATGGCATATATTAGAATGTCACTAAGGGTAAGAAAATAACTCTTTTTCGATAAAGATATTTACTATCGTATATATATATATATATATATATATATATTTAATGATGTTAGTCTGTAATAATAAAATTCAAAAGTTATTATTTTAAACTCAAAGATTTATAATTATGCCAATATTTCCAAATCGGATGATTGCATTTTTTCTGAATTTAAAATGGTTCATTAATATTACATATGACTAAGCAATAAACCTAATTTAAATTCTTTAATATTTTGAAATCATGTAAATTATTGAAAGAGATTTGGTAATAATCATTATATCGTTGTAATAAAGAATAATGCAAAGTTTATTGGATCAATACTAGGGCTTAATTTCTAACGGGGGGGGGGGGGAGGAGTGTGGAAACGCTGATCTTTAGAACTCAAGTTCATATCTATTTCTCATTTTCAAGTCTATCATCGAATTTTGAGAAATTTTGCTCCAAGTTACTTTTCCAAGAGTAAAACAAGCTTACAAAAAATCAGCACTCATTTTTCTTTTGATATTCCAGGTAAATCGACTGTTTTCTTTTTGGAAATATATTGCTGTTAACTTTCTTGCTTTTAATATTTTGATTAAATTGTGGTTTCAATTTGATGCTCAGTAATAATAATAATAATAACAATAACAATAAATAGAAACTGTATTATTGATGGTAAATTCAAACAATTTCTAGCTTCTGTGTGAAAAATGAGAGAGAGAAACTCCTACTCCCTTGCCGGTAAAATTACTTAGAAGAAAAAGCTTGCATCCCAAATTACATTACAAATGTAGATAGATGTCTTTATAAAAGAAATAAAAGTAAGATTAAGAAGAGACAAAACAATTTGGGACTTTGATTTTTCAGAAATGATGCACTGCTGTGATCCAGTACGCACTATTAATGCGATTCCACGAGTTCCAACTAACATGTAAAAATTCACTAAAATAAAAGAAGTATGGGAACAGCATTCCCGTGCGTTCCCATGTAAATTAAGCCTGGATCAATACAAGTCATTCAAATAGTCCATATAATAAAAATAATAATAATAAATTTGAATGTGTTTCCACTTTAGCCCATTAATGCCTAGCGGCCTCATTTGAGAACAGCTAATAAAATAGCATGTATATCTTTTGTAGTTTTTTGGAATGATAACTGCTTTTTAGAGACAGTTTATGGCATTCCTATAAAAGGTACCACAGAGTTTCATGTACCCGATACCAATTATTATTTCATAACTTGGATAGGTTTTTTTTTTTTCTCAATGGCAAGGCAAATACAGAAGCAAAATGATTTTTTTAAAAAAATCGAATAGGAATACACACACAAAAAAAAAAAAAAAAAAAAAAAAAAAATGACAAAAAATAGAAGTGACCGAAACCATTGCCTTAAAAGTTCTCTGGCACGCCAGTAAAGCACAGTTTCAGAGTTGTCACGAAGTGAAGCACATCGACGGAAGTGATGTCTGTTCAATGGTTCTGCTGATTTTATTATTTTTCATCCATCGCACATATATTTGCTTTTTGCGGAGATATACCAACTTAAGCGAAGTTGAATAATAATATATAGTGTAATACTCTACTTTCGACGTCTGTGCCAACATATAATAGGAAATTAATCTGTTATCTCCAAGTTTTTTCGCTGGAATACCAAACGTCCTCAAACGAGGATAGACTAACAGAAAAACTAACAGAATAGTTGTTTGAATTATATTTTATTCTCAGTTGTCCACATTAGTTTACATTCGAAATATTTATCAAAATATATTTAGCAAAATTAATTCGGGCGTTAACTTGTTAATGTGTGTTCCAAATTTAGCGTGTCCACTTGAAATAGAAATGCAACAGAAAAATTGTTTCCAAATGTGATTTTTTTTTTTTTTCTTGTGGTTTATGATACAAACTTTTTTCTACTTCTTAACTCTTCGATTCCTACAGATAAACATATAGAGAGAGAGTGTTTCAAAAGAGACTTATTTTGCAAAATAAAAGTGATGATTTTACTCATCAAGATGAATGATATTTACTGTAGAAGCTAGGATTGAGTTTAATTCCGAATAGTTGTATAGAATGACTTCAAATAATATTTACTGCAGTTCCTAGGGTTGCTTTTATTTCTAAGTAACAAAAATGAATGACTTAAAAAAATAGTCAGTGTAAAATCTAGGGTTGCATTTAATTCTGAGCAGCAGAAACTAATGACTTCAATTAATATTCACTGTAGAACCTAGGATTGCGTTTAATTCTGAGTAGCAGAAACGAATGACTTCAATTAATATTTACTGCAGATCTTAGGGTTACGTTTAGTTCTTCGTAGAAGAAACGAATGATTTCATAACACGACATGTAAACACAAATCGTCTTTTTTGACGCAATTTTTCTCATTCCGGAGAAGCAGCACAACTCGAAAGTATCAGTGTGAAATATTGAGTGCATGCAATTTCTAGTGAGAAGCAGCAGCATTGACTGCCACAGCTGAATGACTTATCTAGTTTCCATAAGTTGCCAATCACCGTGAATATTGTTCTTCAAAAGCAGCATACCTCCAATACTGCATTAGTACCATGATAACATCATCCAAAATGACTTCGAGAAACTACGTTGAATTACACATACGAGGAATCGATAAACATGCGACTTCTGCAGTGATTCTCAAACAATTTAAAGCCAGAGCGAATTTAAAAACCCTACAAATAAACGTAGACATATTATAAGTCATACAAATTTTAAAGAAATCAATCTTAGTAATTAATTTAAATATCTAAATACCAAACTTTTATTTTCTCTTTAAATTATCAATAAATTGAGAATTTTTTCTCTTCTTTACACTTGATTTTGATGATAATAGAAAAACCTAATTCAAACAAATATGATATTGAAAATAATTTTCACTTTATTTCCGAGTAGGTTAAAAGCCGTGATTTAGATTTCTTTTTGCCCTTAACATTTGTTCTCTTTCAGAATAGGATTGTTCAATATCTAATTTAATTATATAATTCTTCATGAGTCTATGCATTTTATTTTATTTTGTATTTATCTAAAAATAAATAACATGTCATTCCCAAATTTTCAAAGTTATATACAGATCAATAATAAATGGTTGCCTTTTGTAAGGAAAAAGCGCTGTTAATTTAAAATAATAATGATTTGTTGGCAAAACCTGATTTATGAAATTCTGCAACAAAATAGTATAATAGAATAACTATATTTATTTTTATGCGGAAACATATTTTTTAGAATACCATAGGACACTTCTGAAAACTTTCCACGGTGTACTGTTGCGCCCTGGCATATCCTTTAAGGTTTATAAAGAAATTAAAAAATTTCGAAAAGCATGTAATTTTCTTCTGATTACAGTTTATTCTATGTAAATTGAAAATTTTTTAACTCCATAAAGGAAATTAAGATAGTTTTTCTTTATTTTTCACGTAAAGAAACAAATTATATTCCACCAATTGAGTTTGTGTACTAAATATGAATAGTTGTTAATTTGTAACACACGATTCAACTATGTGTCAGTGTGTTAATGCAAATTAAAAACATTCCAACTTCTTGCACGTAGGTTTCTAGAAAAATGTTTAACTGTTTACAATTAATAGAGCATTGTTTTAGGTGAGATTTATACTTAATCTAAAAAAAAAGTTTGTAGAAAATCTCTCTCTCTCTCTCTCTTTTTTTTTAACAAAATTATTAAGCAATAATTTAGAGTTTATAAAGGAGACATCAAAAATATATATATATAAGTACACCAACTGTTAATAAGTAGAAAACCTTGAATATGCATACAATGCAAGAACTTGCCACAATTATTTCGAGTCGAAAGAAAACGTTCGTTAGGCGAACAAAGTAGGCACGAATGCGGTGAACGACGCAGAGCCACATAGAACTGTTTTCTGTAAAGGGAAAAACAAATAAAACCGAACGTACATATAAATACTGATGTGACTGGAATTATAAAATAAAAAAAATTAAATTAAATACTTAAAAATTAAAATAATATCTAAAAATCTTTTTAAAAAAAATTATATGAGTAATTTCTAAACATCAGACAAGAGCAGAGAAGAAGAAATATCATAGACAAGATTTTTAGATTTTTTACGTATGTAAAAAGCTTCATGGGTGTGCAAATAGATGGGAAAAGGAGATAGGAGAAGAAATTATGTTAGCTTAAACAAGCATAATGCGTTCTATCTCTTCTTTCAATATGGATGTCCTGTCCATGAAGCTTTTCGCACATTAAAAAATTAAAAAAAAAAAAAAAAAAAAATGATATTTCTTCCACTCCGTTCTTGTCTAATGCTTGGAAAATTACTAACACAATTTCAGATTTTGTTTAGTATTGACATTTTATTATTTTTTATTTATTTATTTATTTTTCTTTTATTTCTTTTATAATTCCAGTTACACCAACATTTATATTCACATTCGGTTTTATTTATTTTTGCTCTTCAATAAAATCAGTTTTGTGTGTTGCCGCTTTATTCGCAGCACTTTGCTCGCCTGACGAAGGGTCGTGTTTTCTTTCAACCCGAAACATTTGTTGTGAGTTCTTGCATTTTATGGTGTAGATTGAAAGGTTTGTACTTACAGCTGGTGTACTTTTATATTTTTCTCTTTAGACGAATAATTTACAAAGAATATAAAGCTAGAAAATTTTAGACCATGATTAATCTTAACTATCCATAACAGTAACGATCATGCAAAAGAAACATATATTTCAAAGAATAATAAATTTAAATTCGCACTTAGTACTGTTAGGTAATTTGTTTAATTAGTCGGAAAACTCTAATAAATAATATCTTACAGAATGATGCATTACAAAATCGTCTCAAACTCGCAACAGAGAATGATGTCAGTTGACTGATAGATAAATATGTTTAGTTATCTAGAGTTAATTCACTAATCTTAAAATACATAACAGGGATTGGTTAAAGCATGTCAATTCTGAAACTTGCCTCCTAATTATCAAACTAAATTTATAATTATATGGCTGAATATCACATAAATGTGCATTTTAGTGTTTCAGGTCTTTATTATTAATTTTAAGCAAATAAATTGTAAAATTTTATTATTATTATTTAGAAGTACCTTTTTAAAAAAGCATCAAATCATAAAATGTGAGTTTATAGCAATTTCAGTATTTTTTAGAAAATTTTAAACCTTATAACCGTCATTTTCGTGACTGACTCCAAGACCAAATGTTTACATACAAAGTATGTTTTTTACTAAAAAAAATAAAATGATAATTATAATAATTGTTAATTCTTGTAAAAAAAACTATTTGTTTTCAAAGGAAATTTTTTTTTCTTTTTAATTACGTTAATTTTCATGCATGTGTAATTAAGATGCTTGTATGCAAGTCTTCACGTCATTTTCGTGACACATGAAAATAACTTCATATATCATCAAGGGATGGTGCCACCATTCACTTTTTTTAAAGCTTAAGATCAGAAATCAACATTGACGATATGTGGGGGAAAAAAATCTCAAGAAAATTGAAAACAGGTAAGAGTTAACATTATTTTTATTGTTTACATGCTGTGCGTACTTTTATTGCTTGTCATTTTCGAGATGCATAAAAAATAAAAAAATATTAGTATAAAATTTAGAACAAAGTTTTATTTTAATATAGAATGACGACCAGAAGAAGAAAATGTGACGATATCGGCTTAGTGAAAGCATGTTTTTCAGTACAGAACGAATTATTGACGATTTGTCATTTTCGTGACGGTCATTTTTGTGACGTCACGAAAATGACATTTGTTGGAGATTTACTATTTTGTAAGCCCTGGATTTAAATAATTTTTTATTTTGAATTAAAAGATTTGTTGGTGTAGGATAAGCTTTATATTTAAATATTTAAAGTACTTTCCGGTATCCAGGTAAATATAAAAAAATTACATACGACATTAATATTAAGATACAATTAAAAAAGCAAACTTTTATTTATTTATTTAATTTTATTTATTTATTTATTTATTTATTTATTTATTTTTTGCCCCCTTTAAGGTGTCATTGAGAATGTTACTCAAAATATTTTACTTGTGTTATTTATGGCAAGATGCAGAAAAAATAATTTGCATGGCTTGACAAAGAGGATGTCCATGAAATTCAAGTGCCACATATTCTGTGCAAAATTAGGAATTCTCCTGAACCTGCTTCAAATAGATATTTTAAACTTCAGGATGAAGATTTTAATAATGTTCAAAATGCTTTTTCTGAATTTAATTCAGTTAATCATTAAACTTGTAACTATAAGGATTTTAATACAATAAAATTGCTTGATATTCTCATTATTGCTCTTTCTTTTCCCTTCACAATCTTTTCTCTATTGTTCTAATATGTTCCATTTTTAATATTATATGGTCCTATTGCATTGACAAACAATGTTATTTCAGTGAAAAATAGTCATTTTGACAAATATTGTCATTTCAGTGACAAACAGTCGTTTCAGTGACAAACATTGTCATTTCAGTGACAAACCAGTCATTTCAGTGACATCATTTTTTGACATCTTTAAATGCTATAATTAAAAATTTAATGCAAGTAAACTAATTATTTCCAGTTTATAGTCAAGAGGTATGCAGTCTATGATATTTCCCATTGATATAATTTATGTTTATAAAAAAATAAATTTAAATTTATTTATTTATTTATTTATTTTTTTAAATTTAAAATTTTTGGGTTTTTTATTTTATTTTATTTTTTAAAATGGGAAGAACTTTTTAGAAAAGCCTAAGTCTTGTATTTTTTAATGAATCTGAACCACAAAAAAAAATTTTTAAATGGTAATTTTGATTTTATAAGATAATTAAAATTATAAATTTTTATTGAAAAATTTCAATAAAATTTTAAAAAATTATGTTCGATCTCTGTCAAACTCAGAATTTATTTAAGATGCACTTACGGACTTATTTTCAAAAATTCAAATTAAAATACAAAGTTTGAAAAAAAAGTTTAAAAAAATCCAAAATGCACACTTATGTGATATTCAGCCATATAGCCAATCAATTCATAAATATTTAATGATGATTTCGCGTTAAGCATCAAATTCGGTTTATAAGCCATATCGTTGTGAAAATGTGATTGAATATTATCTAAAGATAAATAAATCAGGATAAGAAAATTTATTGTACATTTTAAATATTAACAGTCATTTTAAAGTTTTCGAAATATATATATATATTTTTTCTTTTTCTGTTACAAATTTTTTACATTTTAAAATACCTTTTGTGATATCCAATTTATTTTCGTTCAGTTTTACTATGCTTAGATCCATTTCCATATATAAATTTTTTCCACTATAGAGTTTTTTTTTTTTTTTTTTTTTTTTTTTTAGCAATGATTTATTTTTAAGTTTAATTTCTTTCTTCAATTAGTGACTAGAATATTAATAAAACAAACAAAACTTCAAAATTGAAAAAATTCTTTCTTAAATGGAAAATAAAGCAGATAATCTTAATTGTTCATAATTATTTAATAAAGCATATATGCGTACACTATTTTTATTTCTGAGGCATGATTTTATTTTTAAATTTTTACTTTCTCTTACCCATGGGGTCGAGAAAGTATTGTTTTATGGTCAAATTTTTGAACGTGAGTTTTTGTTATATTTACATGTTCTGGGGTCCCCTGAATACGAAAATCATGTTTTTAGGTCTGTGTGTCTGTTATCAGCATATCTCAAGAACAAATAGTAGCGGAAATTCTAAACTCGTTATTCTAAATGTGTATCATATAGGGATGCTACAGTAAGCTTTTCGTTGAGATGAAGCAAATGGTTCGTGTACAGGGACACTCAAAAGTATTCAAATACATTACGTCTATGGGGGAAATTGCAGGTAAGTAGAGTTTAACATCTATAGACTGCACTAAACCAAATGAAACGAATACATATTTTTTTGTAATAGAGGTAGTCAACAGGGAAAAAAATGTGTATGTGTAGGAGCCTCGCTTCCCCCCCCCCCTGGGAGGGAAGTAAATTTTCATGACGGGTATCTTTCAAAAGAGCTCGCCAATACCTTTAAAACGAATGGTTGAACCATCGATCTGCGATAATTTAAAATAAAGTTATCGATTTTTTTCTGTTTTAACCAAAAAAAAAAAAAATGTAATATTGAGAATAAATTCAACTTTTTTTATAATATTTAATGTTATACTACTTTTCTAATATGGAAATCGTTTGCATTATCATAAAAGATAATTTGTTTAAATAATAATTTTAATAAATTATTTTTTAAAAACAGAATTATTTTTTAATAACCGAATTAAATTCTATATAAATGTAGGTGCATTAATGAAACGGGGGGTTGAGGGGGCGGTAGTCCCCCTCACAGAGAACTAATTATCATATAAAACTCTTCTGAAGCCTAATTTGAATTGTTTAACATAGGTTTACGAAACAGTACTCGTTATCTTACCTCTTAATCTCCAACCTGTATTTATAGTATTAAATTTCAGGATAAGAGAAAGTCGTGTGAGTGACACACCAGATCATTTATTTACTTAAGCATTCGTTCATCCGTAAGCAAAGCTTATTAAACTTCTATATAAGTGGATAAAAAAAGTGATTTTTCCCGGTGGATGTTTTATTTATATATGAAGAAAATTAATAATAGAAGTCTGAAATAGTTCGAGTCTTCTTAATAATCGAGAGGGGGGGGGGGGGAGGGTCATTATTCACGGGAATTTAAATAAAGTAAGTTGTTCGCCAATTATTGTAAAAGGTCTGTTTTAATATCGTTGAGTTTTGTGAAGAGTCGGATTTTGGGCACAAATTTTCTACACGCTGAAAATATCATTTTTTCACGGACATTTTATATGAAAATTGTGCTTTTCTGTGGCTGATTAATAAATAAAATGTCATTTATTTGATTGTTTTTCGAAATGCAGAAATATTTTTCTGCTGATTAAAATATATATGCATATATTTAATCAGCAGCTTTTATTTCTATGACAGCTTTTATTTCTAAAATGGGCAATTATTTTATCATTAATCAACATAATTCCTTCTTTTTTCAAAGTTAATTTATCAGTACGTGATGATTTTGTCGAGTATTAACAATTATCGACATTTTTTCCCCCTTATAGCCTATATTATAGATTTTTATTTTTTTTCCCCTGAAATGCATGATAATTTTTCTTATGTTAGATTTACATTGTGTCCAATTGCTGACATACTAGATTTTTACGTAGTCAAGCAATGGAATTAGAAAAAAAAAAAAAAAAAAAAATGTGGTGAGTTGTTTAATTTTTCAAGTCAACACATTTTTGTATTTAGACGACACATGGTGATTTATTTAATTTTTTAAAGTTACCAGTTTTGTTTACTTAGTTTTCTCGTGGAGAGCGGCAAATGATTTTTTTTCCAATCTAAACCATTCTTTTCTAATTTTTTTTTTTTTTTTTTTTTTTTTTAAATATTGGTATCCAAATTTATCTCAGTGGAAATTGCTGCTTACATTTATGTTGATGTTAAAATTTTCAAGAAATTAATCAGAAACCCATTTATTGTTTTCTTCGGCTTCCCTGTTATTTCCTAAAAGAATCACGATCATTCACTTATTTACAACTCACTTCCTCTTCCTTGGCATAGCCGATAATAGCGATATTTTTAGACTTATTACTGAAATGCGGGATGTTTGGATGCTGTTAGACTTAATTTATGTCCAGTTGCCGAAATACTTCATTTTTATTTAGTCAGATAATGAAATTAGGATAAAAGTAGTGAGTTGTTTAGTTTTTTAAGACGCCACTTTTCTTTATTTAATCACCAGGGTATCTATTCTCCGATCCGACTGCCATAGCGACCGTCCTTAAACAACGACAGTCGTCAAATCAAAAGTCGGAATGTGACGTCACGTGATCAAAATAACGATTGCCACAGTCGGACTTTTGATTTGACGACTATCGTTGTTTAAGGAAGTACTTTTTTCTCCGAGGTCTAAACCATTTATATATATGTATATGTGTTTAAATTTTGGAATATTCAAATTTATCTTAAAGAAAATTGCTGCTTAAGGTTTCACTGATGTTAAAATTTTCAAAAAAATAAATCAATTTAAAAAGTCACTTTTTATTACTATTATTCACAGTTTTTTTTTTAGTATAAGGGGGGGGGGGGAATCATAGGTAATTATTCTGTTTAAACTCTAGATGCTTTGCATAAATTTTAACAGAAATAAAAACCGTTAAAAACGAATGGTTATTCATTTATTTTAAATTTTTTCCCGTTTCATAATTTTGAAGTTTCAACAAAAAGTTTTCTGTAGAAAAGGGATTTCAAATGGTTAAAAAATTACTTTAAAATGTTAATACTTTATTTTTATTTATTATTATTATTATTATTATTATTTTCCTTTTACTTAATATTCTTGAAAAAAAAATCTAAAGTTTTCGATCTCATATTAATGGAACTCTCGTTTATTGCTTTATTTTCATTTATTTATCTGTTCATATATTCATTCTTAATCGTAAAGTTTGAAAAAACGTTTGCAAACCAGCAAAAAAAAAAAAATGATTATTATTGTTATTATTATTCTCAGATGTTAAGAATAAACACATAAAATTCCACTCAATACATGGCTTAAACTAATTTTCTGATGCAACTTCAGATAATTGCCGAAACATCAGTGGAAGCATTCCTCTTGAGACCCAAAAAGGTTTGTGTCTGTTTGTACCGTGACAGCGGCCGCAAAACTCACCCGCTTGACTTGCGAATCAGTACACATGTTCATGAGCTCCACAGAATTAGCTGTGTAATTTTGGGTGTGTATTCTGTATGTAATTTGTGTACACAAACATACCGACGTTTTTCTTATCATTACGGCCTATAAAGAGAATTTGTATGTACCACTATAGAAGCCGCAAAAATCACGCGAATGACTTACAAATTGATACACATGTTCATGAGTTGTACAGACATATAACTGTATAACTATTTCTTAATGGTTAGTGTACAGGACTACACCAAAGTATTTGTCACCATTATTGCCTATGGATATAATTTCACTTGAACGCATTTTAACGTAGTTACGTTGCATTCAATGTAATGATACTGACATATATTATTAAAAGCTTAAAAGTATGCTTTCTCTAAAAACAGGTGTGCGCATACTTAATAATTATCTACAGAACCACGTAAAATAGCTCCGATAAGAGCTATACAATCATCCAAATAAAATTAAATTTTGTATAAATGTATATGGGTTACATGGAATTGGGTGAATAAATTTCATTTGTTTTATTTAATGTTTGTGGATCGTGTATAGAGAAGAAGAATTTTACCGCACCAGACGAATTTCTTTTAAGTGCATTTTAATATTATTACATTCCGTTCAGCATAATGAATTATTTATTAATTATCACATACCTGGACGCAAACACACAATATTAGATAAATCTTCAAAAACAATATTGAAAAAACTAATTTTTTTTTTTTAAATGTTAATTTTAGATTTTAAAAAATATTTAACAATATTTCATAATGATTATAATTACAAACATGTGTGTATGTATGCGTGTATGTGACTTAGTGAATTTAGTATTTCTTGACAAAAATTTTTAGTGGAATTCTCTTCTTTAATGAAACACTTAATAAATTTTACACAATTTTTCGTTTAATAACTGAAAAATATTATAATACTTAGTAACTTTTAGCAAACTAATCTTAAAATACTTTCACTGAGCTTTGCAACTTACTTAGTCAAAATTTAAGATTTTCTTAACATATGATATTCCACATTGTTATGCAAATAGTATTGGATTTCACTTAAATTACAAGCATCTCAAATAGTTTAAAGTCTTTGAGAGAAAAAAAATTGAAGATTTTTAGTAAAGACTTAGAAATGTATCCAAGTTATTTTTTGTAAAATGAGAATTGCTTAAAAAATTAGAAAATATACTTTGGTATAATGTAACTTAGTGATATTTAAAACAAATACATATCAATTCATGTTTGTAAAATATAATTTGATGTTTAGGGAGAAAATTTTTACTTCAAAGTGTAAAAAAAAATAAATAAATAAATAAATAAATCGACAAAGTTTTTTTACAGATCACCGATTTAATAAACAAAGTAAAATAATACAAGACAGGAATTGTGGGTAGACATAAGTACTTTTTTGTTAAATTATACATTTGTGAAGTAGTGGATAAGTGGAAATTTACGTCACAGGTTATGACGTCAGCAACAGGTTTTAGTGCTTCCTCAAGGTTGTCTAGTCTTGCTTAAACTTGCAAGTATTTATATATATTTTTCTTTTTTATTACTTCGCGTATGGTTTTTCGTAGCTTATAAGTTTTATCTACAAATTTTCTAACTTAATGTTTTGTGTTAGAAATCCTACTAAAAACAGATAAATTTTTGTAAGTGATGTGGCATAAAGAAAACATTTCACTAAAATGTTTAAACTATATTAAAAAAATTCACAAACTTCTAAAATTAAGCTTTAGCAATTCTTACAAAATATTTTCTGTATTCTAAAAATAAAAAAAGTTAAAATACAATCGTGAACGTATCTATATACAAAAGTTTAAGTTGTTACTCTAAAATTATTTTTACACTCTTCAGAATAGAGATTGTAATTTTAGTTAAAGTACAAATCACTTTGAATATACATTACTAAAGTAAGATTCAAACATGATACTCAGGAAAATACTAATTTCATAAGTATGTCTAAAATTTTTATAAGTTAGGTTTTTCAGAAAAATTGTTAATACGATAAATTCATTTAAGATTTTCACAAGTACTTTACAGTTGAGTGGTAAAACAATTTTACAAGTTTTTTCTTCTTCGATGTAAGTTTGATAGTTTATAAAACTACTATCGTGTATAATTTTTACTTAGTGTTTAAATATTATAATCAATCAATTCTACCACAGCAATGAAAAAAGTATATCTCTAATACATTTTACGTAAGTAAACTTTTTATATGTTTTTATTTTTAAAAGATGACACTTAAGTTTATATTCTAACAGAAAATATTATATAAAAGGTGATTTTGTAATAAAAATTAAAACAAACCATTTTCATTGAAATCTTTTTATTTGAAATTCATTCACAATAATATAAAACAGGAAATTCACACAAATCTATATTGTTGGGATATCGTTCATACATTCGGCATTAAAGTTATTCAAAAAAATTAGCAAGTCTAGATTTTCATTGTTCAAGTTATCTGTCACTAACTCATTTTCATTCACACTAAAATTATTTGAATTCATATTTTCGCTGTTAGCAGAAAAATCATGAACAACATTCAAGCATTTGGAATTAAAGTTATACAAAAAATTTAACAAGTTCAGACTTTCATTGTCATAGTTTACTAGAGGTAAATCAGTTTGTATCAGGCTAAAATTATTTAAGTCGTTGTTTTCAACTTTGATAGATAAACCATCAACATTATTTTCACTTGTATATTCCGTATTCGAATTGTTCAAAAAGTTTTTTAAGTCTAAGTCTATATTTTCATTCTGAAAGTTATTGGAAGGTAAGTCAAAAAATCATTCATACATTCAATGTAAAAATTATCCAAAAAATTTAACGAGTCTAGATTATCAGTATCATTATTCACTGTTGGTAATTCATCGATAGGACTTCGCTCATTACATTTTCTACGCACGTTAGAGTCTTTAAGATGATTCCTTCTCTTATGTTGTAATAATTCATACTTGCACTGGAAAGTTTCACATCATTCATCACATGTAGTTTGCATTAAAGATTTTTTATGCATATTTCTTTTATGTTTTAAAAAATTTCGTTTGTTTGTAAAAGTATCAGTACATTCGTCACAACAGTATGCATGTAAAGTCTTTTTATGACCTTTTTCTCTTATGGTTTAAAAAAGCATGTTTGGTTGGAAAGGCTATAGAACATTCCTCACATATATACTCAGGTTTACGATAATGCATCCTCTGATGTTTTTCTAATTCATACTTGTGTTTAAAAGTATCTTTACAAATAATACATAGATATTCAGGTAAGACTTTTTGATGAAATAGTCTCTTATGTTTCAATAAATTACACTTACGATTGAAATTTCCAATACAATATTCACATTCGTACCTTATGGAAATTTTTCTGTGGGTTTCTATATGTCTTTTTAAACGATGTAAAGTAACAAATCCTTTCTCACACACGTAACAAATATTAGGTTTAATAGCATTGTGAATCTTCACATGTTTAGTAAGATAGGATTTTTTAAAAAATGACTTATTACAAGTTGGACAGATAAAAAGTTTGGATAACTTCTCATCCTCAAAACTTGATGAAGGGGGTTGTTGAACAGAAACAGGAATCTCCTCAGACGGTAAAGTATTATCTATTTTGAACTTCAGTTTAGTAAAGTATAAAATATCACTCTAAAAGTAAGAGTTTAAAAATGTGTAAAAACTACTAAGTATGAGAACTTAGATAACTCTACAGCGAGAAAAAATTGTAACTAATTCAAATTTTTTCTTCGTTCATCAGTTTTACTTAAGAATTTACGCCAAATTCTCTTATTTCATGCCAAATTTTTATAACTATCGCCAATATTAGAGGAAATTTAGCCAAATATTATCTCATACCTTGCTAAAATACTCGAATCTTGTGGAAAATTCTAGTTTGTCAACATGTCTAAACAGATAATTTGTACACTTTCACTCTGTATTTTTATGAATGTAGCATCTACGTTAAACTTTTTAGGACAAAAAATATTCTAAGATCTATGTTTTTTAACAGTTGATCATAAATTTGTCGAAACTTGCGGTTTAGTATTTTCAAAGAATAATACTTAAAGTTTCAAGTTCATGATTTCATCATATAAATGCTTTTTCTAAATTTGATAAGTGTTAGATTTTATCGTAAATCTTCAATCTAAAAACATAAGTTAATTTTTCTGAGATAGTATTTGTATTAAAATTTTTCATTTACAAAAATTTCGCTTATAAGCATATGTGTGAAAAACTTCAAACTAAATGACTTTAAAAAACTTAGAAATATATTACTTTGTAAAATAAGTTGTGTTATTAACACATGTGAAACACTAAAATTCCATACTTCATAATTTTTCAAATACTTACAGTCTCTTAAATTGGTAAGAATGAGATTTTATCTTACATTTTCATTCTTATTATTAGAAAAAAAAAATCTGGAGTGACTCCACTCGACTTTCCGAACACTGAGTAATTAACAGTTTTGTAGATAAAGTAAAGAAAGAGGAGTTGTTAAACAAACAAAAGGGAGAAAACCATAATAGAGTGTTTGAGTATTTTTCTCCATATATTACACGATGTTTTATTTAACGCTAATGATCTTTGAGCCCATAGATCAGAATGATAAAGAATTTTTCGTTGTGTCCCTGTAAAATCCTATAAATGCTAGATTCACCAAAATGTTTATAGTTAGTGAGCCAGTGATTTATAATATTCATATAAATTTTCAGCTCAATTGAATAAGGCGTTTAGATGCTATCGCACTTTTAAAAATTTGGTCCCATAGGCCATAATGATAAAGATTTTTTCTTTGTGTCCCTGTAAAAAAACTGTGAGTGCTAGATTCACCAAAATCTATACAGTGTGTGCAACTGTGACATATAACATGTGTACAAATTTTTTGTTTATATTAATAAGGCGTTTAGACGCTATCACACTTTTAAAAATTTGGCCCGATTGGCCATAATGATAAAGAATTTTTCTTTATGTCCCTGTAAGAAAACTATAAGTCCTAGATTCTCCAAAATCTATACAGGTTGAGTATCTGTGACCTATAATATGTGTATAAATATTTTGCTCAATTGAATAAGGCGTTTAGATGCTATCGCACTTTTAAGATTTTGGTCCCATAGGCCGTAATGATAAAGAATTTTTCTTTGTGTCCCTGTAAAAAAACTATAAGTGCTAGATTCACCAAAATCTATAGGGTTCGTACTATGGTGATTTACAATATACGTACCAACTTTCAGCTTATTCGAACAAAGCGTTTAGACGCTAGCGTGTTCACTCACAGACATACACACATACATACACACACACATACACACATACATACACACATACATACACACATACATACACACACACATACATACATCATCGCAAAAATAGTAAAAACGGACTCATTGGACCTTGAAACGTATAGAAACATCAAAATCTCAAATTCGGATTTTTGACATGATTACAATACTTTCCTCACTATAGTGTTCGGAAAGTAATAAGTTTCTGATATTTTATATTCTAAAAATAAGTTAATTAATTTCTGAGATGATATTTTTTCTAAAATACTTTGCGTAAAAACTTTCCATTTATAAAAATTTTCGTTTATAAGCATATGTCTGAAAAACTTCAAACTAAATGACTTTAAAAAACTTAGTACTTTGTGAAATAAGATGTGTTGTTAACACCAAAATTGTTGATTTCGTGATTTTTTTTTTCAAATACCTGCAACCTCTTAAGCTGATACCTTTGTGATTTTATCATACATTTACAATCTTATTATTGTAAAAATAAGTTTCTTATATTTTTATTCAAGAATAGGTTATCTTAATTTCTAAAATGCTTTGTAAAATTTTTAAAGTATACATATATTTGTAATCTACAACACTTGTTTAAAATATTTTTTAAGTATGTTTAAATACACTTTAGAAAACCTAAGTATGCATCTGTGAACATGAATGTATTTATAAAACATATATTAATATTTTTTCAACTCTGAATTTTTTTCAAAGTTAGCTTTCATTATTTACAAACTTGCTATCTGTAAAGAAAAATTGAGTGAAAGATAGCTGAAATGGTGGGGACATTTCACTATGTTAAAGTGGTAGAAAGTAGTGAAAAGTAGTAAAAAAATGTAGTTGGGAAGTCTTTATTTGACACAGATCGTTGAATAATTCTTAGGAAATACAGCTTAAAATAACTAATGTTGGGAATTAATTACAAAAATTTTTTCAGGAAGGGTCAGGCAGATCGCGTTTAAAACGAATAAATGTAAATTTCTAATTATCTCAATGTTTGGAAACTTATATACTTTTAAAGAGTATTAAGTCTTTCTAATAATATTAAAGGAAAGTTTGTATTACTCAGTTAAATGAATTCAATGAACAAATATTTTTTGAGTGTTGGAAGATTTGTAGTATAATATAAAATTTGAAATAAAGCTTACAATATTTTAACGTGTATAAAGAAATTTAAAGAAAACTAATAATTAAATACAACTTTGTAAAATGTTTTTAAGTATGCATGGAAAAACGTAACAGTAATAGATACAAAAGCTACTTGTCTGCTCCTGCCTAGCTCAATGTCACCTTAGAGAAGCCTGAGTGGTAAATATTTCCCCTCTTGTAAAACCACATGATCTGAGTACGGGGTTGTTTTAAAAGTAGAGATAGTACGATATTAAAAAATGTCTTGGTGGAAATCCTTTTCAATTATGTTTTAAATTAGTGTAGTCAGCTAAAAACTTTAATACTTTATTGTTTTATTTACTCATTAAATTTTAGATCAACACGTTACAACTTGAAAAAGTTAGGAGTGAAAAAACTTTAAGAATTTATTTTAAATCGTTAAATACAATTAACTAATTGTAAAAAATCTATTTTTACTGAATAACTGAAAATTGTTTAAAATCATTAATTAGAATTACCTAATATCTCACATTTGAAATATAATCTATGGTGAGGTATGTTAAAATATATACAATTGGGTTGAAATGAAAAAACTTTACAGGAAAACTATTTTTTTAAACGAATATTTATCAATCAAGTAATTATACTTAATTTTCACTAATGACACTCTCATTTCCTATTCTTGTTCACAAATTTTTTGCAAGAAAATCCTTAATTAATATTTTTTAATTATTATTCTGTAATTAATAACATTTTCATGACTGAATTCTTTTCAAACAATAGCAAAAAAAATCTTTGAAATCAGTCGAAACCGCAGTTAAAGTTCCCGCTGCCTTCTGCAATAGCTTTCCGGGCCGCAATATGATGATTGGCTTCACCTGCCTTTTGCATCGACTTAACCGCTTTTATCTCCCCCACCCGCCTTCCCCGCGAGTAAATTTAAAAGTTTCGCGAAATTCCATCAAAGTGCATATTACGTACACTTAGCCAGCACACGTATCAAGAATCGCCTTTCTGAGGCAATTTGGAGTAGAGTTGAGGTTGAAAACGTGTTTTGGTCAGCCCGCCTGTGGAGGTAATTTTGCAAAATCGCCTTATAATGCGTGTTGAGTACCCATAACCTACCGAAACATAAAACATTCCCCTTCCTGAAATAATTCGGAGCAGAGTTTAGCTTGAAAACGTATTTTTTCGCCCCCGCACATAAAAAGGGGGGGGGGAGAGACGAGATGTTTTCGCAAAACTAGGTGTTGGACACATAGGAACAACTCACACATCAAAAATCACCTTTGTAAGATAATTTAGAGCAAAGTTATGCAAGAAAATGTTTTTGCTCCCCTTCCCCAAGATTTGGGAGGAAAGAATTGTGTAAAATCCCTTTATAGTGTGCATTGGGTACGCATAACTAATCGACGCATCAAAAAATTGTTTTATTGACATATTCTGGAGCAAAATTACTCTTGAAAACATGCTTTTGCATCCACCCCATACTTAATGGAGGAGGATAAGCGAAAGATTTCGCAAAATCCCTTTATAGTGTGTGTTAGGTACGCATAACCAACACATATGTTTAAAAAAAAATCAACCTTACTGCGATAATTTGAGCAAACTTACGCTTTGAAACGTGTTTATTGACCCCTCCCTTACTACTTACTCTCTGCTTTAAATAAAGATATTTTTAAGAACGAATCAAATTTTGAGGACTTTTTTTTAAAGTAAGCAATGTTCAAATTATTTTGCATATGAATTTACTTGTTTTATTCGCAAACTCTTGCTCAATAGTGTTAATTTTACCATTTAATGTTTTGTGTTTTAAAATCTAAGAATGAATTTAGGTTCTAAGTATGTGCCAAAGATGTTTTGTTTCATTAAATTTTGTAAAAGCAATATTAAAATCAAATTATTTAGCAAACTGTTAAGTTTTGTTTACATGACGACCGCTGGTGCAAACACCTGACAACTACTGGTGAAATTCATTTTTCAAGTGACGAGCACTGGTGCATTTTTATAGGTTCAATTTTTATTTTATTTTTTAAAATTGGCGTTATGTATTGAAAAATTGAAAGTGTCTACCAACAACTAGAAGAATCAGTGCATAGAATAGACCAAAGTATAATATTGATACATGAATACCACACGAATACCACGCGAAAAAAAAAAAAAAAAAAAAACATTTTTAGATGGGAATATTTCAATTCAATATTTAAAAATCAGAAAAATGAATGAAATTGAAAAAAAAAAAATTACAAAAATTTATTTAAAAAAAAATATATTAAAGAATCAGAAAAGAATACTAGGTAAAATTACAAAATGACGCTAAGTTACTAGATAACACGATTAACGTAAAATTACTTTTTCTTTTCAGCTTGATCGGTTTCTTGTTTGCTGACTGAGTCTCTCGTTTTCACAATCATTACACTTATAGTTGCAAATGATGCAGCTGTCGTGCAACCACCTGCCACAAGTTAACTCGTTTTAGTCTGATTGCACACCGTATGTGCAATGCATTGACGAGCCAAAAAGACAGGTAGCACACCGTGTGTGCAGTAATATATGCTTAGTCCCACCCACTTTTAAGCCCAGAATCTGCCCACCGTTTATTATTTAATAATAGTTTTTTCTCAAAATCATCTGCACAAAAGTGTTCAAAACACAAAACTTAATTACACTGAGTTTCAAATCTTCGCGTTTCAACTTAAAATTCCTTTGCGTTTATTTAATTTAACTTATTTGATTGAAAATTAGATTATTATAGTCTTTAAAAAGAAGTTTAAGTCGACAGATATTTTTTGTTTGCATTCAGTTTTATCGCTTTTGTTTGGGCAGCGGACAACTGAACAAAACTTCAGCATCATACCTGAAAATATTGCAAAGTTAAACAGATATACAGTAACATTTAAATAGTTTGCGATAAATTTCCCGTAGTCTTAAATTGGCATTTGAAAGGTAAATTCCATCAGAGGTGGGGCTTTTATCGTCCATGCCATTCCTGAATAATGTTTAATTTCGGATTCTGGTGAGGGTTTCCAAAATGATGCGCCGTCTCGAATGAGTTAAACTAATCTAGTCACTTGTTGAAGTTATTTCCTGGTACAGTTCCAGACATTCAACAAATGCAACCTCTTTGTGTTGTCAGTACCAGTAAGCTGCAAAATCTGTACTAGTATAGAATTTTATAAATTCAGTGCGCAAGCTCTCATAAATAGCAAAAGCGCCAACTCTTAGACTCTTAAAGGCAATCCACATGTATATTTAAGTCGGCACTCCACTACTGATGTTGTACAACCACATGCAGTCACAAATTGTCCACTCTACTCTTTCCCGCCGATCCGCTATGTGCGCAATCTCTCCTACCGTGTGATTTCTTCTAGCTTTATCTTAGTTGGCAATGCAGAAGAATTTCTTCACCGTGCTCAAATCGAGATTCCTGTTGATTCTAGATGCTTGCGTCTACAAGCACTTAGTGAATGTCGGACAGAATTCTTCTTATTCTTATATTAATAAATTCTTCTTCTTCATTCAACACACGTTCATCGATGCCTTTTTCTGATATTTAAAACTTACTTTTTACTTAGCATTGCCATAAAGAAAATTCACCAGTTAAAGATTATTAGTGTAGGTAAGACAAAAAAAATCATGCAAAGAAATTTAAGTAAGAGGGTTAAATGTTTGTATAGTTTTAATGCCAAATATTTGAATTGGTAGGCCAGAGGTGTCGATTTCGATCCCTAGTAGCGCTCGCGCACGTATCCTTTCAAAATTTTCCCATACATTTCTTCTAAATTTGAGTAAATATGGGATAAAACTCCTTAGAAAGGTCCTTCTATGGAAGGTCTCAAGTCTACTACTCTCACATAGTCACTTGGTTTGCACTCTCCACTCCCTAACACATATTCAAATTTTTGATCTAGTGACTTGAAACTCAGTATCTGAACAATAATTTAAAAAGTACAATAAAAATATTTTGTTAAAATTGGGTGCTTTTATTGAAAATTTTTATCTCACTTGAAAATTTGCGTAATATGTTATTGTTCCAGTAAACTTGTTTACGGCTGCAATTTTAAAATAAATATTGTTTCTAATAAATTGTTATTCTTAAGTTTACGCAAAAGTTTAGAAAAAATAAAATAAATAAATAAATAAAAATAAAAATAAAAATAAATTAATTAATAAATAATAAACTTTAAATGGAAAAACTAATTTATTTTTAAACAATTCAAAAATTTATATTACCTTCTTTAAAATAAATTCTACTCGCCCATCCATAAACACATTCATATATAAACCTTATAATATACATAATCAACTTTAATAATTAAGTACATCTTACAACGTTTTTAACACTTATAATAACAAGCAAACATATACATCTGAACACCAGATTAAACCGAAAAAAAAAAGTATAAATTTTCCGTTTTATTTATTTATTTATTTTCAATGATCCTTTTTTCAAAACAACTCTGGTGTCAAAAATAAATACCAAGCACTCCTGAGGTTTTCTTAAGTTCTCTTAAAATTTAGATTTATTTTAACTCTTAAATAATTTTCATAAATATAAATTTTTCCCTCCTCTAAACTTTAACATTAAACATATTGGACGATAGTTTCAATTTTACGACCAATATGACGATTAAAATAAAATTTATTATTTTTAAGAATTGTTATATTTGTACAATAATATATCACTATACTTTTCTCATCAATTCGAAAATATTTTGGTCGAGGAAAATACAAGTCAAAATAAATGCTCTTCAACAATGAAAAATGAGATGTCGAATTCCTTTTAGATTAACAGTGTCAAAGAATGTCTAAAAATGGATTGGGCTGCCAGAAACATAAGAAATGTTTTTTTTTTTTTTTTTTTTATAACCATGCTGTCAAACATAACATATAATAAAAAAAACATTTAAATAAATAAATACAAAAAAAAAGGGGGGGTAACATTTTTTTAATTTTCTTTTTTAACAGAATGCATCCCATTAGTTTTAAGCGATTTCTTTTTTTTTTTTTTTTTTTTTTTTTTTTTTTGTCAATATTTATAACAATTACGCAGAGTTGAAATCGAGTAATGATTTGGTTGTGTGTAAGTAATACGACTGACTACATAAACATCCTAGGTGTATAAGTGAAATGCCTGCAGTGTGGGTTTTTTTAAGGGATCGTAGCCAGTGTTTACGCGAGTTTCGAAGGAAACCACGGAAAACTCCGAATAGCTTGGTCGACGAACACTATCTGGGATTAATCCCGGCCCTACTCGTCTTTCAGTGTTGAGTGCAAAAACCACTCGGCCACTAGTGGGAATGGATTATTAGATTTTCTTGACCTATTAACCCTTAACGCTCGGCATATTTTTCTATTTTGAACAGTCAGACACGCCTTTTGGCGTTCCTTTAAAACGCCACACGTATAGTTTCCAACTTACTACGTTTTGGCTACCAAAAAATTGTAATAATTTGTTTATTTTACTTTATCATTAAGTAGAATAAATATTTCTGTTAAAATTTTCAGGTAGCCGAAAAGTAGCCTATAGTTACACGTTTTAGAAAAATAACATTTCATTTGCAGAGGAACACCTTAAGGCATGGCTCGATTTTTTAATGTCCCCTAAGAAGGGACATACGAGCGATAAGGGTTAAAAAGAAAAAAAAAAAAAAAAAACTGGAATAATAATGAAACACTACTTTATTCTTTGATTTTACAACATTTTGTACACTTAAAAGATACAATGCGTTAACAACAATTATTATAAGAATACAAACTTGTTAACAATTTAACAGTAAGTAAAAAGAATAAAATTCACAACGGCAGAAAACATTAATAATAATTATAGAAATAATAATTATAAACTAGAAACTCCGGCAGACAGAATTTGATTTAGGTTAAGACTAAATCAAAGACTATTTTGCATACTACAAATTCTTTTGTGCCCGCCCGATCTTCCATATACATGTGATAACTATAAACTCGTATAAACCCCCATTCGCATACCTTTATTTAAAAAAGTTGCATGTATTGTCTTACGTCTATTATCGTATATTGTTTTACTTTCTCTTACCCATAAGGTAGAGAAAGTATTGTTTTTGGGTCAAATTTTCGAACGCGAGATTTTGTTATATTTACACGTTCTGAGGTGCCCTGAGTACGAAAGTCATGTTTTTAGCAAATGGTCTGTGTGTATGTCTGTGTGTCTGTGAGTCTGTGTGTCTGTGTGTGTGTCTGTGAGTTTGTGTGTCTGTGTGTGTGTCTGTCTGTTATCAGCATATCTCAAAAACAAATTATGGGAGAAAGTTCAAACTTGGTATTCTAAATGTGTATCATATACGGATGCTACAGTAAGCTTTTCGTTCAGATCAAGCAAATGGTTCTTGTACAGGGACAATCAAGAGAATTCTAATACATTACGTCTATGGGGGAAATTACAGGTAAGTAGAGTTTAACGTCTATAGATTGCACTAAACGAAATGAAACGAATATATATATTTTGTAATAGAGATAGTCAACTGGGAAAAAAAATTGTGTATGTAGGAGCCTCGCCTCCCCCCCCTTGGGGGGAGTCCCCCCTCGAGGGGAGTAAATTTTCATATCTTTCAAAAGAGCTCGCCAATACCTTTAAAACGAATGGTTGAACCATCGATCTGTGATAATTTAAAACAAAATTATCGATTTTTTTTTTACTTTTAGCAAAAAAAAAAAAAAAAAATTAGAAAAAAAAATCGTATTTTTTTTTTTTTTTTTTTTTTTTTATTGAGATTAAAATGGACTTTATTCGTATATTTAGTGTTACACTACTTCTCTAATATGGAAATCGTCTGCATTATCATAAAACATAATTTTTTTAAATAATAATTTTAATAAATTATTTTTTAAAAACAGAATTATTTTTTAATAACCGAATTAAATTTTCTATAAATTTAGGTGCATCAATGAAACGGGGGGTTAAGGGGGGCGGTAGCCCTCTCACACAGAACTAATTATCATATAAAACTCTTCAGAAGCCTTATATGAATTGTTTAACACAGGTTTACATAACAGTACTCGTTATCTTACCTTTTAATCTGCAACCTGTATTTATAGTATTAAATTTCAGGGTAAGAGAAAGTCGTGTGAGTGACACACCAGATTATTGGATTAGTTCTTAAATCAAGGTCCCTATAATTTTTAATCCTTCGAGGAATTCATTCACGCTTTCCGAATTAAGATCTACATTAAAGTTCTCCACCAACAAATAAACCAAATAAATTAAATTCCAATTTGTTTATTTATTTTTTCATTTATTTATTTTAATTTTTAATTTGTAAGAACGTATTTATTTTAATTTGTAAGAAGAATGTGTGAAGAACACGTTTACTCCATGATTTGAAACTGATTGTCTTCAAAAAGCTTCAATTAATGAAAAAGATGTCAGAAGTAATATTCATGATACATGTAAGGAAAACGGTTAAATCGAACATTCATTTGTTTATTTATTTATTTTAAATCTAATTTTTGAACAATTTTTTTTTTCCTCAAAAATAGATGAGTTTGTTTAACTTAATTATTTTACTAATTTTAAATCCAATAGCTAACAATCGATTTTCAAATACAGTAGAGCCGTGGTTATCCGAGACCCGACTATCCGAGTTCCGGGTTAACCGAGCTAGCCAAGAAAATGCTTTGTCTCAATAGAAGCGTGACTTTTGACAAATGGCGTTCAATAACTTTGACAAATTTTACTATACAGTATTGTTTTTTATAATGTATTTATGTATATATTGCAATGCATTTTTAACTGTGTGTGTGTGTGGCTGCATTTAAATGTGTAATAGATGTTTTATTTTACTTCATTCACTTTTTTTTTTTTTTTTCATTCCTTTTAAACTGTACGGCATGTTCTCCCTGGAGTTACGACAGAGTCCATGTTATCCAAGTTTTCGATTATCCGAGGTACCTTCGGTCCACATTACCTAGGATAAGCGAGGCTCTACTGTATGTAAAAATTCGTACAATTATTTACAATAATTGTCTTGTCCGTCAATTAAAATAAACAACGTTATTTTTTTATTTATTTATTTATTTATTTATTTTTTTTATTTTTTTTTTTTTTACATTTAAAGAAGTAAGTGTTTTTTTTTTTTTTAACAGTGTAATGGATTCTTCCCACCTGACGTCAGAGGTCACATGATAGAGGAAAAACAAATAGCAGACGAAGTCTTGTTTATCTAGAGTTGATTGCTAAAATAACATATTTTCTATTCTTATTTTTGATCAATCGTATTTAATCTATGTTATTTTTTACACATCATCATTTTTAATCAATTTTATATCATTATTCATCCTCTTTTGTTTGCTGTATACATTTACAATCATCATTTAGTTTATACCTGTTATTGATGTTCATGAAGACATGTTTAAATACTCTGATTTTTGGTACTTAAATAAGTGACAGTGCAATATCGTACTACGTAAATCCATTCAGACTAGTAAGTAAGTTAATTAACTTGTTATAACATCTTTATGCAATTAAATTAAATGAAAACATTTTAAATTTTCAATTTATGATCCGTAAACATTCCACAAGAAGCTATTATTTATTGCTAGATCAGTTAATGTTACAATTACACTACAATATACAAAAATCGATTTTTATAGGTAAAAATAAATAAACACATAAAATGTTTTTTTTTTAATTATTAAATTTACAAATAAAACTATTCTACTGTTTACAAATGCACAATATTACTCTTATTTTATTTTATATTGAATATTAAAATTTTTGTTCTTAAGAACAATATTTAATTGAATTCGATTCTCAGAATTCGATTATTCGTTTTCCTCTATCACGTGATTGAGCAGTCGACGCTGGGAAGAGCCCATTGTAATTATGATTGAGCACAATATGTCCTACCCATATGCGTAATCACTCCTATCATATAAGGAGAGATTGCACAAAATAGCTCTCTTGATTTTATTGCAGCTGTTGTTTTAAATTATAACATAACAACAAAATAGTAATTAAAATGCATAGATGAAGAAGGAATTTAAAATTATGCACCATTAGTTTAGCAAAAATTAGTATTTCGATATTTTATATTGTTCTATTGAATTGTGTGCAAACTCTCCTAGCTTTATCTTACATATAATGAACTGACACAAGTGTAGTGACACCACTTCTTACGCTTCCCTTTTTGATGCCCTAGTTTGATCCATCATTGTCGATGCACAATATCATATTCTCACATACATCATACGAGGCCACTGTAATGATTGCAGGCAACGGATATGTCGTTCATTCAAACATTAACTGCATATCCGCATGACTGTGACTTAATTACGTCTAACACAAACACCAATTACTGAGAAATATAGATCGCAATCTCTATGAGCTACAATTCTTCCTCTATCAAACTCAGAAACGGGCTTGACTGGCGTCCGTAATTTTCTGCGAGACATTCTGAAACCTCCGACGCAGAAAACTGCACAAAAAAATAATTTATTCAGGTACATTAAAAATATACTTCTGTGCTGTTGTGATGCTTATTACAACTGTTATTTTATAGTCTGTGCAAATTTCATAACTTTTTAATTATTCTATAGAGGTATACGTATGATACAAATTTCGCGCCAGTTTTGTCAAAATCTAGGAATTAGACCTTATATGTAAAGGCACATTTTTTATTTTTATTTTTTATTTATTTATTTATTTATTTATTTATTTATTTTTTGAATGAATGAATGAAAGGGGGTAGCTTTTGAAAGAGATTTTAGAGGATTTTCTAATTTTCACTAAATTTTGGATTTTTAATCATTAATATCCGTATATTTTGAGCTGTCAGCAATGTGATAGAAAATTTCATTTAGAAAAATTATTTCGGGTCTTTTGGATGTTTTCTTTGTAGTACGTTATTAATATTCAGCAGTGTATGTACACGTACAGGATTGTTATAATTAAAGTTCGCCTATTCAAAAGGCTCTAGAGCCGGTTTCGTGGCTCAAGACGAAACAAAAAATCACTAGTATATAGTATAAGAAATTCGCTCTGCAAAAATCGAAATAAATAAATAAATAAATAAAATTTTTGTCAATAGGCGCCGCTGCTCCAATAAAAGCGATTTTTGTGAAAAACAAAATAAATGAAATTATTTTTTCACAGTTGGTAATTTCTGCCGATTCATACTATCAATTCCAATCAATCCAGACGAAACATACAAAATTTATTTATTTATTTTATTGTTATTATTATTATTGCAAAAAATCTGCAAAAATCGTCTTGGATATTGGCGCAGCACCACCTATTGATAAAATTTTTAACTTTTTTTTTTTTTTTTTTTCATTTCTTTCCATTTTTTGCCTAGCACACCACTTGTACTACATATTAGGGAAATTTTGTTTTGTTTGGAGCCATAAAACCGGCTCTAGAACCATCTGAATAGGGGAACTTTAATTATAACAGCAATTATGTATATATTTTAGATAACATTAATAGAATTTTATTTAATAAAAAAAAATATTTAAAATATGCTTTCTGGTTTATATCATCTAAATTTTCTAAACAAAATATAAGATTTATTATTATTATTATTATTATTATTATTATTATTTTTTTTTTTTTTTTAATCTTTCATTCTCTTACAGTTCGTGATTTAGAAGCGAAGCAAAATAATACATTGTTAAACTCATCCCACACGCACATACATATGTATATATGTATATATATATATTATTCATTCCAATAAACTTTCCTATTTGCTTATTACATATTTAATAACATGCCAAAAAAATATTTTTCTGGATTCCAGAACGGAAATTAATTCTTTACTCTGCATTACGTTGTCTTTCATTTTAGAAAATGGCGTACTTAAGATAAAATGAATTCCTGTAAAAATATTTTCATTTTGAAAAACATATTTAACATATTTTCTGCATTTGAATGAGTATGCGTTCTCATATTTTTCAGTGTTTACTGAAAAAATAGAGGATGATCTAAATTGATTTTTAAAACATTTCAGGTTTATATTAAATCTGTCGGTGAAAATGGAATATCTTTTAACATTATTTAAACTATTCTTGCGTTTATTTATTTATTTTTTTTTTCTAAATATTGCACGCAACTACGTACATGCAATAGTATTTCCCCCTATTATTTTGTGTGAAAGCATATTCTTTCTTTCTTTTTTTTTTTTATTATTAAACTATTTGGAAGTTTAAAAATATGCAATTTCTTTAATATTTTTGTCGGTGTTGTTTCTTTGAATCAATAATACAGGGGCTTCTGGTTTTAAAGTATAAAATTTAAAATTAAGGTTTATAAATAATCTTATTCAGTGGCAAGATGTTTATTTTAGTTTAGCTTAAAAAAGATGTATTTATTTATTTATTTTATTTTATTTTATTTTATTTTTAATTAATTAATTAATTTTATTTATTAATTTTTTATTTTATTTTTATTTATTTTTTTTTATTTTTTTTCAGAAATTGCACGCTGAAATATTTAACAGCACTCCTACTTCCCTCAGGCTTAAATTGAATTTTTACTTTTCATAAAATATGGTAATAAATTTGGTAGTAAAATCTGGTAGAAACTGTAAGCATACTTATTAGAGATGTGATAAACAGTTGTCTTTAATAATAGGTTACTTTGTTCGAGACTACATTTGGTACTATGCTCTAATAATTTCTTATTTTTATAACTTATTATTTCCTTATTTGATTGGTAATTAATGATTGTTTTAATCACTTCCTATTTTAGAATATAAAATATATATACATGTCGTGCTTAGTGGATATAGATTGAATTTTTTATCTCCAGTACTTTCGAATAATAATCTTCATTTTGTCTAACAGTGGGATTTCTGCGATTTATAAAGAAATGCTATAAAAAAATAATGCTAATGAGAAAAAAAAAAAAAAAAAAAGAAGTACACAAAATATCACTCCGAATAAGTAAGGATAAGATTCTGTTCAAAGAAAAATATTTTGTTTAAATATTGTTCCCATGCAGAGTGATAACTGCTGAAAGCGTTATTTATTTAATAGGATTTTTTCTATAACATATTACTGCGTTAATAGGCTCTATCGTAAAATATATAGTATAATATTCGATAATAGAATCATTTATTTATAATATATAATAGTATTCGATAACAATATTATTTAACCTATTATGTAAAATAACACTCAACACTACTGATATTGAGGTTATTATTAGATGATGTTTTATAATTACCACAAAAATCTAACAAATTAAATTACCTGCCATAGAAGATCATTATGCTTTATGCACTGTAAATGTTTGTGTAAGTGTACACTGTCCAAAATTTTGTCCTATGTTGAACAAAATATGGTACTGAAATAGCTGCAACCACAAAATGGTGAAACTTTTTACCATGATTTGGTACCTGGTTCTACCAAAGCTCGGCACTGTAGTTATTGTAACCATAAGATGAGGTGATCTTTTTGCCATGATTTGGTGCTTTTTTTTCAACAAGAAGTAGCAAATGATAGAAGGTTTCACCATCGCATGGTTGCAGCTACTGTAGTACCAGGTTTTGGTTCAATCTGGCATGTTGCAGCTAACGTCAGGTCCCGAAATTTCAACTCGGATTACACTCGCCGAAAAGAAAGTTTTACTCGCCATAAAATAGGATTGCCTTTTTTTTTTTTTTTTTTTTTCTTTTTTCTTTCTTTTTTTTTTTTTTTTTTTTTTTTTTTTTTTTTTTTACGCATTTTGGATTTTTTTATTTTTCCTAACTATTTGAAAGACTTTTACAAATATGCCTAAAATTATATATAGTAAAAGTATGTCGTATATCATCATGTATCATAATCATCTATAATTAAAAATCATTATAATGTATTTGAGATTTGAAAAAGATTAAAATATATAATAACATAAATGCAAAGAGTCATTAAAGGGGAAAAAAAAAAAGTCTTTGTCAAACAATATCCTGTGAAAATATTTTTATTATGAAGGATTAAGCTTCTCTATTTATCTGTTTATTTACTTAATTTTTTGTATCAGAAATGTCTTTTTCGTCCATTTTATTTTTGTAATCAGACAGAATGTCAATGTGTATAACGTGTTTGTTGTCATTTGAAATAGCTATTTCGGAATCCCTTTTTCAATAAAATCGTTGCTTACAAATCATTATAAGCACAAATTTTTGGTGTTTCAGTAAAAAACTGGAAAATATAAACTGTTTTTTGATCATTATTTAACAAAATAAACATAGAAAGTATCTTTAAAAGGGCTCGGATTCATTTTTATGAGCCAATATCGCATAGGCAAACTTTCGCATTTCTCTTCTCTCGGATAGTGGGCGACGGGCAAAGAGGATCTTTGCTCGTCTATTCTCACTCTGCTTGCAGAAATCACTGTGGAAGAAAAAAAACTGCCGAAGAGATTAAAACTTTTTTGCATGAACTAAGCATTTTTTCCTTACCAGGCTGGGGCCTCGCGCAGCGCTCTCACTGACCCGGCACTCCGAGAATCTAAAAGTGAGAAGTTAAATATGAGGTTATAAGATGGCAAGATTTTACCATATTTAAATCTATAAAAAGAATGTTTTCTGTCACCGTATCATGTAAGAATTCTATCTATAACTAGACCAAATTTTTACTCGCCACAGTACAAATTCCACTCGCCAATGGCGAGCTGGCGAGTGGAAATTTCGCGCCCTGGCTAACGTAGTACCAAATTTTAAATCAACCTTGAACTGAAATTGTTAACAGTGTACACCAAAAACACTGAACTACAAGTTTAAGATTTAGAGCTCAGTAATCAAAAACGAGGACAACCAAACGTAACGTAATTAAATAATATTCCTGGCAATAAGATATTTTCCTTTAATGTTATAAAAAAGGAAAATATCTTACTGAGTTTTTTATTGTTTAAATGCATCACATTTGGTGTAAAGTTGTTGCCACTGCTTTTTGTGCGCAATTATGCTAAATTTTGTACTGTGTAATGTCATTCTTGCAAATTTTCCAGCTGTTTGAACTACGTATGAGATCGTTTTTGTGTTCCTAACTAAGACTCCTATATGATAAAAGCTGGCGCAGTGTCCGCTATTTTCTAGCTCGTCTGGGAAAGTGTTGGCGATAGAAAAAGCTAGGTTACCTGATTAGCATCGTTATCGCCTTTAAACTTCTATACAGATCAAGTGAGCTAGTCTTTAACCACATTTGTTGCGACCATGGAAGCCTCTGCGCAAGTGCGAATTGAACGAGTCCAGTGTTAAAATAGGGGTGACTCAGAGAAAACAAGCGATAAGGGAACACCGAATAACTGGATGTTTGCCAAATAATTACCTCTCGGCCAATTTTGCATCTCTCCAGACTTTTCGACTCGGCCTCACTGCTAGTAGTAGGAAACGTGGTCGCACTATAGAACTTCTTATCCCGAAACAAACAAGTTGGCAATTTTAAGAACATCGCCAACATTCTCAAAACTCTTTTCAGCTTCAACGTTAAAAAGGCTCCTGGCCCAGACAATCTGGACTTTCTAATTCTAAGACACACTTACAACACAGTACCACACATATTACACGACTGGGCCAACCTATGCCTGGAGCATAGTTACTTTCCAGAAATCCTTCGAAGAGGCGAGGTGGTGTACTTCCTAAAGCAAGGGAAGCTTCCCTCTGACCCCGCTTCATATCGACCGATCTGCCTGCTGCCAACTTTAGGCAAACTATTAGAAAAACTGGTCGTTACCAGATTGAACCACCATCTGGAGTCCAACAACCTTCTCCATCCAAACCAATTCGGGTTCAGAGAGGGCAGATCATGTGAACAAGCATTACAGGCTATTAAAAGCTCCTGCGCCTCTAACTCAAAGTCCTTGGAATATACCACCTTAGTCTCACTCGACATCAAAGGAGCCTTCGATAACGTAGAGTAGCCTCACATCCTACAGGCATTACACAAACTCAACTGCCCGAGTAACCTGGCGGGGGTCATCAGCTCTTACCTCTCAAAAAGAAAAATCATAGTCAACTGGGGTAACGGCTCTACAGAGTTCCCCCAAACTAAGGGGTGCCCTCAGGGCTCATGCCTGGGACCTATTTTATGGAACATAATTGCCAACTCGATACTGGTCCGCATGAATTCTGAGGGCCACACCACTTTCGCATATGCTGATGACTTCTCAGTCATTCTCTCGGGAAGGATCAGGAAAGACCTGGAGAACCAGGCCAAGGAGGCCCTCCCTCTCTTTAGCAAACTCTTAAAAGACTTAGATCTATGCCTCTCCCCCTCAAAAACCCAAGCGCTAACTTTAGGCTTCCCCAAATTACTTCAAAGATCTTCCGTGGTGAGAATAGACGGCGTCAGTGTCCATTATGTACCCCACCTAAAACTTCTTGGCCTGACCATCGACAGGAAACTTAGCTGGACCGCCCACCTGCACGAACTAAAACTGAAACTTATGACAATTTACCACAACTCCATAAAACTAGCAGGAAGGTGGTGGGGCATCTCCACCTCCTTCCTGAAAACATGGTATTTAACAATTGTGGACAAAATCCTAACATATGGTGCAGGTATTTGGCGTGGTTACCTGTCGAAGCAAAATCAGGCCAAATTAGACTCCATCCAACGTCCCTTCCTCCTCCAAATTTCGAGAGGTTACAGGACGATCTCTACTGACGCCCTCACTGTCATTACGGGAATCCCTCCTGCCCAACTACAACCATTTATCAATTACTTAAAAACCAACATCCTCCAACTACACGATCTGCCAATAACTAATTCTATCTTCCCCAACACCCCACTGCAACTTCATATCCGTAGCTGGGACTTGCACCCGGCAGAGGACGCAGCATCCTTCGTAGTAAACACTCAAAAAAATAGCTTTGATCCCTCAGTCCCTGTGGCGGTGTACACGGATGGCTCAAAGACGGACTCTGGCGTAGCAGCAGCGCTCTGCGTCATGGTCAACAGACTTGAGGCTCATCGGTGGGCATGCAGGCTTGAGAATTTTAACACCGTTTTCCAAGCGGAACTTTTTGCGATTCAAAAGGCCCTTTATTGGGCAGAAGGCAACCCGCAGCTGTCACTAATAAACATCTACAGCGACAGCCTCTCGAGCCTGCAGGCCATCACTAGCCACAAGACTAATCACCTCGAAGTCTTAGACATAAAACGTAAAATCGCCAAATTAAAACACTTAATTTCCCTGGCACACGTTTCTGCCCATAGAGGCGTCGTCGGCAATGAACTTGCGGACTCATTGGCGAAGGCTGCAACTGAAGGGGAGGATATTCTTCACTCTCTTCCAGCACCCCCATCCTACGTAAAAAGTAAATTGAAGGTACTACTGCATCAAAATTGGCAAACACTGTGGGATGAATCCTCAAAAGGGAGACATACCCACAACCTAATCCCAATAGTCTCAAATGTCTCCTGGAACATTTCTCCTCCGGTTGCGGCTTTTTTGACAGGCCACGGGCCTTTCCCCTCCTACCTGCATAAATTTCATTGTCGTCGGTCGTCCCTATGTCCTTGTGGCAAGGAGGGCGCTCCTAATCACTATTATTACTCTTGCCCCCTAACTGCTCCCTATCATCTTAGAAACCCATCTCCTAGACCCCATAATTGGCTAGAAAATATTCTCACGCGTAAACCCCTATTATTTAAACTATATAAAATTTATTTCCTATTAAATGAAATTTCAAACTTAACAGATTAATTTTCCCACTTCCCTTGAGCTTGGTCAATTTGGAAAACAACAAAAGCTGTTTAATCACATCAAGAGTCAGTCCTGCACCTCTTGCCCTCTGTCGCGAAGGGTTTTACCCGGCAAGAGGCTGACATGACCTACACCTATTCTACAATGATCATCTCCATTCCTCTCGGACTTCAACATAACATTACAGCATGTCAGCATGCCTTCTGTCGCGAGGAGTCGGCTAGGCTCGGCATGCCGACCAACAAAAGACTAAGTAAATTGAACTTGTTTCACATCGCCCATTGTCGCGAGTAGGCTCTGCCTGGCGATGATTCTTGTAATTTTTTTTTTTTTTTTTTTTTTTTTTTTTTGTCTTTCAATAAACATCTTGGCGCAGCCCACGTGAACTTAGTTCTGGAAGCGCTCAACACCGCTCTTTGAGCGGTGAGCGGGGGCTGCGCCCTGTTCAACCCTGTTCAACATTCTCAAAACTACAACCCTTCACATTAAAAGAAATGTAATTTTGAAGTTAATTTTAAAAGAATTTAAAAACACTAACATAAAAAAACAGTACATCCATATTAAATTTGTCAAACAACTTTGAAAATAAAAAGAAATAAGTTGAAAATAAGGGAAATCTTACACTGCAAAGTTGTGCTCATGCTCTGGGTTTCCACGACTTACATCTGCAATTTATAATCCACTTTTTCCTTCTTTCTAGATTAGAAGAAAATATAAATAAGCGATGCCCTTTTCTGGCAATTTATTGCCGAAGAACCACCAATAATAAATCATCAGCCGGTCTTGTGGGCTAGAAAATGGCGGATGCGTCAGCCTATCAATGTAGGAGTTCTATTCCTACCGATATAACTCAGAATAGTTACTTGTACGCTTCTCATTTTTCACAAAAACATAAACAATTAAAATGAAGTAAATGCTTTGAAAAAAAACGTAGAAATGCGATAGTATGAGTGTTAAATAGTACAATGTTATAAAAATGCAACTTTGCTGCCAGAATTTCTTTATAATTTGAAAAAAATGTGGTAAATTACGGGAAAATTACGTTGACAAAACGTATTTTTCTGTAATTACAGGGAATTTCTGGCAGCAAAGTTGCATTTTTTTTAACAGTGTATACAGTATGATGCAGTATGAGTGTTAAAATATAGTAAAAGAATTCATCTATATTTTAACTCAATCACTCAATCTTCAAATATTTCTGAGCAATACTTCTCTTTCTTAATTACTTTTATTTCTATCCAATATCTTTTTTTTTTTTTTTTTTTTTTCTTTTTGCGTTTACGACTCCTGTTCGACTGCTGCATGAGCTTTTATTTTCCTAAATATTGTTAAAATGGCTTAAAATTGATATTTATTATTGAGATTCGTTATAACATGTTTCGCGTTGAAAATGGTGATCCCAGTAGAGAAATCAGTTGTTTATTTATAGAGACTCGGCAAAAGAATCCGGCTACATTACTGTCTATGAGAGAGAGATATTTAAAGCATATTTTAATCTTTTCATTTTGCAAAAATCGTATTTATGCACTTTAATTATTATACCTTATGGAATGCAAATAAAAATCACATTTTCAGTTTTTTTTTTTTTTTTTTTTTTTTTTTTTCTTTGGGGTGTGTGTGTACATTAAAATACGTTCAATATAAAATATATTGAAGAAGGATGCAACCAATGAGTGTAGCTGAAAGTGTTTTATAATGTTGGCGCGCCATATATTTTTTTCTTGTTTTAAAACTGACACTCCATTGCCATATTTTATTTTAAAATCTAAATAAAGAAAATAATGTAAATGTTTCCTCAGAAAAATTTATCTGTAAAAACCAAATTTGAATCTTTTCTATAAACAGCTTTTCTTTTTTTTTTTTTTTTTTTTTTTTTTTCTATGTGAATGTGCAAATAACCTATTGATTTTAAAATACAATATAGAATATAATTTAGGCTGCGTTTTTACATAATCTGGTTTTGAATGAAGACTGATCCTATCTATTTCTGGAAAAACTTGAAATATATTTTTACATTCTAGTCTAGGTGTTTAAAATTGTAAAAACAAAATACTACGTTTCATATTTCTTGAAAGTATTTTTAGATTTTTTTTTTTTTTTTTTTCTTTTCCAGGAGTATTTTCTACTTTACCTTTTATTATTCTACAATCTCAAAATATTTTTTCCCTGAAATAAGAAAAAAGAAACTTACAGGTTTGAAAAAAAAAAAAAAAAATGTTTGTTCTTCAAGCTACTTTTTTTTTTTAATTGAAAATACCATGACGTTTCAAATGCAGGAGCAGTTTCCTGAAAAGCCATGCTGTATATCCAGAAATTTGATATATTTCTGGGAATCCTAAAAAAATATATTTATAGATCAATGTGATAAAGTCTATAAAACTATACATTCCTGCTGAAAAGTTTATCAAAATTTGCAAATGATCAGTTTTTTTTTTTTTTTTTAACTTAAAACTTATTTCTCGATGAAATGTTTTCGAACATTGGATTTTCAAGGAACTGAGCCTTCCTCGTGTTTTTCAGTGAAGATTGGTTTAAGGCAACATTTAGGGGTGTAAGGTTGAGATTGTGGTAGGTCATCACAGGGTTTTATTTTTTTAAATTTATACTGGATCCAGCGACATAATAAGCGGGGGAAAGCTAAAAATGCTTCAGCGCCAGTAGTCTGCGAAATTCTAGGTTGGAATAGTTTTGCGTCAGCATAGCGCTGCAACGAAGAAAGTAAGTTGCGAAGTGTGAGCGAATACGAAGAGGCAAGTTTTGTTAAGTGAAGAGATTGGAGTTGATGGAGATTAAGTATAAATATGAATGTATCGGTGGTATAGAAGTGTGTGGAGTAGAGGAGAATAGTCCTTAGGCGATCATTTAATGATTTAAACTCTTAGTTCGGCAAATATTGTGGTGGTTATGAAAGAGCTGGATTAGAGTGGAGAAATTGGTGGAATAGGGAATCCTACTACCTTTTTCTAATTTGAGATGTGTCGTGGTTCATCGAGAGCAGTCTTCAGCCTATTACAATATCTTCATGTGGTGAGATTCATTCTGCATTTATCTAAGTTATTATTTGAAGCGATTTATCTTAAGTTACCTAAAATTTGATATTGAGTTTGGCCCAGTTATCCTCCGTGCATTTAAGCTCCAAATAAAACATTATTTGTATTTTAATTGAGTCTCGTACTATTTCTACTTATTTAAGTAAGTTTAAGATGGGGTCTGAGTCAACGCAAACCTCACAGGGGGCCGGTAACAAATTGAGCAAAATCAATAATGTTTGTGATCACCCGTATCGTTAAGTGAACTAAAAGAACTGTAACTTTAGGATATGTTAATATAGACCCAGTTCAATCTGCGGATGAATTTGTGTGACGATAGCATATTAAATAACGGAGATATAAGCATCTATTTTAAAATAAAAAAACAAAAAAAAAAAACAAATCAACATGTTTTTTATTTATAATATACAGAGTTTTTAACGAAATTTATTCCCACTTTCCGATAAGTTGGAGAAACACTTTTAAAACAATATACTGCAATTGGAATACAAATATCTTAAATATCTCATGAAATATGAGCATTTTTATGAAAAACGGTTTCACTGCGCATATGCGAAAGATAAATAAAAATTTTATTGTGTAGATTGAAAGCTAGATATATTGGGCAACTTTTGTCAAAAGTACATTTGAATAGAGTGCAAATTAAGCAAATTATTTGAAAAAGAAAGAGCTAGATTTTAGATATTTTCCAAGAGTTGAAATTTCTTAAAAGATTTTTCAGATGCCACGTAATTAGTTTGAGATCCAATTATTTCAACCACGCTCCAAATGTACTTTTTTGTGAAAAACCTCTTATAAGCTTGTAACTTTAACATATTTTTGTTTATTTACTAAGATTTCTGAGATGATAAGAGGTTTATTATTATTATTATTATTACTATTAATTATTTGTTTAAAAAAAGAAATATTTGATAACTAAGAAAACATTTCTATATATATTAATTTTGTCACTAATTGTTTCACATGCCGCATAATTAGTTTGAAGATCCAATTATTTCAACCACGCTCCAAATGTACTTTTTTGTGAAAAACCCTTTATAAGCTTGTAACTTTAACATATATTTGTTTATTTACTAAGATTTGTGAGATGATAAGAGTTTTTCATTATTATCATTATTATTCTTATTATTACTATTAATAATTTGTTTTAAAAAAATATTTGATATTTAAAAACAATCTGCTATTTCCTTTTAATTCTATTCTATTTTTTATTTTCTCAGAAACTTCTACTCCCACCTACTTTTCGTTACGTAATGCTAATTTCCAAGAAATTACTTTCGCTTAGTGAACAATATATAGAAAATTGACACCCTTAAGAGTGGGTGTCCCTTATTATAGCACAATATTGATTTTTAACGGATATAGGAGAAAATATCCGGTTATGAATTTAAGCGGAAAATTGAAAATCTTCTTTCTATCAAATGGATTTTTCAATTTTAATAACTGAAAAAGATGGATAAAATTTAAGAAAAAAAAATTTCCTATTTGTAATTAATTTTTGTGGTCTGACTTTGAAAGAGAAAATATAAAATTAGTCTTTTCATTTTCTTTTATTCTATTAGTACCAGAGTACTTCCAGCCAGGGAGAATTGGTACAAACATTTGCAGCAGGTCATTTTGAATTTTGCATGATAAGAAACAGATTATATTTATTAGTATCACACAATCAACAGATTGGGAAGAAAATCTTTTTTTTTTTTTTAATTTATTTTTCCAACTGAGTGAAAATAATGCCTGGACCGGGAGTCGAACCACGGATCTTTGACTTACAAGGTCAAGGCTCTACCACTTGGCTGACAACCTATCCAGGCTGACAACCGGTGGGCATTACTCACTCAGACAACCTTTAGGCAACCTTTATTATTTTCACTCAGTTGGAAAAATAAATTTTCAAAAAAAAAAAAAAAAAAAACATATATATATATTTTTTTTCTCACCAATCTGTTGATTGTGTGATATGTTTTTATTCCTCCCATTGTTTAATGGTGTTTTCCATTACCTGCGGCTTATTCTGTCGAGCTACCTACATGATAGACCAGTTGCTCTGCCTAAAGGTTGTCTGAGTGAATAATGCCCACCGGTTGTCAGCCTGGATAGCTCAATTGGTAGAGACCTTGTAAGTCAAAGATCCGGGGTTCGACTCCCGGTCCAGGCATTATTTTCACTCAGTTGGAAAAATAAATTTTCAAGAAACCGATTATTACAGAATTTATGAATTTACAAATGGATAAAGAGAAAAAGTCTGAATCAGAAATAGCATTTGGGTATTAAATTAAATTCTCTTTCGAAAACTATTTTCTAATTCTATTTTGATGAAAAATTAAAATATTATTATTATTATTATTATGTAAACTCTTTGCAGAGTTGAATGTCATTAGTAAAAAAAAATTCTTAGCAGCCGGTGGGAAGAATCGTAATCTAAAACTAGTTCATTTATTACATTCTCCCATATTCAAAGGAAAGTACTGCATCCTTAAACATTTTCTAGTTACAGTTTTCGATTGATTTATACGTTTTGAGATGTCTTGAACATGATTTGACCATTTTAGAAAAATAACTTCTGCCTGTTTATCTGTCTCTGCGTGGGACAAAATTTTATGGCAGCTTTAGATCATGAACTATTACGGAAAATTCCATAAAAAATTATATTTAGTTGCGCCTCGACATAAGTTGGTGTCTATCAACTTTTGGTGTTTATCGCCCAATAGTTTGTGTTGCTTACTGCGACTCTAAGTTACATCTCAGCGTTTATAATATATAATTTTCCAAAGCATGATGTGTGAGTGATTCTAATTCTAATAAAAACTCTGCTGATTTCATTAGTGCGCATATCAGCGGACAGCCAGCTCTGTTATGCTGTGCTGTAATTTTTCATGTAGAATGGAAAACTATATTACATCTTATATAGCGTATCAATGCATCAAACTTGATATGTGAGATAATTATTATAAAAAGAAATGCCAGTTAATTTGGGTATATATCAGCCAACAAGGGATGCTGCTATTATTCACCTTCTGCGATTTTCCAAACTGTTACATCTCAGCATTTATTGTTTAAAACTACACCAAACTGTATATCTAAGATCTTTACTGAAGAAGCTAAGATTAAATGTGTGTGCATGTTAAACAATAATATCGCGTTGTTATATAAAATGATATAGAAGAAAGTTTTGTGGTGTCCATAACACACCAATTTATTTTCGTTATTGCTGCTTGAAAAAGACTTGCTTGCATTTGGGAAAATATTTCCAAAAATAGAGGTAAAAGTTCGTTAAAGAAAACCATCAGTTATTATTTAAGCTTTAAAGCTTCTTCACACACCATAAAATTGAAGGAGTGCCCTTTCTTCTTCAGGTGTAAAAAATACGTGCTACTGCCTTGGAGGCAAAAACAAGACTGTAGCACGTGTTTTTTTGCACCTGAAGAAGAAATGCCACGTCCTTTCGAAACCGGTTGTTCTGTCTTCAATTTTATGGTGTGTGAAGAAGTTTTAAAGCTTAAATATTGAGTGTACACCAGTTTTGAATTTAGTTTTGTGATTAACCTCATCAGTTATTAATTTCTAAGTTGCTAAAAAATTTATTTTTAATGCCGAATAAGACTATTTCCGTCATTCTTTTTTACACGGAAACTTTATTGCAAACAGAAACATATAATAGTATAACAAAATATAAACTACTGGCTAATTTTCCACATAGTTGCCACCGTATTGATATATTTGATGTACCGTAAAATCAATTTCATAAATTATTCTGATAAAAATAAATGTCTAGCGTTTCCAGAAAATCTTTCGCTGCATGCTTTACATCATCATTGCTTTGAAAGTAACCCCAGTCCACACTGTGGACTCCATAGATTATTATACCGATAGGACATTCCTGTATACTCAAAGGTAACCAAAATGCGACGGAAAAAGACTGCGGGAAAGGACTAAGTTTCTCGAGCTCTGCAGCTTACGCAATCAATTCGTCTTAGTTTTATTGTATCTATATTTTCGTTTGGCAAATTTGTTATTGTTTACAAATTTGATCGTGAAAAGCAACGTATGCTGACCTAGTGATTCGGTCAGTTAGAGCGCTGCTTTCTGGATCCTTAGATCCCGGATTCGAATGCTGTTGAGAGCACGAGTATTTGTGATGTCCTATGTCTACAAGATGTTGTGCAGATATTTCTGTAAATCGTTGTAATGTGGATTAGTCGAGACAAACGTCATTGTAACTATATTGGTCTTAAAGCTGTCAAATAAATACCAAGCAATATATTTTAAAAAACATGTACTAAATATTAAGCCAATAAGTTTTGAAGATATACATGAAACATTTTTCTTTTTTCCTTTTAAAACATTTTGTATTATTTAAACCAAACAATTTTAAATGTTTAACAATTTCATACTGCTATTTGAGAATTACAATTTGTCATTTTTATTTGTACTTGAATATGAATATATTAAGCAAAGTATATATTTTAAACGTTATAAAAATTAATTTTATTTCTTACAGGAATAGCTCTGAATGTTTTGAGTATGATTTTGTAAATTCAGATATAATAAAAAATGAATAAAAATCAAAACTTTACAGACTAACCTGCTACTAAAATCTAAAATTGCTTTCGCGAAATAGAAAAACAATTTTGAATAAAGATGCTGTTCATATAGACCTAACACATGTTCTTAATTTTCCTCTGTTAACATTAGTGATGCTACTGTCGCTCCCGTTTGCGTTTTAGATTCACTGTCCTGTCTGTATGGTAATCTGTCCTCCAGTCTACTTCAATGACATGGAAGTATCCAAATTCACCTGTAACAAAAAAAAAAAAAAAAAAAAAAAAAAAAAAATCCAAAGTGTCACCGCCAGGCAGTTTATGCTAACTGTATTCTAGGGCGCAAAGAGTGCTATTTCGATTGATTTCTTCACTTCAGGCAATATCACTACTCTAATAAGTAAAAAAATTTGAATAAACGCCATAAAAAGAAAAAAAAACTGTTAATAATTGTTTGTGGTACAGCGGGGGCAGAATGATTGGAACGTCACAAAAGCATCAGAATTTAAATATCTGTGATTTGGAAATTTACAAGTATTTTTTGTTACAATCATATGCTGCTGCTAATGTTATAGCAATAGTTTACAAAATTTTCATATGCACTTTAAAATATATTTTTAACTATTCTGTAACTTTGTTCCTTTGATCCCTGGTTGGCAAAGTGCCAGGACGGTTCCACTAATGCGCTAGGAGAGCAGCCATGCAGCAAGGGAAGACAGAGGGGAATCGTCTACTATGTGTAGAATCATTGATACTCCTACTTCGTTCTCTGCTCCAGACATTCCTATTTTACAAATGGACCAGCCCATTTCATGCATGCGCAGAGGACGCCAGTGATCTTTCTTTCGTGGTTTATCAGTATGTACAGTCGGGGAAAAAAAAAAAAAAAAAAAAAAAAAAAACGCAACACCCGCTGTAATTTCGTTATTAATTGACGCAGAAACATCTAATACACATCATTCAACAGGAAATTCAAAGCACTTTCTGAATATGCCGTCAAATTTTGAATTAGGGGTCATCAACATATTGAAATGAGCGCCAAATTTGATTTTTTTCAATAGCAACACCCAATTTTGACTTCATTTTCGAATTTCTGAGAGTCTGGCAGTGCGGAAAAGTATATTGTTTGTATACTTTATCTTTAGTATTTATAGAGTTATAATGAAAAATGTGTTAGTGTGTTATCTATAAATGTAGAAAAATAAAATTAGGATCCTATAAGAAATATAGAAAATTTTAATGTTTCACTCGGGAAATCTTTCAGGAAAAAAAAATATTTATATTAATAAAACGTTGTACCGTTTTCAGTTCCTTAATTATCCCGAATTCAATTTTTTAGATTTATATATACTTCAGTACTTTTTTAGATAATTTTACGTCTGTTTAAATACATTACACTTGTGATTACTCCATACAGTACTCTGTGAAAAACGCGCAATATTTTTCAAGTAAAAGTGTCTATTATGGCTGTACTGATCACCAATAAGGCTTAAATTTTCTTTCGTAGGTGTAACATAATATACGAAATGAAATAATATATATATATATATGTGTGTGTGTACACAACAACGCAAAAACTAAATCTTTTCGGATAAATTATTGTAAGTGTTCATGAAGTAAATATTAAACAATTTTAATCGCACTTACCAGTTTTGGATCAGTTGAACTCTGTGGAACTGTACGATTCGTTTTATAATTTCTATGAAAATATAATTTCTTAATTAACCCTTTCGCGACCGCTTACGTAGATTCACGCCATTTGAAAATCTGTAACTCCACCAGTGAACGTTTCTTTCGTAATTTGTGTGTTACATATTTCTTAAGTGTGTACCCAGTGTTCATATTTTTGCAATAAAATATACTATGGATAGAAATGTATTGATTAGAAAGAATATAATTATAATGTATATCCATTTGTAATATAATTGTGAATACAGAAAATTTGTTCTGAAATATTTTATTTTGAGAGTATAACGCCCGTAGGCGGGGCTTACTGTCAAAAAGATAAAATCCTGCAGTCGCAAAAAGTGTTAAAATATATTTATGAAAGGTAACGTATGTTTTTAAAAATGTATAAAGTTAAAATGTATTAATAAAATTTTAAAGAATAAAGTGTCCTTAAAATAATAATCGTCCCCCTACAAAATAAATAAGTAAGTAAATAAATAAAATAAAATAAAGCAATATATGAAGCAAATGATTAAGCCTTTTTAACCCCTTCGGTGTCCTCGCTGCGAGGACACAAAATTTAAGATCCAGCTGCAAAAATTCATCCCGGAAATTTTTTAGCAAAAATTTATGTTTATAACATAACAGAAAAGGCCGGTTTTTTTAACCTTAAAATTTAAAATTTCTTTTAGTTTAATTTAGTTCATGAATCCCGGTGGCAGTATAATTTAAATGATCTGAATTGTCTTGCGCCGCAAAGGGTTAACTATGACGGTAGTTAAGAAACGATTTTACAGGTCTGTCTTGCATTCCAATTCCATTCGTTTTTTATATTTGACAATTTCACATTAAACCCATTTTTCTATTTAAAACAGTAAACCCCGCCTATTTAGTTAATTTTTTTGTGTATTTTCTAGTGTTTGTTTAAAAGATTCAAAATTAATCACCAATTAATCGATGAAGTAAATACCACTTGTGCATATTTTTGTCAACATAAAATAAGGGGTTTAACACGAATACTCAGTGTCACATTTACTTTTCTTTAATGTATTGTTTTGTTTTGAAGAACGATGAAGGCGGGGCTTGTCTTCTTTAGAAAAGAGGAATTCTTGATGCTAACACTAATGTCTAAAAATCATCATTTTTGTTTCATTTCTTTACGTTTGACGCTGCTGTTATGTAATTTGACCCGTAAATAAAAAATCAAAGTATTTTGTTTAATTTTCTTTGTTATTTTTTAAGATTTGATTCGTTATCTCATGCAAAACTATATAAGAGACGGCCCCCTAAACCACTCCAAAAGAAAGATTTATTTATATCTCGAAAACTAATAACTCGAATGAGCTGCAAATTTGCACACCCATATTTTTCAGCATTAGGATTCATTTTATGTAAAAATTAATATAGGTCATAATTCATAATTTTTATGAATATGAATTTATTAATATTTTTCAAAATTAAAAATATTTTCTAGAATCAAAAGTAATGATGGATTATGTTTGGGTTTCTTCACTGTATCTCGTGAAAAAAAAAATTATATCGATCAAGTTATTTTTTATGAAGATATTAATAAAAGTTTGAAATATGAATTTAACATTAGCACCTTCAAACTTTGAACGCTTATAACTCTGTGAAAAAATGAGTAAAATATACAACCAATATACTTTTTCGCGTTGTCGCGACCCCAGGAATTCAAATATAAAATAAAAATAGGGGGTTACCATTGAAAAAATCAAAGTTGGTGCGCGTTTTATAGAGACCCCCAATTCAAAATTTCTGTTCATTTTCTGAAACTACTCACAATTCCCCGTCGAATGATACCTACTACATTTTTCTACATTGATTAGCAACGACGTTACGTTGAGTGTTGCGTTTCTTTTTTCCCCGACTGTACCTTGTTCAATTTAAGCAGGAGTAAGGTGATAAGAACATGGCGTTATTTCAATATTATGGCTCGTCATTGGTGGCTTTTTCTTTGCATGTAATTCAGCAAAGCATTTTCTGATCACACTTGTTCAGTTCAGAAAAAGGTTTGGACGGAGGGAAGAGGCTACATGTTCTCCAATATCGAAACGGAGCAAACATTAACCTACATTAGCAATGTATGCTCTCTTCAGAAAACTACATAGGTCAAAAATTAAAAAAAAAAAACCGCATGCAAAATCAACAGGAGGCGCAAAAATTATTTCGATGTGACCCAGGCGTTTGACTTTCCGCACGGTACCAAATAAAATATTGACAGCAAAATATTATAAACTAGGATCCATATTAAAAACACCAGTATTACCAGGAACCACAAGAGGAGCAACTAAAAACTGAGACATCTTTAAATACGTAAAACCACGACGGTGTCCGTCTTTAACACCTTATCGTAAAAAAGATCTCATTCTGCTTGCAGAGAAAAATCTAGGAAACCAAATAAATTGGTATAAAATTATTTTTATTGATTAAAAAAAAAAGTTTAATTTGGATTGTCTTGACGACAGATATCGATATTGATATAAGCTTCTAAAGAAAAAGAACGTGTTTTTCAAACTTTAACAATGAGGGGGCTTTCTTGTGGTTTGAGCTGATTTTCTTCTGGATTTTAGATAAGAATTGTTTTTGTAGAAGGTCTCTAAAATAGACATATGCATACTTGCCAACATCCTAATTATAAACCAAAAAAATTTTAGTACACGTCTCTTTTTTCACACCAGTATATTTTTAGAGTAATTTTCTCCAAATTTAATTACGATTAAATATAGTGTAACTACGTACCCTACGATTAGCAGTGAGTGCTAGTCTAAAAGCTTGGAGGTGGGACCAAATTGACCGATAGATTGGGATTTGGCAAACATCCCGTCATTCGGTATTCCCTTATCGCTTATTTTCTCTCAATCACCCCTAGTTTAACACTGGACTCGTTCAGTCCGCAATAGCGGGCTGGTCGCAAGAAGTGTGGTTAAAGAATAAGACGAAAAACACTCTAAAAATATACTGGTGTAGAAAAGGGACAACATGTATATGATAGCAGGCATTGAAATTATTTCCAAACAAATTTAAAGCTAATTGTTTTTTTTTTTGTTTTGTTTTTTTTTTTTTTAATTCTTATAATAGATATCTTAATTCATTTTTTCCGGTGGTAACTGAATTATTATTTCCCACTTTCGTGCGTGATCGAAATTTAATTTTTCTAAATTTATAGATTTACCCCAAACACATTTTCGCTTGTAACTCTATCAAGAATTAATTTAAAGTATATAAATGAAGCCTTTTTCTGGACTGCCTTGATCTCAAAAATTCAAATATGAAGTCAAAAATAGGGGTTGCTATTGAGAAAAATGGAGTTGATGCCAGCTTCAATATGTAGACGACCCTTAAGCAAAATCTAACTATACCGTTATAAACTAGACGTTATTACAAATCGATCGGTACCAGTCACATCTCTCTACAATAATTTACGGAAAAATTAGGTGGGGGTGACCTTTTTTTTTTTTTTTTTGCTGTCTGTACAATCAATAAGCTTTGGATACAAATATTTTGATTAGAAAGAGTATGAATATAATGTAAATTCGCTTGTAATATAAATGTGAATACAGGAAATTTTGTCCTGAAATGTTTTTACTTGGAAGAAAAACTCCCATAGGCGAAAATTACTGTCAAAAAGATAAAAGCATGCAATCGCAAAAATGTTATGATGAAGGTTTTCCACAAATCATGCAACTTATACAACTTTTATTTATATAAATGTTTTTCGGAGTAAATTTCCGATGTAGTTCAATTTTCTTAAAACTTTTTCGCTTACCTATTACATAGAACCAGGGATCGTACTCTCCGCCCTTTTTTCAGAACATTCTCAGGTATAAAAAATTTCTGCTTTTGCTACTGCCACTATTTTTATACAATAATCTCTGTACTATTTAATCATAACACATTGCTATAAAAATACCGTAAACATTTCAGGATGAAATTAATGCTGGCAAAGAAGGCAGAATTTTTTTATTTATGCGTGTGTTCTGAAAAAAAAAGGCGAAGAGTACGATTTCTGCATATAACACAGGGTTCGTACTCACCGCCCTCTTTACTTGAAATTTTATGCATTATATGGTGTATATCAGAGATAACATCATTTTAATTTATTCCGGAGCATTATTAGCCATCCTTTAATTCATGCCACTTTTTTATTAAGAGTAATTTTTTCTTATTTTATCGTTGTTACATACTGGAGAAAAATATTCTATAAATAAAGTAGTGCAGGTTAAAGGCGGGGCTAAAAATAATCCGGAATGAATTAAAATGTTGGCAACTATGTGTATACAGTACGAGAAAAATGAAGTTTTAATTAAAGAGCCTCATAGATAATTTTTGTTACACAATTATGGATTAAAAAAATTTTCATAGCGTAATACCTTTTGAAGAATTTCCATAATTTCAGTCTTGGTTTTCGCGTGTATGTTTCATAAATATAAGTAATGTCTTTTCTTCCGCCAGATACCTTCCTATTAGAGTATACTAGACAATCATTATGCTTTCGTTCTGGGTGAGGAATAATTATATTCAACTTCTAAAGTCACCAAACTAAATTACTTTGAAGCGCCACGCTCATTACTTTGAAATTTCCTGCATATTATAAATTTATTACTTGAAGCTTTTTATATTCAAGGTAATAACTAAAAAATGTAACTTGCTAGAACAAGATTTATTCAATCTTCCTCATTCTTTCCCACATTTTATTATTACTATTATTATTATTATTATTTTATTTTTTATTTATTTTTTCCTTTCAAGTTATTGTAATGTTCAGCATTAACTCTTTTGGATTCAACGTCTAGAGTCTAGACACACTTGATAATGGACCACAATGTATTAAATTAAATCTTAGGCGGAAATTTAATGTAGAATAAATTATACTGATAATCTATATATATATAAGAGTAAACTCACTGATTCACTGTCTCAACACGGCTGTGGCGTTTCTATGGGAGATAGAGTCACAATTTTTGGTGAGCAGATTGATTTTAGGACCTTGACGCTCACTAAGACGGGATTTTGCGAAATACCCCCCGTTCCCCCCGGAGGAGAAGAAGGCAAAAACCACCTTTATAAGCAGGCCCTGACTAACGCCAGGGCATGCGGGGCAGTTACCCTGGGCCCCCCTTCTGAAAGGAGCCCCCCAACAGGCATAAGAAAAATTTTGTAACCTAAAGACCTCTTATGCCACTGAAAGGGGGCCCCCCAGAATAAGCTTGACCCAGGGCTCCAGGTAGTCTAAGTCGGCCCTGTATAAGCATAACTCGGCTCCAAATTACTTCACGGTGAAGAAATTGCAGATGGGGAGACTAGACTTGAACACAAAAAATTTATTTTCTGCGATTTTGGAATTTTGGATTTTTAAGAGGGGAAATGGGTGAAAATGATTTTGGGAGGCGCAGGAGGCAAAAACACCTTTATAAGCATAACTCGGTTCCAAATTACTTCACGATGAAAAAATTGCACATGGGGAGACTAGACTTAAGTACAAAAAAATCATTTTCTGCGATTTTGGATTTTTAAGGGGGGAGAGGGAGTAAAAAGGATTTTCGGGGGGGGGGGGGGGATTTAGCAATGTATGGATTTTCGAGTAAAATTCTAGCAGTAATAGCTCAAAGATATATAATAAAAAAAATAAATAAATAAATAAACGCCAAACGTCTTCTTGAAGGTATTTGCAAAAACTCATTTTTATTTTTTCCGATTTTCGATTTTGTGGAGAGCAGCTACGAGGGAGCAAATTTGACCCCCCCCCCCTCTTTTAGCGCTAAATTTGTCCGTGGAAATCTATAGGAGCTGAGGTCACAAATTTTAATGTGTGGCTTATTTACGTGCGTCCAACACCCATTGTAACGGAATTTTGTGAAAGCCCCCTTTACCCCTAAGGGGGTGGGGTGGTGTGGGGAATAAAAGACTAAAATCACTGATTCACAGACTCAACACAGCCGTGGCGATTCTATGGGAGATAGACTCGCAAAATTTGGTGAGCAAGCGGATTTTAGGACCCTGATGCCTATTAAGGCGGGATTTTGCTAAATATCCCCCGCTCCCCCTGGGAGGGGCAGAAGGCAAAACCTCCTTATAAGCATAATTGCTTCACGGCAAAAATGGCTTGAAGCTATTTTTGCCGTGAAAAATAGCGGCAAAATGTACATAATGTACATAAAATTTTTGCCGTGAACACCGCAAAAAGGAGAAATTGCTTCACGGTGATGAAATTTCAGAGAGAGAGACTAGACTTGAGTGCAAAAAATGCATTTTCTGCGATTTGAGTTTTGGATTTTTAAGGGGGGGAGGGGGTAAAAACGATTTTTGGAGGCAAATTAACAAAATACGGATTTTCGAGTAAAACTCTACCAATAATTGCCCAAATGTATAGAAAATCGCCACGAATCTTCTTGAGGATATTTCCAAAATCTTACTTTTGACTTTTTCCGATTTTCGATATTGGGGGGAGTTGCGAGGGGGCAAATTCAACCCTCTCTTTTAGCGCTAAATTCGTCCGTGGAAATCTATAGGAGCTAGGGTCACAAATTTTAGTATGTGGCTTATTTACGTGTGTCCAACACCCCTTGTAACGGGATTTTGCGAAAGCCCCCCCCCATTTTCCCCCTTGGGGATAGGGGGGAATAAACACGTTTCATACCTTAACTTTGCTTCAAATTATGTCGGTAAGATTAAATTTTATGTGTGGGTTGTTTATGCGTTCCCAACAAGCACTATAAAGCGATTTTACGAAATTTCTCCCTCTCCCCCTTTAAGGGCGGGGAGGGTTGCAAAAACACGCTTATAAGAGTTACTGTACTCCAAATTATCTCAGGATAGCGGTTTTTGATATGTAGATTGGTTGTGCGTACTCAAGACGCGCACTGCAAAGGGATTTTGTAAAATTCCACCATATCCCCCTTAGGGGTATTTCCTGTATTAGCATACGATTTTATAATATGCATTACTGTTATTTTTCTTCTGAGGTTATTTTTTTATTTATTTACTAGCCCGCTTCGCTGGACATTAAACTTAAATGAGTTGTCAAAATGCCATATCTTTATTAATAACCTAAGTTCTCGCTGTGATTGGTAGAGGTTTTCTCGCTCCCAATGTGAGGAGTCTGGGTCCCCACTGTTTTCGGCACAACTTACCCACTTCTTACTTCCCCACCCTTAGCGGGTGAGTTCGAAGTTTTGCAAATTTCCCACTAATGTACATAATGCGTACACTTAATCAATATCCGCACACCATAATTCGCCATTCTAAGATAATTCAAAGCGAATTCAAACGGGAAAAACATGTTTTTACACATGTTTATTGCCCTCCGACTCCCAGAAGGGGGGGGGGGATTCGAATTTCGTGAAATGCAGTTACAATAAGTGCCGGTTGCATACAAACAATTTACACACCAAATTTCGTGACCACAGAAGTCTTTAATAGACAGTATTATAAATAAATAAATACAAAAAGCACAGCTTAAGTATCGGAACCCTTTGGTGACTTTAAATATTTTAAGCCCTTTTTGCGATGAACTGAATTGGCTATCTCAATTGTGCAATTAAAGATCTTGGCGAGAAACGTCCGAGCTACTTCGGTGCCGAATTTCAAATTTTGCCAAAGGTATCCAATACTAAAGCTGTTCCATATCGAATCTGGGTTGAAAACGGAAAAAGGGTAAAATAAATTAGAAATATCAGACTTATATTTATAAATTTGATACTAAATGAAAGGGGTGATTTTTCTGAATCCAGGGGTGCAAACAGTTTTTTGATGCTACAATTAGATTTTTGAAAAATAACTAAAGTATGAAATTTAAGTGGCAACGGAAAAACGGTAAAAGGGGAAAATAAATTAGAAGTATCAGACCTATCGTTACAAATTCAGCACCAAAAGAAAGAGGTGATTTTTCTGAATCCTGGGATGTAAACAGTTTTTCGATACGACAATTAGATGTTTTAAAATTAACTAAAGTATGAAACTCAGATGGCACATTTCAATCTTTTCATAATCTGTAGTGCGAATCACGCGAATAAAAAAAGTCTTTCTCTTAAAAATTTATTTTTGAATTTTATTTTTCCATTCAAAGCGTTTTAGTGAAAAAATATTTATGGCGCATGAACAGGCGTTTTTTACCTACAATTTAAACACTAATCAGAAATTTAAAAATTTCTATAGATATAATTTTAAGTTGGGTGAAGACCTAAGTTTCTGCCAAGCGCCGTTGAATTCCGTCCAGCCGTTCTCGAGTGATGGCCGGACAAACGTGTTTTAGTCTTTTACCCCCCCAGGGGGGAACGGGGGGGAATTTCTGAAAAGTTGATAGATATAATTTTAAGTTGGGCGAAGACCAAAATCCCTGCCAAGCGCCGTTGAATTCCGTCCTGCCGTTCTCAAGTGATGCCCGGACAGAAAAAGCGACGGACACGATGACACACACACACACACACACACAGGCAAAATTTTCAGAAGTCATTTTCGGCTTTCATGGGGTGTGAAACGTGAAGATATCGCAAAATTTTTCTATTCCGACAAATTTACAGACAAAAGTCTGATTTTATTAATATAGATTTTTTTTTTTTTTTAATATTTAAAATTTTTAGATTTAAAATTATCATTATATTGAAAAAATGGGCGGAAATGAATTAAAAAAATTATCATTAAATTATTTTTATATTACACTCATATATAAATTGCATTAACAAGCATATAGATGCAGTGTTGCCAAATTTTATAATTTATTCCGGAGCATTGTAGACACGCCTTTTGTTATTATTATTTTTTTTTTTTTTTACCTTATTTATTTACTCTTTATTTTTTTAGTTTTTTTCCCATATTTTATCATAGTTATAAATCAGAGAAAAATATTCTACAAATAAAGTGATGTGAATAAAAGCTGGGTTAAAGATGTTCCAGAATAAATTATGAAAGCTGACAATTTAGTAGTTGATTGCAAGCATGAGAAATATTGTGAAACATTTCCGGAACAATATTAGTAACCGTCCACTTTTCCACCAATTAATTTCTAGTGAAATTTTCTCAAATATGTAATACAGTGCTTATTTGAATTTCAATCGTAATTTGCACTGTACCTGCAAGCTTACTTGAAATTGTATTTGTGTAGTTAAAGCATACTTGCCAACATCCTAATCAATATTCTGTAGCGTTGTTAGTCCCACCTATTTTTCACACCAGTAAATTTTCAGAGCAATACTCTCTAAATGCAATTGCAATTAAATGAGAAGAAAAATGCTCTAAAAAGGTAATGGTGTGAAAAATAAGGCGGGGCTAACAATACTACTGAATATTAATTAGTATGTTGGCAAGCATGTTAAAGGTTTTTCTTAAATTTATTGTTAAAAGTTTATGCCTATAACTTTTTTTTTTTTTTTTTTAGAGCAATAATCTCAGTTATTCGTTATACTTGTAATATTTACATTAACCCTTTCAGGACCATAAGATTTCCAAGACCAAATATGCCAATGCAACACAATATTTTAGCTATTGAGGGTGTAAAGTAAGAGAATATCACCAGAAAAACATAGCAGGGTGTATAGGTTTTCTATAATTTCATGGGAAATACTTTCCCTATGGACCATAAAAGCAAATAAACAAAGAGTTAGGTTTATTATATTGGTATTTTATTTATTGCTTTGTAATACAAATTTATTGCTTTGTAATATAAAAATTATCAGAAAAGTAAAATAAATAGCTAGTTATGGTGTTCTACGAAACAATTTCGTTTACTTGTGAAGCACAAGTGGACACTGCACATAACACATTTATTATGTGTCCTATTTTCTATACGTTTTTTTTTTATTCGTTCAGAAACACATTTGCTGCCTTGGACATACGTTTTATTTTTACATTCAGTAAAAAAAATATCGATTCAATAATAATTGAACAATCGATAACGATTTTTGTAGAAGGGGAAAATATTTTCCCTGGGCATGAAAGGGTTAAACTTCCATACAAACAAAATTTTAATAAGAATGTATTTTAATACTAAGAACAAATTTATATTATTTTTTTACACCAGAAAACTTGAAAGATTTTATTTTATTACATTTATTCATACGTGGATCGATGGAATTCGTCTATAGTCACTGCTTATGATACGCGGTTGAACGCTAGTGAAAACAAGCAGATCACCGCTACCAATGTTGAATATTAGTCGGCTCAGAAATTGGTTGAATGAATCGACTTGTGCAGTTGGCAAAAGAAAAAAACGCCCCCCCCCCTACGAAACATGTGGTTGGTACCAATCAATTTGTAATGACATCTAGTTTATAATGGTATTGTGGTTAAAGGGTTGTCTACACATTAAAACTGGCCTCAACTTCATTTTTTTCAATGGTAACCCCCATTTTTTATAATTTATTTGAATTCTTTGTATCAAATCATCGCGGAAAATGGTATAGTTTATATATTTTGCTCAATTTTTCATAGAGTTATAAGCTGTCAAAACATGAGGATGCTAATGTTAAATGAATGTGACAAACATTAATTCATATCTTCCAAAATAATTATGATATTCAAATTCTGTTTTTTTATACGATAAAATGAAGTGACCCAAACATATTTCATGCATATTTTTGATTTTAAAAAAAAAGACATTTTTTGAATTATGAAAAATATTAATAATTTCAGATTTGAAAAAATTATGACCTATGTTAATGTTTGCATGAATAGAACGGGCATCATCAAAAACATGGGTTTCCAAATTTACAGCTCGTTACTAACATTATTTTTTGAGTTACAGTGAAATTTCATTTTTTTTACTGCTGTTAGGGGGTCACCTGTTATAATTTGTATCCTCTGTGAGTAAATATCTGTATTTATTTTGACGAAAAACTATTTTAATTTATATTTTTGTTATTGCTTTCTAAGAAACATTTCGACGTTTATCATACAAATTGGCTTATTTTTATAAAATTATCGCAATGCAGGCGAGAGATTGTGAAAGAATACCAAAAGAAATGAAGCCCCGCCTCCATATTGAGGAAACAATATTAAAAAACTAGTTCGCATATTCGTATTTGACTCTATGTATGACGCTGGTATGCATAAATGTCAATGGCATTTAATACATCGAATGCTGAAGACAAAATGTAAATGACTTAATTACAAATATGTAAAAAAAAAAAAAATTAGTTTTATAATGTAAAGTTTTAGAAAATTGTGTAAAGGCGTGGCTTCCGTTGCATAAAAGTTATATACCCGATCCTGAAATGTCAAGTCTTTCTTCTTAACGGCCCTCTTCACTCAAAAAAAATCCAGATGCCGGCTAAAAACAGATAAAAAGTGTCCCACGTGGTTTTGACAGGAGGTGTTAACTAATTGAGAAGATTGGCAGATTCACTGACGAATCGTTGACTTTTTGGAATAATAAATCAAAACTCAGCTGCGTACTTATTTGCGGTTTTGCAGAAGCTTTGTTTTGTTTTAATTCTTTCTTTCTTTTTTATTTTTGTGTTTCCTTTTTTATTTATTTATTTTTTATTTTCCATTTTCAAATGACAACAAATAAATTTCTTCATTTATTCTTATTTATAGTGTATATAGCGTATCCTGATCTGACCAAGTATTAGCCCTAACAGCACAGTTAGGCTTGACTTATCCACAGTACATCTTAAGGACGATTCTGGGATGTCTTTTCATCCAGAAGACATCTTGAAGATATCCTGGGGAAGCGATGTGCTGTCTGGGAGGTGTACCGGAAAGTTACTAGCGTCTGTGGATGCAATGTGGTACTATGGAGCCGAACCAATCAGAATTCAACTTACACTGAAAGTTTATAACACCATTTTTGATTGGTTATCAGTTCTTATAGCAACCTGTTAGCGAATTGGCGATAAAATGAGTAGCTTGCTTTTGCAAAATCTTTTTGACATTCATTCTGTGCATCTCGCCAGCGATTTGTTTACAGTTTACATCGTGGAATATTTACGTTACACATTCCTCCTGACATCTCTTTTGCGCACTTTGCAAAAAAAAAATAAATAAATAAATAAGAAAAAAAAAAAAAAAAAAGTTGAATTCATTTATCTTTATTAGAAGTATAATTATTTACTTTTCTTGCAATATTTTGGTATCATTTTAGACTAACTTAGAAAATATAATTAGTTTTGCATATTTTAAATAATAATCATATTTTTATCATTAAAATGTGTTGAATACTAATCAATTACATTCGCATTTAATATAAAATACTAATGTGATTTTAGATTGTTGTTCTTTCATGATTGGATTGAGTGCTTTTAAACTTTTGTGTTTAAATATGTAACTTTATTTAGTCCTTTAACAAGTCTGTCTCTAAAGATGTTAAAGTTATTATTATTATCTTAACGCTATATTTTTTTTTAAACTTCTTTTTGGTGATGAAAATGAAAGTACTTAATATTTAAAATTATTGAGCGAAGAAAAAAAATATAATCTGCACATTACAGTAGGCTACTCAATAAATTGTAAAATATTACTTTGACTCATTGTTTTTCACTTTTTAACATTTTTAGTTAGAATTCTCAGTTCGATTTTAAAAGACAAAAGCACATTTCTGGCGATAAATATTTCCCTTTGTAAAAATCCTTAAAACCTGCGGAAAAATGTTTACAAAGTTTTTTATGTAGCCATTGTGAAAATAACTTAGATTTTATCTAGTCTAAAAGTAGAATGTATGCACTTAGAATTATTTTGTAAATGACCATATAAAAACATTTAACATTGCATATAAATTGTAAAATTCAGAAAAATATTTTAAAAGTAAGCTTTAAACATTTACTTTTCTTTCTAAGATTTTATATTTTCTTTTTTGCTTTCTGTTAATGAACACAAGATCATGGTAAATACCTACATATATCATTTTGTCATGTGTTTTTAAACTTAAACAGTACATGGTAAGAAATTAAGTACTTAAAGTATTATTATACTATGGCATGTCTGTTATTTTTAGGGATGAAACGGATAGAAATTTTGCCGGGTATCAGATATCCGGAGCTCTTTTGCCTGTCGGATACGGATATCCGGCATTAGTTTTGTTTTTTGTATGTTTCTTTTCTTTTTCATTATTTTAAAACAATAAAATATAACCCACCTTTTAAAAACATTTTAAATATAATTTATTTAAATATATTTATTTAATATTTTATTTATTTGTGCAATATTGCCATGGAGAATAAAACTTTAAGCGTAACATACTTATTCCTACACTTGCAATTTGTGGTGAAAAGCATTGTCACAAAGAAATAGGTTTTGTTCAGAATTATAAAACTAAAATTTATTATTTACATATTTTTTGCAATATTAATATTAAAAAAAATGAAACAAAATACAGTAACCGCCGCTTAATAAAAATCACTGGTTAATAAAATCAGCCGCTTAATCTGATCAAATTGCCAGGATCGGAATAAAATCAATGCAAACCATCTTTGAAACTGCCTCTCAATAAAATCAGTATTGCCGGTTAATAAACTGAAAAATTCTCATCAGAAGCAAAATACCATTTATGCATGCTGAGTAAATTCTTATTTACACTCCGATTTTTTATTTTTTAAATAAAAAATAAATTAAATACAGAAATCCCTCTGTTATCTCTCTTTGTCGAAAATTTACAACATTAAATTTTACATTTATAGCAATTAAAACACGCCCCATCACATTGACTTAGGAACAATTTCAAGGAATATATTCTTCAAGGTGTAATAAGTTACAAATTTGATTTAATTCGCCAGTGATTATTTTATTTTTAATTATTTAAAGACAATTTCTAATTCTTATTCTGAAATAACTAAGAAGTAAGATGTTTAAACGAAAATATTTTAAATTTTAAAGAAAGGCGTGAACTTTTAGCAAAGTAATGATGATTTTCCTCAAAGGAAAGCGCATCGTAGCTTGGGATGTGTTTAATTCTTTTATTTTGAAGAAACACTTCAATAATTATCTGTTAAAAATTAATTAGCATTGTTTATTAATTTCATTATTTGGTATCTTTTAAAATTTCTTTTCAAATTCAGGGAAGTAACACCTTTTTATTGTGTACAGGAACGTTAGCCGGATATAAAAATCAGCCGCTTAATAAAATCACTTTTGCTCAGAACGAATGTGATTTTAATAAGTGGCGGGTACTGTATTTTACTAATGAAATCATAGTTACAGGGTTATTTTCATAGGAAAACTAATATATTGTGGCCATCATAAATCTTTTTTCTATTTATTCTGTACTAGCAGACTTTGCCCGCTTCGCTGGTCATTATATTGAAATGAAGTCTCAAAATACCATATCATTGATGATGATAATAATAATAATAAAATCATTGAAATCAGTCAAAATCTAAGTTAAAATTCTCGATACCTTCGATAGCGGTTTTCCCACTTGCCACACTTAACAAAATCCCTTTATAATGCATGTAGCATACACATACCTAACCCACATATTAAAAAATCGGGATTCTAAGATTATTTGAAGCAAAGTTATGTTTTAAAACGTGTTTTTTAGCCCCCCCCTGCCCTCTCTTAAAGGAAAGGAGGGGGAGATTTTGCAAAATATCCTTATATTATGAGTTAGATACATATAACATACCCACACATGGAAAATCTCTCCTTCATAAGATAATTTACTGCAGAGTTACACATGAATACATGTCCCCCCCCCACCCCTTAAGGGGAGTTGGGGTGGAGTTTCACAAAATCACTTTGTAGTGTGTGTTGAATACGCATAAGCAGTCCACGCATCAAAAATTGCCATTCTTAGATAGTTTGGAACAGAGTTACGCATGGAAACATGTTTTTAATCCCCCTCTAACCCTCAAGGGGGTGATAGCACGGAATTCCAAATAATCCCTTTGTTGTTTGTTTGTGTTGAGTACACATAACCAATCAACCTATAAAAAATCGCTTTTCTGAGATAATTTGGAGCAGAGTTACTCTTTAAAATGTGTTTTTGCCCCCCCCCCCGCCTTTAAAGGGGGAAACGGAAAATTTCACAAAATCGACTTATAGTGCGTGTTGGGAGTGCATAACCAGCCCGCAAGTAAAAAATCGTCTAAGATAGTTTGGAGCAGAGTTACGCATGAAAACATGATTTTGCCCCACCCCCAAGGGGGATAAGGTGGAATTTTACAAAATCCCTTAGTAGTGTGTGTCTTGAGTACGCATAACCAATCAACATATCAAGAAATCGCTATTCTGAGATAATTTGGAGCAGAGTTACTCTTAAAAGCTTTTTTTGCCCCCCTCCCCGCCTTTGAAGGAGGGGAGGGGAAATTTTTGTAAGATCCCTTTATAATGTGTGTTGGGAATGCATAAACAACTCATATGTAAAATATAAGCTTACTGAGATAATTTGAAGAAAAGTTATGCTTGGAAACATGCTTTTTGCAACACCACACCCCTAAGAGGGGAATAGGACGGAATTTTACAAAATCTCTTTTTAGTATGTGTCTTGAGTACACATAACCAATTGACATATCAAAAAATCGCTATCCTGAGATAATTTGGACCACAGTTACTCCTTTAAGCGTGTTTTTGCCTTCCTCCGCCCTTAAAGGACGGGGGGTGTAATTTTGTGAAATCCCTTTACTGTGCGTGTCAGGAAAGCATAAACAACCCACATATACAAATTAATCTTGCTGAGATAATTTAAAGCAAAGTTATACTTGGAAACGGGTTTATATTGCCCCCCACCCCACCCCCAAGGGGAAAAGGAGGAACTTTCGCAAAACCCCATTGCAATAGGTGTAACCCCCCCCCCCCCAAAAAAAAAAAAAAAAAAAAAATCGAAAAATACCAAACATGAGGTTTTGGAAATATTCTGAAGAAGACTCTTGGCGATTTTCTATATCTTTGTGCTGTTATTGGTACAGTTTTCCTCAAAAACCCGTATTTTGCTATTTCTTTTTTTTGCACTCAAGTGTAGTCTCTCTCTCTGCAATTTCTTCACCGTGAAGCAATTTGGAGCCAAATTATGCTTATAAGGGGTTTTTTGCCTTCTGCCCCCCCCCCAGGGGGCAGCGGGGATATTTCGCAAAATCCCGCCATAATGGGCATCAGTGTCCTAAAACCAACATGCTCACCAAAATTTGCAAGTCTATCTCCCATAGAATCGCCACGGCTGTGTTGAGTCAGTGAATCAGTGATTTTACTCTTTTATTCCACACTCAACCTCCAAAGGGGTAAAAGGGGGGGGGGGGTCTTTCACAAAATCCCGTTACAATGGGTGTTGGACACACATAAATAAGCCACACACTAAAATTTGTGACCTCAGCTCTTAGATTTCCACGGATAAATTTAGCGCTAAAAGGAGGGATCGAATTTGCCCCCTCGTAACTCCCCCCCAAAATCGAAAATCGGAAAAAATCAAAAATGAATTTTTGCAAATACCTTCAAGAAGACGCTTGGCTTTTTTTTTTTTTTTTTTTTTTTTTAATCTGAGCTATTATTGCTAGAATTTTACTCGAAAATCCATGCATTGCTAATTTTGCCTTTGAAAATTCTTTTTACCCCCTCTCCCCCCTTAAAATCCAAAATCGCAGAAAATGATTCTTTTGTACTTAAGTCTAGTCTCCCCATCTGCAATTTTTTCACAATGAAGTAATTTGGAGCCGAATTATGCTTATAAAGGTGTTTTTTACTTTCTGCCCCCCCCCCGAAAATCTCACTTTTACCCCTTACCCCCCCTTAAAAATCCAAAATCGCAGAAAATAATTTTTTTGTATTCAAGTCTAGTCTCCCCATCTGCAATTTCTTCACCGTGAAGTAATTTGGAGCCGAGTTATGCTTATAAAGGTGGTTTTTGCCTTCTGCCCCCCGGGGGGTATTTCGCAAAATCCCGTCCTAGTGAGTGCCACGGTCCTAAAATCAACCTGCTCACCAAAAATTGTGACTCTATCTCCCACAGGATCGCCACAGCCGTGTTGAGTCAGTGAGTGAATCAGTGAGTTTACTCTTTTATATATATAGATAACAGCATCACTTACAGTTTAAATTGTACAAAAATTTGCCCATAGCTTCTCACAATAAATATTTTACGTATGGAGTTTCGTGCAATTTTAATCAACAGATGCTGAGATATAGGCTTATGAAAAATCATCGGGTAAACTGCAGTGCTGTAATGCTACCTGTTAGCTGATATACACTCAAAATAAAATCACGATAGTGCTTCATAATGGCCGACTCTCTCACATACCAAGTTTTGTGCAATTATACATGATACAATATGATATGAGATACAGCTTTCATGTATTGGGGGAAATTTAAGTATAGCAGCGCTACCTATCGGCCAACATGCACCAAAATTTAATCAGCATAACTTCTCATAATACCCTTCCAACATAAAGTTTCGTGTAATTATGCGCATTAGAGCACAAGTTATAGCCTTCAATAAAATTGCAGAAAGTACTGTATAACAACACCACCTGCTGAGTTGGCACCAAAACTTGATAGACACTAATATATGCCAAGGTGCATGTACATATAGATTTACATGAAATTCTGTGCAGTAGTTCCTGAGATATAGCCTTCTTATAGGTTGCAGAAATCGCATTGCGCCAGAACCTGTTGGTGAAATTACATATAAATTTATATGTAATTTAATTTTTTATTTTAATTCCAGAACTACTGCGTAGTTGTGGAGATACAGTTAAACAGAATTTTTCTCTCACACACACAAACAGACATTTTTAAAAAGTGATCAAGACAGGTTCTGGACCTCTTACAATGTGTAAATGCATCGAAAACCAGAAGTTGAAAATTTTAATGAATCCAATACTTTCTTTTGAGACATTCATAAGAAAACATAAAAGAAAGAAGAAAAAGAAAACAAAGCTTCAAACTAGTGTGTTATGGCCATCACAAAACTTTCTTCTATATCACTATATATAACTGCTACATGCTGTTTAACATGCATGGAAGAAATTTAATCATAGCTTCTCTCAATACAGAGTTTAGATATGGAGTTTAGTGCAATTTTAATCAAAAGTTTGAGATGTAGCCATGCGGAGAATCACAGAAGGTGAGGAAAAGCGCCACCTGTAGGTCAATATACACCCAAATTAAGCCAGCTTTCATTCTCATATTATTTATCTTGCATATCAAGTTAAGTGCAGTTAAATGTTATAGATATTGAAATTTAGTCTTCCTATAGACAGAGTAAATTGCAGCATAATATTGTCATCTATCGCCCAATATGCACCAAAATTGAATCAACATGATGTTTTATAAAAATGGCCCTCTCACATACAAAATTTTGTGTAATTATACACAAATAAATCTCAATGAACTTCCCTATTCACAGGAAAAATTGAAGTATAGCAGCATCACCTATTGGCCGATGTGCACAGAAATGAAACATGTTTCATGATAGCCCTATGGCATACTTAGTTTTTTTTTATTTTTTATTTTTATTACACACAATAGAAGCTGAGATAGTCTTCAATTAAATGAGAGAAATCACAGTATAGCAGTGCCACCTGTTGAGTGACTTGCATCAAAAACTGATGTGCACTTTTTTTTCCCTGTGTATAAATTTATATGAAATTCTGTGCATTAGTTCTTGAACTAGATCTGCTACATAAAATTTTTACCAGCCAGACATTTTCTAAAAATGGTCAAATTGTGTTCTAATCCCCTCAAAATGTGTAAATACACTGAAAATTGCAAGTAAAATTGTTTTACACATCCATTATGTCCTATTTAATATAGAAGAAAGTAATAATTCAAAACAAATTTATATATTTTTTTCTTTGTATACATTTTATATTCTGTACAGATAAGAAAGAAATTCTTAGATTATTTATTAAAATTTTGTAAATTTCAAACCATAACTTTTCAACATAAGGCATCGAGGGGGGGGGGGGGGGGTTAGACCACCCCTTCCAAAAATGCAGTCTTTGTCATACTAACACCCAACCAATGCCAAATTTAAAAATTCGTAAATATAGGACTGTAACTTTTCGTGATAGACACCATGGGGGGGGGGGACCCTCACCCTTCCAACAGTGCTTTCTTTGTCGTACCAATACCTAACCACAGTGGCGGATCTAGAACTTAACTTTATTTATTTATTTATTTATTTTTTTATTTATTTTTTTTTTTTGGGGGGGGGGGCTAAGATTTTTCAAAGTGTTATTCCAGATCAAAGAAAAGTTTACAATTATAATAGTCAGTTGTGAATGTTAGTACTTTTGCCCCCCCCCCCTTCTTTAAATCCGCCACTGTAAACATCCCCAAATTAAAATTTCGTTAAGTTTGGACCATAAGTTTTCGAGATAAGACACCGTGTGCGTACGTGTTTGTGTGTGGGGGGGGGGAGACTCTCCCTCCTTTTAACAGTGCAGTGTTTATCATCCCAACCAACCCCAAATTAAAAAATTTTTTAAATTCTGACCATATTTTTTTCGAGATCAGGCACCATGGGGAGGTACGGCCCTTCCTCCTTTTAACAGTATGTATTCTTTGTCATACTAATACCCAACCCACCCGAAATTTAAAATTTCGAACCATAACCTTTCGACACAAGGCATCAAGGGGGGTGGGGTCAGACCACCCCTCCCAACAGTGCAGTCTTTGTCATCCTACACCGAACCAATGCCAAATTTAAGATTTCGTAAAGATTGGGCTACATTAGGTATTATTAACTTTCAGTCAGAGCATAATTAAAACATAAGCTTAACAGTTATTGTTTGTTTTACACTCAACAGATAATTTTCTTTAAAGTTTAAGAACAATATCAATAAAAGATTATAAGAACATAATTAGGCCTTTGACGGTTGATTTTCAACCTGACACCTGGAGTCTCATTCATAGCTTTATTGTGTAGGGGTTTAGTTGTTTTCCCAGGTGCCGGCCCCTTCCCTACACTAGGCTATGAATTCTTCGACCATAATAAAATGGATAGGTTATTCATCTTTTATAGATTACTGACTTTAAAAATGAGGTCTTTTATCATGTAAACAAAATATATGATAATGATATTCTTACATGTACAGTAACTTGTCATAAATCCTTATTAAAAGGTTTAAGTTATAATAGCTGATAGTATTACAAAAAACTTAAAAAAAAAAAAGTTTACAAAAAACTATCTTTATAAATAAATAAAAATATGTTTTTGCCTAATAAAATCAAATAAAATCTCATGAAATTCTCTTTAAAATGAGGGTCAGAAACTTTTTTATCTCATAAAACATAAGAATGTGTTTATTTAAGCTTTAAAAAATTCTGATTTTTCAAAAAATCAAATGAAATAAAACATTTTTAAGAGTATTTTATCATTTATGTCAAAAGAAAGAATGATTATCAAATGTTTAATTGAAATCTGAAGCTGATTGGTTAAAAAATTAAAAAAAAAAAAAAAGTTGATTTTACAAATATATAACTTTTTAAAGCATGTGTGGCACAAAATAGTCTACCATTAGCCTTTAACTAATTCAATACATATTATAAATTATATTATTAACAGTACTTTGCACAGTACTTTAACTTTTTAATGCATAATTTGCTGCAAATTAACTTTTATAGATATTGCATTAAAAATTAAATAAATAAAATACAAGTGGTAGATGCTAAATTTGTCATTAAGCTTACTTTTATTTGTTCATACACTGTATTTTAATATAGCAATGAGAATTCATAATCTAAACCTAGGTTTTTTTTTTTTTAATTATTATTATTTATTTATTTAACAGCATCCAGCTTCAACTATGCTACGCAGATATGTAAAATTAATATTTACAAGAAGATTGTTAAAGACATTTGACAAAATTGTTACATTATTATTGTTTTTGCATTTTTCAAAATAAAAAAAGCCTTAATAAAATCAATTATAAAACTAATCTTTCTTTTTTTTTAATTAACAAAGGATATATACAAAATTAAACAGTTAAATATTTAGAATTAAACATGTACAAGTAACAAGCAACATATTATTATTATTATTATTAAACGTTTTACAATATCTAGTATGTTTTAAATTTACCTTTTTCTTACTCAAAAGTAAAAATTAAACATAAAATTTAATTTATCAGGAGATAGCATATTTACTAATGTTATAACGTTCAAATAAAAATTATTCCTTTTTTTACTGTTTACCAAACATTAATATATAAATATACAATAGATAGCTTAATATTGGATCGAACTATCTTACAAAAAAAAAGGCACAGATTACCATAGAGAAAATGATAATGATACTAAGAAAAAATAAAAGGCATAAGGACAAAATCGCTTAATGTGGTCATAAACATAAACATAGAAGAAATATATCGCCAACGCCAAGGTGCGCCAAGAAGCCCATTTTCGCTAACATGATGGTAATCATTTGTCTTAACCAATCAAAGATGCTGTCATAAAAGAATATAGAGAAGAAATGCAAGAAAGATTTTGATTGGTTCGGCTCCATAGTACCACATTGCATCCACAGACGCTAGTCGGAAAGTTCTGTCGTTTTGAATTAAAATACTGACATCGGAAATTTATCCTGGATAAAATTTATTCTTAGGTAACTTATAAGATGGTTATTTGTAAAGTACCATGTAAACACTGTTAAACAAAAATTTCCGGTTTCATTTTATTAATTCAAAACGACATAACTTTCCGGTACACCTAATATTTTATGCTATTTTCAGCCCGTTTCAGGTTCTCAGTTGTTATACCGGCGAATTATGTAACAGCGAAATTTATTAAAAGAAAATATTCTTTATAATTAAACTTGTAGTTTGATATAATTAATTTAACCAAAAAAATAACTAAGATGTATAATGTTACTGAAATATAGAGAAGGGTCTGTATGTTTCTCTGCGGTTTGGAGCTCAGAATACTGACCGCAGAGCTACAAAACCTGGCAGAGGAGTAATTTGGACTCTGCAGGAGTGCACTTCAGCGACATATGTATATATGTGTGTGTGTGTGTGTGTGTGTGTTACCGCTAAAATGTAGAAATCAGTTTATCTGCAGATTAGCTAGGTAGTCTGCACATTAACTAGGGTGATCCGTTAAAGTGAGGAAAATTGTTTCATTTTTCAAATTATCTAGGTAATCTGCGAATTACCTAGATAATCTGCACATTACCTACAAGGCACTAGTTAAAGTGAAAGTAAGATATCTGGTGTTGTAAATTTACAGCACGCTGTGTTGTATTTGTTTTTTTTTTCATTCGGGAAAAAAAAAATTCTTTTTTTTTAATTTATTTATTTACTTATTTTAATCCGTATGTGTTTTAATTTTTATATCTTTTAAAGTTACATTTGTTTTAATTTGTTTTATTTATTTCGTCTTTTTTATTCTGTCAATGTAAGTTTGAGGATGTTATGCATTTTTTATATGAAATATAATAGCTTTAATAGCTTTCAATAAATTCTATTTTATAAATGAATGTTAGAATTGTAATACAGTAACGATTTCTTTTCAAAACAAAAATACTTAACCATTTAAATTTTAAAAAATGTTTTATTAACAACTTGTATTGCTATTACTATTAAAAAATAATAATAATAAAAGAAATTATGCATCAATTTTTAATTTGCTAAAGAAATATTAAATTAGACAAATCAGAAACATTATTTAAGAAGTACTTCAAATAATTAAAACTGTTTTAATATTTTTTTAGAATGCATGAAAATTAAAATGTCAGTTTTTCAATGCTTTATTAAACTATATTTTGCAGCGTACATATATCTGTACAAGTTTAGCAAATATATTAATTTTACAATTAAAAAAAAGAAAAAAAAACCTTTATTAAAACTTTTTATGTGATAAACTACAACGAAATTATCTGAAAAAGCGAACAAAATTAAAATAAATAAATAAATAAAAATATGATATATAAAATATATAAAGAAAACTTGAAACTGAAAGAAATAAAAAAAAAAAAAGTAATGAAATGCTAAAAAATGCACAAAAATTTCATATTAAGTATTTATTAAATGCCATAATATTTTTCAAAGTTAAAAATTAATACATCTTTTTTTTTTTTTTTTTTTTTTTTTTTTTTCCAGTAAGTAATAGTAATTTAAATCAATTTTAAAATAAATTAGTTTTAAAAAGTTATGGTTTAATAGTTTTAGTTCGGAAGGAAATAATTACTGTAATGAGAATTTAATATTTATAATTGAAAATGGAGTTTCACGAGAGACAGCTTTTAATTAAGATTAGATTTCATTAACAAAATGCAGACCCTTATCAAACATATTGACAGAATTAAAAAAGATAGAAATAAAATTAAAATTAAAAAAACCTGACATTGACAGATTTTAATTTAGTGCCAGAGGCCTACTGCTAAACTTGTTAATATCGACAAATTCTTCTTTAGTTAATTCGTGACGATCTAAATCCCATGATAAAGTTTTCATTAAATCAAACCAATGTGTTTCAGCTGCAGATACTGTAACAAATAACGTTGGAAGTCCAAACTGTCTTATAGCCGCAAAACAACGTTTTTTCTCTTTTTCCCAATGAGGGGGAGGTGTGCCTTGGGGGGGGACTCATGTCAAAGGTGTGCCTTGGGGGGGACTCATGTCAAAGGTGTGCCTTGGGAGGGACTCATGTCAAAGTTGTACCTTGGGGGGAACTCATGTCAAAGTTGGGCCTTGGGGGGACTCATGTCAAAGTTGGGCCTTGGGGGGGCTCATGTCAAAGTTGGGCCTGGGGGGAGGGACTCATGTCAAAGTTGGGCCTTGGGGGGACTTCATTCAATAAATCCCCATTCAATAAACCGACTGAAATAGGCCCTTAGCACTATTAAGAGTGACGTATAAAAATTCGACAACGCTGTACCGACTGAAATAGGGGTACCTTGGGGGAGACTCATGTCAAAGTTGGGCCTGGGGGGGGACTCCTGTCAAAGTTGTGCCTTGGGGGGGACTTCATTCAATAAATCCCCATTCAATAAACCGACTGAAATAGGCCCTTAGCACTATTAAGAGTGACGTATAAAAATTCGACAACGCTGTACCGACTGAAATAGGGGTACCTTGGGGGGGACTCATGTCAAAGTTGGGCCTGGGGGGGGACTCATGTCAAAGTTGGGCCTGGGGGGACTCATGTCAAAGTTGTGCCTTGGGGGGACTTCATTCAATAAATCCCCATTCAATAAACCGACTAAAATAGGCCCTTAGCACTATTAAGAGTGACGTATAAAAATTCGACAACTGTACCGACTGAAATAGGCCTCTAGCCCTAACAATTATATTTTACTTGTTACTTTAAATTTTGTGTTAGTCATAATAATAAACCTAATCATGGCTTCGATCCTCCACATTTTGCGTTTGCCGTTTATCATCATAGCGTAGCGGAAGAGGTAAAAGTTTTAGTTTATGTTTGAAGGTCATTCGCGTATCTGTATCACATGGCTGTTTGACGTCGTCGTGAATGCAAAAATCTAAGGCTTGGAACAAACATTTCAACTTTAACGATACAAAAACCGCTTATGTGCAGATTACCTAGTTAAAATACGAAAACCTCTTGATTCCGCACTTTAACGGGTAATTTTAGTTAATCTGCAGATTAGCTAGGCAATCTGAACATTAACGGATTTTGAGCTTTAACGTTAACATGTATATATTTTAATATATATTTCGATTTTATCCATTTATTTTTCCTAAACTTATTCTTTTATTTCAATCGCTTGCGTCCCATAGCAACGGCTGTTACACTATTGAATCTTGGTTTATTAAATTAACTCATATTGGTAATATAGCAGAAAAATTACTTGAGTTTAACTGAAATTTATTTATTTAGTTCCATTAAAAATCTTATACTTTTTTATATTATTAATCATATGGTAATATAGTAAACAGCGCGAGGGCTATAAGTTACATGGTGCATAAGCTAAAATGTTCAGTGGATGCTGAGATAAAGCCATTTTTAAAATTTTAACAGCAGATCAACTTGTAAACCGATAAATATCCAAATTTAAGTGTCCAGGAAAGTTGTTTCTGCATGCAGTGGAAATTTGGATCCGATACAATGCGGGTGGGAGTAATGATGTCATTGGTAGCGGTTACCCGAAACGAGGTTCGGGTGAATTGAATGGATTTTTTTTATATATATAAAGTGATACATATATATATATGATTCATAAAAAAAAAAAAAAAAATCATTTACATATAGCTAATAGCAGCGAAGCCTGCTATTATAGTTATATCGAAAAAATAATGGCACAAAATTTGGTATATGAGAGGCCTATTATGAAACTCTATGTTGATTTAATTTAGTTGCATACTGGTCAACAGATGGCGTTGCTATGCTGCAAGTTATTTCGTGAATAGGAAGACTAAATCTCAACTTCTGTAGCTGCTAAATGCATTGAACTCGATATTTGACATTACCAATCATTATGAAAACGAAAGCTTGCTTAATTTGGGTGTATATCGTCCGATATGTTAAATATTGGAACATTTTACTCCAATTTTTGCAATTTCTTTGCAATTTTAATTCATTTAAAATTTTATTAAAATATAAGACTTTTACGTACATTTCATTAAACTCTTTGAAATTGGCGCGCCTTTTTAAATTCTTTTTTAGCAAATTAAACGAATAATTTATAAGCCATTTAATGCATCAACCCAAATATTGCAATAAAACAGCTTTTTTAAAAAACAACTGTTATTCTTTCATAAAAACTACAAAAGGTGCGTGAGTTTACGAAATGAGAGTAACCCAATAAAAAAAAACGCGTCTCAATCAATTAATATGTCACTGTTTTAAGTGCAAAGAAAGTTTTCCATAGATTAACATTGTCTTTTAGAAAAGCAAATGGTAAGTGAAGCAGGCCCTTAAATGTTACATAACTTTTCCTAGTTTCTCACTGCTAAAATTCTATTTTAAATCATTTGTCCCTCTTATTTTTACTTGAATATTGTAGGGTTCGAACACCTCAAGTTAAATATCATGATTTAGGAAACGCGGTAAGGCGAGGATTATCGTTTGAAAGAGGAATACGCAATGAACAAGCTTTTTTTCTTTTTCTTTTTTTAAATTATTATAATTAACATTTAATAACTTTTATAAGATTTTTTCAAAAGAATTTTCTGTTTTAATTTTGTTCTGACATTTTCGCATTTGTTTACTGTACGTTTACAAGCTTTGTGTTATTTAAATTTTATCGCATGACGTAACATGATATTAAATTTTTATTTAATGTTTTTTTTAATACAAAATCAAACAGTGGAAGATTTTTTTTTTTTTTTTTTTCATTAAATATATTATTGAAACAAAGCGCAATATTATTTATTTTCGATTATTCTAATCACGGCGTAAAATTAACATTTATTATGGGAAAACAATTTAAAACAATGTAATATGTCTATGGCTTTTTAAAATATAGTTCTTACACATTTAAAATTAAGAATTCAAGTACAGTAGACGACTATATAACGGCGGATATTCGTTCTGGGCAATAGGAAATCGTTTTATAGGGGACAAACTTTATCAGACCAATTTATGAAAATTCAGTCTAACACTGAAAATTTTTATTTAATTTAAGTTTGTTGTTTTGTTTTGTTTTTTATTGTTTTTTAAGTAAGGTTTCGAAATTTACTACACAAATTACTCTATTTTTGTAAGAATAACGCATTCCAGCCGGGAAATTTTGATTGCATTCCAAAGGAATAATAAACCCCACCCTCTGGCTTTTTCTGAAACAATACTTTTAAAAATATTTCTTGTTTCCTTAATTTTAGTTTGTTTGATTCTTTATAGAATTCTAGAATGTATAATTTATTGGCAAATTTATGTGTGTGTGGGTTTTGATTAAATGTACTTAATATGCACTTTGATGTGATTTTGCAAATCTTCCCACTTTACCCGCGAGGAAGGGGGAGTAAAATGCAGCCAAGGCGCTACCGAAGGCATTATTTCTCCAGACTCGAAGACCAACGAAGCGGGCAAAGTATAATATATAATAATATATTATTATGGGAATATTATTAGCTGAATAATAATAATATAAAAAAATTACAGTATATAATACATACAATTTTAGGAATTGGATTTGATCTGTTTTGACAATTTCAACGAAGAACGCAAGAATTTTCAAAAACACATAATGGTATACTTACCACATCGATTACTGTGAAGAAAAAAAACTATGTTTTAACACGTGTCATTAAAAATGTTTTCTTAAAAACAGTAATTTTTTTTTTTTTTTTTTTTTTTTTTTGAGAAGACAGGATTTAGACTTTAGGAAAATCTGTCGTCCGCAACATCTGAACAGAAAATATTTTATTTCCTGTATTAGCATACGATTTTATAATATGCATTACTGCTATTTTCCTTCTGCGGTTATTTATTTATTTATTTATTATTTATTTATTTAAAATTTTTATACTGAAAATTATCATTATATTGAAAAAATGGGCGGAACTGCATTAAATAAATTATCATTGAATTATTTTTATATTACACTCATATATAAATTGCATTAACACGCATATAGATGCAGTGTTGCCAAATTTTATAATTTATTCCCGGAGCATTGTAGTCACGCCTTTTGTTATTATTATTTTTTTTTTTTAACCTTATTTATTTACTCTTTATTTTTTTAGTTTATTTTTTTCCCCATATTTTATCATAGTTATAAATCAGAGAAAAATATTCTACAAATAAAGTGATGTGAATAAAAGCTGGGTTAAAGATGTTCCAGAATAAATTATGAAAGCTGACAATTCAGTAGTTGATGGCAAGCATGAGAAATATTGTGAAACATTTCCGAAACAATATTAGTAACCGCCCACTTTTCCACCAATTGATTTCTAGTGAAATTTTCTCAAATATATAATACAGTGCTTATTTGAATTTCACTCGTAATTTGCACTGTACCTGCAAGCTTACTTGAAATTGTATTTGTGTAGTTAAAGCATACTTGCCAACATCCTAATCAATATTCTGTAGCGTTGTTAGTCCCGCCTTTTTTTCACACCAGTAAATTTTCAGAGCAATACTCTCTAAATGCAATTACAAATAAATAAGAATAAAAATGCTCTAAAAAGATACTGGGGTGAAAAAGAAGGCGGGACAAACAATACTATTGAATATTAATTGGTATGTTGACAAGCATGTTAAATGTTTTTCTTAAATTTGTTGTTAAAAGTTTGTGCCCATAACTATTTTATTTTATTTTATTTTATTTATTTATTTTTTTTTTTTCAGAGCAATAATCCCAGTTATTCTTTATACTTGTAAGATTTACATTAAACTTCCATAGAAACAAAATTTTAATAAGAATGTATTTTAATACTAAGAACATATTTATAGCTTTTTTTACACCAGAAAACTTAAAGATTTTATTTTATTACATTTATTTATACATGAATTCTGTCAGTGCCTCTTGATCTGTTGGTTATACCAAGCGGTTGAACGCTAGTGAAAACAAGCAGATCACCGCTACAAATGTTGACTATTAGTCGTTACAGAAACGGGTTGAATAATTCGACGTGTACAGCCGGCAAAAGAAAAAAAATCTCCAAACTCCCCCTCCACGTAATTTCGCCGTAAATTGTTGTAGAAACATGTGGTGTGTACTAATCGATTTGTAATACCGTCTAGTTTATAATGGTATAGTTAGATTTGGGTGAAAGGGTCATCTACATATTAAAACTGGCCTCAACTTCATTTTTTTCAATGGTAACCCCCCATTTTTTATAATTTATTTGAATTCTTTCGATCAAATCATCGCGGAAAATGGTATAGTTTATATATTTTGCTCAATTTTTCATAGAGTTATAAGCTGTCAAAATATGATGAAGCTAATGTTAAATGAATGTGACAAACATTAATTCATATCTTCCAAAATAATTATGATATTCAAATTCTGTTTTTTTTTTTTTTTTTTTTTTTTTTTTTATACGATAAAATGAAGTGACCCAAACATATTCCAAGCATATTTTTGATAAAAAAAAACATTTTTTGAAATATGAAAAATATTAATAATTTCATATTTGAAAAAATTATGACCTATGTTAATTTTTGCATGAATAGAACGGGCATCATCAAAAACATGGATTTCCAAATTTACAACTCGTTCCTAACATTATTTTTTGAGCTACAGTGAAATTTCATTTTTTACTGCTGTTAGGGGCCGTCACCTGTTATAATTTGTATCCTCTGTGAGTAAAAAACTTTATTTATTTTGACGAAAAACTATTTAAATTTATATTTTTGTTATTCTAATTGCTTTCTAAGAAACATTTCGACGTTTATCATACAAATTGGCTTATTTTTATAAAATTATCGCAATACAGGCGAGAGATTTTGAAAGAATACCAAAAAAAATGGAGCCCCGCCTCCATATTGCGGAAATAATATTAAAAAACTAGTTCACATATTCGTATTTGACTCTATGTATGACGCTGGTATGCATAAATGTCAATGGCATTTAATACATCGAATGCTGAAGACAAATTTTAAATGATTTAATTACAAATATCTAAAAAAAATTAGTTTTATAATGTAAAGTTTTAGAAAATTGTGAAAAGGCGTGGCCTCCGTTGCATAAAAGGAATATACCCGATCCTGAAATGTCAGGTCTTTCTTCTTAAATGTTACATAACTTTTCCTAGTTTCTCACTGCTAAAATTTTATTTTAACTCAGTTGTCCCTCTTATTTTTACTTGAATATTGTAGGGTTCGTACACATCAAGGTAAATATCATGATTTACGAAACGCGGTAAGGCGTGGATTATCATTTGAAAGAGGAATACGCAGTGAAGAAGCTTTTTTTCTTTTTCTTTTTTTAAATTATTATAATTAACATTTAATAATTTTTATAAGATTTTTTCAAAAGAATTTTCTGTTTTAATCTTGTCGTGACATTTTCGCATTTGTTTACTGAACGTTTACAAGCTTAGTGTTATTTAAATTTTATCGTATGACGTAACATAATATTAAACTTTTATTTAATGTTTTTTTTTAATACAAAATCAAACAGTAGAAGATTATTATTATTATTATTACAGGGATGGAACACGGGCGCAGAATTCATACCGGAATCCGTTTAAGAAATTTCTGTACCTGTAATATTGTTGATTTAAGAAGTAGAAAAAATTCTTATAATGATAGTGGTATGAATTCTGCGCCCGTGTTCCATCCCTGTTATTATTTTATATTAAATATATTATTGAAACAAAGCGCAATATTATTTTTAATATTTTCGATTATTCTAATCACGGCGTAAAATTTACATTTATTATAGGAAAACAATTTAAAGCAATGTAATATGTCTTATTACTTTTAAAAATAAAGTTCCTAAACATTTAAAATTAAGAATTCAAGTACAGTAGACGACTATATAACGGCGGATATTCGTTCTGGGCAAAGGGAAATCGTTTTATGGGGGACAAACTTTATCAGACCAATTTATGAAAATTCAGTCTAACACTGCAAATTTTTATTTAATTTAATTTTTTTGTTTTGTTTTGTTTTTTATTGTTTTCTAAGTAAGGTTTCGGTCTTTACTATACAAATTACTCTATTTTTGTAAGAATATGGCATTCCAGCAGGGAAATTTTGATTGCATTCCAAAGGGATAATAAACCCCACCCTCTGGCTTTTTCTGAAACAATACTTTACTTTTAAAAATATTTCTTGTTTCTTTAATTTTAGTTTGTTTGAATCTTTATAGAACTCTAGAATATATAAACGAGTGAAAGTTGCCTTTTTGATTAATGATGACAAAATTTCAGTCATTTAACACTTTCGTGACAGCTGATGTAGATTAACAACATTTGAAAATCTGTAACTCCGCCAACTGGTGTTTCTTTTGAAATTTTTATGCATTATTTTAAGAACATAACCAAAATTCGCGTTTTTACAATGAAATATAAAATGGATACAACTACTTTGATTAGAAATAACATAATTATAATGTATATCTGTTTTTATTATAAATGTGATTACAGAAAATTTTGTTCTGAAATATTGTAACTTAGAAGATTAACGCCCACAGGCGGACCTTACTATCAAAAAGACGCATGCGATCGCGAAAGTGTTAATCATGAATTTTGTTAAATAATTTGATGTGTTCGAAAAACATATGAAGGCGTGACCTATTACCCAAAATAGGAATGATTTTGAACCGTATCTCCTTTTTATTGAATTTTAAATATCCTTTCTCAGATTTTATTTTAAACTTGAAAAAAAAAAAAGGAATGCCATGTAGTTCCTGTGCGACCTTTTGAGGACTGAACTTTTTTTTTTTTTTTTTTTTTTACTATAACCGTATTGAACTTCTCAATTATATATTGCTGGCTACTATGAAACTTAAGAACACCTGATGATGCTATTTTGATAATAGCGGAAAGCTTTGCGTCTGTTTTAATAAAGAAATTTTTATATACGTGTTTTTAAAGGTGATTTTATACTTTTTTATATAATACTAGTATATAACCCCGTCAAAAATGACGGAATGTGAAATCAGTTAAGGTAGTGAATCAACGAATGCTTTGCCTGCTTCGCTGGACACTATATTTAAAGGGGACTAATGTGCAAGTTGTACCTGACGGGACTAATGTACAAGTTGCTCCGAACGAACAAATTTTTTCTTTTAACGAAAATACCTACTAACCCAGGACGATAAGTCTAATATAACGTATCATATTATATATCGTAATATAACTCAGTACTTATTTCGCTACCTTCTTCGACTCGTTTTAATAAGTATTTTTTATATGCATGCCCCCCCCCTCAAAAAAAATATATATACAGGGTGATTTAAAAAACGTGGACAAAATGATATGGCAGATCAGTCATACAAGCAGGATCAAAAATCATATAGGAACAGAGGGTCGCAAACGCCTGTAGAGGGCGCTAGAGCCACGAGAGAGCGTTGCGATACAAACACAAGCTGAGCAAACGGAGATTGTCTTCATTCGAGTCGTGGATACGTTGGGCGTAACATGGCACGCATCGCGAAGTGGCCGACATGCATTTAATTTACGGCATGGCCAACTGCAATGGACGAGAAGACATGCGAATGTGTCATGAGAAATATCCTGGTAGAAAGATGCCTAGCCGCTTATTCTTTGCCACTCTGTATCGACGATTGTGTGAAACCGGCTCGTTCGACGTACACAAGCCAGATGTTTTTCGCCTACGAATAACTCGGACAGTTGATGCTGAAGAAAGAGTTGTCCAAGAACTCCAGCGTAATCCTTCAACGAGCATATGAGTTGTATCCCGAGAGACCCATATCCCCCAAGCTACCGTCTGGCGCATTGTACACGACGAAGGACTACGTCCTTATCATTTACAACGCGCTCAGGCACTGGAACCGGGAGACTACACCAATCATATGGATTTTGCACGGTGGTTTTTGCAAGAAAGTGCTACAGACCGAAATTCCGCAGCAAGTGTTCTCTTCACGGATGAGGCTGCGTTCTCATTAGAGGGTGTGATGAACTTTCACAACCTGCATACGTGGGCGGAGGAAAATCCGCATGCTACACGTCCTCACAGCGCACAACGAAAATTTTCCATTAACGTGTGAGCTGGCATTGTAGGAGACTGTTTACTTGGTCCATACATTCTCCCAGAAAGACTTAACGGTCCCATTTATCTAACATTCTTGCAAGAGGTTCTGCCAGAAATGCTGAATGATGTTCCGATGCCTATTCGTCAACGCATTCGATTTCAACACGACGGAGCTCCAGCACATTTCAGCACAGACGTCAGAGCATATTTGCCGGCTACTTTTCCTAGCCGGCTGGATTGGTCGCGGTGGACATTAGTCTCATGCGAGTGAGTAATTATCAATAAAATGATCTGTAATGGTTTTGTTTCTTCTCTTTGTGTTATGTATTATTTTAGACAACCTGTAGCGGCTCCGGATCGCAGTTGCGACCTTTCGTTCCTATGCGATTTTTGATCCTTGTTGTATTTCTGATCCACGGTGTCATTTTGTCAACGGTTTTTTGAATCACCCTGTATATATATATATATATATATATATATATATATATACATATATATATATATATATATATAACAATAACTGGTAAATTTTTTTGACAACAATCATAAATTTAAATGTCCAATTTTGAAATTATTTTCATATTTTAATTAATTCTAAAATATCTAATCAAAATTTCGTTGCAAATAAGGTATCAAATGAAAGGTACCATATTTGTAACGAAGTAACCTTGGGTACCTTATTTGTAACCTTATTTATTTTAACTAATTTGATAAATATGACGTCAGAATTAACTGTTTGTTTATATCAGATAAATACATTATCATGATTGCAAGAAAATGATGTAATAACTATTAGCTCATAATTTTTATGATTGAATTTTATATTACATTTTAATTTTATCCACCATGGGTATTTTAGAATTATAATGGTAGTTAAAAACTTTCGTTGAAATCTTTTTACATATTGAGATTAAGGGAAAAGTACAAGCACAAAAAATGTTCAGTTTTGAAAGATTTTTCTAATTATGTAACATTTATGCAGATTAATAAAAAAATAAATAAATAAAAATAAAAATACATAGCATTTCTAAGGGGAGAAAAAGGCTACCAAAAGTCTCTGTTTTGAAGCGGTCTAAACCGGAATCGTTACTGACAGAAGATGGTCATTATTATTATTAATGTGTACACGTGAAACACTTTCTAATTTTAAACTTTCAGTAGTTTTACTTTTAATTAACAAATAATGTCTTTTCTGTGGTGGATCATGATTTATTTTTTCTAAACGTATAGACGGACCCCTAATACATTTTCACTTGTATCTCTATCTAGAATTCATTTAAAGTATATAAATAGGTATATTATCCGAACTGCCTTGATCTCAGAAATATGAATATGAGGTCATAAATACGGGTTGCCATTGAAAAAATAAAGTTGATGCCTGTTTTAATATGTAGATGACCCTGTAAGTAAAATCTAACTATACCATTATAAACTACACGTTATACCAGATCGATGGTACCAACCGCATGCTTTTACGATAAGTTAGAGCGAAATTTTGAAAATTCCTGGGATTTTTCAAAATTTCTGGGAGTTTTGAAATAACTTGATGCATGGACACATTTTTTTCATTTTTATTTTTTTTTAATTATCTTCTGTATAGCATTTTTAACTTTGAAATACAACTCAACTTTCCTTTCTTTTGCAAATTTAAAGTCAGTTATTATTATTATTTCATAAATAGACATTAAAATAGAAAGACTATTTCTAATAAATTTCAGAATAAAATCTTTCTTCATCTTTAGAGATTTCACGTGATTTACATGTTTTAGAATGTCCTGATTAGGTTTTCTTTTGTATCTCAGCTAAAATTTCGATATTTCAAATTCCAATTAAATTATTTTTAATACATCATTCGAAAGATATTTTAAAGTTCTTTTAAATTATCGAAAGTTTTCACCAGATTTACACGTTTTGAGGTCTCCTGAATTAGTTTTCTTTTGTATCTCAGCTACTAATTAAAATAATTTCGTAAGTAATACATCATTAGAAAGCTTTTTTGATTTGGAATCGAACAGTGGAATACAGAAATTTGTACCGCCAGATGGCACTGTAATATTTTAAAATTTCAATATTTCAATTTCTAATTATGATTAAATTATTTTTAATGCATCATTCGAAAGATATTTTAAAGTTCTTTTATATTATCGACAGTTTTCACCAGATTTACACGTTTTGAGGTCTCCTGAATTAGTTTTATTTTGTATCTCAGCTACTAATTAAAATAATTTCGTAAGCAATACATCATTAGAAAGCTTTTTTGATTTGGAATCGAACAGTGGAATACAGAAATTTGTACCGCCAGATGGCGCTGTAATATTTTAAAAGTTCAATATTTCAATTTCTAATTATGATTAAATTGTTTTTAATACATCACTTGAAAGATATTTTAAAGTTCTTTTAAATTATCGAAAGTTTTCACCAGATTTACACGTTTTGAGGTGTCCTGAATCAGTTTTCTTTTATATCTCAGAAATTAATTAAAAAAAGTTCATAAGTATTACATCATTTGAAAGCTTATTTTAGTTGATACACATTTTACAGTACTTTTACATTATCGAAAATGGAATTCGAGATTTCACCCGATTTACACGATTTGAGGTGTCCTGATTAGGTTTTTTTTTTTATCTCATCTACTAATTAAAATAATTTCATGAGTAATACATCATTTGAAAGCTTTGTTGATCTGGAATGGAACAATAGATTACAGAAATTTCTCCCGCCAGATGGCGCTGTAATATTTTTAAATTTCAATATTTCATATTCTAATTATGATTAAATTATTTCTAATACATCATTCGAAAGATATTTTAAAGTTCTTTTACATTATCGAAAGTGGAATTCGAGATTTCACCTGATTTACAATTTAAAGTGTCCTGATCAGGTTTTCTTTTGCATCTCACCTAATTGAGTAAGACCGTTCAAAATTGGTATATGCAAGTTAATTAGGAGGGGCTGGAACGGTGGGGAAGGAGTAGGCGCGCAGCGCGCATGGGTTTGGGACCCGGTGCGAGTTTTTACCCGATGATAAAAGATTTTTTTAATTTTATTTTCTTAATAATAAAAGTTTGAGTTGAGAAGGAATATGCGTGTACAGCGCACGTATATCCTCAAACGTGCACGAGCTGCGCGCTTGGGTCTGCGCTGCCGAAGGCAGTGGCGTCCCGGTGTGAGTTTTTACCCGATGCTAAATGATATATTTTTTAATTCCTTTTCTTGAGAATGAAAGTTTATGAGTAATAACATGGAATTTTGAGAAGTCATAAGGATGGTGAAGGAATACGTGCGCGCAGCGCACGGGTCTACAATGCCGAAGGCAGTGGGGACCCGGTGCGACATTTTTCCTGATCAGAATTTTTTTTTTCTCTTTTTTTATCACATGATAAAAGTTAATGCAATTTTGAGAATTTATTAATTTTTGCGATTCATTTAAAAATAGTGACCAGCGAAGCGGTCGTAGCCTGCTACTAATCTATAATAATAAATGGAAAGGTTTGTCTGTCTGTCTGTCTGTTCTTTTATACGTCCAGCACCTACTGAACGCAGAAGTACAAGAATTGACATACGGATGCTCTGGAGCCTTTCCGATGTTTTCCTCGAAACAGAATTTAAAAATCTTAATTAGTTTCGGAGATATTAATTAAAATGTTGACCCGTGTCGATCGAACAATGACCAAAAATGCTTATTGCTTAAAAAGAGGCATTCTATCAGCATTCAGCAGACGATTTTAACGGCTGTCTCTAACGGAAACAAAACATGTGCAAATCATTAATGTCACATGATCTTTAACTGGGGTAAAAAATTACAATTTTCAAAGTGCTTCAAATTTTCTTTTTCGTACACAACACTTAATATACAACCTATTCAGCACAAAACCAACCTGCAGTGAAAATTTCATCAATTTTCATTAATAAACGAAGCAGTTACATTTTTATTGCAAATTAAATTTTATTCTAACACGTAATCTATCTTTCAATAGACGATAGGAGTTTCCATAGCAACAAAATACATTTGAAGGAACTAAAAAATACTTTTTCTTTTTCTTTTTACTTCCAATACCCGACTACCGTGGTATGTATAGGTTTTGGGGAAATAAAAAATATTTATTTTTCTTTTTACTTCCATTAAAAAAACTACCGTAGATAATGGAATTAGAGATTTCACGTGATTTACATGTTTTAGAATGTCCTGATTAGGTTTTCTTTTGTGTCTCAGCTAAAATTTCGATATTTCAAATTCCAATTAAATTATTTTTAATACATCATTCGAAAGATATTTTAAAGTTCTTTTAAATTATCCCAAGTTTTCACCAGATTTACACGTTTTGAGGTCTCCTGAATTAGTTTTATTTTATATCTCAGCTACTAATTAAAATAATTTCATAAGTAATACATCATTAGAAAGATTTTTTGATTTGGAATCGAACAGTGGAATACAGAAATTTGTACCGCCAGATGGCGCTGTAATATTTTAAAAGTTCAATATTTCAATATTTCAATTTCTAATTATGATTAAATTGTTTTTAATGCATCATTTGAAAGATATTTTAAAGTTCTTTTAAATTATCGAAAGTTTTCACCAGATTTACACGTTTTGAGGTGTCCTGAATCAGTTTTCTTTTATATCTCAGAAATTAATTAAAAAAAGTTCATAAGTATTACATCATTTGAAAGCTTATTTTAGTTGATACACATTTTAAAGTACTTTTACATTATCGAAAATGGAATTCGAGATTTCACCCGATTTACACGATTTGAGGTGTCCTGATTAGGGTTTTTTTTTTATCTCATCTACTAATTAAAATAATTTCATGAGTAATACATCATTTGAAAGCTTTGTTGATCTGGAATGGAACAATAGATTACAGAAATTTCTCCCGCCAGATGGCGCTGTAATATTTTTAAATTTCAATATTTCATATTCAAATTATGATTAAAGTATTTCTAATACATCATTCAAAAGATATTTTAAAGTTCTTTTACATTATCGAAAGTGGAATTCGAGATTTCACCTGATTTACAATTTAAAGTGTCCTGATCAGGTTTTCTTTTGCATCTCAGCTAATTGAGTAAGACCGTACAAAATTGGTATATGCAAGTTAATTGGTATATGCAATAATTTTTACCCGATGCTAAATGATATATTTTTTAATTCCTTTTCTTGAGAATGAAAGTTTATGAGTAGTAACATGGAATTTTGAGAAGTCATAAGGATGGTGAAGGAATACGTGCCAGCAGCGCACGGGTCACGGGTCTACGCTGCCGAAGGCAGTGGGGACCCGGTGCGACATTTTTCCTGATCGGAATTTTTTTTTCTCTTTTTTTATCACATGATAAAATTAATGCAATTTTGAGAATTCATTAATTATTGTAATTCATTTGAAAATAGTGACCAGCGAAGCGGGCGTAGCCTGCTAGTTGTTAATAAAATTGTGCATTCATGAGGTAAATAATTTAAGCATACTCAAATAATACATAGAAATAAAATATAAATATAGATATTTATTTTAAAAATACAAAGGAAAATATTTTTTAAGTGCAGAAATGAATATTCATCACTGTGTATTTTTTATTTTTGTCAATTACAGATGTAATAGTAGTTTGTCTTAAATTTTTATTTATTTATTATTTATTTATTTATTTTTGTTTGTACATTAAATATTTAATTGCAGATTAAAGAGAATTGACTGTACTTGTTTGTGAAACATTTAAAATGAATATTTATTGCAAAACCTACAAAAAAATAAATAAATAAATAAATAAAAAATACCCTAAATCATTGCAGTTAAAATGATAATTTTAGTTAAGTAATCTTTTAAAGACCTTTCCGATCAAGTAATATTACTTAAACTATATTTTTTAGTTTAAAGCAGAGCATACATAATTTAAATTTATTTGCTTTGCTAGAAATAATTTAAGAAAAAAGACCAAATTTTAAAAAATTGTCAGTCCGTTTCTCTTTTGGAAATATATTAAAAAGTATTATGTAATGGTTGCAATGAACAGAATCAGTATTGCCTGAAAATAAAATTGCTCCTGAATTTGAAATTAGTTTACGCAATACTCATTGGTATTTTAAGTATTATGTACTATATGTATGTTCAATGCGTTAGCCCTAACTTCCATTTTGAAAGTGACTGGTTTTGCTTACTTTTAAAATTCCCAATATTCCCCAAAGTTCCGGGTTTATTCCCCAAAATTTCCGGGTTTATTCACATCTTTCAAAAACTGTGGGGGTTTTGCAACACTACTTGTACGCGGTGGATGGAAGTTTGTGCATGCCACAGTGGTTACCAACCGGTCGGTGGGACCTTAGTACTTCACAGAAAAATATTGGTATTTTTTTATGTTTTGTTTAAATATTACTTTTTTGAATGTATCATATTCACAACATTGGACTTCAGAATTTTCTTGATTAGAGAGAAAATAAATATAATCCTAGAAAACTTTGATTTTTATGTAACAGGCATAGCAATTACTTTGAATTTTTTTATCTCCGTTCGATATTTAAATAGGAATTGTTTTAAATTTTTCAGAACATTCGAATCCTTTAAAAGTTTAAAATGTACGTAAATGTATTTTTTAATGTTTTGTTAAAATATTACTTGTTTGAATGCATCATATTCACAACATTAGACGTCAGAATTTTCTTGATTAGAGAGAAGATAAATGTAATCCTAGAAAAATCTGATTTTTAAGTAACAGGCATAACAATTACTTTGAATTTTTTATCTCCGTTAGATATTTAACTAGGAATTGTTTTAAATTTATCAGAACATTCGAATCCTATAGAAGTTTAAAATGTATGTCAAAACTGTAAATTTCCTTTGGATTGTAATCAGCTACCAAAAAAAAATTGCTATTGCTAATTTTAATAAATACAGTTTTATAGGGGAGAGTGTGGTTGAATGGATGGGATAATAGCTAGATTTTTATGTTTTGCAAGCACCAGAAACTTCACATTTGTTCTGATATATGGCATCACTGAGATCATTCATCCAGCTTAGTTTCAGAATTGGGCTATCCATAGAAGGGCAGAAAAAAATTAAAGTGTCTTTTTCAGCTGGCAAAGTAAGTTTTTACTGATACAATTAGTAGTTAAGACATTAACTATTTGCTTAAAGTTAATGTAACTCTTATACGGTGAAAAAGCACAATCTTTTATTGTGTTTATGATATTCAAGAAGAAGATTGACAATTGTTCATTAAGCCTATTTCCTGTTTTATATAATCATGTGATGGTTGGAATGAATGGGACAGTTTAAATGTGGATGAATGGGAGATTCCTCACTATGTACTAATTTAAAAATTTACATGAGAATTATATTAAAACTTAAATTAGCCGTATTGATTAACAGGATACTTAATTTTGTGGAGTTAGAAAAAAAAATTGAAATTAATTGTTCTGATTTTTGTTTATAATAATCATGATTAAAAAAATTATAAGTTAGAATATTCAATGCAACTTAAATCAATAATTAAAAAATAAATAAATAAATAAACTAATAATAATGTTAAAATCACAATTTCAATCAAGCTGATTAAATAAATCCTGGTGATTATTAATGTAATACAGAATAGAATGCTGATTTTTCCGATCAGTCAGAAACAGAAATTTATCTGGATAATTTGTACTCTATTATAATGATTTATCTCTTTCTAGTGTCTTATTTATTTATTTATTTTTAGATTAGGTCTCATTAGATTAAATTACCAAAGCCTAGAGTACTAGGAATTGTGCGTACCTAAGGACTTTTGCTTTTTTATGTTAATTTGAGTCAATAGATCAGTTTATGTTAATTCATAGTGTGTAATAAAAACACATGAACCAATTTAACTTTAAAAATTATTTACTTTCCCTTTTGTTTTCTTTTTTTTTTTTTTTTTTTTTTTTTTTTTTAATTCCAGTCCTGTACCATTTATCCCCAATCATGTCCCATTCATCCCCATAGGCGGGGGTGAATGTGGGACAATGCACATGCATGTAAAAGAAATTTTATTATTAATTAAAAATTATAACTTTTTATTAAAGTTAGTATGTTTATTTGTAACTGATTACTGAAGTGTACTTATGAGCCATGTTACAAAATTCTGAAGTTCATATGGCCAATGTTATCAATAAAAACATGAAAAATGTCCATTCATCCCCACTCTCCCCTATATGTAAACAGAAATTTATTGGATTACTTTAATCTTTCGACAGGAAGACTGCAATGAGAATAGCGTCAAGTCAAATATTTTATTTCTCGCAAGCTGAAATAGATTTTGGCTGTTAACATTTTCACGACCGTTGACGTAGGTTCACGTCATTTGAAAACCTGTAACTTCGCCTGTGTGCGTTTCTTTGGCAATTTGTGTGTTATTTAATTCTTAAGTATACATACAGTATTTATATTTGTACTTTTGTACAATCAATATACTATGGATACAAATAGTACTTTGATTAGAAAGAGTATAATTATAATGTATATACATTTGTAATATAAATGTAAATACTGGAATTTTTGTCCTGAAATGTTGTAGCTTGAAAGAATAACGCCCACAGGTGGAAATTACTGTCAAAAAGACAACAGCATGTGGTCGCAAAAGTGTTAAAATGAACATTTGTTAATTTTTAACATCTAAAAATCAATGACTTAATAATAATAAACACTTTTCAATCACGCCTGCATTTTCAATAGGCACTAATGCTTTATTTAGATAAAGACAGAACTGCCAACCTGATCCGGCAAATTGTTAGTACCGCCCATTTTTCTACACCACTTAATTTTTAGAGTATTTGTTTTCTTAATTCATCGTAAATATATTTGAAGAGAATTACTCTAAAAATTAAGTGGTGTAGAAAAATGGACAGTACCAACAATTTGCCGGATTAGGTTGGCAGCTCTATAAGAAGATCTAGCAATGCATTTGAACAAAAAAGAAAAATCGTGCAGTTTGCATAGATTATAAATTACTGTCCACGCATTTAAAAAAAAAAAAAAAAAAAAAAAAAAAAAGCACATATTAATATTTTTGTCTTTTAATGATAAAGTATAAATTAGACTGCATTTCTGTAGTCCTGTATGCAGAGCTGCAGAACTGCCAACCTAATTCGGCAAATTGTTAGTAACGCCCCTTTTTCTACACCACTTAATTTTTAGAGTAATTCTCTTCAAATATAATTACGATGAATTAAGAAAACAAATACTCTAAAAATATATTGGTGTACAAAAAGGGGCGGTACAAACAATTTAATCCGGCAAGTTCTTAGTACCGCCCATTTTTATACACCAGTTATATCTTAGAGTTTTTTCCTTCTTAATTCATCGTAAATATATTTGAAGAAAATCCCTTTTAAAAATTAAATGGTGTGGAAAAAGGGCTGATACTAAGAATTTGCTGAATTAGGCTGGCAGCTCTGTGTATGGTATCTAACAAACATACGCATCATGCATAATGCTTTAAAAATGAAGATATGGTTTAGAAAAAACAAATATAGCTGAAAATGTTTCGAATATGATTATCCAATAATATTTATGAAAGTTATCTTTTGGAGTAACAGACAGACGAAATCATGTCATTAACGGTTTTTAATTTTATTTGTAAAGATTTTAAAAAGAAAAATTGGGAAAAGACGTTATTTATTTATTTATTTATTTATTTATTTTTTATTTTATTATTATTATTTTTTATTTTTTTTTAAGAAAAACATATAAAAAATGTAGAATAAACAAATAGGAAATTTTATTAAAATAAATTGAGTTATACATATAATTTACAGTATTATGCACAACAGCTCTCAGACTTTTTGCATTGATATCGATTACGAATAAATGAGATAATTTCTTATGTTATTGTAATAATGCCTTTAAATTTCTATGTATTTAGTCTAAGTATTTCAAAAAAAAAAAGAAAGAAAGAAAGAAGTCTAATTACTGTAGAACAGTATTTTATTCGATTTTTAAAATAATTAATTCCTTTTTCTTTTTAACGATGCTTTCAAAAATGAGAGAAGAGAAAATGATAAGAAAAATGACTGAAAATCTTTAATAATATCGTTTAAACATTTACTAGTTTATACCCGTCAAAATTTGACGGCTTAGTAACATTTAAATTTACAACTGAAATCCTCTTACAGCACACCAGCCGAAAACCACTGTTTTATAATATAATTTGACTCAGTCACTTTTTTTTTTTTCAATATTATTATAGAAATTTTCATATTATTCAATCAAAAAAAAAAAAAAAAAAAGGAAAAAAAAAAAAAAAAAAAGAAGTTAAACACTTATGAAATATTTATTTAAAAAAGTCTGATATATAACAACTCCATGAATTCCTCTACCATCAATTATGCGTACTGTAAACCAAGCGTGAAACTAACAAACATTTAAACTCTGAAATCTCCTACTTGTATGCAGATTTAAAAGCGAGCAGAGACTTAATAAAAGGTATATCATATAGTTAAGATTAAAAGTATTTATTTATCTAATTTGAAGTTTAAACTTTTGTTTATAGCTTCATATTTAGAGTTGGTGTAGCCGCTTTCGCGAGGTGACGCCCTATGTCATCAGCACCCTGTATGTAAACAGGTTTTTGTACATACCTGCGGTCTCGAATAGATATTGGGGTTCTGTATACATACATATACATTCTATTTTTCAGCTACATATCTGATTTTAATTGAAACTTCTATCGAATAATTTGTAATGACAAATATCCCCTCCTCCCCCCCCCCCCCCCAATCGAGACAACAGGTAGTATCTACAAAATTCTGTTTACATACTCTAACAACACAAGAAAGTTGTTACAGTGTTACCTGCTGAACAGGCCGAATACCGAATAGTAACTGAATATTCGGTGCAACTCTACATAATAAGGACTGGAAAATGCTCCAAAATATTTATGTTTGGGACCTAACTCTAAGCTGCAAGCCATTTTTGGTTCATAAAAATTTTTCCCAATTTTCAACACTGGGCACCATATATGTAAACCAATAAACAAATATAACACTGATATTAAATAATATTTCCTATGACATAATCCGCAATATAGGTATTTCTTACATATTGCACCTTGAACTTACAAATCAGAAATTATATAACTGCAAATTAGAAAAATAAATAAATAAATAAAAGGTTAAATGAATAATTCGACATTCTCTTCATGTCCTTTAAAAGCAAATTTTACCTGATAATTTATTTTCATACAATAAACAAAAGGATAACTGCAAGGTAGTATACATAGCAAATTTAAAGAAAATTGTTAGAGCAGTCTTTGAGATACAGACTTAATACAGCCTGACTTCTGGTTTTCTAAGTCCCACTTTCAGTTTTTTAATTTTTTTTCAAAAACTGATTAGCACATCTGTGAGCCTGACTTGTCGCAATTATAAAATTCTGTTTTTTTTTTTTTTTTTTTTTTTTTGTGATGTGACAAACAGAAAATTTCCCCTTTTCGACCAATACATACATGCACACTATCTAATATTTGAAAAATGCATATTTAGAGACATTAAGCAGACCTTAAAACATAAATTACGTAAAAAATTTATATGTCAGAAAATATGTGAAAAATTAACTAATGTATGAATGGATTGGGACAATGTTTTCCAATTTGATCGTAAGTCTTGACTTAAAAGTTTATAATTTCCTATCTTGAAAAACAGCAAGGTATGTAATGTATATATATATATATATATACATATATATTTTTTTTTTTTTTTTTTTGCTTTTTTCTTCCACTTTGCATTAAGTATACACTTTTGCATGCGTTATACAGTATTATGTAAAATTCATCTTTCTTTAGCCTTAGAAATTCAGCTTTTAATTTTAATTTTTTACTTTTAAACCTTTTTTTCAGGTCAATTTTTTATTTCTTGTTGAAATAAAATTTACCTAACAATCCACCAACATAATTTTTGTAGAACTACCATTCAGTAACAATTAAAGGGTAACCTGATTTTGTTACTTCAAACTTCGGCCTTTTAAATGCAATACTGACATCTTATTTTCCCCCCACTTTTTAATTTTATAAAGTGTTAATATTGAACTATCTACTCACATAAATAAAATAAACTAAACAAAGTAAAATAGTTATTTTAGTCTAAGTTTATTCATGTCATTATAATGAACGTTTAAAGCTAAACCAAATAAATAAAGGGGTAATTGATAATAAAAACTCTTTTCCAATACTTATTTAACATGAAAAACTTAGTACATAACACATTTATAATTATCAAGCAATCAATTTTTGCGTTTACAGAACAATTTATTTTTCTTTTAATTAATGCTTCTTTTAAAAGCATGAATACTCGTGTAAGTGATTCGATTCATTAACTTGCCATAGATTAAAAAAAAAAAAAAAAAAAAAAAAAGTGTGAGAAATATGTATCAACGCAAAAACCGTAAATGCAACTTCATCTTCTTTTCGTATTATATAATCCACTTTAAAAACATTAAAACACTTCTTTATATACAAAATCGAGTGTTTTGTTAATTTTTAGCACGACGTGAACTTTTAAAGTTTTGAATAATCGAATTTAATAACTGGACAAAGTAAATAAATACCATCAATCATTGAAATAAATATATAATTACAGTGCAGAAGAAATGTCAAAATACATACTGGAATATTTTAAATAAAATTTAAATAAAAAATCATTTTTTAAAATTAGAAGCTTTTTATTGTGAAGCCCTAAAAAGCAAAAAATAAAATTTATTCTGGCAAAGACATGCTACAAAGAAATGAAAGTTTCAACACTAAGAAAATTTTAGAGAAAAATATAGGTACTTTCCTTTTGCAAGAGATGAAAATTTTTTAATGTTCAAAATATTTTAAAAAGCTTTCGAGACAAATATTCTTAGTCATTAGTTTTTGTATAATCGTTTGTTAGGCCAGAGATTTCAAATGTCTCGAAAGCTTTTTAAAATATTTTGAACATTAAAAAATTTTCATCTCTTGCAAAAGGAAAGTACCTATATTTTTCTCTAAAATTTTCTTAGTGTTGAAACTTTCATTTCTTTGTAGCATTTCTTTGCCAGAATAAATTTTATTTTTTGCTTTTTAGGGCTTCACAATAAAAAGCTTCTAATTTTAAAAAATGATTTTTTACTTAAATTTTATTTTGTGCTTTTTAGTTACAAAAAGGAAAAAGCTTCTTTAAAAAAAACTAATTAAAATTTCTTAGGATATTTTGTAGACAACGGAAGATTGTCTTTTATCAATTGACATTTTTTTTTCGATTATTTATCTGGAAATAAAATACTGTATCGTCTTCCGAGGACCGAATCCAGGACCATCGCGTTATCACCATGACGCTCTAACCAAATGCGCTAGCGATGACGAAAAAGGTTGTTTAAATTTATATTAAAATGGAGGCGCCTTCTTCTTCAGAATGACACAAAGACAAGATGACAAAAATCCAATTTCAATAAAATGCTCCTAAAAGAATATGTATATATATTTAATCTTTTATTTTGTGCTTTTTAATACCTAAAAAAAGTTTCTTAAAAAACTTTTAAAAAATTCTTAGAATATTGCGTAGACAATGAAAAATTTCCTTTTATCAATTGACACATTTTCTATTAATTATCTGCAAAATTTAACGCATCGATCCTTTGTGGATTGAACTCACCACCATCGCAGTAGCAACTTCACGCTCTGACCAACTGAGCCAACGAGCGACTATAAGGGCTTCTGACATTTACTTTAAGGCTGTGGTTAAAGCTACGGCAGCCGTAACTTTAATGGGCTTACGGCAGTCATATTACGCATGCGCTGAAGGAATGCCGGAGTTTTGTGCCGGATGATTCAGAGAACGAATCATCTTTTGAATGAATCTGTTTTACGGCAGTCGATTTTACGCCCACGGAAGGAAAGGAAATGAAATGATGTTGACGGTGCAATGCTACTTTCGGCTACGGTAAATCAGGTTGCTGTTGTCACAAATTTACGTATATCATATAAATACTTTTGCAATAGATCAAGTATTTGGATCTTTTTTTTTTCCAGTTTCGAAAGAGCTGTTAATCTAATAAATCTCTTAAACGATAAAAACTTTAAAGCGAATTTCTTGTTAAACATACAAGTCAGTGTTTTATATTTGTGTAAGCAATTAATCTATAAATAGATAACAATAAAACGACATATCTGAATTTAGTTATTAAATACTAAAACAATTAAACACATAAGTTAACTTTCAAAACTAATGTTTATATTATCGTATACTATATGAGATAAATGCTTGTTGAACTAATTTATTTGACAAAATGCATTAAACACTATGTTCAACATTTAGAAAAGAGGGATGAACTCTTAGGGCAACTTTAATGCTTGTTATAATTATTTTCAAAGTTTGATTCTTTAAGTGCTGATTCTAGAATAAAAGAGTAATTGAGTAAAATTTAATAAAAAGGGCATAATTTTTTTTAAGGCAATATTTGCCTTCTTTTTTTTTTTTTTTTTTTTTCTTCTTTTATTACACTTGCCGAATTTTTCCATATTTTTTTTATCCTCCATGTTTGAGACAAAAGTAAACTGTTTATATACTTTTTATTTATATTCACTTGTTCATGCACTGCAACTTAACTATCTCCCAGAAAGATACAATGTAAAGAAAAATATTTTAAAGCCTCTATACACTTAAAATTTCAGGAAGAGCCACCAGCTGTTCAGATGCTTTAAAATGCCTGCTGGTACTGCACCCTGCTAAATTATCCTAGAGTCAGAACTATTTTTTCAAGGACATTGGAAAAATATATATATATTTATATGTTAATGTAAACTAGTCAAGAAAATACTAATAATAAAAAAATGCTGAATTAAATATTGAAAAATAAAGGCACTTTTTTCTTTAAAGAATGCCAATCAACAGTTTGGCATGTTTCTTTCATGTCTTCCTGCAATATATTGCCAATTTATGTTCAATACATTTAGCTAAATTAGAGACAATGCTTAAAAATATATATACAGTAGACTCCCAGAAATCCTCACTCAGAAGAAATGTAAACAATGAAATTAATATAAAAGTTTATCAAGACAGAATGTAATTTAACCCTCACTGTCCTTAGATGAAGACGTTACTGGAAAAAAATTGCTTTAAGGTGCCACTTGGTGTGTTTTGCAAAAATCGCCAGCATGGATCCTTTTTGTATCGTCTAGAAGTTGCAACGTTTCATTTATTGCACAACAGAACCAGTTTTTTAGCAAATAAAACTGCTCTAAATTTATACAAAAAAAAAAAAAATGTTTAAAAGCACAAAATCATTATAAAATGCAGTTTTGAAAATATACATCCAAATACATGAACCAAAACAATTTTTTTTTTTTTTTTTGTAGGCTGTTTGCTTCTGCAAAAGATAAAAAAAAATTTACAGTTATTATGTATGAATTACAAAAGGCATAAATTTTGGTAGCACTTTAATATAAAGATCTTTAATTTATCTGAATTTTTTACTATCAAGCTTTGTGTAATCATCCACATTCAAAGCACAACTGTTGAAAATATTCATAACAAATGCATGAATACATAACAAATATATAAAATATCTCTATTCGTCGAAATTTGGCAGCTTAATAAAATTTAAAAGTGCAACTAAAATCCTCTTATAGCACACCAGCTGAGAACCACTGTTTTAAACCAACTCCTTTAATGAAGTGTGTTGATTTGTTGTTAAGCGTGTTGATTTTGTATAGAGTTGTTGCTTTATGACGGAATTTGACGCAGTCACTTTTTTAAATATAATTATATAGCAATCTTTGTATTATTCAATCTAAGAAAAATTATTTATTTTTAAACTTTTTCTTTCTTTTAGTCGCAACAGCTGTTATATTGAGAGAATTGAGGTGCTAAAACACTATACAGTATATATATATATTTTTTTTTTCTTTTACAAATGTAATTACTTTTAAACATTCAATTTTCAATTTGTTTTGTACAGCAGCGGCACATTTTGATTGATTGGCATTAAAGTTAATATGCACTAATTTATGTCAAGGTGAATTTATATGCAATTCTGCACATTAGTTCCTGAGATCTATCCCTGAAATTACAGAAATTGCTGCATATACGCATCACCTGTTGAGCGATTGGCACCAAAAGTTGATAGGCATAGGTATCAATTCATGTCAGGATGCAAATTCATATAAATTTAAATATCATTTTATGCAGTACTTCCTGATATAGAGTTGGAATAAAATTTTGTCATATACATCCAGATAAAGACATTTTCTAAAAATGGCCAGATCTTGTTCTGTAAGTCGAAAATTTTAACAAATCCAATGATTTCTTTTATTGAATAGAGAATAAAATGAAAACTTAAATATGTGATTCATTTATTCATTACTTTCTTCTATATTCAATAGCAGAAAACAATGGATTAGTAAACATTTTTTACTTCTGGTTTTTAATGGGTTTACACATTTTCAGAACCTCAGAACTTGACTTGACCATTTTTAGAAAATGTCTCTTGGTGTGTGTGTGAGAGAGAAAGAGAAAACATTTGGCAAATGCATCTCAGGAACTACTGCCCAGAATTGCATATAAATTTATATGTCGATGCACCTTGACATAAATTAGTATCTATCAGCTTTTGGTGGAAATTGCTTAAAGGGTGCCGCTGCTATTCATTGATTTCTGCAATTTCAGGGAAGGCTACATATCAGGAACTACTGAATAGAATTGCATATAAATTTATAAGGAAATGCCCACCTTGACACAAATGAGCATACGTCAACTTTTGGTGCCAATCACTCAACCAGGTGGTGCTTCTGTATAGCAATTTCCTTAATTTAAGGCTAAGCTATAGCTCATGTTCTATCTTATACTATTAAGTGAGCAATATTTGTACATATATATATGTATATTTCACTGTTCTCGAAAACGGTAGCTCGGACAGTCACATGAGATCACAAAGGTGTCCTCCGAAGGGTCATTGTGCACATCAAAGTCAGATTTTCAAATTTTCGATTAGTTTTCTTTTAATTAATAAAAATATGAAAATGAAACTTCCCATTTCTATGACGCAGAATGGAGAAACTTAGGATAGATTTGATTTGTTTATTTGATTTTCATTGATTTGAGTGTATTTTACATTGAACTACAGCTACGTTATGAGGAATTACAAGAGATTTGATTGGTTTATTTGATTTTCATTGTTTTGAGTGTATTTCACATTGAACTACAGCTACGTTATGAGGAATTACAAGATTTGACTGGTTTATTTGATTTTCATTGATTTGAGTGTATTTTACATTGAACTAGAGCTACCTTATGAGGAATTACGAGAGATTTGATTGGTTTATTTGATTTTCATTGATTTGAGTGTATTTTTCGTTGAACTAGATCTAAGTTTTGAGGAAGTACGAGAGATCTGATTGGTTTATTTGATTTTCATTGATTTGAGTGTATTTTATATTGAACTAGAGCTACGTTATGAGGAATTACGAGAGACTTGATTGGTTAATTTCATTTTCATTGATTTGAGGAAGGGGTGTCCAGTGATGTTTTTTGGTTTTAACATGCATGACAGTGATTGCTGTGAAAACGAGTTTCGTGTGTTTTCAGATTCATGCACAGTGAGGTAGGGGTATCCAGTAATGTTTTTTGGTTTTAACATGCATGATAGTGATTGCTGCAGAACCGAGTTTCGTATGTTCTGAGATTCATGCACAGCGATGTAGGGCTTTCCAGTGATTTTTTTTATTTCATATGCGTGAAGCGTACATACGTGCGTTATAGTGATTGCTACGAAAACGACATGTGCATTCTCTGATTCGACCATTCATCGAATAGTGACTTTTACTGTACGAGTAACAGTTTCAACTGTTTCCAGAATATTCGAAGAATTAACATTTCTATTTGACTGTTTTCGACAATGTTCGTTTTAATAATACTTTTGTTGCACAGATTCGAGAAGTTCAAAAAATGTTTGATATTGTCAAGGAGATCTCATACTAAAACTGTGAAGAAAATAGTCGCCAATCGAAATATATTTATTTAAATGTTTCAATTATTCAATTAAAAAGAAATCCTTTTAATATACTGCCCAGCAAAGCCTGCTAGTTGCATATAATCAAACAAAACTTCATACATGAAAAGGCCATTATGAGACATTATGCTGATTAAATTGGATGCAAATTTACCAATAGGTGGCACTTCTATATTTCAACTTTCCCCATGAACTGGAAAGATATCATGTTCACAGAAAAAAATCACTTTCTTTGAACATTTAGTATAATACCTTTCTGAAATGAAAATCATCTGCATTCATAATTGGTTCTTTTATGCCAATGCTTCTGTTTAATTTTAAATTTAACCTCCGATGGGGACGGTTGGTTAGGTGGCATTATCATGTGCATTTCAAATTTCAGCAGACATATTTTCCATATCCTCAAAAAGATAAAAAGTAGTGTCATTAATAGGTTGAATTTAAATAAGCTTACGTACTGTGCATGGGCCTGCACAGCCGAAGGTAATAGGACCTGAAGTGAGATTTTTTTCTTCAATCAGAAATACTTTTTATTATTTTTTCTGACTTATAAAAAAAATATAAGTGATTTGGAGATTTTTATTCATCAACCTCGAAAAGTCCTTTCATATAAACTGGACGGGATTGTTGACTGTTATACCAACTATGTGAAAAATACCAGAGCCGGAAATCGAACCTGGGCCCTCTGCTTAATAATATTCGTTGGCAACGCCTTACCAACGAATATTATTAGGCTGAGGGCCCGAGTTTGATTCCCGACTCTGGTATTTTTCACATAGCTGGTACGCCTTGACAATGAATATTATTAAGCGGAGCGCCCCAGTTTGATTCCTGCCTATGGTATTTTTCACATAGTTGGTATAAAATTCAACCATCCACTCCAGCTTATCTGAAATCAATTTTCAAGGTTGATGATTGAAATTTTCAAATTAAAATTTCGTGGTCTATTGGAGTTATGCCACGATTAATATTTTCACTTGACATAGCTGCTTTTGCTAATTTGGTGACCTTGCCAACGTGTATTATGTGAGAAATGCCGAGCTGGTTATCAGCCAGGATAGCTCAGTGGTACAGCATCTGTATGTTAAGCGGAGAGCCCGAGTTTGATTCCCGGCTCTGGTATTTTTCATATATCAGTTGGTATAAAAATCAATCATTCACTCCAGTTTATCTATATATATAAAAGAGTAAACTCACTGATCACTGACTAAACACTGCCGTGGCGATCCTATGGGAGATAGAGTCACAATGTTTGGTGAGCAGGTTGGTTTTAGAACCCTGACGCTCATTAAGACAGGATTTTGCAAAATACCTCCCCGTCCCTCTGGGGAGGGGGGCAGAAAGCAAAAACCACCTTTATAAGCATAACTTGGCTTCAAAATACTTCATGGTGAAGAAATTGCAGATGGGGAGAGTAGACATGAATGCAAAAAAAAAAAAATCATTTTCTGCAGTTTTGGAATTTTGGATTTTTAAAGGGGGGGAGGGTGTAAAAATGAGATTTTCGGAAGTACAGAAGGCAAAAACACCTTTATAGGCATAACTAGGCTATAAATTACTTCACTATGAAGGAAATTGCAGATGGAGAGACTAAACTTGAATACAAAAAAAATCATTTTCTGCAATTTTGGATTTTTAAGGGGGGGGGAGATGGGGTAAAAAGGATTTTCGGAGGCAAATTTAACAAATTAAGGATTTTTGCATAAAATTCTAGCAGTGATAGCTCAAAGATATAAAAAAAAACGCCAAGCATTTTCTTGAAGGTATTTGTAAAATAACTCAATTTTGATTTTTTCTGATTTTGGGAAGGTGTTACGAGGGGTATATATGACCCCCCCCCCCCCTTTTAGCGCTAAATTCATCCGTGGAAATCTATAGGTGCTGAGGTCCCAAATTTTAGTGTGTGATTTATTTACGTGTGTCCAACATCCATTGTAACGGAATTTTGTGAAAGTCCCCCTTTACCTCCCTGTGGTGGGGAATAAAAGAGTAAAACCACTGATTCACTGATTAAACACAGCCGTAGCGATTCTATGGGAGATAAGACTCGCAAATTTTGGTGAGCACGTTGGTTTTAGGACCCTGACGCCTATTAAGACAAGCTTTTGTGAAATATCCTCCTGGGGGCAGAAGGAAAACTCCCTTATAGCCATAATTCGGCTCCAAATTGCTTCACGGTGAAGAAATTGCAGAGAGAGAGACTAGACTCGAGTGCAAAAAAAACATTTACTGCAGTTTTGGATTTTTAAGGGGGTGGGGGAGTAAAAACGATTTTCAAAGGCAAATTTAGCAAAATAGGGATTTTCGAGTGAAACTCTACCAATAATAGCAGAAAGATATAGAAAATCGTCAAGAGTCTTCTTGAGAATATTTCCAAAAGCTGATTTTTGTTTTTTTTGCGATTTTCGATTTTGGGGGGGGAGTTACAAGGGGGCAAATTTGTGTCCCCCTTTTAGTGCTAAATTCATCCGGAAAAATCTATGAGTTGAGGTCACAAATTTTAGTGTGTGGCTTACTTACGTGTCTCCAACACCCATTGTAATGGGATTTTGTGAAAGTCCCCCCTTTCCACCTTGGGGGTGGGGGGCAATAAACTTGTTTCCAAGTATAACTTTGCTTCAAATTATCTCAGCAAGATTAATTTGTATATTTGGTTGTTTATGCCTTCCCAACACATACAGTAAAGGGATTTCATGAAAATTCGTCCTCCACCCCCCCCTTTTAAAGGTGGGGTGGGGGGTAAAAATACACTTATAGGAGCAACTGTGGTCCAAATTATCTCAGGATAGTAATTTTTTGATGTGTCAATTGGTTATGCGTACTCAAGACACATACTGCAAAGAGATTTTGTAAAATTCCGTCCTCTCTCCTTAAAGGTGGTGCAAAAAGCATGTTTCGAAGCATAACTTTGCTTCAAATTATCTCAGTAAGATTAATTTTTACATGTGGGTTGTTTACGCATTATAAAGGGGTCTTGCGAAAATTCCCCCCCCCCCCTGTCAAAGGTGGGGAGTGGGGTAAAAAACGCTTTTAAGAGTATCTCTACTCAAAATTATCTCAGAACAGCGATTTTTTGATATGTCGATTGGTTATGGGTACTCAAAACACACACTACAGTAGATTTTGCAAAATTCCACCTTTTCCCCCGGGGGGGTGGGGGTGGGCAAAATCATGTTTTCATGCACAACTCTGCTCCAAACTATCTTAGGTGTTCTTTTTCATCCGCACGGTAGCTTGCATGCTATCTTTCGCATTGTTACTTAACATTATATTGTTTATTATTCAATCGCAATGTTTTATCACAACTTATGTTTTCAACGCATAAATCTGTGTATTGTATGTTTAATATAGTTTTGGTTTGTGAATGAAAGAACAAGTATTTATTGTTATCTTCACATCACGTTACATAACATTAGGTGACTTTTAATGTGCGGGCTCGTTATGCGTTCCCAACAAGCACTATAAGGGGATTTTATGAAATTTCTCTTTTCTCCCCTTTAAAGGCGGGGAGTTGGGGGGGGCAAAAACACATTTTAAAGAGCAACTCTGCTGCAAATTATCTCAGGAAAGCGATTTTTTGATAGGTCGATTGGTTATGTGCTCATTACACACAAACTACAAAGGGATTATTTGAAATTTCTTGCTATCACCCCCTTGAGGGTTGGGGGGATTAAAAACATGTTTCCACATGTAACTCTGTTCCAAACTATCTGAGAATAGAAATTTTTTATGTGTGGACTGTTTATGTGTATACAACACACGCTACAAAGTGATTTTGTGAAACTTTACCCTATCTCCCCTTCTCTGCTTCAAATATTCTTAGAATCACGATTTTTTAATACGTGGGTTAGGTATGTATATGCAACATGCACTATAAAGGGATTTTGTGAAGTGTGGCGAGTGGCAAAACCGCTATTGAAGGTATCGAGAACTTTAACTTAGATTTTGACTGATTTTATTATTAATGATATGGCATTTTGAGACTTCATTTCAATATAATGATCAGCGAAGCGGGCAAAGTCTGCTAATCTGAAATGTGATTCTTTAATTTTAGTAACTCATTTAATAACAGTGACCCGCTAGCAGGCGAAGCTAGCTAGTCTCTTTAATAATTCATGATAAAATCAATACTATGATACTATATAGTACAGATATTCTTTTATGTTATTTTCTAGAAAAAAGCAGTATTTATTTTAAAATTTAGTAAATCAACCTTTCATTTTGAATACGTGTCGGAAAAAAACAGAAATGATGCTGAAAAGGTTAATAAAATCCTGTTCCACTTTAAAATAAACTTTAAGGCATAGAATAGTGTCTAGAAATCTCATACACTGCCCTATTTTTTTTTAATATTGGGGGGATAGACACTCCCCCCTCAAGCTATATTCCTGTTTCCCACTTATGAAGGTCATGGGGAGAAAAAAGAAAGATGGTGAAAAGTTATTTAATCTTTTTAAGTCACCACTTTATTTTGTTTAATCATCATATACTGAGTGGATATTTCATGTATAGTAAGTATTAGGGATGAAACAGATATCCGGTAACTATCCGGTATCCGGCTGAGTTTTAAATATCCGACGGGGTACCGGATATCAGCAGTCCGGATACGGATATCCGGTAATTTCAAGCCGGATATCCGGAGGAGAAAATTCAAGCTTAAATTCCTCTCAGATGAAAATTTTGGGACTTTTTTTTTTTAAAGATCAGTTGTAGCCTGTAAAGGTTAAAAAGAAAAAAAAAAAAAAGAAAAAATTTGCAAAAGTCGAATTTGGCCATTTTAGCTAACAAATTTAGCAAAAAGTAGCTTCAGGTTTAAGAGATATTGAAAGCCTATTTTAGCTAGGATTTTCCAGAGTGCTGGTTTTCACTAGCGGTTGGTTGGAGCGGTACTATTCAGAATCTTTTGATGTGGTCAACCGGGCTTGAAACCCTCGAACTGGTTGAAAGTCTAGAGATCATCTTGACGCTAACCTCCCTGCTGAGATAATTGAGGAGATAGAGGCAGATATCTTTGTCAATTTTGCATGCTTTCCTTTGAAGTAACTATGCAATCTGGTAGATTGTTTCAATAATGAGTCAAATAATGTGCATTTATTGACTAGAACCTGCCTGTTTATTTACAATCCACTTTTCCCTACACAAGAAAGTTGTTTTTGTGACCATATATTTATACTAGCAGACCCTCTGGCATCACTGTCTGTGCCATTACTTATTCAATTAAACGTGTCATCTACCTATTCGATTTGGATTTAAAAAAAAAAAAAAAAAAAAAAAAAAGCTCCAATTTATATAAATTTGCACTTTTAATGGAATATCTTGCTAAAACACCTCAATTTAGAATTTCCGATTGTGCTGCATAGATATAGTTCCAAAAATTAAAATCACTTCAAATAGAAGTAATATTTAAATTTTCAGGAAGTCTGTATTTTCATTTTCAGATTGTTAAAGAATAAAAAAAAAAATTATAAAGAAAAAAGCTCAGTTATTTAAAGTTTATGATTTTGTACATTAGACAAACTGAACTTACTTTTAATTAAAGAATTTTATTAAGTAATCTAAATTTTTTTTTCTTATCTGTACAGAATATAAAAATATAAAATAAGTAAAAAGCGTTTAAAGAAATAAAAATATAAATTTGTTTTGAATCATTACTTTCTTCTATATTCAATGGAAGAAAGCATTTTATTCGTAAAAATTTTCAACTTCCCGTTTTTGGTGGATTTACGCATTTTGAGTGAACCAGAATTTTGAATTTGACCGTTTTTGGAAAATGTCTGTCTGACAAAAGTTTTGTGTAGCAGCTCTAGTTCAAGAGTTAATGCACATAATTTCATATAAATTTATACATAGTTGTGCATTAACAACAACAAAAAAAAGGGCCCATCGACTTTTGGTGCAAATTACTCAATAGGTGGCGCTGCTATACTGTGATTTCTCCCATTTAAAGGAGAACTATATCTCTTCTACTGTGTATAATTAAAAAAAAAGACTAAGTATGTGACAGGGCTATTATGAAATATGTTTATTTAATTTCTGTGCATATTGGCCAATAGACGATGCTGTTATGCTGCAATTTTCCCGTGAATGGAAAAATTATCTTGGATTTATTTGTGTATAATTACACAAAATTTGGTATGTGAAAAGGCCATTTTTATGAAACATCATGTTGATTCAATTTTGGTGCATATTGGTCGATAGGTGGCTATACTATGCTGCAATTTACCCTGTGAATAGGAAGGCTAAATCTCAACATCAATAACATTTAACTGCACTTAACTTGATATGCAAGATAAATAATAAGAGAACGAAAGCTGGCTTAATTTGGGTGTATTATTGACCAACAGATGTTGTAGTTGTTCCTCACCTTCTATAATTCTCCACTTGGCTACATCTCACAATTTTTTTGATAAAAATCGCACTAAACTCCATATCTAAAATCTTTATTGTGCGAAGCCATTATTAAGTTTCTTCTGTGCATGTTAAACAGCGTGTAGCTTTGTTATGTAGATTGATTAAAAGAAAGTTTCGTAATGGCCATAACATACTAAGCCATTGAAGCTTTTAGATTTTTTTTTTTTGCTTCTTTCTTTTACGTTTTCTTATAAATGTCTCAAACGAAAGTATTGGATTCATAAAATTTTTCTACATTTGGTTTTCGCTGGATTTACACATTTTAAGAGGTCCAGAACCTGGTTTGATCAATTTTAAAAAAATTGCGTTTGTGTGTGACAAAAATTCCGTTCAACTGATGTCGGCCTTATTTAGGTGTATATCAGCCAGCAAGTGGATCTGCTATTATGATTTTTCACAAGCTTATATCTCAGCATCTATTGATTAAAATTGCACCAAAGTCCATGTGTAAAATATTTATTGTGTGAAGCTATGGTTAAACTTTTGCACAATTTAAACTATAAGTGGTGTGTGATGGCGACAATATATACCTTTTCTTATGAAAATAACCAACCCTTCAACTATGATTATATTAGTAAAATATATTTTTTTTCTAAATACATATCAAGCACACATTTTTTAGTACTGTAAAAATGTGTAAATGATAAGTTTTTGTTTTATAATTCTGAACAAAACCTACATTTTTGTGACAAATTGCAAGTGTAGGAATAGGTATGTTAGAGTTAAGTTTTATTCTTTATCACAATATTGCACAAATAAATAGAATGCTAAATAAATATGCTTAAGTAAATTATATTTAAAATATGTTAAAAGAATAGTATATGAAATACGTTTATATTTTATTGTTTTAAAATAAAGAAAAAGAAAAGAAATATACAACACAACAAAAAACAAAACTAATGCCGGATATCCGTATCCGGCAGGCAAAGGCGCTCCGGATATCCGATATCCGGCAAAATCACTATCCGTTTCATCCCTAGTAAGTATACTACGATTTATTTTAAGAGCACAGATACGATACCTATACTCACCCACACCTAAATTTCTATTTTTTCTATATAAAGAAATTTTTTTTTTTAAATTACTCATTACTTAATGTATTTTTTAAAATTCCAATTTCACATTCAGAAAACTTAACATTAAATTAGTTCTTGTATCCTGAAAATTTTATTTCTAAAATAATTATTTTTAAACCAATAACTGCCAAAAATTGAACTAAGTGCGTTTTTAGCTCAATAAATAAAACAGTAACAATTTAAAAAATACATTAAGTTAAGAGTAATTTAATAAAGAAACTTTCCTATTAAAAAAAAAAAAAAAACAGTGTTTAGCTGTTGGCAAGGGTAATTATTGCATCTAATTGAAGGTCAAGATTACAGTACCAGCCAAAAAAAATGTTTACACTTGAGCGGCAAAAAAAAACCTTACATGTCAGTTGCCGTTTCCGCCATAAAAATGTGTTGAACTCCAGTGATAACATGTGGCATTAGTCGATCACAGATGACCTTTCCTTATCCTGTCAACACTCAGTTCACCTCATGGACTTTTAGATTAAGGCTATATGCTCTTCGCTCCCACCAGCCAGTATTTTGTTTATTTGTTAGAAATTTGATAACTTACATACATCAGTATTCCTATACCACACAATGGGTCGGATTAAGCTTAAAATGGAAGTGAAATCTCATGCCTTGACTCTGCCAGAGAAGGGAATCTCTGTGATTGATGTAGCCAGAGATCCGTGACTAAACGGCTGAAGTTAATAAAATGTAAAGATGAGATAACAACTTCCAATAATTCAGTTATATAAAGTTTTTTCTATTTCAATAAATTTAAATTGGTTGAATGTATTTTTTACCAAGAAAGCAAAACTTCTACAATAAGTGCTTTATTTTTAAATAATTACTTTATTTTATTTTAAATAAACTTTGAAATTTTTTTCCCTCTTTTTCTCCATGCATAAACACACAATAAGAAATGAAAAAAATAATTCTTTTGAAATTTAAGTGTTCAGACAAAAATAACTTTAATTCTATTAATCGTATTTAGTAATCATCAGGATCTAATTTCTTTATTTCTTATTGTGTGTGTATTTCTCGGAAAACCATCTCTCTAACAAATTTTAAAAATTAGGTCGAGGCAGAATTGTTTGGGAGGATTTTTTTTTTTTTAATAATACATATATATATATATATATTTTTTTTTTTTTTTTTTCAAAGTGAAAAGAAAATAAATATTTACTTTATCTCTGCAAATAACTGTAAGTCATACACTCGTGAAAATGTGTATATTCTTACCACGCTTACTTAAAGTGCCAGCTGTCAACTAATATGCCCCAAAAATTTAAATATGTCAGTTTATGTTAAGGTGTGACTAAATATAAACTTTCATGAAAATTAGCACATTAAATCTTGATATAGAGCTCCCACAAAATTTTGGTAACACACACATAGAAATAAAGATATTTTTTAAAAGTGGTCATGTGGTATTAAGAACTTCTCAAAATGTGTAAATCCATCAAAAACCTCAATTCAGAAATGTTTCTGAGTCCAGTACTTCCTTTTTATGAATATAGAAAAAAGTGAAAGTAAATTATTCTCTGCAGAAATCTTAGTACATTGCTGAAACTGCTGATAATGTTCTGTGAAAAACTTGTCTATCCAGGGTTCCCACTCAATTTCAAAAATAAAATTCCCTGACTTTTCCAGGTCTATTTTTAGAAAATTCCAGTCACAAAATTTCGTCCGAGACATAAAAAATAGCTTGCAGTATGAAACAGAACATAGCTCTCGACATAAAAGACAACATAGTAACGTAACTTGCGATATAAATTGAATGCTTGTAGCATTATTTTTCCACGTTTTTGAGCAATATTTACAATTTTCCCCGACTTTTTTTCATAATTTCAAATTCCCTGACTTTTCCAGGTTTTCCCTGACCCGTGGGAACCCTGTCTATCATATCTCTTTTTACAGTATCCATTATGAAAGAAGTTTTTTTTTTTTTTAACAATAACTGAAAAATAACTGATCAAAAAGAATCTTAAACCACGAATTTATTAAACGAAAATTCCTAAATTACAAAAATTAAGGCATTTTAATGACTACCATATACATTCTATCTAGAAAATTTAACTATGTAGATTTAACGTTTTGTAAACTGAATTAATTTTATTTAAATTATTATTATTACTTTTTTTTTTAAAATCAAAGTAATGGTAATAATAACAATAATTGACTCTTTCTTTCTTTTTTTTTAAATAAATATTTGCTTAAATTTTAAACTATATTTTAATTAAACCATATTCACATTTTATCAACACTATTCTAGTACTTGTTTCAGTTTAATATTTTCCACTTCAAAATAAAAATTTTAACAAACAGTTAAAGATAAACAGCTTCCGTGAAATATTTGAATAATATTATTCACAAATTTCTGCATATTCTGCAAATTTCTGCAATTTCTTAACATTTTCGAAAAACAAAATCAATGATTTAAATATTTATTTCTTATTTTCAAAATTGTAAATAAATATTCTTAATTTTATTGATTATAGAAATCTGTTTTAAACATTATTTTGTATTTAGTCAGATACCAAGTAGTAACTCTTTATGTATTAGTTAAAACATACTCTTGTATATAATTACATAATACACACAAATATGCACATTTATCAAGCTTTTAGCTTTCTCTAAATATCAACACATCAAATCATTGGTGAAGAATCTCGCCAAATACCATATTAAATATCGCCAAAACTTTCTACTTCCATTTAATAATAAAATCATTAATTTTTGTGTTAAAAATAGCACAAAAATTGGAAAAAAGAAAATATTTAATAAATGAGATGAATACAAATTAGTTATAACAATAATCATGGAGTATTTTTAAAATTTTTATCAATTTAAAAGACATGAAGCATGCTAGAAAAAAGAATCTGTCTATCACGTCAATTAATAAACTAAATAAAACAAATTAATAGTCAACATTATTCTGTCAAATATGCTTTTAGATATTGCAGTCAATCATTCTTAACGTATTTATGAAGAAATAAAATTCAATTTTATTTTAATATCTGGAGATAACGATGGTTTTTTCGACTCATTCAAAGACCTCAATGTTAAACCTATGGAGCTTCTTCTAAAATCGCCTTGGGCAGCTGATAGTCTGTCTTGACTAATGAATTTCTATCACAGAATTGAAGTTACTCTCCTTTATCTAGGCACCCTAAGACCTACCTTTATTTATATATTACTTTAGGGATGCAGAATATGTCCGAATGCCCAAATGAGGGGGAAATTTCGAGTGACTGGAGAAATTTACATTTTCTACTAAAAGAATATTGAAAGTCGAAAATAACAAATTGTTACTTTGTAATGCTTGTAATATAAACTAACAATTATATTTTTATATTACAGTGTATTCTTATTCTTTTATATGCTTATTATATAGAATATATGGCTTTGTATTACAAAACACATTTTCATGTCATTGAAGGAAATTTAGATTATATTTTGGGAGAAATTTCCGAGGTCTGAACATTTTCTGTATCTGTGTATTACTCAGTAACTGTTTCTTAATCAAACGTTTAAAATTAATAAAAACCATCAACGTCAACAAACACATTCTTTACAAATAGGCCATTTCAACAAGTTGTCAAAAACTGCCTATGAGGACTGCATTATTCAGTTTATTTTTTCTTTTTATTAACATTTTTTTAGTTCAAGCAATTAGAAAGGCTCCTAAACATTAAAATAATGCAAAAATAGCAGATGAAGGGAAGGGGGGGATGTTAGGCAAGAGCATTTATCATTTTTTCTTTTCTTTTGTAATTAAGATACTACGTTTATATTTGTAGAAAATAATAAATAGCAGTACTACAAACAAACAGCATATATATCATATTAAATTAGGCCTAGCCAGACTCATGCATCTTTTTTGAGCAGTTTCTTAATCTTATAATTAGTATTAGACAAACTGCAATTAAAAACAACAAAAAACTGTAATTAAAAACAACAAATAACAGTAATAATAAAATAAACAATACTGTTTGATGAAATAAGGAAATTTATTTTATCATTGTAAAAAGATCAGCCTAATAACTGAATAAAACATGTGGTTTAAAATGAAATAAATTTACACAGAAATATTCTTTCTTACCCAATGCTTTTTATTGCAGTATTTGAAACTTAATATTTCCTATTAATTATTAAAATTAAACTATATTAAATTATGTACATACATTCAAAACAGTAATGCACTAAAATAAATACCAACATAAAATGCATTTCATTTGTTTATCAACTAAGTTTAGAGTTGCCATAGAAGCAATAGTAAACTTATAAAACTGTTTAACCTAGCATAAGCATAGTACACTTAAACAATATACTAAATTATATATATTATTGATAGCATAAGGTTGCTTACTATTTTAGGTTCCTTTTTTTTAATACATTATTAAACAAAACAAGAGTTACATATTACGATAGTAATTATTAAATTAATAATAATCAGTAATTTAAATTGATAACTTACAGAGAGATAAATATTTCATTGAAATCAGTAGTGTGCAATAATCTGCAATGAAAATAAAGGTACTAGCAATAAAATAGTAGAATGAAATTTCTAGCATTCTTGTCAAAATATCAGTGTAGCACATTTTTAAAATGGGAAAAACTAACAAGATAAAGGATTAGTATCTTAAGTAATTATATTTATGCATGTGTTTTTATCTGTAAATACAAATTTTAAAATGGCACCTTAATACAACTTAATGATAACTAAGAAAACAATGTTAGTTGCCATTTGGCACCCAACTGATGAGAGCTTTGACTAGTCTTTTTATAATGGTACCACCACTCTCCTCGTATTTTAGTTGGCGATGCCAGCACTCCAATTTCATATTTGTGTTTATGTCTAGTCCAGTTCTATAGCAATGGTAAGCCCATTTTTGAGGTCGTTTTAATGTTTTAAGTAAATGTTCTGAAAATAGTCAATGATTTTTTTCCAATAAACACTAAAGCTGCTAATAAAGTCATTCATTTGCTTGTAAAAAGTTACATATTTGCTTGTAAAAGTTACAATTTCTGAAAAAATTGTATCTATCTGTTCTTCGATAGCTTCTTTACTAGCACTTTCTTTCACCTTTGAATTTACATTTAAGTTCCAGTTTCTCACCACATGGCATGCAGTGTTCAAAATTAGCTGTCGTAAGTCATCAAATGCAACTAAATTATTGCATTTGATGAATGTAAAATTATTTCTGGTCGTCTAATTTGATGCCTAGGAAGTGTGTGACGCATGGTAAATGGACACAGGAAATAACCAATGGCGGATAAAACTGACCTGGGAGATTTCTCTCTAAAAACTCTTGCACCTGTTATTTGACAGTTTGGTAAAAAAAATTTATTGAATATAGGGATAGTTTCTTAAAATTTTAAGGTACTGCAAGTGTGAAATGGTGAACAAAGTATATTTTCGTATTTTTTTAACCCTTGCTTTCACAAGATCAAGGCATTACTGCAGAAAAATTGCTTTCAGGTGCCACTTGGCACGTTTGGCGAAAATCACCAGCACCGCACCTTCATGTATGGTTTAGAAGTTGCAACATTCTACTGGTTACATTTGCTATCTCTGGTGAACTAATGCACTTTTTGAATGAGGCGGGCTTAACTAAATTTCAACTTCAAAATGACCGTATCTTGGGAAAGCTTTATCAAAAATGTCTTACTCCTAATGTCTAATAAAATATTTTGATTTATAGAAGATAGTTCGTATTTCAAAATCCAGATGAATCATGCATACATATAACCTATGTAACCGATACATTATATCTCTGTGCACATACTGATATAACGTATGAGAAAAATAAATATATATAAATTAAATTGTATTTAAAAAATGTTGATGCATAGGTTAGAAAATATTGTTTTACTCGGAATCAGTCTTGGTTAGTGATATTAAAATGAATTTCAGAAATTGCAACTGGAAATTTTAATTTGACGCCTAAAATATTTACGGCAGACATCATATGACACCTTCTCTTCCCAATTTTTATCACTGATGGCATGAGCGTATATTTACAGTTATCTTGAAACACAACTTACCACGCATTATAATATGCATCAGTTGTCATCAGAAATGAGAACAGTAGTTTTCATATCAGGAATAAGTTTTGTAATTGCAAAGAAAAATGGTATAAACGTTTCAATGGCAGCCCTTGTAGAAAAAAAGTGTCAACTGGCAATCCTTCATGATTTTCATCGTTTACCATTACCTTAGTTAGCTGAAACCTATATTGATTAAGCCAGTGAGTCGAATCTATCATTGTACATATATGTTGTATAATTCCAATAGTTCTTGTTGAACTTCCTTCATAATTCCTAAAAGGAATTCATTTTAATTAGTATTTGGAAAGTCTTGCAATAATTCTCCAACAGGTTTATAAATGAGGATTGGATCATACTTATTCTCATTTTGCATTTTTTTTTTTTTTTTTTTTTTTTTTTTTTTCACTAATAAATTGACTAAAGCAGTATCATCTTTATATAAAATTGACTTATCAAGATGGAAAGCACTTTTAATATTATGAAGGTCTTTCCACATTGTATAACTATCTCTTGGTAGGTGAGTGCTTCTCTTTATCCCCTGTAATATTTTTGACATGGGTATACCAGCACTTAACGATGAGGCAAGATTTAATCTTTCCAACTTCTTTTTCATATACTACATGGACAGACTGGTAATAGACTTTTATTTCAGTAGCTTCGTTATGTTTCTGATGATACACTCTTAAAACTGTGCCTCTGATACAAGAGGCACATTTTGAATTTTTTTGCCTCTGAAAAATAAGAGTCACGAGGGTGCCTTTGAAATTAAGAAGCACGGGTGCCTTTGAAATTAAGAAGCACGAGTGCCTTTAAAATTAAGAGGCACCTGTTGCCTTTGAATTTAAGAGGCACCAGCCTTTGAAATTAAGAAGCACGTGGTGCTTTTGAAATTAAGAGACACCTGGTGCCTTTGAAATTAAAAAGGCACACATTTTCTTTTAAGAGACACATCGTAGCCTTGATTTTAAACTTAAGGGCCCGCTTCACTCACTGTCGCCGGAAGCCAAAGCCAATGTTATCCTTTGGGAAATTTTCTTTACAAAAAACTTATTAACTGATGAATATTTTTAAATTCTGTTTTCATATTCTGAAAATTCCCAACTATTAAATTGACGGACCTTTTTTAAAAATGTATTTTTTTAATTTTTAATATTTTATTTTGAAATTGCAAAATACAAAATTTCATATATTGAAAATTCGTATTTTGCAGCTACAAAATAAAATATAAAACATTAAAAAAAAATACTTAAAAAAAAAAGTCCGTCAATTTAACAGTTGGGAATTTTCAGAATGTGAAAACAGAATTTAAAAATATGCATTAGTTAATAAGTTATTTGTAAAGGAAATTTCCCATAGAATAACATTGAATCGGGCCTCAGGCGACGGTAAGTGAAGAGGGCCGTTAAGGCTGTACATCACAGTCAGATTACCTCTTTCTATCTTCCCGTGTTATGGAATGGGATTTTTATTGTTTCGTTTTATATAAGAATATCTCATTCAAAAATGAATTTTTCGAATTCTGTCTTTTGAGAATTTTTCTTTCTATAAGTCGCCTTTTAGCTTATGAGCAACTGTTTGAAAAAATAAATTTAAATATTTTATTTAGAAATCCAAAGTTACAGTTCTAAATTTACTTAATGAGATAAAATATCTAATTTACTAACCCCAACACAGTAAACAATAGAGAACATTCCATTATCCCAGCTGCATGGCAACACCTCTTACAAGAATCCGAAGTGAAGCGAAGGAACTCTAACAACAAACCGCGAAACCATAAAACGAAGGACGAAGACGTAACAAGTGGCTCTGAAGATGATCACGATTGTGATCGAAATTGATTAGCCAAAATTGAAAAGCCTATATAAGGTATATTTTAAATGAAATAAAATTAGTTCGCTTTTCATTAAATTTATATGAAATTAATTAGCCGCTACCGGGCATGTACTTCCTTCGGAAGATTATCGACGTGGAACTACGTCCTTTAGATGAAACCCCTTCAAGATTTAACGACGTTCTCTTAATTTGTATGTATGCTCATAATTTTTAACCCTTTTAAAATGTTTTTAAATTTTACATTTTAACGTTTTTAACTATTTACCATTCCTTTTAGAACTTTTTATGTATGTTACAATTATACTTGTGATATTTTTTCTTTTATTTCCCTATCGTTTGAATGTTATATTTACAACTTAAACTCTTATAAACTTTAAAATATTCTATCTTTTGGTCATCACTGACCTCCCAAGCTTCACTTTCATAACTCTTTTTCAGCAATTTGCTCATTCTATTTAACTTCACGGTTCTTCTAGGCCTCCCGATTTTTCTTATAATGTCCCTTTCTACCCTATACAATAGCCTAAAAAATAACTCTAAAAAACTTACACGCGAAATTAACCATAAAACCTTTCTAGAAGACTGCTTGCACTTCAAAACTATTCCTAAATTTATAAAAACAAATTCAAACTTCATAAATAAACATTATAAACACCTTGCCAAACAATTTGAAATTTCAATTTTAAAGAAAATTATTAAACAAAAATCCGTTCTCATCTTCAAATTAAAAATAGAAAACAGTAAACTCAAACACGATCTAAAATTGAAAACTAAACCTGAAGAATTCAACCACCTAACCAACAAAATTAACCATTTCACAGAAATCGAACAAAGTATTATACAAAAGCGGCACCAGAAAAAATTGCATAACTTAATCATAAAAGAAAACCCTAACCTTATAAAAACCCATACCCCTACAACTCACCCATATAATAATCTTTCTACATTTGAACTAAACTCACATCAAGACTCCCTATTAAAATTAGGCGCTAAATATATCCTAAATGACAAACCAAACTTAAATGATACAATAGCTCACATAGAAACCGCCATTGACTACATTCCAGCTTTCAAACAACAAACAATCCGGAACACCGCTATAAAATCCATCTCTAAAGTAAATAAAACCTATAATGACTCCGAAGACATCAAATGTCTTAAAAACTTAAAAAACAATCGTGATTTAACTTTTCTTATGTCAGACAAAACAAATCTTATTACCATTATGGACCGAACCCATTATAATGAAATGATGCAAGAAACCATTGAAAAACTAAAAGCTACAAAAACCCACCCCTCACCTCTTAATAAACTCATAAGTAAAACAAAAGATCTTATAAAAACAGGCCAATGGCCCAACAATAACAAACCTACATTCAATAACCATGCCTCCACAATACCACGTCTCTTTGCTAAATATAAAGATCACAAAAACCCCCCCTCTCTCCGCCCTATTGTAAATAAAGCTGAAGGCCCAACCTACCATCTCGAAAAATACATGAAAAGCATTTACATAGCCCTTCTCCCTCCCTCTAACTACTCAATAAACTCAAATGAAATGTTCCTAGATAAACTCCGTAATACAAATATAAATTATACCGATAAACTCGTTAGTTTTGATGTAAAAGATCTCTACCCCTCCATCAATATTTCTGAAATCACAGCAATTATTAATACTAAATTAACCAACATATTTGGAGACAATAAAACCAGTGAAACTTTAATTAGAGCAAATAACCTCCTCCTTAATGAATCATATTTTAACTTTAATAATAATACTTACCATCAAAATCAAGGCGTCCCTATGGGGAGCCCTATCTCAGGTATCATTGCCGAATTGAAACTCCGCCTTATTGAAAATTCAGCCAACCATATAATCAAAAATTGTAAACTTTGGACTAGATATGTGGACGACATCTTTGCCATCATTCCAGACACTGAAAATCCAGATAACCTTCTAACAAACCTTAATTCCTTAGATAATAACATTAAATTCACAATTGAAAAAGAAACAAACAATACTCTAAACTTTCTTGATATAAAAATCATAAAAAATCCTAATAACACCATCGACACTACCGTTTACAGAAAACCCACTACTAACACTGAAATTATAAACAAAAATTGTAAAACCCCCATCACTTACAAATTATCCGCCATTCAATCTTATATCAACCGCGCTATTCTAATCTGCTCTAACAAACAATTACTAAATAAAGAACTTAACAATATCAAAAAAATCGCCGCAAAAGCTAACTACTCTAAAAATCTTATAAATAAATTATACAAAAAACGCCTAAAATCTCTTAACAAAATCAATAACGCCCAGAAACCTAAACCTAATTTTACCACCGCAATCCCTTTTTGTAACGGCGCCAGCATTAAAATAAAAAATGAAGCCAAAAATAATAACGTAAACATTCCAATAAAACCTGACAAAAATATCTTTCAACACATCCGGAACGAAAAAGACCCCATTCCACAAAACCACACCCCCGGAATTTATAAAATCAACTTCGAACATATCAATAGTAAAAAAGCCTGCTACATCGGGATGACTAAACGAAAAATAGCCGATCGTGAAAAAGAACACCGCGCAGATCTTAAACTAGGAAAAACCTCTACCGCTTTCTCCACTACCCATAATAACAACCCAATAAACATTAACTCTATTAACATCCAAAAAATAGCTCCCTACAATAACCATAACTACGCTCTAAAACGGGAGGCCCTTGAAATTATCACTAACCCCAACACAGTAAACAATAGAGAACATTCCATTATCCCAGCTGCATGGCAACACCTCTTACAAGAATCCGAAGTGAAGCGAAGGAACTCTAACAACAAACCGCGAAACCATAAAACGAAGGACGAAGACGTAACAAGTGGCTCTGAAGATGATCACGATTGTGATCGAAATTGATTAGCCAAAATTGAAAAGCCTATATAAGGTATATTTTAAATGAAATAAAATTAGTTCGCTTTTCATTAAATTTATATGAAATATCTAATTTACTTTTTCAAAAAACTTATCACAAACTAAAAGGCGACATATTCAAAAGACATAATTTGAAAAACTTCATTTTCGAATCAAATATCCTTACAATACGAAGGAACAAAACTCCCATAAGTTAACACAGAAAGGCTCTCCTGTATGCGATAATTTTTATTTATAGAATTACTCATTACTTAACGTATTTTTATTAATTCCATTTTTCCATTCGGAAAAATTACAACAGTTAAATTAGTACTAGTTTTCTAAAAATTGATTTTTTAGAATTATAATTTTTGAATTAAAAAATGCGAATATTATCTAAGTGTATTTTCTCATATTCTTGTCTCTAAAATAAAGTAAAAAATAAAATTTTGGTAAACAAGTGTTAATTTAATGGTTGTAATTTTTTTGAATGGAGCTTTGATAAAAAAAAAAAAAAAAAAAAAAAAAAAGAGTTAGGTGATAAAAAATTCTATAAACAAATTTCCCCATATAGTTGCATTGGATTTGTAGCTTGAAGACAAGGAAATTGCAAGAGGGTTTTGAGGAGTCCTAAGTACTTCTTATTTGACAGTCCATTTTCGGTGACTTCTACTAGTAGTTCTAATTTACATATATTGAATAATATGATGACATTTCTTATGATGTAATTAGTACGACTTTTTTTTCCTCCAAAAACTATAATTTTTATCCCCCCCCCCCCTTTAAAAAAAAGCGAATGCTAGATATAGATAATGTAGATAAAATACTTATTGAAATTATTTTAAGCAGGTTTTTAAATTAAATAAATGTGGCGGTGAAAAAGTTATAGATAGATAACATTAGAACTTTGATGAATGGAAATTACAATTTTGCAGAAGAAAATTTATAGTAAAAAAATTTTTTAATCCATTCTCAAAAATGGACAACTCAAATCAAATAACTAGTTAAAGAAAAATATTTATAAAACATATCTTTTCGATTTTCTTTATTGGGCCATTTGATTTAGTTTTAGGTGTTGCTGTTTCTACATTGCGTGAACACCTGCTTTCTTTTGCCTGTTAATGAATGCCTTGAAAATGCTAAATTATATGAACCCCTAGACATTGTCAGAAGTTTATTATATTTATACATTTAAGAAAATAAATGTTAGAGGTTTTTATTTCTACATTTAGATTTACTTTATACGTTGTATAAGTATTACAGAGAGTTAGACATATTCCAACTTATAAAACTGCTCAATTTGTAATTTGTACTAAGTAATTCTGGGGGGAAAAATGTTATATTTATACATTGGGTTATTAAAAAAATAATATAAAAAAAATAAATAAATAAACTAAAAAAATATTTATTTTATTTATTTATAAATAAAATAAATATATAATTTATTTATAAATTAAATAAGTTAAATATTTATTTACTTTTTTTTTTAAGGGGGGGGGGGTGACTGATTTATTATACTATTTATTTACCATATTTACACACATTCAGTGTTCCAGTAATTAACGCTGCCAGTTTTTCATTTTACCAGTAATCGGCACCCTATGTTCCAATGTGTGGCACTGCTATTTATTCATTTTAGCAGTTATTAGCACTTTATACTCCAGTGTTTAACTTACAATGTTAAAATTCTCATGTGTAAAATATATGCTTTTATTATTTTTCTTATTTATTAATTATTTCGGGATGGATGTCAATTACTGGAGCATGTCAATCACTGGTGCACCTACCTACTAAAAGGTTTATGGTTGTTTGGACATAAATAATTGTATATATCCCCCCAATTTACGGGGTTAAGCTTATGTATATGTTAGCTTGCATGGATCAGATGCAAAAAAATATATATCATTCATAAGAAGTGACCAAAAAAGTACTTATAGGAATGCACATGAATATAGCTCATTAACTACGCTTCTGAATTAAGCGCAATCTTTCATATAGAGGGGGGGGGGAAGATGCAGCATAAGAGCCACAACATTTATCGCAGCTTTCATGCTGTTTTCGTAGCAAAATTTCTGTATTTTGAAAACAATTAGTCAACATATCTTTTTCCTGATGGCAAATCAAGCTTAATGATTTTGACCCAAAACAACTGTTATTTGCTTTTTTTACATTTATGTTTTTTTTTTTTTTTTTTTTTAATCTTTAAAGTATTGTTGCGTTTGCGCAACTAATATTAACATATTAAAAATTAAAATATATACAAATTAATAAAATTTAAGTCTAATATCTCATAATTTGCAATTATTTTCTAAACTTCACATATTAACACTTCTTTTATAAAATTGATAATCATAAAATTTAAAATGTTTGTAAATTACAGTTAATCCAGCAATGCAATTTAAAAATCCAATACTTTCTATCTTCCCACCTTCTTCCCTTTTCTTCCTAGTTCTTTCCTTTTAAGAAAGTAATTTGAATTAAATTTCAGAATAATTTATTGAATACAAAAATACTTAAATTTTGAAAAAAAAAAAAATAATAATAATAATAAAATAAAATAAAACTTAAATGAAAAAAATCCTTTAATTAAAAGATAATGCTGAAAAGAAAATTCTTTTGAGCAAATTATTCCTACAATAATTATTTTACTGTTTGTCAGTCTAGTATTTCTGCTATTTAGAACATTTACAAGGGTCACAGTGTTGCTATATTTGTATGCGTTATCATTAGTCTTTTGCCACTATTATTTGAGATCAATAACTTTTAAAATATTATAACATTAAAACTTCAAGATTTTTTTTATTGCTTATTTATTTATTTTTTTTTATAGTGGTAACAATATAATAAAATGCATATAAAATATAGAAACATTGCGACTCCTGCACTCAATATCTAAAATTTCAGCACTGCTAATTCCACAAAGGAGATAAACATAAAATATTAGAATTTTCTTCAGATTTCCTTACTAAAATCATTATAACATTTTTAATTATGTTTAATTACCACTGATAACCTAATGAATAAATGAATAAAAATAAATTGTTAGAGTTTTGTTGCTTAATATTTAGAAAATGTAGTAAATATAAAATAATAGCCAATTAAAAAATTATATTTTATTAGCATTCACATCAACATTTTAAATATTTTAATCAAATGATTTGACAAAAATTGTTTTGAAAATGTCTTAAACAGTTACAATTTGAACTAATCTAAAAAAATGACTCCATGTTATGGGGAAGTTTAGAATGAAATATACTCTGATAAGTAAAATTGACACTTGTTCCCTGTAATTTTTTTTTTTTTTTTCGCTATAATAAAATACTGGGCACTGGCCTCTTCTGCTGAGAACATTCACCTAAAAGAAAAAAAAAAAAGATGCTTAATGATTTTATGTTTATTCATGATAAATTTAAATATCTGATAAAAATATTTTAGAAAAATATTTTGTCTGTTAGATGATTAATTTTTTAAATAATATGCATTAATAAAACTACTTAAAATACATTAATTTTTTTTTTTTAATGTTATTATACATCCAGAAGCAGAATTTTCTGTATCTACCTGCAGCAAAGCAAAATTTATTAGTGATTCCGATTAAATTTAGTATAAAGGAGAGTAAGCAATTGATAAAATATGCAAAAAGTACACTTACAAAAAATAAAGAAAGAAATAAAGAAAATAAGTCATCCATCAGTAGCCAAGTGGTTCTGTGCTCAAACTGGTAGACAGGAAGTGATGGGTTAGATCCCAGGTTGTACTCGTCAGATTAGCTATTTGGAGCTTTCTGTAGTTTTCTCTGAGACTTGTATAAATATAAAGGATAGGTTCCCTTAGTAAGACCCCCATGGAGAGCAACCCCTTAGGCTCAGGTCACTAGTGCAGACAATTGTTCTTAAGCCGAACATCAGGTCACCGGATTCCAGATGGCAAAAGCACACTGTAGAAATAAATTATTCTAACATAAAAAAAAAAAAGACTATGTTTTCACTAATATCAACATGTAAAACCTCATTTAATAAGATGATGTAACAAAAATACACATCAGAAAAAAAGTTCACTTTACAAAGCACAAAATTTTTTATGTGTCACATCATTACAGGGAGAATAAAAACTAGTATGTTGTGGCCACCACAAGACTTTCTTTTATATTTTCCTACACAAAGTCACTCAGTAACAATATTTGAAAAGTTTTTTTTTTTTTTTTTTTTTTTTCGCTAAGAGTAAAAAAAAAAAATCTATAACTTTGTTTTAAATTACCACAGATTTATAGTTCAAGCATTCGTTTTAAAGATATTGACGAGACCTTTCGAAAGATACCCATTTTGAAAATTTACTCCCTGGGGGGAAATCCCCCCCCCCCCAGGGAGTAAACTTGGAGCATACAACGCACGATCTATATTTAAATTTTAACGTATAATTCAAATGATAAAACTGTTATTTAGTGAAACATACTTACTTTATCCTTAAGTAATTTTCTATCCACTGTTCATGCTGGCTACGCCCAATACAATAAACTGTTTTATATTATCGTTAAAACTTCAAATTAAGCGATGTATTTCAAATTAAGCGATGTACAGGAAGTGTTGGGTTTTATCCCAGGTCGCGCTCGTTAACCTATCTATTTGGAGCTTTCTATGGTTTTCTCTGAAACTTGCATAATTATACAGGATAGGTTACCTGAGAAAGACCCCCATGGAGAGCAACCCCTTAGGCTCATGTCACTAGTGTAATGACAAAAGCACACTGCAGAAGTAGATTACTTTAACATATAAACATCGACTATGTTTTCACTAATATCACCATGTAGAATCTCATTCAATAAGATGATGTAACAAAAATACTCATCAGAAAAAACTTCAGTTTACAAAGCACAAAATTTGTTATGTGTCACATCATTAAAGGGAGAATAAAAATAAGTTATTATAATTCTAATAAATTTCATCCCTGAATGCAAAATTAAAATATTTTTTACCATACTTAAAGAATATATATATATATATATACTTGTGGCATACAACGCACGAACTCTATTTAAATTTTAAAATAAAATTCAAATGAATAAAACTGTTATTTAGCAAAATATACTTACTTTATCTCTGAGTAATTTTTTATCCACTGTTCATGCTGGCTACGTTCCAAGAAATTGTTTCGTATTATCGTGTTAACTTCAATTCAAGTGATATACAATCTTACTCCGTGTCCAACACAGACGTAAACAGCCTCCATTTTGAACACTGATGCATGCTGGGGTAAGTTGTTACGCATACTCAGTTTCGTTAAATGTAGCGCTGAGAATCTGAATAGCTGTATAAAAGGCACATATGCGCGTTTGTGCACGGCTGTGTCTCTCACCGAGATCGAAGTGCGATCGGTGCCTTTCACATTTAGTTGTGTCTTCTACATTTCTTCCAGTATCAGAGGCACTTTGACGGTGAGCCTCTTATAGTAGAATAATAGAAGGCATAATTTACTCGTGCCTTATATTTAAGAGCTACAGTTTTAAGAGTGTACACTCATAAATGCTGGGCAAGTGTGTCCTATCTTTATACATCCCAATTTTTTCAAATGTCTATGTCTATTTTCTATAGGACTATATATTCCACTTCAAAGACAATCATAGTACATACATTTTATGTCACTTTTCTTTGACGAATTTCAGAAAATAAAAAAAGCTTGATAACTTATTCTCAATGCTATTTCTTTTTTTTTTTTCCAATCTAGAAAGCCAGATTTACAGTTCCGACATTTTCAGAATGAATATTCCTTAAATGAGAAGAGAAATGTTTTTCCTCAAACTGAAATTACGCGACATTTTTTGCAAATAATTGGATCACGCAAAAATTAGCGACATTATAATATAAATAATAACAAGATAATGAAACTAGAAAATACGAGAAAACAATAAAACACGCGTCCTTGTTCATTATTTATATCTCCAAGGCTTCCGTATGCCGTAGAGAGAATCGTTCACAAAATGATTCGTTCTCTGAAAGTCAGACCTATCCTCTTGCGCATGCGTTAAAAGACTGCCGTAAGCCCATTAAAGTTACGGCTGCCGTAGCTCTAACCACTTCGTTACTTTAAAGTTGCGGTGCCATATTTATTAGCGTTACATGAAGACGCGATAACGAAATCCAGTTTCAATAAAAAGCTTCTAAAAATTTTATTTATTATTATTTAAATTTTTATTTTGTGCTTTTTAGTAACTAGATAAAAAGCCATTTAAAAAAACTCTTCAAAAGTTATTAGGATACTGTGTACACAACGATATATTTCCTTTTATCAACTGACACCTTTTCTATTAATTATTTGCAAAAATTAACCTGACGCTCTAACCCACTGAGCCATTAGAAATACAATGAATTGCTTACTTTTTTTTTTTTTTTTTAGTGGAAGCGTCTTGCTCTTTTATCGTGACAGAAAACGCGATGACAAATTCAACTTCATATAATAATATATAATATATATATAAAGCTTCTAAAAATATTTATTTATGTATTTTGTACTTGAAACTTTTAGTTTTGAGCTTTTTTAATACCTAAAAACATTTTGTGTTTTCTAATATCTAAAAAAAAAAAAAAAAAAAAAAAAAAAAAACTTAAAAAATGTCTTTGAAAATTCTTAAGATATTGTGTAGTCAACGAAAAAATTTCTTTTATCAATTGACACATTTTCTACTAATTATCCTCAAAAATTAACACGCCGGACCACTGCGTTAATAACATGACGCTCTGACCAACTGAGCAACGGAGCCACAAACGGAACGGCTTGTATTTACTTTAATTGTTTACTAGCGTAGCACGATGACCAAGTCAATTTCTAATAAAAAGTTTCTAAAAAATTTATTTATTTATTTATTTTTACATACATTTTTATTTTGTGCTTTTTGTAACTAGATAAAAAGCCGTTTAAAAAACTCTTGAAAAAATATTAGGATACTGTGTACACAACGAAATATTTTCTTTTATCAATTGATAATTTTCCTATTAATAATTTGCAAAAAACAACACCTCGGCCCGGCGAGGATCGAACATACGACTCTCACATTAGCAACATGACGCTGTAACCAGCTGATTCATTAAGAAATACAATGAGTTGCTTACTTTTTTTTTATATATATATATATATATATATAATGGAAGCGTTTTGTTTTTTTAACGTGACAAAAAGCCGATGACAAATACAATTTCATATAATAGTAATATATAATATATATATACATATATATAAAGCTTCTAAAAATATTTTTTTATGTATTTTTTACTTAAACCATTTTATTTTGTGCTTTTTTTAATATCTAAAATGTCTTGTGTTTTCCACTATCTAAATAAAAAAATGCTTCTTAAAATAACTCCTCAAAAAATTCTTAGTATAAGCAACGAAAAATTTTCTTGTTTCAATTGACACCTTTTCTACTAATTATCTGCAAAAATGAAAACGCTGGGCCTTCCGGGGACCGAACTCATGACCACTGCGCTATTAACGTGACGCTTTTACCAACTGAGTCAAAGAGCGACAAGTAAGTTAGTTTATATTTAAAATGAAGGCGCATTGTTCACTAGCGTGACACGAAGACACGATGACCAAGTCAACTTCAATTAAAAACCTTCTAATAAACGGAATAATTTACACAACGCAGAAGAAAAAGTAAAAAATGCAGTTTTCTGTGCTAAAAGATAAGGAATTATACGCAATAACATAGGACACATGCAAAAGAGTAAACTTTATAGGAAGTGGATGAAATAAAACAAAAGAATCTATACACACCTTGCTGTCTTTTAAATTGCGAAATTGTGAGCTTTATAAGCTAATACTTACAATCAAATTGAAGAACAAATCAATTACAACAATGCGACGAAAGTTAGTTGCTGCATGACGACGCCATTAAAATAAAACACGAACGAAAACGATGGTCTTTACGCTTAAGGAATGGAATAGACCCTGCTTCGGTTGCTTCCTATTAGTTCAAAGCAAAACGTGTACGTTTCAGCTATTCGTCTCCGATTGCGTTAAAGGAAAGGAAAAGCCTTCGAGCATGCCCAGATCGTACGATTTTGGTCTTAAGGAAAGTGTTTTGTGTTTTAATATAATAGATACTATTGCTCATCTCATCGCATTGATAATTTATTATAATGTAACAAATACTTTTTTATGATATAACATACTGGAAAGAACAAAAGTTCTCGTAATTTAGAAATAAGTCAAAAGGTAATAAAAATTATTTTCGCCAAAATGTCGCAAAACTCGTAAAGATATCAAAGGATTTCCCTTATCACCCTCAACTTATTTGGAAGTGATAAAATCGTCGCTGCCTACGTCGTGCTTGATTAACAGGTGTCAACTCATGAAAGGCGCACTATAGGCCACATTTCTTTCCCTACCGCATAATAATAACATCAATAAGTATGAAGCAATGAAATAAATAAAATTTTCTATTTTGTTATTATTATTATTATTAATATATTTTTATATGTACAGTCGGTAACAAAAGTGTCCGAACACTAGCAAAAATTCCTATATAAAAAAAGTTCACTGCATGCGGTTTTGTTAAATAAATCCTCATTGAATCCTGTTCTTAGTCAGTGTAAGAATATGATTCGATAAGGATTTATTTAACAAAACCTTTCGAAGTGTACATTTTTTACATAGGAATTTTTGCTAGTGTTCGGACACTTTTGTTACCGACTGTATATATATATATACACTAAGCGACAAAAAAAAAAAAAAAAAAAAAAAAAAAAAAAAAAAAAACCGCACTGCAGAAAAATTGACTTATACCTTTTTAATTTGTAATAACTTCGAAATTAATGGTTGAAACAAATAAAACGGTCATGTTTGCATAATATCAAAGAGATGAAATTATACCTATGTACATTTTTGATTTAATAATTAACTTTATTACACTCTACGAGGTAATTATTAAAAATCTGCATAAAACATCCTTTTTAAACGAAATATAATAAACATATACTTTTTACTGTATTATGATTTATTATATGATATAAACAAGTTATATTTTAATACATGAAATAAAACTATTTATTTGTTAGATCTAAGCAATTTTTTAATAAAAAATATGTATTCTGCATTGAGTTATTCCACCTTTATATGGAATTACTGCTTTAATGCGCAATGGCATAGTATTATACAGGGTTTTAATATACGCAATGGTTAGAGAACCGGCAGCCGGGTGTCTATTATATACCCGGCAGTTCTGACGCTTGCGCAGTATGACTGCCGGAGGATTTATTATTCATCTGCCGGTAAAGTGAACGACTTTTATCAATACGTGCTTTTGATAATTCATATTGCTGCTTTAATTCGCATTCATTGGTACTGACCACGTTTTATATTTTAACTCTCTCCCTTGAATTATCTCGTTAAATATTTGTTTCATTATTCAGTTTATTTTCTCTTATATTTCTTGCTTTATCTGCTACGTTGTCTTTCGTTAAATAAGTTAATAAAATTAAGCTAAATAAATCGCTCAAATGCTACAGATATTTCTGAGATCTTATATTACTTCAGAATGCAAATTAAAAATAAAAATTTAAGAAAATTGATAATGCATATGATTGAAATATACGTGTATAAAATGGGGAAGGGGGGGGGGATTTACATTACAAAAAAAACATCACATTACTAACGTATTATTATATTTGGATTTTAAAAATTAAATATATTTTTTAAATTAATCAGTATATTAAAAGAAATTTAATTTTTGAGCTTTGCATGATTTCTCGAAAAATTACTCTAATTTATTACTATATTCTTATTTTTATTTTTATTTTTTTAATTAAACATATTTTTAAAATATTTAATTTAATCAGTATAGTGCAAAAAAAATTAATTTTTCAATTTTTCGTGGTCTCTCCAAAGATCATTCTAATTCATTGTTATATTTGGATTTTCAAAAACTAAATATGTTTTTTAAATCTTCAATGTAATAAACATAGTACAAGAAGTTTAATTTTTAAACTTTGCGAAATTTCTCCAAAGATTTTTCTAATACATTATATTTATATTATTAAAAACTAAATATATTTTTAAAAATTGTAGTTAAATCAGTATGATACAAAAACTTTAATTTTTAAACTTTGCATGATTTCTTGAAAGATTATTTTAATATATTATTATATTTTGGTTTTTAATAAGTAAATATATTTTTAAAAATTTATTTTAATCACTATAGTAAATAAATAAATAAATAATTTTTGAACTTTGCATGGTTTTTTCATATACAAATTTATTATTATATTTGGATTTTTAGAAACAAAATTTATTTTTTAAAACTTTAATTTAATCAATATAGTACAAGAAATTTAATTTTTAAGCTTTACATGATTTCTCGAAAGATTATTCTATAATTTTATTTTATTAATTTTTGATTTTTAAAAACTAGATATATTTAAAAAAATAATAATAATAATAATCAATATAGTACAAGAAAGTTATTTTTCAACTTTGCATGATCTCTCCGATGATTATTCTAATATATTATATTTCAATTTTTAAAAGCTAAATATATTAAAAATAATAATAATAATAATTCAATCAGTATCGTACAAAAATTTTAATTTTTAACTTTGCATGGTTTCGCCAGAATAGTTTCTATCATTATATTAGGATTTTTAAAAACTAAAATATTTAAAAATAATTAATCTAAATTTTAATTTAATCAGCATAATATAAGAAATTTGATTTTTCAAATTTGCGTTATTTCTCCAAAGGTGTTTAGAAAATCTGTGGTTTCAAATCATTTCGAAAGAGAGCAGCATCAGCTGGATTGATCACAATGTTGACTGATTAACTCTTTCGGTCCCATGAAAACGAAATTTTCATCTACCTCAGGATCCCAGACAAACGGCCGAGATTTCACCCCCACGGAAGCACAGAGCGGCTGCTTTTTCTATTCATGTGCGTGTCATTTCAACACGCCTTAACATTAGGGGAAGAATGGATTATTGTCTGGTCCAGTTTCACTGCAGAGTGCAAATCTTTAGGACAAGAAAACTCCCTTCCCTATCCGTTCTTGTCACCATAAAGTTAACCCGCCCACTTGTCATCTGCACTGACAACTAACCGCGGAAAAAGACCATCGCGAAGATAAAAGAGCGAAAAGGGGGGGGGGGGATGAACGATCTCAGGCGTTTTAGGGCCGGAATGGGACTGAGAGCTTTTGGGCGGATTCGGCCGTTACGGGAACGAAAGAGTTAAAAAACCGCTACCGGCGCTATTTATTCATTTGCTTGTTTGTGAATTGTTAAAATACACATCAGACTTATATGCTTGACTGACACTATTTATTGTTTACTTTTATGTATTTACCTGTTAGGAATGAGAATCATTCAAAAAATATTCCTTCTCTGTTTCACCCGGCACTTCAGCTACATACAGATCAAGTATGCCATACCCGGAAGTTCTAATGCGCAAGCGCAGAAGACTGCCGGGTCTATAATACTGCCGGTTCTCTAACCACGGCCTTTAAAATAAATATTAGAAAATTCTCTGTGCCAAATATCATAAATAATTTTTTCTAGTCCTTGCAGAGTTGTAGGTTGAAATTTTTTTATATTCGCCCCTTTCCCGCGCTTTTTTATAGACTAAACATTTTCGAGTGGATTGAGATTAGGACTATTTCCAAGTGTGATGAAAAAGAAATTGTACGATATCTTTGTGGGATTTAACTTAAAAAAGATATGATTGCTTGCAGAATTATATATGCTCATGGGATAGGATAGGTAGTTTTAACAATTTGAATCGAATAAACGCACCACAGACGCCCTTTAGTATAGTGCAATAATCTTGAAATTCTGTTTGCGGGAAAGTCTGAGATAACTTCAAAATAGTCGGTCAGGCGCCCTTTTTATAATGGCCGCGTTTTATTTCAAGTTAATTGATCCCTTGAGCATATAAATTTGCCCGACTCATTAAAAATTTATGCACCTTGTTAATGTATGGAGAATGTGTCACTATTTTATGAATGCAATTTTCAATCATTCGGCAACATTTTTATCTTCTTACTACTTTTTTTTTTTTTTTTTTTTTTTATCAGCCCGAAATAAAATAATCTTGACTTATCAGAGTGGTCAACTGAAGTCTTGTTTTTTTAATTCTTTTCCTTAGTAATGGCTTCTTTTTTTTTTTTTTTTTTTTTTTTTGCAGATCTTCTTGTTTTTATCATACTTTGTTTAATTATTCCCGCACTGTTTTTGAAGAAATTATTTTACTATGCACTTTTTTTTAATCTTTTCTAAGTTATGAGCACGTACAAATCGATTTTTTAAAACTTTTGTTTCTTAGCTTGCCATCATCTCGATTGGATGGGCAACATGGCCGCCTAAAGGCACTTTTTCCGATTAAACATCCAAAAAATTGTATATCTTCCTAAAAATCATCTCAGGAATATTTCGTTAACATTTAATTAATTTGCCATCCCACGTATTAAAATATTTTTTGACTTTCATTCTAAAATTAATACTTTTTGTGGCATCGGTAAATGCCTTATACTTGCCATTTTTGAAATATTTTCTAAAAATATAATTTTCCTGACAGTTGCATTTTATTTTTAACACTTGGCTCAATCCTGAAATGTACGTGGAAGGCAATGTACTAAAATCTGTTCAAAAGTTTGCTTTTTAAATAATAAAATTGGCGGTTGCAAAAAGGAAAATATCCAAGTGCGGCTTTTTATTTATTTATTTTTATTTTATTTTATTTTATTTTTTGTCGCTTAGTGTATGTGTGTGTGTGTGTGTGTGTGAAGATAAATTTGAGAAATGAATTATAATCTCAAAATTCAGCGCTGCCACAGACTAGCGTCTGCAGCGAGTGCCGAAAATTTTGAATTCCATCTCCCGCTGACAATGAAATATTGAGTTCAATCTACATATTTTCTTATTTTCTAAAGCGTAGGGAAATTTTCAAGAAGGGGAATAAAGTTATTCCTTAACACGCACAAACATCAAACCGTCTCAATTATATATATTAAAAACAAATACTATTTTATTTACGAGACAAAACTTAAAGTTAAAATACATTTAAAAACAAAATATACATATAGAAATAATTAAATTCTAGACGTTTCGAAACCCGTTCGGGAAATCTAGATTTTAATTATCTTTATATGTATATTTTGTTTTTAAATGTATTTTAACTTAAGCTTTGTCTCGTAAATAAAATAGTTTTCGTTTTTAAAGTTATTCCTGTTGTTACGAGAAAAATAGTTGCATTGAAAGAAACAAATATTCTAAATGAATTAAAGAAATTCATTAATTAATCTATTAATTTGATTCACTTTAAATAATTTGCTTTATAATGTACTCAGAAATTTCCTGAAATAAATTATTTTTGTGAAATATTTTTAAAAGTTTTCACACAAAACTGTTCAGAAGTTTTGTGAATATAACCAAATATCTTTTTAGAGTAAAATAATCCTTTTAAAATATAAAAAATTGTGTTATTTTATTTTTTTTTTTAAATAATATGCATTAACTGTGAAAGCGAAGTGTATAAGAATTATGCTTATAGGGCATATTATGTTTTGTTTTTATTCAAAAATCAGTTCAGGATTAAATTAGACTCCTAAAGTATGCAAGAATGCGTCTGTTGTATTTTATAATATTTTATTTTGCTTGTAATAATAAGTTAGTATGAACTGAACTTTTACCTTGAATTTAATTAACAATTCGAAAATTTTATGATTGTACATTTTGTTTTACTACGTGAATTAATTACTACATATTAAGGAGATAAGAACTTTTTATTATTATTATTATTATTAGAATAAGGCACATTAGAAAAGTTAAGTGTTAAAATCGACTTACATTATGCTTAATTTTTTTTCAAATAAGTATACATTTCTAAATGCTATAAACATTTATTTATTTATTTTAACAAAGAAACTATACAATTCAGCATGCTTTCAGTTTATATTTTGTATTTCATAGTGTTTTTATCTTGTTGTATCTAGATACATTCAAAGATGCACTTGGAAAAAACAGTAACAGAGAGAATAATTGATACTTTTTCCATAACATGAAATGTAACAAACTTATTTTAAATAAAATTATTAAATTTATGAAAGTTATTACAGTTAAATTTAAGAACTTGGTTCCATGCTAATGGAAAAATATCATGTTATTTTGCTTTTCTCTATATATTAAAAAAAGAAAGTTACTGTCGCTGGCGTCAAATTTTTTTGTCTGTGACACCATCTTCTCGCGGCGTGCAGGGTCCTTTGTATCATGAGAGGTATCAATGTGTTCCGAATATGCCAAGTAAGACATTTCAGCTGCTTAGAAATTTCTATCAGTTTAATTAAAGAAGTTATTAACTAAAAACGACAGGTTTATAAAGTTACTCTATTTGCCACCTAGAAAAAAAGTTTCTCCCAGTGACGTTGTTCTTCTGTCATTAAGTCATTTTACACGGTAAAATTAAAATATGATCCATGGTTGTAAGTAGGTAGGTATGTAGGTTGGGTTTAACGTCGCACCAGTACAGCGCTATGGATAATTGGCGACGATCTGGGACGCACCCCTAGGGATGTTCCGGAGACATGCAATCACAATTGTAATACTCCACGGAGGGGATGGCTCCCCCGCTTTGGTGATTCCCAGATGTATAGTTTTAATGGGAATATGGAGGACTTAGCCGCCACGACGGATTTTATGTGCTCCAGCCACCATTAGTGTACACGACGGTCTTTTGCTGGCTCGAGTATCGAATCAGCAATCTTCCAATTACGAGCTCGGCGCTTTATCGACTGGGGTACCGCGGCCTGGAACCATGGCTGTAAAAAAGAAAGAAAATAAATGTCAGTGTTGCTATTAGTAAATTTGTTTCTCTACTTTTAAAAAATTAATTTTCTTACACGAGAAAATTAAAAAATGATCCATGGTTGTAGGTAGGTAGGTGGGTAGTTAGGTAGGTTGGGTTTGACGTTGCACCATTACTGCACTACGGACAATTGGCGATGGTCTGGGACGCACCCCTAAGGATGTTCCGGAGACATGCCACCACAGGTTTGGTCCTACACGGAGGGGATGGCCCTCCCGCTTTGGTGACCCCGAGAGGTATAATTTTGATGGGAGCATGAAGGACATTGCAGCCACGACAGATTTTACATGCTCCAGCCACCATTAGTGTACACGACGTTCTTTGGCTGGTTCGAGTACCGAACCTGCAATCTTCCAATTACGAGCTCGACGCTCTACCGACTGGGGTACCGCGGTCCAGATCTATGGTTGTAAAAAAGAAATAAACAGGGTCATATACGAAAGCTAGATATTGCGAGTTTCTTTCTATTCAAAAAAAAAAAAAACTTAATTTAGCATAATTTTTATAAAAATAAATAAAGTGTCATTAAATATTATACATTTCAATTTGACATTGAATATGGGATTCTAATAGTGATTTTCTTTTTTTGTCTTGCGTTATGCATTTTTAATATTCGTATTCGGTGAAAGGAAAACAGCGAAAAGGCGGGTGGAGCTCTGCATGTGTTAATAAGTAAAGTAAGGTGGGGTTGGTGAGCGGAGCGAGTAGGGGGCAGAGCCCCCTAGTATTCTAAAAAATTAACACTATGAAAAATTATATTCAGCATTTGCTGAGGCTTAAGTTTAAACTCTCAACTTTAAGACTTATTTCTGAAGTAGGTATTCTTATTCGCAAACTATGTACTAGAAAATAAAAGTGTTTTTTATTTATTTTTTGTTACAGCAAATATTTTTTAGAAAGAAATATCAAAATTGGCACTTTAAGCGGATTTTTGACTTTAAATTTTAGATTGTCTTATATCACAACAAATAATTTTGTCAATACAGCAATTTTAGAGACAATATGTGTTATTCAATAAATAAATAAATAAAATAAAATAAATAATAATAAAAACTTTAAGGCATGTTGTGCATCATTGAACAACCCAAACGCATTAATTAGAATAATTTCAAATTTAAATGTTATTGAAAAACATTAAAACATATTTTCTTCTTATTTAGTAGTATAGTGTTTATTAGTCTTTATTAATAGCTTTATTATTTTTCCTTTTAAACTTCTATGTTACTGTTTGAAAATTAAAATAAATGAAGATGTATTATATATCTGTTTTGGTATATTTTGAGTTTACACTCAAAACTATTTTGAAAGCAGTAGCCTGATATACAATAAAAACTTGTCATTTGTAAAATGAAAAGCCCAATTAAAATTACCAATATAGTGCTGCCATCTATTGACAAAAGAGAAAAATATGAAAGATTTGTTTACTTTCAATATAGAATGGTAAACTTACAGACAGAATTTGGAAAAGGAACTTGCAGTGCATTCTTATTCAAAGCATTTTAAATTTTAACTAAATCCAACATTTAATAGAAAAGGGAAAGAAAGAAAAGAAAAAAGAAAATAGGTAAAGATAAAAAGAAGAAAAAAAAAGAAGGAGTAGAGTTATTTACAATTATAATTAATAACTAAAAAAAAATAAGTGTATTAATAATTATAATTATTTTTAAAATATCTACCTAAGAAGAAACATCCGAAATTTCAATCCCCCATTTTATTTAGAGAAGTGGGAAATGAGAATTATTATTACTATTTCACATATATTTTAAAATAAAATAAAATTAATGGATATATTTACCTTTTAAAGCAAACACGACATTTAGTCATATATTTCTTAAATGTAAATATCCACATAAATTTATTAAATCATGTATTTAACGACGCAAAGTTCATATATGCTTCCATAAGAGAAGGGAACTTCCGATACCAATTTCACGTCAAACGGGAATTAGCATTTGGAACGAAAGTTCGTTTTTTCTGTTTTCCTAGCGTATGCGTGCATCATCCGGATGCAAAATTTTCGACGCTGGTTGTAGACGCCAGTCTCCCACAGGCAGTGTTGCCAGATTTGGGGACTTTTTTATTCAACCCCCGCCGATAAATTTTAATTGTAACGGTTGCCTAAGCACTTCGAAAGATAAACGTCTATTATGTATAGCAAATATCACTTCTCAAAATTATTGGTGAGAGTTGAATAAAAAAGTCCCCAAATCTGGCAACACTGCCCACAGGTGACTTTTCTAACATTCTTCAACACAACATTCTTTCTAACACCAAAATATAAAATACATAACACTTTACGTGTATACATTTATTATAAATTTATGTTATAGAAATACTAGTACGAAAACAATAAAACAAATTTCGCCTGTGGCAGCCCTGAAAATACATGCATGTATGGCTCCAGAGAATATTACAACCAAATTGACCGTTAACTGTAATCCACCATTCTTACCTTGAAACATTTTAATTTGCAAGAAAAAATTTAGTGTAAGGTTTATTTTCTACGTTTCGGGCGAGATTGAAGGACTGGCAAGTGATCCTACCAGCCGAAGAGGGTATGCTTTTTTTGGTAGAAAATTTTTCCTTCCTTTATAGTCCTTTTTTTTATGTATTTATCTTTTTTTTATATTGTTTTATATTAATGTATTGTATTTTAGATTCGATTACTACCTCATTTTTGTGCTTTCATCTTTAAAAGTTGGGGGATAAAGATGTCTTTGTATTTCTCTCCAAGATTAAAGCCTACATTCTTCCAGAAACTTCTTAATATTTCCCTTCTCTGCATGGGAAGGGGGGGGGGCTTTTCCAACGAACAAACCAGAATTTCTTCAAACTCTGGTTTTAAGTATGCCTGATCGAGTTTTTGGAAGTGTTTAAGAAATATTGCTGAAAATTTTGAATGTTAAAGTAAAAAAAAAAAAAAAAAAAAAAAGATTTGTCTGTAAACTTTTGGGACAGTGAATTTTCCTTTTTGGTTTCTGTCCCAATGTCTGCGATTGTGTGATATTATTTTCGTAGTATTATTATTCTCTTGATATTACTTATTGGCTTTGAAGCCAAAAGAAGAATATACGACTAATTTTCATTTATAAGAATTTCGATTTAATTTACATTAAACCTAGAATATCTGAGAATAATTTTCCTTACGATTTTACTTCAGATGCAACTTTAAATTGATTATGGAATCAAAATAGCATACATTAGAATAACTAAGGATTAAGTTTAAATTTACTTACCCTCTGCCAGCATCCCGGTGAAATTAAACGATAATTGCCAACACAAAGACACTCTGAAATCTAATATATCCTTGCCACATAAACTTTATTGTTACATCTATAACTGATGTTATGTAAATTTAATAAGATCAACAGAATACGAATAAGTCTTATGATTCAGAATGAGTTTTTGTTTTACTGGTTTAAGGTGCCTAGCACCTCTCTCGATTCGAATGAGCGACTGACTAAAAAATTGTTCAGCGCCGTCACAAATGAGTTCAGTTGTGCGCATCACTTCTTCCACTCCCCTCCTTCCCGCCATCCTCCGGGGGGGGCTGAGCATGGCAGACTTGCTATGCGATTGACAGGTCGTTTCATGATTCCAGCTGGCGTTTTCAGCGTGACGACTCGAATGATGCCATCATCACCAGGATGGACGTCCAGAATTCGGGCCAGGTTCCATTGTGCTGGTTGAATCGAGGGCTCCAAGACCAGGACAATCTGACCAGGTTGAAGATGTGTGGCACCCCTCTTCCATTTAGCTCTTGCCTGCTGAGAGGTAAGGTATGTTCTTTGCCATGTCCTCCAAAAATTCTTCTTAATCTGCTGAAGGAGGTTCCATCTGGAAGAAAAACTGGTACATATTTTATTAGTCGGGTTATGAGATTGTTCAGGAAGCTGAAGAAGCGGAGCCCCAATTAGGAAGTGTCCTGGTGTAAGTACCAGGAAATTATTGGGCTCGGTGGAAAGTGGGACTAAGGGGCGTGAATTTAAACATGCCTCAATAGTTGTAAGAATAGTATCACATTCTTCAAACGATACGCAACTGCCTTTACAAGTTTTAATTAAATGGCGTTTAGCCAATTTAACTGAAGATTCCCATAGGCCGCCAAAGTTAGGCCCCTAAGGTGGCATAAAATGCGAATGAATTTGTCTATTGGCGACATAATTTTGAATAGCGTTGTCTTTTGAAAGTGTTACTAGCCTTTTTAAATGGGCATGGGCACCAACAAAGTTGCGTCCGTTATCGGAGTAAATATCAGTAGGATAGCCGCGACGCCCTATGAATCTTTGTAGGGCATATAAAAAATGTTCTGTGGATAAACTAGTGACTAATTCGAGATGAATTGCCTTGGTACACATACAGATAAAGAGGCAAATGTAGGACTTGAATGTCATACCTTTTCGTTTATTGTCACACTTCGTTTGAATAGGGCCTGCATAATCAAGGCCAACATGATGGAATGGTCGACAAGGTTTGACTCTGGCACTGGAAAAGTCACCCATCATTTGCTGAATTGGGGTTGATTGGATTTTGGCACACGTGACACATTTTCGAAGCTCCCTTTTTACCGTTTATCTACCATCAGGAATCCAGTAAGACTGGAGAATGAGATTTAATAGGAGGTGACACCTCCATGAAGACTATATACATGAAAATGGTTTATTAGAAGGGAGGTAAAAGGGTGATTTTTAGGGATTAATAATGGATGCTTAGTGTCATAGGGGAGAGTCTTGGCTTTGTCAATTCTACCTCCCACTCTCAATAGATTTTTCTGAATCAATAAACACATTGAGAGGTTTTAATTTACTGTTGTTTGCAACGGGTTGGCCGCGCTGCAACAGGGCGATTTCTGAAGCAAAGGACCTTTTGTTGGACGAATTTAATAACAGTCTTTCTAGCCTCTGAAATCTCTTGTACTGAGACTGATTCCATCAACTTAGTTGTTTTTCGACTATTATGTATGAATCGCTTCATAAATGCAATTACGCGAAAAAGTTTAGTACTTGAAGAAAATTTTGAAACAAAATCCTCTATAACGGAGTCATTCATTGGGTGTGACTCTATTAGTCCAGGAGTTCTCACAACGGTACATGGGGATGAGGTCGCAATCTTGGAATCGTGATCTGAGACTGGGATCTTTGGCCAACTAGGTCCAGACCACCACAAGTCAAAGTTTCTTAATTTATCTGGAAGCAGCCCACGGGTTGCACAGTCCGCGGGGTTGTGTTTGCTTGGTAAGTGATGCCATGTAGTTGGGTCTGTCAGAGATTTTATTTTTTTTACTCTGTGTAGGACGTATGTGTTGCCCTTTAAGGGTGGATTCCAACTACGGGCGATTGTGGATGTCCATAGGAGAATTTCCTCAACCTGATAATCTAGCGAGTTCTGGACGATTGACAAAAGTTCCGATAACAATACAGCTGCGCATAGTTCCAATCTAGGCAAGGTAATGGGTTTTAAAGGTGCTACACGGGTTTTAGCTGCAATCAATTTTAAAGATGAGTTCTAACTTGGACATATATAAATTACGGCAGCATATGCCTTTGTTGACGCATCACAAAATCCCTGTATCTGGTAAATAGATTAGGATTTCAAATCTAAAAATCTGGGGACTGACATGGCCTTAAAGGAGGCAATTTTTTCATAAAATTCGTTCCACCTGTTTTGAATGTCTGGTGGTAAAGGATCATCCCAACCAAGTTTTTGCTTCCAAACATCTTGTAGTAGCAATTTTAAAAGAATAGTGGCAGGGGATAACAGACCCAAAGGGTCGAAGATACGTGCAATTACGGACAATAATTGTCTTTTTGTTGTGACGCTTTCTTCGGTGTTAACTCCAACCTGTAGGGTATCCGATGTTAAATTCCAGTTTAATACCAAAATACGTTGGGATTGATCGGGGTTTAAGGATAATTCCTGATTTGTTGATTTTAAAGTTTCTGGGACATGAACTAGGGCTTCCACATAATTTGAAGCCCATTTCCGCAGCTTGAAACCCCCAGCATTAAACAACGCCTGAAGGTCTGTGACCAAGGCTTGAGCGGCCTCGATTGTTTCAACCCCTCCAAGGAGATCGTCCATATACAGGTTATTACGGGCAGCCTGCACAGCTACGGAAAAATGTGTTTCCTCATCGATTAATAGTTGTTGTATGGTACGCAAGGCTAAAAATGGTGCACAGGCAGTGCCATCAGTAACCGTATTCAACTGATAAACACGAAGTGGATCTGACACATTGGCCCTCCAAAATATTCTTTGTTAATTTCTATCAGGCTCTGCGACTAGAACTTGCCTAAACATTTTTTCTATGTCGCTCGAGAGGGCGACTGTATTTAACCGAAATCTAATCAAATTGCTAAATATACTTGTTTGAAGTTTTGGCCCTTTATGCAAATTGGAGTTCAGGGATTTGCCATTTGTAGTTAAGGCCGACGCGTTGAACACTACCCGTAGTTTGGTAGTGCTACTATTTTCATTTATAACTCCATGATGAGGCATATAATAATTTGGTTTACGATTAAGTTCTTCAGCCCTTAATAGAGTCATATGACCTAGATCTTTGCCCACAAACTGACAATATTCTTTTTTTACATTAGGGTTCTGAACAAATCGGGCTTCCAGCTTTTTAAACATTTTTAGTGCACAGTTGGCACTTTCGCCCAAATCTATCTCATCATGGAGGGGTAATTTGACAACATAGTGCCCTTCGGGGTTGCGCTTGGTGGAAGATTAATATAATATTTCTGCCGGGTCGGCTTCGTTTTCACCCTTAGAAGATATTATTGGATTATTGTCAAAAAAATCGTTTAAGTTTAAACAGTGTAAAACTGAACTATGAGTAGATTCTGACTCCATTCCATTCCTTGAGAGGGGGCCACTCAATAAGTAACCGAGTGAACTGGGAATGGCAGAGGGTTCTCCTGGCCTTCCATGTACTGGTGTGCCACAAATTAATGATGAGAAAATGTCTGCGCCTAATAGCACATCTATTTGTTGTGGCTTGGAGAAATTCATGTCGGCTAACTGAAGATTTTTTGTATGTGACCAAGACGTCATCCTCACCCGGAAATTTGGCAGAGGGGCAGTAACCCTATTTACTACTAGCGCTTTCAAATTTCTATACTCGTTAGCGAAATATGGCGAGAATGAGAATTCCGTAAAATTTAAAACAGTTTCTGCGGACAGACCGTTTATGCCTACAAGTCGATGAGAAGTGCCAAACAAAGGCAAATTTAGCTTCTCAACGCATTCCTTTGTTATGAGACTATTTTGTGAGGCACTATCAACTAACGCCCGACATTGAATAATTTTACCGTTAGGTGACCTAACCTTTATAAGGGCAGTAGACAATAAAACCCTTTGTTTATTAAAATTTGCATTAGATTGTGCACTATTTGACACCGACGTAGTTACAAGGCCACCTCCCTGATCTGCAGAATTCTGTGTATAAATGTGCAGAAGAGTGTGATGTGAACCTGCACATACCTTACATTTAATATTAATTCTACATTGACGCACTTGATGGTTAGTTCGCAAACAATTTTCACACAATGATTTAGATTTAACTAAGTCCCATCGCTCTTGAACACTAATTCGATTGAATTTGGGACATTTAAACAATTGATGTACTTGAGAACAGGCGACGCATTTATTTTCTTTGATTATTATTGAATTATTGACACAAGATTTTTTTACACTACTACCTTCTACTGGCTTCTTAAACATCCCTTGTTTATTTTCAAGCTTTGTTTGACTCGACGCTTCCCTTTCAATGAATGTACGAAACGAGTTTAAACTGGGAATAGTTTGCGTATTCTCTAGACTGAGCTCCCACCTATGCCTAACGGATGAATCCAATTTTGAAATCATGAAATTTATAAGAATAAGATCGCTAAGAGAATTAGATTCCAATCCGAGGGTCGATAAATTTCGCACCGCTTCGTTACAAGTATCTATTAAATTGAAAAACGATTTAGGATCATCCGCTTTGTTTACCTTTACCGAAAAGATTTTATTTATTTGAGTTATAGCTAATTGGCGTTTATTTTCATAGCGCTGAGTAAGGATTTCTCAACAGTGTTTAAGATTAAAACAGGAATAAACTACTACGTCAGAAACGCCAAAGAAAAATTATTGAGGTGCATACAGCTGTTTCGAAACAGCTGTATGCACCTCAATAATTTTTCTTTGGCGCTTCTGACGCTTTAGACTACCGAAACAGCTGTATGCACCTCAATAATTTTTCTTTGGCGTTTCTGACGTAGTAGTTTATTCCTGTTTTAATATTCCAACGCCAAGTCTCCTGCTATTAAGTGTTTAAGATTTTCCGATTGTAAAGCGAATCCACGAATAAGTTTTGATGCACTACCTCTTGCACACGATTGGAGGTATTGTAGCTTTTCAACCTCACTAAGGCTGTCATTATCCAGAATAGATGATTTAAATAAATTTTTAAATGACAACCAAGATTCATTATCCCCGTAAAAATAAGGAATTTCAAGCTTAGGAAACTAATATGCGAATTAACACGTCCCTGGTTTGGTACGTGCATCATTATTTACATTTGGAGCATTTGATTGCGATTTACTCTCTAACACTACTGATAATTCTAACAGAATGTCCCGATTTTTTAACACTTCTTCAAAGTTTTCATCGTTTTCCTCTTCGGAAAAATTTGTAAATATTTCCTCGAATTTAACTTCCAGTACATTTACCTTATCCTTTAGGATCTTTAATCTGGCTTGATCGCCTTTATCACAATCATTGACTTTCTATTTTATAAAACCTATCTCTTTAATCACATTTTCAAATTTTATCACTTCATTAGATTTTGGGAACAACGCACTCTGTTCTGTTTCATTTGCCCTTGTTCTTCCTTTTCTACCCATCTTTTGAGCAAACTAATTACAAATAATTGAATTTCAATATGAATTAATCGATCGAATTAAATTATTATTCTGCAGATCAGGACGTTAAAAAAAAAAAAAAAAAAAAAAAAAAAAAAAAAAAAAAAAGAACAAATAAAAAGAAACAACACATATAGATTTTTTTTTTTTTTTTTTTTACTGAAATAAATAATCTAATAAAATATTAAATGCACTTTTTTCATTCTCATACTCTTTTTTATTCAACAATTATTTAATATGAAAGTTTATTTCTTAAATTCCCAAACCGAAATTGTTCCTTAAATTACAAACCGAAACTGTTCCGGTTGGAAACCCAAACTACTTTGAATTACGTTTTCTCTCAAAACAAAACTCCTACGTATGCATCAAACCTCTGAAACCCAAACTACTTTGAATTACGTTTTATATCAAAACAATTTAACTTCGTATTAATGATTTATTTCAACAAATTAATTTTAACTTCCCTTGAAGTTCTTATACAGCGAGTTTTATGTTACGAAGCCAAAAGAAGAATATACGACTAATTTTCATTTATAAGAATTTCGATTTAATTTACATTAAACCTAGAATATCTGAGAATAATTTTCCTTACGATTTTACTTTAGATGCAACTTTAAATTGATTATGGAATCAAAATAGCATACATTAGAATAACTAAGGATTAAGTTTAAATTTACTTACCCTCTGCCAGCATCCCGGTGAAATTAAACGATAATTGCCAACACAAAGAGACTCTGAAATCTAATATATCCTTGCCACATAAACTTTATTGTTACATCTATAACCGGTGTTATGTAAATTTAATAAGATCAACAGAATACGAATAAGTCTTATGATTCAGAATGAGTTTTTGTTTTACTGGTTTAAGGTGCCTCGTACCTCTCTCGATTTGAATGAGCGACTGACTAAAAAAACTGCTCAGCGCCGTCACAAATGAGTTCAGTTGTGCGCATCATTTCTTCCACTCCCCTCCTTCTCGCCACTTATAATTAAAAATGATTTTGAAATCTTTATTCACCTTTTTCCATTGCAAAAATAAAAAAAATCTATTATATATAAACTTTTGAGACGCACTGTAGACGATACAAGTGATAATCTGTAATCCTTCCCGCCTTAAATTCAATATCAAAGGAAATATTACCATAGCCTGAAAACTTATGGCAGGAATGAGCTGCAAACTCGGAAAATCGTAACCCATAATTCTAATGATGCTAAATCTATTCGTGCAAAAAATCATGTAGGCCTTAATTCATAATTTTTCGAATGTGAATTTATTAATAATTTTCATAATTTAAAAAATGTTTTCTAATCAAAAATATGCAAAGAATATGAGTCATACTCACCGCTCTTTCTTACTCAACTTTCATGCATTTATGTGCTAATATAAGTATTATTTGTATTATGTGTTTTATATGTGTACTTGCATGTATATAGCAAAGGATAAATGAAGTTTTAACACTTCCGCGACTGCTGACGTAGATTCACGTCATTTAAAAACCTGTAGCTCCGCCAGTGGGTGTTTATTTAGCAATTTGTATGTCATTTATTTCTTAAAAATATACACAATATTCATATATGTACAACCAATATACTATGGATATAAATACCTTGATTAGAAAGAGTATAATTATAATGTATGTCCATTTGTAATATAAATCTGAATATAGAAAATTTTGTTCTGAAATATTGTAACTTGAGAGAATAACGGCCCTGCGTGCATCATCCGGATCCAAAATTTTAGACGTTGCTGTAGGCGCTAGTCTGCAACAGGCGACTTATTTTACATTCTCGTCGTACCAAATTACGAAACGTGTAATATTTACGTGCAAAAATTTATTATAAATTCTTGTTATAGAAATAGTGGTACGAAAATAATAAAAAAATTTCGCCTGCGGCAGCCCTGAAAATCCATGCATATTACTCCAGAGAATATTACGAGCAATTTAATCGTTAACCTTTATCCTCCATTCTTACTTTGTAAACATTTTAATTTGTAAGAATAAATTTAATTTAAGGTTTATTTTCTACGTATCGGGCGACATTGAAGTACTGGTAAGTGGTCCTACCAGCCGAAGAGGGTATGCTCTTTGTGGAGGGAAATTTTTCATTCCTTTATAGTCCTTTTCTTCTGTTTAATGTATTTATCTTTATATATGTATTATTTTATATTAATGTATTGTATTTTAGATTCGATTAATATCTCATTTTTGTGCTTTCATCTTTAAAAGTTGGGGGATAAAGATGTCTTTGTATTTTTCTCCAAGATTAAAGCCTACATCCTCCCAGAAACTTCTCAATATTTCCCTTCTCTGCATAGGTGTGAGGCGGGGCTTTCCTGACGAACACCTCCATGTATTTTTGTATTACAATTTATTTCTTAAGTTATCTGCATATTAAATAAGTTTTTTAAAAAGGCGCAGACTGCGACTCCTGTTGTCATATCGGAATTCTATAGTAATTAATTTCATTTTTTCTTCCGATAAGATTTAAGATTTTACTTATGTGTTTTAGTTAATTTTCTTTATGTCGAAATCAATGATCAACTTGAATTGCAGGGATGGAACACGGGTGCAGAATTCATATCGGAATCTGCTTAAGAATTTTCTCTACCTATAATATCGTTGATTTAAGAAGTAGAAAAATTTCTTACATTGATAGTGGTATGAATTCTTCGCCCGTGTTCCATCCCTGGAATTATCTTGAGTTCATATATGTCCATTTAATGTTTAAAATAAACATGAAATAAATATAACTCCCCCAAGAGATTATTAGTTGCTATCATAAAACATATAAGGGTTCAGAAAGAGCAAATTAAAGCTTCAGCATAGGAATGGCAAACAAAACAAACCTGACATATACAGAACACGGACTAATATTTGGAGACTCAGACATGTTTTCATTTTACATTCTGCAGTCCTTATTTTTCAAAATATGATTATTAACACGTTCGTCGCCGCGTCACCCATATCTGGGTGACGGGTATGCTTCTGTGCGGGCTTCGTCACTCAAATATGGGTGACGCTTTTCTTGTTGTAGTTAATAGGATTTTCAATTGGATTTTTTAAAGGACTTTTAATGGAATAAGCACTGAAATTTAAATATAGGATATGCAACATAAAAATACTAAAAATATACACATATACTATACTTTTTAATAATTTATATTTAGGTTAACATATTACATTAGACTGTCGCATGATGTTCATTAAAACATTCTAAACCATACTTGAGAAACCATCTCATTAATAACCGTACAATTGTTAACACCTCCAGAAAAAACGCCCCTTTTCTCACACCAATATATTTTTAGAATAATTCTCTCCAAATGTTGCAGGGATGGAACACGGGCGCAGAATTCATACCGGAATCTGTTTAAGAAATTTCTATACCTATAATATCGTTGATGTAAGAAGTAGAAAATTTTCTACTAGCGTCTGTGGATGCAATGTGGTACTATGGAGCCGAACCAATCAGAATTCAACTTACACTGAAAGTTTATAACACCATTGTTGATTGGTTATTAGTTCTTATAGCAACCTGTTAGCGAATTGGCGATAAAATGAGTAGCTTGCTTTTGCAAAATCTTTTTCTTTTGACATTCATTCTGTGCATCTCGCCAGCGATTTGTTTGCAGTTTACATCGTGGGATATTTACGTTACACATTCCTCCTGACATCTCTTTTGCGCACTTTGCAAAAAAAAAAAAAAAAATAAATAAATAAATAAATAAAAAAATAAATAAATAAGAAAAAAAACAAAAAAAAAAGTTGAATTCATTTATCTTTATTAGAAGTATAATTATTTACTTTTCTTGCAATATTTTGGCATCATTTTAGACTAACTTAGAAAATATAGTTAGTTTTGCATATTTTAAATAATAATCATATTTTTATCATTAAAATGTGTTGAATACTAATCAATTACATTCGCATTTAATATAAAATACTAATGTGATTTTAGATTGTTGTTCTTTCATGATTGAATTGAGTGCTTTTAAACTTTTGTGTTTAAATATGTAACTTTATTTAGTCCTTTAACAAGTCTGTCTCTAAAGATGTTAAAGTTATTATTATTATCTTAACGCTATTTTTTTTTTTTTTAAACTTCTTTTTGATGATGAAAATGAAAGTACTTAATATTTAAAATTATTGAGCGAAGAAAAAAAATATAATCTGCACATTACAGTAGGCTACTCAATAAATTGTAAAATGTTACTTTGACTCATTGTTTTTAACTTTTTAACATTTTTAGTTAGAATTCTCAGTTCGATTTTAAAAGACAAAAGCACATTTGTGGCGATAAATATTTCCCTTTGTAAAAATCCTTAAAACCTGCGGAAAAATATTTACAAAGTTTTTTATGTAGCCATTGTGAAAATAACTTAGATTTTATCTAGTCTAAAAGTAGAATGTATGCACTTAGAATTATTTTGTAAATGACCATATAAAAACATTTAACATTGCATATAAATTGTAAAATTCAGAAAAATATTTTAAAAGTAAGCTTTAAATATTTACTTATTCTTTCTAAGATTTTATATTTTCTTTTTTGCTTTCTGTTAATGAACACAAGATCATGGTAAATACCTACATATATCATTTTGTCATGTGTTTTTAAACTTAAACAGTACATGGTAAGAAATTAAGTACTTAAAGTATTATTATACTATGGCATGTCTGTTATTTTTAGGGATGAAACGGATTGAAATTTTGCCGGATATCAGATATCCGGAGCTCTTTTGCCTGTCGGATACGGATATCTGGCATTAGTTTTGTTTTTTGTATGTTTCTTTTCTTTTTCATTATTTTAAAACAATAAAATATAACCCACCTTTTAAAAACATTTTAAATATAATTTATTTAAATATATTTATTTAATATTTTATTTATTTGTGCAATATTGCCATGGAGTAATAAAACTTTAAGCGTAACATACTTATTCCTACACTTGCAATTTGTGGTGAAAAGCATTGTCACAAAGAAATAGGTTTTGTTCAGAATTATAAAACTAAAATTTATTATTTACATATTTTTTGCAATATTAATATTAAAAAAAATGAAACAAAATACAGTAACCACCGCTTAATAAAAATCACTGGTTAATAAAATCAGCCGCTTAATCTGATCAAATTGCCAGGATCGGAATAAAATCAATGCAAACCATCTTTGAAACTGCCTCTCAATAAAATCAGTATTGCCGGTTAATAAACTGAAAAATTCTCATCAGAAGCAAAATACCATTTATGCATGCTGAGTAAATTCTTATTTACACTCCGATTTTTTATTTTTTAAATAAAAAATAAATTAAATACAGAAATCCCTCTGTTATCTCTCTTTGTCGAAAATTTACAACATTAAATTTTACATTTATAGCAATTAAAACACGCCCCATCACATTGACTTAGGAACAATTTCAAGGAATATATTCTTGAAGGTGTAATAAGTTAATTTGTAATAAGTTACAAATTTGATTTAATTCGCCAGTGATTATTTTATTTTTAATTATTTAAAGACAATTTCTAATTCTTATTCTGAAATAACTAAGAAGTAAGATGTTTAAATGAAAATATTTTAAATTTTAAAGAAAGGCGTGAACTTTTAGCAAAGTAATGATGATTTTCCTCAAAGGAAAGCGCATCGTAGCTTGGGATGTGTTTAATTCTTTTATTTTGAAGAAACACTTCAATAATTATCTGTTAAAAATTAATTAGCATTGTTTATTAATTTCATTATTTGGTATCTTTTAAAATTTCTTTTCAAATTCAGGGAAGTAACACCTTTTTATTGTGTACAGGAACGTTAGCCGGATATAAAAATCAGCCGCTTAATAAAATCACTTTTGCTCAGAACGAATGTGATTTTAATAAGTGGCGGGTACTGTATTTTACTAATGAAATCATAGTTACAGGGTTATTTTCATAGGAAAACTAATATATTGTGGCCATCATAAATCTTTTTTCTATATTATTCTGTACTAGCAGGCTTTGCCCGCTTCGCTGGTCATTATATTGAAATGAAGTCTCAAAATACTATATCATTGATGATGATAATAATAATAATAAAATCATTGAAATCAGTCAAAATCTAAGTTAAAATTCTCGATACCTTCGATACCGGTTTTCCCACTCGCCACACTTAACAAAATCCCTTTATAATGCATGTTGCATACACATACCTAACCCACATATTAAAAAATCGGGATTCTAAGATTATTTGAAGCAAAGTTATGTTTTAAAATGTGTTTTTTAGCCCCCCCCCCTGCCCTCTCTTAAAGGAAAGGAGGGGGAGATTTTGCAAAATATCCTTATATTATGAGTTAGATACATATAACATACCCACACATGGAAAATCTCTCCTTCATAAGATAATTTACTGCACAGTTACACATGAATACATGTCCCCCCCCCACCCCTTAAGGGGAGGTGGGGTGGAGTTTCACAAAATCACTTTGTAGTGTGTGTTGAATACGCATAAGCAGTCCACGCATCAAAAATTGCCATTCTTAGATAGTTTGGAACAAAGTTACGCATGGAAACATGTTTTTAATCCCCCTCTAACCCTCAAGGGGGTGATAGCACGGAATTCCAAATAATCCCTTTGTAGTTTGTTTGTGTTGAGTACACATAACCAATCAACCTATAAAAAAATCGCTTTTCTGAGATAATTTGGAGCAGAGTTACTCTTTAAAATGTGTTTCCCCCCCCCCCGCCTTTAAAGGGGGAAAAGGAAAATTTCACAAAATCGACTTATAGTGCGTGTTGGGAGTGCATAACCAGCCCGCAAGTAAAAAATCGTCTAAGATAGTTTGGAGCAGAGTTACGCATGAAAACACGATTTTGCCCCACCCCCAAGGGGGATAAGGTGGAATTTTACAAAATCCCTTAGTAGTGTGTGTCTTGAGTACGCATAACCAATCAACATATCAAGAAATCGCTATTCTGAGCTAATTTGGAGCAGAGTTACTCTTAAAAGCGTTTTTTGCCCCCCCCCCCCCCGCCTTTGAAGGAGGGGAGGGGAAATTTTTGTAAGATCCCTTTATAATGTGTGTTGGGAATGCAGAAAAGTTATGCTTGGAAACATGCTTTTTGCAACACCACACCCCTAAGAGGGGAATAGGACGGAATTTTACAAAATCTCTTTTTAGTATGTGTCATGAGTACGCATAACCAATTGACATATAAAAAAATCGCTATCCTGAGATAATTTGGACCACAGTTACTCCTATAAGCGTGTTTTTGCCTTCCTCCGCCCTTAAAGGACGGGGGGTGAAATTTTGTGAAATCCCTTTACTGTGCGTGTCAGGAAAGCATAAACAACCCACATATACAAATTAATCTTGCTGAGATAATTTGAAGCAAAGTTATACTTGGAAACGGGTTTATATTGCCTCCCACCCCACCCCCAAGGGGAAAAGGAGGAACTTTCGCAAAACCCCATTGCAATAGGTGTACTCCCCCCCCCCCCCCAAAAAAAAAAAAAAAAAAAAAAATCGCAAAATACCAAACATGAGGTTTTGGAAATATTCTGAAGAAGACTCTTGGCGATTTTCTATATCTTTGTGCTGTTATTGGTACAGTTTTCCTCAAAAACCCGTATTTTGCTATTTCTTTTTTTTGCACTCAAGTGTAGTCTCTCTCTCTGCAATTTCTTCACCGTGAAGCAATTTGGAGCCAAATTATGCTTATAAGGGGTTTTTTGCCTTCTGCCCCCCCCCCAGGGGGCAGCGGGGATATTTCGCAAAATCCCGCCATAATGGGCATCAGTGTCCTAAAACCAACATGCTCACCAAAATTTGCAAGTCTATCTCCCATAGAATCGCCACGGCTGTGTTGAGTCAGTGAATCAGTGATTTTACTCTTTTATTCCACACTCAACCTCCAAAGGGGTAAAAGGGGGGGGGGGTCTTTCACAAAATCCCGTTACAATGGGTGTTGGACACACATAAATAAGCCACACACTAAAATTTGTGACCTCAGCTCTTAGATTTCCACGGATAAATTTAGCGCTAAAAGGAGGGATCGAATTTGCCCCCTCGTAACTCCCCCCCAAAATCGAAAATCGGAAAAAATCAAAAATGAATTTTTGCAAATACCTTCAAGAAGACGCTTGGCTTTTTTTTTTTTTTTTTTTTTTTTTAATCTGAGCTATTATTGCTAGAATTTTACTCGAAAATCCATGCATTGCTAATTTTGCCTTTGAAAATTCTTTTTACCCCCTCTCCCCCCTTAAAATCCAAAATCGCAGAAAATGATTCTTTTGTACTTAAGTCTAGTCTCCCCATCTGCAATTTTTTCACAATGAAGTAATTTGGAGCCGAATTATGCTTATAAAGGTGTTTTTTACTTTCTGCCCCCCCCCGAAAATCTCACTTTTACCCCTTACCCCCCCCCTTAAAAATTCAAAATTGCAGAAAATAATTTTTTTGTATTCAAGTCTAGTCTCCCCATCTGCAATTTCTTCACCGTGAAGTAATTTGGAGCCGAGTTATGCTTATAAAGGTGGTTTTTGCCTTCTGCCCCCCGGGGGGTATTTCGCAAAATCCCGTCTTAGTGAGCGCCACGGTCCTAAAATCAAACTGCTCACCAAAAATTGTGACTATCTCCCATAGAATCGCCACAGCCGTGTTGAGTCAGTGAGTGAATCAGTGAGTTTACTCTTTTATATATATAGATAACAGCATCACTTACAATTTAAATTGTACAAAAATTTGCCCATAGCTTCTCACAATAAATATTTTACGTATGGAGTTTGGTGCAATTTTAATCAACAGATGCTGAGATATAGGCTTATGAAAAATCATCGGGTAAACTGCAGTGCTGTAATGCTACCTGTTAGCTGATATACACTCAAAATAAAATCACGATAGTGCTTCATAATGGCCGACTCTCTCAAATACCAAGTTTTGTGCAATTATACATGATACAATATGATATGAGATACAGCTTTCACGTATTGGGGGAAATTTAAGTATAGCAGCGCTACCTATCGGCCAACATGCACCAAAATTGAATCAGCATAACTTCTCATAATACCCTTCCAACATAAAGTTTCGTATAATTATGCGCATTAGAGCACAAGTTATAGCCTTCCCTAAAATTGCAGAAAGTACTGTATAACAACACCACCTGTTGAGTCGGCACCAAAACTTGATAGACACTAATATATGCCAAGGTGCATGTACATATATATTTACATGAAATTCTGTGCAGTAGTTCCTGAGATATAGCCTTCTTATAGGTTGCAGAAATCGCAATGCGCCAGAACCTGTTGGTGAAATTACATATAAATTTATATGTAATTTAATTTTTTATTTTAATTCCAGAACTACTGCGTAGTTGTGGAGATATAGTTAAACAGAATTTTTCTCTCTCACACACACACAGTCATTTTTAAAAAGTGATCAAGACAGGTTTTGGCCCTCTCAAAATGTGTAAATGCATCGAAAACCAGAAGTTGAAAATTTTAATGAATCCAATACTTTCTTTTGAGACATTCATAAGAAAACATAAAAGAAAGAAGAAAAAGCAAACAAAGCTTCAAACTAGTGTGTTATGGCCATCACAAAATTTTCTTCTATATCACTATATATAACTGCTACATGCTGTTTAACAAGCACGGAAGAAATTTAATCATAGCTTCTCTCAATACAGAGTTTAGATATGGAGTTTAGTGCAATTTTAATCAAAAGGTTGAGATGTAGCCATGCGGAGAATCACAGAAGGTGAGGAAAAGCGCCACCTGTAGGTCAATATACACCCAAATTAAGCCAGCTTTCATTCTCATATTATTTATCTTGCATATCAAGTTAAGTGCAGTTAAATGTTATAGATATCGAGATTTAGTCTTCCTATAGACAGAGTAAATTGCAGCATAATATTGTCATATATCGCCCAATATGCACCAAAATTGAATCAACATGATGTTTTATAAAAATGGCCCTCTCACATACAAAATTTTGTGTAATTATACACAAATACATCTCAATGAACTTCCCTATTCACAGGAAAAATTGAAGTATAGCAGCATCACCTATTGGCCGATGTGCACAGAAATTAAACATGTTTCATGATAGCCCTATGGCATACTTAGTTTTTTTTTTTTTTTATTACACACAATAGAAGCTGAGATAGTCTTCAATTAAATGAGAGAAATCACAGTATAGCAGTACCACCTGTTGAGTGACTTGCATCAAAAACTGATGTGCACTTTTTTCCCCCTGTGTATAAATTTATATGAAATTCTGTGCATTAGTTCTTGAACTAGAGCTGCTACATAAAATTTTTACCAGCCAGACATTTTCTAAAAATGGTCAAATTGTGTTCTAATCCCCTCAAAATGTGTAAATACACTGAAAATTGCAAGTAAAAATGTTTTACACATCCATTATGTCCTATTTAATATAGAAGAAAGTAATAATTCAAAACAAATTTATATATTTTTTTCTTTGTATACATTTTATATTCTGTACAGATAAGAAAGAAATTCTTAGATTATTTATTAAAATTTTGTAAATTTCAAACCATAACTTTTCAACATAAGGCATCGAGGGGGGGGGGGGTTAGACCACCCCTTCCAAAAATGCAGTCTTTGTCATACTAACACCCAACCAATGCCAAATTTAAAAATTCGTAAATATAGGACTGTAACTTTTCGTGATAGACACCATGGGGGGGGGGGGGAGGACCCTCACCCTTCCAACAGTGCTTTCTTTGTCGTACCAATACCTAACCACAGTGGCGGATCTAGAACTTAACTTTATTTATTTATTTTATTTTATTTTTTTTTTTTTTTTTTTGGGGGGGGGGGGCTAAGATTTTTCAAAGTGTTATTCCAGATCAAAGAAAAGTTTACAATTGTAATAGTCAGTTGTGAATGTTAGTACTTTTGCCCCCCTCCCTCTTTAAATCCGCCACTGTAAACATCCCCGAATTAAAATTTCGTTAAGTTTGGACCATAAGTTTTCGAGATAAGACACCGTGTGCGTACGTGTTTGTGTGTGTGTGTGGGGGGGGGGGGAGACTCTCCCTCCTTTTAACAGTGCAGTGTTTATCATCCCAACCAACCCCAAATTTAAAAATTTTTAAAATTCTGACCTTATCTTTTTCGAGATCAGGCACCATGGGGAGGTACGGCCCTTCCTCCGTTTAACAGTATGTATTCTTTGTCATACTAACACCCAACCCACCCGAAATTTAAAATTTCGAACCATAACCTTTCGACACAAGGCATCAAGGGGGGTGGGGTCAGACCACCCCTTCCAACAGTGCAGTCTTTGTCATACTAACACCGAACCAATGCCAAATTTAAGATTTCGTAAAGATTGGGTTACATTAGGTATTATTAACTTTCAGTCAGAGCATAATTAAAACATAAGCTTAACAGTTATTGTTTGTTTTACACTCAACAGATAATTTTCTTTAAAGTTTAAGAACAATATCAATAAAAGATTATAAAGAACATAATTAGGCCTTTGACGGTTGATTTTCAACCTGACACCTGGAGTCTCATTCATAGCTTTATTGTGTAGGGGTTTAGTTGTTTTCCCAGGTGCCGGCCCCTTCCCTACACTAGGCTATGAATTCTTCGACCATAATAAAATGGATAGGTTATTCATCTTTTATAGATTATTGACTTTAAAAATGAGGTCTTTTATCATGTAAACAAAATATATGATAATGATATTCTTACATGTACAGTAACTTGTCATAAATCCTTATTAAAAGGTTTAAGTTATAATAGCTGATAGTATTACAAAAAACTTAAAAAAAAAAAGTTTATAAAAAACTATCTTTATAAATAAATAAAAATATGTTTTTGCCTAATAAAATCAAATAAAATCTCATGAAATTCTCTTTAAAATGAGGGTCAGAAACTTTTTTATCTCATAAAACATAAGAATGTGTTTATTTAAGCTTTAAAAAATTCTGATTTTTCAAAAAATCAAATGAAATAAAACATTTTTAAGAGTATTTTATCATTTATTTCAAAAGAAAGAATGATTATCAAATGTTTAATTGAAATCTGAAGCTGATTGGTTAAAAAATTTAAAAAAAAAAAGTTGATTTTACAAATATATAATTTTTTAAAGCATGTGTGGCACAAAATAGTCTACCATTAGTTTTTAACTAATTCAATACATATTATAAATTATATTATTAACAGGACTTTGCACAGTACTTTAACTTTTTAATGCATAATTTGCTGCAAATTAACATTTATAGATATTGCATTAAAAATTAAATAAATAAAATACAAGTGGTAGATGATAAATTTGTCATTAAGCTTAATTTTATTTGTTCATCATACACTGTATTTTAATATAACAATGAGAATTCATAATCTAAACCTAGGTTTTTTTTTTTTTTTTTTTAAATTATTATTATTTATTAATTTAACAGCATCCAGCTTCAACTATGCTACGCAGATATGTAAAATTAATATTTACAAGAAGATTGTTAAAGACATTTGACAAAATTGTTACATTATTATTGTTTTTGCATTTTTCAAAATAAAAAAAGCCTTAATAAAATCAATTATAAAACTAATCTTTCTTTTTTTTTAATTAACAAAGGATATATACAAAATTAAACAGTTAAATATTTAGAATTAAACATGTACAAGTAACAAGCAACATATTATTATTATTATTATTAAACGTTTTATAATATCTAGTATGTTTTAAATTTACCCTTTTCTTACTCAAAAGTAAAAATTAAGCATAAAATTTAATTTATCAGGAGATAGCATATTTACTAATGTTATAACGTTCAAATAAAAATTATTCCTTTTTTTACTGTTTACCAAACATTAATATATAAATAAACAATAGATAGCTTAATATTGGATCGAACTATCTTACAAAAAAAAAAGGCACAGATTACAATAGAGAAAATGATAATGATACTAAGAAAAAACAAAAGGCATAAGGACAAAATCGCTTAATGTGGTCATAAACAAAACATAGAAGAAATATATCGCCAACGCCAAGAAGCCCATTTTCGCTAACATGATGGTAATCATTTGTCTTAACCAATCAAAGATGCTGTTATAAAAGAATATAGAGAAGAAATGCAAGAAAGATTTTGATTGGTTCGGCTCCATAGTACCACATTGCATCCACAGACGCTAGTAATTTTCTTACATTGAGAGTGGTATGAATTCTGCGCCCGTGTTCCGTCCCTGATGTTGTTATGATTAAATAAGACAAAAATTACTCTAAAAAATTATTGGTGTGTAAAAAAAGGCGGGTACGAAAAATTGTATGGTTCATAATGAGATAATTGGCAAGTATGCTAAATACATTTTAGGTGAATTCGGAATATTAGAACAACAGATTGCAGTTTTTTTTTTTTGTTGTTTTTTTTTTTTTTTTTTTTTTTTTTTTTTTTTACACATTTTTCTTCGTTTTCTGGCATTTGGCATTTTGCCTCTTCTGGTAACATAAGGCGGACATCCTTGTTGACTTTCCCTGGAGATTTTTACGAATCTCTAAATGGTGGAACATGTTCCTCTTTTTTTTTTTTTTTTTTTTTTTTTTTTTCTGTTATTTTCAGGCATGGCATTTTCCAAGGACAATCATTTGGTAACGGGAAGTTCCCGAAACATTTTTATTTCTATTCTTTTATTTGTGTCTCTGGTACACGTTTGGGTCCGGTGCGAAACTTAGTCGAATCATGCTGGGCAATGAACGTGTTAATTTAACTGCACCTACAATAATATGAAGGCATTCTACTGAAAAACTTTACAAATTAATGCATGACTTTTTTTTTTTTTTTTTTTTTTTTAAGGGGGGGGGGGCATTTTTTGAGACGAGAAACTTATGCCTTTTTTGCTACCACTATTTTCATTCAGATGATTTAAGTACTTATTTTCTTTTTTAGGATTTCTGTATGAAAACTGTGGTGACAGAGAAGAAGGAAATTTCTCAGCTTTGAATGTGTTTTGAAATAAGAAAGGAAGAAAGATTTCTGATAACAGTGAATAAATGACATGTCACAGAGAAGCGTAACACAAAATTAACCATTCGCTGAAAAGCTATAAAACAGCAAATATAAAACAACACCATTCGAGACAATATAAAAAAAATATTTAATGAAAATTAAAAATTTTATTCTGTTACTTCATGCAATAAAATTGAAATAACTTAAGACTTACAAACCGTATGGTGTTTTAAAACGAACTGTTCAGCATTTATTCCCGTTCGAATTGACTTAACTAAAAACTTTAATGCTACGAACGGATAAAATAATATTAACTTTTGAGAAAAATTTGAACTTTAAAAGCCATCATTCTAATGAACACTTTTTCTTTATTTTTCAGAATATTTGATATCCTTTTTTGAATATTTAGAGAATTTTATTTGATAATTGAAAATATTAAAATTTTGTATGTGTTATTATCTCTATATTTAAGTTTGTTTATATTTGATAACTTTGTTTATATTTGATAACTAAGAGTTAATTGTTTAAATAATAATGTGTTTGTTTTATGTTAATACTGATATTTCAGTTTAATTTTTTGATTTGATCTTTCATTGATTTAGTTATAGTAGGAGAGTGTGTGGCGGGTTGTAACAGTTTTTGGAAAATTAAGTATATTTTGAAATGTATTTACGTTTTCCTGTTTCTAATTGCTGTTTTCTATAGCATACATATTCATCTATCATATTCAAAAAAAAAAAAAAAAAAAAAAAATTCGTTAATTTTGCTAATTTTAGCACAAAAAAATATTTTTGCAAAATTATTTGCCTGTTACAATAATAGTATAATAATAGTCATATATATGTGACTATATATGACTATTATATAGTTGTCTTAGGTTTAGCGATGACGGACTACAATATAAGACTATTATATGAGACTATATATAAGACTATTATAGAGTAATCTTAGGTTTATCAATGACGGACTTGACGGACAAATGGCGGCGAATGATTCAGCCTGTTATATAGTAGTCTTAACATTTTGTTAGCCTGTTTACTAAGCAGCGATTCGTTTTAACTTTCGTATTTATCAATTGTTTATGTGATTTCTGAGCATTTCTTTTTCATCTTATAATCATTTAATATCATTATCACCATTTTCCATCATCATTATTTTCAATTGTTTTCTTTTCATGGCGGTTGTCCAATGTTTTCGTTGAATAGAATCCTGTGGAACGCTAAAAAATAATATTTGAGAAGCATTAGCCGTTGTATTAGTGCAAGAATTGTACAATATTATATTTATACTACGATTTTTTAATATCAGTCATTATTATAACATACAAAACCTATTACACTGATTCACGAAGCAAAGCAAAGCACGAAATCGAATGTAAACAACGATTACTTCCGTTTGTTGTCATAAAGAGTGACGTCACTATATATTGTACTGCGATTTTCTCGATAGAGTAAATAGTGCGATGTTAAAATTGTTATAAAAAAGTCATTAGATTTCAAATAAAGAAAATGTATGCATTTATTTTCTCACCTTTTCATTTTCTATTATATAAGAACAAAATCTGAAAATGTACAAATTGTCTGTTGAAATTCATTCAAGCAAATGATATTTTGTTCCCTCTCATGCATTTAATGTGTGCTCTCATTTTGCAAATTAAGCATTATACCCATTCTTCTGCCACAGAGTGGGTTTAGCAGAGCTCGAATTCTCCGCCCTTTTTTCAGGACACTGTCATTAATGATAAATTTCTGCTTCTTTTTCTACCACTATTTTTATGCCATATTTTCTAATTGGTGATTAAATCATGATTATAATTCGGGATTAAATAATCACGGCACTTTAATATAAAAACACTGAAAATATTTCTGTATAAACATAGCAGTGGTAAAGAAGCCAAAAATATATCATTTCAGAAAGCTTCCTGAAAATGGGCGGAGACTTCGAGATCTGGCTCTAAGCATCTCCACAAGCCACTCCTAACATGTTACAACTCCCAGAATTTTATCTCAACTTGCCTCATCATATGATTTTGGTTATTTTGTTTATTTATAAAAATATATAACGATTTATACAAAAAAATAAACATTCATTATATAACTTAACACAGAGACTAAATAAATAGCTATAAGCATTTCTTTAAAGTATAAATTAACACACTTTTAATCAATATTTACGAAATTTTTTTTTTTTTTTTTTTTTTTTTTTTCGCTAACTAGGCAAAGTGAAGCACGTGTACAGAATCTCTCATTAACCATTGTTGAGGAGCACCGATTGTGCTTACATTATAAAGCGCGTCATAGGGATTATGTTTATAAAAATATTTAATCACAAATGTTACAAACTATTTCGTAAATTGCGTGTTACTTCTTACCCCTGTAACAACTAGCCCCACGCTCCCCTACTTTAGTAAAATATTGTTTACATTTGTATTAATATTAAATAACTGTTAATATTTTGAAGAAAAAAAAATGATTATGTGATTTTAGTATTAATTGAATATTTAGAATTTTGCATAATTTAAGATTATCAGAATTTGTTCAGATTTGAGATTTATTTTTGAATTAATGAGATTTTTTATTTGTGAACTCTGTAACAGTTCACGGCGGGGACTTGTGTAGTAAAATCAATTCCCTTTAGACGGCGCTGCGTCGCCGCTGAAAGAAAACAGAAGAACTTATATGTTTTAATTTTAGATTTTTATAACAGCCAATAAAAGTTTTAGTTTAGATTTTTTGATTCTTCGACTGCGTTCGGAGATGGAATTTCTCTATCTCTCACTATAAGAGTAATTTAGATTTGGAACTACGTTCCTAAAAGTATTATTTTCTGTAAATAATGTATAAAATGTAAATAGAATTTTTAATTTCATTATGATCATTAAACCTCAAGAAAAAGAATGCATTGTTTTATTTTATTCATTCTCTTGCTTCAAAGCAATTAGGCATTTTAATTTGTTCTTTTTTTTTTTTTTTTTTTTTTTTTTTTATTATTATTAAGATTTAAAAACCACTGAACCGTGAATTATTTATCAATACATAAGTTATAACAACTTTACTAGAGAATATTAACCCCTTAACATACAGTAACACAGAATTTTATACGTCTGAAAAGTACTATTTAATTTGACTAAACTATATTTATGGGCGTTACCGTTCTTTTACGTAATAATATTTTGATAAAGGTCTACAAATACACTTATTCTACGTGCATAATCTTTTATTTATTTGTTCCGAGTGCGCTTTTTATAAACCATCTACTCTTCTTAAACGGAATCTAGTACAATTGACATAACATCTTTTATAAAACTTTCACATAGCCCCGCCCATCAAAAAATGGCATAGTTCATAGAGACCTCGAATTTTCTTAATTTTCTGCACCACTATTATTATTTGGCTTTTTTTTTTTTTTTTTTTTTTCCTAGGTGTCACGTTAGTGGATAGTTTAAAAAATCGTCCCCCAAAAATATACTTGTCCATATATGAAAGACATAAAACGACGTATTATTAAAAATATTTAAATACTTCAAAATATCCTTTCTTTGAGCAGCGTAGATGATATATTTCGACACGCAAAATTCGCGGTCATCTTCAGATGTTTATGTTGCTGCTCTGTTGACCATCGTCTTCATCCGTTTCCACATCATCTTCTTCAGTGCTTCCGTCATGCTGTCGTCGATTTCTATCTGTTATATGTTGCCAGTCTTTCGGTATAATGCTGTGCTCTCTTTCGTTAATGGCAGTGTTAGAGGCTATGATTTCCGAGGGCTTCTCTTTTTAATGCGTAGTTATGCGAGTTATAAGGTGCTATTTTGGTGGTTTTTAAGGTATTAGGTATTATTGGGTTATTTATGTGCGTGCGTGATAAAGCGGTGGAGCATCTATTGTATTTAAGGTCGTTAATATGTTCTATTTCCCGGTCTTTAATTTTTCTCTTAGTCATTCCGATATATGAAGCAGTTTTATTATTATTTTCAAAATTAAATTCAATTTTATAGATCCCTGGGGTTTCTTTAGGGTCAATTATATCTTTTTCGTTTCGCATTCGCTGTATAATGTTTCTATTGGGTTTGATGGGAATATTTGTTAGAGCATAATGCTCTAACAAAAATCTCCTTAACATCGAAATTAAATATATAAAAGACATTGCTCAACGTGTAGGATATAGTAATTCTCTAGTACAAAAACTCTTTAAAAAACGCCTAAAATCTTTCAATAAAATTAATGACGCCCAAAGGATTAAACCTAAATTTACCACCTCCATACCCTTCTGCAATGGCACAGCGAACAAAATCAAAAATGAAGGCTTAAAGCATAATATACATATTCCCATCAAACCCAATAGAAACATTATACAGCGAATACGAAACGAAAAAGATATAATTGACCCTAAAGAAACCCCAGGGATCTATAAAATTGAATTTAATTTTGAAAATAATAATAAAACTGCTTCATATATCGGAATGACTAAGAGAAAAATTAAAGACCGGGAAATAGAACATATTAACGACCTTAAATACAATAGATGCTCCACAGCTTTATCACGCACCCACATAAATAACCCAATAATACCTAATACATTAAAAACCACCAAAATAGCACCTTATAACTCGCATAACTACGCATTAAAAAGAGAAGCCCTGGAAATCATAGCCTCTAACACTGCCATTAACGAAAGAGAGCACAGCATTATACCGAAAGACTGGCAACATATAATAGATAGAAATCGACGACAGCATGACGTAAGCACTGAAGAAGATGATGTGGAAACGGATGAAGACGATGGTCAACAGAGCAGCAAAATAAACATCTGAAGATGACCGCGAATTTTGCGTGTCGAAATATATCATCTACGCTGCTCAAAGAAAGGATTTTTTGAGGTATTTAAATATTTTTAATATACTTGTCCTTTTAACATATTTTATTCAAACAAAAATTCTGAAAAAAAAAAATATATATATATATATGATGTATAACTCATAAACATTTGAAAATAGTTTCATCCTCGATAAGATATCTTAATTTTGCACCACATTGTTTACAGAAAAATTTTCTCCAATATGTAACTTCGATAAAATTAGAGAATTTTATCCTTAAAAAATAAGTGGTATGGAAAAAGGTGGGGCTAAAAATACTCCGGAATAAATTATTATGTTGGTATCTCTGCTAATTTCATACAGAAATCTTTATATTAGTATTTGTATAGTAATATGTCGTGATTAAACAGGATAGAAACTATTGTATCAAAAGCAAAAATTGCGGAAATTTCTCATCCCTAAATGTGTCTTCAAAAAAGGGCAAGATGTATTAGGTTGTTCGATAAATAATTTCGTTTTTTAAAACCTTCGCTTCTAAAAACCAAGACTTCTTCGAACGTGGAATTTTTCAATTTACCGAAAGATGGCAAGAGGTCATCCAACAAAATGGTTAATATATCATTGATTAATGTTTGTTGGTAATATAAATAAATTCACTTTGAAAAACATGAAAAAAAAAAACGAAATTATTTATCGAACAACCCAATATGATCCCTGATAATAAATAGAATATTTTTTTATTGCTAATTGTTATTTTTTAAATAACAAATGTTAACAGAGAATTTTTATAATTGTTTGCATTGTTTATTTATTAATTTTAAGTATTTTTTTAAGAATAAATATTATATCGCTGGTATTATTATTCATAAGTGTTTATTATTATTATTATTATTATTATTATTATTGCTATCCCTCTCAGCGTGTGACCCCAGGTGGCCTATCTACTTCAAAAATATTCTTACCGAGAAAAGAAAACCACCCTAATAATTCGTCACCTGTTTCACTGAGATGCTCTAAAAAAATTCGAACCTGATTTTCCCCCATTCTTTAATCTAGCAGCTTTTGAATTGGAGGTGTGTCGGTGTGTCAGTTCAAAACTCCGAACAACTCAGTTCTAAACGCCTTTGTGTTTGAAGGTCATTCCAAAGTGGGGTTGAGACTTTACTGAAATTTCAAATACTTTTAGAAAGCACATCAGTATAGAAGTTTATCATTTCTGTGTAAGAAGAGTGAATTCAAAAAATTAAAGCTGCAATTAACAAGAAAAAAAAATGCAGCACAAAATACTTTTTGTAATTTATTTCAAATTCATAAATTTTAATTTCCACTAGTTTTATTATAAGAAATGGTGTAGGATTAATATATTATATGAAGCACAAACTATTTACATTTTTAAGTAATTATAATTATTTTATAACTATTTAAAATCTTACTAAAAAAAAATCGCACTTTCTTATTTATAAAAATATAATAAATAAATAAATAGTAATTCTGAAATATTTAGAAATAGTTCTTTCTGAATGAATAAATTAATTTGTATGCTATTTTACAATTCCTTGCCACTTTTTCTTTTAGATTTATAATAAAAAGAAATATTTTAAGAAAATAGAACTTTTTAAAAATTATGGTGTCAGGGATAAGGACAATCCGTACCAACTTCGTGCATCCGCATATATATATATATATATATATATATATATATATGTATAAATTATTATATATAAATAAAGTAACTTAAAGGCCCTCTTCACTCACCGCAGCCGGAATCCGAAGCTAATGTAATTCTATGGGAATTTTTTCTTTACAAATAACTTATTAACTAATATATATTTTTAAATTCTGTTTTCACATTCTGAAAATAACCAGCTGTTAAATTGACGGACCTTTTTTAAAAAATTATTTTTTTATTTTTTTATATTTTATTTTGAAGCTGCAAAATACGAATTTTCAATATGTGAATTTTTTCCATATTGCAATTTCAAAATAAAATATTAAAAATTAAAAAAAAATACATTTTTAAAAAAGGTCCGTCAGGTTAACAGTTGGGAATTTTCTGAATGTGAAAACAGAATTTAAAAATATGTATTAGTTAATAAGTTATTTGTAAAGAAAATTTCCCCCATAGAATAACATTGGCTCGGGCTTCCGGCGACGGTAAGTGAAGAGGGCCGTTAAGTTGAGGGCAGTAAGACTAACTGTGAAATTTGAACAACAACAACAATAATAATAATATAATGAAATGAGCCGAGCAACAGAGGATTTCGGTTCATAAACAATAATCTATAATAATACTATAATTCTTTTAGAATTAACCAGCTTCAATGAGAGCTTAATCTGGTTAACCAATAAATGTATAGATATTTAAGTACAATAAAATTAACAAAATTATTAAATAAAAAGAATCTCTTTTTATTATTATTATTATTATTTTTATTGTATTTTATTTATATATTTATTTTTGCTAATAACCAATTTACAAAGAAATATGGTTGCATTACACTCAGAAAATAATTTTGTGACTGACATCTAGAAACTAAATTGTGGTTCTAGTAAATATAGTTCCATGTTATCCTTATAAGTTCTTATTCCCTTTGGTATTGATTTCTAAGAATTTCTATTAGAATTCTAGAGCGTTTTCCTATATTACCGTAGTTAAACTCATTTAAAAATATTTTCAAATAAATGCAAACACAAGAGGCATGTCTTAGTAACTATAATCTTGGTTTATGGCCCAATTCTAGTAAATCAAGTAAAAATATCTTGCAATACAAAGGATTCATAATACTGTTTCACCATCTCGAAAAGTATAGACCAGAAATTCTCGACCATTTCGTCTGTTCAGGTTTTTTGTTTACCTTATACGTTATAACTTGGAAATCTATATTTCAAGTTTGGGGATTCAGAATATGACTACTTATTCATTCTAGATGAATACGGCATATATATATTTTTCTCCATGTATATGAAATATTTCTTAACGGTGATAACACAACAACATATTTATTCAGATACAGAAAAAAGTGCCCTCAAAAGTTCAGATATCCTAAAAGTAATATTAAAGAAATGGTTAAAAATTACCTCATTATAAATAGAAACATGACTACCTCAAATAAAAATCTAAAGTGGAAAAAAAATCATCAAATTAAAATTATCTTTAAATATATATTAATTATCTTATATCTGAACCAAAAAAAAAAAAAAAAATACACCGAATATTTTAAAATTATAAGAAAATGAACAGAACTGGTGAGTACTAATCATTAGAAAATTTAACACAGAAAATGCAGCTGTTTAGAAAAGCATTGGACTATATTTCTGCACAACTCCATTTGAAATTCGTCTTCTTTTTATAAAACTCACTTATTGTTTGACAGTTTTTAGAGTATACAGAAAACGCTTATAGCGGTTTGGTAAATTCACGTCTATATTTAACTTTTTTTTTATAATAATGCACTCTGCCTAATATGATTTTATCTATACTGTTATATAAAGAGCAGAACTTTGTTTGTTTGTGGAGGGTAATCTCTGAAACTACTGAACCGATTTAAAAACTTTTTTTACTGATCAAAAGCTACACTACTCCTGAGTGCAATAGGCTATATTTAATTTTGATAAAATAAGCTTTAGTTTAAAATATGATATTTTTAATTAAAATCCCCATAAAAGCTATAATAAAAATGTAAATAATGAAATATTAAAAAAAAATTATATATTTTATATTTGTAGGAAATACACATGATTAATAAGAAGTTTTTATGAAGAATGTTTATAGAATTCAACGACCTATTTTTGGCCCTTTAGTCAAAGTATCTTTATTCTTTCACGTGTGAAATTTGAAGATTTCATAATATTCTAGAAAACCAAATAACGCTTTTCGATATATTTTTTTAAATAATAGCATAGGTCTTTTTAGAAAAAAAAAAAAAAAAAAAAAAAAATTAAAAAAGATCACTTTGTGCAAATTTTTGTAATATGATTTTTTTTCTTTTTTTAAACTATTTTTAAACACCCTTGAATTATTTATAGCAAATGTATTATGATTTGTAGATATTGAAATGTGTTTTTAATTATTTTTTTCCCTAGTATTTTTTATTTTATTTTTCATATATTATCAAATTAAAAAAAAAATAATAATAATAATAATAATAATAATTCTGAAATTTGTAAAACTGTTTTAGCGCTTTACAAAATGTCAGTAAGTTCACAGTTAGAACATAGAAACAGTTACACGGAATATGGTCTATTCAACTATTCTATTTGGGAAGTGCCGCTAATTTTTAGGCATTTAACTAATCATATTTAGTAAAAGAAAAATAAATAAAACTTTTACGATACTGTCCGTTTCGATGCTGATTATCATTAATTTTCTTTTCTTTTTCCTTAAGAAAAAAAAAAAAAAAAAAAAAAATGTTTTTCATGAAATTTTGGCAAAAGCAGAATTTAGTTTAGTACGGAGGATTATAATTTTTTCATTTTATTTTATTTATTTATTTATTTTTTCAATTTTTAATATCGCTTTCAAATTATTAGGACAGAAGACTGTTAATCCAGATCTACGGACTTTTACGATACCAGTTTTACGGTAGTTGTACATTCATCGAAATTGAAAATTTATCGAAAATATAATTGAATACAGTCGAACATCGTTAACATGAACACTGTTAACTTGAATTACTTTTAACATGAAATGTTTCCACCATCCCGTCAGAATGAAGATTTGTTTAGTTACTGATAGCATGAAGTACTGATAACATGAACAAATTTTTTATCCCCCTTGAGATTCACGTTAAAAAGAAAAAAAAAAAAAAAAAAAAAAAAAAAACTAACAGTTCTCCGTACTAAACTAAATTCTGCTTTTGACAGAATTTCATCAAAATCGTTCTTTCTTTTCTTAGAAAGGAAAAGAAAAGAAATAACGGGCACTTTCGAAATAAACAGTATCGGATTTTTTTTTTTTTTCAAAAACTTTATTTATTTATTTATTTATTTTTGTATTATTATTCGCGTGAAAATGTATTTTCCTATACGTCGAAAAATAAATTAACTAGAAAATTTTTTTGGTAACAATTATAAATTAAAATAATAATTTATAAGTTTAGAAGTTAGAATTTCTAATTTTATTATTATTTTTTAACTCGCTATGTAAACTCTGTTTTACATGTCTTTATATTTATATCAGCTTTCTCTTATAGGAAATTTAATAGGTGTCTGCTTCGTTAGGTCAATTTTATGTCTTCTGATCACATTATTTCTAAAAAATGTACTGTATAATACGTGTAATAGTGGTTAATGGAAATCGTGTGGTTGTTTCATACAAGATTTTTTTTCTCTACTGATCACTGAAATTGCCAACTATTGCATTGTAAATTGATAAAACGTTATTTATTTATTTATTTCACATTTACAAAATACGTATTATTATCATTATAATTATTTTATTTTATTTTATTTTATTTTTCGCAGATGCCATTTGGCAAATTTACTTTGAAAATACTATTCAATAGCCTGAATAATTTAAACAATTTGTGCAAGTTACTTATTAATAAATACTGAAAAAAAAAAGTCAGTTTATAAATAACTTATAATAATGTGAACATTATTCTTGAAACAATCAGAAAATGAATAATGTTATTTCTTTTTATTTATTGATTTATATATATGTATATTTTTTTTTCGGGAGCGGGGGTGGGGGTGGGGGGTTAATTGTTGTTGAATGACTTAACCAGTAAAAACTACACCAACGGCAAAGCGGTTCTGCACTCAAAGCTGGTAGACGTGAGGTGCCGGGTTCATCCCAGGTCGCGCTCGTCGGCCCAGCAGTTTGGAGTTTTCCGTGTTTTTTCTCCATAACTATCGTAAGTACGGGCTAGGATCCCTTAGAAAGACCTACATTAAAGGCACTTCCCCTCTGGCCTAGGACCCAAGAGTAGTTAATCGGCCTTATTCCGCAACACCAACACCAGTAAGAAATAAATAAATTTATTAATTATTATTTTTATCTTCAAATCAAAATAATGTTAAAAGGCTCGCAATAATGATAAAATAATTATTTGATATATCATGTATTTTAAAATGAATTTTGTAATGTTCTTGATTTAGAGATTTCTTGTTCAATTATATTTTCGATAAATTTTCGATTTCGATAAATGTCCAACTATCGTAAAACTGGTATTGTAAAAATCCGTAGATAATAATCTTCCATACTAAAAAATAATAAACGTTCAAAAATAGAAATAGTTGGGATTCTACTGTCAAAAGGGGGGCTTGGACAGAAAACAGAAATAAATATTTTCTTTCTTTCTTTCTTTCTTTTTTTTCTTTTTTGCAGATTTTAGCTAAACTTTGCGTAACTATTATTTACTGACTTACAAATAATATTTTTGGTGTTATATATATTTGAAAGGAACAATATATATATATATATATATATATATATATATATATATATATATATATATATATATATATACAGAGTGTTTCAAAATAATATATAAACTGGGTTTTTAATGATGATGAATAAGAACTATGCATGAAAACGAATCCAAAATTTATTTCGAATCGAAACAAATTAGTATCACACTTTAATAGGCTTAAAATATTCGTGCTACTTATGTTTCGATATTTTTAATTTAGAAAAAGTAATAGCGCTTTCTTTTTTCAATAAAATTAGGGGGCGGGGGACAACCAGTTTTGATATTATGCGTATATTAAGCGGATTCGATGTCTAATTATCCCGTATATATCTGTAGGAACTTTATGCAATTCGAAAACTAACCGATTTGGAGAAAACCAACATCTGAATTTTCATTCTCTTAGTAGATGCAAATTTCCTGCTTTTTCGTCTAAAAATATCTCCATGAATGTTTTTTACTTTGTTGAGTGAAGAAAAGATATTTTTCAGAACTTTAAGGAACAGTATAAAGAATAACATATTTCTGAACTATAAAAAAGACTTCCTGAATGCAGATTTCTCAAACTCAAATTATTTTTACAGGTTTTTTTTTTATTTTTAAACAAGTTTTACAGCATGAAAAGTAACCAACAGCCTGCTAAAAAGGTTATTTATTGTCAGTCCACTTTTCTTTTTTCTTTTTTTCCCTTAAAAATAAATAAATAAATAAATAAATTTAAAATTTGCAGTTGGCTAAAACACATATTTTAAAATTTTCAAGTTAAAAGTTTTTTCTTCCTTTTTCCTTTCCTTTCATTTTCCTTTTTTTTTTTTTTTTTTATTTAACAATTCTTTTTATTTTGATGATACCCGCTTTCAGACTGGAGTCTGAACTAGAATGCAACGTCTTTCATTGCTTTTTCCAAGAAATTGTTTGCATTTATTTTTGACATCTGTTACCCACTAATATTATTCAACTATTCTTAACATATTAGTATTTACTGTCATACAATGAGATGGATTATGCACCACACCAAAAGTGTTTATGTGATTAAAATTTAAGCTTCTGATTCTTATACCAATCATTCACAGTATCCAGATTGTTAGTTACCATTCTATTCAATACTTTTGAAGCACTGAAATGTCTTTAGTCTGTTTAAACAATTCATTCTAAAAGAAGTATTATGTTTCTCTGATTTTTCAGATACTCAGATACTTTATTCAGATTTCACAAAACATTTTTTCAATGGCTTGTCTCTACATTTGAAGCACAATATTCAATATGTTTGTCATATTTTTAACTAATATAATACCTCTAATCCATTTTGACAGTGTTATAGCTAAGTAAATTGGCACTATTTCTTTGTTTAATCGATATCACACGTTGACTTTGTTGCACGATATCACAGCAACGACATTTGGTTTACTTTGCAGTTCTTTCAAGATCTGTCAAGATTTAGCGTTCTTTTGTTTTCTACTCCCCCCCCCCCTCACCTTATTTTATCGAAGTGGAACAATGTTCTTTATCCCATTTCAATTGTTGAGAAAAATGCACAATACTTGACATGCACATATGTAACAAAAAAATGTAAAATTTCATAAAAATGTAAGATTTCATTAATTAAAAAAAAAAAAAAAAAAAACACTATATTTTCTACTACTCTCTGGTCGTAATTTTTTTCTGAAGACTAACTTGAATAAAACAGACCTTCGGCCAGGCCACATGCAATAAAAGAAAAGCCTCTCATGCAAAAAATAAGTTTATTTTCTTTCCCCCCTTTTTTTTTTTTTTTTTTTCTTTTACAGAATTTTCTTTCGTCTTTCGTTCCTTCTTTTCTTCTTCTTCTTCTTTTTTTTTTTTTTTTAAATCTTTTGCTTAAAAGTTAAAATACTAATGGTGGAAAATCATTGATAAAGTGAGTATCTACATTAAATAATGTTGCCTATCGTAATTAAAACTAGTACTGTTATTTTTATATTCAGACAAAAAACAAAATAAAATAAATAACTTCGGAATTTTATTTATTTTCAGTATTTTCATGTCAGTAACTTTGCGGCTTATTCTTTTAATTCACTAACCTTCGCATATTTTGGGAATTTGTACGTAATTTTAATTGATTTATTTATTTTTGTGCACTAAAGCAAAAATATAATATACAGCATGCATAGAAAAAAAAAAATCTTCTATGTAGATTTCCAAACATGATTTTTTCTGAATGAATTGTCGAAAATTTTCCCAGAAATTTTTAGGCCAAAATAATTATTGCGTGTGTTTACGATTTTAGGGTGTTTGCTTACTTTCTGCATCTTTCAAATACTAGTTTTGAAGTGTTATATATGGTTATATTCGGTGTTTTATTATACGTCAAGTAGATGAAAAATATATTGTACCTAATTTATGTAATTGGAAAGAAAAAAAAAAGATATACGTAAACTATTTCTATTTTTGTAAGAATTAGTATTAATAAAATACAGTTTTAAAAATAAATAATAGAAAAATAAAAGACTTCTTAAATAGAATGCATTTATAAAAGTTTCCTAAAATATGAGAAATAAGAAAATTTTGAAAAATTATGGTCAGCTTCAAGAAAAATGTAATAATTTTTTTTCAAAATATTAAAAGTTGAGTAGTTTCTTTTTGTCTATGAGTAACTATACCTTCGTCAAGTTTAGATACTTTTCAATTATTATTTATTTTTTTATCGATTGATTGATTCGTTTTCATTATTCTGACGACAATTTTCAAAATTTTCTTTGTTTTCCACTTTTAAGGGTTCCTCTATAAACGTATTCTATTTAAAATATCACCTTTTTTTTCCTCCTTTTATTTTAACTTTTGTGTAACTTATATGTTACATAGCTAAAAAACTATCTTAGCTGTGTAACTCTGGAACCTTTTAGAAAATTCTGAAAGTTTTTTGAAAACTAAATTTTTCTAGAAGGTTCCATGAAATTTCTAGATGTTTTCACGGAGGCTCCATGAAGTTTCTAGAAGATTTCATGAAGTTTCTAAATATTTCAATGAAGTTTCTAGAAGATTCATGAAATATCTAGAAGATTTCATGAAGTTTCTAGAAAATTCCAAGAGGGGCCAGCAGTTGAGTGGTCCTGCGCTCAAAGCTGGTAGACAGAAAGTGCTGGGTTTGATCCCAGTCCCGCTCATCGACTAGTCATTCGGAGTTACCCATGATTTTCTCTGAAACTCGCGTAAATACGGGTTAGGACCCCATAGGAAGACCACTATGAAGGGCATTCCAATTACATGTCTAGGACCCTAGTGCAGTCAATCTGCCTTAAGTTTACAACAAAAACTATAACGTTCCATGAAAATTCTATATTTAATTTATATTAAAGAAAATTTCAGATAGACAAACCGATTAAATATAAAAACATTCTAATAAAATTCTTATTATAACAGATATATTTTATGTTTTTTTTTTTTTTTTTTTTTTTTTTCAGTGTAGTATACTTAATTCAACTATTCCTTCAATATATTATTGGCATTTTTTAGCGTATTTTTTATGGGATAAGAAAAGGGAAAATAAAAAATAATAAATATTTCAGCTGAAGAATTATTTAATTGTGCGGTTATGATTATGATTATTATATTTTTAAATTATTTATAACCCTTTGCCGGTCCTATTTAATACCACTCCTCTTACCAGTGTTGACAAATTCAGGGATATTTTTATTCAATATCCACCACAAAATTTTAACTCTAACGGTTGCTTAATCCCTTCGAAGGTAATTCGTTCATTATGTATATCAAATCCAATACTCAGAATTATTTATGATTGTTGAATAAAGGTGTTACTAAATTTGGCGACAATGTTTACAGCACTTAGAAGCGTCTGGGCTGGCAAAGGGTAAAATTTAGAAAAGCAGATTTTAATCTAAGTTACAAAGTAATAAATGTTTGCCATGTAGGATTAAATCATTTTATGTTTCGAAAAAAAAAAAGTAATAATTTATTCGTCACATTTATTACATCGCACAATCAAATTAATATTTATTTATTTATTTATTTATATATTATTATTTAATTCATATTCACATCTAGCGATGTTTACTATTCAATTTAATTATTTTTGTATATTTAATTGTATTTATAGAAATAATATTGTTATATAGTGAAAATAATTAAACTTATTATTTTAATTATAAATGTAATTAAAATTTATTTTTATTTATACATTTATAATACAATTAATAGCAGTATAATTGTAATTTTTTGCACATGCAATTTTATTATCAGAAAGCAAAATCTAGAAAAAACGTGTAATCATGTCTCACTAATACATAGTGCCAAAACTAAAATGTTTAATAGAAGCTGGTATATAGTTATCTGTAAAATTACACTTCTTGAATAAAAGCAGAGCTACTTGTTGTTCCATAAAAAACCAAATTGAAATGTCCGGATAAGATACTGACAGTAGTGGGGACCTTGGCAACGCAGTACCGGCGAGGAACACTGTCGAATGTAGCGAATACCTGAAGCAAAATTTATTTTTGTATTTTATTTTATTTTATTTTATTTTTAGTACGATAGGACTATTTGTTTCAGACACCGATTTTGTGCTGTCGCCTTTTATTTTATTACACCTTGATATGTATATTACGCTTTAGATAATATTTAATTTAGAAAATAAAAAGTGCGCATATAGATTGAAATTAAAAAGTACTGGATATTTTCATTTAAATTTATAGAGATGTCAACGATATTGAAAAAAACTATTTTGGCCATTTTCTTTCGTTTAATAAACAAAATGAAAAACGGATAATATTTTATCTGGAGATATTTTGTCTATTTAGACCAATTATTCCCCCCCCCCCTCCTCTGGCCTTAAGTTAAAAAAATAATTAAATAAAATTGAAAAAATTCTGCTAAAGCAATGGAGCAGCTTGAACCTCTTGGCAAAATTTGAAATTTATCACCAAAATAGCTCGGTCGCTTCTCACCAAGATGTTTACTTACGTAATTGCGATACCCATTTTAGTTTATCGTCAAAATGAAAACAAAAATATAAAAACTGCCAAGGGGCTCCTGTGCTAAAGTTGTACTAAAGTAATTTTAAGAAATGAATATAGTAACCGTTGCTAGGGAATGAAAGAGTTCCTGCATGTCTTTATATGAAAAATGTGACTAAAATAAGTTTTTCTAGATTAGAAACACATCTGACTTATCCCCTTTTTATCGAAGATTACTTTTCATTGCTAACCTTCACTTCGTCCGTGAGAAAATATGGCAGAAACGTGATTTTCTTAGAAACTACTTGAATGATTTTGATAAAAATTCAGATTTAGGGATATTTAGAGTTTACAATTTAATCTGAATTGTGCTCTTCTTCAGTAAAATTAGCGTTCACGGGAAAACCGCGTTTTGTGAGGGGGAAAAAAAAGTAGCTAAGACTGCGTTTTCTTCGAAAATACTTGAAGGATTAGAAAAAAAAAAAAAAGATAGAGTTTATGTGTTTTTTCGACGATATTTTTATATTAAATATTTTGATCTTCAGGTAAATTATCGTTCACTGGTAATTCGCACTAAATCCGGAAAAAATATGACAAAAATTTGGTTTTGTTGGAAATCGCTAGAACAGTTTAAATAAATAAATATAGATATAATATATAGATAGTGTTAGAGATTTTTTTGAGATGAAAAATATATCTGATTATTAGGTAACAGATTTAAATATTAGCAAACGCAAAACCTAGAAGAATATTTTCTAGGAAATTGCTAGATTTAGGGGTTTCCGATGATAGTTCGATTTGAATTTGTCTTATCTCCATGAAAATTAGATTTTACTGGTAGCCAGCGCTCCCCCGAAACAAATATGTATATATATATAATTTGAATAATTTAATATATATATATATATATATTGGGGGGGGGGGGGGGTAGGGGTTTTATTTTATTTTATTCATTGATAATTTATTCCTATATTTACGTTTTGCATTTCCTTTTGTAGTAATTCTTCGCATTGGCTTGCAATTCTCTTTTTTTGTTTTTCTTGTCTGTAAACTCATAAATTCGTTAAACTAGTTACCTATATATATATAATATACTTCCGAAAACGAGTCATTGTATTACACTATGAATAATTTTTACAATGAAACCAAGTAAACTGTAATTCAGGTACTGAATATAAAAAGAGAAAAAACTGTTTCAGGATATTAAAATGCTTTACATTAATATTTAATTAAAACACTGTTTTATGCAGAATATTCGGTTAGTTCATAAATAATAAGAATAATAACAATAATAATAAAGCTGCTGATTAAACAAATAATTGTCATTATTTTATTGTAACAAATAATGTCTTTTATTATTAATTTTAAGATTCCTATGAAAAAAATCGTCATCTAAAAGATAATTTAAATTGAAAAAATAAAAAGTTTTTATGCGAAGTTCTGTTTAGCCAAGCAGTATTTTAACTGATTTTACAAATTATCAACAGCTCTTCTTGAACATTTTTCTCTATTCTATTCTTTTGTTATCAACCCTCTCTTTCAACAAAGAAGCATATCGACTGTCAGCTTACCTTATCGTCATTGTCCGCCCCTTGTCACTCCGTGTTGGTAAAGGGGGGAAGGGTCTGTTACAAGTTTCCGTCTCTAACGATTTTGGAGTAGTTATTTTGAGTTACAAGAATCAGGTTCGCACAATTTAGAGAGAGATTTCTTACATTACAAGATTCAGTCTCAAACCGTTTCGAGGGAGTTTGTTCGTGTTACAAAATTCCGGTTCAAACGCTGAGAGGGTTGCTATTATTCACAAGTGTTTATTATTATTATTATCATATATATACATTTTATTTTATTTATTTATTTATTTTACTGCGTTACCGCAGTTTGACACTTCTGTAATTTTTATATGTAATAGTTGACTAATAAAGAAATAAACTTTTTTTTTTTTTTGGTAAGTGTATTTCAGTGGATAGTATAAGAAATTGCCCATCCAAAATATACTTATCATTTTCTACCGTTTAAAATCGAGTGAAAATTCAGAAAAAAATATGTATTATGTACTTCATAGACATTTATAAATAGTGTCAACCTCGATAAGATATATCGAATTAGTTAAAAAACAAATTAAATTTAACATTTTTGGTTGACATCCTCATTAATCCCAAATCGTTGAGGATAGAAGTCTAAAATTATATACCAAGATATTTCACATATAGAACAATAAATAGAAGGCAAGAACTCTTCATTCGACACTAGTGCAGTTTTCATATGCTTAACCCGCTATACTCTTTTTATATAACATTTGCGTTATCTAAAATAACATTTTAAAATTGTTTATTTTAAATAATTATAAAAACTAAATCCAATTCTTGTTGTTTTATAAAAAGACATTTTTCAAAAGCTAAATTATAAATTGTAAAAAAAAAAGAAAAAGACAGAAAGAAAAAAAGAAAAGAAAGAAAGAAAATTAAATAAACACTAGTTAATACCCGTCAAAATTTGACGGATGATGTGCAACTAAAACCTCTTCACGGCATAAAATTTAAAACACCCTTGCTTTAATATTTCACATTGCTCTTAACTGGTTTAAAACCCCTTGCCCAATATCCAGGGATGGAACACGGGCGCAGAATTCATACCGGAATCCATTTAAGAAATTTCTCTATTTATAATATCGTTGATTTAAGAAGTAGAAAATTTTCTTACATCGATAGTGGTATGAATTCTGCGCCCGTGTTCCATCCCTGCAATATCCCATATTTGTAAAACCACTTGGATATAATCCAAAATATTAACTTATTGTATTCTAAAAATAAACTGCAAATCGGAATAAAGTTAAAATTTGTAAAAATATTCTATCAAAATAGTATATTTCAACAAAAGCATGCTGTTAAAAATAAATAAATAAATAAGAATAAATTTAATACCTTAGAAAATTAATTTGCTTATTAAATTTTTAATAATAAATTATACTATGTAAATTTTTACTCGTATAAAATATCAATATTTTAATGTTATTCTTTTCAAATTATTTTTACTCTAATATAGTATCGAAATGAAAGATCAGAAATTATAATAATTAGATAAATAACAATTAGTAAATAAATAAATAAAATAAAATAGAACCTCCTTTGATTTTAAATACTTATCTCCATCTTTTCTAAACAAAGTTTTCAACAGATTAGTTAACTTTTAAAGAACAATAAACTTTGATAATTTGTTAATTTTAAAAGATTTTTTTTTTTTTGTTTTTCTTTTAAGAAATGGAAAAAAATAATTTTAAGAGAATGGTATAATATATTGACATGGCAACAGATGGGGCCACATTCAGCGTACAAAAATTTTCGGCGAGCGAAAATGTATACGATGGTAACCGATACGTATTCGCAAATTGCTTTGTTTTTAATAGGTATACTTCCTTGGAAAATATGAATTAATCGTGTGAATTATTTTTATGATACAGCCAAGAGTAATATTAACTTTAATCAGGCGTTAATGAGTTTTGCCATAGACATATCAATATTAATGTCGTCTGCTTGATCTATCATCGGTATTCTACATAAAAAGAAAGGAATATTCCCGTTCCCAGTTGGTTCAAAATTTTCTCTCGCATGCCGAGATCGTACGATTTTGGTCTTACAGAATATGCTTTGTTTTTTAATATTATAGTTAATACAGTATTAAAAAGTCAAATACCACCATATTTTACGAACACAATATTTTTATAGGACTTTACTCGTTATGTTGCGGGTAATCCTGACGCTGCCACCATAATTTATAATAGCTACTCAGCGCGATCACTCGCAGCCGAAGTAGCTGTGATCGATAAAGAATAAATCAGAACCAGTGTTTTTTATATTTAAACCTCGGAATTTTCTTTTTCCTAGTTCTAGGGAACAAAACTTTTCCGGATAAGCTCGTTCGAACTTTTAACACCGCAAAAGTTTTGCTTCAACTGCAGTAGCGGCTCGTGAGATTCCTTTACAGGGGGGCTGCATGTCTATGTAAGATTTGAAAAAAAAAAAAACTAAAATTATTTTCTAAATAATCTGTTTTACTCGGGGGCTTCGGGTTTTATATGCGCAGACTGAGCAAGAAGCAGAGTAATACAGGATACAGCATCGATTTAAAATTTTATATTATTTATTGGACATTCATTACAAAAGAAAAAAAAAATCTGGAGATTTTATTTTGTTAACTTTATTTATTAATGATAATCAATTTTCCCCCAACAAAATATTTTTCATCTGCATGCTATTATTTTCTCCAAGACGGTGCGAAGTATCCATACATGATTGTAAATCAACTTTTGCTCATTAAAAAGATACACACAATGATTTATATAAAAATAATAATAAATAGTTTGATTACATACTTATGTAGATCTGTACAGTTCTTGCGATAATAACTGCAAATAATTCGAATCTATTGTCCATAATGATAAAGAATTTCTTTTTGTGTCTCTGTAAAAAAAATTATAAGTCCTGTACTCATCAAAACCATAAAAATTGCGTGACGATTACCTATAACCTACCTACCAATTTTTAGCTCAATTGGATAAAACATTTAGGCGCAATCGCACTTCATAAATTTAAGTCCATTAATCAAAATGATAAGGAATTTTTCTTTGTGTCCTTGTAACAGAACTATAAGTCTCACATCCATCAAATTCTATACAGCTCGTTTGATGGTGACCTTTCACATACCTACCAGCTTTCAGTTCAATCGAACCAAGCATTTAGATGTTTTGATACTTACTCACACCATACGTATAACACTGTAAAAATAGCAAAAATGAGCTCAGGAGACCTCAGAACATTATAGTAATGTAATGCTCGTATCTTAAAAGTGCAATTATAATGATGCGTTTCATTAATTTATTTAGAACATCCTTTAAAATATTAATTAAAAGAGTTAACATTGACTTAAAATCTTGCACATCATATAGATTATGAAATGCTTGTCTAACATTACGAACATTTTATTATTATTATTATTATTTTTATTTTTTTTAATGCGAACTTTACACACATGGTACAGTAAACTAAAATTTCATTTAGATATGAAACCTTAGTATAATTAAAAATGAATTTCCAAAATTTGCTGCACATAGTAACGTATCCGATATCTTCTGTATTGCCGTGTATTTAAAATAAAAAATATATATATATATATATCTACAAATGTTAAAACACTATTTTCTTTTGATATATTTAAAAAGTCTTGAATAGTATATATCAGTTTAATTTGGTTTGTAATATTATCTAAGCCATCAGTGCATTCTGGATGTTTTGTGTGTCCTCGTAAAAGAAGTATAAATGAAAAATACAACATTTTCTAAATCGATAAGTTTGTTATGCATTAGAATAATTTATATAAATTTCCTAGATTCTGCAACAGAATAGCACTGCTAAAATGTATTTAAATTTATTTTCTTATAAAGTGTAATGTGTAAGAAATTTTTGTGCATTCCTCTAAATGAACTGTAAACGGAACATACCCCATTTTTAATAGGAAAAATAGTGGGGTCAATCTAAAGAACGGATATTGAAATGCTTAAATTTCCGAGCATATTTCTGAAAGTTCTCACTCAAATAGAAAGACATGAAACGAAGTTATAAATGCTTTCTAACTTCGTTGTACGAAAATGTCAGATATTAAAAATTTAGTAATCTCGTGTTTTTAAGGAAGGTTCGACTGCTAATATTTCTCATCAAAATAGAAAAACGTTAGTGACTAAAATACAAGTTAAAAAAAATAATAATAATTATAATTATAATAATAACCTTATCAACAAAACGAATAAACACCTGATAAATTTTAAATATTATGTTTAAGGCAAAATTTATATAAAAATTGAGATTCTGTCTGTTCAACGTTTCTGCCATTGGCAAAGCAAGAAACCGAAAAACCGTGCAAAATTTCCATGTAATATAAAATAAAAAACTGTTTAAAAATAAATAAAAATGACTTCTATTTTCTCATATAATCGTGAATAATCTTCATGCTAAATTTTTTTACCTCTCATACATAAATAATCATCAAACACAGCGACTACCACATTAAAAACTGTGAAGAAAAAACGTAGATTACAAAGGGAAATTGTTCTTTTCGAGCATCACCAAAATCCCTAATCAGATTGGAGCTGCACCGGCCGCAGCTCCAACCAAATGGTCGAAACTGGTGGGGAAAACGAGTAGGGGCGGTTGTAACTGTTCTTACCCTAAAGAAATCCCTTTTTTCGGGAGCTGCACGAATGAGCAGTCCCTTTACGAATTTTCGAGGTGCTATTACGTTTAAAAATGGTGAACTTTTCTCAGATTTTTTAATATTTTTTCATGATAACGAAGTAATCTGCTTTTCTATATGCATAATACTATACAATATAATAATATTTATTTTCAAAATATTTTGAAAGTTGATAAAATAATTTTTTCGAATATTTCTGGGGGGGCTGCAGCTCTGCAGCTCCTGCCACGAGCCGCCACTGTTCAACTGAAGAGTCGATGGCAGAAATGATGGTGATCCTCTTACATACAGGCTAGCATATTTCCAGAAATTTCGAGATATTTTGTGATAAATATTCGATTGAGAGCTTAGATAGCCGATATATCGATAATAAGAATTTTCTCACAAAGGGGCGATAAACTCATCAAAATAGTTGCCATCACCATTTCTTCCCTGTTGAAGTTTTATAACTCGTTTTTAAAGGAAAATGAGTTATTTTGATGCCAAATCAAAGCAGAAACGCAGAAAATTATATTTTTTAACCTGACTAAGTGTCTTTAAATGAAATTAGATAAAAATAACGACTATTATTTACAAATCCTTAACATTATTAAGTTTCAGTGAATCATCTAAATATTTATGGGAGCTGAATCACGAACAGACAGAAACACAAACCGAAGACATAAAGACTTTCCAGCTTTGTTGAAAAATGTTTAAAATGGTGTAATGAATCTTCGTTATGCGCTGTTTGGCTTAATTTTTTTTTTGTATGAGTCTCCTTGTACTTTCGAATTTCTAAAAATTTATCTCTATATACCTATTAAAATTCTAAAAATTTATCCCTAAATCCCTGTTTGTGGACGTAAAGTGTAAAAAATGCTTGTAAAGAAACATAGTATTCCTTTCAGTGTTTTATATTACTAGTTTAAACATAAATGGGGTTAAAAAAAACCGCAACACTCAACGCAACTTCGTTGCTAATCGATGTAGAAAAATGTAATAGGTATCATTGACGGGGAATTGTGAGTAGTTTCAGAAAATGAAATGAAATTTTGAATTGGGAATCGTCTACATATTAAAACGCGCACCAACTTTGATTTTTTCAGTGGTAATGCCCCATTTTTATTTTATATTTGAATTCCTGGGATCGCGACAACGCGAAAAAGTATATTGCTTGTATATTTTACTTATTTTTTCACAGAGTTATAAGCGTTCAAAGTTTGAAGGTGCTAATATTAAATTCATATTTTAAACTTTTATTAATATCTTCACAAAAAATAACTTGATCGATATATATATATATATATATTATATATATTTACGAGATACAGTGAAGAAACCCAAACAAAATCCATCATTACTTTCGATTCTGAAAAATATTTTTAATTCTGTAAAATATTAATGAATTCATATTCATAAAAATTATGAATTATGACCTATATTAATTTTTGCATAAAATGAAACCTAATGCTAAAAAATATGGATGTGCAAATTTGCAGCTCATTCCAGTTATTAGTTTTCGAGATATAAATAAAAATTTCTTTTGGAGTGGTTTAGGGGGCTGTCTCTTATAAAGTTTTGCATGAGATAACGAATCAAATCTTAAAAAATAACAAAGAAAATTAAAAAAAAATATTTTTATTTTTTATTTACGGATCAAATTATATAACAACAACGTCAAACGCAAAGGAATGAAACAAAAATGATGATTTTTAGACATTAGTGTTAGCATCAAGAATTCCTGTTTTCTAAAGAAGACAAGCCCCGCCTTCATCGTTCTTCAAAACAATACAGTAAAGTATATGTGACACTGAGTATTCGTGTTAAACCCCTTATTTTATGTTGACAAAAATATGCACAAGTGGTATTTACTCCATCAATTAATTGGTGATATATTTTGAATCTTTTAAACGAACACTGGATGAAAACAATTAACTAAATAGGCAGGGTTTACTGCTTTAAATAGAAAAATAGGTTTAATGTGAAATTGTCAATTAAAAAAAACGAGTGGAATTGGAATGCAAGACAGACTTGTAAAATCGTTTCTTAATTACCATCATAGTTTAAGGCTTAATCATTTGCTTCATATACTGCTTTATTTTATTTTATTTTATTTTATTTTATTTTATTTTATATATTCATTTATTTATTTTGTAGGGGGGAGGATTATTATTTTAAGGATACTTTAGTCTTTAAAATTTTATAAATATATTAAAGCTTTAAAAAATTTTTTAAATATGCTTCAACTTTTATAAATATAGTTTAACACTTTTTGCGACCGCAGGATTTTGTCTTTGTGACAGTAAGATCCGCCTACGAACGTTATTCTCTCAAAATAAAATATTTCAGAACAAATTTTCTGTATTTACAATTATATTACAAATGGATATACATTATAATTATATTCTTTCTGATCAATATATTTCTATCCATAGTATATTTTATTGCAAAAATATACACATTTAAGAAATATGTAACACACAAATTACGAAAGAAACGCCCACTGACAGAGTTACAAATGACGTGAATCTACATCAGCAGTCGCGAAAGAGTTAATTAAGAAATTATATTTTCATAGGAATTATAAAACGAATCGTACAGTTTCAAATAGTTCAACTGACCAAAAGTTGGTAAGTGCGATTTAAATTGTTTAATATTTACTTCATCCCACACAGCACATACGTCCAAATTTTGTTCATTTCTCGTCTCGTACGTTGAAAACACGTCCCTCCAGAGAACTGACATCCCATTTTTGTCACATGCTCACATAAATTCAACCATCATGTTGAAAGTATGTGTCGTGAGTAACCAAATTTGGACATACATTATTAGAAAAATATCTTGGACGTAATGTGTACCACAATTGAGCGAATTCATCCCAATGAAGTGTCCTTTTACGTTGAATTCAACAAGCATGCAGCGTACTTTTTACAAAAATGGGACGAGCAACTGGGCATGCGCATTCATGCAACAACCAACCATTCCACTTTTCCCTCGTCCGTCGCTTTCGCTTTTCGCTCGGCGCCATGTTGATTATGTGAAAATGAGAATTGCGTTGTAGATTTCGTTTCGACGAAATCGTCACATTTGCCAAACTTCTGTTCTGTGTTGTGACAACGATTTTACATCCTGAATACGATTTGAAAATAATTATCATGTAAGTATCCAAAATCATTTAATTTTATTTTCATTTCTGATATTTGACTTATATTAGTGTAATAATGCAGTTTATTAGTGTAATAAACTGCAGTTAAGTGCAGTTCCAAATCATATCCAAAATCATTTAATTTTATTTTCATTTCTGATATTTGACTTATATTAGTGTAATAATAGTATTGATTGTAAACTTAATCGGAATTTCCATTGCTTTTTAACCATTCAAGCATGCCTTTATCAGTTGATTACCTTTAGTAAACAATGCAAAAATGTGTTCATGAAAGCTTAAATTTATTTTAAAACTTTTGTAGTTTTATTTAGCTCTCTCAAATTATAAAAAAATTTAAGATTGATTTCATTAATGAAAGTTGTTATTTAAGTATGAGAAATTCAGTAATTCCGAAGTTAACTTATATGTGAATAACAACTGTAAAATTTTCTAACGAACCATAGAAAATGAGAATAAACAAAGATTTCTCATGAACTGCTTGTATTGGTTTGGTTTCTCTTATCTAGAATATGTGTACTCTTTAACTTGTTTTTCACGAGTAATTTTCCTAAATATTGTAAATATTATATATTTATATATATTAAATTTTATATATGTGCAATTTACAATTAGAAGCCAAACCATTAATTTCTCTTTCTCTGTTTTGAATCTCTTATCTACAATATGTATACGCTTTAATTTATTAAATTTAGTTATGTTTTTCTCAAGAGTAATTTTTTCCCTAAATGTTGTAAATATTATATATTTATATATATTAAATATATGTGTGCAATTTACAATTAGAAGAGAAGCCAAACCATTAATTTCTCTTTCTCTCACATTTTATTTAATGATTTTAAATTGGTATTTTTAGTCTTCTGCTATTTATGTGTTAATAACAATAGCAAAAACAGTGCAGCTAACACTGCAGGTTAATTTAACAATTTATAAATGAGATAAGCTTAATATTAATAAATCAATGTCGTAGCTAAAGAGTTATACTTTCTCCTTTGTAAATGCAAATTTTGCACATTTTATGAATCATATTATTTCTTTTTATTATACCAGACCTGATCTCAGATTCTCTGATTGCAGAATTTTGTTTTATTGTAGATAGATAAAAAATTCTTCCTGTGCACATGTGTATACGTATATTTATATAAAGTTTAAAATTACAGTTAACATTATATAAACTATGAAAATTGTAACTTCATGTTGATGGTATTTTTTGATTAGGCATCATTTTTGTTTTTAAAAATTAGATTTTTCTTGGAGATAATTATTAAATATAAAATATTACTCGTGATATGTTTTTTTCCCCTACAGTTGGAATGTAAACTCTGATTTTTTTTTTTGTTCTTCCTGTATACAATATTTATAAGTGTTTTTTTATTTTTATTTATTTTTTTTTTTTTTTTTTAATTTTTGCCTTTTGTATTTTTCTTCCCAGATTATTTATTTAAGACGTTACTGAAGAATATATAAGGAATCTAGCTTTGGCCTGCAGTTTCCTAGCCAACCCTTCAGCTTTAATTGAGCTTGCAAATGAATAAGTAAGACTTCCTGCATAATTATTTTATTACTACTATTTTTTAATTCATGATTCTCAGTGTTGTCTTAAAAATGACATTTTGGGTTCTCTTTATATTGGTGGCTAATAACAATACATTATAACATAACTGAACATTTTTTTCTTTTATTGATGAATTTCAACACTCAATCAGATAATGGGCTTTTTACTATAACAGATTGTTTTTAGCCATTCACGTAGAGATAGATCAAAATGTTTTATTTATTTAGCCTTACTTTTGTACATTGCTACCTTTCCTTCTGTGCTCTTTCCTACATTTTTTTAAAATCTGATAAATAATCATTCTCGTATTTTGAACTATAACAATCATTGCAAGACAGTTTTTTTTTTTTTTTTTTTTTTTTTTTTTTTTTAATCAAGATTTATTTGATTTTAATGATTTTTTAAAACTTCATACATTATTGTACAACACTTGTATTTTATTCTGTGTATTTTTATGTATATTAATGTAAATATTTACACTATCAATCATTTTACTTAAATTGTAAAAATATAAGTAATATTCTATTCTGATAGAAAAAATCCATGTAGGCATTTATTACCAATATTTTTATTCAAATTAGTATCATTATAATATAAGAAATGTTCTTATAACAGTCACAAATGCAGTAGTACGAGCCACTCAACCTGAGACTTTGTAGTACAATAATGTATTGAAATAAAGAAAGTCTGGTGGACTGGGGTAATTCTCTATCAATGTGTTTCTAGGTTAATTAATGTTCACCCACCTACAAAAATTAAAAAGTATTGTTAACAATGCATGAACATTGTAGTTTAATGTACAAAAAAAAAAAAAAAAAAAGTCACAATCTTTGCTGAAAATTAATAAATAAAACTATATTTTAAACTGCTACAAAAGCATCTTGAAAAAAGATTATTTCTGAAAATCACACATTTTACTTAAATTCTTAGTGGCACAACATTTCTATTTTTTTTTTTTTTTTTTTTAATGTTATTTTAAAACTATACATAATATAAGCTTTTAAATTACGTTAATAATGTTTCTGTAATTCAGTATACTGGTTATACAACTATATTGATTTATACAACAGATTCTTTTTTTACATATGTTTAAAATTATTTTAGACATATTTATCAATGTACACATATGTAGTGTGCATCTATAATATATATTCATTAATGCACATCAAAAAATCATAATGTGTATTTTGCTTAAAATTAAAACCGGTTTTGTTATAGGTTTCATATCAAAATCAAAACAATCTTTTAAGCTATTTCAAAATTTTGTAGTGCATGACTAATTAGGATCAAGATTACTAAGTATTGTACTGAATGCTAATAAATTAAATTGTATTTTATTGTACACACTTGTGATTTAAATTATACAGTTATATAAAAAGTTATTTATTTTTAACTGCGTTAATTTCAATACATTAAATCAAAGAAAAGTTCAAATGAAAGCCAACTATTTTATCTTTATTTCATAGTAAAAATAAACTGTTATAACAATAAATGGTTTTATTTATTAAGGACATAAAAAAAAAAAATGTTTAAATTAAAATATATAATAAAACTGAAATATTTTTAATTGGTAATTGCAATATTTAACTATAAATCAAAGAAAAGTTCATATCAAAAACGTAGTATTTTATCTTTATTTCATAGTAAAAAATAAACTGTAATAATAATAAATGTTTTTTTTTTTTTTTTTTTTTTTTTTTTTATTATTAAGGATGGAATAAAAATGCATGATTGAAATAAAATATATAATAAAATTAGGACAGTAATGCTATATACATTATGCTTTTGAATGTTATGAAGTGTTTTGCCAATAAGTTTGGATGTAATTTCAAAACAAATAAAAATAGTAAATTAACTATGCTTATTTAAAGAAAAAACATATATAATATATAAATAAAATTGGGTTTGTGTTAAAAATGATATAATTTGTAGTCCAAATTAATCAATATAGCTATCATTTGAACAAAAAATGTCCTGATCCATAATTGCCCTGGGGTCAGGGTGTGATTGATATTTACCCGGTTGCTGGGGCAATTACTGATCAATGAATTTTTTCAATTAAACAAACTTTTAAAAAATTTTAATCAAAGTCTATATTTTATTGAATAAACACATCATAAAGCTTTAACCATGCTAAATTTGGTTAACATCAATTGTGATGTGATATTTTTAGAGTTATTTAGATGTTGTTGTTTTTTTTTATCAGGAATTACCCTTGCCAACCCTAAAATCTTATCCATGCTATGGAACGGATAAAATAATTTTGGAAAAGGGTAATTTATTAGGGAAAATGACATCATAACTGAAACAACATATTAAGAGGAAACTTTTACTCACACTTCCCAAACAAAATAAAGAGAATAAGGAGTTAAGAAAAAAAAAAGTAGATATCCTAAAAAACTTATATTTAAGCTAAACTAATATAATTTGAATCAAGAAAATTTTTTCACACTATACCCATTAACAAAATTCACATTTTCATTACCATCTTAATACTTTCACTTATTCTTTTAACTTTTCTATATTGAGTCGGGAGAATTCATTAAACAAGCAGTGACAGCTGCCTTGAACTGTATGTAACTGATTATATGTAATTAAATTTAATGGTTATGGAGTTTTTAAAAAAAATTCGAGGCTTCAGCAGGGACCGATTTATTCCTGCTGAGGCCTAGGGCACTCATGTTTAATGGGCCCTTTCTTCTGAAACTTTAATATTTGTAATCCTCTATTCTATTAATCTATACAGAGAAAATATTTTAAAGGTAAATATTTTTTTCTGCACATGATTATACAGTTTACCAAATGATTAAACACTGATTATGTATATTTAAATAATTGATAACTTAACATACTATCATTTTACGCCGAAGTATCTATTGTTCGAAATAATACAAACAATGATCAATTTCCATAGCGCACACAATGGAAATATTCAAAATTAGTAAAAAAAAAAATTGTATTTTATATATTATAGAATAAAAAATCAATAAACAAAAAAGTGTAACTTATGATGAAGCCAATGTACTATCTGTAAACTGATTCATGCACTAAATTAGACAGCATTGCAAACATGCCAACAGTTTAATTTATTCCAGAGGATTGTAAATACCTACCCTTTTAACATCACTTTATTTGTATTGATTTTTTTTTTTTTCCCAAATGTGGTAACCCAAATAAGAGGCACACAGCACAATACTATTTCCATTTGTTGACGAAAAAATGAAAATTATCGATCATCATAGAAAATTTTCACTCTAACTATTTTTTTAAATGTATGGTGGAATTTCTTGAAGGCCCAAGGCATGTGCCCTGAATGCTCTGCCATAAGTCAGGCGCTAGGCTTCAGGGCTTTTTAAACACTGCAATGTAAAATATGCCATTATTTTTAAAATATGTGTGCCAATATTAAAAGATATAAACTGATATGAGAACTATAAATAAGCAAGACAATGTTTTCTTTTGTAAATATCAACTGCAAGCCTGGCAGACACGAACTAGCATATTATATATATATATTAATCCTCGCTTTCCCAAGATGGGGTCATTTTGAAGTTGAAATCTAGTTAAGCACGCCTCATTCAAAAAGTGTGCTAATTCGCCAGAGATAGCAAACTTAAACATAACCAGTGGAATTTTGCAACTTCTAAACGATATAAAAAGGTGCGGTACTGGTGATTTTCGCCAAGTGTGCCAAGCGGCACCTGAAAGCAATTTTTTGCAGTAATGCCATGATCTTGGGAAAGCGAGGGTTAATCAATTAATTCTACACTAACTAAATATTTATAATTCATACATCAGTCATAAGGCTGTGCTTGTATAAATAATTAAAATATAATAAATGATTAAAATGTATAAATAATTAAGAAAATTAAGGTATAATTTATTTTTTTATTTATCAATGTTGCTTAGTAGAGACGGAATCTAAAGTCAAGGTATCCAAATAAATATTAGCTTGTTTAATAATATTTTGTTATATTTTACAAATTTCTATAAGAAATATTTAAAAACCACATTTTTTTAAAGCTGGATGTACAGTTTCATAACACTAAAGCCATTAACTTTGATATATAAAAGAAGTGATTTAAATCACTACAACCCTGTTGCAAGATTCTCAATTTATAGCGTTTCCTTACAAAGTTTTTATTTATTAGCTTTACAAGGCAAAATTAGCTCTGGCCGCATGGTCAGTTACTACTGAAGAATTAGTCACTAATAAATTTGCTGCGGGTAGCCACCACAATGTCCACTGTTTGGCTACCTGCTGCAATTTTCACACACACACACACACACACACAAAAAAAAAAAAAAAAAAAAAAAAAAAAATGTTTGTTTCCCTCAGTTGATTAATTTTAGCTTTAACGTGTGTATACAGTAGGAAATCCACTTCCAGAAATCCATAGCACTTGGGACCAGAGACTGAAAATTTTATGGATTTTAGTTTTTTTTTTTTTTTTTTTTACTTGTTTGTAGTATAGACAAATAGTTTTTTTTTTATTCGTTTTTTTTTTATTCTTTGAAATTACTTTTCATTTAAGCACAAAAACTTTATTATAAATTTCATTGTTTACTTTGGTTGTAACTTTTTAAAAGTATATAATTTTTTTAAAGTATTTATAATTTTAGTAATACGTATTAGGATATTTATTTGCATTGTATAATTTTATATTGCTACTATTCAGAAATTCTTAAAACATTGTTTTTATCAAATTAACTAGTATGCTGTGGCCATCGCAAGTCTTTTTTCTATATAATCCTGTACAAATTTACACAATATAAATTATTTGTTAAATTATAATTTATTAAAATTATTTTCCATGATGAATGCAGATGATTTTTATCTGAAAGTAGTTTAATATTAAATGCCAAAAGAAAATCAGTTGAGAAGAAATGAATTTTCTTCCCATTATTTCATTTATTTATTTTTTCATTAAAAATGGAAAAAATCAATAACTTAGTATAAATTATCACTGATCTACGGTTTGATCATTCATTTTAAAGGTGGTGGCGAGTTCTTTCGAAGATACCCATATTGAAAATTAACAATTCCAGACGTCAAATTTAGTTCAATGGTTTTGAGATACAGTACCTACAAAATTTGTAGCACACACACAGACAGACATTTCCTAAAAGCAGTCAAATTGTCATCAGGACATCTCAAAACATGTAAATACATCAAAAACTGTTTAAAATTTTTCACAAAACCAATACTTCCTTCTTATATAGAAGACAGTAAAAATAAGATTTTTTTTTTTTGCTAAGTTTTTTATGGCAAACATGAAAGAAAAAATCTATAATGTTGTTTTAAATTAACGCAGATCAGTGGTTCAGCCATTTGTTATTATTTTATTTTTTTTCTTTTTCATATGTATATAAAGAGAAAGTATTGAATTAGTAAAAAGTTTCAAACTCCAGTTTTGATGGATTTACACGTTTCAGGATGTTCTGATCACGATTGAACTGATTTTAGAAAATGTCTGTCTGTCAGTCAGTCTTTCTCTCTGTGTGTGTGTGTGTGTATCACTAATGTAGTAGACACTGCATCTCATTAACCAATTAATGAAATTTAACCAAACTTGGAATTTTGTTGAAACCTGACATAAACTGATGCAGATTAGATTTGGTGATCAATTGTTCAACAGGTCGGGCTGTAATCCCATTTTTTCTAAATTTTTAACGTGAACAAAGCAAAATTTCATACAACTCTACAAAATGAGTTATTTTAAACCATGTAATTATAAAATTAATTGTTAATCAGTGATTGTGAAATTAATATAAATTATTGATAATAGTAGCAGGGGTCTGTCCAGGTTTTTTTTCCAGGGTCCTATTTTTGTGAAAAATTTTCTTATTTTTGTGAATTTTTCTTATTTTTGTGAAATTTTTTTCTGACATAGTTATTATTTTTATTTTTGTGAAAATTTATTTCACAAATTTTATCTGCACACACACACATATGTATATATGTTTCATCTAGAGCAGGCAGGAGGGTGCTGTGCTGCCCTGCCTGCCCTTTGTCTGAAAAAATGACACCCTTCTTGCCCTTAATCTAAAAAAGTTGCACCTTTGCCTTTTATTGAAAATAACCTTCAAATTGAAGATATGTTATAAATATAAATAAATGTAATGTATTGTGCATAACAATCCACAGTCGTTCATATGTCAGTAACAAGCAAAATTAAGTTGTAAAGAAAGTTAATGTTTGAAAGTTTTTCTTTTATTTGTACTTAAAATCGAAATTTTAAAATAAATGTCTGGATTTTAAATATTAAATGACCTTAAGAATTCCAAACTTGCCCACATACATCTAGAAAACGCCTTTTCATTAGCTGCACATTGCCATTTTTATAACAGGAATTTACTCCCGTAACTGGCCGGCCTCGCTTTATCTTTACTAAATAGAAGCAATCAAATTATTGACAAAAATACAAAATCACACTTCTATAGCTATGCTACTCTACAAACCACATACTAAAGAATTACAAACTAAACAAAAACAAACACAACGCGGCAAAAGATCTTGCCAAAATATTTATGTAATTTTCCACAGAAAAATTTCGTCACATCAAGGAAAGGTACGCCACACCCATTATCGTGTTTGACGTCATTCCCTTACTAATCAGCGTGGACTGCGTGAGAAATGGAGGCGTAGTTTTATTGTCATGTAGTAACGATAGTGACTAGTACGAGAACATAAGAGAAAATTGATGGGATGCAATGTTTATATATTGCTGAGCAGATGTTTTTGCTCGGTATTATTTTATAAATGCTTTGTTTTTCCAAAAAATTTCGGGAGAAGTTTGTTTATCTCCGAATTGAATTTTGTGAAGGGTCCGTTTTATGAGTATGGAATTTTGTGAAGGGTCCGTTTTATGAATATGGAATTTTGTGAAGGGTCCGTTTTTTTAGCCTGGAATTTTGTGAAAGGTCCGTAAACGGACCCAGTTTTCCCCCTAGACAGACCCCTGAGTAGTAATAAATAAGGGGGGGGGGAATGTGCATCTGAGAACTTCGTTTCCTGTAGTGATGTAACTCTGTCACATAAAAATCGTCTACATTTATATGGAAAATAATTTAATAAATTTCTATTTTATGATTTTGGTGTATAATTAAAATTATACAGAAGAAAGTCGTGTGGTGGCACTATCCCACTATAGGTATTGATAAGATCTTTTGAAAGATACCCATGGTGAAAACTTGTCCCCTCTGGGCAATAAATGTAAAGGAAAATATATTCCATAGTCTGCAGAACTGCCTTTCTTTTTCTGTTTTTTAGTAGCTTTTAAAATAATTTATATTTTTTTCCATACATTTGGACAGAGATAATTGCATTATGTGATCTGTATAAATCATGTTAAAAAAAATCACCTAGGAAGATCTATAAATAAAGCTTATAAAATAAAATTTGATTCGTAGAGTTTAGAGTGCTATTCAGTCAAATGTGATATCATTGATAGTTTATTATCTACAATTTGACAGCAAAAATATAAAAAATAACTAGAAAAAATTAATTATAATAGAACTAACCTTTAATAGCTATTTGTTTTTAGCATCATGAAGTATATATATTAATGTTTATCAATAATTGTTTCAAAATTTTTAAGCTATAATGATGTTCTATTATAATTATTATTATTATTATTCACGTGTAATTTTAATATGTTTGTCAACTTACTTAAAGTTAATATAAGGTTATTATTATCATGTTTCAATTAATTAAAAAATGATGAAAATTTTGAAAAATCGGGCCTCATAATGTTCTAGGACATCTCAGTAAGCATCTTCGTGTTGAATCACATGATTGTCCTTATTACCATTTTAGTGTTATGCTGTCTGGAGACATACGTCCAGACACCGTCTTTTTTATATATGAAGATTTACTTGTATTATTGAAAAATCTAGTACTTACTGTAGATGAGAAAATTCAAAACTGATTGGTTTCAATTAAATAATCATACAAAATTGTTTCTTATAAATACCACAACTTGCATATTGTTATTGAATATAATTTTTGGTTTATGGGAGGATATAACTGTCAGTTTTTATTTATTTATTTATTTTTCCTTTTGAAATGTTTTTTATTTTCTCTCTCTGCAGGTGCTGCGAGAACTTGTCTATTACAGAGAAAAACATTAGATGTTGAATTAGATTAGTAATGTTCAATTAGCTTCGCTATGCAAATAAAGAAATTTTATGTAATTTTTTAAATAAAAGTGCATAAATACATATTGTTTCTTTTGATTCTTTTTGAAATTTGAATCTCAAACCAATACAGGTAGGTTGGAAGTCAGTCCTTCATGGCATCTTGCCTTAATATGTTTAATAAAATAGAAAATACGTATGTATATATGTATTTTAAAAAAAATATGTGTTTAAAAAAAAAAAAAAAAAAAAAAAAAAAGCAAATCAGTTATGATAAAAATATGTGTGTTTTTAAGCTACGTAAGTACTTTCTAATTTTTTCTCTTGTTTTTATATTTTATCTAATAATTGCACTGAGTTTAATTTTGTTTCTAATATTGACGTTCACTGAGACTTGATTCTTGGCTTTTTCTTTTTAGCTGCATTTCATTGATACAACCTGTTGTCCAAAAAATTTGGATCATATTAATTACAGTGATTTGAATTAGTGATTACCTCTACAGTTTTACATCACAACCACCATTATGCATCACAATGAGAAAACATGGAGGTAATCAGGAATTTAACTGCCTGTAATTAATGTGATCCAACTTTGTTGAATGCCAGGTGGTATGAAATGCTGCTAAAAAAAAAAAAGTCAAGAGTCAAGTCCTTTAAGCGTCAAAAGGGGATGCAACTTACTTGGAACAATGAGAATGAACATGTTCATAAAGATAAAATTTATATGGTGATATTTAAAATATTTGAAAATTGTATATACAGTACACTTATGCTGCTATTACATAAAAACTTTTTGCACAACATTTGAACCGATTTTTGCTCTAATTTCTGGAGACTGAAAAAAATTTTTGGTTCGGTAAGTTCTCCAAAATACTTCAGATCTCAGTGGATGGTGTCGTATTCAGTCTATGCCTAGAACCGGTTTATAGCTGCATTTATAATGAACCAATTCTGGTCCTAGACTGAAAGTGGTGCCATTTACTGAGATCAAAAAAGGAGAGTGACAAAAAATCAGTTTCAACTGTCAACATCACCTAAAACATGTGCTGAGGAAGTTCTGGATCTGGAAAGAAGGCTATACATATAAGCTCTAAATAAAGCTATTAAGTTTTATCTTTAATTACAGTATAAACGTTTCATGTTTTTTAGTAATAGTAAAATGTGGAATTGATGCATTTTTCTAATTTGGATTCTGTGTCTCCATTTGACATATTTGTGATCCATATTAGTTAAATGTAAATTGGAAGAATGTAATGTTTTTATTATAAGCTTTTAAGACAAAGTTGTAGCAATTCAAAAATCATGAGAAAGGTTCAAAAAATTTTATTTAAAAAATTGCTCAAAATTATTTACAAGGAATTAGGTGAATAATAATTAATGTTCATTAGTTGTTAATTAAAGAAAGCACTATGTTATTTATAGACATAAATTTTACTATTAAAGATGTGATTCTTTTAGATTAGGTTATGCTCAGTGGGTGATCCATGTATGCTAAATTAATTTTATATTAAAAAATCTGGAGTGACTCTGTTTGACTTTCTGATAAATTAAAGTAAGAGAAGAGAAAATTATAATAGGGCATTTGAGTAATTTTCTCCATATAGTGTGTTCTTTAACATTATTGCACTTTAAAGAATTTGAGCCTGTAGATCATAATGTTAAAAAATTTCACATTGTGTCACTATAAAATAACTAAGCGCTAGATACTCCAAAATCAATAGGTCTTGTGTTACGGTGACCTATAGCATATATACCAACATTCAGGTAAATTCATCAATGCATTCAGATGATATCATGTTTACTCACACATATATACTACACACACATGCATATAGTACCATGAAAATAGCAAAAATGAACTCTGAGACCTCAAAGCCTATCGAAATACCAAAATCTCAAAGTAAAATTTTTGTCATTATTACAATATTTTCTTTACATATTTGTAGAGTATAAGTAATATTGCTATTGCTAGGGGATAAGGCTGATTATCTTTTTTATGAATTTAAAACTGCAGGGATACCTTTTTATATTTGTGTGTTGGCGGGGGGGGGGATTCACTCCCCAACAGACAGAATTTTCTGTAATGATTTGCAGAATGCAGTATAGAACTGCTAAACTAAGTTTTAAATCACATGAAGCTATTAGCAATTAATAAATTAAGTAATACCTGCACATAAAAAGAAAACAAAGAATGTACAAAAGAACAGTAATCTAGAGACATGATGTAAATTGTATTACTTTTCTTATCTCTCTACCTGATAGAGAAAGTTTTTTTTTTTTTTTTGGATCAAATAGCTGAAATTGAGTTTTTGTTAAATTTAAATGTTTTGAGGTCCCCTGAATCTGAAAATCATGTTTTTAGCAGTTAGTCTGTTATCAACATATCTCTAGAACAAATAGTAGCAGAAAGTCCAAACTGTAATGTACAAAATGTGCATCATATAGGGATGCTACACTAAACTTTTCTTTGAGATCAAGCAAGTAGTTCGTGTACAAGGGCATCCAAGAGAATTCAAACGTATTATCCTTGGAAAAATTTAGAGTAAGTATAGTGTAACAGCATTAAGCTGACTTAAACATTTTTTTTTTTTTTAATGCATAAAAACATGTCTTGTGTATATTGTGATATGGAAATCTTGTTTACAGGGCTACCCAAAATATTTGGATATTTGGGGCTATACTTATATTGACCAAACGTCCCCATTTCCTGGGGACAAATGGGGATTTCCTTTTTTTTTTTTTTTTTTTTTTTTGAAAGCATTTTTCTAAGTTTTAAATAATTGTAGAAAGTAAATTATTAATCAGTAATACTTTATTTTTAGTCCTTATTTATTAGGAATGAAAAAATACACCCATAATTGGATATTTGTAGCAATTTTTAACGCTTCTCTATTATAAAGGTATTTTGATCTGGACAGCCTAGCTATACTTGAAAATTGCTGGAATAGTAATTCATTTTTTGGTAGGTGTTTTTTGATTGGGACTAAATTTAAGTACACAATATTGTTTATAGACAATATGACAACAGAGCTACCAAAAATTGAGCTAAATGTTCTTTTATATTCAATGTAATTGATGGGAGTGCTTCGATGCACGTTACTGTGTCGACAAACACTGCTCAGAAAGAAAAATTAGTGTTTCAAATTCATACTGTAAAAAAAGTAATTTTTGAAATTTAACTTTGTTTTTTCTTGTATAATATCATGTTTTGAGGTCCCCTGATTACAAAAGTCCAATTTTTAGTGATTAATCTGTATGTATTCATATTACCATATCTTAAAATATCTAGTGTGTCACACACATCATTTTCTCTTACCCTGCATTTCAATATTATAATGATTGATTGCATATTAAATTTTAAGTTCAATAGCATAAGATAATAAAATTCAATATACTTTTAGAACATTCTAAAATAGTTTTAAAAACAATTTTATTTGATATGCAGTTCTGTGCATAGAATTATTACAAAAAAAAAAAAAAAAAAAAAAGGCTATTAATAATTTACCTTAAAACTTGCCAGTCTTTATAAAATTAATAACAGCCCTTTTTTTTTTTTTTAAATAACTCTAAGCACTACTGTTGAGCGGGGCTTGAGGGGTTGGTATCCCTCTCACATACAATTATATGTCAAACAACTATTCCTAAACCAATTTTAAATTATTTTTGAATTACATTGAACTTTATTATCCTACACTATTTATCTCAAGACTTATGCAATCTACTTATATAATATTAAAATGCAGGGAAAGAGGAAGTCGTGTGAGTGATACACCAGATTATTTAAGTACTTTATTGAAGCCTGGCATTTTTTTTTTTTTTTTTTGTGTGTGTGTGTTTTTTTAAATTAATCTGCAGAGCTCTCTGCTATGCTGTACTATTTTTGCTACTAGAACCTGCTCTTATATCAGATTTTTTTCCTTTTCTTTTCAAAAAAGAAAAAATTATAAATTTAATGTTGCAATTAAACCGTCTGTTATTGCTTTACGACATTTGATTTTGTAATATCTTCACTTTTTTAATATTAAGAATAAATGCTGTTAATTTTCATAGCAGGTAATCTTCAAAAATATCAACAGATTTTCAGAAAATATGTCATTTTAAAAGTGCATGATATTACAAGTCAACAAGAAATAGATTGTTAGGCTTTGCATTGATTGTTAGGCTTTTCCCGGAACTATTTGCTAAAAATATTTAAAAAATGCATTGTCACTGTGTTCTGAGCTATCCTGAAAGTTTCAAATGTCTAACTAGTGGGGAAGTTAGTTAAAAATCGATTGCAAGATTTGTACAGGTAACGCTGCCTGAGGCAGCAGGTATCTTAAGCAGGTGGCTAAAAGTATTTTTAAAAAATGCATTTTCACTGTGTTCTGAACTATTCTGAAAGTTTCAAATGTCTAGCTAGTCGGGTAGTTAAATAATTTTTCTGTTGAATCATATAAAAGCTGCTGAAGGCAGCAGGTATCCGAGACAGTTGGCTAAAAATATTTAAAAAATGCATTGTCAACGTGTTCTGAGCTTTTCTGAAAATTTCAAATGTCTAGCTAGTCAGGAAGTCAGTTAAAATTCGATTGCAATATTTGTCCAAACAGTTTTTGAGTTAAAGTTTTTTGTTACATTATGGCCAAAACCTTTGTATTTTTGGTCATTATTAACCTAATTTTCTTAAATATCTCCAAAACGGAAAATCATACGAAGTCCAAAAAGGGAGGTGCACAACTGGATGTTATAACAAACCTATGTACCAATTCGCAACTTTCTACGTCCAATCGTTTTTGAGTTATGTGACATACACACACATGCGTACGACGTCACGAAAAACCGTGTAAAGTCGCTTATATCGCTAAAACGAGAGCTCGTGTTAAGACGACACTTGCAGGTGTACAACTAGACATCATGAGAGTCACACATATCAATTGGCAACATTCAGCGATCATTCGTTTTCGAGCAATGTGAAATACAAAATCCATTTCGCAAATCGGGATTACTATAATTCCTTATACTTTGTATGAGGAAGTAAAAATTGGTGAAGAATTTTATGAAACCAACTAGAAATTTTCAAGGAGTTTGAAAAAATAATAATTGTCGCCTGTACAAAAAAAAAAAAAAAAAAAAAAACAGTATTTTGCAATGAGTAAAATATGTCTCATATTCTAATAAGATGATATACAAAGTTTTATCTGAAATAATAATAAAAAAAAAAAAAGCTATCTTGCCAAATTTTCTGCCTGGGTAATGAATTCCATTAAAATCTACCAAAATTGGATGTGGAATATACATTTAGATTTCATCCCCAAGTTTTATAGAAGTTACATAAAATCAGCATAACTGATGCTTTTTTTTTCTTTCTCTTTTAAGCATTTTAATGCACTTATTTTAAACAGGGAAGCCAAAAGCATTGGTCTTGCTTTTTATTATGCAAATATTAATTTTAGACAAAAATATACAGGTATTGATTTTAAGCATATATTTTTAAATCCTGATGTTGAAAATCAATATCACATTTATGTTTAAAATTAATCTCTGCATTATAAAAAACAAGGTCAATGCTTTTGGTTCCCCTGTTTAAAATAAGTGCATTAAAATTTTTAAAAGAGAAAGAAAGAAGAAAAGAAAAATGCATCAGCTATGTTGATTTTACGTAATTTCTATAAAACCTGGATGAAATCTAGATGTATATTCCATATTCAATTTTGGTTGATTTTACATGATTTAGATGAGATCTGGATGTATATTTTACATCCAAATCTAGTTGATATTACATGAAATGGCTGAAAACACAATGTTGCATTTACATCCAAATTTGGTTGATTTTACATGAATTGAACAAACTCTGGATGTCTTACATAACAAGTTGGTTGATATTACGTACCAACTAAGTCTCATTTGGGGCCATGTTACAACTTTGCTTGTGACATTTCAACCAAAAATCAACCAAAGCAGATAGGAAATTTCAACGTAATGGGACGTAATATTTGATCGCGATTACGTAATATCAACCTAATCGGGATGAAGTGTGTTGTGTGGGATGAACCTTTACAATAATTTATCCGAAAAGATTTCGTTTATGCGTTGTTGTATATATATCTATCTATATTATTTCATTTCGTATATTATGTTACACCTACGAAAGAAAATTTAAGCTTTATTGGTGATCAGTACAGCCATAATCAACGAGATATATAAATTAGAGTGCTGATTCAATGGATGAAGGATTAACTTTCCGTGGTTCAAGATGAATCACGTGATATGCTCGAATAGGTTGCTGTGTTTGGCCCTTTATCGCTATTTTGGCATTTAAAATATCACTTCGACAAATTATCATTATTATTAGGTAACATGACAGTCCTATGACCGAAATAAATTGCTTTTAAAATAATTTTACACGTATTTCACATTTTAATAAATAATAAAATACCTTTCTTTTCATCGTTTCTCAACAAACTTTAAAAGTGTTTATAAAACAAAATTTAAACTTTTAAAGAGCTAAATTTAACAACAAATAATAATTTTTCAACTATTTTTAAGCATTTTATCGGTTAAAGTTCAACTACACGAAATAAAAAAGAAGTAAAATCAAAATCAAAATGGTTTAGAACAAAAGAATATTAAACTGCGTAAAGTAAACAAAAACATTGAAACCGTTGCCATAGAAATGTACTGAAAATGAGCTGTTACCAAGGAAACCACCGAATACGCATGTGCAAGGAAAGCATGTCACGTGACTCATCTTGGACCTTCTCAAGGGTTACCATTTATCACTCTACTTTATATATCTCGTTGGCCATAATAGACACTTTTATTTGAAAAAATATTACACTTTTTTCAAAGAGTGCAGCCTCGGACCAGTCGCAAGTGCAATGTATTTAAATTTAAAGAGACCTAAAATTATCTAAACAAGTACTAAAAATGACTGACGAAGTTCTCACTTCGTAATCGCGATTTCACTAGCTTTCAGTGGGTGAGATTTTAGAGGTAGATAACGATGATAAATACCGGCAGTGAGAAGCTTCCAATGAGTTCGTTGTAGCACTTTTTCGTGATTGTCGAAAAATGACGTCACAGCACAGAATTCTCGGCTAGAACTCGGCAGTGAAGAGATTACGAAGTGTTCGTTGTAGGGCCCGGTGCAAGTCAGAGAAATATTATATAGATCTAGCAGTACTTTCAATGTACTTTTATGTAGCTCTAAAAAACATGCTTTGAATAATTATAATTGTAAAACAGTTTGTAATTATTTGTTGTAGAATTAATAAAGGTTTGTTAATTACCTTAAGTGAGCTGTATACATAAGTCAAATGTGTTTTTGTAATGTATATTTTGAATTAAAAAAAAAAAATAATAACAAAAAAAAAAAAAAGAAAATGTAATAGGCTTCGGAGAGGAGAGGGATTGTAACTGATTTTTCTGACTTCAACTATATCATCATCCTTATTATTATTACTGTTATTACTTATCATTATTCACGGATGGAACGCTGGCACAGAACTCATACCACTATCAATTAACAAACTTTTCTACTTCTTAAACAGTGCCCGCAGCAGCCCTATATTTTTACGTACATTTTACTATTTACTTTTACATATTGCTTTAGCTTTAAAAATCTTGACAAGAAATGTATAAAAATAGTGGTATTAACCCTTTGGGTACATTTGACGAGTGAGACTCGTCATCTGCTTACTTGGGCGAAGTTACGGTGGACGAGTCTGACTCGTCATCTGAATTTAAGAAGTAGGCGTTGGTGTTTGCGGCACCCCCGCCAGTGGGCGTTGATCGCAAACAATTGCCTGACGTTTGTTTATGATATCGTACAACCATACTTATATCATCAATATAAGTATATTCTAAATGAAATGTATTACTTTTACATATTAACAATTTCGCGGCCGCTGACGTAGATTCACATCATTTGAAAATCTGTAACTCCACCTGTGGGCGTTTCTTTTTCAATTTGTATGCTATTTTTTTCTCAAATATATAATCAATATTCACAATTTTACAATGAAATATACTATGGGTACAAATACTTTGATTAGAAAGAATAAAATTATAATGTATATCCATTTGTTATATAAATGTGAATACAGAAAATTTTGTTCTGAAATATTATAACATGGGAGAATAACGCCCACAAACGGACCTTACTGTCAAAAATTCAAAATCATGCGGTCGCGAAAGTGTTAGCGACTAATTAAATCCGTCCCATGGGCATAAACATCTTAAAATAATTCAGTACTCAAAGGGTTAGAATAATGAAACACACGTGGTAATATAGGATAGGATCTCTGCGGGCATTGCTTAAATCAATTATATCATAGAGAAATTTCTTAACAAATACCGGTATGAATTCTAGGTTCTACGCCAGCATTCCACCTTTGCATCAGGCCACTCTTTTTTTTTTTTTTTTTTTTTGAGGGGGGTGGGGAGCACGGCAAGGGTATAAAATATTTCATTTTATTTTATTAAAATATGTAATTGAGAGAAAATTGATATTTTTAATGTTAATTCGTTATTATTTTTATTATTATTATTAAGAAACAACACTGATTAAGTAAATTAAACTAACAATAATTTCTGTTTATTTACTATCTTATTTATACCTGAATGTATTTGAAACATTCTCAAGTAGAACATCCATTCACACAACACAAATATTGAAACATTTAATATTGTATTCATTATTTATCACTCTTTAAAAAAATGCATACAAATGATTTACTCATTAAGTGTTAACCCTTTCAAACACCGTATAAGTGTTTAAAAACTGCTGGCAAACACGCCAACATTATAATTTATTCCAAAGCAATGTTAGTACCTCGACCTGTCTTCTCTCTCCACACTATTTTAATTGTAATTAAATTTTTCCCAGCATATAATTACTATTAACTAGAAAGAAAAACACCTTTCAAGAAAAGTGGTGTGAGATAAGGACGTACTTCAATGCTCGAAAATAAGCTTATATGTTGGCATGTCTATAGCTGCCAATATTTTAATTTATTCCAGAGTACTTTTAGCCCCGCCTTTATTTCGCACCACTTTATTTATAGAAAAAATTTCTGCAATATATAACTTCGATAAAATAAGACAAAATTACTTTTAAAAAATAAGTGGTACGAAATAAAGGCGGGGCTAAAAATACTCCAGAATGAAGTAAAATATTAGCAGCTATGCATGTCTGCTGCAGATGTCCGTTAGAAACTGTTAAACTCCTCCCATTTTCTTCACAATCCTATTGCAGGGGTCGTAGTCTCCGCCTTTTCTTCAGAACACTTTCAGAAATGAGAAATGTATAACTTTTTTATTACCATTATTTTTATACAATAATTTCTTTCCTGTTTAATTGCGACATATTGCTTTAAAAGCATAATAAAGATATCTGTAATAATAAAAGAGGTGGCAGAACAGGCAGAAATTTCTCACTCTTATAAGTGTTATGAAAAAAATAAAAAGGGGACTACGATCCCCTGGAACCATGGGTGCAAAAGTTTCTGTCTCAAGAATGAACACACAAGTACTTTTTATCAATAATATCTATCACATTCAATCGCAATAAATTATAGCAGAAATATGATAGAATTGACTGATAAAGATTATTGGTGTATGTAAGAGTTTCGTCTTGAGACGGAAACTCTTGCACCCTTGCCTGCAATACTTGAAAGGATGAAACTCAAAATTTAATGTCTCCACATCCAAAAGATAATAACTGTCTACCGTAGATTAATACTTATTTGCTGTTAAAATAAATATATAAACCATTCGCCAAGTAAAAGAAAATAATAATAATAAAGGGAATGATGAATCTGTTTTCTTTTTTTTCTTTCTATTTATTATTATTATCCCTTTTTCAGGGTGTCGACAGCCGAAATATTTTCACTGATTCTTTCACCAGTATTTTTCTTTCGGAATTTCTAGTAGTAAGTTTGCACGATTAATTAAATGAAAATAATATTATATAAATATACTGGTGGAAGAATCAGGGAAAAAATTTCGACTATCAACACCCTGTTAAAGCATAAAATATTTGTAATTACTATTACTATTATTTCTAATTTTGTAAAAACTATTCAAGATTTGCTGTCGAATGAAACGATATATCCTATATTAAAATTCCTATTTTTTATTTTATTGTATTAATATATATATATATATATATATATTCCCCTATATTAAAATGTGTAGTTGATTTTCATGGAAGTTTTTATAATTAAAATTTTATCATTTAACATTACATCATCAAAATTTTTGCACAAAATTATATTTCATATTTCTGAATTTAAGTTTGACGGACATTCCTATAAATAAATAAATAAAAATCATATTAATTCGTCAATATATGTTTTAAGAAATCTATATATTTATAAAAACAGACAAAACGTAATTAGTATAAATGTTATAAATAAATAATTATTATGAATAAATCATTAATTTTTATTGTATAACCTGACATAACGTTTATCGAAAATATTCTGTCTGTAAATTTTTTTATGTAACAATATTTTGTAAGTACAGACTATATTCGCTCCAGTTTCAGAAAATCAACTATGTTATATTTTAAGGGAAATTATTTTCATATTTTATCCTAATACTAAAATATACTTCTGCCACCACTGAAACAGAAAAGAAAGTATTCAAAGTGTATATAAAAGTCGAATCATGTATTATGTAATGGAAGCGAAGGTTTCAGGCACGTCTGCTCATGATCGCTGGTCCTTTAGCCGATCTGATCAGAATAGTGTCGATTCTCTCGAACAAACTTGGAATCTTCCTGCTTTACAAGCAGTGAGGATTCTCCAATACGCCGAACTGCCGGTCCGCTGGCAGCTCGGCGGTGGGTATATTTGGCTCCAAAATTTGTTCCTAATATGTTTGGATGGGGCTGGCTGTGTCAGATTCCAAACGCTTCCTTAGTGAGGCACTACCCGGTGTAGTACGCCCTTTTTTGCTTAATTTAGTAAGCTTTTTTTTCCTTGCCATTTGGATTGCAAAAATTTGTGTTTAAAAGATGTGCACCTAATATTGTTTTATTTATTAAGTAAATGCTTGTCGAGTCATAATCTAAGTCTATGCTGTTTTTAAAAAAGTAAGTAGATGATTAGTAATCAAACTATAGAGAAATATATATGAAGAATGTGGATGTGTACTTCAATAATTTTGTTGTTCACTGTTGACTGTAAACGGTCGCAATGCCGTCCCAAAGGAAGTTCAAACTTTAGTACATAATGTAATGTGTTAAAAATTAATTAGAATAAGTAGATGGTTGCTATAATTATAGGCGTGATACATGGCGTGTTTATGACTTGATAAAAAAAAAAAAAAAAAAATCAATCGTTTTCGCTTTAGAAGAGCGTTGGTTGTTTGGTGGGTTTAACGTCGCACTAATACTGCGCAATGGATAACTGGCAACAGTCTGGGATGTGATGCACCCCTAAGGATGGTCCGGAGACATACCATAATACTTTTGACCCTACAGTGAAGCTTCAGAAAAGAGAAGGAAAGGTAAATTTCAAAATCTAGGTATTACCGAACAAATATTTAATTGTAATTATAGTTTATTGTTTAACATATTATTTTATACAATAAATTTGGGAACTAAGAACAGAACTTCCACATGTGTTAATATACAAGAATATCTTTGATCGAAAATTGTTTTTCTATTTCGCGAATAGTTAATAGCAGGTTAGTATATGAAGTTTTCCTTTTCTTCCTTTTTTATTATTTTCTAATTTACAAAATCATACTCGAAACATTCACAGCTGTTCTTCTAAGAAATAAAATTAATTTTTATAATGTTTAAAAATATATTTTATCAAGCAAATTCATATTCAAATACAAATTAAAATTACAAGTATATCTGAAACAGCAGTATGAAATTGTTAAAAAAAAATTGCTTGGTTTAAATAATACAAAATGCTTTCAAATGAAAAAAATATTTTTGGTTCATATATATTTTCAAAATTTATTTGCTTAGTACGGAGAAATTTGCTTCTTAAAATAAACTGCTTTTGACAACCAAGTTTGTAAACAATAACAGAGTTTTCAAACGAAAACGTAGATATAAAAAAAATATGACAAGCGCTTGCATAACCTGGAGAGCTCGAGAAACATACAGCCATTGCCCGTAGGGTAACTGTAGTAGCAATTTTGGTTACGTTGAATATACGAGAGTTTCCTATCTGTATAATTCGAAATGAACAGTAAAAAAATCTGGGGTGACTGGATTCAACTTTCCAAACATTAAGTAATTAACGGGTGCGTAAGTAAATTAAAACTAGAGAAATCATTAAATAAATCAAAGAGAAAATTATAGTAGGGTGTTTGAATATTTCTCTTCATATAGTATATTGTTTAATTTAACGTTATAGCATTTTAAGTAATTTGAGCTCATAAGCCATAATGATAAAAAATCTTTCATTACGTTTCTGTAAAAAGCCTGTAAGTGTTAAATTCTCCAAAATTTATACGGTTTGTGTGACAGTGATCTATAATATGCATATAAATTTTCAGTTTACTCGAATAAAGCATTTAGACGCTATCACATTTTAATATTTTGAGCCCATAGGTCATAATGACAAAGAACTTTTTTTGTGACCCTGAAAAAAAAAATAATAATAAACAAATAAATACAAGTGCGACTTTCATCAAAATCAATAGGGCTACAGTAACCTATGACATATGTACCGACTTTCAGCTCATTCGAACAAAGCGTTTAGACATTATCGTGGTCACTCTCGCCCATACACACATCACCGTAAAGATAACTAAAATAAACTCAGAAAACCTCAAAACGTATAAATACACAAAAATCTCAAATTCGAAATTTTTTATGATTGCAATATTTTTCGTACATATGTATGTTCGGAAAGTAAAAATATATATTTAATCAGGTAGTTAAAAACTAATATTCAATTTTTATAGTTACTTTAATGTACCAAATTTAATAAATGAATTATTGTTATGATATTTGAAAATAATTTTTATGCAAATGAATTAAAAGCATTAAATGTTTAAAAAAAAAGCTTGATATTAAATTTAGAGTGAATGGTATTATACTATAATAATAAAATATATTTTCCCCTTTATTTTATATTAGAAATGCTTTTATTGTTTCTTGAAACGCTTTGTTAAAGAAGTATAAACACTGTTAATCATTAAAAAATGGTGTGGTACTCACGTAATCTTCTCGACAGATTAGAAATTAAGTAGAAAGACAACAAATACTATATACAGTCGGCAGCAAAATTATTGAAGCACAAATAATAATTCGTATTTAAAAGATTTGCACCTAATATTGTTTTATTAAGTAAATATTTGTCGAATTTTTATTAAAAAAAAATAAGTTGTAAAAATTAGCAATCAAGTTAAAAAAATATGAAGGATGTAGATGTGCAGGGGTGGCGCCAGCTAGGGGGCCGGGGGGGCACAGGCCCCCCCATCGGGGAGTCTGTGACCCCCCCATCGGGGCATACTCCTAAAATCTCTTGGGGGAAAAAATACAAAATTTTCAGTTTTTCTACTTTTGGGAGCATTTTTCTTTCCTTGTACAAATTTGGAGCATTCCATTTTTTCCATTCTGTATTCAGTAGAAGAAAGTACTGGATTCGTAAAAATTTTCAGCTTCCAGTTTTCCATGAATATACACGTTTTGAGAGGTCCAGAACACGTTTTGAACACGATATTTTTAGAAAATGTCTGTCTGTGGCACGATAATCTCCAAAACCACGAGGAGTACTAACAAATGGAATGGTACAAATATTAACAGTAGTAGTATTAACAGTATTGCAGTTTTCGATAAATACTTATATAATAAACTCTCTTTATGTAGTGCCTCCCTGTCGGGGAGGTGGTGTCCCCCCGTCGGGGAATTTCTGGTGCCACTACTGTAGATGTGTGCTTCAATAATCTTGCTGCCGACTATAAGTTATGAAAATTTGTTAAAAGCTCTTCAAATTAGGCTGAAGAACAGTTTTATTTGACGTATATTTTTGTGTAAGGTGGGGGGGGGGGGGGGGGGTCTTTGCCCTCTTCATAATAACACCCCCGTTTGAATATACAGATGGCAGCAAAATTATTTAAACATACATCCACATCCACATTCTTCATTTTTTTTTTTAGTTTGATCGCAAATTTTTATCATCAGCCAACTTACTTTTTTTTTATATATATATAAACAGTATAAAGACTCGACAATATTTACTTAACAAAATAGTATTAGGATTAGGTGCATATCTTTTAAATATCAATTATTGCTAGCACCTCAGTAATTTTGCTGCCAACAGTAGTACTTATATTTATAAAGGATTCTTCGCTTTTATTAAATTTTTAAGTTAAATCCAAATTAATGACCGGCATCCACACCACTCTTTGAAACTTACCAAACCAATCTTGATCAAACATTTCAAGTGACAGCCTAACCTAACTTCATACACTGAGCCAGATTGTAACTTATGTGATTTTCAAAATACCCAATTTCAATTACCTGCGATTATTTGTTTTTTAGTTAAATTGATAACCAACATATGCATAGATCAAACGCTAAAAATTAAAATTTCACTTCATATTCAGAAGATCACAAAACGGGTAATTATATATACATATATAAATCAATATTCAAAACTAGGGATCAAGCAATATTTCGTTTACGATCTTTCATTTAAACTTAAAATTAATATTGTCTTCTATGTTTTTACATAGAAGACGAACGTTCTTTACCCGTGCCGTTGCTAAATATATTTAAAAGAATTTTGAAAGTTCTATATTACTTACTAATATAAAATCTTAAAAAATATCAAACTTTAAAAAACCGCTAAATATCAAAACAGTATTTAAACCATAGTAATAACAAAGCAACTGATTATAAAAATTATATTTTTCATAATTTAGTCAAATATAATTTACTTATGAAAACTTACCCTATATTTTTCATATATTTATTAGAACAATTAAAAGCTACGCAATATTTCGACATTTCGAAAATTCATCAACATTCTAATCTATACTACAGTCGGCAGCAAAAGTATCCGAGTGCTAGCAAAAATTCCTCTTCAAAAAAAGTACAGTTAATACAATTTTGTTAAATAAATCCTTGTCGAATCCTGTTCGTAGACTGACTAAGAACATGATTCATCAAGGATTTATTCAACAAAACTGTATCATGTACTTTTTTAAATAGGTATTTTTGCTAGTGCTCCGATACTTTTGTTGCTGACTGTATTTCCGAGTTTTATACTCTCTAATGGCTGATATCAAAAAATTTTTCGGCATCAGAAATCTTTGCTCGTTATCATGGGGATGTTAGATCTGTAGGAATTACTATTGTAGTGTATTGACTGTAACCGCGGTGTAGTGTACTGACTGGACTCTTATTAACTGTAACCGCGGTAAAGACTGTTTCGGTTTGGAATCGGCGTTCGAGGCTATGTGTGAGCCGATATGATTGTGTTGATATTTTGTTCCTGTATATGGTTTGTAAATAATAGTGTATACTTAAGATGTAATCAATATTCTAATTAAATAGTATCCATCAAGATGTGTTTTAACTGAAAAGGCAACACCCACGCGTAAACATTATTCATTGAAATGAGTAAATATAATATCTTGGCGACGAGTTTTGGTTTGTCTCAAAACGAAAGTGCTTTCGGTTTAAATCATAATGGATAGAGCATCGCTCGAAGACTGCAAAAGGTAAAAGTTTTGTTTATTTTTCTTGAATAATCAGAAGTAATTGAGATGGAGCAGCAGCAAATAATAGAATTATTGAAACAGAATAAAGAATTGATTGAAGCCTTGCAAAATAAAGAACAGGTATCGAATCAGAAAATTTCAGTCCAGTTCGAAAAGTTTAACGAAGAAACTGAAAATTTTGACAGTTTTTTTGAAAGGTTTGAAACCTATTTAGATATCCAGCAGGTTCCTGCTGATAAGAGAGCGAAAGTATTTATTTCGTCTCTCAGTGCAAAGTTGTATCAATTATTAAAAAATTTGCTGGCTCCTGACATTCCTTCTGATCAGAGTTTAGATAAGTTAAAAAATGTTTTGAAGAAACATTTGACCCCAAAGCCCTTGATTATTCCTTCCCGTCATAAATTTTTAAATAGAAAACAGAATGAAGGGGAAAGTATTAGTACTTATATTGCTGAGCTTAGAGCGCTGGCTATAAATTGTGACTATGATAATACTATGTTAAATGTTATGCTGCGCGATGTATTTGTTAGCGGATTAAGAGATAAAACAATTTTAGATAGGTTATTCGAGGAGGATAACATCGATCTAGAAAAAACGTTACAAATAGCGCTAGCAATGGAAAAAGCATTTAAAGGGGCAAATGACATAATGGGGTGCACTGCAGGTATAAATGCAGTTCATATTAGTAAGAAAAGTAAACCGTATAAGCAAATTAATAAACAGAAATTCTTTGAGAGACAAAATAAATCTGTATTTTGTTCTCGGTGTACAGGAACAGATCATACTAAAGAAACATGTAAATTTATTTCAGCTAAATGCAATTTTTGTTCCAAAATCGGGCACATAAAAAAGGCATGTTTCGCAGCGAAGAAAGCGAATGCCAAAAATGTAAAACAGAAACAAGTAAATTTCGCGGATGTAGCTCAAAACCAAAACCAAGTTCAGTTGTTTAAGTTAAACGATCGTACATTGCGCGAAGAACCGAAACGACCTCCTATAATGATAAATTTGAAAATTGAGGGGAAAAATTGTTCCATGGAATTGGATACGGGGGGAACTGTAAGTGTCATGAGTTTGCGAAATTTTAGGAAAATTTCAAACAAACAAATTCAGCCTACTAGTATAATTTTCAAAACTTACAAAGGTGACTCTTTGATACCCATAAGTAGACTATAAGGGTCAAATTGAGAATCTGAACTTATACATTGTAAAGGAAAACTTAGACACCATTCTGGGCCGTGAATGGCTTTATAAAATTCATATTGACTGGCATAACATTAAAAAGTTAAAAACTACGAATAAAATGAGTTTGGATAAACTTTTAGATGAATATAAGGAAATTTTCAATGATGAACTTGGGGAAATAAATAACTATGAGGTTAAACTCGAACTGAAACCTGGGGTTAAGCCAGTATTTCGTAGATTTAGGGCAGTACCTTTCGCTCTGAAAGCAAGAGTAGAAAAGGAAATTGATAGGTTAGAAAAAGAAGGAATAATTCAAAAAGTGGAAAGCTCAGAATGGGCTACACCTGTTGTGCCAGTGGTGAAATCAGATGGGAGCATACGTTTGTGTGCAGATTTTTCTGTCAGTTTAAATCCAAATTTAGTAGTACCTCAACATCCCTTACCAAAATTAGAGGAAATATTTGCTAGTTTAAATGGGGGGAAAAGATTTTCCAAATTAGATTTCAAGCATGCTTATCTGCAAATGAAAGTAAGTGAGGAAAGTCAGAAATTACTTACAATTAATACACATAAGGGACTTTTTATTTGTAAACGTCTCATGTACGGATTAAACGGAGCGCCTGCAATTTGGCAGCGCTATGTTGATGGTTTATTCCAAGGCATGGACGGGGTCAAAGTATTTATGGACGATGCAAGGATAACAGGGGTTGACGACATGTCACATCTTAAAGCTCTTGAAAAAATTTTCCAAAAATGTAAACAACATGGGCTGAAACTAAATTTAAATAAAAGTCACTTTTTTCAGAATCAAATAAATTTTTTGGGACATAAAATTGATGCAAATGGGCTTCATAAAACAGATGAGAAAATTTCAGCTATCGTTCAGGCTCCTGTACCTAAAGATGTACAAGAGGTTAAAAGCTTTTTAGGGTTGGTAAACTTTTATTTAAACCAAATTGCCTCTTATCTTGGCAACAGATGCTTCACCAGTTGGGATTGGTTGTGTCCTATCGCACAAATTACAGGATGGTACTGAAAGACCAATAGCTTTTGCATCAAAAACTTTGACTAGAACAGAACAGAAGTATTCTCAAATCGATAAAGAAGCTCTTTCTATAGTGTGGGCAGTAAAAAAATTTTATCTGTATTTGACAGGCAGAAGATTTACCTTAATAACAGACCATAAACCGTTGGTTTCTCTGTTCAGTTCGAAAAAAGGACTTCCTGTTCTTACAGCCACGAGATTCCTACATTATGCATTGATATTAAAAGCTTATGAATTTGACATTATGTATAGACATACTACAGATCATGGTAATGCCGATTGTTTGTCCCGTTTACCCTTACGGTCAGAAGATCTCATAATAAAAGATGATGTTGCTTTGTTCCAATTAAGTCAAATTGAAACCCTTCCAATCAAGGCTCGAGACCTGGCTAGAGAAACCCAAATTGACGAAGAGTTAGGACCAATTTTCAGGAAATTGAAATTGGGTGAAAGTTTAGGAGGGAGAGAAGCGGAATATACCTTGCAAGATGGTTGCATTATGTATGGGCAAAGAGTCTGTGTTCCAAGAAAATACCAAAAAAATGTGCTAGAGGAATTACATCAGGGACATCTGGGTATTGTGAAAATGAAAGCAATTGCCAGATCATTCGTGTATTGGAAAGACATAGATAGGGCCATTGAAGAAAAGGCAAAAAATTGTGTAAATTGCGCTAGACACAAAGCAGATCCGGCGAAAGCGAAAGTTCACCACTGGGAATACCCCAGTACGGCATGGGAAAGAATTCATGTCGATTTTGCTGGACCAATGTTTGAGCACATGTTTTTACTTATCGTAGATGCCCATTCGAAGTGGCTAGAGGTTTTTCCCATGAAGACAACAACAGCAAACAAAACGGTTGAATGCCTCAGAGATTGTTTTGCTCGGTACGGATTGCCAGTTGTACTAGTGAGCGATAACGGACCACAATTTTCATCTCACGAATTTCAGATGTTTATGCAGAGAAATGGCATCAAACACAAAACTAGCGCACCATTCAAGCCATCAAGCAACGGGCAGGCTGAACGTTATGTGTTTACGTTGAAGCAGTCCCTGAGAGCCATGCAAGAAAATTATGGCAGCTTGAATCAAAAGTTAAATACATTCCTATTACAATATAGGAAAGCTCCTAATGTAACTACTGGTCATAGTCCAGCTATGCTATTTTTGAAGAGAGATGTTAGGACCAGGATTGACTTACTCCTGCCAGATCTAAAATCAAGAATCCAAGAGAAGGTCAGAAAAGGTGTATACGAATTTTATGATAGAAAATTTGATATTGGTGATTCTGTTGCTGTCAGAGATTATCGACAAGCAAATTCAAAGTGGAAGTTCGGACGAGTGGTTAACAAAGATGGTGCTCTACATTATACAGTTAACGTAAATGGAACCTTAATGAGGCGACATATTGATCAGATGCGTCCAGTGGGCGATCGTGTGCAAGAGAGTGCTCAGACTCCAAATGTGTATCATAGATTTCAAACTGGGGATTTAAGTAAAATCCCAGATGATACTTTTACCTCTCAAATTCCGGATAGAGATCCTAGTGCTCAAAGTTCCCCAGCAGAGTTATCAGCTTGTTCTCCTGTGAGGGACAGGGATTCAACGTCTATGCCACAGAATCTGCCACCACTTCAAAGCAGCGACTCTGGAATCCAGTCTAGTGCTCCGCCAGTGACAATCAGTCCGGGAACCTTACCTAGACGCGAATTTGGAAAATGCCGACTCCTCAGAACCTTGGCGAAAAGACATAATCGGACTTTGGCGAGCGAGCGCGAGTCGCGATGACAAGCACAAGGGTTGCATCTGAAGATCTGAATGTGAATTGATGACGATTGACGAAACGAACGTCAGAGTCACGGATTAAATATTACTCCGTGGTCAGAGTTCATATATCAGCAATAGAAATTTGTTTAATACTTTACAAAATATGTATATAAATTTTAGATGCTTTTATCTCCTGATTTGGATACTTTGAAGTATGATTTAAAACATTTATTTCGTAATTGAATAGATATTTTTGTTTTCTATACAAGCTTTTCCGGGTTTTAAAATGGAAACGTTCACAGGTAGGTAATTGGAAACATCTTACATGTACACTAAACATAAAATTGTCGTGTTTATATTATGCATAGATAAACGTGAAAAGAGATTGACGTATATTTATTTTATATTTTGCCGATAAATGTTATTATTTCACATCTGCATTTAAATGAATAATTAATTAATAGTGCTGGAATTCAAATGTTCTATTTTGTGTGTGTGTGTGTGAACAACTTGTTGCAAGGTATGTACGTAAACACAAGTTTCAATGGTTTTATAATTGTTAAAGTTGAATTTAATGTCTGTAAGTTGTATAAGTACCTAGAATTAATATATATATATATATATTTTAATTAAAAGTAATATTGTGTATATTATTGCTATAACTTATTGGAATGTTAGTATCTAATACTATCCTGATAGCTTATCTTACATCAAGTTATTTGTTTAGACATTTGACTTAAAATTGTGATATAATAGTGATCATTCTCCTTTTAATTAGTATATTAGTTGGATATTTATTTTGTTAAATATCACCCTTTGAAATGGAACCGATTGAACTGATGATTACATGTAAACATGTAATTATCAGTTCAATCATTTTCATAATGATAATTTCAATAAATTTATTTATTACACATTACATTTTGAATAGTATAGTAAGATATATTTACATAGAATAGATTGCATTATGTGGACTGCTGATTAAGTTGTACACATACTTTCTGAGTGATGTTAATTTGAATTTATAAAACAAGAACTAATATTTGTTAATTGTGGATAATAATACAGTTTATGATATGACTTAGTGTTTTTAATAAATAACTAACTTGACACAATTTTACTATTATCCTTGAGATTTACAAACTTTTAGGAAAGTTTATCAAAGAATGCCTTACTCAGAATGGTAGAAAATAAAATTGCTTCAAAATACATTTTAAAAGAAAAATTTAAATGCAAAAAATGCATAAAGTACAATTTAAAAAAAATTCAGTTGAAAAGCTCAAAATTATAAACAATCACAGTTTAAAGAAAATTGAAGAGAAAGGAAGGAGCAGTGTTTCTTGGAAAGTCCTCTAGTTATGAAGTCTGCATCCTATGCCAGCTGGACCATATCTTCAGTGCACAAAATTGCTTTTGTGCCTGTAGACGTGGGCTTGCTAGCGATTTTATTAATATCAACATCAGATAGAAGAAAGAGGAGGATAAGCTTATTGAAGACAGCCAGTTCTTTGTGACATGCTGTAAATAAATCTAAAAATATTTAAATTTGTCATTTGATTTTTTTGTATCCTTTTCAGTTGTTTGCCATTCAAACTTTTGTGTGTGTTTTTTAATTTTATGGTGTTTGTTTATAAAATTTTTTAGTTGTATTTCCTTTTTAAAAATTTTATTTATTGCAGACATAGCCTCAACTAACGAATTTGTAATAAGCAATTTCAGTGTATATATCTATAGTTTAAAAAAATTACACATTATCCTTAAATATTAAAATATATATTTTATATAATGTTTAAAAAAAGAGTGAAGAAGAAAAGACGGAGCAGTTTTCCCCAGAAAGTTCTCCATTTATGAAGTCTTTGCATCCTATGCCAGCTGGAACATATCTTCAGTGCACAAAATTATTTTCGTGCCTGTAGACATGGGCTTGCTAGCGATTTTATTAATATCAACATCCGATAGAAGAAAGAGGAGGATAAGCTTATTGAAGACAGCCAGTTCTTTGTGACATGCCGTAAATAAATCTAAAAATAATAACATTTAAATTTGTCATTTGATTTTCTTGTATCCTTTTCAGTTGTTTGCCATTCAAACTTTTGAGTGTGTTTTTTAATTTTATGGTGTTTGTTTATAAAATTTTTCAGTTGTATTTCCTTTTTAAAAATTTTATTTGTTGCAGACATAGCCTCAACTAACGAATTCGTAATAAGCAATTTCAGTGTATATATCTATAGTTTAAAAAAATTACACATTATCCTTAAATATTAAAATATATATTTTATATAGATAATGTTTAAAAAAAGAGTGAAGAAGTAAAGACGGAGCAGTTTTCCCCAGAAGGTTCTCCATTTATGAAGTCTTTGCATCCTATGCCAGCTGGAACATATCTTCAGTGCACAAAATTATTTTCGTGCCTGTAGATATGGGCTTGCTAGCTCATTTCATTAACACCGATGTCAGATGGAAGAAAAAGTTTATTGAAGAAAGAATGTTTGTTCATCATGGCATGCAGTAAAGAAAACTTTTCTTAAAATAGATAAACATTTAATATTTTACTTTCTTGTATTGTTCAATTGTTTTCCATTTGAACTTTTGCATGCTTTTGAATTTTATGGTGCTTTTTAATTTGGTATTACTTAATTTTCATGGTATTATTCAACTCTTTCAATCAAATCGAACATAAGTTTGGTCAATTCAGCTTTAATCCAAAGAAAAAACACATTTTTCATTAATTGGGCAACTCACCGCTTTCACTTCCTGATCCAAAATTTTACATATTTCTCAGAAACTACTTAAATTTAATAAGATAAAATTTTTAAAATTGCTCCATGCAAAATAATTTTTAATTCTTCTGCTAAGACCTTTGTCATGAGAGACTTGTAGATTTAATCACTACGCTCCCAAAATTTTACAAATTTCTTGAAAATTTTTAAGTTATACTTCATTTTTAACAAATTGTTTTTTAAGACTTAGCCTCATCTAGTAAATTTGAAAATTGCAGTTTAAGTGTATAAATTTATAATTATTATTACTATGGAAAGAGAGAGAGAAAAAAAAGCATATCATATCATCCTAAAACGTTTAAAAAGTGAAATGTGTGTTTAAACAGTTGCAGTTTAAGGAAGATTGAAAAGAAAAGGAAGGACAGTTTCTCTCGGTAAGTCCTCCAGTTGTGCAGTTTTTGCATCCTATGCTAACTGGAACATATCTTCATTGCGCAAGATAGCTTTTGTACCTGCAGCTATGGGCCTGCTAGCATATTTCACAAATATCATGAAACGGAAGAAAACAGAAGAGAAGATAATAAGAAAGCACCACAAAACAGTAAATTCACAGTTTTAAAGTAATAAGTACAAAACTTTGAATAAACACCATAAAATGCAATAAACTTGTAATAATTGTTTTATGTCGAAAGAACACACGACCCTTTGTCAGGCGAACAAAGTAAGCACCAGTGCTGCATGAAAGTGGCAACGGACGCTGCTGCTTTGATTTCAGCACATATGCTTCCTGACAGTGGCACCATCTACTTAAAAAGAGAGTAAGAGACAGAAGAAAATATCCACTAGCGATGGCATAGACCACAAGGAAGTAAGCTGATGAAGGAGCCCCCCCCCCTCATCTCATGAGAGCGGCTATTAAGATTTTTACGAACCTGTAATGTAAGGTTTTTTCTTATTATTTACAAATTTTTCAGCAAATCGCTAAAATTGATGCAAAGACCAACATATGTGTTGGCTACAAACTTGGCAGCCTGAGCCTGGTGAAATTAGCGATCAAATTTGGCAGCAAATATTGTTTCAGGATAGCCAAAATTAGTAAACCTTATTTCTCAATTTTAACAGAGTTATTTGTTTTGGTAAAATGCATCGTTTCTTACCACTAATTTTTGCCAAAGAGAACAAAAGTATTCCATCTATACTCGAATGATTTTCATTGAACACTAAGCTATGTTTAATAGTTAAAAACTTCTTCACATACCATAAAATTAATGAAAGCACTACCAGTTTCGAAGGGATGTGGCTTTTCTTCTTCAGGTGCAAAACACTTGCTATTACCTTGGAGAAAAAAGCAAGACTTGTGTTTTTTGTACTTGAAGAAGAAAAGTCACGTCCTTTCGAAACTGGTAGTGCTTTCATTAATTTTATGGTGTGGGAGAAAGTGTTTTAAATTTAAATAGCCATTGTACACCAGTTATTTATTTTTTACTGTCTAAGCTAAATATTTGCCAATGGTATTTTCTGTAATAAGACATGAAGTATTATTTATAAAAAATTTACTATAGGTGGTATATATAATCCTATCATAAAGACTATTGTGGTTGGAGTAGCAGTTTTTTTTTTTTAAGAGGTTGATTTCTTTAGAAATCGACCTATTGCAATCTCTTCGTTTATCTATATTATATATCTATTTATCTGTCTATAATGAAAATTTTGTTATCATGATAACCCCCGAAATAATACTCCAAATTTGGACAGTGAACTTATCTTATAAATATCTTGGACAAGTTTGTTAACCAAGTTGTTTCGTTTTTTTTTTGTTTTCAAGTGGTGGCCACTTGAAAATTTTAAATTCACATAAAAAGTACCGATGAACCGATGTGCTTAAAACCCTATATGTACATAGCCCAAATCAGTATTTCTACCAAGTCCATTAATAATTTACAGCCGCCATTGTTTTACAATGGCGGCTAACATTCAATTGTGAATGTCAGTGCTTTTTTTTTTTTTTTTTTTTTTTTGGGGGGGGGGGGGAGGGTTTAGCCCCCTAGATCTGCTACTGCTACACAGATTTTCATTCAAAATGAATAAGCTATATCCAGTATTCCTTTTTTTTCTTTTGGATTTAATGGTTGTAGAGTGAGCACACATGTATGGTAGTGATCGCTGTTGTACAGATTTCTATGCATAGTGAAGTAATTCAATTTTAAATATTTGTTTTATTAATCTTAAAAATAGGCTTCCATATTAAGGAATGTACGTGTATTAAAAAATATATATGCACAACTGTATTAAAATATAGCTATAATTTATTAAAATGTATGTACGTGTAACATGGTTAAGGCAATTAATTCTTCATTTAATAATGATTTTCTTTTTCATGTTTAAATTATTAAAATAAACATGGCTGCAATCTTGACAGGTAAGTTATGGTAGAGTATCTTGATAGACAGAATGATAACATACAAAGAACTAACTATGAATGGTCAAAGTTTCTATTTTACCAAATCTATAACAAAAAATAAATAAATAATAATAATAAATGGTCAATTATACTTTGAAAATTAAGTGAATGACAGTATATTTTACTTTTTAAATTCCTGTTTTTGAATAGTAAAATGCATTATTTATTAATAACTACAAATCTTTGAATAAACACAATAAAAGCAAACACTTGCAACAATTGTTTCAGGTCAAAAAGAAAACACGACCCTTTTTCAGGCGAACAAAGTAGACACGAGTGCTGCAAAAAAACAGCAACAACACGCTGTTGCAGGTTGCACTGTGTTGCTGCTTTGTTTACAGCACTCTACTTTGTTCACCTGACGAAGGGCTAGGTTTTCTTTTGACCCGAAACAACTGTTGCGAGTTCTTGCTTTTATGGTGTTTATTCAAAGTTTTGTATTTATTACTTTTAAGTGCCATTTCTTTTATGCTTTCTTATAATGTATTATTTATTGTTAGACTAAGTTATTTTGGTGAATACATCTCAATTGATACTTATATCAACGTTTTTATTAGAGTAAAAATATGAAGTACACTTCGAAAATTAAGTGGATATCCTTAATTACTGTAAATTTTACTTTTTAACTTCATGTTTTTAGATAGCAAAATTTAACATGTATTGTTAAAAGAAGTTATTTTGATGAATGCATTTAAATTACCACTGATATCAATGTTTTTCTTACAGTGAATTATGATTAAAATTTCGATGAATAACATATATATATATTTTTATTTTGTAACATTTTCATTAAAAATACTCATTATGCACGATTTAGAAAACTATTAGTGTTTATAAAAGTATTGCCTTTATACTTATTATCTTCAAATATTATTTTAATTTAAAAATAAGTTTGTCTAAAGCAGACAACAGTGTTAATCCAATCTTGTGAAATTTGGCAATAAAATACTTTGGATTTTTATTGCTTGCTTTGGATTTGTGTAGTATTAAAAGCATTAAACTGGAATGGTAATCTATTATGACAATTCACATAATGTTTATACAGATAAAATATTGCTATTAATATCTCCATTTTCATGTGATCATCAGGGGGTAAATACTATACACACAAAATTAAGAGCAACTAGTGAGTAACACCAACTTCTAGTTCTAAAGCTCAATTTTTGTATTGGCAACACTCTACATGCTGAGAAAATGACTGTGGCATTATTTAAGCACTTGTATATTAATTATATCAAAGTATCCTAAATTATATGACTTGTTGGCGCAATCTGCTGCATCAAGAAGACTAAAAATTTCTCAATAATAAAAATTTAAGTTTCAAATATCTTTTTTTTTTTTTTTTTTTTTTTTTTTGTCAAGTTGTAACGATATAAAACTCAACAAAAAAGGTCTTTGAATGCAGAATTGTTTGCATGAAATTTTATAAATGAAAGGTTTTATATAAAGGTTATATAAATAATTTTAAATGTTTGGATATAGTTCATTTTCACTGAAGCAAGATTACTACTGAAATAAATTCAGTTAAAAATCATTTACGTAAAAAAAATTAGAAATTTCATTTTAAGGAAGAGATTATACATATAATTAATCATATTATAAATGTAATCAATCTATACCTATGCAAACATTTGAATTTGCTCGATTTTTAGAAAGTGAGCATTCTTTATTTATTAATCTAAATAAGTAAATAAAAGAAAATCAATGTGTTGCTATTTTAAAAATTAATATAGCTTAATTTCAAGGTTAGGCAAAAAAAAAAAAAAAAAAAAATCTCCATTAATCAAAATTAACATTATCTGACAAATAAATTTTACTTAATTACTTATGTTTATAATTACTCACAAAATACTTAAGTTCATCATTACTTAACAAATTATTGCGATTTTTTTTTCCTCTTACAGAAAAAGAGACAGAAAAAAAGAATACTTCAGAATAAATATGTAACAGTATAAATTAATTTATTTGGATAAAATTAATTTATATTGTATAAAGAAAAATATTGAATGGTAAAATTAATAAATCAGTGGAGAAATTTATTGTGATACATTTACTTATTGGTAAAAAAAGTTATGTGTAATAGATTTGTATTTTTATTTAGCACATTTTAAAAATTATTAAAAAAAAAAAAATTTTCTTGTAAAATAATCGCATTTCATTCAATAAAATGTGAAGAAAGTTACTTTTATTTAAGCAAAATGTTTTACTTAATGTTTACAATTACAAATACGAATTACGAACTATATGAATCGATGATTGATTCATTTCTGACTGGTTTGATTCAATCAATGATTAATTTCCACATTTCAGATTTATCATCTCAGAATAACGTTTCGCGCCAAGCTTCTGTCGCCAAGGTTCTGAGGAGTCGGCATTTTCCAAATTCGCTACCTAGACGTTCAGGAAGAATCCGCAGACCTCCAAACAGACTTAACCTTTAATAAGGAGGGAGGAGATGTAGTGTATTGACTGTAACCGCGGTGTAGTGTACTGACTGGACTCTTATTAACTGTAACCGCGGTAAAGACTGTTTCGGTTTGGAATCGGCGTTCGAGGCTATGTGTGAGCCGATATGATTGTGTTGGTTGATATTTTGTTCCTGTATATAGTTTGTAAATAATAGTGTATACTTAAGATGTAATCAATATTCTAATTAAATAGTATCCATCAAGATGTGTTTTAACTGAAAAGGCAACACCCACGCGTAAACATTATTCATTGAAATGAGTAAATATAATAACTATAACTATGAGTTTTTATTGTAAATCGAATATATCTTTATCGTCGTGCTCTGTAATGGATATTTGGTCATCTTAAAATTTAAGGACTATTTTTTCAGAACTTGGGACAGATATACAGTCGGTAACAAAAGTGTCCGAACATTAGCAAAAAATCCTATGTAAAAAAAGTACGCTTAATATAGTTTTGCTAAATAAATCCTTGTCGAATTCTGTTCTTCGTCAGTCTAAGAACGTGATTCGACAAGGATTTATGTAAGAAAACAGTATTAAGTGTACTTTTTTATGTAGGAATTTTTGCTAGTGTTCGGACACTTTTGTTACCGACTGTAACTCCTCTCTATGCTCCATAATTTCTGCTAAATGGAAAACATTTCAAGGCAATTTCACAGTGGCAACGGTAACTTATGTTTTGTTGTGGATGTCGGCTGGGGTCGGCGTTAGTTCACATCCATCGGCAGTCGTGACGTCGTCACTGCTTGTCACATGATCAAAATAGTAGATTGCGTCATCGGTTGCTGCTAGCAGTTTACCTTCATGATTATTTTCTATCGTACATTTCAGCGTGTACCGATGGCACAGTGGATAGCACATCCAACTAAAATCTCTGAGTACATCGGTTCGATCCTGAAGTTGGAATTTTTGTGTCATTTTGTAACTTTGTGTTTTAAGTTCATTTTTCATATATTTTAAGTATTTTTGTGTTACTTTTTGATTTAAATACTGAAAAATAAATAAATAATAATAATAAATGCATTTCCTAAGAACTTTCACTCTACATAAATATGCAGAATATATAGAGTGAAATATATATTTCTCTCTCTTTTTTTTTTTTTTTTTTTAGTTTATATATATATATATATATATATACATATAAGAGTTATAATTTTTAGCTTTAAATTTTTGCAATTTTCAACTTATCTTAATTTTAAATTTCCCCTTTATAGGCACCTCTCTTCACTTCCCTAAATCAAAGAAAAGAAAATTTTGAAATATGTAATCTTAATAATTAAGTCCTGGGAAGTTTTCTAAAAGTATAAGTAGTTTAAAATTAATAGTAAATAATAATAATTAAGTTAAGTAATAGTACTCTAATTATTACTAGTATGCTATTGATTAAAAAATATGGGGTGACACACACACTTCCTTCTCTTAACTTTCTAGTTATAGAAGCACTTTAATGTGGCATATATTTTCGTGTGTAAGGGGGATGGGAGGATCTGTCATCACCTTCACTCCTTATTTGAATGTTTAACAAACATTCATGAAATATTCATGGTTGTTATAAAACTAAAATATACATTTAAAATTATTCGCAGAACTTTACTCACCTCACTATTGGAAACTTATAGATCTTAAGTCAAAAATTTCAAGTGGCATTCCCATACAATCTTTCAAATACCAAATTTGAACTTCTATAATTTTCATGTTTTTAACTTATAATGATAGCAGACTCTAAGCTAAAAGTCTGATATATGTATTCAGAAAACCTCAAAACGTGCAATTGTAGCAAAATTCTAAGTCAAAAATGGCCCAACCAGTTACCAAGTAGCTCTGAGCTCAAAGCTGGTAGACGGGAAGTGCTGCGTTCGATCCCAGATTGCATACATTGACTTAACCATTTGAAATTTTCCATGGTTTTCTCTGAAACTTGTATAAACATGGGCTAGAACCTCTTAGAAAGACCTCCATGGAGGGCACACCACCTTTGACCTAGGACTCATGTGTTGCCAGTCGGCCTTGCACACAAACACACCTAAATCAAAAATTAGACTCCAAAACAAAATATTGTCTGCCGTATAAGTACGAGAAAGTAATTATAATTTCTGGAGCCCTGTATAAAAATATATTATGCAGTGTATTTGACCTTAATTATTACTCAACACATTTTCTTAGTTCTGCTGATAATGGTCACCTTTTAGTTTCGAAAATGGTACATTTTACAATTCTTATAATGTAAGATTTCAAAAATTTCAGCTTTTGATTGACATAGTTTCTATAATGAAATGATTCGTTTAAATATTAAAGATGCGTAAATATTAAACTTTGTGCGTATGGTAACAGAGGGCTAAGGCAAAAAAAAAAAAAAAAAAAAAAAAAGAAGCATTAGCATAAGACTGAATTCCTAGTTTGTTTGAATAGTCAAAAATCAAATTTATTTAATTTTGAAGAAACTGGGGGGGGGGGGGGGGGCAACCACCCACTTAAAATAAAGTAACAAGTAAAGCAGGAAAAAAGAAATTTCTAAATTAATATTCCTTTGTAATGACTCTTCATTAAATTATTGGTATATTTTGTTTTTACTGATACTGGGCAAACTAATTAGCAATATTTTGGATTTTTTAATAAATTGGTATTATCAGAAAGATATTAGTATTATTTTCCCTTTTGTAATAATTTTCCCTTGAGAAAGATGTTGTCAAATGAGTATTTTTTCATAATAATTCGTCTATTGTTTTAATTTCATAGGATTAATCTTCATTTCTTATGCTATTTCTAATTTATTTGTTTGAATTTTTCCTTTATCACAAAAATTTATCTGTTCTTATACATATAAATATTTCTTGTATATTGTTTGAAAAGGTTTTTATAATATAATAATAATACTTCATAATTATGATGATCAAATACCAGGAAGAAAGACTTGAATAAATCAATAAACAATTACTTCAAAGCAAAATATATAGAAAAGTTAATAAATACTGAAAAATAATTTTGAAATTTACAAAATTACTATATCTTTATCAAGGACTATAGCAGTAGGTTAATAGAAAATGAGTTGGTTTTAGCACAGTAATATACCAGATTGTGTAGTATCATTGTCATTGCCCAACAACTCAAAGATTTCAACAATGAATTAAGATCTTTAAAAAATGAAAATAATAATAATAATAATAATAAAATAAAAAATATCAAACATTTCTCTCTCTCTCTTTTTTTTTTATTAAAAGACCTATCAAGTAATGCAGCACATTGCATATATTTAAAAAATATAGATCATTATTTCTTTTTTATTAAGCAGAAAATAATTCCATTTTTTTTTTATACATGTAATGTCTGTCACACAATTATTATTATTTATTTATTTATTTTTAATGAGACAAAAGCCCTGTGTGTGTAAATTAAAATCTCTGGACTCCGGATGTATTTCAGTTTAGAGCAAATGAGTGACAAAGATCAATTACTGAAAACATGCTTTGTTGTCATGTTTGTCACGCTATATCTTTACCTTAGTAAATGTAATTATTTTTTCTTAGATAAAAAAAAAAAAAGTATTATTTATAAGAAAAACATATAGATATATCGGAACACCAAAATTCATTAAGATAAATTTAAATTTAGTATTTAAAATTGAACAAGAAAGCTGTGTGATATGTCTGTCACAAATGAAATTAACCATTACACATCACAAGCAGATTGTCAATAAAGCATTAAAAACATATATATATATATTTTTTTTTCTGAATGTTTAGAAAAGAATCACTAATGGATCAGAATTTTACGATTGTACTATATTTTACTTCAATGAAAACCTTGTCGCTTTTGAAGCAAACAAATTTAGATAATTTTTAATTTCGTGTTATATTGTTCTTGCAAAACAATTATAAATTCATCAAACGAAATCTCATTATTATTTCTGCATATATATTTCATTATTCTGGCATAAACAGAACATGCAAAACTACCTTTCTTTCTAAGCTTTGACAACGACAAAACAAAATTCATGCAAAATTGCCGGATTCCTTTTAACTCTTTAGAGCTTTAGACACACCCCCTTCTGACGTCACGACTGCCGATGGATGTGAACTAACGCCGACCGTCGGCTGGCAGTGTCTTAATTTTTCTATTGTTTGCATTTTGTACGTATTAGAACTGAATTATTAGCTGAAATTTATCTCATTGTAATTCAAGATGGATTCGGCAATGGCTCAGAGAACTTGGGAAATGGCAAATAACGTAGAAAATGTACAGAGTATTGATGACATCTATTGTTATGATAAGAAGATCCAACAAGACATTCTCACTGCAAAACCGTGGGATCGGGAGTATGAAATGTTTTTAACTTTCCTTTTTTTAGTAAATTATATTTTGTAGGACACAGCTTACGTATGGGTATCCCTTGGCGACTTTAAATACTTTTTGATATTTTAGCAATGAATGAAATATCTATCGCAATTGCGTAAGTAAACAAAGAACTTGGCTAGAATCATTCGAGCCACTAGCGCCAAGTTTTAAATTTCACCAATACGATCTAGTACTAAAGCTGTGCCTATATATTTATCGGTCAGAAGAAAACTGTTACAATGTTATAGAAATTCGCGTCAAGAATCCCGCAACACTATGTTTAACTTTACCGGAAATTCCTTCTCAAATGCAAAACATTTAGATTTTATTATTACTGAATTGAGCACAATAGCTGAACTTCTGGAATAAATTAACCTGTTATCTAAAACAAACACCATTTTTATTGAATCTTTTTTCAACTGTATACTTAAGCTTCTTCAAAAATTCCTTTCCAACTATGAATTTTTTTCGTATATTATGTTGAGATGCTAATGAACTTGTATCAAAGATTGATGAGCCGAGGGATTTCATCATTAGAAATCTTATTCTTATACAGGAGGTTAAGTGCAACTTCCCCCTCTCCCCCAACTTAAACATTCAGAATCTCGAAACATTTTATATATTCCTCGCACTGCTAATAATGTCACTTCCAGTTATGATGGCACTACTGTATTTGTGAATTGCAGGGTTAATTTTTTGTTAAGATCAAGGTTCTCATCAGAGGAAAAAAAATGGCTGAGAATTTCTCGCCTTTCCTCAAGAACAAAGTGAGACTTTTAAGAACTGTGACAGTTATGGAAATTAATTGAGATGCCAAATAAACTTTAAACAATATTAATAGGTGTTTTACATGAACACACAGATGCAATTTTTTTCATGGTTTTCGAATTTTGGGGTTTCTATAGTGGGTGCAGAGCAAAGATAACTAGAACCTAATTCACCTACTCATCTGAGCAGGTTTTTCTTCTAGGACAGATTTCAACATATGTGTTTATGAAATGTCATTAGCATTTTTTTTAGAATAGCAGAAGGTTTTTTGGCTAAGCTTTACTATACGGCACCCATTGCTTATTGCCGTTGCCGATGTTTTGATCACGTGATAAGAAAGTATCGATACTCTGATTCGAGACCCGAATCAGAGTATATATACTTTTTTCTGCTGTATAGAAACGGAACAAAAGGATCTTCAATTGTTAAAGATCGTTTAGATCTTCTCTTCTACTTTTTTTAAAGCCGCCGCGGTATATGTAAGTGAGATTAATTCTAGATTTTACTGTTTTTAAATGATTTTACAAAGTTTAAAACAAATTTTTTTTAGTGTATTTTTATATATTTTTTAATAAATTTACGAAGGGAAAAAAAGGGTAGGGCATAATAGTCATTACTTCAGTACAGATTTTTTTCATGCATCGTGATTTAATCAGGTGCATTCAGTGATTATTTATTTATTTATAATGCTTGCGTAGCGATCTACCATCGAATACTCACCGTTACAGTACATATTTCATGCATTTTCTGATTCATGCTCCTCGAAATAGGGGTGTCCAGTGATGTTTGTTTTTGGTTTTAATGCTTTCGAAGCAAGCATACAGCAGCTAGTGTACTGATCGCGGCTTATACAAATTTTCATGCATCGCTAATTAGGAGTATCCAGTGATGTTTTTTTTTTTTGGTTTTAATGCTCGCGAAGCGAGCAAACAGCAGAAAACATAGTGAAACATAAAAAAAAAAAAAAAGGCTGTAAAACTAAATGTACAATGCCTGCTATCAATATAGTTCAAAAAATTATTTTTTATAGCTGCATCGTGTTAAGACTTCATCAGCCTGCTACATTTTTCTATTCTTGAAATTTTTTCTTACTGGGTAAGTAAAATAATTATTTATTTTCTAAAATTTTAGTTTTAAATGTTTCATAATAATGAAAAGTATTGTTTTATGACATTTTGATTCGATTCACGACGTTGTGAAACAATTCGCAGTACCGACTCACAAACCGAATCAAAACACCATCATACCACGTGATCGGCAACGGCAATAAGCAATGGGTGCCGTATAGTAAAGCTGTTCTGGTTTTTTTTTTAAAGCTGTGTTCCATTGAATGGTGTGTGTGTGTGTGTGGAGGGGGGGGGGGCATGAAGTCGCACATACTTGAGCCGATTAGGGCCTGGTTTGTTTGTCACATGTTTTCTGTCTCATAAGACAAATAAAAGTCTAAAGAGAAATGATTAAAAAAAGGCTTAGTGCTTTTTAATCAATTCCTGAAAAAGTGCACAAATTTCTCGCAATATTAAAATTCTTAAGTGAGAAAATGAAAAATTGTGCGAGATTCTCATGCTCTAATAGGAATCCTGCCCTAGCTATTATCAAAAATAGGGGAGAAGGGGGCTAGTGTGGACACGGGGCTAATGTGGACAACTTGAATAATTCTGTTATTTTTCAGTTAAAGTTTCTCTAATTTTTTGCAGATTGCCAACACTGATATGCACGTGCAATTGCATGTAAATATATTTTGTGGTTAATTAGCAATTTTTAAAACAAGTTTTTTATGGTGCAAAAGTAAGTTCGTGATTTGTTTTTGACTACTAAGTTATACTATTTTAATTAATTATTTCAAATGGAAAGGGATAGTATGTTATAAATGAATATATTTAAAACATTTTTTGATAGCCACTTTTGCTCTGCATGATTTAAATTTACCTGTGCCTGAAGAAATAAATGGCTACATGGGGCTACTGTGGACTTGTCCATACTAGTCCTAATCAGCTTCCAGTGGTAGAAACATTAATTAAGTATATCATATTATTTATGCTATTTGTATGCTAAATTAGATTCATTTTGTAAAGTAATAAATTAATTTAACTTTGAAATAGGTATGTGTAGTTAGTGCTGACTCTAGACCGATTTAGCAGGGCGCAGTGCCCGGCGACCCTTATTTGTATTTTTCATGTACCCGTTAACCTTCACAATAGTTCATTCACAAATACTCACAGCGCCCAAGTCAATATATCCATGTCGCTATTTGTTTACTATTTATCACACCTTTCTTCACGTGAATGCGATCGTCAGAAACATACATACAGTGTTGTGAAGTAAGAACAAAAGAGACTGCATGTTGAATCCCTCCTTTCCCACAAAGACCACCACGGAGGACATCTGCGTAGATAATTGGCCTTGACTGATAACCCCCTCTCCCTCATAATCCCCAATTGCACAAAGAAAGTGCAAACAGGGTTAGACTTTTTGTTATTTAGTTTCTAGTCTTTCTAAAATTGCAAATTACAGTCCCTTCAAATGCATTTCCAACAAAAAAAAAAAGGGGGATGACAAATATCTTATTTTTATATGCACTTAATCAAATTTAATTTAATACTGTTAACTAAAAAACTGGAAGAAAAAAAAAAAAAGGAAGAGGAAAAGAAAAAGAAAAAAATGCTGCAAATAAAAAACTTTTTCTCTGCTCTGTGATTAAACTCCGTAACCTGCAGATTGTTAATAAAAGTATAAGCATTAAATTAGATTCAGTTACAAAAGAAAAAAAACTTTTGTATGTTTATAAAATGCCACTTTAAAACTTATAAAAACTTGTTTTACTTAATAAGGCTCAATGTTTACCAAATAGTATGTATATCACTAAATAAACAATTCTACTGTGCCCGATACATAAATGAGATCATTATTAGCCTGAAAAATATGACGTCATCAAATAATTAATGTTCATTTTCAACATCTAAATCTAAACATTCAATAATTTAATTTGATTTGACTTTCCATTCATAGTAAAATAATAATTTCCTGTTCATAGAACTTTATATGATACAAACTTATATCTGATGTTATTCCATATAGAGTAAAAGAGTAATCCATAAATCAGTTTATTTAACAAAGAACATAATCATGAAAAATATGTCAATGACATATGAAAAACAAAAACTTTTTCGCATTTAAATTAGAGGTCTGCAATCGCCGAAATTTTAATTCCTGAGGCCGTGCAAAAGCTTTACTTAGTCCGTTCTGGGTTTTTTATTATTATTATTTCAATGTATGGCAAGGCCCAATCAAAAAAGAAATAAAAATAACGAAAAAAATCACATTACCTTACAAAATTTTTTTAGTATCTACTTATCAGAGTTTTTTTTTTTTTTTTTTTTTTTTTTTGGGGTGGGGGGGGGGAGTTGTCTTTTAATATTTATATTTTATTCATATTACATATTCAGTTTTATTTCCTAAGTTATTAAATTACTGTACAATTTAATCTCTCAATGTAGGGTAATTTACTATTAGCATTAAATAATTTAAGGTTCATGTTCATATAAAAAAATGTGAACCTTAAAATGTTTAATGCTATAGGAATTTCCCTTACTTATATATAATTATATATATTACATTTTCTCAAAGTATAATGATAGATTTTCTTTCTTTTTAGAATTAATATATATATGTATCTTTTTTTCTCTAGTCCGCATTTCTTTAAAGATATCAAAATTTCTGCACTTGCTCTTTTGAAAATGGTCATGCATGCTAGATCTGGAGGAACTTTAGAAGTGATGGGAATGTTGATTGGCAAAGTAGATTTAACAACTATGATTGTTATGGATTCCTTTGCTCTACCTGTTGAAGGAACAGAAACAAGAGTGAATGCTCAAGCACAAGCTTATGAATATATGGCTGCTTATACTGAGAGTGCTAAACAGGTAAAGATTCAGTCTAAACTAATTTTGAGAAAAATCTAATTACAGTTACTGCTTAGCATTCTTTTACAAATTGGAGGGTGGTGGGGGGAATGCGCTTAGTCAGTGCATGCATATAGAAACAAACAATTTAAAAGCACAAAACTAATAATAATTAGATAAAATGTCAAAATTATAGAAATTAAATAAAAAAAAAAAGATTAAATCTCAAAATACATAAAATATTAAGCTTATTAATCCAAAAAAGAAGCAATCACTTGATCACCTAACTGCCTTTGAAAATTTCAGAATCATAATGTTTTCACTGCACAGTTTTATAATGTATTATGTTAGATTATAATGATGGTTGTATCATCTTGTCATTAAAAACTTAACTATGTATATGAAGGTAAACCTTGTGAGTATTATATATGACCTTCACATTTCAGTACAAGCAAAGAAATTCTAGTTAAGTAATTTTTTTAGAGTTGCAATTCATTCAATTCCTCTGAGGCGTTTCCTGTAAATACAAAATATCCTCCACAACCACATGCCAACAGATTTAGAGGAGATGTACATTGCGAAAAAACATCTCAGTGAATAGATATATCTGGTAGTGGTAGTCAGAAGGTTAAAAAGCAATTCCAACGTACATGAATTACACGCATGAAAAAAAAAAAAAAAAAAAAAAAAAAAATGAAATAAATAAATACAGCAATCAGTGTGTGCATGTTGTAAGCTTTGCTTAAAGAAAAAAAAAGGGAAAATCACTACATTCCCCAATTTTGTTGTGTTGTACCCGATTTATTAAAAACGGCTATTTTGTGTACGTGAACCACAAAATCACATAAAAATCATTACAGCAATTAGTGCATGCTTGCTATGATCTTTGCTCACATAGGGAATAATAATAAAAAAAAGTCACTGGATACTCAGATCTTGCTGGGCACAAATTACTGAAAACTGCATTTTTTTTTTTTTTTTTTTTTTTTTTTTTTTGATTTACAGAAAACATGAAATTTGACAATGCAACAATTAGTGCATAGATATTTAAGAAAGAGATTAAAAAAAAAAAAAAAAAAAAAAAAGTTATAATTTTAATGTACACAAATCGAAAAAAAAAAAAAAAAATTATCAGCAATCAGCTGTAGATAAAACGTGTATTTTCTTTGATTTTTATTTTCAAAATGTGTAAAATCATCTTCTTTCAAGCTCGTCTGCTGGCCGAATGGTTAGCGTTCTGGCACTCAGTTGCCATGTTTGGATCCTGGTTCAGACATGAATGTTTGTATTGGTTTGATCCATTTCAAGTCATAGATCCTAGTCTAATAAGCCCTGAAATGAAAAAAAAAAAAAAAATAATAATAATAATCTGGTACGGCACTCACACGACTTTCTCTTACCCTGAAATTCAAGATCATAAAGGCAAATTGAACAGTAAGGGATAAGATAATGAATACTGTTATATAAACCTTCATTAAAAACAATTTAAAATAGACTTTGGAAAAGCTTCATTTGACAAATAATTTTGAATGAGGGGGCTGGTGCCCCCTAACCCCCCATTTTAATATAGTACTTACATTTAAAGATAATTCAAAAGCTGTTATTAAATTTAAATGTTCATTTCAAGTTGCCCAGACAACTTTCACCCACACCATTTCTTGAAACTTATGAATCTTAATTAAACTTTTCAAGTAACGACCTTATATTAACTTCAAAACACAACATTTGAATTGCTTAAAATTATTTGTATTTAAGTTATTCTGATAAAAGTCAGACGAAGATTAAATGTTAAAAACATGATTTCAGTATTCAGGGAACCTCAAAATGTGTCATTATATAAAAAAGAAATGCTAAATATGTAGTTTAAAAAATATTTTATTTACCACATGGGTATGAGGAATTAAATTTAATTTCTGAACAATTGTCTTCAATATGGTAAAATATTATAGTAAAGCTCTTCCACTAATTACATTCAATAAAAAAGAATGTTTTCAATTAACTAATGGCAGCCCTGTACATCTTCTAAAAATTATATACAAACCACATTGATCATTTAAATGCTAATCCTATATTAATAACATATAACACAGCCTGAAATGCACTTCCATGAATTTCCAAATATTATACCCTATATTCTAATTCTTTTGTGTAGCCCTGTGAATGATTTTCATGCAATATTCTACCTGAAACATGCTTTTATGCCTATAAAGAATACATATTAATTTCATTTGGTTTAGTGCAGTCTATAGATGTTAAACTCTACTTACTTTCAATTTCCCCCATAAACGTAATGTATTTGAATTCTATTGGATGTCCTTGTACACAAATGATTTGCTTAATCTCAGCAGAACGTTTAGTGCAGGGGCGGCGGAACTGCCCGGACCGACCGGGCCCGGGCATTAGTTTTGTCGTCGTCTTCTTTTTTTTTTTTTTTGTACTTTTCTGACCTGACTTGATAATAAAAGAAGGTGAAGAGTTACACAGCAGGATAACTCTCTGGTTGCTGCTTATAATACGTCTAATAGCTGATTGCAATCTATTTCCCGACAGATACGACATTCCTGAAAGGATAACAGTGTGTGTGCGGGGGGGCTGGTGACGGCAGAAAAAGGATTAGTAAGCCAGTTTTCTTTACTCTTTAGAAATTGCTAACATGTTTCCCGGAATCCCCATTCATCTGTGTGTGTATTCCTTGTTCTATATGAATTTTCAGGTGAGAAGTGCAATACCCATTACTATAGTCTCAGTCACTCGCGCCTCGGGGGATGAGGTAAAGTAGAATTTAGCCGCTGAATGTGCTCCTGCCCCCTCCCCTTTCAGAGACGACTATTCTTATGTCCGTATTTTTGGGGTGACAAGACAAGTCACCTCTCTCCTTCAGTGACTTCTATGGTCTCAGTCACAAATCTAGGGAGAGAACGAGGAAGACATTTTTCCTGTGCTCCATCTAAAAACGCATTTTGGTTAATTAAACTACATATTTATTTAATAAATATAATAAAACCTATCTTTACTTCGTGGCCGTTCTGAGATCTTTCAGCGCCGGGCACCCGGGCCTCTTCGGAGAACGTTAGCTCTGTGATGGAGATTTGGGTTTCTGGATGCTTCTTTGTTGACTTCCCAACAGGTGGCTCCATGCCCTATTTGGGGCTACTGCGCCGCTTTCGTTGCATGTGTCTTCATTGGTTGATATTTCGATTGATTCTCGGTACATGGCGTATTGATAATTATTGTAGTCGGATATTTTAGTGGTTTTATCGAATTCTATTTTAATGTCATTATCTTTATATGTTTTGGCTAGGGCTGTATTGAATTTTCCAGTTTTGATGTCGTTTTTATGTTCTTTAACTCTGGTTTTTATTTTTATTTTTGTGACGCCGATGTAGGAACCGGGTTTATTGTTTTTGTCTGTATACGGAATTTTATATATACCTGCGGTTTCGAGTGGGGGGGTTGGGTCTTTGTCGCTACGAATTAGTTGGAAAATGTTCTTGTTTGGTTTTATGGGGATATTTATATTGTATTTACTGGCGGTATTTCTGATTTTATTTGCGGCTCCGCGATCGAAAGGGATGGATGAGGTGAATTTAATTGGTTGTTTTTGGTAATTTGGAATATGGTCGAGTTTTTTGAGTCTATCTTTAATTAATTTATTTATGATTTTGTTCGGGTATCCTGCTTTTCTGGTTAGGTATTTAATGAAATCAAGTTCTTCTTCTAGATCTTTAGGTTCGTTGCAAATCAGGATGGCGCGATTAATGTAAGATTGAATGGCGTTGGTTTTATATCTAAAGGGGGTTTTGCTTTTAAAATGGATGATTTCAATAGCAATGAAATCATCCATTTTAAAAGCAAAACCCCCTTTAGATATAAAACCAACGCCATTCAATCTTACATTAATCGCGCCATCCTGATTTGCAACGAACCTAAAGATCTAGAAGAAGAACTTGATTTCATTAAATACCTAACCAGAAAAGCAGGATACCCGAACAAAATCATAAATAAATTAATTAAAGATAGACTCAAAAAACTCGACCATATTCCAAATTACCAAAAACAACCAATTAAATTCACCTCATCCATCCCTTTCGATCGCGGAGCCGCAAATAAAATCAGAAATACCGCCAGTAAATACAATATAAATATCCCCATAAAACCAAACAAGAACATTTTCCAACTAATTCGTAGCGACAAAGACCCAACCCCCCCACTCGAAACCGCAGGTATATATAAAATTCCGTATACAGACAAAAACAATAAACCCGGTTCCTACATCGGCGTCACAAAAATAAAAATAAAAACCAGAGTTAAAGAACATAAAAACGACATCAAAACTGGAAAATTCAATACAGCCCTAGCCAAAACATATAAAGATAATGACATTAAAATAGAATTCGATAAAACCACTAAAATATCCGACTACAATAATTATCAATACGCCATGTACCGAGAATCAATCGAAATATCAACCAATGAAGACACATGCAACGAAAGCGGCGCAGTAGCCCCAAATAGGGCATGGAGCCACCTGTTGGGAAGTCAACAAAGAAGCATCCAGAAACCCAAATCTCCATCACAGAGCTAACGTTCTCCGAAGAGGCCCGGGTGCCCGGCGCTGAAAGATCTCAGAACGGCCACGAAGTAAAGATAGGTTTTATTATATTTATTATGTGTTAGTGTACTTCGTTTCTCTTAATTTATTTACATATTTATTTTTTTCACCTATAAAAATGAGTTCCAGAAAACGGCAAAAAATCGAGTCATATTTTAAAGTGTCTTCAAACTCCCCGATTCCAAGTTTAGAAAAAGAAACTGTACTGATAAAAACAATGATGATACTCGTAGAGATGAAGATAACACTAATTTTACAAAAACTGCAAATGCTGAACCTTGTATGTGCCCATTATGCAACGAACAAGAAAAATCGGTATGAAGTGTTGCCTAATTTTTTCTGTTTTACAAAGTTAAAAATAAAATTTTGCAAATACAGCTTTTATAAAATATTATTCTAATGTGTCGTTTTGGTCTGGGGTGCTCGATCCCCCTTAGCCCCCCCCCCCCCCCAATGGTGCGCCATTGATCATGCTTCAATATTCCAGGCCTGGTCAATAAAATTCATGTTCCTCCGCCCCTGGTTTAGTGTAGCATCTCTATATGATACAGATTTAGAATACTGAGTTTGGACTTCCTGCTGCTATTTGTACTTGAGATATGCTAATAACATACACATAGACCAACCACTAAATACCTGTTCTTTGGATTCAGATGACCTCAAAACATGTAAGTATAACAAGAACTCAATTTCGAAAATTTGACTTAAAAACAATACTTTCTCTGCCATATATATTGGTAAGAGAAAGTAAAAAAAAGAAAAAAAAACTGTAGAGCAACTTCCCAAACGAAACCATGTCACTTTTAAAACATCATAATTCATAAGAAGTGAAAAATGGTAAGCTATCTTTCTAGTATATAACATAATGTTTTCTTAACAATCATTTACATTTACAAAAGTATCATTTAATTCAATATCAAATGCATTTATATAGAGAAATTATTTTTAAAAATATTTCTCATTTTCTTAGAATGTCACATTGCTTTTCACAAAACTATACTTTCAAAACAGATATAACATTCAAATAACAAAATACTTTTCAGTGTATTTTTAATGCTTACTGCAAATGGCAGACTAGAATAAAAGAACCACCAAAATAACTCAATAAAAAGGCATCATTTGCTTATTTGATGCCCTTTATGTGCAACTTTTATACATAACAAAAGTAAATTACTACTTTATTTACAAACGTTAATAAAAATCCTTTCTTAATGTGCAAATATATTTTAGGTACATTTATAGCCATCATCAGTACACAGGTGGTTTCTGTTTACTTTTCTCATTTGTATATTGTGTATTGCCGATCATATGGAATAATACTATACTCCCGGTTATTAATAACAGAGTTAATAGTTAGTATTTCAATTGCTCAAAATGTGCAATAAAGTCTTTTACATTGTAATTATCATTTAAAAAGACTAACTACTAACTCTACTGTTAACGAGCGGGAGCATAGTATTAGTCCATCTGACTGGCAACACGCAATAAACGAACTGAAAAGAAAAAATAAGAGAAAAAGCTGACAAAAAAAAAAAAAAAATTAAAAATTAAACAGAAACTACCTGTGCATGAATGAATACTACGAATGTAGCCAAATTGTATTTGCACATTAAGAAAGGATTTTTTAAGATATTAAAGTTTATAAATAAGTTAAATTATCATTTCAATAATTTAAGTAAATTCCTACTTGTGTGATATGTTGGCTTGTTCATGCAAAATACTCTAAATCTATCCCTAAAAGACTTTGTCAGGAAGAAAAATATGTGGCTTCCAGGCCTCTGCACATGTAAAATGTTAGAAAGGCCACAAAGTAATAAATGTTTTTTAACAGGCCACTGGGGGCTAAAATATGTTAAAATAGAGTTGCTGGGTGCAATAATGTGTTAAAAGGGATCAAATTAGTCAAGAGTCATCACAAAGAGCGAAAGAACTACTGTTAGATTATACTTATTAGCAAATAATAAATTGTAAAGTTTTTGCAAATGAGTTTTTCTGTCTGCAAAGTAAAACGATTCTAGTTCTTTCCTAAATTAAAAAAAAATCTTATATAAAATGTAAAGTGACAGCTCCTTTTTTTTAAAGTGGGAACTTTGAATTATTTTTACATCAAATTGACATTAAATTTATTCTAAATATTTAAATTTTTATATTTAAATAATTTTATTAAATGTTAACATGTTAACAATATATATATGGTAAAATTCTAATAGTAAACCACCTAAGGAATTTGACACACTTTACTTTTTCAGAAAATTCCATTTATAACTCACCTCTGCCCGAAGAATCGGCTTTGTTGGCTAAGTTTGCTATTCTTTCATTTTTCCTGTCAGCATTTCAAACATACTTTTTTTTTTCTTTTAACCTTTTGTAGGTCTTATATGTTTTGTAAAAATTTTAATTTGTATGTAAATGTATCCAAGTACTAATTTTACTCAACCTTTTAAAGTAAAGTAACTTCAAAAATGCTGCTTTGTTTACTTCTTCTAACTCCAAAGCGTTATTACTCCCAGCAGCCATTGCTTCTGCATTCATTTTCATTCAACTCATGAAATCTCATTTCTTTTCTAATTATTAAATATATGTTTTAGAAAAAGATCACAAAACTTCCATTAATATAACCCCCCCCCCCTCCTCTTCCGTCCGAGTTCATCATACTTATCTGGAAACTTCCATCTATAATCCCTCCCCCAATTTTAACAAAACCTTCCATCGAAAAAAGGGTTGTTACTGTGTCAGAATTTTACAGCAAACTAATTGTAACAATATGATATATGAACTTATATAACAATAGATGGTCCTAGATGATGCAGCTTTGTAATAAAACATCTTTTTATTGTTTAAAATCTCGTCAAAATTTGGAGTCCTATTTAGCACGCTATTTTATTTATTTTTTTTAAGAGAAATAGAACAGTAAAATGCTTTATTTTATTTATTTAAGTTGCCATACCAGAATCTTTGCTTAAATTGTGAAATTTGTATATTAAGGATCTTCTTCACTTACCATCGCCAGAAACCCAAGCCTGTGTTATTCTATGGAAAATTTTGTTTATCTATAACTCATTAACTAATGCATATTTTTAAATCTTATTTTCACATTCGGAAGATTCACAACTATTAAATTAACTAAAGTTTTTAAAAAATGGATTGTTTTAATTTTTAATATTTTATTTTGAAACTGTAAAATAAAATTTTCATATATTGAAAATTCATATTTTACAGCTTCAAAATAAAACATTTAAAATTTTAGAAATCCATATTTAAAAAACATGCATCAGTTTAGCAGTTGTAAATTTTCTGAATGTGAAAACAGAATTTAAAAATGCGTATTAGTGAATAACTTATAAGTAAACAAAATTTCCCTTAGAATAACATTGGCTTGGTCTTCCGGTGATGCCATCTTTGTTACTGACACTGCCAAAAGGGAAAAGGAAAATCTTAGCACACATGTTTACAACTAAACCTGAAATTCTTGAACTTTCTCTTCAATTTTAGTATACAAATAACTATGTACACCTCATTAATTGGTATAATAAAGAATTTAAACTGCTCTATTCTTTTATGTACACCATGTATAATTAAGTCAATTCTGACATATCTAATATTATAGCTTTGAATAGATGTTTAAGGGAAAAAAAAAAAAGTAATATTTGAAGTCAATAAAAATAACAATGTTCTTGAAAAATTTATATAGCAACATTATATTAATAACATTAATTGCTATTTTTTTTTTTTTTTTTTTTTTTTTTTTTTTTAACAATAGCTGTAAGTAGCTAAGAATAAGGAAATCATAACACACATTGGAAAGGAAAAAAAAAAAAAAGTCTGGTGTAAAACAACTACACGAATTCCATTGCCCACTATTACTCATATTATATGGACTTTTTGAAAGTAATATGATCAGAAGACATAAAACTGATCTAACGAAGTAGACACCAAACATTTTTCCTGTAAGAGAAAACAGATACACATGTAAAGACATATAAAACAGATTTACACAGCAAGTTTAATAATAATGGGAAGCAGCTCCTAAAAAAATAAATAAATAAACAAATAAAATAAAGATAAAATATCCATATTCTTTAATATTTCAAAATCAATTAAATCTATATATTTCTGTGTGACTCATTTTCTCTGCCTACCCCTGAATTTAGAGTTTTTGAAATTTTTGCTGTCTCTGAAGTTCGTGTCAAACTATTTTATTTTTATATATATATATATTAAAAAAAAAAAAAAAGCATTTTAAATGTTTAATTTGTCTTATTAAGAAGAATTCTCTAAATGTCACTTTTTACAAGTTTATTAAATACATTTATTATTAACTGTATAATGTCATTAATAAGTCTTCTCTCATCATTTATATATTATTCTGTATGCAAGTTGTAGTTTTCAGGGTTTTTGTGTGTTGAGTAATTTCACCCCTGTGATTTATATTTCTTTTAATACTTTTTTTTTTTTTTTTTTTTTGAGGGGGGGAGGGGGCAGAAAATCATTGATAAAACAATATTAAAAGTATAAACACGCACACACAAATAAAATAAATAAATAAAAAAGAAATCCTATATTTTAAGCACACTTTTGACAGGCTATAATACAGAAATAACTTGGTTGATGTAAATATAAATGGCAGTGTTCATAAAAAATTCTATAATTCTTATTTGATTTAGATGATTTCTGAGATTAAAGCAATGTAATTTTATTACATTGCTTTACATTAGTTAATTATAAGACAGTCAGATAGTACAGTTGTTAAATCATCTTAAAGTTCATGTGATATTAAAATTTTGATTGTCACAGTTCTGTAGATTTGTACTTACAAGGGAGAGTCACGAACTGTTTATACATGTTACATATCATCTTAAACGTTGAACTGAGTTGACAACAAAAATTTCCATCTTATCTGCAAATGCCTCCCTAGCATGTGCTTTTTCTCAGTTTAAAGTTTTAAATTACAGGCTGTTTATCAATGTCCTTTGTATAGTTTCTATCATTATAATCAGTTTCGTAAAAGATTCTCTTTGAAATACCATTGTGTATATTATTAGTAAAGGCCGTCCGTACATTGTAGTGGTTAGCATTCCTGACTCCCACATGGTAGGGCCGGGTTCAAATTCCAGAAAAGACATGGATTTGTTATCCCAGTTAGGGGTGGCAATGGTGGCCCATTGGGTGCTCCTTCACAAATGGTTATCAGTTTGGTGACCACCTAGTCACTGCTCATTCGCAAGTACCACACCATTGAAAAATAAATAAATAAATATTATTTATTGTTATTAAAGTATCTATTTAATAATTTATTTTGTGTCAATATTAAATTTATATGTACTAAACTATATGAAAATTACTAAAAAGAAAAAAGCAACAAAAGTAAAAAAGAAGCATTTGTAATTTTTATTGTAACAATAAAAACTGTTATTTATAATAAATAGAAAAAACGAAGTATAATTATAATTAAATACATTTAAATAAAAATGAAAGATCTAAAACGACACATGAAGTAAAGCTAGAAAACTATTACTTTATGTATTTATTTTCATTATAAATAATATATTTTAGGTAATAATGTAATTATTAATTTTTAAAAAGGAGAAATTTATTTTTATCTATTGCTATGTTAGTGCTTTAAATTTCTTTTGTTGTTTTGCCATGCAATGTCATTAGCCAAAATATCGATTATGTGTATGTACAAGAAACTCTTCCTGATTGGGAATGTTTTTCATGTGACTACATGTATAAAGTGTTGGATTTATAAATTTAATGCTGCCACCAAATAATTATTAAACAATAAAATACTTTACTAATAATATAAATAGTCATAATTTAGCATGAGAATATGTTAAAAAACTGATTCTAATGATAGAAGTTCTTCAAAGTACATTACTGAAGATCCTGTACTAATTTACAAACTTTAAATGGGAAAAACACATTCTCGAGGGTGCATTTGCTGATTAGATGGATAATTTTATTATCAGCTCAGTTAGGGCTTTAAGAAGATGTATAACATGTATAAATACTTTTTGAGCAGTTGGTGACCCTCCCTTGTTAGTAAATTTAGCAGTTTTTGTGATAAGATATGAAAATAATGTGTTATTTTATTTGATTACTGTGTGGCAACCAAAATGCATATAAAACGTTAAATGGAGCAGTGAAATGCCATTAAAGAGGTATAACTATATCAGTGAGATAGTTATAAAATGCCAATAAACTCTTTTATGTTTCTTTTAAATATTGTTTTGTTTAATTCAAGGTTGGCAGATTAGAAAATGTAATTGGATGGTATCACAGCCACCCTGGGTATGGATGCTGGCTTTCTGGTATTGATGTTAGCACTCAGATGTTAAATCAGCAGTTTCAAGAACCATTTGTTGCTATTGTTGTAAGTATTTAAGTCCAGAAAATACTTTTTTAAAATTTCACAATGACATTAATTTTCAGTTATGCTAATTCCAAACAACATTTTAGTGTATGTTCATTTGTCATTTAATGTTTTTGTATGTCAATTGATTATTTGTAGAATTAAGGATTGTTATATGGGAAAGCTTTTGCAAATATTTTGAATTTTGCCTTTAAAATGTTTTCAAATAGTTTTTTCTATTTAAAATTCAGGAATATACTTACTTGACAGCGTCATGTATTTAAATTTCCCAAATAGCTAACCCCCTCCCCCTCCCTAAAAAAAAGTAATATGTAGACAGTGCTAAAAATTAATGCGTAATCATAGGAGTAAAATATAATTAACTGTACTTACTAGCAAGTTTTTCTGGAATGATTTGCAATTTATTTTCAAAGGGTAAAATTAAGGTTTTGTGCATTTTGTTTACTAGTTACTTTCATTGATTAGTTGGTTTGCTAACTGTTAACTGAAATAAATTCCTGATGCATGTGGTGTTGCTAACTGGATGTGTTGCTTTAAACTAGAGATGTAAAATTCTTGGTAATAATCTTTTAGAGGAACATTCTCCTAGAAGTTAAGTGAGATAATAACAATAATTTAAAAATTATTTAAACTGCTGTAGCAATTAAAATAAACAAAATGTTGCTCCTGTGTGTCCAAAATTTTTTTTCCTACTTGACTAATACTATTTTTAATTGCTTTATTTGTTAAAAATAATTCTCATTGTGTGCATTTATATAAAATATGTTAAATTTTAGAAAAATAGGGATGGCAATGCCACCTGTTTGAAAATTTTCACGAAAAGTTGGTAAGCACTAATTTATGTCAAGGTATATCTACATATCAAATTTTATCAAATTCTGTGCAGTATTCCTGAAGTACAGTTCTAACAAAATACTTTTCACATACACACAGACATTTTCTATAAATAGTTGAATCCCCCTTTGTCAATTGCAACTAGTGTTTTCTGGCACCGGCTATTTATAGCCTCACCTCTTTCTTGTAGCAAGTAGCGCCACTGTGGATCAATTCTAATCTGAATCCGAACAGAACAGCGAGATAAATTACTTAGATGTTAAAATTAAACTTGAAAATAACAAAATAAGAACCACTGTTTACAGAAAACCGATGGCTAGTAACGAAATTGTTGACAATAGAAGTAAAACCCCTTATAAGTATAAAATTAACACAATCCGCAGCCATGTTAATCGTGCAATACTAGTATGTAATAATAAAAATGACTTAAACAAAGAACTTAAGTCAGGGCCCGAAATTTCAACTTAGATTACACTCGCTGAAAAAAAAAAGTTACTCGCCACAAAATATGATTAACTTACTCTAATTTTTACGTATAAGGTGTCCAGAATTTTTTATTGGAAAAAGAGGAGAGACTACGCAATGTCTTTTATTTTATAAGAAAATAGAAGACATTCAATTTTGAAAAAGAGGTCATTTTAGAGGACACAAAATTGAATGAAAATTATTATAAAACCGATTCAAAAGCTACTTTACACAAATGGTGGAAACATTTTTATCGCAAATGATGAATTTAAATCAGTACACCTCAATTTAAATTTATAATATACGGATACGAGAGGAAAAAACCCTAATTTTTATAGGTGTCACTGGACAATATAGATTATTATTATTATTAATTTTTGCTGTAGGCAAAAACTTTTTTTTTTTTTTTTTTTGTAAATACTTTCATACAGTTACATAAAAAAAAGTTGGTAGACATTTTTTTTATTAAAATCATAATCATAAAAGAAAAAATAAAATTGGCAAATGAAAAAATAAAATTAATATAAGGTAGATGAAACGATGTTTTAACGAACAGCCATTCTTTATCAACATTTTAATAAAAGTTATCACAAGTATAACCTAAATTAGTCTTACATATATGTATGTAATTCTACTCTTCATAAAACATCAGAGAGTGAAAAAATAATCGGCTGAAATGAATTACAGCGACCGAATTATCAAAATTAAGCATATTTGGCGATTTAGCGCTGTTAGGCATTCAGTTCGCTAGCACCGAGATCACTGTGTAAGAACAGAACCGTGTTTTGTTTCTCCTCCAAGTACTCAAAATCAATCGCCTAACAATGCAAATCGCCAAATATGCTTAATTTTGATAATTTTTTGAGGTCGCTGTGATTGATTTCAGCCAATAATTTTTTCACTTTCTGGTGTTTTAGGAAGAGTGGAATCACGTATATTTGTTTCAATATTTTTTGAAGACGACACCTTTTGAATGTTTCCTTGTTAGTAGATAAGTTTTTTAAGTAGATATAAAAAGGGGATTTTTTTCACATGTTTACATTTTGTTCATTGAAGAGAACAGTCGCTTTGTGGGAGCGTTCTTGCCAGGAGGACATAAAATGAATTCAACCAACTGTGCATATTTTTGTGAGGTGGTGGTGGTGGTAATGTTATCATTAAGGTCAATCGTCTGCACTAGCGCTCTAGGCTTGAGTGGAGAGTTCTCCATAGGGTCTTTCTAAGCCCATACTTACGCTAGTTTCCGAGAAAATCACAAAAAAACTCCTAACGGCTAAGCCAACGAGCACGACCGGGTATTGAACCCAACGCCTCATGTATACCAGCTTCGAGAACAGAACCTCTCTGTCACTGGTGCGCCTATTTTTATGAGGAATATTATTCATGGAAAAGTGAGAACACACATCAACCCACCACATATCAACTGGAGCACCACCTTCTTAATGATTTCATGACAATTTCAATAGTGATTCCATGTTCTGGATCAAAGAACCGTACAAATATAGGGAATACTTTTATTTTTTGTGATTCGAAGAATCTGAATAGACATAAAACATAATATGCTTTGGCAAGGTAATTAGAAAGTTGTTCTTTTGCGAACCTAACGCAGAAGAAAGTTAGTGTTCACTGTTCGAAACAGCCAACAGCCTACTGAGCTTCCCAGTTTTGCGAAATTTTTGAAATTAAGGACTAAATCCTTTCCATTTGAAAGAGAGGACAGAGGACAAAAAACATAAAAAAGAGTAGTTTTTAATCCTGTGATTTTTTTTTTTTCGATTAAGAGGCAGAGTTTTGAAAACGAAGATTGTCCTCTTAAATAGAGGATGTCTGGTCACCTTACCTAAGATTAGCATGATTTTACGTTTTCAAATCGATAATTTTTTTTTTTTTGGTAGCACCGTATACTGTAATAATTCTATCTACAGTTAGAGCGAAATTTTACTCGCCACAGTAAAATTTGCACTCGCCGCTGGCGAGCGGAAATTTTGCGCTCTGACTTAAGTTTATTAAAAAATTAACCGTTGAAGCCGGATATCCAAAATCTATTGTTGAAAAATTATATAAAAAAAGAATGAAACAGTTAAATCATATCCCAAACCAGCAAAAAAGGCAACAAAAATATACATTCTCCATACCCTATAACCAAGGAACCTCAAATAAAATAAAAAATACTGCCAACAAATTCAATTTAAACATCCCGATTAAACCGAACCCGAACATTTTTCAAATTATAAGAAATGACACAGATATTATTCCCCCCCTCGAAACCGCCGGTGTTTATAGAATTCCCATCAAATATCCCGACAAAAGAAAAGGAAGCTATATAGGAGTTACTAAGAGGAAAATCAAGACCCGTCTAAAGGAACATGAAAACGATATAAAATTTGCCCGTTCTACTACCGCGCTAGCCAAAGCATACTGTGAAAATGAAATAAAAATAGAATTTAATAACGTTGAAAACATAGCTAACTATAATAATCCTATGTATGCTTTTCTCCGTGAAAGCGTTGAGATCGTTAACGATAGCAGCGCCATTAATGACCACAAATCGGCCAGAATTGATCCACAGTGGCGCTACTTGCTACAAGAAAGAGGTGAGGCTATAAATAGCCGGTGCCAGAAAACACTAGTTGCAATTGACAAAGGGGGAGGATCCTCCCCAGAAAAGCTTATTGCTAAAGATGAAGCCTAAGTAAGGTTGTTTGTTTTATTTGATAATTATGTTTGTGCTTCGTTTGAAATTAAAGTAAAGTAATTGAATCCCATTTTCAATTTCGCAAAACGTGTATATCCATCAACACTGAAAGTAAAAAATTTTTATAAATCTGATACTTTCTTCTATTGAATACAGAAGAATAAATTATCTTATTATTGAATTATATTCATAATAAGATAATTGAATTATATTCATAAGAAAATATTTTCTTCAACTGAATATAAAAGAAAGTAAAAAGTATAGGAACTCTAATGTTCTTATGTTTCTCTTATTTTACGAATCTATCAACAAATTCTGAAATGTTTTACTCCAATGTTTGATGATTTAAATCAAGTCTTACAAAAATAAGCAAGTCATTTTCTTATTTTTCATTGGAAATTTCCAATTAAACTGATTATTTTTTGTTAAAAAAAAATTGCTTATATCTAGCTGCTTCTTTTTCTTTTTTTTTTTTATAGTTTTTTTTTTTTTTTTTTAGTTTTTTTAATACATATAACTTGAAATTGTGATTGCAATTTGATGTTCACTAAAAGATAAAAACACAAGTTGTATTCATTTATTTAATAACTAGCCGCCTTCGGCGACCAGCTGGTTTGTGATCCTTGAAAAGTTCGACTTTACGAAACTACCGCTTGGTGGCGCCTTTTCCATCTGAAACAGCCTGTTGGCTCACCGTATTACGATCTTTCAAAATTCTGACTTCAGCAAAGTCCAGCTCGGTGGTGCCTGCGGCGCCTTATTCCCGTTTTAGAACTTACAACAGCTTCCACGCTCATACCGCAAATATATTTGAAATTTTTAACTGTAGCAAATTTTTGCTCTGTGGCGACTAAGGCGCCGCTTTACGTTTCACGATTTGAAATAGCCTGTTCGCTCACCATATAAAGGACCTTGAAAATTCTGATCGTGGCAAATCCGGAACCCGGTGGAGCTTACGGTCTCCCAATCTTCTCCCTATAAGTAATTTACTGATAATCAGAATTGGAGATATTGAATTATTAAAATGACAAAGTGCCCTCTGGCGACAGGGATTTGCAATATGTACTCCTCAATTTCAGTTTAAAAGGCTGAAAATGATATTTTACCTATGAAATTATGTTAATTAGATGCTGAGATACAAAGTTAATATAAACATTGTTATAGCAAAATTTTGTGTCTGATTTTTTCGTTTTTTTTTTTTTCTTTGAAACTTGCGTGTTAAAAATCCTTAATACGAAATGTGAACAGAGTATCGGAATTCGAAAGCCTGCATCATAATTAGAATTGGAGATATTGTAATTAAGGTGTTCTGGCTTTTCTGTGGTTTTCTCTGAAACTCCCGTATGGAATTTAACGGCTTACATCAGTTTAAAACTTCCATAATATTTCAAATGATGTGTTATAAGTAGAATTCTAGATATTGAATTATTAAAATATCAAAGCGCCCGCTGGCGACAGAGATTTGCAACACATACTCATCAATTTTAATTCAAATAACTTTTTAAATGATGTATTACTTATGAAATTATGTTAATTAGAAGCTGAGATACAAAGCTAATATAGACATTTTTATAAAAAGATTTGTGTCAGACTTATCCATGGTTTTCTCCGAAACTTGCATAATTTCGGGCAATATAACGTTAAAAATCCTTAGTACGATGTGAGCAGAAATTGGAATTCGAATCTCTGCAAAATTTTAAAGAATAAATGTCTTTTGGGTGTTCCGTGGTTTTCTCCGAAACTCCCGTTCCTTTTCTACATCTTTGCCTCTTTGCTCTCCCCCCCACCTCCTTTCCGTCGATAATAATAATTTTACACTTGAAAATATCCGCAATCGATTTACTTTGCCTTAAATTCTAAATATACCAACCAATTTCAAACGCTGTAACTCTTTTTTTTTTGCTCCTTTTCCCCCTCCTTCAAGCCCTCCCTAATAATCGTACTCTTTCCAAAATATTCACAATCGAATTATCGGGCATTAAAACCAAATACTACAAATTTTCAAAAAATGAAAAAGAAAACTTAATCTTTTTCCAATAAATATGTCATTTTTTTATTTATTCATATTTTTTCATGAAAATTGAACAGTAGCTTTATAATATGCTGTCTAAGCCGAATATTCATTCAAATGTAAGGTAAATGAAAATTTGAAAAAGTTTGAAAATTGCATTTCCCCCCCCCCAGTATAAAGCACGTGATATCTTAATTGATTACAACCATTTCCGTTTTCATCACAGACAGTCGTCTGCCTGTTGCCAACTAAATTTCATACTTTAGTTAATTTTAAAAAATCTAATTGATGTATCGATAAGCCGCTTGCACTCTTAGATTCGGAAAAAATTCTCCTTTCATTTGGTACCAAATTTGTAACGATCGGACTAATATTTCTAATTTATTTTCCATTTTTTTCTGCTTTTAACTCTGTTAAAATATCTATTTTTATGCAATCGTGGTGAATTCTCAGTTATTGAGATCGCTTTTTGATTACATGTGAACAACACTATACGTGGTGCACATAATATTTGCTTTTACGTTATTTCCTATGTTTATTTTGTTTATCCAATCAACCATAAAATGACAGCAATTTCACGCCAAATATTACAATATGCTGTGAGACTGGCTACGTCTGTCGCATGAGACAATTAATTTTTTGTGTTTATATATAATTCATGGTTTGTAAACCTGATAGTACAGCCTTAATATAGTTCTCTTTGGCGACTTTTGAATTTTTGTCACCATTTTAGACTTTTAATCCATTGTAACAATAAGACTTAATCCCTTGTAACAATATGCTATGAGCGTTATTTCTGCCGTATTTTAGACAACTGATCTTTTTGTTTTTATATTTATTTCCCATTAAACATATTTTTATTTATTTGAATTTGAATTATTCAAATATTTCTGTTCGACAGCGTGCAAGTGCAGTAACACACAGAGGCTCATTTGTTTGTATGATAAATTAGCATAGTGATTATTATATAAAAAAATAAATAAATAGGTAAACATTATTGTGCTACACAACTTCATTATGGTGCTCCATTGGCGGCTTTTGAATTTTTGTCGCCATATTAGCGATGGATTTTTTTTTTTTTTTTTTTTTTTGTATGAAAAGGGGAAGACTGTTTTGCTAATAATTTTATCAGACTCTTTTTTGTTTATACATAAGAATTCTTCATATTCTGCTTATATTTTTAATGGTTTTTAGGTTTAAAATAGTGCTTGTTGAAATAAATTTCCTATGTTTAAAACTGCATTTTTTTCTGTAAATTTTGTGTAAAAATAAATCATTTATGTTTTTATATATTTGATTCGTTACTTAGATTAAAATGGCTGTTGCTATATTAAACTTCTTGTCGAAAAACGTTTGGTGTACTTCAACACCAAAATCGCCCAGCAGGATCTATTAATGAAACTGATAAAACAAAAATATTGTTCATAGAGTTTAAATAATCTATTTAAAAAAACTTTTAAAACCCAAATTCTTAATGTATCGTATCACATATATAGATATAGTAATAATATATAGATTGATCATTGGGGAGAAAAAAGGGATTCCTTTTCACTCGGGAAAAGACAGCGATTTTACCAAAATATGGCAGTCTTTCCCCTAGTGAATACACACAGGAGTACACACGAATATTTTAGCAAATAAAATTCATGAATAATTTATTTACTAAAGGTCAATGAAAAACTCCAGATATAGTTTCAAATTCATTTTTCTTCTTTTCCTTTTTTTTTCAGTACCACTTAATGACTGATTCCAAAGCCTTTTTCTCGGCATCAAAAATCCTAGCACAATAATATGGGGAAGATAGATCTATATATATTATTGTATCTATGATTCACATAAATCTTTTCAAAGTTAGAATAAAACTTAATTTGAAAAAAAAAAAAAAGTAACTTTTTTGTTTATTAACCAAAAAAATTGATGAAATTTGAAATGCAAGTTGGTCTTGTGGGGTACAGGCTATATATTATATTTTTGTGTTTGTGAGAGAAAATTTAAAAGAATTTGAAAACTGCAATTTTTAATCCCACTTCAAAAACATGTGACTTAATGTGAAGCAGATTTTAGGACTGAGGGCCTATTAGTCTCCATCTGGGATTTTTGGGTTGTCGATTTCGATAGTTGGACATTTGTCGAAATCTAAAATTTATCGAAAATATAATTGAATAATTTGAAAGCGATGTTATAATTTGAAAAAAGAAAAAAAAAAACTAATAGTCCTTCGTCCTAAACTAAATTCTGCTTTTGCCAGAATTTCATCAAAATCTTTTTATTATTATTATTATTATTGAAAGAAAAAGAAAAGAAAATTAATAATAATCAGTATCGTTACAAGCGATAACGAAAAAGTATTTTTTAATAATTTTGAATTAGGAAATAAAAACTGCGCGTGAAATAATATGAAATAAAAATATGTACAAAAATGAATTTAATGTTTTTGTTTTTCGGGGGCTGCTCATGCATATAAAAAATGCGTATCAAAACGAGTCGAAGAAGGAAGCGAAATAAGTATTGAGTTATATTATGATAAATACGATATTAATATGATACGATATATTAGACCTATCGTCGAGGGTTAGTAGGCATTTCCGTTGAAAGAAATAGTTCGTTCGTTCGGTGCAACTTGCACATTAGTCCCTTGAGGTACAACTTTCACTTTAGTCCCGTCAGGTACAACTTGCACATTAGTCCCCTTTAAATATAGTGACCAGCGAAGCTGGCAAAGCATTCGTTAATTCACTACCTCAACTGATTTTTTTTTTTTCTAGTTTTTTTTTTAGTTGTTTTAATAGTAGTTGCTTTTGGAGTCGGTTCCATTTTTTTACAAAAAGATTTTATTAAATTCTGTTTTCTCATTCTGAAAATTCTCAGCTATTAAATTGACGCACCTTTTTTAAAAAAATTACTTTTTTAGATTTTTTATTTTTTTTTTCTCCTAATGGTTTCCATACAATCTTCTGCTGTTGCCACCGAAAATTCACACTTTAGTTAATTTTAAAAAATCTAATTGTCCAATTGATAAGCTGTTTAATGCATCGGATTCACAAAAATTTTCCATTTCATTTGGTATCTTATTTGTAACGATACGACTGATATTTCTAATTTATTTTCTAATCTTTCTGATTTACTCTCCTCATTTTAAATAAATGTACGTTTTTTAAAAAATTGTTATTATTCTGCCGAAAAAAAAAATGGCAACAATTAAATTATGGCTAAAATTTAAATGGCTTATTTATTCGAAATTAGAAGGTTATTTTCACATTTTAATTAATTAAGAAAAAACTAATCAAAAATTTGAAAATCTGACTTCGATGTGCACAATGACCCTTCGGGGTGCACCTTTGTGTTAAATCTCGTGACTGTCCGAGCTACCGTTTTCGAGAACAGTGAAATATATATACAAATATTGCTCACTTCATAGTATAAGATATATATATATGTATAGAAATGTAAAGAAGAAAATTAACAATTCAAGAACACTTTTTTCAAAAATAATTCAGTGACGCATTCCAGGAGGCTATAAATCTAAATTCCCATGTATTATATCTAATATGAAAAGATTTACTGAAATAAAAGATGTGAAGGATTTGAGTTTTCATGCATTCCCATGTAAATTGAGCCCTAGATAAGACCTTTCTTGGTATGAAGTGGCAGTGAAATCTGGTAAATCATTCATTAACTGGGTCAAGGGATGTCATAAGATCACTAATTATAACAACATAAATATATCAGTATAAAATATTTTTGTCAGAAATTTAATATAAAATAAATATAAGGACATGTACGTAAATAAAAACACATTATAGGGCAGGAAATATTATTATTACAGCAATGAATTATTAGTGATGCAAAAATTACAAACAGCTTTGAGTTAGTACAATGAAATAACAAAACTGTTTCTCACAGGCACTGCAGTTGGTAAAAAAAGCTCATTTAATCTGGTAATGTCAACACTAAAGCAATATTGGTTGGGTGTAAAGAAATTGGTAAGTGGCTTCAGTCTGTCAGAATGGCTTTAAACTGGAGAAATTTGTAAAATTTCTTAAATGTGAGAGAGGCAAATTGTCTGTGTAAAAGGAATCGTAGTTTTAAGAAAAAAGATGTTTTTTTTCATTGGAGCATTTTTCCAATATTGAAAAATAATTTAACAGATTTCACCACCACCTTCTTTAAAGGAACATCCTATTTACTGATTACTTAAGATTTTTCCAAATCCATTTTGGTAAAATATACATTTTTCCTTATTAGAATACAATCGTTGTTACAAACATAAATTTTTGAAACCTTGTTTTCAGTATTAGTGAAATGAATACAACGAAAATGATGTCATTCTATTCTGACATAATCATAGAAAAATGCTTGCTTCAAATACATTGAACTAAAATACATGTTTAATTTTGATTATAACATTTTTGTAAAGATTTTCTCTTCAAACGAATAATATACTACAAAATTTATTTTTAAGAAAATCATGTCTTAAATTAAATATTTTTTTATAATCCAGATGAAAAGACTTTTCCCAGTAGTTTTTAAACTGTTATATGAGACCTGCAGTTATTGAATATACTTCTATAATACAATTTTTTTTTTAAAGTATTGATATATTCATTTGAATGATACCTATGTTGAAAATTTATATCCCTCGGGAAGGTGGAGTAGTGATGCTTCTACAAATGCACAAACTTTTTGTATTAATTTTAGTCAAGGTGGAATTAAATATCAAGTTTGGTTAAAAATTTGTTGATTGTTTCTTGAGGTACAGCATCCTCAAGATTTTTTATACAGACATACAGGCAGACAGACAGACATTTTCTAAAAATGGTCAAATAGTGTTCAAGACATTTCAAAATGCGTAAATTCATTGAAAACCAGAGATGAAATTTATTTTTACGAATTTAATACTTTCTCGTTATATATATAGACAGAGAAGAAAGTAAAAAAAAAATAAATAAATAAAGTTCACATACATTTCTAAATATTTTCAATGTCTAAAAATTTTGTTTATCATTCATTAAATGTAACTTTAGATTTATGCAATGACATGACATTACTAAATATTTTATTTTGTAAGCAACATTGTATATTAAATCAGTGCACTGATTTTATCTCATTTAAGCTAACAAAAATTGTGTTATGATTGAGTACAATAAAATCTTGCTAAACAATCTATAATAATAAATAATCCATTATAACAATAAATTCTTTTATCTATTTGTCTGTTCATCTATATGTTCAACCTCTATTGAACGTCGATGTACAAAAATTGACATACAGGTGCTCAGAAGCCTTTCCGAGAGGATGGTGAAAAAATAATTAAAATTTTTTAATTAATTGCAGGGATATTAATTGAAATGTCAACCTGTGTCAATTAATAAATGAGTCATTTCTGAGCTTAAAAAGTGTTAAAGCAGCATTAAATAAATATATTAGAAATACCAGTCCGATTAAAAAAAAAATCAGTAGCAAATAAAAGGGGCAATTTCTCTAAATTCAGAAGTGCAACCCCATTATCAATGCAATAATTAGATTTTTTTTTTTTTTTTTAATTAACTAAATTATGAAATTTTAGTGGCAACACATTATTTTGTTTATCATTATAACTATCTTAGACAAATGTCCGCAGACGATTTCTGTTTAAATAATTGCTTTTCAATTTGCGATGTACCACATGACAAGGGACTGGAATTATAAGAAGCAGTTTTTGAATTTTTTAAATTTTAAACCTATTTAAACATAAATTGGTAATAGTGGGCTATTACTGTTCATACGTTTGCAGTTAAAAAATCTAAAAAATTGTCCTGAAAATAAGAATTTAAAAAAAATTATATTTATTTAAATTCATTTTTCTTTCATCTGTTTATGTAATTAGAAAAAAAAATCCGTTTAAAAGGATTTATTTTTCTATTAGAATTGGGGAGTTAAAAGGCAGTTTAGGAAAATTTTAGAGAATTTTCAACAGAACTTGGTAATTGCCCATGGTAGATTAGCCTTTTCAAGTCTGAAATTTATTGAAGTTATTTATTAATAAATACATTTTAAAGAGATTTTTTTTGTCAGAACCAAGGAATTTAAAAGCAGTTGAGGAATTCTCCCAGTGTTACACAATTTTCAATGCAAATTGGCCCATGATAGATTAGCTTTCTTGAGTCTAAAATTTATCAAAATTATTTATTAACAGATACATCCTTTTTCGTTAATGGTGATTTTTTTAAAATTTATATTTTTTATTTTGCCTACGGTGATGAATTTTTTTAAATGTGATTTATGACAAACAGCCTTTCGTTCCATATACACACAAATTAAAAAATGATGTACCTATGCACATTAGATTTTAAAATACAGCTTAAATTGTGAAGTTGTGTACATTAGATCTTGAGATATAACTTCTTCAGAAACAAGGAAAATTACTTAGCAGCACCACCTTTTGGCCGATATACACACAAATTTAAACCTGAGTAAGGAAAATATGGTGTAATTGTATGTATTAGATTTTGAGATATAGTTTTTACAGAAAAAAGGAAAGATACTGAATCTGTAAAATCAAAGTTATTCATTAATTGACAACACCTGTTCTTGATAATTTTTTTTAAATTTTGAAATGATTTTTTTTTTTTTTTTCCTGCACTGAGAATTATGTATTTTCACATTTCAGCCAATACACACACAAATTTAAACCTAAGTACAAGGAAATATGTCGTAGCTGTGTATATTAAATTTTGAGATAAAGCCTTTACAGAAATAAAGAAAATTACAGCATAGCAGTGCCATTTTCCTGCCAATATACATGGAAATTTAATCCTGAGTAAGGAAAAATACAGCATAGAAGTGTCATTATGCACACTATGCAACACAATGAGAATTTTCAAAGATCGTTTTCACAGTAAGCAAGCATACTATTTCAATAAAAGAGGGCACCATAGGCACCACCGAGTGGAAGCTTGCTACAGTCAGAATTTTAAAAGATCGTTTGAATGGTGAGTGAACAGGTTGTTTCAGATCATGAATCGGATTGAGGGCACCACAGGCCCCACCAAGGATGACTTGTTGCTGTTAAAATTTTCAAAGGTGTTTGTACTATGAGCAAGTAAGCTGTTGCTTGCACTATGAGCAAGTATAGGTCCTGTTGTAGGCCCTGAAATGGGAAAAAAGGAGCCGCAGTCGCCACCAAATGGGAGTTGTTTGAAATGCTAAGATTTTTCAAGGATTGCTAACCAGCTGGTTGCCGAAGGCAGCTAGTAACAATAATATTTTGTAGACCTAGTAAATTTCCAATACAGTAAAATGCTAATCTTCCCTCAATGAAACAATATTCCCTACAGCAATGAACTTCTCGAAAAAATATAGGAAATAATGATTGATCTTGAGAAAAATCTTTCTGATTAATATTTCAGTATCAGTTTTTGCCATGACAGAAGATGCAAGATATGAGACATGTGTCACAGATTGTTTTCAAAATAGCATTGTGTGTGGACTATTTTCCATGGTCATGGGAAAGAAAATCATTTTCCTGTTTTTCAAAATACACATTTTCTGTTGTTAGAAAGCATTGTTTGTGAATTGAACAAATTTATTTATAAAAAGTTGTGTATTAAGACCAATTTTTTTAATTGAATAAATTAATGAATATTTTTTTCTGAAACATGATGTTAAAAAATAATAGAGAAAGCAAATTTTATTGTCAGTTTTAATTGCCTAATTTACCCTAAAATCTGTGTTTTGACAGAAAAAGCAGAGCTTAATTAAAGCTTCAAGATTTTGTATTTATTTAAAGCTTGATCATCTTGTGACAGACACCCTTTGATTTGAATACCAGTATTTTTGTAAGTAGTTCACTAACACAATAGAAGAAGTTAAATCTCAGGGCATCACCCGTAAAATGAAGGCTTTATTACAAAAAAAAAAGGCTTTTAATGAACTTTCAAAGAAAATACCTACATGTATTAAGTTACATATACATATATATACAACTTAATTTCAGTATCATAAACTTCCTGTGAATATTAGAGCTCAGTCATTGAAGTGACAAACTGGAACTGCTTATGAGAATACTTCTTAATGATCCCCCATCTCGTTATACAGGAACCAAAAAGTTTTTGAAAGCTGCATTAATTTTAACATTTGGAATCTCTTGCTGCAAATATTTTACTAGAGTCTGTACAAACAAAATCATAGACAACAGTATTTCTTTTTGTGTGATATCAAAGATAATGAATAATGCCAACACTCTTTACCTTGCTTTATGTAAATAAAATTTTAAAAGCACAATGCTTTGATCATATCTAACTGATTTTGGTGAATCTAACATGTATAGTTCTTTTACAGGAACACAACGAAAAATTCTTTATCATTATGCCCTATAGGCTCAAAATTCTTTAAAGTGCAATAATGTATAAATGCCATAATTGGATTGAGCTGAAAATTTGCATACATATACTAACTATATCTGTTAAAAACCATGCAACACTTATAGTTTTTTTTAGAGGAACACAAAGAAAAATTCTTTATCATTGTGCCTTTATAGGCTCAAATTGTTTAAAATGTGATAGCATCTAAATGCCTCATCCGATTGAGTGGAAAATTTACATACATATTGCTGGTCACTGTCGCACAAGCTTTATAAATTTTGGCAAGTCTAGCACTTATAGACTTTTACAGGGACATAACGAAATTTTCTTTATCATTATGGTCTATGAGCCCAAATTTTTTTAAAGTTCGATAGTGTCTAAATGTTTTATTTGATTAAGCTAAAATTTTATACACATGTTATAGGTCACCGTTGCACAAACTATATTGATTTTGGTGAATGTAGCACATATAGTTTTTTACAGGGGCACAATAAAAAATTCTATTCTTTATCATTGTGCCTATGGGCTCAAAATTGTTAAAGTTCAATAGCGTCTAAATGCTATATCCAGTTGCTGAAAATTTATATGCATGTTATAGATCACCTTCAAACAAGCTGTATCAATATTGCAGAATATAGCACTTATAGTCTTTTTTCAGTGACACAAATAAAAGTTCTTTACCATTGTGTCTTATGGGCTCAAATTATTTAAAGTGCGATAGCATCAGAATGCCTCATTCGATTAAGCTAAAAAAATATGTAATTGTTATAGGTGACCATTACACAGAATATAGATTTTAGTGAGTCTAGCATTTACAGATTTTTACAGGGACACAACGAAAATTTCTTTGTCATCATGATTTATGCTCAAAATATTTGAAGGGCAATAGTGTTAATTTAAAGAACATACTACATAGAGAAAAATATTTATATACCTTATTATAATTTTCTCTATTGTTTATTTAATGACATATGTTACTTTATTTATACAACAGTTAATTACTTAATGTTCGAAAAGTCGAGTGGAGTTACTCCAGATTTTTTTTTTTTTTTTATGTTGTCAGAAATATGATGAACCAGCCAAAATTTTAGTTTTATAAATTTTAATATCACTTCTTGATATAATGTATATACCTCTCACTATGCTAGTTTTATTGAGTCCCTTAAGTATTGTTCTATCAAAGTTTTACTGTATTTATAACATTAAAATAAAGCTGATTTTATTGATTATTTTACTTCATTTACAAATTATTTTTTTAATTCATTGAATCTCTGTAGCAAAATATTTTTATGCTTCCTACAACAAATGTCGTTGAACTGAACCTTTTTTGCCAGACAATGTTATTTAGTATTAACATATTTTCTAATTTACATGCAATATCTACATTTAATTGTAGAGATGTCTGTATTATTAATATATCGTAGAAAAATTCATAAATATTCATAATTCATAAATTAAAATTTAGGAATATCTAATTTTATGAGCAAATCTTTCTGCCAGTGGGTATTTCTTTTCTGCAACAATGTCACCGTGCCATCTAAATTCTGCCACAGGGCATTAAATTGCAAATTTTAATATTAAAAATTATTCTTGCGAAAAGCGTTTGGTGTCAATATGAAGTTTGTATGTAGAAAACGTAATTTTTTGCTCTTAGGAAACTGGCAGACATTTGTCTTTCCCCATAATAATTTTCTTAATACTAAGTAATCACTTTATCCGTGAAAGTTTTTACACAAATAACTCATTATTACAATTTGTTTAAAAAAACTAAAAAGATCTTATCCTATGACATACTTTTTCCCTCCTTTACTTGCACAAAATATCTTTTTTAATTTGATTTGCTTATGAAAAGTTTTGTTTTTTCTAGAGAAATCATATAATTTTATTGGAATGTATTTCCACCTTTGATTCCTTATTTTTTTACTTCAATTTGTTTTCGTAAGAGCATTTTAAAAATTATTAAAATCAATTAATGATTTTCTCTCTCTCTTTTTAGATTGATCCTGTTAGAACAATATCAGCTGGAAAAGTGAATTTAGGTGCCTTTAGAACTTATCCTAAGGTAAATTAAATTTTCTGAAAAAATACATAATCTATATATTAAAAGGCAAGCATAAAATTTGTGGTCCCTTTTTCACATATTAATTTTGGGAGTAGAGGATTGAAAATGGTATCACTCTAAAGGTATGGTTAGACAGATGAGGAGAATACAAAAAATATTGTCTTACGATGTCAAGAAGATATTAAAAAATACTTTTATTTTTTATGCATTTTCCCCCATTTTCCCTTTTATACAAGTATTCTTTTACATTAAAAAATACCTAAAAGTAGAAAGTTGTTAAATCTGGCAATTTCTTAAAACTCAAATAAAGCCATAGACACATTAATTTGTATAATGTAGCATCACTATACTCTCGACTACAGAGCATGAGTGGTAGATCAAAAGTTATACTGTACAAAATAAACGAAAATTAAAAAAGGATTTGATTTATGATATATATATATTTTTTTTATCTAATATTATTAAGATGTAATTTCATTTTTATTTTCTTTTATTCATTCTTTCTTTTTTTTTTTTTTTGTGATTTGCGCAGCTCAAATTTGAAGGCATTTTTTTAAAGCAAAAACATAATGCATTCCAATTAATTGATAACAATTAATAACATTTTTTAAAAGGAATTTATTACTATACGCGAGTGATGTGACAACATCACTGACCATCCGTGGGGCCAAGCAAAAAATTTCCTATGTTAATCGTTAATTGGATTGATTTTAAACTTTAATTGATTTAATTTTAAACATTAAGGAAAATTATCTCCCAATTTTAAACCCCATATTTGGGTATAGTTTCATATAAGTTACTGTCTGCGTGTGTTAGACTGTGTTAGATTTTTTCGGTTGCATTCATACAGTTTTAATTTTAAATTTTAATACTCTAGAAAAATAAAATATCAGACTTCCATTTTCGATTATAAACATAAACATTTCATTTCAAAAGAATGAGATTCATTTCAAAGGAGCAGATTTGATATATGTCGTCCTTGGTGGGAAAAAAAAATGATAATAAAAGATCGCTAAATTATCTGGCGAGCCTATTTAATTTCTTTTGGTTATTTTAAAAACTTACATTAAGAGAGCAATCAGTAACATCAAACACTATTTTGTACAATATATATGTATTACAAAAATATACATCTAACATGTATATTTTTGTATTAGGTTTTTGATCGTCAAATATACAAAACGCCAAGGATGAACAAATATCAAATCTATGCCCATTTTGTTTAGAGTTTTCAAATTTCAAATTGAAATTTTTTCAATTTGACAGCAAAATAACTTAATCTAACACATGTGCACAATAACTAATTTGTAACTATACCCAAATGTCCGAATTAAAATTGGGAAATAATTTTCCTCAATTTTTAATATTTTTTTACAAAAAATCCATGGACGATTAACGTAGGAAATCTTTTATTTAACTCAACAATGTTTTTTTTACATATATAAGAAAGTATAAAATTTGGAAAAATTTCTGATTTCCGATTTTCAATGCATTTACACATTTTGAGACTTCCTTGCATCTCAATTAACTGAAATCGGCTACTATTTTTAAAAAAGTGGATTTATTTCTAGCTTTTGCATGTATAAGAAGAAAGTAGAAGATTGGGAAAAAATTTCGATTTCTGGTTTTAGCTAAATTTACATGTTTTGAGCTTTTCTTATGTTTCAATTAACTGAAATTGACTACTTATTTTTAAAAAGGTGGATTTATTGGTAGCTTCTGCATGTATAAGAAGCAAGTAGAAGATGCGGAAAAACTTTTGATTTCTGGTTTTCGACGAATTTACACGTTTTGAGAGTTCCTTGCATTTCAATTAACTGAAATTGACTACTTTTTTTAAAGTGGATTTATTATTTTTTCCTCTACATATATAAGAAAAAAATATAAGATTCAGAAAAGTTTTAGATTTTTCGGTTTCGATGAAGTTATACGTTTTGAGGTTTCCGGATCTCAATTCGACCATTTTTTGCAAAATATGTGTCTTTTTGAGCTCAAATACTGTACTTTATGAACCAATAGAATTAATTTAACCGAATATTATATTCGGTGTGACATGGTACCAATTAGCTTTTGGTCTGTGTCACCCAATAAGGGGCGGACTTTTCCACGTTGCGATTTCCTCTCATTTCAGGAAAGGCTCAACATCTACCAGCGTGCCAAACTTAGAGAAATATATTACGTAAAACTCTGCTGATTCAGTTCGAGTGCATACCGACAAACAATTGTAGCAGCTGTGTTGCAAGTTTAATTCCGTTTAGGATAAGGCAATAACTTTGCTTTGCAAAAAATGTGGTTGAGTTTCGACCACTGGGCGATACTAGTATTCATAAAAAAAAAAGGCAAAAATTCATTAACTTAGTTTCTGTTTAATTATTTTTTTTTATGATTTTTTTTACCAAATATATTTACCAAATGTGTTTTTTGTGCTCAATTAAAATAATTGTTATATCTAAATTAGAACAGGTGTTTGTAATTTGTCTTGTAAATACATTACTTAGTACAAAAGTTACTTTGTAATACAGTTCGTCTTTGGAAAATTCAGATTTTTTCAGGCATTTTATTTGAGTTCATTTTTATGTTTTAAAAATATTTTTTCATCCTAAGTATTACAAATAAAATGACTAAACTAGTAAAATAAAAGCATTTTAAATGAGGTATGTAATTATTTAAAAAAGTAATTTTTCTATTACATTAACCTCTTTTTTATCATGCTTTGTTATTTCTTATTAAGGAAATTTAAATTATCATTTTCAAATCATATATAATATACATGTACAATAATTTGTTTTTATTGCTTATTACATTTATTAAAAACTTAATTTTAAGTGAATGTATATCAGAAGTGTGCTTAAAAAAACATATCTTTATATTTTTAATTCCATTTTATGTTCTTATAGAATTTAATAATTTTATTGTGTATAGGATATATTAAAAATCATAAGTAAAAGTAAATATTTACATTAAATAAAACTGCTAAAATTTTGTTGCAAAAAAGCCTGTCTGACAATTATCGGTTATATATAAAATAAAAAATATATTTGTAGAACTTTAATTTTAATATAATAAATAAATAAATAAAATAAAAACAGCTAAATTTTGAAAATCTAAACGTCAAATTACCAGATTTTTATTTATTTTTTAATATCATTTATTTATTTATTTTTCGATCATATTTTATGTTGCATTCATGTTTATCATTCATGTTTTGTTTTATTCATTTATGTCTTTTTCTTACTGTGATATGCATTTTAAAAAAAAAGAGGGGGAGAAGAAGAAAAAAAAATTAAGCAAGGCTGTTGCGAAAATGGATAAAGAATCTAATGCAAATATAGCTTTTATTGATAAAACGCATAATTTTGCAACCTGTTGCAGAATATTAGAAATTATATAACTTAAAACGAGACATCACTATAACTACTTTAAATTAGAAAAAACCTTTTTAACTTGCCTCGTTGTTGGCCGTAAGCTTTTCACCTGGACGTCCAGGCCTCCTCAGCGGCTTCATCTGTCGTGAAATTCGGACGGTGTTGTTGTCTGTGGGCGGTTCTCTTTATGAGATGTCTCCATGCTTCATTTGGGGCCATTGCGTCGCTGTCATTGCACACATTTTGGTTGGTTGTAATTTCCAAAGATTCACGGAACATCGCGTAATAGTAATTGTTATAATCAGCTAATTTTTTAGTTTCGTTAAATTTAATCTCTATATTTTCGCTGTTATATGTTTTAGCTAGTGCGGTATTTATTTTGTCAGTTTTAATATCATGTTTGTGTTGTTAATGCGGGTTTTAATTTTCCTTTTTGTAACTCCGATATATGAACCTGCGTTTTTATTTTGATTAATATAAGGTATTTTGTATATTCCGGCTGTTTCTAGTGGTGAAATTGGATCTTTATCGTTGCGTATTAATTGATATATATTTCTATTTGGTTTAATCGGGATATTGATACCGTACTTATTAGCTGAACTTTTAATTTTATTAGCGGCTCCTCGGTCATATGGAATTGAAGATGTAAATTTTGAGATGTAAATCAACACTATCCAATCATACATTAACCGGGCCATCTTAATCTGTGAAGAAACTGAAGACCTAAATCATGAAATAAATATCATCAAAGATTTCACTAAAAAAGCGGGGTACCCCCATAAAATAATCAAAAAACTAGTTAAAAAGAGATTAAAAAACCTAAATAGCATTCCTAATTTAAAAAAAAAACCCTCAAAATTTACATCTTCAATTCCATATGACCGAGGAGCTGCTAATAAAATTAAAAGTTCAGCTAATAAGTTCGGTATCAATATCCCGATTAAACCAAATAGAAATATATATCAATTAATATGCAACGATAAAGATCCAATTTCACCACTAGAAACAGCCGGAATATACAAAATACCTTATATTAATCAAAATAAAAACGCAGGTTCATATATCGCAGTTACAAAAAGGAAAATTAAAACCCGCATTAACGAACACAAACATGATATTAAAACTGACAAAATAAATACCGCACTAGCTAAAACATATAACAGCGAAAATATAGAGATTAAATTTAACGAAACTAAAAAATTAGCCGATTATAACAATTACTATTACACGATGTTCTGTGAATCTTTGGAAATTACAACCAACCAAAATGTGTGCAATGACAGCGACGCAATGGCCCCAAATGAAGCGTGGAGACATCTCATAAAGAGAACCGCCTACAGACAACAACACCATCCGAATTTCACAACAGATGAAGCCGTTGAGGAGGCCTGGACGTCCAGGTGAAAAGCTTACGGCCAACAACGAGGCAAGTTAAAAAGGTTTTTTCTGTTGCAGAATGTTTATATAAAGGGATATCATTTACTCAGTTATAATATAACATATGGGTTAGTTTTTGAATTTACATGAAACGTTTACTTCTTGTGTAAAATGTTTATGCTAAAAGGTGCAATGTGATGTGGGTGTATTGTAAGAGCATGGGAAAGTATTTTTGTCAATATACTGAAAAGAGCATGGCATAATCTATTTCTTTTACTCCATTAAGCATCAAAGCTCTAATTTGGGAAACATTTGATTAAGAATTTTTTTGTCTACCATGTAATTAAGATTTATATGTTTGTAATTTTTTCATTGAATATTGAAGTGCGTAGCTTCGATGGTAATTTTTTCAAAAAGTTTGTAATGTAAATTCTATATTTTTTAATTATTCAAACAAAATTACCTGGTTTTACTACATAAGGGGAAAAAATAATAATAATAATAAATCACCAAAAATAAATCATTTGAGTGCAGGAGTTTAGAAATATTGAATATGATAGAAAATAGTTCTTTTCTTAAATTATAAACAAAAGGTATCAAGAAAACTAATTTAAAAGGGTTTTGCAATTTATCTACATCTACAGTGGTAACAAAATTACAACAACACCTAAAATATCCCTCATTTTAATAGTACACTGCATAAAATGAATAAATTTTTAAGCTTTGAAGCAGTTGAAATAAGTTATATTTTCTCAAATAAATCGTTAAGGGGAAAAAAAAATTGAGTTAGTTACACACAGCAAATGATTTTTTGAAATCTCGATGTAGCATAAATAGAAGACCACTTATTTTTTATTCAAAATTGTTTGAGTTTTCAAAATCATTTTATTTTTTCTTTCAGAATTGTAGGTAAACTGTTACTTTACATCACAAAAAAAGTGCAAATGATAATAGTATAAAGAAAAATAGAATTTAATTTGTTTGTTTTTATGAGGAAATTCACAATGCCTCGTGGAAGAGAATTATCTGAGCAAAAAGTTCAAAAAATTTGTTTTTATAAGGGCTCTCTAAAATCGGAACGTGAAATAAGTAAGATCCTTAAACATTCTAAAACTGCTAATGTTTTAAGTAAATTTTTATGGAAAATATAAATGTTCTGACAGGAAGAATAAATTATCAGCTCGCAATAATAAGCAGATTTTCAAGCTTGCAACTAAACAGAACTTGTCTACTCATAAAAAAAATCTGGAGTGACTCCACTCGACTTTCCGAACATTGAGTAATTAACAGTTTTGTAGATAAAGTAAAGAAAGAGGAGTTGTTAAACAAACAAAAGAGAGAAAACCATAATAGAGTGTTTGAGTATTTTTCTCCATCTATTACACGATGTTTTATTTAACGCTACTGAACTTTGAGCCCATAGACCATAATGATAAAGAATTTTTCGTTGTGTCCCTGTAAAAATCTATAAATGCTAAATTCACCAAAATGCTTATAGTTAGTGCAACAGTGATTTATAATACTCATATAAATTTTCAGCTCAATTCAATAAGGCGTTTAGATGCTATCGTACTTTTAAAAATTTAGTCCCATAGGCCATAATGATAAAGAATTTTTCTTTGTGTCCCTGTAAAAAAACTGTAAGTGCTAGATTCACCAAAGTCTATACAGTTAGTTCAATTGTGATCTATAACATGTGTACAAATTTTTTGCTCAGATTAATAAGGCGTTTAGACGCTATCGCACTTTTAAGATTTTGCTCCCATAGGCCATAATGATAAAGAATTTTTCTTTGTGTCCCTGTAAAAAAACTATAAGTGCTAGATTCACTAAAATCTATAGGGTTCGTACTATGGCGACTTACAATATGCGTACCAACTTTCAGGTTAATCGAACGAAGCGTTTAGACGCTAGCGTGTTCACTCACAGACATACACACATACACACCACACATACACACACACATACATACATACATCATCGTAAAAATAGTGAAAACGGACTCAGGGGACCTCAAAACGTATAGAAACATCAAAATCTCGAATTCGGATTTTTGACATGATTACAATACTTTCCTCACTATAGTGTTCGGAAAGTAATAACATAGCAGACAAGTAAAACTATTTTACATTTGACAGTTTGGCATACTTTAAGATCAAATTCAAATGTTGCTCTTTGGGAATTAAAAAGAAAACCAAGACTGTTATAACATTATAAAGAAGAAAGGCTGAAGTGGGCAAAGGAAGTCATGATCTGGGATGCTACTTGGAAAAATATTATTTTTTTCTGGCAAGAAAAAAAAAAAAAGTACAGTTTGGATGGCCTAGACGGGTAATATTTACGATTGGCATGATTTACGAACGGAACCCAAGGATTACTTAAAGCATCATAAAGAAGAAAGGCTGAAATGGGCAAAGGAGGTCATGATCTGGGATGCTACTTGGAAAAATATTACTTTTTCCTTCCAAAAAAAAAAAAAAAAAAAAAACAGTTTGGATGGCTTGGATGGTAATATTTACTATTGGCATGATTTACGAATGGAACCTTGGGGTTTCTTCAGTATAGCAGATGGGTGGTGGCTCTGTGATGGTGTGGGGAGCTTTTGCGTATGATGGGGAATGCGACCCGCAGTGAGTTCCTGGAAAAATGGACTCTAGTTGTTATCAACGCCATATACCTTTTAGCCCATTTTTAGGAGAGTTAAACTGGAAATTTCATCAAGACAATGCGTCCATGCCATTTGTTATATCTAAATCAATTAAGAACTGGTTTCAAAAAGAAAGAATCTAGGTCTTAAGCTGGCCAAGCCATAGTCTAGACCTGAATCCTATAGAAAACCTGTGGGGGTCATTTGGTGTATGCAAATAACCATCAGTATGATTCTGTATATGAATTGGAAGTAGCCATTATAGACCAAAATCTATCCACATCTTTGCTCAAAAACCTGATTAATTTGATGAAAAATCGAGTATTTTAAGTTATTCAGAAAAATGGTAGATCAACATTATTTTAGTTTTATAAAAAAAAAAATTGTTTTAACTAGTGGTCTTATAATTTTGTTACTGATATTTGAATGAAAAAATTTGAAATTGTTGATAAAATAATTAGTATATTTAAATATCTCTTAAAAGTAATATGCATTTATTTTATATTCATTTATTCACATCAACTTAATTTAATTTTAAAAAATTTATACTATTTATATGATAAAAATCACAAAATCCACATTAGTCTTATAATTGTATTACACACTATATGTTACCCTTATTATTAAGTGCCAAGTCTCCCATTTTGGTACCATATCATATCTAATAACAAAATTAAAAAAAAAAAAAATTAAATATTTAAACAACATATGATTAGCAATGCATGTATTAAAACCCCAAACTTTATGAAAATTCAAAATGTTTTTTTGGGATTGATATAGCGGTGTTTAATGGGTTAATTCTATTTTTAGAAGATGATAATGACTCCAAATTCAATGGTTTTTGCACTAAAGAAAAATCTGGAGTGACTCCACTCGACTTTCCGAACATTGAGTAATAACCAGTTTTGTAGATAAAGTAAAGAAAGAGGAGTTAAAAAACAAAAGAGATAAAACCATAATAAAGTGTTTGAGTATTTTTCTCCATATATTAAACGATGTTTTATTTAACGCTACTGAACTTTGAGCCCATAGATCATAATGATAAAGAATTTTCGTTGTGTCTCTGTAAAAAACCTATAAATGCTAGATTCACCAAAATGCTTATAGTTAGTGCAACAGTGATTTATAATATTCATATAATTTTTCAGCTCAATTGAATAAGGCGTTTAGATGATATCGCAATTTTAACTAGTATGTTGTGGCCACCACATGACTTTCTTCTATATTTTCCTATACAAATTCACTCAGTAAAAATAATTTATTAAAATTATTATTTAAAAAATTATCATCCATGATAATGCAGATGATTTCCATATTAGAGAAGTAGTATAACACTAAATATCCAAAAAAAGTCAATTTTATTGTCAATATTACATTTAAAAAAAATCGATAACTTCATTTTAAATTATCGCAGATCTATGGTTCAACCATTCCTTTTAAAGGTACTGGCGAGCTCTTTTGAAAGATACCCATCATGCAAATTTACTCCCCTCGAGGGGGGAAAGAAGGCGAGGCTCCTACGCATACAAAATTTTTTTCCCAGTTGACTATCCCTATTACAAATAATTCTGGTAAATTTCATAATGATTATTAAAAAATAATTCTCTTTATGCACATTTATGCAAAATTTTGTACTATACCACCATGTTAAAAATTTAGAGAAAGCGGGATGGCAACGCAACCTGTAAGACAATTTTTACCAAAAGTTGTTAGGCACTAATTTATGTCAAGGTGCAACTACATACCAATTTGTATGAAATTCTGTGAAGTAGTTCCTAAGATACAGTTGCCACAAAAGTTTGTCACACACACACAGAGACTGACAGACAAACAGACAGACATTTTCTAAAAATGGTCAAATCGTGTTCTACAGCTCTCAAAACGTGTAAATCCATCAAAAACCCGAGGTCGAAAATTTTTACGAATCCAATACTTTCTTCTATTGAATATAGAAGAAAGTAAAGATTTGGCTTTGTCCCACAGGCCATAATGATAAAGAATTTTTCTTTGTGTCCCTGTAAAAAAACTGTAAGTGCTAAATTCACCAAAATCTATACAGTTCGTGAAACTGTGACCTATAACATGTGTACAAATTTTTTGTTCAGATTAAATAAGCGTTTAGACGCTATCGCACTTTTAAAAATTTGGCCCCATAGGCCATAATGATAAAGAATTTTTCTTTGTGCCCCTGTAAAAACACTGTAAGTGCCAGATTCTCCAAATTCTATACAGATTGAGTAACTGCGACCTATAATATGTGTATAAATTTTTTGCTCAATTGAAGAAGGCGTTTAGATTCTATCGCACTTTTCAGATTTTGGTCTCATAGACCATAATGATAAAGAATTTTTCTTTGTGTCCCTGTAAAAAAACTATAAGTGCTAGATTCACCAAAATCTATAGGGTTCGTACTATGGTGACTTACAATATACGCACCAACTTTCAGCTTATTCGAACAAAGCGTTTAGACGCTAGCGTGTTCACTCACACACATACATACATCATCGTAAAAATAGTGAAAACGAACTCAGGGGACCTCGAAACGTATAGAAACATCAAAATCTCGAATTCGGATTTTTGACATGATTACAATACTTTCCTCACTATAGTGTTCGGAAAGTAAAAATTGACATTATTGAATAGGTAAAATAGGGGAAATACACATCTTCCAACAGGCATAGAATCACGTTAGAAGAGGCCAAATTACAGGAATTGATGGATTATGATACCCCCAACCCCCAATCACTAGCTGCTTAATGAATAGATAAATACTGAATAGTGTTCACATGAGGAGAATGAAAATAAAGAAGAGGAGATCCTTCAAAGTTATGAAAAAATGTTAAATGATAATCTGGTATCTGGTATGGACATTTCCACTAAAAAACTTGAACAGAGAATTTTTATAATAGAGCATGAAATTATATTCATGTATAAAATTAAGGAGAAACTTAAAAATGAAAAGTCAAAGTTAATGAAACAAAAACAATGACATAAATTTTTAAATTAAAATAATAATATAAAATGCAGTCACTGGTTTTGCTTTTCCGATTAAAAAAAAAAAAAAAAAAAAACAGTTCTGTAGATTTTTAAAATTATACTTTATAACATTTATTCCATTTACAATACATTACCGTTTATGTCTTTAAAAAAAGTGCTCACTAAAAGTAAATAAATATAAATTTTTTGCTTTTCATTTATATTTTATAGAAAATCAAAACTTGTATAAATGCTCTCATATCATTTTCTGCATTTATATTAGTTACTTAAGCTTTGTGTGCATCGCTGGTCATTATACAGTCGAACCTCATTAACGTGAACAGTGTTAACATGAACTGTTTCCACAGTCCCCATGTTCCCATCAAAATGAAGATTAGTTTAGTTATATGAAGATTACTTACCGTTACTAATAGCATGAACTACTGATAACATGAACAAATTTTTTATCCCCCTTGAAATTCATGTTAGCAAGGTTCGACTGTATTTAAAGGAATTAAAAACAGAATCCCTTATTTTATATTACTTTATTAAAATAAATAAATAAAATCCATTGAATTTGCTCAAAGGCTGACTTCAATCAGCCACTTTCTTAAAAAATGCAAAAAAGTTTTAACGATTTCAAAAACTTAATTCATAATAAATTACAATTTAAATTTGTTTCTTTCGTGCTTTGCATTGCAACATTGTTTTGTTTTTGGTTAAAAGCATTATTCAATTTTAATGTCCATGTTTACAAAGTAATCTTGCATTTTAATGAAAATTTGCATTTTTGCAGGGATACAAACCACCAGATGAAGGACCTTGTGAATATCAAACAATTCCCTTGAATAAAATTGAAGATTTCGGTGTGCATTGCAAGCAGTATTATTCCCTTGATGTTTCATATTTCAAATCTAAGCTTGACAGACGTCTTTTGGATTCTTTATGGAATAAATATTGGGTTAATACTTTGAGTTCTTCAAGTCTTCTTACTGTAAGTTGTATTTATGTAATGGAGATTGTAGACTGTTTTATACTTAGATAATTGTTTTGTGTTTAAAGCGATTAGTTGAGTAATAAATTTAAATAAGATTTAAAAGTGCTACAACCATAAGCAATTCCTTTGGTAGAACCATTCAGTTTTAATCTTTGACTTTTCTTAATAAGTATTTTGACTTATTTTTTGAAAATATACTTGAATGCTAAAAAATGGACGTTTCTCAAAAATATTAATTATTTTTATAGTAGGAATTATGTTATGTAGGCTTATCTTCCTAACTGAAAAAGAAATGTAAAACTATTGGCTAGAAATTGTAAAATTTCTTCCATGTTGTTAAAAGAAAGAGAGGGGTTTGCCTTTGTATTATATTTATATTTCTTAGGTAATAATGGATTTCTGCTATAGTTAACAGAATTTTGCTTAATTAGTAACTATATTCAAAATGTTTAACATTCATTTTAATAATTATTTATTATTCATATAACTAAAATATAACTTACCTATCAATATTTTTCATATTACGATTGTTTGATATCAAGCAATCTTTGTTAGATATTACTGCCCTTTATTTATTCTTGCCATCTTTTAACCTTTGTTTACAAGATAATTTTATACTGCGCTCCATATATTTATAGATACACCGACATTTCTTTTTCTTAAAAATTGTTCAGAGCAGGGGTCGAAATTAGAATCATTAAGTCAAGTGCCAAATGGCAACTAAATTTTTTTTTTTTAGTTGCCATTATGTTGTACTTGGTGCCATTTTAAAATTACTTTATTTATGCATATTAACATACAAACATATGTGTTTCCATTTTTATCTCTCTAAGTGTTTACACTTATCTTCTTTTCAGAACATATGCTACGTTAACTCATTATCTATAATAATAAATGGAAAGGTTTGCCTGCCTGTCTGTCTGTCTGTTCTTTTATGCGTTCAGCCCCTATTGAACGCAGAAATAAGAGAATTGACATACGGATGCTCTGGAGCCTTTCCGAGGTCCTCTTCAAAACAGAATTTAAAAATTTTAATTAGTTGTGGAGATATTAATTGAAATGTAGAATTATGCCTAATCAGAAAGCGATCTCAATGACTGAGAATTTACCGCCATTGCATAAAAAAAGATATTTTAACAGAGTTAAGATTAGAAAAAGTGGAAAATAAATTAGAAATATTTGTCCGATCGTTACGATTTCGGAGAGGAATTTTTTCTGAATTTAAGTGTGCAGGCGGCTTATTGGTACAACAATTAAATTTTTTAAAATTAACTAAAGTATGAATATTTTGTGGCAACATCATTTCAACATCATTTCATCGTTAATGTCTGCCATGAAAAAGGAAATGATAGTAACCGATCAAGATGTCACGTGTTTTACAGTGGGGATAAAAATTGCAATTTTCAAACTTTTTAAAATTTTCCTTCACGTTACATTTGAATTAATATTCGGCTTAGACAGCATATTATAAAGCTACTGTTCAATTTTCATGAAAATATTCGGATAAACAAAAAAATTAGATTAAATTTTGTTCTATATTTTGCAGTATATATTTTTAATTGAGATATGCTGTTGAAATTTCATAATATTTGGTTTTAACGCCCGATAATTCGATTCTGAATATTTTTGAAAGTGTAGAATTATTAGGAAGGGCTTGAGGGGGAGGAGGGGGGCGAAGGGAAAAAAAAAAAGAGTTACGGCGTTTGAAATTGGTATTATTAGGTTCTAAGGAAAGATACATCAATTGCGAATATTTTCAAGTGTAAAATCATTAGAAGGGACGGAAAGGGTGGGGGGGGGGAGTGACAAAAACGTAGAAAAGGAACAGTTGTTTCGGAGAAAACAACGGAAAACTCAGAACGCCTTTATTCTTTTATATTTTGCAGAGTTTCGAATTCTGATACTCCTTTCACATTTCATACTATTGATTTTTAACAGTATTTAGCCCGGAATTACGCAAGTTTCTGAGAAAACCATGAAAAAGTCAGACATAAGTCGTTTTATAATAGTGTTTATATCATTTTTGTATCTCAGCTTCTAATTAGCATAATTTCAAAAGTAATATGTCATTTTGAAACTTATTTGAATTGAATTTCAAGAGTAGACGCCACAAATTTTTGTCACCTTCTATTAACCGACTACCGTAGGTAATGGAATTCGAGATTTCACGTGATTTACACGTTTTAAGGTGTCCTGATTAGTTTTTTTTTTTTTTTGTATTAACTACTAATTAAAATAATTTTATAAGTAATACATTATTTGAAAGCTTTGTTGATTTGGAATTGAACAGTAGATTACAGAATTTTCTACCGCCAGATGGCGCTGTAATATTTTAAAATTTCAATATTTCGAATTCTGAATATGATTAAATTATTTTTAATACATCATTCGAAAAATATTTTAAAGAGCTTTTATATTATCGAAAGGTTGAATTTGAGATTTCACCAGATTTACATGTTTTAAGGTCTCCTGATTAGGTTTTCTTTTGTATCTCAGCTACTAATTAAAATAATTTCATAAGTAATACATCATTTTAAAGCTTTGTTGATTTGGAATTGAACAGTAGATTACAGAAATTTCTACAGCCAGATGGTGCTACAATATTTTAAAATTTCAATATTTTGAATTCTAAATATGATTAAATTATTTTTAATACATCATTCGAAAGTTATTTTAAAGTACTTTTGTATTATCGAATAACCTACATTAAATTTATCCAATAGAGTGCGCTAATGTCAATTATTTGAGATTTCACCTGATTTATATGTTTTAAGATGTCCTCAAGGGGGCCAAAAAATTAGAAATTGAGTTAGACCGTTCAAAATTGGTATATATAGGTTTTGGGTGCCTATGAGTCGAATGAGGATATTTTCAAAAGTGTAAAATTAATGAGGGACAGGAAGGGTGGTGAGGGAATACGTGGGCGCAGCGAGCGTATATATGAATTTGTGAGCACTGCACGCACACGGGTCTACGCTGATGAAGGCAGAGGGGACCCGGTGTGAGTTTTTACTCGATCAGAAAGGATTTTTTTTTTTAAATTCCTTTTCTTAAGAATAGAAATTTATGAGTAATAACATGGAATTTTGAGAATTCATAAGGGTGATGAAGGAATACGCGTGCGCAGCGCACATATATATGCATTCGTGCGTGTGCATCGCGCATAGGTCTATGTCTTGGGAGCCATATTTGTTTAAACTAACTTTTAGTTTTTCATTTTTATAAAGTAATGTTAATGGAATACTTTTATATGTTTAATATAATAAGAGTTAACATACTCAATAGTATCTAAAAATATGGCACAGGCTTTGTTTTCACTGCTCCAGAGCAACTGCAAGTGAATTTCAAAATGTAAACAATATAATGTAAAGTGACTAAATCACAGTGATCACTGCTACAGGACTGATCTGTTTTGTGAGAGTGGAGACAACTGGAATGAATTTTTGTAAATGTTTTTTCTTATTGGCATCAGTCAAAATGTAAATTGTTTACAGGTAAAGACTATAAATGTAGAGTGTTTTGAGCAAGTCTCTCTCTTGCTTGTCAACTGGTTGGCACTTTGTTTTTTTTGTTGTTTAGTTATGTTTCTTTTTACAGCAGAGTTTGCTGGATATGAAGATAGTTTTATTCTAATGTAACTTTAATTATGATTAATTAAAATAAGTTCGTTTTTTTAAATCTGTGTTATTTTTGAAGTCTTCCACACACTCAGACCACTGCAATGTTCAAATTGAACTTTATTTTCCAATAGTGGTTATGGGCCCAGGCCCCTCTAACCTAATTAGGCTTATGTGGTGGAAGTGAAGATGTATTTCTGTTGGCTATGTACCTGTGTTTTTTCTGGGACTATTTTTAGAGTGGACTTTTGTTTTTGGAAAGTTCTCTACTTCCATTTGAATAGTGCAAACTGGAATTAAAAAAAAGATGAATTCTGAAACTCCATTTCTGTTGACTGCTGGCAATTGGGAAATATGGAAAGTAGAAATGAAAGTTCTTTTGATGCACCATGGAGCCTGGTGTTTTATAGAGAAACCTGAACTTGCGGAACTTATTGGAGTAGTATCTGATAAAGGAGTTAGTTGTACTTACACATGAAAAGGATCCCACTTCAGATAAAGATGCTACAGCTGCAAAAGCCGTGCTTCCAGTTTCTGAATAGTTGATATGGAAGGAAAGAAGTGACTTACAGTTAAGAAAAGACAGAGCCTTTACTTTGATATACCAGTCACTGAGTACTGAATTTAAACCATTAATTTCGTGTACAACTGATGGAGCTAAAGCTTGGAATATTCTTAACAAGCATTTTGAGCCTTCCACACATGCAAGAATAATTCAACTATTGGATGATTTCTTTAGTACAAGATGTCAACAAGGTGAAAATTTGGGACTTTTTTTATGTAGAGTAAAACAAGCTGCAGAAAAACTGCGTGAAGCTGGTCATGAGTTGCAGACACTATACATAGGATATCAGATGATAAGAAGTTTGCCTGAACAGTTTCAAGCTATAGTACAGTCAATCTACAGATGGTCAGATGAAGAATTTCTGCCAGACAAGATAGAAAATGAGCTACTGTTAGAAGAGAATTGTTTGAAGATTTCTGCTGGTCGATTAAATGTTGGAGAAGTCTTTAGTTGTGAAACTGTAAAATCAGGTAATTCATGTTATGTTAAAAAATCAAATTTCAATAATTATGGTCGTACTAATGTTAAAAATAGTAATTGTTCTAGTGGTTCCAAAAAATCTAGTAAATTTAAAGATTCTTATACTGGTGATTGTAAAAATGTAACTAATGCAAAAAATTATAAAAATGAATCTAATGTTTCTAAATTTGGAGGTGCTTTTTTGAAAAGAAAGTTATTGGTCCTTGTTTTAAATGTGGTCAGTATGGCCATTTGAAATCTAATTGTGTAAATAGAACTGCTCATTCCAATAAATTTTCTGAAGTTAATAATGTTGAAATAGATAAATATAATTTTTCTTTTTCTGAATGTAGTTTGACTGAACTTTCTCCTGAGGCAAATTCCTCAGTTGTAAACGGTGATAGTATAACTTGGGTGTTCGACACTGCTGCGACTGCACATTTCTGTAACAATAAAAGGTTATATTTAGATTTTGAACCAGTAGAAAATGTGCAGATGTCGTTAGCTGTTGAAGAGAAAGGAAGTTCAATTCAGGGAAAGGGAACTATTGAATTTTTAGTCAAATGTAAAAATAATTTAAATAAAGTAACTTTAAAAAATGTTTTGTATAACCCACAGTTAAGAAGAAATCTTTTGTCTGGAGTTAAATTAGAAAAACAAGGAATTAATTTTGTTGAAAGTAAAGGTATAATTAATGTTTATGATAAAAATTGCAATGAGCTGTTCTATGCAGTTAGAAAAAATGATTTATATTTTTTTAAGCCATTTAAGTATGTATTGAAAGAGAATGAAATGCACAGTCCAAGTGATCTTGGTGCAAATCAGGTTGAAATGTCACAAAATATTAGCTTGTGGCATGATAGATTTTGCCATATTAATGATAATTATATTATAGATACAAGTAAAAACAATAGTGTTAAAGGACTTCCTAGTTTAAATAGAACATCAGAAGATTGTATACCATGTAAGTTAGCTAAATCTAAACGTGTATCTTTTAAATCAATTGGTGAAATACGTTCTAAAGTTCCTTTAGAATTGTTGCGTCTTGATGTTTGTGGCCCTTTGCCAGTGTTGTCTCAGGGTGGAAATAGGTTCTTTTTGACAATAACAGATGATTTCTCTCGTAAAGTAACCGTTTATATTATGAGAAATAAGTCTGATGTATTTGAGACTTTTCTTAAATTTTCCTGGCGGGCAGAAAGGTTGCTTAATCGAAAGATTGTGTCAATTAGAACTGATAATGGGATGGAATTCTGTAATAAAGAATTTGAAAATTTCCTTGAGAAACAGGGGATTACACATGAAAAAACTAATCCATATAGTCCTGAGATGAACGGGGTCAGTGAACGGTTTAATTTGACTGCTCTTGATGGAGTTAAAGCTTTATTAAATGCTAGTGGAGTTTCACAGAAATTTTGGGGAGAAGCCCTTAAATGCTTTACTTATGTCTGGAATAGATTATGCCATAAAAACAATAAGACTCCTTTTGAACTTTATATGGGTAGAAAACCTTCAGTTTCACACTTGAAACCTTTTGGATGTTTAGCTTATGTGGGTGTGCCTAAACAACCAGGAAAAAGCTTGATATGCGAGCCAAACTGGGAATTATGTTAGGTTATGCTCAAAGAACAAAAGGGTATAGAATATGGTTAATAGACGAACAGAAACTAATAGAGACTATTAATGTAAGATTTAATGAAACTAAAAGAGCAATAGATGTAATAAATAATCAAAAGGTAATTAAATGTCCTAATTTTTCTTTTTCTGTACCAGACTATTTTGACAATGAAGACATTAGTCCTGTATTGGATGACTTGACTAAAAGTTTAGAGTCACAGACAGATGAAACTGAATGTCATGAGGGATCAGGTTTAGCAGATTGCTCATCTATCTCTTGGGTAAGAAAAGCTGTACCTAGAACAACTGGTAGTAGAACAGATATTTATTATGGAATTGAGGGAAGTAAAACGCGTTTAAGATCTTTAAATGAAGTTAAAAATTTTTGTGAAAAAAATAAAATTAAATGTGATGAAAAAATGTTTGATTTCGCGGGAAAGAATTTAATACAGAGAAAGAATTCAGATTTTGAATTAAATGAAGCAAATTTGGTAGAAATAAAAATTCCTAAATCCTTTAAAGAGGCAATAAACTCACCTGAATCGTTTAAGTGGGAAGAGGCAATGAAACAAGAAATGCAGGTCATATATGACCGCAATGTTTGGGAACTTGTCGAACCACCAAATGATGTAAAAATTTTAGGTATCAGGTAGGTTTATACCCTTAAAAGGAATGAGAAAAATGAAGTAATTAGATATAAAGCTCGTTTAGTAGCACAAGGTTTTGACCAAATAAAAGGTGAAAGTTATGAAGAAGTTTTTAGTCCAGTTGTTAATTTTTCTATAATAAGATTGTTTTTTTTTTCTATTTTTCTGTGTTTTTTTAAATGGTATAATGTACAGGTAGATGTTAATAATGCATATTTGTATGCAAATCTAAATGAAGTTATTTATATGAAGCAACCAGAGGGTTTTGTTCAAGATAAAGATAAAGTTTGCAAGTTGAAGAGGGCTCTATATGGGCTTCATCAGAGTAGTCGCCAGTGGTATCAGGAAATGGACAATGCTTTAATAAAATTGAATTTTCAGAAATTAAATTGGTGCAATTGTGCTTATGTCTTTCAATGTAATATTGTTTTATTATTGTATGTAGATGATTTAGTAATTTTTGGAAAAACAGAAAATGATTTGGAACTTGGAGTTGGTTTGCTGCAAAAACATTTTGATCTTAAAATTTTGGGGAGGACTAAAAAACTTTTGGGTATTGAGTTTGAAGAGATTGGTGATAAACTTTTTATTCATCAAAATTCATATATTGATAAAGTCTGTGAATTGTATGAAAAATACAAGTTTCCCATAAGCTCTTTACTAATATCTAGGGGAGAAATTTTGTCTAAATTAGATTCTCCATGTAATAAAGCAGAAGCTGATGAAATGCAGCAAATTCCCTATAGAAATTTAATAGGCTGTTTATCGTTTATCGCTGGTCGAACGAGACCAGATATTATGTATGCAGTAAACTTACTTTCCCAGTTCCAATCAAATCCTGGAATGAAACATTGGCATGATTTGTTAAAGTTGTTAGGCTATCTCAAAAAGACACGGAATTATAAATTAGAATTATCAAAAATTAAAGAGCTAAGTTTAAGCTGTTTTTCAGCTTCTGATTTTGCCAGTAATAGAGATGATAGAGTTTCAATGGGAGGCTATATAGTTTTTTTAGATGAAACTCCCATATCTTGGAAAACTTTTAAACAACAGTGTGTCAGCTTGTCCACAATGGAAGCTGAATATGTTAGTTTAACTGAAGCAGCAAAGGAATTAGTATGGTTAAAAAATGTTTTATTAGATAATAACTTAAACTTAGAAAAATGTCTATTATATTGTGATAATCAAGCAGCAATATCTTTTTCAAATTCACCTTTTGAAAATAGTCGTAGTAAACATATACATATTAAATATCATTTTTTGAGAAATTTGGTTTCCGATAATTTTTTTGAATTAAAATATGTAAAAAGCAAGTTAAATTTAGCAGATATTTTTACAAAACCTTCAGTTAAGGAATACTTAATGAATTTTTGTAGGAGAATTTTTTCAGACTTAGATTAAATACACTTTTTGTCATTTTTGGTCATTGCATGGCCAGTAAGTTCTTGAGAACCGCTTCTGACCCTGCACTGACTAGATTGACAGTTTTCTTTTTGCCAAAGTTAAAATTTTTTTGTATTGAAATGAGTTTGTTTTTAGTATTTAATTTGTTTTGTAGTTTCGCTGTTGCTGGGGAGCATTGAAAAAGGGGGGCATTTCTTGGGAGCCATATTTGTTTAAACTAACTTTTAGTTTTTCATTTATATAAAGTAGTGTTAATGGAATACTGTTATATGTTTAATATAATAAGAGTTAACATACTCAATAGTATCTAAAAATATGGCACAGGCCTTGTTTTCACTGCTCCAGAGCAACTGCAAGTGAATTTCAAAATGTAAACAATATAATGTAAAGTGACTAAATCACAGTGATCACTGCTACAGGACTGATCTGTTTTGTGAGAGTGGAGACAACCAGAATGAATTTTTGTAAATGTTTTTTCTTATTGGCATCAGTCAAAATGTAAATTGTTTACAGGTAAAGACTATAAATGTAGAGTGTTTTGAGCAAGTCTCTCTCTTGCTTGTCAACTGGTTGGCACTTTGTTTTTTTTGTTGTTTAGTTATGTTTCTTTTTACAGCAGAGTTTGCTGGATATGAAGATAGTTTTATTTTAATGTAACTTTAATTATGATTAATTAAAATAAGTTCGTTTTTTAAATCTGTGTTATTTTTGAAGTCTTCCACACACTCAGACCACTGCAATGTTCAAATTGAACTTTATTTTCCAATACTATGCTGCCAAAGGCAGTGGGGACCTGGTGCGACATTTTTCCCGATCAGAGTTTTTTTTTCACATGATAAAAATTAATGCAATTTTGAGAATTCATTAATTATAATGATTCATTTAAAAATAGTGACCAGCGAAGCGGGCGTAGCTTGCTAGTTCATGAAATAATATAGTCAATACATAAACAGATTTTTAACAAAACTTTGTAGAGTCACTATGGTCATTACTTAGGAAATATTACATTCCTTAGCGAATTGTTTCTATATATTTGGATGTGTTTAATCAACTTTTTCATGTTGCCCTCTGTTGTTAATGTACAATAGAGTGAAAGAGGGATTAATCATTAATGGATGCAAGAAAGAGAACATAAGAAAATCTTAACCCATTAGTAGTTGCTAGTTGGTCAATTCGCCGCCCATCCCTTCAGTGTTGCCAGATTTTTTTATTCAATAGCCACCAAAAATTTTTAGCAGTAGCATTTGATGTACATAAAAGGCGAATCGACTCGAATAATCATCGATTATGTGTATGAAATGCCATTTCTAAAAATTTTTGGTGGCTATTGAATAATATAGTTTGGCAACACTAAAAGAATGGGTGGCGAATCGACCAACTAGCGACTATTAACGGGTTAACATATGCTATGGGAACAGAACGCTATATGTGACAGTATGGAGAGAATAAAAGATTGTAAACTTCAAAATACCAATAAAGAGAGAAGGGAAAATAATCTCATGAAGTGCACACACTTGCAAATATGCTTTTAAAGCAATTCAATGGGACAGTATTTAACACAGTAATCCAGATCGCTAAGCAGATTTTGACTTCCATGCGAAAACAAAACTTCTTAAGTAAATACACATTGAAGGGAAAAAATAATGTTAGGCGTCAAAGTAACAATTAGGTATGAAATTGTGGCTGTCAAAACAAAATTTTTAGTTGTAAATTACAACTAACGACCATTAATTTCGAGTCCTGGTTCAGAGACAGTTTTGTTGCGTGCAGTGAGTGTTTGTTTTAATTCTGAACAACTTTAAGTATAATAAAACAGTGCAAAATTTGCAACAAAAGCAAGTTTTATTTATACCTTAGCAAAAAATGAAAATGATGAAAATCATATTATCCATACTCTTTGAAAGATTTTTGAGTGCAGATTTTTCTAAATTGTTTTATGCATGTAATGTGTACTTGAATTAATTCTCGTTGGTTGGATAGAAAACACATGTTTATTCTCATAAAATAGTACAAAATAATTTACTGAAAATTGTGCTCTTTGGCTGCTACAACCTTTTCTCACTTTTCGTGTAACAAATGGATTATGCGATAAAAAAAAAATCAATTCTGTGAGGGGATCCACTCATTTAGTCAGTTTTTGATATCGTTAAAACATGTGATGCGTTATTCAGAAAAGCCATGTTGCATGGAACAAAACAAATGGCATGTAAAAGGAGTGGTGTCTGGTGAATATGGCAGGTGATGTAAGGCATTCCATCAAAGTCCTTGCAATGTTTCTTTTACTCGATTTTGAACATGGGGTTTGGCATAGTCATGAAACAGAATGACTTTGTCACATCATTGCGGGTGTTTATCTTTAAGTAAGTGATTCAAATTGATGAATTGAGCTTTGTACACTTAGCATTCACAGTTTGACCCAGTTTGAGTAGCTCATGGTACACCATGCCTTCTTTATCCTACCAAATGCACAGGATAACTTTCTTTCATGACTATCCATCCATACTGAATGTTGATGATTTACTGCAATGCACCCATGATTTCTTTTTCTTGTATTTCAAATTGCTGTAACAAATCTATTTTTCACCACCTTCACAATGCAATGCAAAAATGACTTACGTTTTTGTCTTTCAAGCAACATATTTTACAACTGGTTAAAAGTTTTTTAGTGTGTCTTTCTGTCAATTCATGTGGTATCTTTATTTCCTAGTTTCTAAATTATTCCTTGCTTCTAAATGCTTACTAATAATTGACACATCCACATTTAGTGTTTCAGTCAGCTGTAAAAGTGTCTGAGAAGAATCTTCCACCAGTAATGCCTCTAACTTTTCATTGTCAAACTTTTTCAACTGAGTAGAACACATTTTGTCATTCACCTCAGAATTGTTGTTTTTGAATTGTATACAGTCTGTGCATATTGCTTCTGACAGAACATGTTCTCTATACACTTGCATGACTTTTTGCAACAAATTTCTTGAGATGAAAGCAGAAGAGCAACATTTACCTCAAAAGCTGTTTTTTTTTTTTTTTTTTAAGGTACAAAATCCAGCATGTTCAAGGCACTAAATAGGTGCGTTCTTTACATTCCATTCAAAAATCAGTTGGGAATTAATTGGTAGATGTTATTGAGTTTAATGAAGATATTAAAATTAGTCTTTGGTGGTTTCATTTTTAATTGTAATAGAGACCCCCACAGTCATATGGGATAGTTGTAGTGAATTTAGGTTAGACTCCTGCTTATTTTTAAATGATTAAAATGGCCATAGTGGGGATTTTTTTTTTTTCTCTGTCTCTTAATATATATTTTTAATCAGTCACTAAGACAAGATAAAAAGTGATATGTTCCCAAAGAGTGGAATTCAAAAAAAATTATTTTTGAATGAGATATCCTTAAAATATGATGAAACAAAAATTCCATAGGATTACAGGCAAAAGAAATAAAAATGAATCTGATTGATGTAAAGTTTTAAAGAGTCTATCAGTTCTTAAAAAGAAATAGAATAAAGGATCACATGTTATTAACAACAAGATAAGATAGCTTCATTTTTAAACACACTAGGTTAAACATTTCATATATTAAAAATTGTTAAAATACACAAAACTTTTTGTTGCTAAACAACATCATCATCAGATGTGATACATAGAGTGGTCAGTATGTATTCGTTTGATCACAATTGCGCTATGCAAGCTATATAAGGCATTATTCAAGATGTTCGGGATAAATTTGACACTTTTGGATGATAATAAAAAACGGGGAATATCATCCTGAAAACACATTTTATTGAACTCATGGAAATCGTACAGTATGAAAAGAACATGATAAAGCAGAATCACTAAAAAAAAAATTTGACTTTGTGGCCACAACTGCCTGAAGGCGGCTTCTTAATCTGGACTGCATGCAGCCTCAGGATGTCTCTAGGGAGAGCTGCAAATGCCTTTATCCTGTCGGTGAGCATTGTTGTGTTGCAAGCTATGTGGTTGGTGTGTTGCTTCACCATGCCACACACAAAATGATCCATAGAATTGCAATCAGGGGAGTTAGGGGTGCAGATGTTGGGACTGATGAAGTCATTTTCCTTGATGAGGGAATGACGAGGCCTTGTGCCTTTTCTGTCAAGTCATTTACACCTCTTGTAGGAGTGATAACAAAGGTCCTCATTCAAAGCCAGCTTCAGGGTTGACAGGGCGACACCCATTACCAGCTCGGATTTCCTTCCCTGAATCTTTCTGCACAGTCTCTTGCAATTGGTCCATAGATTCTGATGTGCTGTGCTGCGGCAATTGGATTGTCTTCTGTATGGTTTTTTAGCAGCCACAGCTGTGTAGACACCGTTGTACTTCTGCATTTCACTTTGTATACTTCTCACTGCATTCAAGGAGCCTTGCACAACTGTATTGATTGCCAAATTTGGTTGGCCAGCACAAATCATCATGATGCAGGTAATACTTTTCCAATATTCTGGGGGCTTCCACCTGTCCTTTGCAGTTCTGTTTCACTTCACAGCTGCATCGGGAACCAAAAAGAAGTAATGTGGTATAACGTTGGTAATACCTTCGGCAACTCATATATTCATGCAATAAAACCAACTGTCAGATTTACCTCCAACACCCTGTCTGTATTTTTCTTATGTTGACAACGCAGTATACAATTTTGGAGATCTTTTTCGACTTTATGATCCACATTCAGATGTTGATAAAATTCTCCATAATTTAAAAAAGTGTCTGTATGATTGATGGCTGCTTTGCACTTAATGATATGTACAGCTTCAGAGAATGACAGTTCCAAATTATTACCGTACATACATATTACTTGTGTATTTTAACAATTTTTGATGTATAAAATGTTTTTAACCTAACATTTTTTAAAGTGAATTTTGTCTTGTGTTATGCGTAAGAACTTTTTTAATGTGATACAAAATAATCACTACTTAACAATATTAACACACATTGAACTCTGAGTTTTTTTTTTTTTTTTTTTTTTTTTTTGTGGTAGTTGTGAAAGGTTGGAGGCAAAAATAATTGCAGAAATAGTACAGTCGGTAACAAAAGTATCCGGACACTAGCAAAAATTCCTGTATAAAAAAAGTAGAGTTAATACTGTTTTGTTAAATAAATCCTTGTCAAATCATGTTCTTAGACTGACTAAGAACATGATTCGGCAAGGATTTATTTAACAAAACAGTATATTAACTCTACTTTTTTTATATAGGAATTTTTGCTAGTGTTCGAATACTTTTGTTACCGACTGTATATTTACAAAAATGCAAGTATAACATGTTATTTCTATTTTTTCAAGTTAAGTTGTATCTAGAATGGTTTGAAATTTAATGTTTTTTATCACTATATAATTAATGTTTTATATAATTAATCTTTTTATCACTATATAATAAATTATTTATTATATAGTGATAAAAACATTAATTGATTGATATTTGGAGCTTAAAATCAGCTTTTGTTTTTTTAGAATGCTGATTATACAACTGGTCAGGTATTTGACTTGTCAGACAAGCTGGAGCAATCAGAAGTTCAACTCGGTCGATGTGGCTTTGTTTTAGGCATGGATCCGCATGAAAAGAAAACTGAAGACAAGCTTGCCAAATCAACTAAGGATAGCTGTAAAATAACAATTGAAGTTATTCATGGACTAATGTCACAGATAATTAAAGATCGTCTCTTTAATCAAGTAAATTGTAAATTCTGAGCCAGAAAATTTTGTACCTGAATACTGTTTATTCTTTGTAAATTGATTATAATAAAATTTGTGTTTCAGTAATTATATGTGTCTTACATGAATATGATTACCTTCATTTATACATTAATATATAACTGTGTTTATCAATATTTGAATTTTTATTTTAAATATATAGAGTGAAACATCTCTAAAAATATGTTATATATCTATTCAATGGCCATTTTCTTTTAGGGCAAGGTATTCGGTCCTGATTTTTTTTTTCTTTTTTTTTTTTAGATTTTTAGCAATAATGTACTTATTAAGGTCTGCATACAGTTTTATTTGAACTTTAATGCATAGTATCTGACAATTTATATATATTACTGAACAGCTCATTGTACTTTTTAATATCTTTACTAAATTTTAAGCAAGGATTTTTATGAAATTTTCAATAATTCAGCTCTGTGTTTAAAACTATTTATTCACAGGATGGTAGTTGTATGTTTGTTCTATAAAATTTTTCTTTACATACTAATGTGTTCTCATTGTGATAAGGATTTTATTCTCTATCAGATAATGTCAATTTTATATATGATATCACATATATAAAATGTATATATTACATTATGGCCACTTGTCAGAGAAAGTCAGGGAATCATGGAAAAGTCAGGGAATTTAAGTGAGTCTAGAATAGTCAGGGAATTTCATGTAAAGTCAGGGAATTCTATCAAATTTTGTGAAAATAGGCCATATTTTAGATTTCATTATTGTAAATTGCGAAATTCTTTGCTAATTTTGTAAACTTTTGTGGGAAATAAACACCATAAGTCAAGGAAAGTGGTGAAAAATAGTCATGGAAAAGTCAGAGAATTTGAAAAAGTTCTAATGATGGCTACCTTGACCCTTTCAGCATCAGCCATTTTTCATTATATCTGTTTAATAACTTAAAATTAATAACAGGATGGCGACAGTCAGGGAAAACAGGGAAATTATAGAAAAATCAGGGTACTTTATCAATCTGGAAATGTCAGGAAATTTTATAAAAAATCATGAAACTTTTCATTTTTGCCGAGCAAGTATGACTAAGAACGCCAAACAGATGTTATCTTGACCGTAATTGCACAGGATTGGCTGCTTTCTAGTTGAATCTCACCAAGTTAACATAAAAAAAAAAAGAAAAGAAAGAAAGAAAGAAAAAATAGTACAACATATGTCTTGATGTTAATATTATGTACAATAAAAATGAGTCATATTTTTATAATTTTGCTAATTTCTCCAAAATTTTGAATTTTATTTTTATTTTTAAGTGAACAAAGAAAAAGACTCGGATATTTTTGCTCATTAGTATAGATTTTGAATTGCAGTGCTTTAGGGAGCATGTTACATAAGAGGGTGATATACACGAAATTATGGAATGTATATAATAAATAGATAATGGGAATCATGGAAAATTGTCAGAATTAATCATTGAAATCATGGAGAAATCAGGGAATTTTTTTTTCTCAATTTCTGTCGCCACCCTAAATACTATACAATGTATAAATATGAGAATTTGGTATTGTATACTACAGATATTCATTACTGTATACTTATTTTCCTGAAGAATTCAACATTTATTTCAAATTTTAGTAATACCAGGCTTTAAATTTGGCTATGCGTAATGAAAAAAGACAGGCTTAACGCTTAAAGGGTTAATTAATTATCAGTTTAATTGTAATATACTAAATAGGAAATTTTTTATCATATCTTGAAAAAAAATTTTTTTTTTTTTTTTTTTTTTTAAGTAAAAGATCAGAAACAAAAAGTTTTTTTTTTTTTTTTGTGTGTGTGTGGGGGTTTTGTAAGAATTATTTTATTACTGACTCTTCTCAAAACAAGCTGTAATCTCCTTCCTCAATCAATTTCCTCAGTAATAATCCCTATTTATTCTTTCTTCTGTATAAATAAGAATAAAATACTGGACTTGTGAAAATTTTTTAACCACTGGTTTTTGATGGATTTACACATTTTGGCAAAGTAATGAACAGGGTTCACAAAAATAAAAAATAAAAACAAAAGATTTTTTTCCAAAAAAAAAAAAAAAAAAAAAAATGGTCACATGCACAATGCACATATGATATTTGTAAATAAAAATTGTTATTTAAAAAAAAATAATTAATACTCCAATATTAATTATTACACCTTCCAAAAGTAACTTAAATGAATAATAATTAACAGGAACGAGATTTTTCAGCTTTTTTGTTGATTGTGATTTTTTTTTTTTTTTTCCTGTAGTAATATGAGTAAATCAAAGTTTGTATTTTCTGATATGAAGTTCTTTTACATCATCTATTTAAATTAAGTTTTTACGTGTCCATGTTAGTTAAAACAATTAGTTGTTCTTTTTTTTTTTTTTTTTTTTTTTTTTTTTTAATATATATATGTTAAAAATAAAGCAATCAAATAATTTCTTTCTGTAATATAAGGCTTTTATCATCAGAATTGTATTTTATTTTAATATTTGTCTTTAGAATAAAGTTTTTTTTATTATTATTTTTAATATTCTTGTCAAACTCATCATTCCAAAGATATTGCATGTAGGTCGCAAAATTGGCTTTCTTTCGAAATTTAGTGTTATATTTTCCTGAGAGGAAAATTAAGTCCTCAGTTTTAAAATGTTCCCCTCGATTTTATATTATTATAGTTCATTAATGTAATCTAAACATATTTGTGGATTGAATGATAGATTAATTTTTTAAAAACATTTTATGTGTTTGAATGATAAAAATTTGCCTGAAACTTCAACATTCAAACATATATATATATTTTTTTAATTAACTTATCAAGCAATCTACAAATTCAATCAAGCAATCTACAATGCACAAATGTTTTTAGAATATATTGATGAACTATAATAATGTAAAATCAAGAGAAAATTGTAAAAACTCATTACCCTGGATCTTTTTAAAAATTCTCAATAAATAAATAAATAAAAATACTCTCTGCAATCCTACATCAACAAAATTAAGAATCATTATTTAACCAATTTAATATCTTTTGAAGACCTTTTGGCAGAAATTCCAAAAGAAAGCAATAAATTTCTCCCATGCTAGAGTATGAAATAAAATGCTAATTTATTGTGCTGTTTGTTTATATTAAACAGAGATATGTTTCGATGAGCTCGGAATTAGCCACTAAGTATGCAAATGAAAATCAGCACTGCCAATTGTTATAAAACTTTTTATAGTTACTTCAAATAGAGATGAAATGGCCTGAATTAATGCAACATTATTATTATTATTATTATTATTTAGTGCAATTAAAATGAATTAATAAAGATTTATCTTTCTTTACCTCTATTAATCTGTTTAATATAGAATATAGTTTCAGCTTCTTTTTCGAAATGTATAAAAATTCAAGTAACACATTACTTTTTTTTTTTTTTTTTTTTTGGGGGGGGGGGGGGCGTAAGTTATAGCTTTATTTTTGGTTGTTGGAGATTTTAAAATTTATAAAAGAGGCTGTTTTAAAATTTTCATCACCCATACAATGTAGTGGTTAGAGTCCCTGACTGCCACGTGGTAAAGCCCAGGTTTGACTCCCCAACGGATATGTTATCCTGGTTAGGGGTAGTAATGACTGCCATTGAGTGCTCTTTTACAAATGGCTACCAGTGCAGCTGCCTCCTGTCCAATGCTCACTCACAAAAATAGTTTTAAAACTTAAATATAGCATTTTTTCCCCTTTTGATTATTATTCTATGAAGTACAAGAAAGGTATGTCTTAGAATAATAAACAAAAATAAAACAACAATTACAGAGTTCCCACGGGTCAGGGAGAACCTGAAAAACCTAGGTAATTTGAAATTAGTGAAAAAAGTCTAGAAATGTCAGGAAAAATTGCAAATAGTGCCCAAAAACCTGGGAAAATGGTAATATATACCAGGAAAATGCTTTTTGAGCATTCAGTTTATGTTGCAAGTCGTGTTACTATGTTGTCTTTTATGTCACAAACTATGTTATGTTTTATGCCATGAGCTATTTTTTGTCACAAACCAAATCTTGTGACTGGAATTTTCTAAAAATAGACCTGGAAAAATCAGGGAATTTTATTTTTGAAATTGGGTGGGAACCATGCAATAATAAAATTTGTGATATTTAAATTTTAATATTATATATATTTTTTTTATTCTAAAAACATGTAATGTAAATATATTTCTTCCCACTGAGGTTCTTAAAGCAAAAATTTCTGGCCAAATGTAATGTTTTATGAAAATGTCCTATTTTATATAACACAAAAGTAAATGAATTAAAAGAAAAAGAAAAAAGATATGCATATAAGAATAGACACTAATGGACCAAAAAAAAAAAAAAAAGGCCAGACTTGTGTATTTTTATTTATTCTTTAAAAAGCAGCCAATTTATTCATTTAAAATGGGAATGAAACAAATAATGATTTTATAAGAAAGCACCACAGAACTGGCGTTTTAAAGTAATAAGTACAGAACTTTGAATAAACAGCATAATATGCAGTTAACTCACAACAGTTGTTTCAGGTCAAAAGAAGACATGACCCTTCGTCAAGCAAACAAAGTAAGCACAAATGCTGCAGTCATTGGTGCGTTGTCGCTTTGATTGCAGCACTTGTGCTTACTTTATTAGTCCCTGTTTAATCCCACTATTTTTGCAAGGATAAAAGCCTCTTTACAAATTTTAAACCTGTTGAAGGTGAAAAGATGAAAAATGGTGAAAGATTTTTCCTTTCTATAATGAATGATTATTCAACAAGAGCTGCGGTGTATATCCCCTCCGGAAAAAATCATATATTTTTGAGATATTTAAAAGACATGTGGCTAGAGCGGAGCATTTTTGGGGAAAAAATTAAAATACCGTCTCTCAGATAACAGATCAAAAATAACCTTTTTTAAAATTACTGTTATGAAAATGGTGTCTCACATGAGTTCAGCAACGTTTTTACACCGGAGGAAAATGGCGTGTGTGAAAGGTTTAATCAAACTATTATGAACTGTGTCTGTGCTATTTTAAACTAGTGAAATGTCTGTTGATTTTTGGCCGGAGGCCTGTATGTGCTTTTATATGTGGAATTGGATATGCCATAAGGGTCAGTACAAAACCTCTTTTGAATTATATTCAGGAAATAAACCCTCTGTTAGACACCTTAAACCCTTCGGTATTACTGCATATGTTAGGATACCCAAACAAAAACGCAAGCATAAGCTTGATGTTAAATCTAAAAAGAGTTTTCATGTGGGCTACACCTTGAGGACCTAGGGTTATAGGGTTTGACTTGAAGATGAGAAGAAAGTAGTTGAGACTATTTATGTATCTTTCATTGAAGACATTGTTAGTTCGTGCAGTGGAGCAGTGATGGACAACTCTTTTGATCTAGAGCAGACGCCAGATGATAAACCTGTGCTCGTAGATCTTGGAATCAGCCCATATCCGATGCCAAGTTTTTCTGATAGTTTGACTGGTGAAGTGGAGGAGTCCAAAGCTGATCCACCCACTGACAGTATATCTCCTATAACTTCTAAATCTGCTAATCTTAAATTTAGTGAACCTACATGGTACCGAAAAGTAGTCCATAGAGCTAAAGAGAATAAGTCTTATGTTTACTATTATCCTGATGGGGAGGGAAAGAAAATGCCACAACGATCCTATAAGGATGTTGAAAATTTTTGTAATGGTAGGGGAATTATATATAGGCTCTCAGATTTTGATTTTTCAAGTAAAAATTCATATACAGGAATTGTTGATCAAAATTTAACTCCATCTGCATCTGTTACTAAATCTAAAAATATTTGACTAGAGATCAATATTCCCCATACATATAAACAAGCTTTAAAATCACAATTTAAAGAATGGGAGAAAGCAATGATAGAGGAGCTTGAAAGTATGAAGTCTCGTAAAGTATGGCATTTAGTTGAGTTACCAGCAGGTAAAACTGCACTGGGTAACCGACGGGTTTTTAACCATAAGTGCAATGAAAACGGCCAAATCGTAAGATATAAGGCTAGGCTCGTAGCGCAGGGTTATTGCCAAATCAAAGGAGACAAATACAATGAGACCTTCTCTCCCGTAGTTAACTTTTCTGTGGTGCATTTTTTCTTTGTGTTATTAGTAGTTAATTTTGGCTGGGTAAATATTCAGTGTGATATGAAGTGTGCTTGCTTGTATGCTTCACTTCATGATGAAATTTACATGTATCAACCTACAGGTTTTTCAATTAAGGGGAAAGAATCTTTAGTTTGTAGACTTGATCACATGCTTTACAATTTACATCAGTCTGGGAGACTGATATTTCGAGCTTAATAGGCTTTTATTGGATCTAGGTTTCAGTAAATTTGAGTGGTGCAATTGCACTTACCGTTTTGGCCAGTCAGTTATCATCTTGGTTTATGTGGATGACATAGTGATTTTTGTTAGGGATTAAGATTGTGTAGACCAAGCCCTTGAGCTACTTCAATCAAAATTTGATATGAAGGTCTTAGGAGTGACTAAGATCTAGGGGTAGAGTTCGAGTATAATGGTAATAGCGTGCAAATCCATCAAAGTTTATTATATTGATGAGATTTGAGAGAGATTTTATAATAAAAATTTCCGCTTGCCCATTACCTCACTCCTCATTGTAAAGGGTATAAAGTTTTCCAAGAGTGACTGTCCCGTTAACCAATTTGATATTGAGGAAGTGTTCTTTAATGTTTTATTGGTCTTTTTTCGCTTTTGGGACAAAATTTTCACTCAACATGTTCCTGAGTTTCAAAATAATTCAAATACTTTTTGAGATATTTGAAAAAATAACTGAAATTGGAAGCATATATTCATTTATGGAAAGACAGCGATGTCTCTGTATATATTAGCATATTATATAATAAAGAGTATTGAACTTAGAAAAAATCTGCAATGTGTCTCGTCATAATCTCCAGTTTAATTTATTTGGATATCTAAATCTTTTAAGGAAATTTGATATATATATAAATATATATATATATATTTTTTTTTTTTTCTGATAAAAGTTTGCAAAATACTATTAATATTGTTCAAAAACATTAAAAGCACAAGCGAACAATTGAAGAAAACTGTACAAAACAGCCGTGCAAGGGCATAAAATTGAGAATACATGTGTATCAAAATTTCAAACAATCAATCAATCAATCAATCAGATTTCTCCACTCAATAGCGGTTATCTACAACCCACACACTAGCTAACCAAGGACACTTCTCTGCCAAAGATCTCTATTTAGGCTGTCATCAATAGATAGGCCATGATTTGACATTGCCCCAACCACACCAGCCAGCCACGTTTTCCTAGGCCTGCTGCTCCTTCACTTACCCGCAGGCTTCCATTCAAAAATGACCTTTGGGATTTTCTCATGTCCCATGCGCATAACATGTCCGAACCAAATGAGCTGTTTTTCCTCAATTTTCTGGACAATATTCTTCTCCACACTCATCACTTCTCTGATTACTTCATTACAAATTCTTTCTAATTTCGACTTTCAAGCAGATCGTCACCAGAAGTCTTTTTCTGTAGCCAATAATCTTTCTCTCTGTCTATTCTTTGAAGTCCAGGTCTCAGAACCATAGAGAACAATACTCTGAAATATTGTATTGTAAATGTTTCGTTGTGTATTTGCAATGATATTATTGCTCCACAGAACTGAGTTCAGCATGCTGATAACCTTTCTGCATTCGACAATTCTCCTGCCAATTTCTCTATCTGAGGAACCATCTGTTTGTACGATTGGTCCCAAATATTTAAAATGATCAATAGTTTTTATTCTAAACTCCTCCGAGTCAATTATCAAAATGTAATATATAAAAATGAAAGCAACAAATTTGTATAGAAGCTTTACCAAATAGTTACCCTGTAGCATCTTTACATATTCTTTCCATCATTTCAAAGAATTAAAGCTTCCATATGAAAGTAACAAATTTGTATGGAATACTGTTTGGTTAAAGATAAATGAAAAAAGTATTATTTAGATTTAGAAATACTGCAAGATGTTAATTGTAATGTGCAGTTCTTTAGAAATACTGCAAGATATTAAATATAATGTGCGTTTTTTTTTTAGAAATACTGCAAGATGTTAAATATAATATGTGGTTCTTTTGAACAGCTATGGTTGCTGCACATATTTTCCTTGAATGTGATAAAGTTATTGATAAGATTTTGAGGAATACTATAATCTCCAAATCCCAAAGAGTAAAAGGAGGTGTTGCTCTCCCTGCCAACTCATTATCCAAGTATATCAATCGAATTTAGGTCAAGAGAGCATGCTGTCATTCCATAAACACTATTGTTTCCGCTTTGAGCATACTTTCCACAAAATGAGTTGGATGAGGTCTGGCATTATCATGCTTTAAAAGAATGGAGTCTCAAGTACTTGCTGCTGCTGCTTAAAGTAATACATAAGACCTCAGTACCTCGTCTACATACCATTGAGCTATGAAATTGCGATTTTTATATGCTAATCTATATGTTCACCTATTCTGATTTCAGCTCATAACACCAACCCACCTCGTCTGTAATGTGATCCTGAACAAAAAAAAAATATGGGTCATTTCGAATGCTCCTTTTTTCCATAGCAAAAAGCATTATGTGGGTGACTGAATCCAGACTGAATTAGGACTTGTCAGTGAACAGCACTTATTTTTAGAGAAACATCTAAGTTCATTCAATGTCTATACATTTTTTTTCTTAGTTTCTATTACAAATATGCTTAGGAACAGTTGCATAATAAACATTAAAATTTTAAGCCATTTATAGCAAGCTAAATTGATATGTTTGAACTGACTTTTTTTGTTGAGCTTGCAGATGTTACTAATGCAAAGATGCCAAGTTTCAATAAGAGCTATCAGTAATCAGAGTTATACACTTATGCAACGTGGAGACGTGAACCGCGTCACGGAATAATTTTTATACACAAGCCCACATATAATAATGAATTGCACTGTTTTTGTAAACAAATACAATATATTAATTAAAAAATTTCTAAAACAAAAGTAAATAAATATGTATTTTTTTACCTTCTTACAAAATGGAAGATTTTTTTTTTAACCTGCTTTGGAGGGGGAAAACATTTGGATCTCTCTTTTTTTTTTTTTTTTGGGGGGGGGGGGGTTACAAAATTTTATTTTATTTATTATTATTTTATAGTCACTTTTTCATAGACAACTGTTTTTGTGGCATTAAATACTAAAACATTGTTCTTTTTTTAATCAAACATTTTTTTTTTCTTTAGTACTTTGCATAAAATCCAACACATCTTTTGTTTGATGGTATAATATGTATTTTAAATTTATTAAGGAAAAACAAATAGATTCATCAAGCTCAGTAATAAAGCCCACAAATAATTACATATGTGAGAAATATTAAGCACTTCTATCACTTTTTTGGTTCTAGAAGCAATCTTTGATCACAAGCTGGAAAGCGGGAGGGGCAGTCAAAATATAAATAATTAGATAAATGAGAAATGAAACAATTCTGCTTATTTATAGGTTCTAGAATTTAATAAAGCAAGTTTAAAATGAATATTGACATTTATGTTGCTGATGGAGAAAAATTGGGAAACTAAAGGCTTCTGCAGAGCTTTTAATCAACGATGGCTAGTTGGAGATAAGAAAAGAGGGGAGGGGGGGGGGCAAAAATAATTACTTCATCAAGAAATATTGTATAATTCTATTTCTTTATAGTTTCTAGAATCTCATAAAGCAAGTTTAAAATGAATATTGACATTTATGTTGTGGATGGAAAAAGATTAAGAATCGGAATGTTTCTGTTGTGCGTTTGATCGTCAGTGGGGTTTCTATCTTTTTTTTTTTTTTTTTTTTTTATGAACGATATCCGCGACATTTTTAAAAGCGTAATTTTTATATGTTGTCCGTAATCCCGTAATTATTGCCGTAAATTCGTAATAATTACGGACAAATCGTAATATGTATCTCTGCTAATGAAACACTCTTAATGTTATTAACTTTCATATTTGAAACATTCACATAAGCTTAATTAATTTCTGAAGATTGTGTCTACATGAACTAGATTATAAAATATTAATTATGAAAATATTAGCGAAAACATAATCGCAAATATTTGAAGGAATTTTTCTTCATTTTATGGTGATAAAGAATACATTAGTACTGATGTTATTTCAAATTGAGGGGCATAATATCTATCCTTGCTAACAGTTAAATCCCATGTTAATCTATGAATAAATTTGTTTATAGAATTACTCATTGACTAATGTATTTTTTTAATTCCGTTTTTAGATTCAGAAAATTCATAAGCATTAAATTTGTTCTTGTTTTACAAAAATTGGTTTTTAAAACTTTTTGTACTTTATTTTTAAGTTAAAAAATATGAAAAATCAGCTTAATTCATTTTTTAGTTCCAAAATGAATTTTTTTTTTTTTTGTAAAACAAGAACAAAGATAATGGTTGTAAAATTTCTGAATATAAAAAAGGAATTAAAAAAAAAAAAAAAAATTAATAGTGAGTAATTTTATAAACAAAATTCCTCTTAGAATAACATTAAGTTTTGGTTGTTGGCAAGAGATAGTTATTGTGTCCTTTTAATTTAAATCCTATTTAGAATTATCCATGATTTGACTAATTTTTTTGTGACATCTATACTTATGTAAGTAATACGCATAACTCAAAACAGTTTTCCTTAAAACACTGAAATTTTGTATTTTAGATTATCTAGTCGTGTATCTATCTCTCTTTTTTTGGTCATTACAAATTTTCTGCTTTTAGAGTTGTTTATGATTTGACTAATTGAGAGGGTAGGGGCAAGGAAGTGCCAAAACAGTCAGTTAATCTTTAGTATAAGTCACCCATTATGAAAAGTATTGATTGTTTTAAGCGATTGCACCAGTTGCTCGTGTATGTATATAAATCATATTGGATTGGTATATTATATTAGAGAGCAAGATGTTTTTGATTTTTTGAAAGAATGTAGTTTTTGAGACCATTTTCTGAATATCATTTTTCAAGAGTTTTCAGATTCATATATAAGAAAATAGCTGCATCCAGCGATTTTTTTTTTTTAAGCATCAATTTGTTTTTCCTTTTAAATAATTTTAAAATTAAAATGGGGTATTTATTTAATATCTTTTGAACCAATTATCCAAGTAGAAAATGGTCACAAAACTACATTCTTTCATAAAATCAGAGAAGCATCTCTTCCTCTCCAATTATGTATTCCAAACCAATGTGATATATACACACATGAGTGGTCGGCACTAAAGCGAAATTCCAATACAAATAGGCTACCAAAAAAAGTGCCGATACCTTCAAATCGCATCACATATTGATACTTTTCATAATGGGTGCCTTACTAAAGCTTAACCATATATGACTTGGTACTTTCTTGTCCCGGACCTCACAATTTTTTCGTGATGTTTCTACTTACACATGCGTGTATCAGACCAAACTTAAAAATGGTTTTCCACAGAATAATAAAATTTTTGTATTTGGGATTGTTATAATAGTAATTGTGTATGTCTCATTTTTGGTCACAACGTGATTGCTTAGTCAATATAATAAAAAATAATTGGTTGCATGACTTCCTGTATTAAAAATATCTATGATAACTCAAAAAATTAGATGTAGCAGGTTGAAATTTAATATTTAGGACTTATAATTGTCAAATTGTATAACTCCTTTTTCAGTCATTATATACGACTTCTTTTTTTAAAGTTAGTAAATATCATTTTATATTTTAAAAGAGACTGTAGGACCTGGAAAACTGAGTTCAGATTTAAACGTTGTAGGTATGTAGTACACCCCAAGGTAGGAGAAGGCAAATATACTGCTAACTCAGCTGTTCTGCTGCTGTTGATAGGTATGAAATTTTATTAGTATATAAACAGTGAGTGAAAATTTGAGGGCATTTTTCCAGAAATCTACTGGATAATGTGTGAAACTATTTCAAGGGCAGCACATCCTTGGGGTGTAATACAACCCTACAATTTCCCAGGTTACACAGTCCCCTTATTATTTATAAAAAAAATCTGGAGTGACTCCACTCGACTTTCCGAACATTGAGTAATTAACAGTTTTGAAGATAAAGTAAAGAAAGAGGAGTTGTTAAACAAACAAAAGAGCGAAAACCATAATAGAGTGTTTGAATATTTTTCTCCATATATTACACAATGTTTTATTTAACGCTACTGAACTTTGAGCCCATAGATCATAATGATAAAGAATTTTTCGTTGTGACCCTGTAAAAACCTATAAATGCTAGATTAACCAAAATGCTTATAGTTAGTGCAAGAGTGATTTATAATATTCATATAAATTTTCAGCTCAATTGAATAAGGCGTTTAGACGCTATCACACTTTTAAAAATTTGGCCCCATAGACCATAATGATAAAGAATTTTTCTTTGTACCCCTGTAAAAAAACTAAGTGCTAAATCCCCCAAAATCTATACAGTTCGTGCAACTGTGACCTATAACATGTGTAAATTTTTTTTGCTCAGATTAATAAAGCACTTAGACGCTATCGCACTTTTAAAAATTTGGCCCCATAAGCCATAATGATAAAGAATTTTTCCTGATGTCCCTGTAAAAAAACTATAAGTGCTAGATTCACCAAAATCAATAGGGTTCATACTATGGTGACTTACAATATACGTATCAACTTTCAGCTTATTCGAACAAAGCATTTAGACACTAGCGTCACTCACAGATATACACACACACACATACATCATCGTAAAAATAGTGAAAACGGACTCAGTTGACCTCGAAACGTATAGAAACATCAAAATCTCAAATTCGGATTTTTGACATGATTACAATACTTTCCTCACTATAGTGTTCGGAAAGTAAAAATTGAATGGTTTTATAGGCATAAGTCATTTGGTTAGCCTGAAATTTTGCATATATGTATAATTCTAATGACAATACATGTTCAAGTAGTAACGGATTTTGAGGTGGGAGTCTTGGGCTGCCAACTAAAATTAAAAATTTTTTTTTTAATGTTAACCCATTTTCTATAGTCCGATTGAGTTGAAATTTTGAATACATGTATATTATCCACATCCACTGAATTGGAATTTTTAAAACAATTTAAAATAAAAGCATGTTTTTAATTTTTTTAAATTTATGTATAATTTAGCATTTAGTTTAATATTAGAGTTCATGTGTTTCCAGAGGTTAATCCAGGCAAAAGTTGTGGTACTTTAGGTGCCCTTTCATGCATAATTCCTCTTCATAAAACTCAAATCTATAAAATGAGCCTTGTACACAAAAATCCATAAAAACGACCATTTAAAAAATTGTTCTATAAACTTTTCCCACGTTTTCAGTATTATTTCAAATGATTGCTTATATACTTGGTTCAATGAAACACTATTAACTTGATATTAAGCTTTATTTAGAGTGACTGCTAAAACGGAAGATTTTACACTATATTTCTTTTTTTTCACAAAAATATTTTTTTTTTTTTTTTTTTTTTCAAAAATGGGCCTAAAATTTAAAACCTTGATCAACTTCTGGTTTTTGTGAGTAGTAAGGGCATTGTTTTGAATATAAAGTTTACTTTCAGATTATTCAAACAGCTAAACATTCAAAAACTCACACATAGTTTTACTCTCTTCTACATTCATAAGAAGAAAGTATTGGATTTGTTAAAATTTTCTACTTGTGTTTTTTTTTTTTTTTTTTTTTTTTTTTTTTAATGGTTTTTTATATGTTATAAGACATTTTAGGGACAAAAAGTTTGTGGCAGCTGTAGATCAAAAACTAATATTAATTTCATGGAAATTTATGTTTAGTTGCACCTTGAAATAAACAAGTGTTTGTCAACATTTGAAGTATATCACTTAGCAGGTGGCACTGCTATGCTGCAATTTCCTCCCTTGATAGGGAGACTATATTTTAACTTCTATTGAGTACAAGTGCATTAAAGTTGATATGTGAAATAGTCAGTATGAAAAACTATGCTGCTTAAGTTTTGGTACATATTGACTGATAGGTGACACTGTTATGTTTCAATTTTGTATGAAAGCTGTATCTCAGTTTATATTGAGTATAAGTAAACCAAATTTTATATGAAATGGCTGTTATCAAAAACTATTCTGATTCAGTTTGCATATAGACTAATAAGTCACTCTGCTATGCAGCTCTTTTCAGATTTCGTATACTTTTTTTTTTTTTAATCAATATATTAGAGCGATATAGAAGGGAGTTTCTTTTCATACACAGAATTATGCATAGCATTATTAATTATTTCATTATTAATTGAATTCAATAACTAATTGTTTTACCCCCATTTCAATGCAATTGACAACAATAAGATGAATTATTCAGTTCAATTCAATAAAATTTATTTTGATTTTCTTGTATATGTATTTCTTCCCTTTAAATTTTACTTTCATCTATATACATATTGGATTCGTGAAAATTTTTGAACCTTGGTTTTCAATGGATTTACAAGTTTTGAGATAGCTTGAACACAATTTGGCCATTTTTAGGGAATGTCTGTCTGTGTTTCTCTCTGTGTGTATTTAAAATTTTGCAGATGTTGTATTCCACGAACCAATGAATGGAATTTAACCAAGCTTGATATTTAGTTGGATTTTGATCTTATCTGATGCTAATTACATTTGTAGATAAATCGCTTGACAGGTGGCGCTGTCATCTCATTTTTTTCATAATTTTTAATATGGCAGTATAGGACAAAAGTTTGTATATATGTATATAAAAATAAATTATTTTTAACTTTTCAATGCAAAATTGAAAAAAAAAAAAATTATAATAGTAATACTCATCCAGAATTTTTTTTTTTTTGTATATATACGGCATTGTTTTGCAGATGTTGTACCCACGAACCAATGAATGGAATTTAACCAAGCTTGATATTTAGTTGGATTTTGATCTTAACTGATGTTAATTACATTTGTAGATAAATCGCTTGACAGGTGGCGCTGTCATCTCACTTTTACTTTCTCTTACCCATAAGGTAGAGAAAGTATTGTTTTTGGGTCAAATTTTCGAACGCGAGATTTTGTTATATTTACACATTTTGAGGTCCTCTGAATACGAAAATCATGTTTTTAGCAAATGGTCTGTGTGTATGTCTGTGTGTGTGTGTCTGTCTGTTATCAGCATATCTCAAGAACAAATTATGGCAGAAAGTTCAAACTTGGTATTCTAAATGTGTATCATATAGGGACGCTACAGTAAGCTTTTTGTTAAGATCAAGCAAATGGTTCGTGTACAGGGACAATAAAGAGAATTCTAATACATTACGTCTATGGGGGAAATTGCAGGAAAGTAGAGTTTAACGTCTATAGACTGCACTAAACCAAATGAAATGAATATATATTTTTTGTAATAGAGATAGTTAACTGGGAAAAAAAAATTTGTGTATGTAGGAGCCTTGCCTCCCCCCCTGGGGGGGGGAAGTCCCCCCTCGAGGGGAGTAAATTTTCATGATGGATATCTTTCAAAAGAGCTCGCCAATACCTTTAAAACGAATGGTTGAACCATCGATCTGCGATAATTTAAAGCAAAGTTATCGATTTTTTTTAGTTTTAACGAATCATACTTTTTCTTTTTTTTTTTTTTTTTTTTTTTAATATTGAGAATAAAATGGAGTTTTTTTGGACATTTGGTGTTATACTACTTCTCTAATATGGAAATCGTCTGCCTTATCATAAAAGATAATTTTTTTAATAATAATTTTAATAAATTATTTTTTAATAACCGAATTAAATTCTATATAAATGTAGGTGCATTAATGAAACGGGGGGTTGAGGGGGCGGTAGCCCCTCTCACACAGAACTAATTATCATATAAAACTCTTCAGAAGCCTAATATGAATTGTTTAACATAGATTTACATAACAGTACTCGTTATCTTACCTATTAATCTGCAAGCTGTATTTATAGTATTAAATTTCAGGTTAAGAGAAAGTTGTGTGAGTGACACACCAGATTATTTTCATAATTTTTAATATGGCAGTATAGGACAAAAGTTTGTATATATGTATATAAAAATAAATTATTTTTAACTTTCCAATGCAAAATTGAAAAAAAAAAAAAAAATTATAATAGTAATACTCATCCAGAATTTTTTTTTGTATATATACGGCATTGCTTCCCCCCCCCCCTGTATCTGGTGAAACTGTCGTGTCATTATATATTAACCTGAAATATTCACTGCAATCCCACTTTAAGCCATAGGTTTCTGTCTAACAGCCATAATGTACAAAAAGTGACTGTAGAGCGACAACTCCAAAACAAACAAACAACAACAACAACAATTCCATGTCTTTTTATAATAATAAAATTAAGTGAAGAAGTGCAAGGTAGCTTCAATATAGAAGGGTCTCTAATAAAAGGGCCCGGATGAGACTTTCTCTGCAGGCCTCGAGAGTTGTAGGTCCCCCACTGGGTGAGAAGAAAAATTCTTTTAAATTAGCAGAGTCTCATATATAGTAAAATGTTCATCAACATAAAGGCAACAGAAAATTATTATATTTAGGTCAGTTATTGTAAAATACAAATTTGAATTGTAATATAATGGATATATGTATTAATAACTTAATTAATAAAAATGAAAGTTAAAGAATTATTTATGTACAATTTTGAAACATTTTTAAGGATATATTGATAAAAATCTTTTTACAACTACCAAGCTTAATTTAGCTCCATTTATAGTAAAATCTACACCATTTATAATCCTCATATAACAATTTAAAAAACCTTTAACATAAATTAACTCTCTAAAATTAACTTTTTTTTTTTTTTTTTTAAATATTTTATTTTGTAACAAAAAAAAAAAAAAAAAAAAAAAAAAAATAGCAAATAAATAAATAATATAATAACTATAGATTAAAAAATATATCACAAAAATATGCATTATTAACTTAAACTATTTATAATGATTATATTGTACAACAAGATACATAATAACAATACATATATAACGATTACGTTGTCTTGTAAAACATAAAAAAATATCCTTTAAATGAAAATGTATGTTTCTTGTATATTTTTGGCTGAAAATAATGAATCTGTAATTATTTTTTTGTTTACCACACACCATTTTCCTCAAAATCCACATTTTAGAAACTCTGAGGATCTTGTGGATGAGACAGTGAAACGCTTTTGTGTTATAGGTTGCAATATATTGAAACTACACTTTTTTAGACTTGCATCTAGACTTTTCCTCAAGACCTTGATGCCATTAGTGTTGAGTATGGGGGAAGGTTTCTACTAGGACAATTTTATGTTTGTTTGAAAATCGTTTCAGTGGACGATGAAATGAAGTATGCTAGCCGAATATTGATGGTTTGTTATATGGGACACAACAACAGATAACTATAAGAGAAAACATCCAAAAGATCATTTTAGTGTTTGTGTTTTCTATAATCAAGCCTCTGTTACATTTCTCTGTAACAAATTCATATACATATGTGAAGTGTATTTTCTACAAAAAATGGTGTGTGATGGACCATTTTGGTTCTGATTTATGAATCAAGCACCTTTTGTGTATGACAGAAAAAAAGTTCATAATTATTTTCAATGTTATTGTATGAAATATGAAATATCATATATTTTAATGAAAAAGATATATAATTTTAATCACAATGCAAACATCATTTACAAAAGACACTTGTACTAAATAAAGCCTTTTTAAAAAAGATTTTTTTTTTTAGATATACCAACATATTTTTGAAGTTCTATGATCACTATTTCCTATTAATTAAGCATGTATATTACACATAAGGAAATAAATAAATAATAAAAGACATAGCTTTAGTATGGGAACCCCTTGATGACTTTAAATATATTTTGCTCTTTTTGTGATTGGCTATTGCAATTGTGTAAGTAAAGACCTTGGCAAGAAACGTCCTAGTTACTTCTGTGCCAAATTTCAAATTTTGCCAAGGGGGTCCCATACAGTTGTGCCAAATAAAAATAAGATATATAAAAACTTTTATAAGCTAAATATATTGATTCTAGAATAGTACAGTGATACTTTTTCATTGCCGCAGAGTCAATGTTAATGTAGCTAGGACAGAGCAATTTTTCATCTCTATAATGTTTACTTCATTAGATTTGTATTCTAGAATACTAGAATAATACAAAAATGAAAAATACTTATAAATAAGATTAATAAGTAATATTTCGATAATTTTATTTATTAAATTATTTCATTGTCAAAACTTTAACCCAACTCAATGTAGCACTCGCCAATAATTGGACTGGCACCAATACTTCAACTTGGGGATGACTAGTTCCATGTTAACTGCAAAACATCAACAATCATAATTTATCTTTTGTATTTCATGAGCACATTTTTCTGTCAACAGGAACTGATCAATGTGAGCAAAGGCTTCAAAAATGGAGTTAGGAACATTTTTTCTTGATTCAATGAAACGTCTTAAGTTATTAGATGCAAACATTGTTTCCTTAAAAGATGGAATATATTGATCTTCTAAATCCTCTTCATTTTCTGGATCTTGATCATTATTTAATAGTTCATTAATAATTTCGCTATCACTTAAATGAGTGAGTAGTACAAAATGTTCATCAATATTTACAAAACTTTCAAAAGTCATATCAGAGGGAACATAGGCTAATTCTTGTAATTTTCCCCACTCTTGTTTAATATTTTCTGTATCTAATGAAGAAATAAAATCTGCCGATTCTTTATTGTTGTTTTTAATAAAGCCTGCTTTTCTGAAACTACTAAGTATAAAAGAAGGAGAAACGTTTTCCCAAGCGATATGAACATCCTGCATACAGTCTAGCATTGAAGTTTTAAGTTTTTTAGACTCACTTAGATTAGAAATAAGTTTCAGAACTATATTTTTTCTGTAGAAATGTTTAAAACTTTTTATTATTCCTTGATCCATAGGTTGTGTAATGTGTGTTAAATTTGGTGGTACCAAAAATATTTTTACAGCTTTCATATTTTCATTGATTTTTTTATGATAAGGATTTTCATTAATGATTAATGCTATTTTTCTTCTTTCTTTTGTAAACTTTTCGTCTAGTTTTCTTAACCACGATTCAAATAAATCAGGGGTCATACATGCTTGTTTGTTATATTCGTATTGTACAGGATAAGACTTAATATGAGAAAGGGATGAAGGATTTTGTGACTTACTAATCAACATTACAGGTAGTTTTTCTGAACCTGACATATTAGTAGCAAGCAAAAGTGTCACCCACTGTTTAATCTGGTCTTCACTCAGAAAGTTGCTTTCCCCAGTTTTGCTTTTCTCTAAAAAGCATTTATAAAAAAGACATGTTTCATTTGCAGCGAAGATATCGCGTTCCCGATAATTTTTAATAATTGTTGGCAAAATGTGATCATTCCATTTATGAAAATCGTTTTTATCTGTACAGTCAACTTTCTTTTGCAAATTTTTCATTATATACATGTAGCGTGAACGGAATTTTTCTAGCCAGCCGCAACTTGCTTGAAATTCGGTATGCCCTAACATTTGAGCAAACCATTGAGCTTTTTCTCTAATTAATACTCCAGAAACTTGCATATTAGCATTTTCTGAAGCTAGTAGCCATTTCATAGTTTCTTCCTCAACGTCTGGATGTTTAGCTCTTTTCATACGTTTTCTTTTTGAATCTACAACTTCAGCTAATTCTTGCAGTCTCTCTCTGCTTTTGCAAATAGTAGAGAGAGTACTGGCGGGTATTCCAAATTCTTTGGCTATATCTTTTTTCTTGCGATTACCTTTTTCAACTTCTTTTAGCAACAGTATTTTTTCACTCACCGGTAAAGTTTTTAATCTTCTGATAGGTTGCTTTGAGACATTTAATACGATATTGTTATTAACACTATTGAGATCTGTTTTAGTAATTTTTAATTTTTTTTTCGATGGTTTTTCATCATTTTGAAACTTAGGAGTTGACATTTTTTATGAACTGTGCACTAATATTTATCCAGTAATAATAAATTATATTAGAAAGATAATTTAAAAAATATACAATAACTGTTACTGAAGGCATACATCTAACTAATGATCAAAATAATGATTTCAAAGTGTTTTTTGAGCATGAACAGTATGATGAACAGAAAATTGTTTTGATGTTTTGGTTGGTTGGCTAGTTTGTTTTCAATTTTCGTAATGAAAACCTATTATAATAACCATTGAGAATAATAATGCTAGACCGGTTTATGCTTTCATGCTGTTTTAACTAAGACTACTATTTAACTAGCTCTTCTTTCTTCCCTAGTTTTGTTTTCTAAGCAGTGTACGGTAAAAAGCCTTTGATGCGTATATATTTAATATATACGCATCAATAATATATTATATTACAATACAAAATAGTGTAATATGTAATCTAATGTATTCTTATTTGCTTTATATCAAAAATATTTTTAGTTTTATTGATAAAATATGAAAAGGAAAGCGAAAAAAGAATTTTTTATTTATTTATTTACAAAGCTGCATCACTTTAAATTTTAAAGTGAATTTACTTAGCAAAATTATATAGTTTCTGAAATAGTGCATAAGCAATACATAACTAGAATTATTGTTTATTTTCTTTTTTCCCTTTTCTTTATTTTTATTATTGTTATTGTTACGAAATTGTAAATAATTGTGTTTATTTTTGTATAAATTCTTTCAAAGAGGCTTAGTAAGTTGATAAAGTGCTAATTTTGTGCATTTCTAGTCGTTTTAGCGTTGAAATAGCCTTATTTTCCCTTAAAAACGCATTAAAAAGCCCCAGTAATGCACGTAATGGATTTGGCGCCAAATTTGGCGACTTTTTCCCACCTTGGCGATTTTTTTGGCGACCTTGGCGAGAAAATCCTTATATGGGATATACCAAATATGGAAGCTGTAAGTTGATTGGTTGACCACTTTCTAGAGTTTTCTCGAAAAATCTGGGCTCCATGGAACAGCATATAAGGAGCGCTTCCTCGCCAAGGGCAGTCAGTTCAGTTCAGATCTCAGTCAGCTTCGCTAATGCTTGCATTGCTCTTGAGCCTCTTTGAGAGAGACTTGCTTCAAGTGTTATTGTTATACAGTTTGTACTGTGGATTTTCTATTGACAGCTGTTGTTTAAGCTGTGTTTACTGTTTGAATTGAAGCTGATACTTGGTTTATAGACCAGTATTTTTCTGGAACTTTCTGTGAATAAATTACTGAATTTTTGTACGTTTGGCCTTTCATTCTCAGACAACTCACGAACCCCCAAGTACGCAACAATTTTTGGTGTCAGGAGTGGGGTTTGTCTGTGAATGGTGATAACGAGAGCTATGGAACAAGAAATGAAGAAATTTCTAGAAGGACTCACTGCCCAGATGAATGAGTTGAGAACCGGATTGATAGAGAAAATAGAAACAGGACAAAGAGAGTTGAAAGACAGTTTGGGTGAAGTTCAGGAAGAAATTAAATCTAATCAAGATGAGATGAAGAGAGAGCTTTCAACGGTGAAGGAATCAATCGAGGGTAAATTAACGGTGATGGAAAATAGAATGGATGGAATAGAAGAGAAAGTTATAAAGATAGAAGAAAATTTTGAAGAGAAAGTTTTGAAAATAGAAGAAAGTTTTGAAGAGAAAGCTATGAAGATAGAAGAAAATGTTATGAAGGTTGAAGAGAGTGTTACGAGGATGGAACGGAGTTTCGAGGAGAAAGTTAAAGAAAATTTTGATCAGGAACTGAAAGGAAGGTTTTCAGAGATAGAAGGTAAACTGAAGAGAATAGAAGAAGATCTGGAGAGAAAAGTGGAAGAAAAGTTAGAATCCATGCCCCAGGAAGTTGAAAAGAAAGAGAGAAGAATCCAGAATCAGGAATTTATTAAGCTATCTACCTACGATGGCAGTTCCTCCTGGCATGTATATAAAACGCAGTTTTCCATCGTTGCTGAAGCTAACGGCTGGGACTCTACCGCCAAGTCAGTCCACTTAGCAGCAGCATTACGGGGAGATGCAGCCGAGATACTGAGGAATGTTTCTAAAGAAGAAAGGAACGACTTCGAGGCCCTGACTAGAGCACTGGAGCTACGGTTCGGAGAGAAGTGTTCTAAGGACTATAGTCGCCTCCAACTAAAATCCCGTTACCAGAAAACAGGCGAAAGTTTACAGGAGCTGGCAGCGGACATTCAGAGATTGTCACACCTAGCATTCTCAGACTGTCAAGCTGACACTCGAAACGACTTAGCTCTTCAGTACTTTATCGATGCTGTTCGGGATCCAGAAATTCAAAAAGCGCTGAGACTCTCCAACATCAGAGACGTAGAATCAGCTTTAGGCTATGCACTTAGGATAGAGGCAGCCCAACAAGCCTCCCGTAAAGACCGCCATACCATAAGAGCAGTCTCATTAAACGATACGCCTGCAGGTGAAAATGAAATGAAGAGAAGTATCGAAGAGATCTTAAAGAGATTGCGCAGCCTGGAGAATAAAAAGGAAATAAAGGACCGGAAGATAAAGTGCTGGGGCTGTGGAGGGGATGGTCACGTGAAGAGGAACTGCCCTGTACGACCAACTGTAGGAAATCACCCGGCTTCACCATCACTGCAGGGAAACTAAGAGGAGGCCATCTCGCGGGGCGGAGGTTGCCTGAAATAAAAGAGCCCCAATTTACAGTATTTCATGTTTCATCGATGAGTGGCGGCGATAATGGCCTTTACGTCTATGGCCAAGTCAACAACGCCACCTGCCGGATGATTCTGGACACGGGAGCCAACGTGACCATCATTAGAACGGATTTGGCTCAAGAACTAAAAGAGAAGATCATCTGGACGCCGCCCTGTGTTAAACTCCAAACTGTGACCGGAGACGAAATCAAAATATATGGAAAAATGAACTTGACCATCACTTTTGGGAATGCCAGTTACCATCATATGGCATATGTGGCTGATATAAGAGATCCGTTAATCATTGGAATTGATTTCCTGAGAAAATTTAACTTTCAATTGGATTTCAAGAATAATGAACTGCATTCGAGTTCGGAAGACATCGCTGTGTTCAACACTGAAAATCAAGACATTCAGACAATTTGCCAGATAACAGCCAAGTCTGAAATTTCCATCCCTCCACACACAGAGATAATAGTTTCAGGAACACCACCTACAAAGCAATACTTCCGCTATGGACTGATTGAATACCCGAATACAGGCAATAGCCCAAGAGGAGTTCTGGTAGCTTCATCTCTAGTTGATCTCTCAAAGAATACTATTCCTGTGAGAGTCGCAAACATCAGCGATAAGGTCCGAACAGTGAAGAAGGATGAGGTGTTAGCAGCCTGCACTCCTGTAACATGCATCAACCGCCCCACGCAATCAACTGAATCCAAGTCTTCTGAACAGTTAATAAAGGAATTACTCAAGAATGCGGAGTTAGGAAAGGAACAGAGATGTGCTGCAGAGAAGCTACTCCAAGAATTTAAAGACCTTTTTTCTCGAACACCTGAAGACGTCGGGAGAACGAACATCACCCAGCACAGAATTGATACAGGAAATCATCCTCCAATCAAACAACATCCAAGAAGACTTCCCTTTGCTAAACAGGAAGAGGTCACTGAACTTCTAAGTGAAATGCAGCACAATGATGTCATCGAGCCATCAACGAGTCCTTGGGCCTCTCCCATAGTACTGGTGCGGAAAAAGGATGGTTCAACAAGATTTTGCGTGGATTATCGTCGTTTGAATGACATCACGAAGAAAGACAGTTACCCTCTTCCCAGAATTGACGACACATTAGACACACTTGCTGGCAATAAATGGTTCTCGACTCTGGATCTGAAGAGCGGTTACTGGCAAGTAGAATTACATCCTGATGATCGTGAGAAGACTGCATTCACCACGGGACAGGGACTGTGGCAATTTAAAGTTATGCCATTCGGATTATGTAATGCTCCTGCCACCTTCGAACGCCTGATGGAGACAGTGGTAAAAGGACTTTCTTATGAGGCCTGTCTGGTGTATTTGGACGATATTATCATTGTGGGGCGCACCTTTGAAGACCATCTACGAAACATCCGAAAGGTGCTAGAGAAACTCAGAATGGCTAACCTCAAATTGAATCCAGGCAAGTGTAACTTGTTCCGTCGTGAAGTGAGCTACCTCGGCCATATTATCTCTGCCGAAGGCGTGAGAACTGATCCTGAGAAGATCTCTGCAGTCGAGAACTGGAGTCGCCCTGAAAATGTACACCAACTACGAAGTTTCTTGGGGTTATGCACTTACTACAGGAAGTTTGTCAAGGGTTTCTCAAATATTGCTAGACCACTCCACAAGCTGACGGAAGCCAAACAGAAGTTCCTGTGGACAGATGAATGTGAAAATGCGTTCAAGCGACTTAAAGAGGCCTTAACATCATCGCCTATCTTGACATATCCACAGTCCGACAGACAGTTCATACTTGATACAGATGCCAGCCATGAGAGTGTCGGTGCTGTTCTGTCGCAGGAAATTGATGGTCAAGAACATGTCATTGCCTATTGGAGTAAATGCCTGTCTAAACCGGAGCGAAATTACTGTACCACCAGGAAAGAGCTACTCGCCATCGTAAAAGCCATAGAACATTTCCATCATTATCTGTATGGCAGAAGATTCCTGCTCCGGACTGACCATGCATCTTTAACGTGGTTGCTCCAGTTCAGGAACCCGGAAGGACAGATTGCCAGGTGGATACAACGCCTGCAGGAATATGACTTCGAGATACGTCATCGTAAAGGGACTCTACATGGTAATGCAGATGCCTTGTCACGGAAGCCCTGCTCGGAAAGCTGCAAGTACTGCTCTAGAGCCGAACAGAAATACCTGCCGATAAATCCGGTTGCCTGCCAAGTTACTGTCTCAACACCATCAGATCAAGATCCCGATCCATGGAGTGACGAAGAACTTAGAAAAGCCCAGTTGGAAGATCCTGACATAAAGCCAATATTACAGCTGAAGGAAACGACCAGCAACAGACCTATCTGGCAGGACATTTCCAGATTTAGTCCCATTACGAAAAGTTATTGGGCACTTTGGGACTCTCTTCATATCAGAAACGGCGTATTATACAGAAAGTGGGAATCTGATGATGGGAAAAGCTTCAGATGGCAGATTTTATTACCAATATCAAAAATTCCAGCTGTTTTAGAACAACTGCATAGTAGCTCTACCGGAGGCCATTTTGGGGTAATGAAGACTCTGCAGAAAGTTCGGGAACGTTTCTACTGGTGCAAGGCAAAGGAGGATGTGGAGAAATGGTGTAAATCCTGTGATGCGTGTGCGGCACGTAAAGGCCCGCAGAAACGAAGTCGAGGAAGACTGCAACGGTATAACGTGGGAGCACCATTTGAACGGATTGCAATCGACATCTTGGGTCCTTTGCCACGGACCTCCAGTGGAAATAAATACATCCTCGTCGTGATGGACTATTTCACCAAGTGGCCTGAGGCATATCCCATTCCCAATCAAGAGGCATGCACAGTCGCAGAGGTCCTAGTGCAGCAATGGGTGTCAAGGTACGGCACGCCCCTACAACTTCATACCGACCAAGGTAGGAACTTTACCTCTGATGTTTTCAAAGGACTGTGTCAACTGCTCGGCATAGACAAAACCCGGACAACACCCTTACATCCCCAGTCGGACGGCATGGTCGAGAGGTTCAATCGTACCATCCTAAATAACCTCTCTCTGCTAGTATCAAGGAACCAGCAAGATTGGGACTTGAAGTTGCCATTGTTCCTGCTGGCTTATCGAAGTGCTGTCCATGAAACCACCGGCTATACTCCAGCCCAGATGCTGTTTGGACGTGAACTTCGTCTCCCCTGTGATCTCCTGTTTGGTTGTCCACCCGATGCGCCTTCATCGCCCGAGGAGTACATCCAAGATCTCCAGGCACGATTTGAGGACGTACACAACTTTGCTCGGGAGCGGATTAACATGGCAACGGAGAAAATGAAGACAAGGTACGATCTAAAGGCTACACAACATGAGTTCCAGGAAGGAGAGAAGGTCTGGTTGTGGAATCCTGTTCGTCGAAAAGGACTCTCTCCCAAGTTACAGTGCAACTGGGACGGACCATACACAGTCTTAAAAAGGCTGAATGATGTAGTGGTGCGGATCACTAAAACACCTTCATCAAAACCGAAGGTGGTGCACTATAATAGGCTAGCCAAGTACCACAAGTAACGGTAAAATTAAAATTTAAAATGTAAATACTTGTAAAATTTGCGCATGCGCACTGTAAATATTTGTATATAAATATTTGTACATATTTGTGAATTTTGTAAATATTTCCCACTTAATTTATATTTCTATGTTATCTTTATGTGCAACTTAGTTTTTGTGTTTTAGATTGTGTAAATTTGTTTAGTTTCGCCTCTTGACCAAGGGTTGCACTGCCCGGGACGTGCAGTCCTTGGGAGGGGGGCAGTGTTACGAAATTGTAAATAATTGTGTTTATTTTTGTATAAATTCTTTCAAAGAGGCTTAGTAAGTTGATAAAGTGCTAATTTTGTGCATTTCTAGTCGTTTTAGCGTTGAAATAGCCTTATTTTCCCTTAAAAACGCATTAAAAAGCCCCAGTAATGCACGTAATGGATTTGGCGCCAAATTTGGCGACTTTTTCCCACCTTGGCGATTTTTTTGGCGACCTTGGCGAGAAAATCCTTATATGGGATATACCAAATATGGAAGCTGTAAGTTGATTGGTTGACCACTTTCTAGAGTTTTCTCGAAAAATCTGGGCTCCATGGAACAGCATATAAGGAGCGCTTCCTCGCCAAGGGCAGTCAGTTCAGTTCAGATCTCAGTCAGCTTCGCTAATGCTTGCATTGCTCTTGAGCCTCTTTGAGAGAGACTTGCTTCAAGTGTTATTGTTATACAGTTTGTACTGTGGATTTTCTATTGACAGCTGTTGTTTAAGCTGTGTTTACTGTTTGAATTGAAGCTGATACTTGGTTTATAGACCAGTATTTTTCTGGAACTTTCTGTGAATAAATTACTGAATTTTTGTACGTTTGGCCTTTCATTCTCAGACAACTCACGAACCCCCAAGTACGCAACATTATTAAGATGTCTTATTTTTGGGGATCGTTCTTATCGGTTCGTCCCAGACCCATTGTGCAGTACTAGTGCGACATATTTAAAACTTAACCAACCAGCTAACTAACCAACTTACTTTTTGAGGGGGGGAAAAAAAGTAGTTTTATGAAGTGAAAACACCTTGTTATTAAGGGATTGCATTCGCATGACGTCATTAGTGGTATAAGGCTGGTCCCACCAAATCTTAAGCCCAGGTTCCGCCTACCATTTACTATTTATTAAAGTTATTTTCTGAAAATTTTCCACGCAAAAATGTTCAAAACACAGAAATCGAATTTTACTTGGTTTAAAATCTTGTTTCTCAAAGGTATTTAAAAATACCTTTATATTAAACCATTTTATTTTATTTTATTGAAATTTCGACAATTACGTTCCTTATTTATTTATTTATATATATATTTATTTTTGAGAAAGCTGATATGTTTTTGTTTGGATTCAGTTCCATCACTTCTTCTTAAACAACTGTAAAAAACTTGTTAAAACTTGAAAATATTGCTAAACTAAACAGAATTACAACAGCATTGAGACCAATTTCTCATAGGATAATATTGGCACCATCCGTGATTGGCACTCAAGAGGTAAATACCGCCAGAGGCGTGGCTTTTGTCGATCTTGGCACTCCTCCGCCCATTTAAGCACTGGCTGGCAAAACAAGGTTGTTTTCTTTGTTTAATATTAATTTCTTGATGGTTTTATTTACATTTGGATAGAAATTAAAATTTTGTTAATTAGTTGTGTGGCATACTCATCGTTACAAGAAGAAGAGTATTATTAGTTTTTCGATTTCCGAAAGGAGAAAACCGCTAGAAATTACGGATAATCGAAATAAAAAAAGAAAATTGTAGATCTACTATGATTTTTGGAAGACATTTTCAGACAAATAACAATTTCATATTTTGATAATATTAAATCATACAGTATAATAATTGAAAAATTAATTCTCCGTAAAAATCTTTTGAAGATTATTTTCCTCAAATTTAAAACAATAAATCAAAAACATTTTAGATTTACTATTTGTGATTGCCCATCTCAAAAAAAAAAAAAAAAAAAAAAAATAACTGCATATATATGTGTGTGTGTAGGATATGTCCTATGTAGCTTTATTATATTACAATAAAATTCTGTATATTTTGAGAATGATAATAATTAGTAAATTGTATCTGCATTTAATTATATAGTAATAATATCTAACATAAGTATCAGTAATACCGTAATAGCATAATGAAAATTTTAAGTTAAAAATTTGCACTCTTAATGGATATAAAATTATTTTTGCTGGCTTTATATTTAAAATGTAATAAGGGTAATAATTTCCTAATAAATAAATAAAAACTAATAGTAATTTTTTTAAAAATACATAAACATTTTTTTTTTTTTTTTTTTTTAAGAAAAGGTTAAAAAAAATTGTAGATTGTTAAATAAGGATAAAAATAAACACATTTACACACGCAAAAAAAAAAAAAAAAAAAAAAAAAAAAAAAAATCCCTTTTCGGTAAGCTTTTAAAGGCAAAGGTAGATTCCTTTACGTTAATGTTATAAAAGTAAAGAAATATTACATATGCATTAACATATACCTAGCCAATGGCTTTGTTCCCACACATTGCATTATTTACGTCGATATTCTATTTTTAAGAAATTTAATTATCAACTACTATTATTCATTCTACTTAAAATTTTAAGCTAGATTTATTGGTCAGTAAATGTTTCAATTTTATAAAATCCAAGCTCATAATCATTCAACAAATAGAAGCCATGAACATATACAATTTGGAGACAAAACTTGCGACTTAGCAATGAAATTTGTGATTTCGCGGCAAAATTTGGTAGTTGACGACGGAATTTTTTACTTGGCGTCGGAATTAGTTATTTGATGACAAAATTTGGCGGGCTTGGCGATGAAAAATGGCTCCTTTGGTGTGATTATATTTTCTTCCCAAACAAAAAACTCATATCTCTTCACAGACCAATATCTTGTTTCCACAAGATAAAAAGTCAAAGGAAGCTGTAACGTATTACTCTCAATTTCAATCGTAAATTTAAATTCTTGCGTAAACCGGTGTTCTAAACCAGGCCTGTCCAACCCAAAACACTTGGTGGGCCGCATTGGAAATCTATTTTATTCATTCGGGCCGCACCGTATGTACAGTCATAAAAAAAAGCCCCCCCCCCCCATCCTCCCTTCCCGTCTAATTTCGCAGTAAATTAGTGTACAGACATGCGGCTGGTGCTGATCGATTAGTAATAAGGCTTAGTTTAGAACGGTTTAGTTAGATTTTACTTAAGGGGTGTCTACATATTAAAACTCGCATCAATTTCATTTTTTTCAAAGACGACCCCTAATTTCGACAAGCTTTTTTAATTATTTGGATCAATTCAGCCCAGAAAATTGTATAGATTATATGTTTCTCTCAATTTTTACAAAGTTATAATTTGTAAAAATATAGAGATGCTAAAGTTAAATGAATGTAATAAACATTAATTTATGACTTCCTCAAAAATTAATATATTAATTTTTTATTTTTTTTTTAAACGTTAGAATGAAGTAACCCAAATATATTCCATGCATGTTTTTGATTAAAAAACATTTTTTGAATTATGAAAATAATTAATAAATTCCTATTTCAAACAATTATGAGTTGTGAATTACATTAATTTTTGCACGAATAGAATAGGCACCATCAAAGATACAGGTTTCTAAATTTACAGTTCATTCCTTTCGCAGGGATGGAACACGGGCGCAGAATTCATACCACTATCAATGTAAGAAAATTTTCTACTACTTAAATCAACGTTATTATAGGTAGAGAAATTTCTTAAACAGATTCCGGTATGAATACTGCGCCCGTGTTCCATCCCTGCTATCGTTATTTTTCAAATTATACTGATATTTCAATTTTTATTGCTCTTAAGGGACTATTATTCAAGTAAGTTTAGACCTACACACCATTTCTTAATTAGCATTACTTTATTTTATATTTAAAATTGTTATACTTCTTTTTCGATTATTATCTGAATGAATATAATACTTTTCTGTGTGGTATCTTAATTTAAGTCAGTACCCGCAGCGGTCCTATATTTTCACGTTTGTTTTAATATTTTAATACCACTATTTTTTAAACATTTTTTTGTCAAGATTTTAAAGCTAAAGCAACATGTAAAAGTATAATGATTGATTAAAGTGGGGTGAAAATAATAAAATGCACGTAAAAATATAGGACTGTTGCGGGCACTGTTAATTCTTTTAAATATAGAGATTTACCCCTGATCAATTTTTGCTTGTAACTCTATGAAGGCTTCATATAAAAGAATATAAACTGTACGTTTTTCCGAACCGCCTTAACCTCAGAAATTGGAATATGTTGTCAAAAATGATTGTTACTATACGAAAAAGAAAAAAGTGTGCAAGTTTTAATATGTAGATGACATCCTAAACAAAATTTAGCAATTAAGAAATAGATGTATTACTAATTGTTAGGCATCAGCTGCAGGTTTCTATGATAATTTACGACGAAATTAAACGGGGAAGAAAATTATTATTATTATTATTATTTTATGACTGTACATATGCGCATATGCATATACTTTTGAGTATATGATTCATGTATGTATATACTTATTTCGGGGATGGACAGGGTGAAAATTCGGACATAATACATTAATTTAAATTACTTTCATTCATAAATTAACAATAGAATCGCGAAAAATTTATGGCTATGTATTAAAACTATAATAAAAAGAATGAATAATGAATCTAATGATATTTCATTAAAACAGTTCTTTCGTTGAAAGGTATTTTCACTTCGAAAAGTCAGAACGTATTTATTAATTTTTTATCCGTTAACCAAAGCTGCCAAACTTTAAATATCGTTAGTCTCCTCGCGGGCCGCAAGAAACCACGCGGTGGGCCGCATGCGGCCCGCGGCAAGCTTTAAGCAATTAAAGTTATCGAAAAAGTTTAAATACAAAAATTGTTCTTTAGGGCAAGGCGGTAATTCGCCTGATTTAAAGTATTTTCCTATTTTCAATATTAAAGAAATTGTGGGCAAATGAAAATTTCCACCCCCCACCATTTCCACCCCCTTTGAGCTGGATACCCCATCTACGAACTCGACCGAAATTTTTACTGTCCTGACAATATATCCCCAGCTGGTTAAATTTAAATAAAAATTACACCAGTTATCGTGTTCACAACTTAACATGGGAAAAAGCGTTATACATGCACGCACACACACATATATATATATACCTATATAATTTGAATAATTTAATTCCTTTACAACACTCAGCAAATGAAAGATAGATGAAAATACCAACATATGAAATTTTAATTTAGATGTATTTCGAATAAATTATTGTCACGATGATAATTTAATTTTATTACACTGAGTAGTAAAAACATGTTAAAGTACTTACGCAGAAGAGAAATGACACACTTAACTCATAAACCTAACGATGAGATAAGTTGCAAATCCATTAATCCAATAGAAACATTCATCAAATAATAGTAATGGAAAGAGATAAATTAACCAAAAGGATCTGTTAAAAGAAAAGAGAATTCATGAAATGAAAAATAGAATTTTAAATGCTGAAAAACAGAAATGATCATTCATCAGGAAACTTGCATCTCTGTCAGCATATGCAAGATTTCGGATCGCTGTATAGCTAATTCAAGCAATATACAACCCAAGTTTCTATCTTGCAACAAAACAAAGTAAAAAAAGGAAATTAGATTAAACAGTAACAGAACCAGAATTCAAAAAATGGAATAAGTATTTTTGATAAGTCCACATGTAACCGATTCCAAACAGAAATAGTAGAAATAAACAGGTTGCCATAACGAACAAACTGAAAAGAAATGATTAAAAGTAAAGAAACGATTAATCGAACTAGTTGCTTCTGAAATGAAATAAATGAAAGCATTAAGTATTATTATAAAATAAATTAAAAGACCTTACTTAGGCTTCATCATCTTCTGCAAGAAGCTTTTCGTGGGGGATCCTCCCCCTTTTTCAATTGCAAACTGTTCGTGTGGGTCTTGGCTATTTATAGCTTTGCTTCGTTCTTCTAATAGGTAGCGCCACTGCGGATCTATTTTGGCGGACTTGTGGTCAGTAATGGCGACATTATCACTTATTATCTCGATACTCTCTCTGTAAAACGCATGGTTATTGTAATTGGCCAATTTTTCAACATCATTAAATTTAATATCTATTTTATTTTCGTAATATGTTCGAGCAAGCACGGTAGTAAATCGGGCAAATTTAATATCATTTTCATGTTCTTTGAGTCGTGTTTTAATTTTTATTTTTGTAACTCCTATGTAACTTCCGGTATTTTAAATACGGAAATCACATAATTAAAATACCGGAAGTTACATAGGAGTTACAAAAATAAAAATAAAAACACGCCTCAAAGAACATGAAAATGATATTAAATTTGCCCGATTTACTACCGCGCTTGCTCGGACATATTACGAAAATAAAATAGATATTAAATTTAATGACGTTGAAAAATTGGCCAATTACAGTAACCATACTTACGCGTTTTACAGAGAGAGTATCGAGATAATTAGTGATAATGTCGCCATTAATAACCACGAGTCCGCCAAAATAGATCCGTAGTGGCGCTACCTATTAGAAGAACGAAGTTAAGCTATAAATAGCCAAGGCCCACACGAACAGTTTGCAATTGAAAAAGGGGAAGGATCCTTCCACGAAAAGCTTCTTGCAGAAGATGATGAAGCCTAAGTAAGGTCTTTTAATTTATTTTATAATTATGTTGTGCTTCATTTTAAAATTTAAATAAGTCATTAAGTATTAGTTATTATATATATGTGACGTATTTAATTACTTGATTAAAGAGAGATGACAGACGCAGCACACAATGACGACTAGACTGTCTTTCAAGGAAACATCTTTATTGCTTCAGATTTCTAAGTCGGGACAGGGGAAGGCGAATGGAGTCTGAATTCCGACGCTCTGCCGATCCGCGCCGGATCGGCAGAGCCGCGCCCGGACCTCGGGCCGCCGAATTCGTTGGGGAAGGCTTGTAAGACTTACTTAATTTCAGAGGAAGGGCAGCGTGGAAATGTTTAACAAGTCAAATTCGCGGCAAGAAGTCTCCGTTTGTTTAATGTTTGGCCTTTTATACCTCATTTTCTGAGCTGGTGATTGGTTCATTAGATCGTCTGGGCTCTTAAAAGGAATTTCTGGGATTAATTAATATGCAACTCAATGCAGCAACGCTTGCAAATTGCACTGTCGTCAGCGAATTTCGACTTATAATTTCGTTCCTTTTCTGATTTCTCAGTTATAAAGTCTTCTGCTAGAAAACAAACTTTAAAGGGGCAATTACGAATTATTCGCGATTATAATTTCGATTAGCGATTTTCACACTTTTAAATTGGTTTTAAATTATTAAAAAACCCATTTATTTTTTATCCCTTTCATATATATATAAATAAACTTTTGAACGGAGGGTGGTTTTGGGTTCTAGGGGTCATGATCGGTGAAGAGATATGAAGAAACTTTTCAGAAGTAGTGTCATATGAGAACCATTAAGCAATTAACAATTATTGAGAACAATTAAGCTCCCACCCACAAAATTGCGGAATTTTTCGTAGAAAATAACAGTTCACACTTTTGATGGCCGCCAAAATTTTTTAAATGAAAAAAAAAAAAAATTATCAGAGAACGTTGGGGGGAAGATTTGATTATAATTTAACTAATTTTCATAGTTTTTTATTTTCAGATAATTTCCGGCCGAGTTATGGTGAACACCGCAAATTGTTTTTTTCCCAAGACGTTCTGGGGGAAGCTCTGTTACCGGCTTATGATTCAATAATTCTGCATGAAAAAATTACACAACATTGTCAAAAGTATGCTCAATAATGTACAAAAGGTTCGAATGAAATTGCTCAATCCATATTTGAGAAAAAAAATCGCAAAAAAGTGTTTTTTTTTTTTTTTTTTTTTTTACGCTGAAACCCTTACCCCGCCCTTAACAGTGACAGTGACAGTGACACCAGGCCATGCCCGAAGCTCACGCCTTTTCGCGGTTTTGCCGTCGATGGTTGTCCACCTTCAGTTCATAATGTTATTTTGACTTCTTTTTACAATATTCGCTTGATTGCATTGATCTAATTACGTTCAAATATTAAAAAAAAAAAAAAAAAAAAACCTTGACTGATATACTCTAAAAAATTTCAAAGCAGTATTATTGCTATTCTCTGACTGAAATTTTATTTTAACTGAAAAAAAAAAAAAAAAGTGGTTAGTAAATTATTTGATACTTGAAGAATCTATAACTCTGTATATGATTTAATGAATATCAGTAATAAAATCTATAAAATCTAAAGTGTTTTTCCAATTCCTTACTGGTATAACAAAACAAACAATAAATATTGCTTTCAAGCTAACAACCAAAAATTTAGCTAACCCCCCCCCCCCCCCAAAAAAAAAAAAAAAAAAAAAAAAAAATTCTCCTAGAAAAAAGAGGCACAATCTATTAGTTCTGTTGTATATAATGCTAATGCGGTAGTGTAAAGTATATACAAAATAAAAAATAATTTTGAAACTAAGCTTCGTTGTAATATTGGAGATTGCAAACACTCAATTTCTGAGAGTTTTTTTTTTTTTTTAAATTAAATTTTAGGTTTTATACACTACCTTTTCATAAATGACTGGACACTTTCGATTTCAGACACTTCTTAAAATATCTCAAAAAGTGCTTCAAGAATCATTTTGAAACTTCAGGAGTGTAAAAAACATGTTATACCTCGTGTAAAGTTTTACGCCAAAAGTGAAAGGGGGACCAGTAAAAAATTAAAGAAAAAATGAAAGTGTTTGGCATCACCCTGTAAAAAGTAATGCTTGAAATGCTATCGGGCTGTAGCATGCGATTATGGGACTCTTTCTCATTATCTGTTTAAATTTTTATGCCTCTATCGCATATAATAAGGGAAATATAAAGGTTTCTTTAAAAAATTGCAAAAAACATTTTCACTTTTTTAGCTATAACACGCAAGGTATTAAACCCAGTGCAAAGCTATTTTCAGGAAACTCGACATACAATATTAGACGCAGCATACTGCAATCAGAATGAAAAAATATTAAATATTTAATGAAACATGAGTATTTTTACTGAATAATTTCTAACTGCACATATACGTAAGATTTAGCGAAATTTCATTTGCATAATTTGCATACTTATATAAAATCCCAAACGAGTATCGTGTAAACTCAAAAAGTTCTACGCCATAGAATGAACTGCTATTCAGTTTCTCTCTAAAAAAAGCTGAACTATAAAGGGTTTTACTCACATTTTTATTTTGATTCAGTGAATGGTAATACAGTTTTCTGTGATTGTAAATAAATATTGAGAAAACCCCCTTATCAATTTCTCATTTTTGGGAACAGCTGGAATTCAGTTTATTCCATGGTGTAGAATTTTTTGAGTTTACACGATACTTGTTTGGGGTTTTTATATAAGTAGCTACATTTGGCTATTGAATTATGCAAATGAAATTTCGATAAATCTTACGCATGCGCAGTTAGAAATTATTTAGTAAAAATACTCACATTTCATTAGCTATTTAATATTTTTTAATTCTGATTACAGTATGCTGTGTCTAATGTTGTATGACCAGTTTCCTGAAAATAGCTTTGCACTGGGTCTAATACCTTGCGTGTTACTGTTATAGCTAAAAAAGGTGAAAATGTTTTTTGCAATTTCTTAAAGAAACCTTTATATCTCCCTGATTATATGCGGTAGAGACATAAAAATTTAAACAGATAATGAGAAAGAGTCCCATATCCACGTGCTACAGCCCGATGGCATTTCAAGTATTACTTTTTACAGGGTGATGTCAAACACTTCCATCATTCTTTAATTTTTTACTGGTCCTTCTTTCACTTTTGACGCAAAACTTTAACTGAAGTATACATACGTGTAGTGAAGTATGTGAAGTACATATAAGTAATATAACATATTTTTTACACTCTTGAAGTTTCAAGATAATTTGTTCAGTACTTTATGAGCTATTTTAAAAAACGTCTGAAATCGAAAGTGTCCGGTCATTTATGGAAAAAGTTGTGTACTTGAAAGCAACGTCTGTTGTGTATTTTACAATACTGGTGTTGAATTGTTGAAACACTTTATTTTTCATGGATTTTATTATTAATATTAATAGTATTAATAGTATTAATATTCATCTAATCATAGAAGTACGGATTCTTCGAATAATACCAGATAATTTTCTGACCGCCTGTTTTACCTTTTCTTTATTCATCAGAAGAAAGTTTGAGTTCCGAAAAAAGTTCCGGCCTCGGGTTTTTGATGTATTTACACGTTTTGCGATATCTAAAACACGATTTGGTCTTGTTCAGAAAAGTCTGACTCTGTGCGTGTGTGAAAAAATTTTGTCTTAACTGTATCTCAGAAGTACTGCACAGGATTTTATACAAATTCATACATAGTTTCACTTTGACATAAATTAGTGCGTACTAATTTTTGTTAAAAATCGTCCAATAAGTGGCGTAGTCATCTCGTTTTCCAAAAAATTTAATATGGCAGTACAGGACATGATTTTGTATAAATGTGCATAAGGAGAATTATTTTTAACGAATTATTTTAAAATAAAAATTATTTATTTAAAATAGTGATAGTCGTTTTTTTTTTTTTTTTTTTTTTTTTTTTTTTGTATACGTAGGAGAATAAACTACCGTAAATTTTTAATATGGTTACTTTTTAAAAGAACTCGCAAATACCTTTGAAACGAATGGTTGAATCATCGATCTGTGATAATTTAAAATAAAGTTATCGATTTTATTTTTTTAATTTTTAATAAAACAGAATAAGAACAAAAATAATAACTCGGTTTTTAAGATGTCATTTGTAGAGTATAAAACTGACTTTTTTTAGATATTCAGTGTTATACTTCTCTAGAATGAAAATCGTCTGCATTCGTCAAGAAAGATAATTTTGATAAATAATAATTTTAATAAATAATTTATACTAACTGAATTGGTATAGGAAAACATAGAAAAAGGTCTTGTGATGGCCAAACAAAACACAGTAGTTTTTCCTTCTTTTTTTCCCCCCAGTTAAAATCCGATTTTAATTTGATGGCGGCTGTAATGCTATTTTGAAGATTTTTTAACAGAGGAGATATTATTATGTCTTATATAAAACTTATATAATTAAATCATTGCCGTAACTAATATTAAGTAAAATTGTTCGTCCTGCCTGTTTTCCATGGATTTGCATGTTTTGAGAGATAAAAATACATTTTGACAATTTTTAGAAAATGTCTGTCTGTGTATGACAAAACTTTTGTGGCAACTCCAACTCAAGAATTAGTGCTCAGAATTTCTATGGACAAATTTCTGTGGAGTTGCACCTCGACATAAATTAATACCTATCAAGATTCGGTGTAAAACGCCCGACAGATGGCGTTGTCATCCCATTTTTTTTCTAAATATTTAATATGGCAGTATAGGACAATATTTGTCTAAATGGGAATTATTTGAAATGAGAATTATTTTTAACTTTTCATTGTGTAATTAATATACAATAGTAATTGTCAACCAAGAAGATATTTTTGTATCTGTAGGGGCATCGCTTTTTTCCTGGGTGTGAGGGGAGAAGTACCTCCCGGAGTGTAAATTTTTAATATGGTTATCTTTCAAAAGAACCCTTCAATAATTTTAAAACGAACGTTTGAACTATAGATCTGTAGTAATTTTGAGGTCTCCTGAATTCATTTTTGTTATTTTTACGGTGATGCATGTATGTGCGCGTGGTGTGTATGTATGCATATATGCATATGAATGAACACAATAAAGTCTAAACACTTTGATCGATTGAGCTGAAAGTTGATGAGTATGTTATAGCTCACCGTTGTACGAACTGTGCAGATTTTGATGCAAACTCTAACTATTTAAAGTGCATTAGCGTCTAAACATTTCATTCGATTGAGCTAAAAGTTGGTAGGTATGTTATGGGCCACCGTCTATACAGACAAATAATTTCTGTATATCACAAAGACCACACAAGATAGCAAAGATTCACAAGATCTGTACAGAACTGTATAGGTATTGATGAGTTTAGCACACACACACACACACACATACAGGGACACAAAGAAAAATTGTTTATCTTTAAGTCTTATGGACTCAAATTATTTAAAGTGCATTAGCGACTAACAGCCTTATTTGATTGAATTAAAAGTTTGTGAGTTTGTTATAGATCACTTTCATACGATTCGTACAAATTTCGATGAGTGTAAGGAGTTTTAGTTGTTTTAGAGGGACATTAAGAAAGAGATTCTTCATCATTAGGGCCAATGGATTGGCAGCGACATAAATCAAGGTCCAGCCAAACATAAACTCATATTGAATTCCGTCCATTGGTTCGTGAAATACATAGTGTCCACAAAATTTTGAATACATACATAAAGAACCACAGAAAAACAGACATTTTCTAAAAATCGCCAAATCAAGTTCTAGACATCTTAAAACGTTTAAATCAATCGAAAACCATGGGTCAAACATTTTCACAAATTCAATGCTTTTTTTTTTGTACATATAGAAGAGAGAGTGTTGATACAGTCCCCTCGTTAAAATTTACCGATGTATAATCTACCATTTTTTATAATTAAGACTTTTAAAATAGCATATTATTTCTTTTTCTTTAAAAAACAAACTTTTTCAACAAAATATTTAAGGCATAATGGTAAAAACTAGAGCAAGCACCGCAATATTCTTATTTTTTACATGCATTTTATTACTTTGTCACCACTATTTCATGAAAATAGTTTTTACAATAATGTTAAAGCATTAAAATCTGCAAGAAAAAAAAAAACTCTTTTTACAAATAGCGGTGACAAAATAATAAAGCTGGCGTAAAAAAAGTCCGTCAATTGCGGCCTCTGCTGAAGCTGGAAACTCGAAACCCCGTTTTTCTGTCATTTTGGGGGACCATCTTAAATTTAACAAAGGTAGTTTTTGTTCACTTCTTGAGCCTTTTCAGGTTCTGTTGATAATAATAATAATAATAATAATAATAATAATATATATATATATATATATACATATATACATTAAATCAATATAAAAACTGGAAAATTAATAAAAATTACAATTCTCTACCGATTGCATGTGGCAACAGAGTAGCATTGCCTTAAATGTCTAAATAAATTCTATTTTATAGTCTACAGACATCTTAGATTTTTTTTATTTTATTTTATTTTATTTATTTATTTATTTATTTTTTTTAACAACTGGGAGAAAAAAAAAAAAACCTGGAGTGACTCTATTGGATTTTCGTATCATATAATAAATTCTTCATTTAAATAAATTTAGATGAGAAAAGTCTTTAAATCAACAAAAGGAAAATCATAATATTGTGTTTGAATATTTTCCTTATAAACAAATAGTTTGAAGATGCTAAAAATGTACCAACAACAAATTTCGTCTATAATATTAATTTATGTGAGTACTTTTGAGTGTTAATGTATGCGGACTATTATTTCGATTTTAATAAAAAAAAAAACTTCAAGTAGCACCGCTATAATATAGATTTAGAATAACGGGTTTGGACTTTCTGCTAATTGTATTTGTTTTTTTAATTTACGCCGATTACGGTCTTACAGAGAGACACATAGACACGTATATATCCACACACACATAGACCAAACCTTGATTTTCAGATTTAGGAGACTGCAAAACGTGTGAATATATCAAGAATTCAGTTTCAAAAATTTGACCCAAGAAAATACACCTTCTCTTCCATACATGGGTAAGGGAAAAAAAAAGATTTAGTTCAAATTGGCTACACTATTTACATAAAGTAATAATGTTTAATTTATTATTATTATTATTATTATTATTAAGTGCGCTGTAAGGTTAGGAGAAATTTTACTCCATATGTATTGTGTAACAACTTCAATTTTCATGCAAATAAAAAAAATGTCAATGTGTAATATTTTTATATGACATTATGTACAAATTTTGAGATTTTAATCTGAATTCTGTTAAATCACTTTTGAATATAAAATTTGTAGGATTAAATTTTTGTTTCCATGTGATTAAAATTTAAAACCTTTTCTCAAATGAAAGGGAAGCTCAAAATGATACCCAGACTATCTTAGCTTCAGTGGTTAACCATTCTCTGATTATTATTATTATTATTAATATTATTCGAAGCATCATAGTTATATTTAATATTAAAAATAATGAAGTTGATGATGCAAAAATCTATATTTCTTCAATTTAATACCCAATTTAAATAAATGGTTTAAATACATAACATTTTCTTCCTTCCTGGAATAACGAATAGTTTCCTAAATTTTAAGTTCTTTCACCAATAAATAGATGGCGCTGCTTAATACTAAAGCAGAAATTTTGATAAATGTATGTTTTCACGTTTTCAAACAATTTTAGCGGGCTTTTCCTTTTTAAAGTCCATCATAAGCATGAAAATATTTAATTTTATGTGGCATTTGAAAATTTATTGAACGCATAATAAATTTTATTGATCAGATATTTTTCTTATTTTCATTGACATAGTTAAAATATCAACTAAAAAGAAGTTAAAAAAAAAAAAAAAAAAAAAAAGAGAGAGAGAGAGAGAGAGAGAGAGAGAGAGAGATTTTATAATTAAAAATAACATTTGAAAAAGTGTTGAAGCTTTAAATTATTTAGAACAAAAAAATACTCTTAAAAAATGGTATACATTAGTTTTTAAAAATAATATATCGGTATATTATTACAGTAGAACTTGGATAATTCGAAGTTGAAGGGACCAGAGAAAAATTCGAAATATCGAAAAATTCGAATTACATATACTATTTTGTCAAAAAAATAGATAAATTAAAAAATTAAAACTCTATGATCAAAGATTTAACACATGAACTTTATGTCTAAGAATACTTCTACATCCCCCTCCCATTAAATCAATATTTTTTTACGAGCTTAATTATTCAACACTTTTTAAAAAATAGTCAGATATTTTTTATTTCTTCTTTAAGTACAATCTTTGTGTCATAGCATATGACTTGATACAAAAAAAAAAAAAAAAAAAAAAAAAATCTAAATTAAATGTATATGCACCATATCTTCTGAAGCTAGGGGCTTCTCTTATATTTCCTTATCCTTCTTTTGAAAGACTTAAAATATATTGGCTGAGAAAAATCTCGGGAACAAATTTTACAGTAATATTTTAAAGGTAATCGTATGAAAATTTCGAATTATCCAAAATAGAATTCGAATTATCCACGATTTTTTAACATTATTTTAATACAAAATTCAAGGGACCGAGTAAAAAATTCGAATTATCCAGAATTTCGAATTAAACAAGTTCGAATTATTCAAGTTTCACTGTATTATTGTAGCTACATTCATAAAACATTTAAGATTATTATAATTGTTTAATTAATTATTTATTTACTTATATTTTTTTTTTTTCGAATTATTTAGAGACTTGCAGATTCTACAACTCTCTGAAATTTATTAATTTTAATTTTGAGTAATCCTGTGTATTATCTGTAAAATATGTACGTATCAAACAAAATATTTAAACTTAGCATAGCCCATAAATAATAATAATGTTAATAATAATGAAACAGCAACTTTAAATGCCCCTTTCCAATCATAACACTAATATATCATAATTCATAAAACGTTTAAGGTTATATTTCCCCCCGAATTATTTAGAGAAATGCAGATAACACAACTCTTTAGAACTTATTGATTTTAATTACGAGTAGTCTTGTATATTATCTACAAAATATATACATATCAAACAATATACGTTAACTTAGTATAGCAGCAAAATAAAGTAATAATAACAAACAAATAAATAAATTCAAGACTAAACTTCAAAACACTTGGAACCATTTCTAAACATTGTACTGATATGTGGGAATTCTTTCGTGTGTCCCTGTAAATAAAGGACAAATATTTTTCAGATCGTATTTTATGTGAAATATGTTTTTAAAGACTTTGTTTCAGCTTACTTTCTCTGTCATAAACCTTCTGCCGAATCCGGGATAAAAACAGAAAAAGGGGGAAAATAAATTAGAAATATCAATCCTATCGTTACAAGGTTGGTACCAAATGAAAGGGACAATTTTTCTGAATCCAGAGGTGTAAACAGTTTTTCGACACAACAATTAAATTTTTTAAAAATAACTAAAGTATGAAATTTAGGTGGAAACAACTTTTGTGCAACACGTAAAATAAATTAGAAATATCAGTCCTATCGTTACATATTTAGTACCAAATGAAAGGGGCGATTTTTCTCAATCCAGGTGTGCAAACAGTTTTGCGACACGGCCATTAGAATTAAAAAAATTAACAACAGTAGGAAATTTAGGTGGCAATATTTCATTTTAATTCTTTTCAGTCATTTTAAAAAGTACGCGACTCGTTACAAATTCGGTACCAAATGAAAGGTGCGATTTTTCTGAATCCAGGGGTGCAAACGGTTTTTCGACACGGCAATTAGATTTTTTAAATTAACTAAAGTATGAGATATAGGTGGCAACACTTTAATTTTAGTTTTTTCATACCTTTTAGTGTGAATAAAGCTAATAGAAAAAGTCTCTAATTTTTTTTGTTTTTAATTTAATTTTATTGTGTGTCTAAAGAAAGTATGTCAATTAAACTTTGCTTATCGCAGTCTAAACCTGTAAAACTGTGTCTACCAGATATTTCATCGATATTTGACTATTTTTGTATATTTCTGTACACGAACCATTAGCTCGATACAAACAAAAAGTTTCAAGTAGCGTCCCCATATGAGACAGATTTAGAATACCGAGCATGGCTATCCTCAACGAGATAAAGTAGAGTGATAAATGGTAACCCTTGAGAAGGTCCAAGATGAGTCATGTGACATGCTTTCCTTGCACATGCGTATTCGGTGGTTTCCTTGGTAACAGCTCATTTTCAGTACATTTCTATGGCAACGGTTTCAATGTTTTTGTTTACTTTACGTAGTTTAATATTCTTTTGTTCTAAACCATTTTGATTTTGATTTTACTTCTTTTTTATTTTGTGTAGTTGAACTTTAACCGACAAAATGCTTAAAAATAGTTGAAAAATTATTATTTGTTGTTAAATTTAGCTCTTTAAAAGTTTAAATTTTCTTTTATAAACACTTTTAAAGTTTGTTGAGAAACGACGAAAACAAAGGTATTTTATTATTTATTAAAATGTGAAATACGTGTAAAATTATTTTAAAAGCAATTTATTTCGGTCATAGGACTGTCATGTTACCTAATAATAATGATAATTTGTTGAACTGATATTTTAAATGCCAAAATAGCGATAAAGGGCCAAACACAGCAACCTATTCAAGCATGTCACGTGATTCATCTTGAACCACGGAAAGCTAATCCTTCATCCATTGAATCAGCACTCTAATTTATATATCTCGTTGGCTATCCTATTGATATTTATTCTTGAATTATGCTGCCACCAGACTCACAGAATGTCTGTTAAAAATCGGATTTTTGGAATCAGGGGACTTTAAACCGTCAAATTATAACAAAATTATGTTTTCGAAAATTAACTACGAAACAATACTTTCGCTGCGATATATGGGTAAAAGAAAGTAAAAAAAAAAAAAAAAAAAAAAAAAATCCTTCTGTCATTAAAACTTACTGAAATATTTTATCGACATATTCGCATATAAAAGAGTCTGGTGTGGAATGACACGACTTTCTTTTACACCGATTATTATAAAGACAGATTACAACTTCAGGTATAAAGTTACACGCACTGGTATATAAGTGTACATTAATACTTATATTACTAAAAATAATCTGGTGTGTCACTCACGTGACTTTCTCTTACCCTGTATTTCAATACCATAAAGATAGATCGCATAAGTTTTGAGATCAATAACGTAAGATAATAACGTTTAATGTACTTTAAAAGTAATCTAAAATTGGTTTAGGAATAGCTTTATTTGATATATAATTCTATGTGAGGGGGGGTTACCGCTCCCCTCAATCCCCCGTTCAACAATAGTACCTAAAGTTATTAAAAAAAAAGAAAAAAAAAATGCTGTTATTAATTCAGTTTTAAACTTGCCAATCTTGATAAAATTTTTAAGTGGCAACCTAATACGAACTTCAGAATATCAAATTCGAATTTCTTGCAGTTATTTGTTTTTAAGTTGTGATGATAACATATATACATACAGATTAACAGCTAAAAATTGGACTTTCGTAATCAAGGCACCTTAAAACGTGATATTATTAAAAAAAAAAAAAAAGTTCAAAATTGAACTTTAAAGAATATTTTCTTTACAGTATGGATATGAAAAAATAATTTTCCTTCCTGAGCAGTATTCGTCGACGTAGTAAAATGCAGCAAAGCACTTCCATCCATTACATTCAACAGAAAAGAATGCTTAGCTCAATTTTGAATAACCCTGTATATTGTCTGTAAACAATATGCACTATAAACGATATCGTGTATTTAAATTTAGTCTTCCTTGAAAAATATCTAACACACAATTGATTACAGTTCTAGCAATTTCCAAGTATAGCCCCGATATATCCAAATATTTTGGGTAGCCCTGTAAACGAAGGATGAATGGTTTCCATTCCACAATCTACACATAACGTGCTTTAATGCATAGAAAGATTTTTTTTTTCATTCCGTTTTCTTCAAGTTAGCGTATAGATGTTACATTGTTCTTACCCGAAATTTCCTCATAGGCATAATGCATTTGAATTCTCTTGGATGTACCTATACACAAACCATTTGTTTGACCTCAACGAAAATTTTAATGCAGAATCCATGTATTATACACATTTAGAAAACCGAGATTGGACTTTCTGATACTATTTGTTCTTGATATATGCTGATAACAGACAGACACACTCACAGACACAGACCGACCACTAAAAACATGATTTTCTTCTTAAGGGGACCTCATAGCGTATAAATATAACAAAAACTCAATTTTGGAAATTCGATCCAAACACAATACTTTCTCTATCATGTATATGGGTAAAAAAAAAAAAAGTAAAAAATGTTCATTCTGTTTTGTTTAAGGCAGCCTATAGATGTTAAACTGTACTTACCTAAAATTTTCCTTATAGACGTAATGTATTTGAATACTTCTGGGTGGCCCTGTACACGAATAATTTGCTTGATCTCAACCACAAGTTTAGTGAAGTATCCTTTTATGATGTACATTTGTAATACCGAGTTTGGACTTTCTGCTGCTATTTGTTCTTGAGATATGCTGTTAACAGACAGACACACACTCGTACCAACTGCTAAAAACATGATTTTCGTATTCAGAGGACCTCAAAACGTGTAAATATAACAAAAGCTCACTTTCGGAAATCTGACCAAAAGCAATACATTCTCTATCATATATATGGGTAAAAGAAGGTTAATAAATAAATAAATAAATAAAAATATAGCTATTATTAATTTTTAAAATTTAAGCTAAATATATTCAGACCAATTTAAGAAACACTACTTCTTGAAATTTACCAGTGATGGCCAAACTTTTCAAATGGTAACCACATATGATCTTCAAAATACCTAGTTCGAATTTCTTGCAAATATTTGTTTTTAAGATATGCTGATAAGATGGGATTTTAAAACACACAATTACTGAAAAAAAAAAAAAAAAAAAGTCATTGAAATTGTGAATACAGACTATTATTTTGTTTACAATAAGGACATGAGAAAATAGTTATCATTCCAAACTGGACTTGAAAAATATAGTAAAACACTTCCACCAATTGCATTTAATAGAAAAGAATGGGTTCATTTAATTTTGGGTAACCCTGCATATTGTCTATACATTATGTACACACCACATAGTGCATTAATATTTAGCATAGTATGAAAAACACTTAACACAATTTGAAATATACTTCCAGAAAATTCCAAGTATAATTCCAATATATGAATACTTTTGTGTGGCCCGTAAACGAAAAGTGAATTATTTTCATAACATTCTCTTATACTAAAAATGCGATTATGCCTATACAAAATGTATGTTAAATTTACTTGTTTAGTGCAAGCTGAAAGTGCTGAACTGTATCTACCAGTAATTTCGTCCATTAACGTAATATATTTGAATATTCTTGGATATACCTATACACGAACAATTTATATGATTGCAATAAAAAGTTTAAAACAGTATTTCTCTATTATACTAGATTTAAAATACTGACTTTGCACATCCTGCTAATATTTTGTTTTGAGTTACTCTGATAACAGACTCATACACAGACATATTCACAGACAGATAGGTAAATTGACAGGCAAACATACAGGCACACAAACAACCCACTAAAGATCCGAATTTTAGATTCAAGAGACCTAACAAAGTGTAAATCTAGCAAACATTCAATTTAAAAATATGCCCCCAAATAATACCTTCTCTATTATTATATAGGTAAAACAAAGTAAAAAAAATCTTTAGGTGTTTTTTATGGCAAACGAAGTTATACAACTTTATGCACTAATTTAATTTCTCTCCAAAAATTATTTCCTGTAGCAAAAATTTTCTTTGTTGATTATGCAGACGATAATTACAAAATTATAGATGTTAATAAACAGAATGCAGTGCAATATTTTACTACTAGATGAAACATATGTAAATAACTTACTTTAATCATTTCAAAAATATCATTCAAAAGTATGATAACATTTTCTATAAATTATTCAAAAAATTTAAATGCGCAGATATCACAGAATAGAGTTATCTCACTTTATACCTGAAATTTTAATTCATGTTCAAAAAATTTTTAGTGCAATTTTTCTCTATTTATTCTGCAATTATTATTAACTAGCAGGCTACGCCCGCTTCGCTGGTCACACTATAATTAAATGAATTTTCAAAAGAATTGGATCAGTATTTATTTTTTACATCACATTACAAATAAAAACTTTAAATAAATAAATAAATAAAATAAACACTGAAATCGCTTTAGATCTCGCTTCTTCGGGTACTCGTTACCTCTTTTTTCTACCCGTACTGCATCGGGTACAGTTCCCCACTGTCTATAGAAAGGTCTTTCCCGGGCACTTCAATCTGGGCATTTATCGACGACTTGTGGATTTTCTGTTATTTAAGAACTACGATTTTAAAGATGACTGTATCTCAGCATCTATTATATATTTTAGTTTTTGAACCATGTGTTTTATAGCCCCCGTTATTTACACTATATTACGATTTGATTCCGACCAGTGCAATAAAATAAAATAAAATAGTAGATTTTCTTTTAAAAGGAATTAAATACATGAAAAACGAATTTTAATCAGTTTATCCTTTCTACTCTAAACTACCATTTTTTTCACCCAATAAATATTATAAATAATAATAATAATTTAAAAAAAAAAAAAAAAAAAAAAAAAAAGATTTTTCTTTTAAAAGAATTAATTTGAAAAAAGTGAAAAATAAAAAGTTGCTATAGTATAAAATTTATACATAAACGTAACAATTTATTTCTATTGCATTACCATTTGATTTTCAATAAATATAATAATAATAAGGAAAAAAAAAAAAAGAAAGAAAATCGCCTTCAAATGAATGTATTAAATAAAAAATGAATTGCATAATAGCCGTTGCTAAGATACGCAGACGATAACAATCGAAGAATAAATTCATGAAAAATGAAACATTGAAGCCAATATTTAAAATCGAAAAACCGTTAATTTAAAAAATTCAAATTCGAAATTCGAAAAAATCTCGATGAGGTGCAAACCTGCAGGGTCCCAGGTACCTATATGCCAAAGTTGGAAGCTCTACGACCAGTAGTGTGAGCACCAGAGCGCAGACAGACACACACACACAGACACTTCTCTTTATTTATATAGATAGAAGATGAATTATGTTAATTATCATTGGTTATAATATAACCAATTTTAATCAATACAAAACTAATAAATGTTATCTAATGAACAAAATCCATGCGTATCATTATATGCATAATTACAGTTTAAATTATGGATTCATTACTCCAGAAAATTATTTTAAGTATATGCTTGTAAGTATATGCGTTTATAGTCACTGTTACAGTATACTATACTGATATATTAAATAACAAATTTTATCACATGTTTGTCATAATGGGGGGAATTCAAGGCTTCTCACTATATCCATTATATCCAAGACTCGTATATTACTAGTTGAGCAATGTGGGTTATCACTATGAGATAATTTAAGATTTAACACTAAGATTATAATTATTCTGGTTCTCCCAGAAATAATAACATTGGTGTATCTTCTCTGTTAAGTATGCATCTGGGCAATACTGTATTCTGACGGTTGAATCACTTCTCATAGTAAATATGGATGATGGCGTAATATATAAGGCTCAGATGGAACCATTATAGTAATGGAATGTTCCATCTAGTCTTGCTTATGGTATAGAGATCTGAGAAATATTATTAGTATATGTTGACAGAGCTAATGCGCTAGCAGACATAGATGAGGTAGGGTAAAATTCAAATTCAGAACTCTGTACAATTTGTGAGAACATGTTAATTCAAACTAGAAATCGATCTAGAAATATGCAAATATTAAATAAGATGCTTAAAGTTTGATTCATAGATGGCGTTGTGAAACGTTACCTGACGTTTTGGTGGAATATTGCTTTCATTTTACAGCTTTCCAAAAACTTGTAATTGATATTTATCACATTTTAAAGCGAAAGTTGCATATTTTGTGCGGGAATTTGAGGCGGGAATTGGGCGGAAATCTGAAGTCACAATTCACGATGTATTTTTAAAATTGCCAAATTTTTATTATTTTTAATTCTATTACGATAAAGTATACTTTAAGTGATTTGTCTGTATTAATGTCACAGAGAGGTAAAAATTGTTTATATGTAGAAATATCTGTGTAACTAGCGAAGCCGTTTAATTTAATTTAATTTTCTTACTAATAAAAATCTGCACCATCTCTGAATAATATTGGCTGTAGTTTATCTTAATATAAAATAATAATAATAATAAAGATCGGAATTTCAATTTTTGTAAATTAAGTCAAAAAAATAAAAGGTTATGTTTGGTAACTTTATCGGTCTGCGCTGACCAAAATAGTTGGATATAGGTGAAAATAATGGTTTACAATGTTATTTTATGTACACTTTTGTCAAAGAAGGCTAAAATATTAAATTTTTCGTTAACACTAGCATTTTTTTATTTACACGCTTTTAATTGTTATTTTTCGAATTATACAGTGTGAGGAAGGATTAAAAAATAAAGTATTATCCAACTTAACATCTGGTTTATTAAATTAAAATTTGCTATTTTTACTAAAATAAAAGATATGTATGATGTGTATACATTTCTGTAGGTTAACAGTTTCTAACAATTATAGATTTGTAAAGAGTATTTTGGATTTTTAGAATAAATTGAAGTGAGATCATTTCAGATATTTTAAACTTCAGTTGCATTCTTATTATCAGAATATTTTTTAACTTATTTTCAATGTATAATTCTGACAGACCTTAGCAAGTTGTTTACAGGCTCTTTTCATTGTATTATTTATAATTATTAAATGTTATTTTTAATATAATATTATGCTAATATATTAAAATTATAATATAAATTGATACCAAAGACTTAGATTTTAGAATACAGCAAAATTTCAGTATGTACACTAAGGGACAAAAAAAAAAAAAAAAAAAAAAAAAAAAAAGCCGCACTGCAGAAAAATTGACTTATACCTTTTGTGTTTGTAAGAACTTAAAAACTAATGATTGTAAAAAAAAAAAAAAAAAAAAAAAAAAAAACTGTTATGTTTGTATAATACAGAAGTCATCACATAATACCTATGTACATTTTTCATTTAATAATTCGCTTTATTACACTCTATGAAGTATTTAATAAAAATCTACATAAAATTTTCTTTTTGAACGTAATATAATAAACATATACTTCGTATTCTTTTGTGATTTATTATATGAAATAAACACGTTATATTTTAATGTATGAAATAAAATTATTTATTTGTTAGATCGAAACAATTACTTAATAAAAATACGTATTCTGATTCGGATAATTCCACCTTTATATGGAATTACTGCTTTAATGCACAATTGCATAGTATTTTACAGTTTTTTAACATGAAACTCAGAAATTTCACTGTGCCAAATATCATAATTTTTTCTAGTTCTTTCAAAGTTGTGGGCTACAGATTTCGAATTCCCACCCTCTTTTATAGACAACATTTTCGAGCGGATTGAGATTAGGACTATTTTCAGATCTAGTAAAGAAGAAATTCTACGATATTCTTTGTGAGATTTAACTTCAAGTATAAAAAAGTTATGAAAACTTACAAAATTACAGGTGCTCATGGGAATGGATAGGTAATTTTGGCAATTTGAACCAAATAAACGTACCACAGGAGACATGTAAAAAGGTGCATTATCATCTTGAAATGCTGATTGTGGAAAAGTCTGAAATACCTCCAAAATAGTCGGTCAGGCAACAGTTTTTTTAATGACCGAGTTTTATTTCGGGTTAATTGATCCCTTGAAAATGAAAATTTGTCCGACTCATTGAAAAATTATGCACTTTCGTATCATAATGTACAAGGAATGTGCTACTGTTTTAAAAGTTCGATTTGCATAAAGTTGGTCACATTTTCGTCATCAGACCTACTTGCTTTCATCAGCTCGAAATAAGTTAAACTTGACTCATAAGAGAGAACATTTCAGCCCAATAATTAACAAATCATTTTTTAATTTTTTTTAACCCTCTGAAGTCTTTCTTTACTAATTCTTTTTGTTAAGAATGGACTTTTTCAGATTTTCTGGTACTTGCTTTGTTTAACCGTTGTTACGCTGTATTTAAAGAAATTATGTTACTAAACACTTTTTCTGAATCCCTTCTATGTTCTAAATGTAATACAAACTGATTTTTTAAGCACTGACTTTTTAACTTGCGGTCACTTCGATCGGATGAGCAACGTGGTAGCCTAGAGAAAAATTTCCAATTTAAACAGCCAAAAAATTTTATATCTTGCTAAAAAACAGTTCACCAATATTTCGTTAACATTTAATCATTTTGACATCCCGCGTATTAAAATAATTTTTGATTTCTACTCCAAAATTAATATTTTTCGTGGTATCGTTAATTGCCTTACTTTTGCCATTTTTGAAATATTTCTAAAATTACAATTTTCTAAAAAATAAGCTTTATTTCAACAACAGAAAAAAAAACAAACAAATAGTGCTGACTAATTAAGAAATTTTCTTTAAATTTGCTTATGTAAACAAAATATTTTGTTTAATTTTACTGTAGTTTTTGTGTACTTCCAATTAAAAAAAACAAATTTTCGTAAGAGAAGAAGATTGTTTTTTCAGAAGTGCAAAACAAATCGATTAAAATTGTTTTGTTTATTCAAGTAAAATTTCTGTTGGAATAGGAGTTTCTGTTGTGATGTACCCAAATATTGTTAATTCAATTATATTTTTCGCTGAGTGCAGATAATTATTTAATTTTCTATTTTGAATTCACCAACTTTGATCACCAGAGGAGCAATTGCAGACTGCATTGAAAGTTCTTTTTCTATGCAGTTATAATAGATGGCCTCCTTTGTAGTATCGTCATTATTAAAGATTTTAATATGTGTTATTGTTGCACCAAAATGTATTGTAAATAATATGTGTCATCCATCGGTGGAGCACATTGTAATGTTTTTGTAGTTTGATTCAGTCTGATTAATATCGACAGAATTGACAATAATTAAGAAAGTTCAGACACAAAAATCATGCAAACTAGGTAATTTTAAATACTTTTCCAATTATATAAATATTACCTAAAAGTTATATTTAAATATACTCATAAACACTGAAAAAAAAAAAAAAAAAAAAAAAAAAAAAGAATTGTTGTGTGTTTATAATTATTTTCTGTTTCAAACTAAAATAAATAATAAAGTTTTGTTTTATATTTTCTGAAGATGATTGGGTTTTTTGGGGGTATAGCTCAACGGTCATTTTTTTGAGCATTAAGGCAGCAGGGATATACAGCTTAAGTAGATCCATAACCACTAGAATGCTGGTGTTTGGGTTAAGGCCAATTGTATGCACTAGGGACCTGAACCTAAGGGAAGATGTCCTCCATGGGGAGTCTTTCTAAGGGATCCCAGACCATATTCATGCGAGTTTAAGAGAAAATCGTGGAAAACTCAGTACAGCTGGGTCAACGAGCGCGACCTGGGATCGAATCCGGCGTTTCCCGTCTTCCAGTTTCCAGAGCAGAACCTCTTTTTACTGGTGGGACCTAAATCACTACGAACATCACCGAAGAAACTAGGATTCGAGTCCAGCACCTTGACATCGAAGGTGCAAACCATTTGGCTGCCAGTTTTTATAAAAAGAATGGCTTTGTTAATAGCCAGATATATGTTCATATATATATATATTACTTTACACGCTATGTAAATATTTACTTGTACATATTTACATAATTTTATATTTAAGAAAATGTAAGTTGAAAAATTTAAACATTCTCTTCTGTGTCATAAAAAATTCCGTTTTCGACAAACCAAGTTTCTTCTTTCTTTCTTTATTTCCGCAAACACTCATTTCTTTAAAATTCTACACCATCCACAGAATCAAGCAAACTCAGTGAGTGCAACTGTTTTATTCCACCTTTCCCGCCACAATCCCCTTACATCTCAGATGTGAACGGACTGCAAACGACAGGAAACCAGACAAACATAAACTGAATTTCCTATTTGATGACCATATTTTCGAAAAACATTCTCAAGTCTGCGAAACCATAAAGCTCATAAAAAAATGAAAGATAAAAAAGAAAGAAAATAGAATTAAAAAAGAGTAAAAAACTTCTTTCCCCTTTTACGGAAATAGAAATTCTTTCTAAGACTCAAGACTGTGGAATTTCCAAAGAGGAAGAGGCGCTATCGGCATTGAAGGAGAAAGATGAGTGACGTCACTCACCATGTGGCACTAACCAATCGCGTTTGCCGACTGATTATAATATTATAATAGTTGTTTTCTTTGGGTTAACGGAAATCAGCTGTGACTGTGGAGTATTACAGTTGAGTCTGGGAAAGTTTTTGGCAAATATCGTTTGAGTATTTTTTTTTCTCTCTCCATCCGTTGAATTATATATGGAAGAATGAAGATATCAGACGGAATTAAAAGGAAGAGAAATCTTTTCTTTTTCTTCCGTTGATATTTTCTTGTTTAGAATAAAGTGGAAATAGTTTGAAATAAAAAAGAAATTTTTGAAATATTTATCAGATGTTTTAGAAAAATTCAGTGTAATATTATTAGGAAAACAACTATGAAATATTTTAATAATTAATTATTTTTAAAGAAAAATAATCACAGGAACTTGTTTTTAAACATTATTTATTAATAACGTGTTTTTGTAATGTGCTTATTTACTATTGTTTTTAATTATACATGTTAAATTAAGATATCAATATAAAAGAGTATTTTTAATTTAATATTATGTAGTCTTCAAAATTACAACTATAAATTTATACAAATTCCAGAACTGTTAGCCAAATATGCTTTTAAGTAACTATGAATGATTTATTGGCATTAAATATTTTCAAATAGTTTTATTTTGAAAGCAACCTTTAACTAATCTAGTGGGGTTTAATATAACCCAATGCAATTTTTTCTTGATTTTTTTCCCCATCAGAGCAGTTATGGGTTAAATAATGAGCGATTTAAATATTATAAATATGAAGAGATGTAAAAACTGTTATAGGCTTTAGAAAAATCATGTTTTTGAGGTGTTCCAACAATTCCCTTGATTGTATTTTAATTTATAAATTAAATATGAAATATAAATAAGCAGTGTTTCTGGTGGTATTTTCTGTGTTTATTAGATATTGTAGTACACAAAAGTAGCCATTTATTTAAACTCTATATTTTATACAAATAAGAGAACAATTTTCGAGTGGAAAAAAAAGGAAAAGAAAAGAAACAACAATATAATTAGTTTGAAAAAGAAAGAAAGAAAAAAAAACTTTCAAAAGAGAATTAAGTGCAGTTGAACTGACAAAAACTAATCCTAATTCAAAGCTCATTGCCGTTTTTTTTTTTTTTTAATCTAAAAATTATTAAGTCAAATTTATTTAGATATAACAAAAGTATTCAAATAAATTCTATTCAGATTTTTATTAATTTTAAATCACAAATAATTCTCTAATTTGTTTGTGAGATCGAATAACAATATAAAAATCGTTCCCACGCACGTAATTTTCAACAGTTAGGTGAATTAAAATGATCTAATTAAAATGACCTTTTATCAAAAGTAAATTTGTATTTTTAAGCTGTAAGTTTATTTTTCCAAAAATTTAATAATAATAATAAAATAAATAATAATAATATAAAAAAATTAAAGTTAAAAAATTAAAATAATTGAAATTTTTTCGTAAATAATGTACAGCAGTTAAAAAAAATATTTATAAAGCAGTTAAAAAAAATATTTATAAAGCAGTTAAAAAAATATGTAACAGCATATATAACAGCAGTTATAAAAAAAAAAAAAAAAAAAGGCGTAAGATTTTAGTTAAAAATTTTTGCAGAATCGTTTATATAAGTTTAACAATTAACTTTGTGAAGAAAATGGTTTAAAAATTATTATGAAGAATGCATTCAGTATTCTGTTAATCTCGCAGGTATTTTCTTATAGTAACTTTTATACTAAAGAGAATCTTTTGATTTTATTTTGTTTTAAACTTAACAAATTAAATAAAAATAATTAAATAAATAACAAATGCATAAAAAAAAAAAAAAAAAAAAAAAAAAAAAAAACAGATTTTTGACTAAATCAAAGTAAATCTCTTAACAATGTCTGAACATTTTTTAAAAAGCATATTTACTTCATATGAATTTAATTCAAAACAATTAAAAAATTATTATTTAATTAAAGATTACACTTTTTTTTTTTTAATATGACAGGTCGTACTATTATATATATATTTTTTTTTCAAATAGTGTCGCTGCTTATATCTTTATATAACACCTTGAATGAATGTGGAAACACTTTTATTTTGATCTAAATGTATACAGCTGAAAGTTTGTCATTTGTCCGGATTATTAGATTTTATTAAAAACTGGTACCTTTATTCAGAGGGCAAAATCTAGCTAATACCGTATTGTTTTTTAGTTTAATCGGAAAATTGGTTCAAAAGATATTAAATAATAATAATAATAATAATAACTCCATTTTAACTTTAAAATTATTAAAAAGAAAATAATAATGATTTCACATATAAATAAAAAGTAAAAATATTTCTTTTTATCTCAAAAATAAATAAACATGCAAACATTTTATTTATTTATTTATTTATTTTTTTAAAGAATTATAACAAAATTGAGAAAAATCGTACTAAAGAAATGGAACAGCTTCAGTATAGAACCTCTTGGTGAAACTTTAAAATTGACCCCGAAGCAGCTCGGATGTTACAAGATAGCTATTTTAATTCATTGCAAAAATGACAACAAAAATTTAAAACCACCAAGGAGCTCCTATGCTAAAGCTATATAAAATAAATAAATAAATAAATATTGACTATACTAACTGATGCTAGGGATAAAACACACACTGAGAAAAAATTCTGTAACTGACATTTAGAATCTAAATTGTGACTCCAGAAAAAATAGTTCCATGTCATCCTTATAAATTCTAGACCCCTTTGAAAGCGGTGTTCTAGAAACCCCTATTAGAATTCTAGAGTCTATATTAGCGAAGTCAAACCTATTGAAAATATCTCCAAATAAATGCGAACACAAGAGGCGTATTTCAGCAACTATAATCTTGGTTTATGACCCAATTCTAGATAATCAAACGAGAATTTCTTGCCATGCAAAAGGTTCAGAATATTGTTTCTCCATCTAGAAATGTGTAGACTAGAAATTCTCGATCATTTCGTCTATTCAGTTTTTTGGCATGCCTTATGCGCATAGCTCGGAAATCTATATTTCTAGTTAAGGGATTTAGAAAATGGCCATTTATTCATTCTAGATGAAGGCGGTATATATTTTTTCTCAGTGCAGTTACTGCATGCCTTTATGTGATATAATAGATTAAAATAAGTCCTGTCGTAATAAATTAAATTTTGTTTTGTGCAGAATTTTATATTTGACTTTGAAAATAAAAATTGGCTTAGAGTTATTTATTTACTTATTTTTAACCTAGCGCTTTTTTAGGTACACATGCAGAGACATGGAGCAGATTCAAATTAATGATAGTGATGTTTCTGTATGAAATATTTTTATGCTGAGGAGGATTGAGTAAATGGTAATAGTACATAATAACCATGTCTAATGAAATCTGACATTCAGTATAAATTATATTAAAAGTTTTTTATTTAAAAAAAAACTTTTAAAATTAAGCTAATTAAAACGAAAGCAATAATATAAAATGCTGCAATTTTCATATAAGCAGGGATGGAACATGGGCTCAGAACTCATACCGGTATTTGTTTAAGAAATTCCTCTACCTATAATACCGTCGATTTAAGAAGTAGAAAATTTTGTTACATTGATAGTGGTATGAGTTCTGCGCCCATGTTCCATCCCTGTTTAAATTAGTTGTGTGTATATGATTCTAAACGCCTAAATTTAAGTATAATATTTTTTTTTTTCATTCACGCTTAACATGTAGGATAAAGAAAATAAAAATTTCTCACCTGTTTTTATGCGTATGCCATGAGTAGGGCTTTATTGACATTTTGAGCTACATTTTCTTTAATAAAATTAGTAATTTCGTTATTTTCAAGAAATATATGACCGGTGTTTTTAATACGTATATGTCTCTGATATTGTAATGAGAAAGTAAATGAATAATTCTTTAAGTTTAAAATAAGCAGAATTAAGACGATGTTACATGATTACTCCATTAATAACTTTAATAATATCATGTTTAACGAATATATTTAAAAGTAAAATTAGCAGATTTATTATTGTTGTTTCTCATAGAGGAATTTTTCAATTAAAGGAGTGGAACTTCATTTATAATATGCCATTTGTTAGAAAGGCTTCTTCTCTAAGAAACTACGGTTAAGTCAAAGCAACTTTTACAGGCAAACGTCAAGCGAGGAAACTTATTTTCGCATCTCTATTTTAATCGCTATCGCTATCGCTATCTCTATCTCTGTATCTCTCTTTTTATCTATATATCTATGTACCTATCTATACATACATAAAATAACTAAAGTTTTTAATCCAGCTATGTATTATTAATAAATCTCAAGCATTGTTTTTATTAAAAATGTTTTCTCGATTCAATAAAAATATGGTTTAAAAGGCGAATAGTATCGATTAAAAAAAAAAAAAAAAAAAAAAGCTTTATTATTATTATTATTTGTCTTATTTAAAAAAATCTCAATGACAAATTGTTCTTATATAAACCTACAGAATATGGTGTTTCAAAAAAAAAAAAAAAAAAAATCTTGAATTTTAATATTACGTTTGGTAAACATAATTAAATTACGAAAAATTGTTATTGTTGTTTTTCGTAGAGGACTTTTTCAAATAAAGCTGTGAAACTTCTTATTAAATGTTATTCGTGAGGAAGGTGCCTTCTGAAAGAAACTATCGTGAAGAAGAAATAACTTTTACAAGCGACAAAACTTATTTTTGTATATATCGATATTTATATATCTCTACCTCTATCTATACATCTATTTCTCTGTCTTTTTAATTACACATAGATAGATAAGGGAAATACAGCTATAGATATGGATATAGATAGATATAAATATATCTGTAACAATGTTTAAAATAAAGTGTTTTGCACAATTAATATTTCTATAAAAGATCCAGATATGCATTAACATATGTCAAGTATTAATTTCCCAAACAAAACTTTCTCAATTCTGATATGTAGTGAAAAAAGAATAAATCGTTTAAAATATTAAAAGTGTCAGTTTTAATGATAAATTACTGTTTTATTTATTTTTCTTATTTTCGATTAATTTGCACAGATATAAATTTAACGATAAATTGCTTTTACGTAGCAATAAATAGTCCTTTGAGTGTGAACAGGATATTCTACGTTAAGTTCCTTTTTTATTTTAATGATATCACGTTTAAGGAACATATTGAAAGACGAAAATTATAAGAATTATTGTTGTTGTTTCTGACTGAGGAATTTTTCAATTAAGGAAGTGGAACTTTTTATTAAATGTCGTTTGTGAGGAAAGTTTCTTCTCCAAGAAACTACCGTAAAGGTGAAACAACTCTTACAGGCAAATGTTTGGGAGCGTAATATTTTAGTAATTTTACGTATTCACACGCATATATATTTAATGTAATAGGTTAATTATATTAATGCAATTACTTTTCGAATATTATTCTAATAAATCAAAAATCTAATCTAATAAATCAAAAATATAAATATTAATCTGATGAATCAGAAATCTTATCTAATTATTTATACCATTTTATAAAAGTATAGAGAAGAGTTTTTAATATGAGTATGTATTTTTGACATGTCTTAAGTATTATTTTCTTTAAGGATACTTTCTCGACTTTGATATGTAACGAGAAATTATTAGGTTTAAAATGTGCACAATAAAGTCTATATTGTTCCTATTTCTCGGAATTTATGTTTTCCAGCAATTTATTATAGATTTTTATTTTATTTTTTACCTTTATTTCTTTTATGTTTGCAATGAATTTCAATCCTCGTTTTTACATTGTTGAAAATTTGAATTTTTTTTCATTTAGATTTACATATACAGTGAATGTAAAGGAAATATAATATATGCAGTGATTTAATTTTAAAAAAGTAATATAAAATAAAAGAAATAAATAGACTGTACAATCAAGGCAGATGATAGTATTCTTTATCGTTTGCTCAAGAACAAATACGCAAGCGACTGATTCTCTGTTACACTTAGGGTTTTCGAGGAATATTGTAAATTTTTTACCTCCTGTACTCCTGTCTCTCTGATTAACCTGAGCTTTCGCGGAGATTTTGTTTCAGAGACAGAATTTAAAATTTTTTAAAATTTAATCTTTTTTTTTTTTTTTTTTTTTTTTTTTTTTTCTTTTAGAAAATCGATGTTTATACTTTTTATACCTTTAGTGAAGATAAGTACTGAATGCGACTACTTTCACGTACTCCAAAGCACTTCCGTTGACGTTGATCAGAAAAAAAAAAAAAAAAAAACAAAACAATTCCCATAGACTGCATGCTGATCTATGCTCAAAGTGACCAAGTAAAAGGAGGTGTTTTAACTTCAAATCATACTTAAAAAAAAAAAAAATAATAATAATATTTTTTCCACAGAATTTTTTTGTTTTCGAAAACATAAATTTACTGTAAAATTGCACGTCTCAGTCTATTAAAAGGCACTTTATTTTTATTATTATTATTATTTTTTTTCTGTAACCAGATATAATCTGTAATCATTTCCACAGATTTTATTGGGCTTACATTGAATTTTGACGGGCATACATTTTTTTTTTTTTTTTTTTCCATACGGAAGACTTTGTATCAAAGCAGGATTGAAAAGTGCTAAGCAACAAAATAAAATATGGTTTCGTTGCTGAGAGTAACACTGCCACGTTCTATTCTGTGGATATTGATTCGATCCTGGAGTCGGGCTGGTAAATTTTGTTTAATGAGAGTTTTTTTTTAATAGTGTGCCCCCTACCCCCATCCCCCCCCCCCAAAAAAAAAAAAAAAAAAATCTTTTGTGTAAGAATATTTTCTGTAATGTTCTTCTACGAAAAATGGCTATCAATGCACTTTTCCAATATTATAAGAGATTTTTTTTTTTTTTTTTTAATATAACATGAGTTTTTTTTACAGTGAAGTCGGAAGTAAAAAAATAGAAAAAAAAAAAAAAAAAAATCCATGATTAAAAAGCAAAATAGGAAACAAATTTGAACTTTCTTATGAAAAAAAAAAAAAAAAAAAAAAAAAAAGGACATGATAGTATTTGTTTAAGTACGTTTTATGTTAAATGGTTTAATAATGTTGCATGTCTATGCGTCATATTTTATATATTTACATTTTTTTAAACTATTGTATACTGACACGTAAATGGTCACTTCCCAACAGTTTTTTTAAAACTAATAACTGTTTAAAATAAAATAAAATAACTTATACCAATACCTAGATCTTATAATGTTATTTATTTTTTGATCGTCAGCTGTATATAAAAAATTTTCCCGTCGTTTAAACTTTCCACAATTTTAAATTTTTATGTTAAACTCATGGAAAGTGTAAAAGAGGGGTTACACTATACATATATATACATATATACAGTGGTATGTACAGTCAGTAACAAAAGTCTTCGAACACTAGCAAAATTTCCTATATAAAAAAGGTACTCTTAATACAGTTTTGTTAAATAAATCCTTGTCGAATCCTGTTTTTAGACTGACTAAGAACAGGATTCGACAAGGATTTATTTAACAACTCTGTAATAAGTGTACTTTTTTTATATAGGAATTTTTGCTAGTGTTCGGAGACTTTTGTTACCGACTGTATGGTAACAAAGTAGTAGAATGCATGATAACAGATGATTAAATCCCACCGAATGTTGCAAGAACCAAAATGAATCAATAAGGAACTAACTTTAAAATATCAATATTTAAAAATATTTTAATATTTAATATAATATTTTTAAAATATGTATACAAAATTAACCGGTAACAGTTTTATTAAGATATGAAAACAATCATTCCACTCACCGGAACATTATCCTCATAAGAAATTTATGGTAACAAAGTAGTACGGTAACAAATATGGTAACAAAATAGGAGAATGTAAGATAACAGATGATTAAATCCCATAGAATTTTGAAAGAACAAAAACGAATCAATAAGGAACTAATTTAAAAATATCAATATTTGAAAAAAAAATAATATTTAATATAATATTTTCAAAATAGATATGAAAAATTAACCGGGAACAGTTTTATTAAGATATGAAAACAATCATTCTACTCATCGGAACATTATCCCCATAAGAAATTTGTTGGAATGAAAAATTGAAATAAATAATAATGTCCATCTATAAAGTTCTTAAAAAAGAAAGTTTAGACCAATCCATTAAACACCTTTATATGAATACCAGTGTAAAATTCGGAATTTTCGTGTGTTTTGGGTTTCAATCGGCATCTCTAATCATATGCAGTTTAAATAACAACAACAACAACAACAACAACAATAATAATAATAATAATAAAACTGTTAGAAGATATGATATGATTCTAAAACCGGAGACTTGGCCCCAAATGGGGGTAGAATAGATGTAGATAAAGTGCTAAACCCTTTTAAATTAGTTTTCTTGATCCATGTTTGTTATAATTAAAGAAAAGAATTTTTTTAATTCATATTTATTGTTTTAAAAACATGCATACGAATGAGTTAATTTTGATGATTTTTTTTTTTTGTCTTATGCAGTAAAAACAGGAAATTTTATTTGAAAGATAATAATAATAATAAAGAAAAAAAAAAAAAGAAAAGAGCATTACAAAGATTTACATTACAAACTCTTTAAAAAAATTCCCAATGCAGCTAGGCACTTCAATATTCAATGAATATATATATATATCTTAATTACGTGTAAAAAAAAAAAAAAAAAAAAAAAAAAAAATCAAATATTTCCGCAGCAGGAGCTCTGGTGCTTAATGGGTTAAGAAATATAGAGTGAAATTGCATATAAATAACAATGTCCATCAATAAAAACTTATTTACAAGGCTTATTTTTTAACTGTAACTGTATTGAACTTCTCCAGTATATAATGCTGTCTACTCTGCTGTTAATTAACAGCACCTGAAGATGCTATTTTAATAATAGCGAAAAGCTTTGTGTTTGATTTTAATAAAAACAATTTATACACGTGTTTCAAAAGTGATTTTATACCTTTTTTTAATATGTTTACGCCTGAAGTCATTACAAATTTTAAACTTTCAGTAATTTTTAATTTTAACGATACGGCGTATAGTTGTCACGTACACACACATATCATAATAATAATTTAAGTAAATTTAAACATTATGATGTTTAACAATAAAAAGTTCCCTAAATCTGAAGACCATAATATGGGCCTTCCGTGGCCGACTGGTTATGTCATCACACTGCTAATCGTCTTCAAGCATAGGAGAGTGAGTTCGACTCCCGCTGTGATCCTGGGTGTTTTTCCATTTCTTCGTATTGTAATTCTGTCATGTGCTATCTGTAATTATCTGACGAAGATTTACAAGCGGACTACGAGTCAAGCATACAAATCTGATGTATATGTTATCAATAAACAGCAACAAGACCATAATATTTTGTCCTATATTATTGTTGAAGATGTATTATTGCTCTTTCGCATGGAGATGTTTATCGAGTAAAAGAGAGGTTACTTAATATTAGAATTCTTTTTCGTGCGAAAGGTTTCTTCTCTAAGAAACTACTGTGAAGGTGAAACAACTTTTACAGTCTAGTGACAAAATGCGCGGAAAAATCACACTATTAAAAATTTCGACCGAAAAATTACTGGCAATTATTTATCGTAATTTTTATGTAAAATTACAATGAAAAGTAAACAGATATATAAATATATATATATATATATATATAGATAGATAGATATCTATATCATTATATAAAGCGCTAAAAATTGTTTGTTTGTGGAGGGTAATCTCTGAAACTACTGAACCGATTTAAAAACTTCTTTCACTGACCGAAAGCTACAGTATGCCATATTTTTATAGGCTATATTAAATTTTGATAAAATAAATTTTAGTTTAAAATCTAAGCATTTTAATTAAAATCCCCATAAAAACCATAATAGAAATGGAAATAATGAAATATTAAAATTTTAGCCGTTGCCAACATAAAAGAAACTTTTACATGTTGATTTTGTTTTCAAAATATCTTGACATGAAAAGAAAAAAAATATATTTGCACGCGGATTAAATTGAAATTCATATAAAGCTTTGCAAAATGTTAAACTTACACGCTAAATCTGACGTCATTATAAATTTAAAGTATTTATTTTTCTAATAATATAATTTGATATGATATGATATAATGTAATGATCTAAGCGTTACTTCTAAACTTTTATTAAATTATTTATTTTATAATTGTTGCCCAAAAAATTTACGGGTTAATTCATTTTTCGACATATAATAAAATATATTTTCTCGCGAATAATAATATAAAAAGTGAATTAAAAAAATATCGTCTGCATTTCATTATGCATTTGTTAAAAGAATAATTGAGAAGTTTAAATTTATTTGACGACTATTTTTAGCAACTAACAGTTATGACAAGTAGCTCAATATACATAGCGCATACAACCATTACCGCAATGCAAATAGCATTTAATTATTTGAGTTACATTATGTTGATTAGAAACCTATTTAATCTATCTATGCTCTATACTAATATATAAAGAGGAAAGGTTTATATGTATATGTAGAGAACGATCGCTAGAACTAAAAAGCCGATTTCTATTTCTTTCTTTTTTTATACTAATCAAAAGTTACACCGTCTCTAAGTGCTAGAGGCTATAATAAATTTTGGCAAAATACATTTTTAATTCAAATTTTCAATATTTTAATTGAAAACAAAGCATAGATTTGATATCGGTCGTCCTTGGCGATTTTTGTATTTCGAGATCGAAAACGTAATACGAAAATCTGTAAATTTTCGTATTAAATACGAGATCTGTGTTTTTACTTCAATTACCGTACTACCGTAGGTAGTGGAAGTATTGTATTCGGTCCAAAAATTTGATATAGAGTTTCACCTGATTTATATGTTTCAAGGCCTCCTGAGTCCAAAAAAGTAGTTTTTGGCAATGGGTCAGTGTGTGTGTGTGTGTGTAGGAATGTGTGAAATTTTTCGAGTGTCATATCTCCAAAATTAATAAAGATAGAACTACAAATCTTCCCAATTGATTCTCTTCTGATGTACAGATGAATTTTCCAAATTTTGGTGAAAATTGAAAAACCGGAACTGGGTCATCGAAAACCGGAAATGGGACCGTAAGCCCGTACCTCATAAACAGCCCTAACGATTTTCTTCAAAGTTGCTATATAAACAAGCTATTAGATGTCCTTTGGAATGATATAATTGGTTAGTTCAGGAAAATTAAAAGGCGTCCTCTATAAACTGCTCAATTTCAGATCTCATAAGTGCCTTCCTTTAAAAACGGCTGTACGAATTTTTTTCAAACTCGCCATGTTAACTTCCTACTAAATATCCTTTTGTATGTAATTATTGTTTTCCGGTCAATAATTGAGTATGCCAAGTTTTGGTAAAAGTTGGTATCTCAAAAACGGCTCTAACGTTTTTCTTGAAAATTGTTTCATTAATTCAATTTAGATAACCTTTCTCAAGTATTACGTGCATATTACAGGAATACTAACGGTCATCCTGATTAGAGATGTTCAGTTTTAGATCTCGGTAATTCGTGTTTTAAAAAATAACTATCTATTTTTTCCCCTTATATATAACTCACTATGTAAACTTTGTTGTAGGTGTCTTTATACGTGTATCAAGTTTCTCTTACTGGAAAATCTAAAAAAAAAAAAAAAAAAAAATGCATGTACTTAATATCTCCAAGAAATATACATAATACGTTTAATAGTGGGTAATGGAAGTCGTGTGGTTGTTTCACACCAGATTTTGTAATAGTATATATTATACGAATATTGTTTCATATTATTGATTTTTCCCTTAATATACATTATTAAAAACCATCAGTTATGGAAAAAATTAAATATATTTGCGAGATAACTTGGCAATCATTTTTTTTTTTCCCGCCAAGGATGATTGATATAAAATCTTTTCCGAAAGCAAGTAGCGCAATATACAGCCGCTAGGGAATTGCAAATGACATTTGATTATGTAAGTTTCATTATGTTGATTGGAAACACGGTTCATTTAAAATAAATTAAATGTGCATTCGCGTTAGAAATCTACTTTTGTATAGGGCTTCTTTGGCGATATTTAAAATTTGGCACCGCAATAGCTAGGACGTTTCACTCGAAGGACTTTACGTATTTGCGATAACCTTTTTAATTCACCACCAAAATCACAAAAAATATTAACGATCACTAATGGAGAACCATTACTAAAACAATAACCAGATTACTTTGCGGACGTTAAATTTAAGAAAATTAAAAACACATAAGCTCTGTGTTTAATAGAAATTAATATTATAAGAACAAATAAATAATAATTAAAGCAATTATGACGTCAACTTTATCAAACACATATTCATGTTATAGGTTTATTTTTCGATATTTTTTATTCATGAGTAAAGACATGCTTCTTTTTATGAAATAAATAAATAAATAACATAAAGTAAAAATTACCAACATTTAACAACTGATTGAAAAAAATAATTGTAAAATTATATTTTGACTTTTCAGTTGATAATATTGCCTGACTATAACATATAAACTGATAGTTTTTTGATTTTTTGCATATCAATTCATCGTTAATTAAAATTTGTTCATCCGTGCGAAGTAGGACGGGTCAGCTAGTAGATATATAAAATTATTTTATGTATCCATTTTAACTACTTATTTTAATCACCAATTTTAATGTCTAAAGATATTTTAATTAATTATCGCCTTGGAAATATAAGTGATTTATAATACTTTTTTAAAGTAAAAATATTCATTTTTAAATTTTATCGAGAAATAAAACAATTAAAGAAAAAAAAATCTGAATAATTATTGACAATTTTGATTATTTATTTTTTAACTGATGGCGATGTAAATTTTCCGAGACTCTGGATGAACATTCAGTAAATTTGCACAAATATTTTAGAGTGTAGTATTAGATGATGAAGAATTAATAGCCAGTAAACTAATAACACGCATAAACATACACACAACTACAGCATAAAATAAACATTATCAAATGAAACTTATCGCGTTTGTTTAATAATAAAATAATTAATTTTGCTATTATTATTATTATTTTTTTTTTAAGTTGCGAGCAAATATTAAATGACAATTACTTTTAAATCACTCGTTTATGAATTTTGTGTGAGTATGTATTGAAACTCGCTTGTATTTTAAGCCTTTTCTATTTAAATCATACTGAAAGGCGTTGTACGTAAGCATGCATGTGTATTGTACGTATACATTTGAATGTTAGTCAATTGGTTGTACAGATTTATTAATTGATTGATAGACTGACAAATAGAACAGGAGTGATTAAAAATGTATATATACTAGGGGGCTCTGCCCCCTGCTCGCTCCGCTCACCAACCCCCAAAAGAGGCTTCGCCTCCTCCCCAACTCACTTTACTTATTAACACATGCAGAACTTTGCCCGCCTATTTGCTGCTTTCTTTCACTGAAAAGGAATATTAATAGTGCATATTGCAAGACAAAAGCAGAAAATTATTATGGAAATCCTCATATTCAATGTCAAATTGAAATATAATATATATATATATATAAATATATTTTAATATAAAAAAAGTCATAATATCTAGACCATTTTGCATTACAGCTTTAGTATATGACCCTTTTTATTTATTTTTTACAACCTTAAATCCGGACCACGGTACCCCAGTCGGTAGAGCGCCGAGCTCGTAATTGGAAGATTGTGTGTTCGGTTCTCGAGCCGACCAAAGACCATCGTGTACACTAATGGAGGCTGGTGCACGTAAAATATGTCGTGGCCACAATATCCTCGTTCCCATCAAAATTATACCTCTGGGGGCCACCGAAGCTGGGGAGCTATCCCCTTCGTGTAGGACCAAAACTGTGGTGGCATGTCTCCGGAACATCCGCAGCGTGCGTCCCAGACCGTCGCCAATCATCCATTGCGCAGCAATGGTGCGACATCAATCACAACCTACCTAATTATCTTCCTACCTACAACCATGGTTCATATTTTAATTTTCCCGTGTAAGAAGATTAATTTTCTAAAAGTAGAATATTTATTTTCTTTTTTATTTACATCCATGGTTTCGGGCCGTGGTACCTTAGTCGGTAAAGCGCTGAGCACGTAATTGGAAGATTGCACATTCGATACTTGAGCCGGCGAAAGACCGTCGTGTACACTAATGGTGGCTGGTGCACATAAAATCTGTCGTGGTCGCAAAGTCCTCCAAGTTCCCATTCCCACTATACTTCTGCGGATCACCAAAGCGGAGGGGAACCCCTCCGTGAAGGCTCAAAATTGTGATGACATGCCTCCGGAACATCTCTAGGGGTGCGTCCCAGACCGTCGCCAACTACCCATAGCGCAGTATTGGTGCGACGTTAAATCCAACCAACCTACCCACCTACATACAACTATGGATCATATTTTATTTTTCTCGTGTAAAATGACTTTATGACAGAAGAACAACGTCGCTGGGAGGAACTTTTTTTCAAAATGGCAAATAAAGTACCTTCATAAACTTGTAGTTTTTAGTTAATAACTTCTTTAATTAAAATGATAGAATTTTCTAAGCGGCTGAAATGTCTCCATTGGAGTACTCGGAACAAATTGATACCTCTCATGACGTGAAGGACCCTGCCCTCCGCTAGAAGATGCTGTCGCAGACAAAAAAAAAAAAAAAAAAAAAAAAAAAAATTGCCGCCAGTGACAGTACCTTTTTTTTTTTTTTTTTTTTTTTTTTTTTTTTTATATATATAGAGGTTTTGTTTATTAGGAAAAATAAAAATAAATATTTAATGTTTTTGATATTTTATTGAAAGTAGCTTACTTGTATAGACTAGTAGAATAATTTAATTTGTAGAATAAGCTCATGCTTGAAATCCACGCGCAGACGCACTACACATATATAATGTGAAGAAAAAACACATATGTGTGTATGAAGTAGTATTTAAAGGAAAAAAAAAAAAAAAAAACTGATGCGTGCTAAAGAATCTCCCCCTCTTTTTTTATACCCCTCAAGGAAAAAAAAAAAAAAAAATACCAACAGGAAGCAAAAATAAAATATGCTAATGTGACAAATAAAGATGTGCAAATGAGTCAAATGAAATGTGCTAATGAGACAATAACATTTAACTTCTTAATCCTTTTTCATCTATTCATTTATTTATTTGTTTATTGCATCAATAAAAAGAAAAGTTTCAAAAAAGTACTTTTTATAAAAGAAAAATTTTCTATTGAACTTTAACTAATACATATTCCTCGCACAAATTTTCAATTTAGATTACATATAAACTCATCAATAAATATAGTGAGTTATTTATATTTTATTGTAAATAAACTCCAAGCAAAATAACTTCTTCTATAGGTTTTGAGGGTTTACAGCCATATTAAGTAAAAGATACTATGTTATTTCTGCTGTATTAAAGTTAGGAGTTGTTTACATAAAATATTTGCATTTAAATTACTCCTGTAAAAAATAGTTTTTTTCGGAATTAATTTTAATATTTAGGATTTATACTCATTTTTTAATTATTATTAAAAAACAGTATACATATATGTATATATATATATATATATATATATATATATATATATATATATATATCCATTAATGAACCCATTGAATTTTATGCTGAGGTCGATATATATGCTTAGAGTTGACAGTCTCTCTTAAGAATTTTTAGAATTTTTCTCCATTGCTTTACCCTTAAACAAAAAAAAAAAAAAAAAAAAAAAAGTATGCGCCTTTCTATAACGAGTAATATAAAGGGAAAAATTTATTTCTTTTCTTGGTTAGGGTTCTTTCATCATCAATCTAAGGTGATTATTTTTTATGACTGAAAGCAACAGCTGTTCCACGAATGAAAAGAATAAAGATTATAAATGAAATAATAAAGATAATGATTAATTAACAACAAGCATTCAAAAATAAAATTATTTTGAATCAGGAAATAAGATGTAAAAAAATAAATAAATAGGTAAATAAATAAATAAATAAATAAATCTACTCTATGTTTTGAACATTTAATTTTTCATTTAACTTCTATTATTTACTTAAAAAAAATTCTTTTACTGTTATAAAATAAAATGAATTGTACATTATTTGTTTAAAAAAATATTCTTTCAGCAATAAAATATATCAAATTATTAAAAAACCTTCTAAATGGTGTTACTTAACTTTTAAGTACAAGATTTTGCGCGAAAAAAAGATCACCTTTTTCTTTTAGTTTGTATGCAACAAGAAGACTGAAAGATCCAATACTACAAAAATAAAATTATAAATTATGACAAAACTGAAAACAAAAATACACTTGTATTTTTCTTCTTCCACATGCCTTTTGAAAAAAAAAAAAAAAAAAAAAAAAACTATATATATATATATATATATATATATATATTGTAGATTTTATGTGAAATTAAATCTCTACAATCATCTTTAAAATAACAATAATAATATTAATAATGGAAACACATTAAAAAAAAAAAAAAAAAAAAAAAAGATAAAATATATCCGGAAAAAAACTTTACATATATATATATGTATAAAAATACTCAAATATCAATGATCTTAATCTAAAAATGTTAATAATGTCTTTTTCCGTATGTATATCAAATTATTTTTAAACATAGAAATATATATATATATATATAAATTATTAAAAATCAATATTTATTCTTTAATGTGAAATCTGACCCAAGTTTTAATATATCTTACTACCAAAAGAAATCTAATTTTAAAGTTAAAATTTATAAAAATCAGAAAAATATATGAAGCGTTTATATTTGATTACGTTTAACACATGTATTATCTTACACCATTATCTCTAATTTCACAATACATCTTTTGTTGAAAATTACAAAGAATATGTTACATATTTTTAAATTAATGATATTCCTGTCTAGATTATTGAAAAATGAATTCCAGGTATCATATTTTATGTAGATTACAAAGCTACTGGAGTAGCAAGCTTTTTCTTCACGTTTTGAATGTTAAATTTTTCTTCCCTAACTCAGAATATTTTGGTTATTTTTCAAAATTTCTATTATATATAAAGTTAAATAATAAAATTATAGCAATAACTACAAAAATGAGTTAAATAACTTTTGGAATTTTGGAAACTTAACCACATGTTGTACAATGAATTTCATAATTTTTAAATGCATATATTTTGTATTTAATTGGTGTTTTAGATTTTTTGATCTTATAATTTTTCAGTGTGACTGAAGTTGTTAGAATGGTTTAGATTGTTCTATTGAAAGTTTTATGAAAATATGAAATTGTTTTTCGCTCATATATGTAGCAAATAATTCAATCAATTGTTTTAACAACTAATTAGAAAACATTATCGAAATTAGTTTACATTGTATTTAATTCACTGACAAATTTTTAGTTGCTGAGGCGCAACAGGAAAAATGTTAAATTCCTCGTTTTGCACGCCAAATAAGAAAATAGGAAAAGAAAAGAAAAGAAAAGAAAAAAAAAAAAAATAGATTAACCTTCGATAATTAACCCGTTAGTGTCCTCATTTGAGGACAGCTTATAAAATGGCACGTATATTTTTTGTGGTTTCTTGGAATGATTTCTGTTTTTTAGTGACAGTTTATAGCGTCACTCTAAATGATTCCTGAGAGTTTTATGTGCATACTATTAATTATTATTTCATAATTTGGATAGTCATTTTATGATTTTTCATTCGTCGCACGTGTATCTGCTTTTTGCGCAGGTATACTAACTTAAATCAAGTTGAATAATAATATATATTATAATACTTTACTATCGACATCTTTGTCAACATGGAAATTAATCTGTTATCTCAAAGTTTTCTCGGTAGAACACTAAACGTCAATAAATGAGGATAGGCTTTAAATTTAAAACTATTAGAAGAATTGTTTAAGCTAATATATTTTACTGTCAGTTGTCTATATTAATTTAGAAGTGAAATAATCAACCAATAATATTTTGCAAAATTAATTCGGGCGTTAACGGGTTAATGGCAAGGAACTAAAATATATCGAGCAGCTTTAATTTTTAAAATATGAGACCGTATCTTCAAGTTATGTCTAAGTTTAATTAGAACCACCCTGTATATGAAATTTTTATTATTTAGTCAAAGGTTTGATTGATGTTAGTTTTAATTTTCAAAATGAGAGAGTTTTAAAGTAATATTTATGTACTAGGAAACCTATGCAAAATTTTCACACTTTCTTTTTTATTTACTTTTAAACTTTTAAACTATCAATTTCACCACGCAATTTAAATTTTAATTAATCAGATGCCAGATTAGTATTAGCTTTTGTAGGATGAAATGCTGATGATAGTTAAACTAAATCATTAAAAAAAAAAAATAGTTTCAAAATAAATTTCATGTTTGAGGCCCAGTTTTCATACTACCCCAGGCAGAACAGCTTTAGTATAGGAACCTATAGTGACCTTTAAATTGTTGCCGCCATGTTGACGATGCTTTTTAATAATTTTTTATTTATTCATTTTGGATAATAATTAAAAAGAAAACTTAGAAGGAAACATTTAAAAGATGCCGTTTTCAAAAAATATTAATATATATATATATATATATATATATATGTGTGTGTGTGTGTGTGTGTGTGTGTGTGTGTGTGTGATTCTACTCTTCGTCAAACACCAGGAAGTGAAAAAAATGATCGGCTGAAATGAATTACAGCGACCACAAAAAGTTATCAAAATTAAGCATGTTTGGCGATTTAGCTCTGCTAGGCGTTCAGTTCGCTAGCACCGAGATTGCCGTGTACGAACAGAACCGTGCTTTGTCTCTCCGCCAAGTACCCAAAATCAGTCGCCTAACAATGTGAAATCGCCAAATATGTTTAATTTTGATAATTTTTTGTGGTCGCTGTAATTCATTTTAGCCGATAATTTTTTCACTTTATGGTGTTTTAGGAAGAGTAGACTCACATGTATTTTTTTCAATATTTTTTGAAGACGACACCTTTTGAATGCTTCCTTGTTAGTACATATTTCGATTAATTATTGCATTTTTAGTCCGTTTTAGAGTCCTACGCGGGTCGAGTAAACTTAACCTGCACCTGACTTGTAAGAAGATTTTTTGACCCGTAACCCGACCCAAATCCGCAGCTTCTTACTCGCAACCCGACCAGCGGCTCGCAAAATGTATTATATAATTTATATAAGAAACTGAATTAAAATACCATTTCACGAAATATAGTTATATTTTTATAGATATCTTTCACTGAATTAATTGTTGCATAAATATTACAAATATACAATTATATTAAAATTGGTATAAAATTAAAATTATATTAAAAGTAACTAGTCTAATTATAAACAAAACTTCAGTGTACAATATAACAAAATGTGTTGTGCTTTTGAAAAATCCACTGTTTTACATACTCACAGTATTATAATACTTGAAAGCATTGCAAAACTAAATATATATACAATAACATTTAAATCCTTTTCGATAAATTTCTCATAGACTAACAGCGTTATAAAGGTAAATCCCATCAGAGGCGTGGTTTTTGTAGATTGTGCCACTCCTGAACAATGTTCAATTTCAGATTCTGTGGATAGTCTCCATAAAGGTGGTGCACCGTCTCGAATGGTTTGAATTAGTACAATGATTTGTCGAATTAAGGTTTTGGTACAGTCCTAGGCAGTGAACAAACTCATCATCATTGTCTTGTTATTCCCAATAAGCTGCAAAATCTCTGTTAGTACAGAATTTTAAATGCGCAATCTCTCCTAAACAGCAAACGCGCAAACTCTCCCATTTTGGTAGGAGAGATTGCGCAGTGTTTTATTAAATAATTACTCACTTTTAGAGGAAATCGTGGTGCTTGTACAGTTAGTCTAGGTCAGTAGGTTATGAACAATTGTTAAATTAAAAAATATCTTCTACAACTACCATTGTATTGAAATTCTTAGAAAAGGTTATGGAAATTCAAGCATTTATCTTTGAGAACAAGACAAAATAACCACGTTTTATCTTAAACTTTTAAAACAATCAATATGCAAATTCAAGTCAGCACTTCACTATTGATGTTGTACAACAACCTAAATTTTCAACTCGCCTACTCTACTCTTTCCTTCCGATCCCCTATGTGCGCAATCTCTCCTAGATTTACCTTACACACACACACACACACACACACATATATATATATACATATGCAAATGGGATTTAAATGACAACTAATTTTATTTTGTTGCAGAATCTATAATCAAATTTCAATTTAAATAGCCTCCTGTAGTTTCGTGTGAACGTATGGTCATAGGCCTATTCATGATATGCTTTCAAAGAATTTAAAAAATAGTGTATAAAATGTCCCCCAGAGGGTCCTTTGTAGTTAAAATGGCAAATTTAACAAATAGAAGGATCCACACGAGATCAAATACTAATTAGTAAATAGTCAAATTATTTTTGAATTCCGAATGAGTTATTTATTTTGCAACACTTCTTGTTTTGTCATGCCTATATTACATTTGTGAACAATTTTTTTTTTCTTTTTAAATTCCTCGAGCACATATCATGAATTATTCACATAGAAAATTTGTTTGAAATGCACTCGTTCATTCTGGACTGCACGATTCTATTTATATCGGAACTTTAAATAAAATCACTCTGTTGATGAAATTTCTGTCAGTTTGATTGTCTGATATTAGTTTCAGTTTACAAACTGACAGGGTTTTTGTGTAACTGATGTATTTGAAATCATTGTTAAATAAATGAAGAATTAGATTTTTTGTAAACTGACAGGGCTTTCGTATAATCTTTATGTATTTGAAATCTTCATTAAATAAAAGAAGAATTAAATTTTTAACAAACTGACAGGGCTTTCGTGTAATCTTTATACATCTGAAATTTTCATTAAATAAATGAAGAATTGAATTTTTTACAAACTGACAGGGCTTTCATGTAGTCTTTGTATATTTAAAATTTAATCTTTCATGTAATCTTTTATGTAATCTTTGTGTATTATGTAGTGATTTTGAGCTTATTAAAAATGGTGTCCCACAATTCTCGATTTCAGGTCCTATATTATTTGTAATATTTATAAACGACCTTTGTAATCTTAATATCAATGCTAAAATTATAACTTATGCAGATAACACGGTTTTAATCTATTCAGCAAAAAATCATGATTTAATACAAGAATAAAAAAATTCAGATCTTTTACAGATTAAACAATGCTTTACAGAAAATAAATTATCAATTAATAGTGATAAAACAAAACTAAGTATATGAATTTTAGTTTAATGAGTAATTTAAGTACGGACTTATTAATTAAATATCATGTTTTTTTGTAATTCAAGTGGTAATCAATGTTCTTGTCCAATTATAAATAAAGCAGAAACTTTTAAATACCTTGGAGTATTTATAGACCAAAACCTAAAGTCATGTTCAATATCTTAGAAATAAACTTCGTTATCATTTAATCACTTTCTTTCATTTACGCAGCTATTTTAGCAAAGATTTTTTGCTAAAAGTAAGAAACTTATATTATGCATGGGTTGAATCAATTTTGCAATATGGAATAATTATTTAGGAGGGGGGGGGGGGATTATGTATCAAACCTTTGTTATATATTATGTACCTTTGTTTTCAGCAAAAAATCGTTTAATAAATTATTTAGCTGTGATACAGAATTATAACTTTTTAACGATAAAACAACTTCATTTTTGCCGATTATTAATTTTTATGTTTAAAAATAGAAATAATTTTCCTAATACTTTGATTGTTTACAATTTGAGAAATCCTTCTGCATTACAAGTTCCTAAAGCTAATAAAGAAATATTGCACAGATGTTTTGTTTATAAGGGTCCTAAATGTTTTAATACGTTACCGCTGTATATTATAAGTGAATTAAGATTAAACTCATTTAGACAAAAATTACGAAAATTCTTATTGTCTTTGGATGATGCCTGCCATCTATTATAGTAAATATATATATATTTTTTTATTAAGTATTAATTTAATCTGTATTAAATTTTGCCCCTAAATTATTTTTTGTTGCGATTTGTGCTTTGTTAGCCACCTGTTTAATTTTTTTATGACGTATGTTTATGTTATTTTATATTTTCTTTGTGTTTACTTTATTGTCTGTATTTTCTCATTACGTAATTTCTGTTTGTTTTTATTTATATTCATATTTATATATGTTTGAGGTTTACATGGTTTACCAAGAGGCTTTGCAAGCCTCTTGGTAAAGAATATTGTAATTTTGTTTGTTTTTTGTTTGATTTGTTCTTTGTATTATTTCTTATTTTGTAAATTTTTGTAAATAAAAAATAAAAAAAAAACTTCATTAAATAAATGAGAAATTAATTTTTTTTTACAAATTGACAGGGTTTTCGTGTAATCTTTATATATCTGAAATCTTCATTAAATAAGTGAAGGATTAAATTTTTTACAAACTGACAGGTCGTTCTTGTAATCTTTATGTATTTGAAAAATCTTCATTAAATAAATGAAGAATTAAATTTTACACAAAAATACAAATCTTTTTGCCTAAACAACAACAACAACAACAACAACAACAACAACAACAACAATAATAATAATAATAATAATAATAATCTGAGAAAAAGAGAGGAAAGGGTTAATATACGAACAAAATTGTTCTTAATTTAATAATAATGATGATATTAAAAAGTAAAATGAATTATTATATTTAGAAAAATTTTATGTTGAAGGAAAATTAATACTTTCACAATCCTTCATTCTACATAAACGCTAGCGAAAATAATTAAAAAAGCTATTTTTCATCTAACAAGAAATTTATGGCAATTTTATGACTGTATCTTTTTACGGAAAAAAATATATTTCAAGCAGCTTTCTGTGGAAATGAAGCAACAAAAATTACATCATATTTGATCTTACATTATCTTTTACCATTATCTTGAACTTCGCTACCTTTTTTCCTCTCCAAAATTACAAAAGAATCTGCTCATAACACATGTTACAAAATTAATGGTATTCAAAACTAGGTTATTATAAGGTTAATTTCACTTTCTTTCTCTTCTCTCTAACCCCCACTTCGTCGATTACCGCGCTGTTGAAGTAGCAGGCGTTCGCTCACGAATTTCAGATATTAAAATATTTCCCTAATACCGCATATCATTTTGGCTCTGCTTCAAAAATTCCACGTGGTCAAAAGTAAAATTTATGGCCTGCTTTTATTATTATTATTTTTTTTTCTCTTTTGCTGAGCATTGTGAACTAGGAATGTTCCACGACCTCTCATATACTCATAATGTTAAGTTTCTTGACAAACAAATATTCCAAATATGTTTGCTCTCGGCTTGATCTTTGCATTTTTTTTTTTTTGACTTCGTAAAATATTGAAAATGCAACTATACTTGGAATTTTTCAAGCTGCTTCTCCTCTTGCTTGCGGGTTGAAACTGAAATGCATTATTGAATTACATAACTTGCTGCGAGTAATATCAGTAAGATGGAAAACTTTCATGAATAAAATAAGTTTCACCATTTAAATAATCTGGGGTGGCGATCGCACTACTTTTTCTTACCCTGCATTTCTATGCAAATTGATTGTTGCGATTTATGATAAGAGATACCATATTTGAAAATTTCCATCGTACATTAAAATTATTTGAAAATTGTTTAAAAAACAGTTAGTGTGTGAGGAGGGCTACAACTCCCCTAATACCCAGTTTGACTATTATAACTATATTAATAAAATGTTTAAAGTTGTTACTGAATTTAGAACTTTATTTAAAATTATTCAGAGAATTTTCGCCTGGAACATTTTATGCAAACTTATTCAACTAATTTTAGGAAGCCCTGTATATTAACTATAATTGTATACACATCACATAGTGCATTTTAATTAACTACTGCAAGAAAAATGCATTACACAAATTGAAATGACCTTCAGTAATTTCTAACTATAACCCAAATATATACCAGATTTTTTTTTTTTTTTTTTTTGTAAACAAATAGAGCAGGCTTTTCATATCATATTCCATGAAAATCATTCTTTTGTACATATAAAATGTATATGTTAATTTAATTCTTTTTACTGCAGCCCAAAAGTGTTAAAATGTATCACCGAGAAGTTTTGCTCATAAATGTTGTGTATTTAAATTCTTTTGTATGTCCCTGTAAACGAATTATTTGTCCTATCTCAATAAAAAGTTCTAGATATTATTTCCACATAATGCAGATTTAGAATATCTAATTTGGACTTTCTGCTAATATCCATTTTCGAATTATACTGATATCAAGAACAAACAAAAATAGAGACAGACACACATCTCAACCGGTGAAAACTGGTTTTCGGATTCAAGGAATATGAATATGTGTAATTAAAAAAAAAAAAAGTCTGACACAAGAACTATAAACATTGTCTTTACCATATATGGCTAACAATAATAATAATAATAATAATAATAATAAAAATAATAAAAAAAATTACGTAAAAATGTTGTAGATTTTAGAATTGCTTTGTCATTTAATGCTTTTACTATCTTCCGATAAGGAACATGAAAAAAAAAAAAAAAAAGAAAAATCAAACAAAAATTTTCTTTGTCAAAATATGAATATAAATATATTCAACTATTAATTTGTCTCCCTGACCTTTTGCTTGGATAAATGACTCTCTGACGTCATTCGATGTCATGATGGCAATTTTCTTTCATTTAACCTATAGGAGTCTAAATTTAGCCCACAAACTGTTGAATAGAGCCAATTACTGCACAGCTTTTCCCCACAAACAATCAAAGCTCTGCCTCGTTCTAGTCGTCCATTCATACTAATACATGCAATTCATAAGTTATGTAGTGTAATAGTTGATTGACAATGACATTTTCAACGAACAGAAACTTAGAGAAAAGTTTATGTGCATCATTTTATGATAAATAGTTTTCTCATTATTACAAAGATTCTAAATATTTAGAGTCAGAGAGATCGCTTATTCCAAATTGAAATAACTAGAGCGTAGAACGATAAAAGAATGAAATAATTGATATATTTATCTTGAAAGAAGTGAAAAACTTATATAGAAATTAAAAAAATTAATTATTATTGTAATAATTTATCCTGGGAGAGAGTTTCTCTGCATTTAACCCCTTTCTGGTTTATCCCGAGCTTAGCTCAGGCAGGCGAAACGCAGAAAGCCAACTTTAAAGGTTGATTCAATTTGTATTTAAATATGTTTTTTTAATTATTTTTTTAAGGAAATGTTTTATGCGAAAATGCCGTTATTATGTTTTCAAAATATATATCTATGAAAATAAGCACTAAAAAATGTAACAATTTTTGACTTCAAACCCGGAATAAATTGAGTCGAGGGGGGGGGGGGATAAGATTTTCTGTTTGGTTACATCTGAAAGCAATTGTTGCAATTGCATCACGATTGATTGCAGTCGTAAACTATTCAAAACAACACAGAAGACGCAAACGAAAATGAAATTTTCAGTGTAGTGTGTCATTTCACAATGTGTCATTTCCATGTAGCTTGTCAACAGAAAGAAACGTACAGTACTTGCTTTACACATCCCTTGTTAAAGCTCGTTCGGTGCTGCAGGATTGTTTTGGAAAGCATTGTGTTTGGAAAGCATTGAGTCATAGGAGGATAAGACAGGGCAAATATTTATTTTATGAGAAATAGTTCAAAGTGGTGACTCTACCCTTAAAGTAGGGGAAAGTTGGATAAAACGGGATAGTCTGACAAAACGGGATACGTTGCCTAGGGACCTGTCTAGTACTGCTATCGAGCGGACGATGACAGAAACGTGTTCTCGGCCGTCATTACACCATTCTCAGTTCGTCCCGCCTCGAGACCACTAGTTGATGGAAAGTTGTAGCTCTTAGAACTTTTTTACTCTGATTTCTTGGAACTTTCTACATTTACATGCGTTGTTTTCTAGATTATACTGCCTACATATATGGGAATACAATTCCAGTGAGTATTACATTTGATTAAGCATTTATTAACGAACATTCTCATGTGAAATCTATCTAATTTTCCTTTCACGTTTAGGCATCAGCCATGTTTGTTTTGAAAAGTGTCGGAGGACAAAACGGGACACTTATGAGTTGGATAAAACGGGATACATTTTTTTTTATGCCGTATATTCATCACTCCTATATTTGTATTTCCTCGAGTGAAGGAAAACCCACGACTCATGGATGATGCTTTTTCAGTATCATTTGCAGTATATCACAAGACCGGCTGGATCACGAAGGAGACCTTCATTGTTTGGTTTAAAAAAATTGTAGAATTTTCCAACCCTGCCCATGAGAAGCTAGTGTTGTTGCTACTTGATGGACACAACAGTCACACCAAATGTTTGGAACTTATAAATTTGGCAAGAGAAAATAATGTAACCATCCTATCCTTCCCCCTACATACAATTCATCGCCTTCAGCCCCTGGATGTCAGTTTCATGGCTCCACTGAGCACGTATTATGAACAAGAAGTTCAAAAGTGGCTGTTTAACCATCCAGGTAGGTGCATCACAATTTACGAAGTTGCAAAACTGTTCAACGCAGCCTATTCACGGGCAGCTGTTGCAGAAACTTCCGTTAAAGGGTTTAGAAAAACTGGCATAAGTCCTTACAATCCTGACGTCTTCCCAGATCACTTGTTTGCACCCTCTGTCACCACAAACCACCCTACGTCAGACCTGCAGCAAGAACCACCAGGCGTTGGGCACCAGACTGATATGAGCAAAGACCAAGAGCAACCTTCAACTTCTTCAAGGGACATCGTAGAAGTAGACCAACCAACAAACTTGTCAGGAGACAGCCTATGTCCAGACCAACCTGCAACATCCTCAGGGAAGAAAGGATTAGAACTCTCTTGTTATTGATCTAAGCTACCATTTTCCATCTCTCCAAAGTTTGTTCTGCCTGTACCTCAAGTAAAAAGTTCTCGCCCAGAAAAAAGGGCTGATAAGGGAAAGAAGAAAACTGTAGTAATAGCATCATCTCCATATAGGTGTGAGTTAGAAATGGAAGAAAAAGAAAGGACGATTAACTACAAGAAAGAACCAAGAAAATTGAAGAAAAGGCTGCTAAGAAATCCCTCTTAAAAATTCCAAAAGAGAAGTTTGTATGTAAAGGAAAGGAAAAAGAGGATGAAAAAGAGCTACCAGGTCCAATCAAACCTAAAAGTAGGCCTACAAAAGATTCCAAAGGAAAGCCTAATCCTGATGTTAAAAGTCAAAACATAGAAAAGTTTAATAAACCTTCACCAAGCAGCCAAGAATTCATGTCGTCATCGTCTGAAAATGAAACAGAGGGAGGAGAAACCTGCATATTTTGTAATGCACTGTACGTCGATTCTAAGGCAGGTGAAGGTTAGATCCAATGTTCTGGATACCAAGAATGGGCTCACGAAGCGTGTTCTAATGCCGACGAAGAGGACGACATCTTTATATGCGACTTTTGTTCTGCTATAGGCCAAAATAAAAGGTCTTTCCTATTTTGTAAATAACATAAAAATCTCTTATTTCAAGTCTCTGGTACTGAATGCATTGTTCTTTCAAGCAGAAATTTTACTTTACAGGTTTTTGCCAGTTAATTATGCTTTTCAGTTAGTTTTACACAAAAAATAAACATTGTAATCCCTATCCCGTTTTGTCCAACCCAGGTATGCTAAAACGGGATGTGTAAGAGTTTGGTAAATAATTTTTTTTACTATTTCACAGTCATTAAAATTAGTTAAAAATATGTTTTTTGCGTGCTTCAATAAATGTTGTAGTTATAAAAAAATAAAATGTGTGGTTTTCTTCAATATATTTTCCGTAGTAAAGAAAAACAAGAATGGTATCCCGTTTTGTCCAACTTTCCCCTATACTTCAAAAAAGGCAAAAGCCACTGGAGAATGATATGTTCGGCTCCTCTCTTTCATGAACCTTGAAAGGCTTGATTGGTCGCAATCTTGCGATAATTTTTTCCCCAGAATCACAGCTTATAATTTGCTAGTGATTTTTTTTTCAATAGAAGGGCGTTTGATAAATATTGCTAACAAGACAGTAACGTTCGGAGAATATAAAGGTTGGGCTTGACACAAATATGTGTCTTCAATACCGTAAATTTGGAAGGTTTGTCTGTTCACAAATCACCCAACTGAAAATGAGCTTTATTTATAAACCATGTAGAGCATTCATTTGAATCCATCATCATTAATAATTGTGAACATATCATCGGCGAACTCTTCTTTTAGCCGCACAACTCAAAATTGTATAATTTGACAACAATGGATCTTGAAGTGGAATGTAAGATGCTCCTCAGCTCTTGTATTTTATGTTTTCTAGCTGTCTTTAATACAAATTCTCCGTTAAATATTTCGATAAATTATCTTTGATTATGCTAGAAAACTGCAAAAATCTATCTCGACATGTTAAGCAGCAAATATGGATTGGTTGCGGCACACATTTACCACTTACTCATCAGTCGTGCACTGTTAAAAATTTTGTCCTAGGTTGAACCAAAACATGGTACACTGTTAAAAATTTCAGTTCAAGGTTGAACCAAATGTTGGTACTATAGTAGCTTCAGTTTGCTAGGTTGAACAAAAACTTGGTACAAGTATAGCTTCAACCACGCGATGGTGAAACCTTCTACTATGATTTGGCGTTTCTTGATTGAAAAAAGCACCAAATTATGGTAAAAAAATTCTCCATCTTATGGATGTAGCTATTGCAGTACCAAGCCTTGGTTTAGTAAAGCACCAAATAAGGGTAAAAGGTTTCACCATCGCATGGTGGCAGCAAAAATGTACCAAAATTTTTAACAGTGTACTGTCTGCCCGTTAAAAATTGTCGGAAAAATTCTGATTTTATGCTGCATAACGTCCTTTCTGTTGACTTATTTAATCAAAAATAGAAGGAGGAAAATATTTTATGATAATCAAATCTCATATTATGTTAGATACAATTTCGGGCTTAAGAAACTGGATTACAGCTAACACGCACACCATAAAATGAGTGACATAGAAGTGCAATAGTTTATGTACTATGTTGCGGAAATAGAAATGGACTTTAGCAATAGATTTTTTTTAAAGGTATAAATATTATTAGCGCGCTTATGTTGAAGAGAAAAACAATGCGGCCGCTAGCTGTGTTGTTCAAGTGCATATTGAACAAAAAGGTTGGTGCTCAACAGATAGCGCTGGATGCATATCAAATTTTATACAGACCAAATTGAATAAGCATATTATCATATAATAAATATATCCCATATGAAGTGTTTTGCCATTTCATGTCATATATGTTGTCGTATTGTCTAGCTGTTGGACAATATACATTAAAAGAGAAACGTTTCTTATAAACATCTTAAAAATAAAGGTTCAAAAAATAATTTTCTTTTCTTGCATACCATTTGTCTCAGGTTCAAAATCTCTTTTACACCATGGAAAAAGCTAAGATACAGATGCCACAAAAATTTTAAAACTAACAACATAGTAATAGTTCATTCATTTGCAGTGCCTATTAAATTTAAATAACATGTTATTGTAATGTATCCGAATTGCTAAAATGTAATATCTTGTAGTACGTTCACAACGGAAAGTTAAATGCGTCTCTTTTAAAATCTCCAATGATTTAAAACAGCTTTCAGTTTAAATTGGATGTCTGTCCTCTGACAATGTTTAATATTCTTATGAGAGATAGACTTCTCTCCATTAAATATCTCGAAACCAAAGATACCAGTTAAATGCATCAGTAATTTTTCTAGAAAAAGAAGAAAGCAACGAAGGAAGGAAGAAAAACAACAACAACAACAAAAAAAAAAAAAAAAAAAAAAAAAACCAGTATTTTATTTTTCTAATAGCACAAAGCTGAGGAAAAAAAAAATCTTTAGCTTTACAGAAATAGTAAAAGCTTCAGAATTAACTCCTGATTAGTTTTACTCTTCGGTTTTAGAGAGTAAAATATGTCTTCTTTATTTCATTCTGAAAGCAGGTGTCTTTACTGCTCCGAAATGGCAACGTCTACTGACCAGGAAAGCATTTTAATAGTGTAATAATAGAAATCTATTAAATGATATTAATTCGAAAGGGCATAATCTAACGCGACTTTCGACGCATATACTGTTTGCTCTCATGAGCCCGTTTTCGAGAAATATGTGTTTAAATTTGAGTAAAAACGTAGTAACAAGAAAGGAGTGGGAGGAGTCTCGATATAACCTGTCCGAACCACGACTTTTATCAATTTTTAGATTCTACATTAGCGAATTTTCAGACGTTATATCTCGATAGAATATATCTCGAAGCTGAAACGGGTAACTTGATTTATGCATCAAACAACACGTTTGCCTATTCTCTTTCGATTACTAGTTGTTTGGATTTCATTCATTATTTCAGTAAGGTGCGGTTTTGTCTATCATTAGTAAACTTTTAGACTTTGTAACTCGAAAATGAGCTGACAAGGGCAATTGATTTATGTGTCAAAAACATGCTTATATATGCTCTTTCAATTGATGCTTGTTTGGATTTTATTTATTATTACAGTACGGGATGGTTCCTGGTGAGAACTAGGGTTGTTGTAGTAGGTCAAGTAACTAGACACTCCGACGACGCCACATTTCTTTTATTCTTTCCTATAGGAATCAAGAAACCATCGAAATGGATATAGTATATATATATATATATATATATATATATATATATATATATTATCCTGCTTCTTAAAATTTCTATGATGGATATAATGGGAAAATGTTTATAACATATAAATGTCTGCTAAAATTTGTCAAATTCAATTCAAGACATTTGAAAATGTAAAAATTCATGGAAAACCGCAAATCAATACTTTCGAAATACGTATAACGAATACACTCAGAATGCAATATTTTCTTCGTAAAGTAGCAGGCAAATGCAAAAAAAAGATTATTTATTATTTTTTCCCCCACCTTCAATTAATATATCTCTAACAACGTAAAATTTCTATACACAAATTTCGAATATTATAAATAAATACTTTTCCTTCCTTTCATACCCTTTGGCTCAAGTTCAAAAATTCCATATGGTCAGAACTTAAATTTATGAATTTTCCCTTCTCTTCGACATTGCTCACGAGATATGTTCTGCGACCTCTCATAACTCCGTAACATAAATTTTTTTCGACAAACAAATATTCCAAACACGCTTATTGTTCACCCGAATCTCTCTGTTTTTTTTTTTTGTAATATGTTGAAAGTGCACCTTCTTGGAATTTCCAGTTTCTAGCGTTTCTTCCTTGCGGCTGAAAAAAGATATGCATTATTAAATTATAACCTGCCGGAAGTAGGATCTAAGGGAGGAATCTTTACAAGAATAAAATAGTTTTTTTCGTCATTTTTTAAGTTATGTAAATCAAAACTGCGAATTTCTATTTTGGTTGGAAAGAATTAGAATTTTTTAGTGATTGTTTATTTTAGCATGTTTAAAAAAGTGTAGTTTAGTTTAAATTTTTAGATATAATCTGCTATTTGTATAAATTTTGCATCTGAACTACATACATTTATTAATATGGAAAATTCTGTTTTAAAAATACAACTAATAATAATATTTTATAAAGTAAAATGGCTATTTTTGGATGATAAATATATATTACATTTTTAATATTTAAGTTATGAATTAAAATGTTTGTGGTATATTTCTAATTTTTGTAGAAATATATATATGTAAATATTTAAGGGAATTATTTAACATAGACTAAATATATATATATATCAAAGTTTGAATTTTGATAAAAATGTTTGTTTACAATTATCTTAAACTGCACAAAAAAAAAAAAAAAGAAAAGAAAAGAAAGAATTTACAATTTTTCTACGATTACAAGTAAAATACATCCAGTGTTTTCTGATCACGGATTCCTTTAACATTTAAATTAGCAAAGTTCTGGTGGTAATCCTATAAACATCGCCTTCCCGTGAATTAAATGAAATTTTGAAGTAAATAGTTTTTATGGATTAATTACACTGCGCTGCAAAAAAGAAAAAAAAAAAGAGCCCTGATACCAATTTTGTCGATTCGTATGTAAAATGACCTCCTAAATACGAATGTGACCCCCATTTTGCCCAATCACCTACCGTTTTCTCGGGACGCTATCCCCCTCCCACAATTTTTATCACTGTTGTGTAATTTTATGGCCATGAATTTGATTTGGAGAATGGAAAAAAAAATATTTTAACACTTAAAAATAAAAAATATATAATGCGTAATAAATAATAATAATTTATTAATAAATTATAATAAATGTAATATATAATTTCAGTGGCAAATCCCCTCCCCTCCCCTCATCCTAAATTTTTCCCTTGATGCAAATGTTCTTGTTTTAGAATTTTCCAACTCTGTAGCCCCTCAGAAGATATTTAACAGCTAAAATAGTCCTTTCCACCCCTACAAATGAAATTTATAGCCTTAAAACTACCGAAAAGGGGTAAAAATAGAGGAGCGTCCCTAAAACCGATGGGTGATAGGGCAAAATGGGCGTCATATTCAGATTCAGAAGGTCATTTTACGCAAGAATTTGCAAAAATGGTGTTGGGGCCGATTTTCATGCAGAGCAGTGTTATTTTTGATTTAGACAATATATAAATGAGAAACAAAACAAAAAAATTTGGTTGCAGACAAAAGTAAATGAACAACAATTTTGTTAAAAAGGTTATATATAGAGTATTTTTTAATATTATTTATAAAACTATTTAAATAATAATTAAAAGAACAATTTAAAATTACTTTCTCTGACGTTATTATGCCAACTTCATTTCTGATTTTAATATTTCATTCTGATTTCAATAATGACATAATTTCTCATTTTCAATAATAAAGCAAAAAATATTTTTTAAAACACAAATTTAAATTAATAAAATAAATAACGTATTTACGGCTTATCAAATGACATTATCTTTTAAATAATATTTCTGGAACCAATATGATTTTTGAGATGAGAAACTGGAAGATGTGTCATGGCAGAAAATTTAAAAGCTTTTATACTCGTAAATAAGAAAATTGTAACATATTATGTACGTTATAATTTAATGATACTTATATAATGCTAACTTCATTTCATAAGAATAGGATTTAATCACATGATTGGGAAGAATGAAGTAGTCAACGTAGCTTTTCTTGTTGATGGCGGTGGTAGTTCTGGGTAGTTCTGGGTAGTTCTGTAAACTAGTACACTCCTTCTCATAATTATAAGGACACCCATTTTTCTATATTAACTAAACACTGTACACTATTATTTAAACAAATATATTTTTAATTAATTTGAATTTCATTAATAAACTATATTTAAAAAGTTTTATCGTTTTTCTATATTAAAAAACTTTAAATATGGTAAAATGATGATTTTTCAGGTGTTCATAATTATAAGGACAGCTCGAATTTTAGTAATTTTTTTCAGTTATTCTTTAAATTAATATTTTAATGGGTCTCTTTTTAGGGTTAAACAGTCAGACATTCTCTCTGGTATATATATATATATATATATAATTTTTTTTTTTTTTTTTAATATTCAGTTTCAATACCATTTCGTATAGCATATATATTCTGAATACATTTAAACTATTTAAAATTGCTTTACACTTGCATGCACTTTTCTAATATCATAAGTTATGTTTTTTTCAACTTTTAGGCCATGGGAAAGGCAATAATACAGAAGTTTCTTTCTTCAAACTATTTCCTATTGCTCTAAAAGTAGAGCAAAAATGTAAGTCTTGTAGAAAAAAATATTATTACCCCCCCAAAATCTAACAAAAATCTGATAATTTCACGTTAAAAATTTGCGGATATTCTCTTGATGTTCATAATAATAGAAAAAATTACTAAATTCACTCTGCCTTCAGTAGAAGCAGCTCCCCAGAGCACCATAGATCCACCTTTGAAATGCCCGATTCATATCTGCCTGCTCTGTTTTTCGATAGCTTCAGATCGTGCCAGTAACTGTTAAAACCATTTGGTTAATCAAGAATAAAATGTTTTTCATCCGAAAATGCAACATTTTACCATTTAATATTGTCTTTATTCAACTTTAACACAGACGTTCTTTCCCCCAATAAATGCTGATTGATTATTACAGGTTTTTTATTCATTTTAATATATTGTTAATTATTTTAAACATGCATAAATGTGGACCCTAACCTTTCGTTACAAATTACGAGCAAATTCAGCAGCAGTCATTATGAGTAGAACAGTAAGAGGAATTATGAGTCTTCGATCTCTGTAAAACAACTCTGAATTTGCATCAGATTTCTCTCCTATCGAACCAGCAGTTCAACGTTTGATCACATTTCCTTCAGCAATTTTAGACTTTCGAATTTCATTAGAAATTCGGCTGATTGAAATTATCCTTCTGCTTAAAAAACACATTTATCATACTTCACTACTTGAACGTTCTTTTTTTCGAGGAATTATCAGTAATGTCTGTCCAAAAAAAATTTGAAGGCTTATATATGAATTAATCTAGCCCAGTAGTTAACAAATTCGCATGTCAGCTGTAATTTATCCGCCAATAAGTTAAATAAAACGAAAAAATCTGGATTGTCCCTATAATTATGAACATCTAAAAACTTGGAGAAAAACACATTTTGCATTATTTTTTATTAATTTTGTTTCATATTAAAAAAATTATAGCAATTTTGGTTTTTAGAATACTAGATATATCAAGTGCACTTAGTATAATCTTGTTCACAATTATTTTTACATTAGTTATTTCAAAATATAAAGTGTCCTTATAAATATGAGAAGGAGTGTATATCTAATTTAGGGATCTAGGCTGAGTAGGATGCCCTCTTTGGTTGTCTTTTTAACATTTTTTAAGCCATATTTAGGTGAGTTTCAGAGAAAACCATGATAAACTTGAAATGACTCGGTCTACTTGTATTTTGGCTTCGAATCTCGTCCCTTCCATCGACCAGTTTTGACAGAAGACTGTTTATATTGGAATTAATTTTTTTTTTTTATACCAGAAATTTAATTTTTACTTTCCGAACACTATAGTGAGGAAAGTATTGTAATCATGTCAAAAATCCGAATTTGAGATTTTCATGTTTCTATACGTTTCGAGGTCCCCCGAGTCCGTTTTCACTATTTTTACGATGATATATGTATGTGTGTGTGTTTGTATATGTCTGTGAGTGAACACGCTAGCGTTTAAACGCTTTGTTCGAATAAGCTGAAAGTTGGTACGTATATTGAAAGTCACCATAGTACCAACCCTATAGATTTTGGTGAATCTAGAACTTATAGTTTTTTTACAGGGACACAAAGAAAAATTCTTTATCATTATGGCCTATGGGACCAAAATCTTAAAAGTACGATAGCATCTAAACGCCTTATTCAATTGAGCAAAAAATTTATACACATGTGATAGGTCACAGATACTCAATCTGTATAGATTTTGGAGAATCTAGCACTTATAGTGTTTTTACAGGGACACAAAGAAAAATTCTTTATCATTATGGCCTATGGGGCCAAATTTTTAAAAGTGTGATAGCATCTAAACGCCATATTCAATTGAGCTGAAAATTTATATGAATATTATAAATCATTGTTGCACTAACTATAAGCATTTTGGTGAATCCAGCATTTATAGGATTTTACAGGGACACAACGATGGTTTTCTCTCTTTTGTTTGTTTAACAAGTCCTCTTTCTTTACTTTATCTACAAAACTGTTAATTACTCAATGTTCGGAAAGTCGAGTGGAGTCACTCCAGATTTTTAAAATAAATGAAATGGGTGCAGCTTATATACGACATACTTTATTAAATAAAATTTCTGGTAAAAATATAACTTTTGAGGTGAAAATATGAAATTTGTTATAACTGTCAAAGAGTTAAGATGTTATTATAAAATTCCATATAAAATAAAACAAAGTGTAATATTTTATGAAAATTGTTATAAAACGAATAACGATATTTTAGAAAAAAAAAAATCATATTCAGAAGTTAAAGCCTTTTCATTAATATGTGAAAGAGATATAGATTAAATTAGAAAAAATAAATAAATAAATAAAAGTAAAAGAAAAAACAACCTCTCTTAAACATTTATTTTAAATTTAGATTCTCCATTTTATTTCCTCTTTAGTCCAAAATATGATTAGAATTTAGTACGAGGATTTTAATTTTTGTGTTTCACAAAAAGTAATACTCTTTTTTTTTTTAAAGTTAGAGTTCATTTTCAGCTAGTGCTCTTTTTTCTTGTAGTGAAAAAAAAAGAAAAAAAAAAAAAGAAAGTAGAGTTTATTAAAAACGTTTTCTGGGTTTCACCATCTAAGTTTACTTTCACTATTACCATCCTACACCTTCCCCATTCCTTCACTAAAAGAAAAGAAGAAGAAGAAGAAGAAAAAAAAAAATCTATAGTTAATGAAAAAAAAGTATGTAAAGATTTCACTTAAAAATTAATTAGTGTCAAAAAAGGTTATCGTGTTTTTATTTTTTCAGTATATTTAGGCATCAAATCAACTCAAACGCTTGTTTCAAGATTTTTTTTTTTTTTTTTTTTTTTTTTTTTTTTCTTATAGAAAGGAAAAAAAAAAAAAAATCTTGTTTTGGGGCAAGGACGTTTGTTTTAAGTCAAAAAATATGTTAGTTTGTCACAGGAAAAATAAAATGTAATTTTGTATATATATATATATATACAGTCGGCTGCAAAATTATTCGAGCACTAGCAATAATCCTTGCCAAAAAAAAGTACACTTAATACAGCTTTGTTAAATAAATCTTTGTCGAGTCATGTTCTTAATCAGTCTAAGAACATGATTCGACAAGGATTTACTTAGCAAAACAGTCTTAAGTGTACTTTTTAAATATAGGAATTATTGGCTAGTGCTCGAATAATTTTGCAGCCGACTGTATAACGGCAACCGACGCGGTTGCAGAACTGAAGTGAACTGACGAACTTGTTTTTACCTAGATATTCATCCTCGATCTTGCTCACCGAGCATGCTGCTTGTTTTTGTTTTCTCCCGACTTTACGCGGGATGTAACTAATATTTTTACTTTATTTTTATCTTGTTTAAATTAAAGGTTTTTCGTTAGGAGATTGCCTTAGTTTACTTAACTCATGGTTGCACATAAATTCAGCAAAATAGTTTAAGCAGGTAGCTTGGGTAGTATACAGGTTACCTGTAAGTTAATCTCAATTTTATTCAAAATTTAATTTTAAATTATCACTTTTAGGTTAATTATTAAAATCAAACAGTTTACTCAACTTTATCGTTCAGTTGCTTAATACAAATTCGAAAATAAATTAATCGTTCAGTTATTTAATACGATTCCAAAATTAACTGTGAATCTAACTGTATACAGCCACATGTATGTCTCGTGATCTAGTTTTACGTGCATGGGTGCAAGTTTCTTATACAAGTTTTTCAGATGTAATGTATGTTATACTTTAGTTTTATTAATTATTACTAGTATTTCATTTAACTATTTTTATTAGTATTTCTATTAATAATATTGTTTATTGCTGCATGACTCTAAATGTTTGATTTTAATAAGGTTTTCATAACTTTTCAGTTTTAATTTTCTCTTTTTTGGTGGTGTTATTGGGGGTAGCTTGTTGTAAATATTTAGCAATTTGCACACAACAAGACAGAAATAACACCTAATTTACATGCAACATTCATTCTGCTCCCTTGAAAACGTAATGAATTTGCATGTTTCCATTTATGGATGTTTGATAGTCGCAATCTCTTTTTGAATTTTTCTGTTTTATCTTTTTCAATGTTTCTTGTTTTCATCTATTCAATGTTTGAAAAGGTTTTCAATATATATATATATATATATATATATTAAAAATAAAAATAAAAAATAAAATAAATAAAATAAATAAATAAAAAATGAAATGAAATAAAAAATAAACTTTTCAGAAATTAAATTTTATTTCCCATTTCCCACGAGTATCTCAAAATTTTATAAAGGAGAGTGAAGTTGAGTGGATTTTAATGTCGTACTATAGCTACACACTGCGAAACTGGCGACGGTCTAGGATTTGCCCCTGAGATTCGCGCATGTCCGGAGACATGCCATCACAATTTTTATCGTCTGAGGAAGGGATTCTTTTCCCACTTCGGTAATCCTTAGAGTTATTAATTTGGGAACATGAAGGACATCGCAGTCACGACGGATTTTACGTGCACCAGCCACCATTAATGGTACACGACGATCTTCGAGTATCGAACCCGTAATCTTGCAATTACGAAGTCATTGTCCTGCCAACCAGGCTACTGCGGCCCCTATTTTAAAAAGAATAAAAACAGAAATCAAACGATTTTCGAAACGCCGTGGCTCATCTGGTAGCCGAATAATTAGCACTCTGGCTTTAGTTACTAGATTCCGGATTCGAATCTCAGTTCAGATATAGTTGTTCGTAGTGGTTTGAAATACACTTCAATCCGCAGAGCCCACTTTAAACGGTAGGAGGCTTAATATGCAAAAAGTAAGCCCAGTTTTGCAACTAAATTTCATGATATATTGTACAATGACGAGTCTAGATCACGTTACGAGTCACGATGTACGGTACACAAATTGTATCGTTACGAATTTGCAAATAATAGTCGTTACTTTTTATGTAATTTCATTTAAAGAGAATCAGGTTTTAAAATGTTAATTTTTTTGTGTTTCTGCTTTGATATAGCATTAACATAGACAAAAAAAAAAAAAAAAAAAAAAAAAAAAAAAACTTTAAAAAGCTTCACTAGCCTTAGTGAAGCCTTTAAAAAAAAAAATTTTTTTTAAAGAACATTTCTGCCCTGGTGAAGAGATTGCCTCTTGGCGACTTTGGTGAGAAAATCCTTACTATCGATATATCGATTATCTGAGATCTAAATCGAATATTTTCCGAAATATCTCGAAAATTCTGAAAATATGCTAAAGTATAAATAAGACCTCATTTCAGCCGTTGACAATTCAGTTGAAACCAGGTTTCTACGGTGTTAAGAGCTCTGCTTGACCGAGCCTCTGATATTGAATACGGCCTAATGCTGTGTGTGTTATGTTTATGATACAGTTTATGCTGTAATGTTTTTATGTTGTCAGTTTTTATTTAAGCTGTGTTTTCTGGTGTATGTGAAGCGGATACTTGGTTCACAGACTTGTAATCTACTGGAATATTCTGTAAATAAATTTTAAGCCTCTGCAAGACCTGTTATTCATTCACGGACAATTCACGAAGTCTGAGTACGCAACAGTATAAATATTAAGGATCCTTATCATATATTATTTTTGAATAAAAATGAAATAATTATTTTATGCACAAGTATTTCTAATTTATTCGTACCGGAAGAGATTAAAGGAAATGCATACATCTGTACATCATAGGTATATATTAAACACTTTATTACATTGTATAATGCGAAAAAGAAGACCTGCTGTATTACAGAAAAAGTTTCTAGCCTCAAAGTTGCGAGAAAATATCCGTATGCTTTGGAAAAAAAAAAAAAAAAAAAAAAAAAAAATACGTTGACAAAAATTTTCTGCGGCAGAAAATATTCGCACACAACAGATACTGCGAAAAGTCTCACAATCTCGTATCCGTACATCTGTACATCTTAGGTATATGTAAAACACTTTATTACACTATATATATATATATATAAGCAAACTAACCAAGGATAAATTAATATATACATATATTCATTATACTGGGTGATCAATTTAAAAGCGAACCCGTTGGTCTTTCTTATTACCCTTAAATATGACTGATGTTGCAACTATTCTAACACTGAACTATGTTTGAACCTTGTTTAAGTGTGGGAGGCAATTTCCAACACTGTTGGATTGTTAAAACTTTATTTGTGAGGTAAAACAGAAACGGAGACGCACAATTTTTTTAATCCTGTAATAATTTTATTTATGAAAAACAAAATTTAATTAGAATTTTTTACATTATCATTCCTGCATTACATTTACATTATCATTACCATTTTTACATTATCATTTCATAGGCTTTTCCAGAGAAGTCCTGCAATCATCGATGAATTAAAACAGATCATAAGTGAAGAAATCTCATCAATAACACCAACAATGCTGCAAAGTGTGTCAAAAACTTGGTTCGACGTGTTCATGTTTGCATTCAAAATGGTGGCGAACATTTTCAACATTTTCTGTGTGGAATGATAATGTAAATAATATTATAGTTTTAAAAAATTAAAGAACACGCTTTTATAGAAATGTGAACTAAAAAAGCAAAAAATATCTATCTTAGTATTAAAATTCAGGGTAAGAGAAAATCGTGTGAGTGACACACCGTAATATTTACATACATTTAAATCTTTAATTAAAATAACTTAGAATTAACAAAAACCACTTTTAAAAAATCTCCCCTGACGGGGATCGGACGCTGGACCTTTAGGTTCGTAGCGCGGCGTCTTACCTCGATGCCACATCGCTCACGTAGGGAAAGTGTTTTTTTACAATATAAATTTTTTGTTTGCTCCCAGAGAAGTTACAAACAAACATACATACATACATACAGGTGAAGCTAATAAAAGCGTGTTAAAAAATTGAATTAAGTTATATTTTTTAAAAATAAAATTATTATAGGATTAAAAACATTGTGCGCTTCCATTTCTGTTTTACCTCACAAATAATGTTGTAACAGTCTAATAGTGTTAGAAATTGTCTCATAAACTTAAACAAGGTTCAAACAATCATACTTCAATTTTAGAATAATTGCCACATCCGTCAGATTTAAGGGTTATAAGAAAAACCCACAGGTACTCTTTTAAACTGATCACCCTGTATTTATATATAAATTTCAGAATTCATAAAAATTTAGCTTTTAAAAGATACCTGATAATACCAACGCCACAAAAATAAAACTGATTGTAACACAGTAAAAAAGCTAGCACAGAAACTTTACGATTCATTTTTAGTTCCAATTAAAAGACAAAACTAATTTAAATTACTTACGCCTACATGAGTAAAAAGGACAATAAAACTTTGACAGAAAAAAATTGATGAAGTTTCTCAATAAATTTATTAAAAATGTAACAGGAAATAAGAATTGAATTAAAAAGCATAAAAAAGGACCACAGGAATTAAGAATTAGATTAATAAATGCTTAAAAATAGAAGTATTAGCTCATCAGGGAAACATGTATTTCTTTAAAGCAGAAGGAGCTGCAAGATTTCGTAAAACTAGCTATTTCTAGATGAGAAAAAGAAATTTTGCTGTTTTTCAGAAAAACATTTCTGGCAGCAAAGCTGCGAGAAAATATTCATATGCTATGCAAAAAATACGTTGACAAAAATTTTCTGTAATAGAAAATATTTGTACACAATAGAGTTTTCTGTAGGGCACAATGCGGAAAATCTCGCAATGCATAAAAATCTCCGGTTGACAAATCAAGATAGAATCAGAGACCACCGCATTATAGGTGATGGTGTTCTTGCAGCCACGGAAGCACAATTTGCTTTATTACTTAGCGCTTCCCAATCTTGCTTTTGATACGAAGTACTCCGCATACAAAACTGAAAAAAAAAAAAAAAAATGTAATGCGATAAAATCTGTATCATTGATTACAAATTTTATCAGGTTCAAATTTTATTTATTTACTAGAAAAGCCTCGGTTCGGGAACGAACCGAGTTCCAAATGCGGGAAAAATTTCAAAATCAAACTCGAAATGTACAAAACTGAGCCTGATGCTGACATGCTTGCGTACCAGTAGATCAAAGTTTGTTAACGGAACCATTTTTAAAATTCATGAAATCAGCGAAGGCATTGCCCGCTTCGTTGGTCACTAAAAAAAAAAAAAAAAAAAAAAAAAAAAAAAAATCATGAAATTGCTCTAAAGCCCGCTTTCGTTCCCCGCTGCCTTCGGCAGCGACCACTCCTCTCGGGTGTCTGTCCCTATTGCCTGTGACAATAGCTTATCAGTGGGCTTCCATTTGAGTGCTTATCAGATAATAGTTTCCAAACGTACAGTATCGAAAAAATTGAAGTAGCAATTTTATATTTGAATCGCAGTTACATATAAACAACATTATACGTGGTGTACATAATATTTTCTTTCACGTTATTTTCTATATTTATTTGATTTATTCGATCAACCATAAAATGACAACAATTTGACGCTAAATATAATATTACAGTGTGCTACGATCGGCTATACGTCTATCGCATGAGACAATTAATTTTTGTGGTTATAATAGTAGTTGAGTTAGTTAATAGTAGTTGGTATATAGAAACATAAATATAATAATGAAATATGTAAACCTGATCATGGTACAGCCTTAACATAGCTCCCCTTGGCGACTTTTGAATTCTTATCGCCACTTTAGACAAAAATACATAATTCATGCGATTGTTTTTTCTATTTCTTTCTTTTCTTTTCTTTTTAATCTTTTTCTTTCTTTTCTGTTTTTCAATATTTTATAATTTATTTATATTTTTGATGCGCTGCTCGGCTTAAAGTAGCTTTTGCGAAAGTGGAGTCCTTGGCGAAAAATGTCCTATCTATTTCAGCATCAACATTTTAAAACTTACCCATGATTATCAATAAGTAAAGCTCTTTAATATAATGCTGAATTAGCTTTCATGCCAAGCGCGATTCATTTGTGCCAAAAACATACTATTTAAACAAATGAAAAAAAAAAAAAAAAATCCAAAATTGAGGTATATTAAAAAGGGTTATTTTATTTTATTTATTTTTTTTACTCCATTTTCATATCTTCATTTTTTCATATGCATGAGCAAATTTAATATTTTATAATTTTTTTATTTTTCGCGTGAAAGCATATTTCATTTTATGCTGAAAAAAAAAAAAAAAAACCTCGTAAATTTTTTTTTTTTTTTTGTCAACAATTAAAAATTTAAATGTCCAATTTTAAATCTATTACCAGGTTATTAGTTCCATATTTTAATTAATTTTAAAAGAATCTAATCAAAATTTCTTTAAAAATAAGGTACCAATTTTAAGGGGAGATTTTTCTGAATCCGTCGGATTAAACAGCTTATAGATAGGACAATTAGTTTTTTTTTTTTTTTAATTAACTAAAGTATGAAAATTAGGTGGCAACTTGCGCGCACACACACAGACAAACAGAGTCCACGAAAATCTCTTTGCCATTTATATATATAGATTTATTTTTTAGAGGGTTCAAATCTTATTTAAAAAGAAAAATTGTTTCTTTTGAAAGATTTATATGGAATTTTACAGCAAATTTCGGTAGTTTTATAAAACAGAAATTCTCTGTACGAAAGTTATATATATATAAAACAGATTTGTATTTATTTGTATTTATTTATTTATTTTTACAGTGTAGATAAAATTTCTGACACCAATATAATTTTTGAGTTGGGAAACATATGTTATGTCTGCTAATGTATTATTTACTATTATTATTACTATTATTATTATTATTATTTACAAAATTCTATAGAGAATAAAAATTTTGTGGTATTTCAAGTATATTATGAAAAATTAAATATTTAGAGAAAGAAAAATACATATAGAAACTAAAAAAACAACTTAAAAAAAAAAAAAAAAAGAAAAAAGAAACACTATAAAAAGTTACGGAAAAACTCGGTTAAGTACTTTTCCTTTCTTAATCTAGATTCTCCATTTCATTTTACTGTTTGGTCAAAGTATGATTAGAATTTGGTACGATAATTTGAATTTTCGTGTTTCACAAGAAGTGTTTTTTTTTTTTTTTTTTTTTTTTTATGTTGGTGTTCATTTACAGCTAGGGATTTGTTTTCTTCTAGTGCAAAAACTTGAAGAGTTTCTGAAAACAGTTTCTGGATTTCACCTCATAAATTTACCTTCACTTTTACTACATCTCCCCCACCTTTCCCTTTCACAGCTAAAAGGGAAAAAAAAAAAAAAAAAAGGAATTAAGAGAAAAAAGCATGTGAAGTTTTTTCTGAAAAATTAATTAGTGACAAAAAAAGTTATCGTGTTTTTATTCTTCCTATATATTAAGACGTCAAATCTACTCAAACATTTGTTACGAGCTTTTAATTTTTTTCGTAAATAAATAAATAAATGAAAAAGAAATAAAATAAAATGAATAAAATACATAAGTAAAATTATTTCCTGGACAGAATTTATTTTAGGACTCGAGTTCTATTTTTTACATAGATTTTTTTCTCTTTAGATATTTGTATACTCTTGGATTCTTTAAAAGACTTTAGTTCATATTATTTATAGAATTTAAAAAATTATTTATTTTTAATGCAATTGTTGCTTAGTAAGGGTTTTTTTTTCGGGGTTATGTAATCCTGCCAGATATTTTGTAGGAGCTGATTTGTCACGGACGTTTTATTGAGGCGTTTCATTTTTTTTTTTTTTTTTTTTTTTTTTGGGGGGGGGGGGGAAGGGATTATTATGATGGCGCTACTTCCCCGGGGCTACTTTGTTGGGGCTATTTTATCCTGGGGTTATTTCCTCGGGACTCTTTTATCTTGGGCTGTTTTTTTCCAGGAGCTACTTGGTTGAGACTGTTTCGTAAGGGTTATTTTGTTCCAAGGCTATTTCGTCAGGGCTATTTTAGCGGGTTAATTTTTCGTGTCACTTTATCATATGGTTATTTTTTCTCCAGTAAAACAATGGATGTTTTCTGAAGTAAACCACCAAAAAGTATCAGTAACAGACCTAATCTAAAGCGGTAAACTGTTTTGTGCTGTTAATATTGCCCTTCATTTCCCTTAATGCAGATTACTTAGCGCTACAAATGGCACCCCGTCCCACTGCACAATGAAAATTTCTCCTTAACAGTTGACTGCTAACGATTTAGGTCAAAATCTCAAGTCTTTGCCACAGTCAGGTGCGTCCACAATAAATAAATAAACAAATAAATAAATAAATAAAAATTGGGCAATAGAAAGTTTATTCGAGAAAATTTAAGATCGCCCAAAATTCACATGGTGACTCTCTGTTTCCTAATTCAGTGTTTCATTTTTCAACACTTTCTAACAAGGTTGAAAAGTGTTAATGACTTCTGTTTGTCTGTCTGTCCACGCTCTAACTCCCGGAAATATTCATAGAATTTCTTGAAACATATATATTATTCAAGTTCACTATCAGATGTTCCCTATTGAAAATGGAGTGAATATTTTTACTGGTTTCTGTACAGGAACACCCGAAAGTATTCCAAAGTATTGTGTTCTATGAGAGATATTTCTATAAACAATATTTTAATGCCGTTACTTTACACAAATCTTAATGAAATTGAAGTATGTTATTCAAGTCCACTACCATATGTTCCCCATTGAAAATGGAGTAAATACCATCACTGGTTTGTATACAGGGACACCCGAAAGTATTCCACAGCATTGTGTTCTATGAGAGGTATTTCTATAAACCAAATTTTAAGAACTTTGCACAAATCTGAATGATATTAAAATATATTATTCATATGTGAAGAAGAATGCTTTCCATAGAACATATCATGATTAACATTAGATTTACAGGGCCGCACAAAAATATTCAGTTACATTAATGGGTATTATTGGAGATTTACTGAAATTGCATTTTCGTTTATATTAATCGTTTTTATCACTTTCTAAATGTTTTTAACACTTTCCAACAAGGTTGAAAAGTGTTAATGACTTCGGTTTGTCTTTCTGTCTATCCGCTCTCTAACTCCCGTAAATATTCAGGGAATTTCTCCTAAACTGATATATGATATTCCAGTTCACTATCAGATGTTTCCTATTGAAAATGGAGTGAATACCTCAACTGTCTTATGTACCGGGACACCCAAAAGTATTCCAGAGCATTGTTTACTATGAGAGGTACTTTTATGAACTATATTTTAATTTCTTTATTTTACACAAATTTCAATGAAATTGAAATATGTTATTCAAGTTCACTATCGGGTATTTATTGTAAAAAATGAAGTAAATACCACCACTGGTTTGTGTACAGGGACACCCGAAAGTATTCCAAAGCATTTGTTCTATGAGAGGTATTTCTACAAACCAAATTTTAATAACTTTACTTTGAACAAATCTTAATAAAGTTGAAATATGTTATTCATATGCACAAAAAAAAAAAAAAAAAAAAAAAAAATGCTTTCTACAGAATGTAGTATGATTAGCATTAGATTTACACAGCCACACAAAAATATTCAGTTACATTGAGGGCTTTTATTGGAAAGTTACTGGAATTGCATTTTCGTTTACATTAAGTGATTAAACACTTTTTAACACTTTTTAAATGAGAATATGATTTTAATTTATGTATCTATCTGTCCGACTGTCCATCTGTCTGTCTGTCCGTCTGCCCACCCCCAGCATCCGTAAATATTTTCAGAATTTTTAAAAATATATATATGTTATTCAAGTTTACTATGGAGTGTTCCCTATTTTAATTGGCATTAATAGGTCCTGTGCAACTGGTTTGTGTAAAGGGACACCTAAAAAAATGCCAATGTATTGCATTTCAGGACATACATTTTTATAAATTACATTTAAAGAAGTTTCTGTTGTGAAAATCATAAAGAAATTGACATTTATTGTCAATATGCTAAAATAATATTTTGTATAGAATATGATTTTGTTAACCTTCAGATTTACAGGGCTACACTAAAATATTCAGTTACATTAAGGGTTGCAACTGGAATATAAGTGCTACGTTTTCTTTTGTATTAAGTCTTTTTAACACTTTCTAACAATGTTTAAGAGTGACCATAATTTCAATAAGTCTATCCGTATGCCTTGCAGAATTATTGTCTGTCCGTTGTGTGATAACGTAGGCAAAGAGCATTGAAAGTTATACGATACAACAATTACGTACAGCCGGTAACAAAAGTGTCCTAACACTAGCATAAATTCCTATGCAAAAAAAAAAAAAAAAAAAAAAAAAAAAAAAAAGCACACTTCCTACGGTTTTGTTAAATAAATCCTTATCGAATCCTCTTCTTAGTCAGTCTAAGAGCAGGATTCGACAAGGATTTATTTAACAAAACCGTATGAAGTGTGCTTGTTTTATATAGGAATTTTTCCTAGTGTTCGAACACTTTTGTTACCGACTGTACATTTGGAAATTGTTAATTGTCAACGCGTACAGCATGATTTTTCTTTCTTGTTGAATACTGACTTTGATAAGCAGTGGTTGATGTATTACTGTTTTTCAACGATATTTAAATTAATGAAGTTATTTGAGAGATGCAATTGCACTCATTTGAACATATTTTGGCATGTCCGCAGCCGTTTTCTGAGTATATATTTCAAATAATCATTTGAATGTTTTTATACGTCAATCTGTTGGGCTTGGTTGCCCTGACAGTGTATTATTATTATTATTATTATTATTATTATTATTATTTTTATTATTATTTGTTATACTTTCTACTGGACAATTGCCCGATTAATGGTGGACAGCAGAAATTGTAAGGTTTGAGAAATTTTTCATTAGCTTATAGATCTTAAATATTTCCCCATTATATGATGTCTTTGAAAAATCACTCAAATCCTTCGCATATTTGGTTCAAGGTACATTTCTTACCTTCCAGAAACCATTACAACATCTACACTAGAAAGAAAACCCCTGAAGTTAAAAATTTTATGAAATATATTCATTTTGTCTTAAATTACAGGATGTCAAGTTACGAATGCCACGTCTTTCTATATATTATACACATCAAATGTTTTTGTATATATAACTGTAATCAATCGGAGGTCAAAAAAAAAAAAAAAAAAAAAAAAGAAAATGAAAGAAAAAGAAAGGGAAAAAGTGAAAACTTAAATGTGATATTATTCATTTTAACAATAAAGAGAGGGCGAAGTTTCTTGATCAAAACCATCAGAGAGAAGAGATATTCTCTTTGAATATAAATATCGATTAAATACTAAAAGTGACAATGGCTGTATTCTTATCGGGATTTCAGTTAGTATTATTTTAATAAAACGATACTCAGAACGTCAAGTTTCTTGCTTTAATTCCATAAAATATGTTGAAATGATTATCATGAAAGTTCAAACTTAAAATTAATTTCTATCGTTTCTCGCTTATGGATTTAACCAAGCAATTATGTAATTTGTTCATTTCTATGAGCAATATTATTATTATATTTAATACTAAGCTTTTAATCTACATTTATTTTATTTTATTCTATTATTTTTGCAGTAGCCATTTTAATAAATCTAATAAAATTCAACGAAATTTTATGTAGAAAGTTGATAAAATAAAAATTTTGTGAACAAATGCAATAAACTGCAATAATCTGGTGTGTCACTCACACTACTTTCTCTTACCCTGAAATTTAATACTATAAATACAGGTTGGAAATTAAGAGAAAAGATAACGAGTACTGTTATGTAAACCTATGTTAAACAATTCAAATTAGGCTTAGGAAGAGTTTTATATGATAATTAGTTCTGTGTGAGGGGGTCCTCAACCCCCCGTTTCATTAATGTACAAGATGTACAACAATATGTTTCATTAAAACAAGCGATGAATATTTAGCTTAAAACATACATTATTTACCATATCTCTATGAGGAATGTATTTCAGTTCCCGAACAGCTTTCCTGGAAATGGTAAAATATTATTAGTAAAGAACATCCACTAACAACAAATAACTAGTGTGTTGTGGTCACCACACGACTTTCTTCTATATTTTCCTATACAAATTCACTCAGTAAAAATGATTTATTAAAATTATTATTTAAAAAAATTATCTTCCATGATAATCCACACGGTTTCCATATTAGAGAAGTAGTATAAACACTATATATATATATATATATTTAAAAAAAAAAAAGTTGAATTTATTCTCAATATTACATTAAAAAAAAAAAAAAAAAATACGTGTGGCACTCGAGGACTGCCGCGGTAAAGCTATTGCATAGCATTTTTTATCAACTTATGCAATTATAATTATTTATTTAATTTATTTATGCAGTATTTTTTTTTCTATGATATTAATTCAAATTTTTTCTTTGATATTAATTCAAGTTACACTTTTTGAGCGTGGTGACCGATAAGAAAACAAATTTTTTTCTTATTGAATAAATGAGAATGTATCCGCAATCGATTTGTAGATATCGAAAACCTCGATGTACCAAATTTGAATGATCTAACTCTATTTTTTGAGAAAAGGTATTTTAATAGGTTTTTAAAGGCCTGCAAGTCGAATGGGGATATTCAAGTTTTTTCTTTGATATAATTTCAAGTTACACTTTTTGAGCGTGGTGACCGATAAGAAAACAAATTTTAATAGAGAAAAGGTATTTAATAGGTTTTAAAGGCCTGCAAGTCGAATAGGGATATTCAAGTTTTTTTCTTTGATATTAATTCAAGTTACACTTTTTGAGCGGGGTGACCGATAAGAAAACAAATTTTAATAGAGAAAAGGTATTTAATAGGTTTTAAAGACCTGCAAGTCGAATGGGGATATTCAAGTTTTTTCTTTGATATTAATGAATAAGATAACAATAATGATAAGATAACAATAATGATAAGAAAACAAATTTTAATAGAGAAAAGGTAGTTAATAGGTTTTAAAGGCCTGCAAGTCAAATGGGGATATTCAAGTTTTTTCTTTGATATTAATTCAAGTTACACTTTTTGAGCGTGGTGACCGATAAGAAAACAAATTTTAATAGAGAAAAGGTATTTAATAGGTTTTAAACGCCTGCAAGTCGAATGGGGATATTCAAGTTTTTTCTTTGATATTAATTCAAGTTACACTTTTTGAGCGTGGTGACCGATAAGAAAACGAATTTTAATAGAGAAAAGGTATTTAATAGGTTTTAAAGGCCTTCAAGTCGAATGGGGATATTCAAGTTTTTTCTTTCATATTAATTCAAGTTACACTTTTTGAGCAATGGTAACCGATAAGAAAACAAATTTTAATAGAGAAAAGGTATTTAATAGGTTTTAAAGGCCTGCAAGTCGAATGGGGGTATTCAAGTTTTTTCTTTGATATTAATGAATAAGATAACAATAATGATAAGATAACAATAATGATAAGAAAACGAATTTTAAGAGAGAAAAGGTATTTTAATAGGTTTTAAAGGCCTGCAAGTCGAATGGGGATATTCAAGTTTTTTCTTTGATATTAATTCAAGTTACACTTTTTGAGCGTGGTGACCGATAAGAAAACAAATTTTAATAGAGAAAAGGTAATTAATAGGTTTTAAAGGCCTGCAAGTCGAATGGAGATATTCAAGTTTTTTCTTTGATATTAATTCAAGTTACACTTTTTGAGCGTGGTGACCGATAAGAAAACGAATTTTAATAGAGAAAAGGTATTTAATAGGTTTTAAAGGCCTGCGACTCGAATGGGGATATTCGAGTTTTTTCTTTGATATTAATTCAAGTTACACTTTTTGAGCGTGGTGACCGATAAGAAAACAAATTTTAATAGAGAAAAGGTATTTAATAGGTTTTAAAGGTCTGCAAGTCGAATGGGGATATTCAAGTTTTTTCTTTGATGTTAATGAATAAGATAACAATAATGATAAGAAAACAAATTTTAATAGAGAAAAGGTATTTTAATAGGTTTTAAAGACCTGCAAGTCGAATGGGGATATTCAAGGTGTTTCTTTGATATTAATGAATAAGATAACAATAATGATAAGATAACAATAATGATAAGAAAACAAATTTTAATAGAGAAAAGGTATTTAATAGGTTTTAAAGGCCTGCAAGTCGAATGGGGATATTCAAGTTTTTTCTTTGATATTAATTCAAGTTACCTTTTTTGAGCGTGGTGACCGATAAGAAAACAAATTTTAATAGAGAAAAGGAATTTTAATAGGTTTTAAAGGCCTGCAAGTCGAATGGGGATATTCAAGTTTTTTCTTTGATATTAATTCAAGTTACACTTTTTTAGCGTGGTGACCGATAAGAAAAATAAATTTTAATAGAGAAAGGGTATTTAATAGGTTTTAAAGGCCTGCATGTCGAATGGGGATATTCAAGTTTTATCTGATCTACTTTATACACAAATTTTACGCGTACAGCTATTCACTGTTGTACATAAATGATAGATACTTACCTATACACCTATATACTTTCTCACAAACAGCTGCTTACGTATTCTTCCGATTTCGGAGCAGCTCGTCTCGATCCGTGCGAGCTTCGTACAGCCGAAGTCTACCGAAATCTGCCGAACTGTGTTAGGTTTTTTTTCGTTACGGAATTTTTCGATTCGGTCGCCGCGCTCAAAGCCCGCGATAAAAGCTATACAATAGCTTAAATAAAAAAAAAAAAAAAAAAAATTCTTTTTTTTTTTTGTTAAAAATGAAAAAACTCGAAAACTTTATTTTAAATTATCGTAGATCGATGGTTCAACCATTCGTTTTAAAGGTATTGGCGAGCTTTTTTGAAAGATACCCATCATGAAAATTTACTCTTCTCGAGGGGGAACTTCCCCCCCAGGGGGGGGGGAGGCGAGGCTCCTACATTCATAATTTTTTTTTCCCAGTTGACTATCATAAAAAACGGCAGTTTTTTGAGTGACGCAGCAAAGCTCAAACAAAGCTTAGCAGCGACACTCTATTATACAGCTAATTTAACATCAAAGGAATTTGGAAACGCCGACATTTAATATCTCAGTAAATTGGAGATCATAAAAAACGGCAGTTTTTTGAGTGACGCAGCAAAGCTCAAACAAAGCTTAGCAGCGACACTCTATTATACAGCTAATTTAACATCAAAGGAATTTGGAAACGCCGACATTTAATATCTCAGTAAATTGGAGATATTCTGATCTAATATTTTCAGAATAATCTTTTGTCTTCTGCATGATGCTATCCTGAAAGTTTCACACTTCAACATTGTATATATTTTGAGATCTGGAGTTGCAATTTAAGACTTCAAAGGAAAAATGTGTTTTGTGTGAGTTTTTTTTCTCGAAAACGGCTCGAAGAAATTTTATGAAATTGATATATGATATTAATTTATTTTGTCTGAGACGCATGACGTTCTCCGTTTTTCCCAAAAAACTCTTGTTTCTTAGATAATTTAGCTTGAAAATCGAACTATTTTTCCTCCGCCATGCATGGATTTGAACCGCAGATTCTCAGAATTCAGAACAGGCGTCATTCGGTTTTCTGAGGCTGTAGTTGGTTAGTCCAATCTGAATGCAGTCAATAAAATATTTAGATTTTTTTTATTAAATGCAAAAAGGAAACTTCATTGTTTGTTTTAAATACTTATTATATATATACTAAATTAAATTTTACTTAAATATTTCTTTCTTTTTTGTTATGAAGGAAATTATTTGATTTTAAAATTTCACATTTCGCCAAAATACTATTTAGATAATATTTCAAATAAGGAAATATTTTGTAATTATATGTATTCTATTTAATAAGTATTCATAATAAACTTATAATTTTTTAAGAGAAAATATTTCACATTTTTTTCCGATTAATTTTTTCCGACGTAAAACCCAACTAATCAATCAACCGATTAATTTTTTTCATCATTCATGTATTCATTCGCCGCCTCTGATTGGTGTTTCCTTCCTGCGCTCTCTGACTGGCTGAGGCTGTTGTGGTTTTATTGTACAAGGCGTTTGCGGGAGCGGAGCTCCTCTCAATTTGCGCATGCTCCAATTTAGAGAAGAATTTCGAAGTATTATTCACATCGAGCTATTATTCAGAGAGATAGAAATCCTTGAAGGATTTCTACAGAGAGAAAAATTTTGGCGCCATCTTTTAACTTAATATAGAGTTACTATAAAAACGAGTGTGATCGCTTTCTCATTATTGATTCTATATTTTACTTTTGTAATTCGTAGTTCCTTTCTAAATTTTTATTAATTACCATTCTCTCGCTCTCCTTTTTTTTTTTTTTTTTTTTTGAATTGAGTGATGTAATTCTGGTGCGCTAATTTTTTTTTTCCCCTATTAAGACAAAATGGAAAATAAAAGGATTACTCTATATTGCATTACAAGAAATTTATATATATTAAATAAGAAAGGCTTGCTCATGTATATTAAAATTTAATATTTGAAGTATCGTAATCAGAGGGAAACATATTTATTTAAAAAATGGAAGATAAACATATTATTGGTAAAATGACTAAATTATTATTATTATTATGTATTATTATTTTGTTCTTAATGAATGGCAGTCTATAATCAATTGCTGTATAAATAACAATAAAATCATTAAAATATACTTCAATTTTATTATTTTGCTATTAGGCAATTTATGATTTTTAAATAATTAAATGTCCATTATGTATTTCTACCAGTAAAACAAGAATATTTCGCCCCCCCCCCCCTACACACAAACACTTCAGATATTAATAGTTTAGGTTAATGAAATTTCCTTTTACATGATTTTAATTTTAAAACCAATTATAAGCTGTTTTTTTTTTTTTAAAGAATTTAAAAAGAAATAAAGAAAGTATATATTATTTCTTCGGTGCATTGCTGAAAAAAAAAAAAAAAAAAAAAAAAAAAAAAAAACAGAAAAAGAGGGGGGGGGGGATAGCAGAATATATTAATATAAACTAAACTTTGTCTGCATCTAATTATTCTTTAAAAAGGAATTGAAATTTAATTTATCAAAATAAATAATCGTTAATAAATGAAAGTATTTTTGTAAAATTATATGAATATTATATGATCTGCCATCTTGTTTCGAGTGCCAGCTATTTGAAATATTCAAATTCTCATTAAAAAGGTATTTATGATCCAATTTACTTAAAACTCCATATATACATAGCCCTCATTAATAGTTCCATTAAGTCCATTAATTAATTGTAGCCGCCATTTTTAAATAAAATGGCAGCTACATGATAAGAAAAAAAAATCTACTCTTTCTATGAGCTGGAAGGACTTGATCAGTTGATCAATAACCCCTAAAAAGTAATGATATCAGAACAAAAACCCTTAACGGGTTAAAAGTTTGTGATGCAGCACTTTATTTCGATATGAATTGGAAATATGGGTCGTAAAAATAATGATATCAAATTTTGAGTGACGCTTTGCTATTAATTGAAATATACATAGATTTTTCTTATTTCATAATTTGCTTTTTTCTTCTATTTATATTTACATCACAGTACATTCATAATATTTTCAACTTCAACGTGAAAAAATATATAGAATTTACTCACTGATGCTTTTTCATTTGCATCTCGTGAATTCAAAATATGAGTTTTAAAAGAAATGATATAATTTCAGTGACGCCTGAGTGTTACTTTAAAAAGATTTCTTTTTAGATTCCATAACAATCACTTTTGTTTTGTTGAATAAAGTGTATTTACATATTGAAATAATGATTTTAATTTTTAAATATACTGTCAAATAATCAAACTTTCACTCAATGTACATTATAAATTGAAGTTATCTAGTTCAATAAATTGATTTGTCTATTGCGTCACGCTATCCAAAACTGTAAGTAAACTTTATGTAAATGTTACTTTGCACACATTTTCACTGTTAATACTATGATACAAAGAGATTGTGTGATGCAAAAAGAAAACATTTGCAGAAATTTTACTTGCAGTTTTGGATAGCGTGACGCAATAGACAAATCAATTTATTGAACTAGATAACTTCAATTTATAATGTACATTGAGTGAAAGTTTGATTATTTGACAGTATATTTAAAAATTAAAATCATTATTTCAATATGTAAATACACTTTATTCAACAAAACAAAAGTGATTGTTATGGAATCTAAAAAGAAATCTTTTTAAAGTAACACTCAGGCGTCACTGAAATTATATCATTTCTTTTAAAACTCATATTTTGAATTCACGAGATGCAAATGAAAAAGCATCAGTGAGTAAATTCTATATATTTTTTCACGTTGAAGTTGAAAATATTATGAATGTACTGTGATGTAAATATAAATAGAAGAAAAAAGCAAATTATGAAATAAGAAAAATCTATGTATATTCCAATTAATAGCAAAGCGTCACTCAAAATTTGATATCATTATTTTTAAGACCCATATTTCCAATTCATATCGAAATAAAGTGCTGCATCACAAACTTTTAACCCGTTAAGGGTTTTTGTTCTGATCTCTATTACACAAAATATATATTCGTTTCATTTGGTTTAGTGCAGTCTATAAATGTTAAACTCTACTTATCTGGAATTTCCCCCATAGACGTAATGTATTTGAATAATTTTGAGTGTCCCAGTATAGGAATCATTGGCTTCATCTCAACGAAAAGCTTAGTGTAGCATCCCTATATGATACACATTTAGAATACCGAGTTTGGAATTTCTGCTACTACTTGTTTTTGAGATATGCTGATAACAGACACACAGACAGACACTCAGACCATTCGCTAAAAACATGATTTTCGTATTCAGGGGACCTCAGAACATGTAAGTATAACAAACACTTACGTTCGAAAATTCGACCTTAAAACAATACTTTCTCGACCCTATGGGTAAGAGAAAGTAAAAAAACATTAAAAGTTGTTTTGAGTTGAAATAGTTAAGATGATCCATCATCAAATGAAAAAAAAAAAAAAAAAAAAAAATCTGTGGCAAACACCATAAACTAGACCCCCCCCCCCCCAAAAAAAAAAAAAAAAAAAAAAATAATAATAATAATAAATAAATAAAAAGTAAATAAAATAAAATAAACAATTATTTCAGGTCGATAAAATTAAACATGACCCTCCAGAAAGAAAATCTCTTTTAATGAATATATGCCTAATAAATTATCCGCGTTTCTAACCTCCCTTGTTTGCCGTGTTTATAAAGCTTTTCGGTTGCCTTATAAAATTATAATTTAAAGACATTTTACGTAAATACAAAATGCGTAAATAATATTTTCCTGCTTATTGACAACATTGCTTTTAATTAAAACTTCTATGCAGGTGATGCAATGTATTCGAGCAGCTAGCTTTGGCAATCCTTCCCACTGTTCCATGCTATTCCATGTAATTAATTTATTTTTCGTAACTATTTAGGCCAGCGTGAGATAATTTTATGATTGTTCACATTTATAACTGCGCATTTTCCCCCCCATGCTAAGTTATGATGACACATTTTCTGTAATTATTTAGGCCAGCGTGAGATAATTTTATGATTGTTCACATTTATAACTGCGCATTTTTTGTCCCCATGCTAAGCAACGATAACACATTTTCCGTAACTATTTAGACCAGCGTGAGATAATTTTATGATTGTTCACATTTATAACTGCGCATACACATTTTCCGTAACTATTTAGACCAGTTACGGAAAATGATTGATTGTGTGAACAATCGATGATTGTGATGATTCATGTTTCGAATGTGAACAATCGATTGTTCGAATGTGAACAAATGATTGATGTTTCGATGATTGTGTGAACAATCATCGTGAGATAATTTTATGATTGTCCACACTTATAACTGCGCATTTTCCCCCCAATGCTAAGCTACGATGACACATACATGGTGCCTTCCTAAGGGAAAAGAAACTTGGTAAGGAAGATACATCTTGAATTGCAAAAACCCGGCAAAAATCGTTCGTAGGTTTTTGATCGTTACTGATTTTATGCTGTTGTTGCGTTGACATTTTTTGATGCACGAAGGGAGGTTCTTAATTATTTTGAACTGAAAAAGTAGTTTCTTTCTTTCTTTTTCTCTTTCTTTTTTTCTTTTTTTTGGCGTTTGTTTACAAAATTTTTATTGACTTAAGCTATTGTTTCATCATTAAAAACATACTGAAATCTGCTCTTTTTGATTAGTTTTAAAGTATGTTTTATAACAAAAGCCAGAAAATTATAAATATTTTCTTCAAATTGCTCTTTATTAGTATAAATGTAATTTGGATAATTTTTTCTAATGCATTTCTTGCTTGTTAAATACTTGAAATTAAATTAGCCAAATACTTTTCTTTTACAACTTTTTTTTTTTTTTTTTTTTTTAATGAAAGAAAGAAAACATTGGCAAGTAAGGAATGTAGTTTTTTCTATTTTACAAAGAGGTTCTAAAAAATAATTAAAAAAAAAGGAAAAAAATCTGTTTAATTTAAACTCTGTTTTAGAATTACTTCAAATATTTTCTCATTCGTTAAATAATAATAGAAAGTGTTTTAAAGAATTAAATTTTTATAAAAGAAAATACAAAAAAATTCTTCTTAATAAAAAAGGCAATTTTATTTTTTATTTTTAATGAAATAAAGCAAAAAGAATGAAAGCAATTTTAAAATTTAATAATCTAATTTGCTCATTTCTTATTTTTCACATGCTATTTTTTTTTTTTTTTTTTTTTTTACGTTTCATTTAAAAAAAAAAAAAAAAAAAAAAGCCCCAAAAGTGAACACGAAAAAACAAAGTTAACATAGCATGCATTTTTAAAAATTCATACTTATTTACTGAAGCGAGGGAATTTAAAGAATTAATTCGAACGGAAAATCACAAGACTTTTATAACCTGTAAATATAATATCAAAATGCATTTTTGTGTTACTGCGCTAGTAATAAGCAGCACGTTGTATATGTCAGAAAAAAAGCTAACATAATTTAATGTACGATTAAACTGAAATAAAGTTCAAATTAAGGTAATGTTCTTTGCTCTTTTTTTTTTTCTTTACTGTTACCTTGTTTTATTTTTTTCAAGTTTCTCATACTGGCAAAATGTGAACATGAAAATCTATGCAACACTGCACTGTTAAAAAAATATGTGCTTGAAATCGAGAAATTGTAACCGCCTATTATTATTATTATTATTATTATTATTATTCTTTCATGTAATTTTGACTTGAAATTGAGGATGCGCTGCTCTCAGTTTTAAAAACATTTTTAAACTAGTTGTCACAGGTGGCCTCTGATGAGTTCCTCATCACATATTTGTTCTTATAAATTTCTACTACAGGCCATAACTATATCAAAAAAAAAAAAAAAAAAATTAATTTGACCAGTCGTCCGACACGGTGACAGAATAAAATGTCCCCATCAAATATGCTACTCACAGTTCAGCTCGATACTTTTACCTTATTCTAATTTGTTAATAAATTTTATTGAGGTCAGTTTCATGTTTTAGTTTTCATGCAATTCCAAGTGCAATGATCACCATGATCCAAGGTTATTTAACCCTTTATATCCCACCGGAACTTTAAAGTCCCATCAAGAAAATTCCTCAATATAGCCTAAATTTACTACAGGATTTTATTGGAACTTCAAAGTCCCTATAGTTTAAGCTTTCCCTACAGTTAAGCTATAGTTTAATCTAAATTTAATATGAGATGTTTATCATGCAGCAAAGAAATATAATAAAAAAGTTTCAAACTATTTTTTCCAAAAATAAGGTAATTTGGGATATAAAGGGTTAAAATATTGCCCGATTCTGCTATGTTAAAAAAAAAATCTTAAATTTCAAATATCCTTCTAAATTTTCAGGTTAGAATATGCGTAGTCTACTATTTTCAAGCCAGTGTTATGAAAGATATTTTAAAAGTGGTCTGGAATCTTTACTATAACAATATCCTTTAAAAGGAACACTTATGTGAAATTTTTCCTTATTTTGCTGTGTTAAGAAATTCGTAAATTTCAAATAATTTATGAAGTTTTGAAAATTAAATTTTCATAGTTAATGATGTTCCAGCATCATTACTGATATTTAAAAGTTGGTTTGATATTTTTACAATAAAAATATTAATTTCCTTTTAATGTACTTTCATGAGAAATGTAGCCCTACTTTCCCTTGTCAAAAAAAAAAAAAAAAAAAAAAAAAAAAAAACGTAAATTTTTAATAACTTACGAAGATTTTAAAACAGAATGTTGCAAAATTGTAGGGTTTTTGCCAGTGTCATAAGAGATATTTTAAAAGTTGTCTGACCTCTCTGCGATTGTTTGTTATTAAGCTATCGTTTACACAGAGAGTAAAAAGCTAACGAACTAACACACTAACACCCTACGTTATCATATCGATTTTGTGGTTTTCTGATTCTTTACACCGCAAAGAATATCCAAACTTCAGAAAACCTAGGCCTAACACTTTCACGATTACCTAAGATCTTCATACCTTTAATATGATAGGGAATAGATTAACACTACATACCTTATTAATTTAATTTTTACTTTCTTATATAAAGTATAAGGAAGTATTGTATCGTGTCCAAGAAGCAGAAGTCGCTACCCTGCAATTCCTGAGGTTTTCTAGTCACATTGCTGCCCAGAAGTGACGTAGCAGTTCCATCTAGTTCCTGATGATGATGGATGAAGTCTGAACGAAGAATCATCGGGCACAGCTCGTTCTATTTAGCGATTAGATTACTGTCTGGTGTAGGCAGCTTCCATGCGGTGATCTGGCGATTTATTCGCTCCGGCGGACGGCATCCAACCCGTTAAGCTTGGCCGAGACCAGAGAGGCAGGGGCCGTCCAAAGGTTTCTAAGGAAGTATTGTAATCTCGATTTGCGAAATGGATTTTGTATCTGGCATAGGTCAAAGATGAAAGATCGTACGACGTTGTAAATTTATATTTGTACTTGGTATAATGTCTAGTTTTACAATTCCAACTTTGGTCTTGACACAATCTTCCCTTTATGAAATATCTGTGATTTTTACACGATTTTTCGGGACGTCTGTATATGTGCGTGTGTGTTTGTATGCTTCGCGCATTATTTAAAAGCGGTTGGATGTAGAACGTTGCAAATTGGTATATAGATTTTTTTATAATATCTATTTGTGCATCCTTCTATTTGGCTTTTCTATTGCTTTCTGCTTTTGAGATATTTACGAAATTTATATTCCTAATGGCCAAAAATACGAAGATTGTGGCCGTTCTATATGACCTACCGTCAAAAGAAGCTAATGATAGAAGCCGTAATGATATTGTTGTGAAAGCTGTCGAAATTCCCGCGTATAGAATGCAACTTGTAAGGCCATAAATAGGTTCTAGTCGACGAGTGCACTTTATTTAATGAATATTCGGGAAACAGTTGAATAAAACTATACCGCAAAAATCAATATTAAACGAATATTCTCGAAACAATCCAATAGAGCAGTCATTCGTAATACAGAAGTCAAGTAAACAGGGTTAAATACACTACAGAGAGGGAATTTCGTTAATTCAGAAATAGTGATTAACAGCAATTCGAAGTCAATAGAATTTGAATTCATCGAGAGTTTTGTCGGTCATTTATAGAATTTTCGAAGTATTTGCTAGAAACAAATGAATTATTCAGGTAAATTCCAGAACTCGACTCCTATTGAAATTATAAATTCTGAAATTTGGAAATAATAAATTACCATTTTTTTTGCAAAGTTTGGATGCGAAATTACCTAATTTGACTTTAAGTCAAAGCTCACCTGCGTGGAAATGAAAAAACTGTCATCTGCTTCAATTTTTACTGTAATACCACATAGAAAATAGCGCATAAAGAAATTGGCAAGTTCTAGTCTAGAATCATCAACAATGATTCATTTTTGTGTATAATCTTGTTAGTCATTTATAGAATTTTTGAAGAAGTTACTTGTGCGTTAAAAACCAATGAATTTTTCCGGAAAATACCAGAACTCTGTTCGTATTGAAGTTAGAGTTAACAAACTTTGGCAACACTGAATTACAAATTTTAGTCAAATTTGGCGCTAAATTGCCAAAATCACGCCAAGACCAAAATCTGCGTTTACGAATTACTTGGCGACTTGGCAAAATTAGCGACGAAATTTTGTGAAAAACATTTCAATGTAGCCATATTTAGTAAGTATCTAAGTAAGTAATAAGAATCCAGATTTTGAACAGTGCAAATGACTAAATTTATCCTTACTTGATTCTTTGCCAGCTCTAACACTCTAAAACACTCTAAACAGTTTTTATTAAAATCACACAATCAACTGTGGAAGAAAATCATATTTATTGAAATTTTATTTTTCCGACTGAGTGAAAATAATGCCTGGACCGGGACTCGAACCCATTGAAATTTTAATTTTTCGACTGAGTGAAAATAATGCCTGGACCGGGACTAGAACTCTGAAATTTTATTTTTCCGACTGAATAAAAATAATGCCTGGACCAGGACTCGAACCCTGAAATTTTATTTTCCAACTGTGTGAAAATAATGCCTGGACCGGCACTCGAACCCTGAAATTTTATTTTTTCGACTGAGTGAAAACAATGCCTGGACCGGAACTCGAATCCTATGATTTTCTTCCACAGTTGATTGTGTGATTTTAATAAAAATTGTATTTCTTTCTCCCATTATCTAATGCTGTTTTCCATTTCCTGCGGCTTATTTTCTGTTGAGCTATCTACATGATAGACCAGAGATGTTTCTGCCTAAAGGTTGTCTGAGTGAGTAATGCTGACCGGGGTGTCGGCCTGGATAGCTCAATTGGTAGAGCCTTGACCTTGTAAGTCAAACATCCGGGGTTCCAGTCCCGGTCCAGGCACTCTAAACAGTGTTGCCTAATTTAGGGACTCTTTTATTCAACTATCATCAATAATTTTGAGGAGTGATATTGGATATATGTAATAAACGAATAATCTTCAATGTGATTAGTCAACCATTACTGTTAAAATTTAGTTGTGGATATTAAATGAAAAAGTCCCTAAATTTGGCAACCCTGACTAGAGGAGTGAAGTGGAATAGGCCCGGCGAAGGTTTAATGAAGTAAGCGTATACTGCAAAAATTGCTTTTAGATAAGAATCAGAAGATTTTACATAAATTTTCACCTGAATTTCAAGCATGAATTTTTATGAATTTTACACTTTTTTTAGCCAACAAACATGGCATTAAAATACCTTACTATACTTATAATTCTTCTGACGGCTGAAAGAAATTAGAATACAAATGAAGAATGAAGGTCCAAATAAAAACGAAAAATAGAAGAACGAAAATGGTTTCTGCTTATTTCTTAATTTTCACTTGTTTGATTTTTCGTGGTCTGTACAAACTCACAAAATGTGAATAAGAAAAGAAAAGCAGTGTTTCAGAAGTTTATAAGAATCTGTGTTAATTTATTTGTTGATGTAAGCGGGTTAAAAAATTTGTGTCGAATTGAAAATTACAAGATTTTAAAAACTACAATCATGCACTGGTAGCGTTAAAGGTCCCCCAAGAAAAGCCTAGGGACTTAAAGAATTTTTGAAAGAGAAAATATCACAGGCCTGCAAAATATGAGTCATGAAAAGTGTTTGCAATTTAATGGCCGAATTTTATATTATTTGGTGCGCTGATTTCAAACATGGCATCCATTTTTCTTGATCAAGTAAAGAATTTTTTCCAAAATGGGCTTATATATACATAGACAAGAAAGCCTATTCTACACATTCTGGGTCTAGAAGGCCTTTTAAAAATAGTTTTATGTGTTTATTTGCAAATTAAGTAATATATAAAACAATTGAAACTGGTTTGCTAAATATATTTTGATTTCATATATTAAATGGAAATTATATTAATTAGAACACTTAATGGTTACCATTGTTTAATACATCCTGAATTCATATACCCTTAATGCATTCTTATACTTTTGCCCAAAAAGTTCCTTTTGGCTGGTTGATTGGTTGGTTGGGTTTTAACGTCGCATTAGTACTATCGCACTAGTAACATCGTACTAGTACTAGGGGGTAATTGTATACTGACCAAACGTCCCCATTTTCTGGGAACAAATGGGGACTACCTTTTTTTTGAAGGCATATTTCTAAGTTTTAAAAAATTATAGATACTAAATTATTAATCAATAACAATTTATTTTTAGTCCTTATTTATTAGGAATGAAAAAAAACATCCATAATTTGATAATTATAGCAATTTTTAATGCTTCTCTATTATAAAGGTACTTTGATCTGGTCTTCCTAGGTAATTGATGATGGCATGAGACGCACCCCTAAGGATGGTCCGGAGACGTGCCATCACAATCTTTATCCCCCACGGAGGGATGGCTCCACGCTTCGGTGACCTCCCAGAAGTATAATTTGGATGTAAACATGGAGGACATTGCGGCTACGATGGATTTTACGTGTATCAGCCACTATTAGAGTACACGACGGTCTTTGGCCGGCTCGAGTATTGAATCCGCAATCTTCAAAGTATAATAACTTTCCTGAAACAATTGTACCAAAATGTTCTTAAATTGTACAACTCGATAAATTATAACTGGAAGTGAAAAGTGAAAGGACTATTAAAAAATCATCAAGCATGTGTTTTTGAGACGGTCTCGACAAACATTTTCCGGGATGGTTATTAGTGCCGCCATTTTAAACATGGTAGCAAAATGCTGGGGGTTCTGAATTATGCACTTATTTCTGAAATCAGAATGAAAGGTAAAAAAGTTCAATATATTAAGTCACCCTGAAATTACAGCCTTCCTCACGGGCCACGGCCTTTTCCCCTCTTATCTTAATAATAATTAGTTTCACCGCCGACGTTCACCCCTGTGTTCTTGTGGCCAGGAAGTGACTGCTTCGCATTATTATTATAGTTGTCCGCTTACCTCATCGTATCACTTAAGGAACCCTCTTACTAACCCCCCCCCCCCCAACTGGTTAGAGAACATAATTACTAGACCCCTCTTTAATTCAAAAGCTAAACAAAATTTTTTCTCTTCTTATGGAAATTTTCAAACTTAATAGACTAAGTGAATTACATACTCCTTATGTTTCTTTTCATTTTCATTTGTTTTTTCTACTCCTCTACTGATTTTCAATTACTACTGGCTCAATGCACGTATCATAATTTTACCATAAGCAATCTCAGTAAATCTTTGCCTGCAATTCAGCAGCATCCTGATTAAGTGCCCCTTGTTGCGAAGGGTTATGCCCGGCACTATCTTAACCAATCTCTGCTCTGTATTGGTGCCCCTTATCGTGATGAGTTTAAGCTCGGCACCTACTATACTTCATCATAGTGTACTTTCTGCACCCAGTAATAAATTGAATTATGACTTCTTTACCTTCGCGTGGTTCTCCTTGTCGCGTGGGAGACCTGTCTCTAGCGGCCCTTGTAATATTTATTTTTTTTTATTTTTAAATAAACGTTCCGGAGGAGAGGACTAGCATAGCTAGAATCGCTCGACACCACTCCTGGAGTGGTGAGCGGCCACTCCTCCCTGCAAATCCCTGTTAATATATTAATAATGTCATAATTATGTTAATGTCATAATTATTTTTAGTTTGATTATTGATACGAAACACTTGAAACTGATGTAACTCTGCAATATGGGGTATAAAAAATCGTTTAGAGAACATTTAAACGATTTTAGATGACGGCAAATCGTTACAAAATTGGGCTACTGAAGAGGCACAAATACTTGAAAAATGCTCGTGATCATCTACAGCATTATGCAATGCACTCGGTTAGCATTTAAAATGACAGTAATAGCTATCCGAAAATATAATCTTTATTTGACAACTATGGCGTCAGAAAAAAAATTCGTCAGAAACACATTTTGATTATTCTTCGACCACATTTCTTGAGACCATGGAGGCCTCTGCGCAAGTGCTAACTCAACGAGTTCAGTGTTAAAATAGGGGAAATAGTAATCTAATTCAAAGAAAATAAGCGATAAGAACGCCAAATTACTGGATGTTTTTCAAATCCCAAGCTGTCGGTCAATTTGACACCCCTCCAAGCTCTTGGACTGTTCCTCACTGCTAGTTTTAGGAAACGTGGTTACACTATAATTCTTTTCAGAGTAGTCGAGAAATGATAGAACACAACAATCACCTCAGTCAATGCTTCTTCACTTTCGGAGTTTAACCAGGAACCAAGTTTAAACAATAAGTTCTCTGCGGGACCTCTATAAAGCAAAAAGTGACAGTTAACATAATATAACACTTAAAACAAATTAATTATTTCATTTATCTACTTCATAAACTTCTTGATGATTCAGAGAAAGGATGAAATTTTCATTAATTTAAGTAATTACCTTTTAATGTTGAAAACAAATATTAAAATAGAATAACTGTTCTTCTGAATTTCAATTTTATAACGTTTTGCATGCAATCGTAACTGATTTAAACAGGTCTTTGACATAAAAAATAAAACGTATTTACATATAAGTTATAAAAAGAGAGATTATTGTATTAGAAATACTTGAAAGCGTTTTTTTTTTTTTTTTTTTTTTTTTTTTTCTGTTGAAACAGATGCTTTAATATTTTTTGTATATATATTGTTTTATATAACTGATATTACATAATAACGATGACCATATTTATTCCCTTTCAAAAAAAAAAAAAAAAAAAAAAAACATATTTTGAAAAAATCCTGTTATAGCAAGTTGCAGAATTTTATCAGATCCTGCCATTTTTTCCGTTCCTGTAACGAATGTTCATAGCATCTGACAGTTTTCAGACATACCCTTACGATTTCCATTTTAAAATAGAATAAAAGTCTCTAAGTCTTGAGAAAAGTGGACTAAAGACACGCAAAATGCAAATTTTTCTCTCGGAATCTGACTTTCATCTGTATATCGTTTTTGCCATAGATCGAAATGTTTTATGCATGAGACTCTGATGCCGGTTATGCTTTTAGTATATTATTAGATTGCTAAATCTATCCAACGATCGAATCGATTTTGAAAAAAGTTTTAAAAGTTAGCCAATGTTTAATGTTTCAGAGATTGACGTGAAATTCTGAGTAATATATTTATTTGAAAATGGATTTCCCTTCGGAATGGCCTCTTTTGCTAACAATTTTCTCGTTTTTAATACAGCTATATTCAATAACAATGAAAGAAAATTAATTTAAACAATGACAGCTAAAATAAAGACTGTTTATTAACTTCGAGATCCTAGGCGCACCTTTTGCTTAGATTTTTGACAGCACTTTGTACAATTTTTAATCATATTTTTAAGATGACTTTTCACCATTGCTGGCAGCATTTAAGTAGATTTCATATAAAAGCTTACTATATTTTCATTTAGTTTTTATAAATTGAACTACATTAGATTTGTTCAATAAAATATATATTCAGGCAACAGTGCATATGGTTTTTGATAGCTATTTACAGATTTGAAATATTAAAATTGTGTTTTCTGTGTTTGCATTTTTACTTTCTCTTACCCATACGGTATTGTTTTAGGGTCAAATTTTCGAAAGTGAGTTTTTTTTTTATATTTACATGTTCTCAGGTCCCCTGAACAAGAAAATCATGTTTTTAGCGAATGGTCTGTGTGTATGTCTGTCTGTGTGTCTGTTATCAGCATATCTCAAGAACAAATAGTAGCAGAAATTACAAACTCGATATTCTAAACTTGCATCATATAGGAATGCTATACTAAGCTTTTCGTTGAGATGAAGCAAAAGGTTCGTGTGTAGGGACAATCAAAAATATTCAAATACATTACGTCTATGGGGGGAAATTGCAGGTAAGTAGAGTTTAACATCTATAGACTGCACTAAACCAAATGAAACGAGTAAATATTTTTTGTAATAGAGATAGTCAACTGGGAAATGTTTTTTTGTGTATGTAGGAGCCTCGTTTTGTCCCCTCGAGGGGAATACATTTTCATGATGGGTATCTTTCAAAAGAGCTCGTCAATACCTTTAAAACGAATGTTTGAACCATCGATCTGTGATAATTTAAAATAAAGTTATGAATTTTTTTCATTTTTAACCAAAAAAATAAAAATAAATAAATAAAATTAAATGTAATATTGAGAATAAAATCAACTTTTTTTGAATATTTAGTGTTATATTACTTCTCTAATATGGAGATCATCTGCATTATCAACAGAATTAAATTCTATATAAATGACGGTGCATTAATGAAACGGGGGGTTGAGGGGGGCCGTAGTTTTCCTCACACAGAACTAATTATCATATAAAACACTTCGAAGCCTAATTTGAAATGTTTAACATAGGTTCACATGGCAGTACTCGTTATCTTACCACTTAATCTCCAACCTGTATTTATAAAATTAAATTTTAGGGTAAGAGAGAGTCGTGTGAGTGACACACCAGATTATTTCATGAATTTATGATCTAAAAATGCTAAAATTTTTACATATAATTAATAAAGAACTTAATAGTTATTTTGGATGTTCAATAGAACCTGCTTAAAAGAATTAGGGACGGGTTTTGAAATTTATTGGTTAGTTTTTGAGAAAAAAATTAAAAAGTGTATGCCTACGTAAAAACTTGAAAAAAAAAAAAATAATAATAATAATTTTTGTTATATTTTTATTTTTAATATTTTTTCTTTTAAAGATATTGCAAAATGCATTCCTAATTCTTTTAGGTAGGTTCTATTGAACGTCCAAAAAAGTAAATATATATATATATATATATATATATAATGTTTTTTCTTAAATAGCAGTAAAAATAATTTAAGCATTTTGAAGATCATGAATTTATGAAAAAATGCAAAATGAATGCTATTTAAAGATTCCAAATCTGTAGATACCTAACAAAAATCATAAGACATGTTGCCTGAATATATATTGAACAAACCTAATACAATTCAATTTATGAATGTTAAATAGAAATGTAAGCTTTTATATAAAACATACTTCAGAGGTGCTGTGAAAGTTGTCAAGTCCCTTTACGCTAGTTGGGATTTTAGAAATTCTCTTTGAGACAATACAATCCCTCAAGAAAGTTTTCGAACAAAATGACCGTTATAAAATTTCTGTCAAAAGAAAAAAAAAATAAATAAATAAAAAATAAAAAAGAATTTTTTTAAATGTACATTTTATTTTTTCTAAATTATTTTAAAGACATACAAGGCTATCGTACCAATAGCTTTCGAATAAATTAAGGTGAAAAGAATTCAAATATTGTACCGGAAACTTTATCAACTATACATTGAAAATATATAACGAGCAAATTTTATAATGAAAGTATTTAAAAATATAGTGAAATAAGTCGACTCGCGTTATAACGACCTTGTGTTATAACGACCCAACGCGATATAGCGACCTTTTGAAAAGTCCCGATTGACTTCCAATTAAGATAATGCTATTTCATATTTGATATAATGACCAGAGAAAGACAAAACTCTTTATATAATGACCCAGTAAACGACTATACTTCCTTCTGTATAGCTTAAGATGTGATCTTTACTTAAATTAAAAAAAAAAGAAAAAAAAAAAAAGAAAAAGACGAAATTTAATTCGTCGGGAAAATGAGATGCAATTTGATGTTAGTCTTTTAATTACAATCCGAACCACATAAACTGTTTAGTAAGAAATTTCCAAAGAAACCATCAGAAATCACTTAGAACAAACATAATTTCTCAAATTCAAGGCGTGTGAAGAAAATTCATTGAACGTTCTTCGTAAAGACTATTGACAGTGGAAAGGCAAAAAGGATATTAAAAGTAGAGAATAATGAAAACATCAATTATATTCCAAAAATTAGTAATCCTACAATCAAAAATGAGCTTTGAAAATGCGTATCGAACTTTCGGATATTTCTGAAAATCAAAATTATGGAAATGAATAATTTGAAAACACCATTCGTTTTAAAAATGCTTCTTTCCAATTTCAAAATTACATCAAAACTCGATTATTGCTTTTTTCCTGAAATATTAAACATGTAATTAGTTGTTCATAAGTAGATAGGTGAGTTTGTTTTTTTGTATAGTATGTACAGAATTCATACCCCTTATTTTCCTTTTTATTATACAAATTTTATCAAAATGAAATTATTCTTTCATTTAAAATTTTTATGGTACCATTTATACTTTGTGGTACTCGTATACTGACTGTATAATTAATTCAAATGGTCATCTGGAATCATTATTTTCGTTTTCGTCAAATTTGAGAAAATTAAGTTTCTCATTCGTTAAGGGGGAACAACACAGTAAAATTTTCGAAAAATGAAAAAAATTTTTATTGTATTTTTTGATAGCTTATACTTTTAAGATTATAATGCCAAAATATTAAATTGATTTTCGTTAAAATGTAGAAGTTACAGCGTAATACGTAAAGCGCGTCATGCGACTCGTGACGCGCTTCAACATGTACGAGCGAGTGAACTTGTTCGCGCGATTAATTGTTACATTTGCTCACTTTTATCGAAACGTTATAGTAGAGTAACATCATTTTAACTGTTTTACGTTTTAACTAAATTAATTCGTTAATTATTTAAACAATAAAGTGTTGATGTGTTTTAATACATAGTGATGTGTTCATTTGACAGTTCTGATTTTTAAAAAAGGATTTTTTATATAAGTAGTTTGTATATAACTAAATATATAAAAATATATATACAAAAAATATAATTAATCACACATATGGATAGAAAATCAACAAAACATGATTATAAAAGACGAAATAGAGATGGGAAGAAACGGAAACGACCTTTTAATCGCCATGAAACTAAAAAAAAAGATTATACAAGTACTTCAGCAAAAAAGATAAAAGCATCTGATTGCAATGTTAAAGTTGATAATTCCATTGGATACCGAATAATAAATTAAGCATTTTATAAATTATAAACGAATGATTTTTCATAAAACTTTAAACGTGTTTTACTCGAAACCAAGTTTTTCAAAACGGCTGTCGCTCTAACTACTGTAATTTTTTACCGATTTGCTTCAAATTTTGACACCGTGTTCACAGTATGTTTAGTTTTCGTTGCACGTAGGGGTTTTTTGATTTGATTTATAGTTTTTCAGTAATCCAAGAATATGTACTCCTTTTTTTGAATATTTTTTGAGTTTTTTTTAAACACTTCGCCATTTTGTGAAAAATTCAAATTTTCAAAAAAACCTACGTGCAACGAAAACTATATTTATATAGTTTAAAAAAATCTAAACAGATTCAGTTTCGCATTCTTTTTACTCAAGTTATACATACAGCCAATTATCGATAATTGCAAAACACAGTTTCAAAGATTGTGTTATATTAAAAATATCTTTTTTGATTTTTGTAATTTTTACATTTTAAAATGAAGATTAAGGTAAGTAGAATAAGACAAAAAAAATATATAATGTTTTATTTATCTCAATCATTGCAAAATTCATTTAAAAAAAATGTATTTTACAAAGCTTCTACTGTGTTGTTCCCCCTTAATATTTTTAATTGATTTTAATTTTAAAATTTTATTTCACTTATATAAATTCTAAAATACAATTCATATTTTACATGAATTATGTCATTTGTAACCATTATCAAACCAAATTTAATGAAAAAAGCATCGTTTGAAAAAAATATTTTCGATTTATTTGATATAGCGACCATTTGATATAACGACCTAAATTGAATCGTCCCGATTGGGTTGTTGTATAATGCGAGTCGACTATTATATTAATCCGTTGATCAAAAGTTTAGGGCCAAGCAATTAAAAGTTCACAGTGACTTTAATGACCGGAAATGATTGGTCCATTTAAGAAAAAAACACGACTAGGGTGGGTGCTCCAGTGATTGGCATGCTCCAGTAATTGACATTTATTCCGAAATAATTATTAAAAATGAAGAATAATAAAAACCATATATTTTACATATAAGAATTTTAACATTTTATGTCAAACACTGGAGCATAGGGTGCTAATAACTGGTAAAATGAATAACTAGTAGTGTGAAACACTGGAACATAGGGTGCCAATTACTGATAAAATGAAAAACTGGCAGTGTCAATTACTGGAACATTGAGTGGGTGTCAAATAAAAATTCATAAAAAAAAAAACAATTGTTATCAAATGTATATATTTTAACTTATATGTGGTTCTTAATGTCTTTCATGCCATTTGTACTAACATAAGATATCTAAAAATATTTTCTGATGACTAGAACATTAAAAACATCAGAGGTTGCTCTAAAAGTGTCAATCACTGGTGCACTTACCCTATATAGAAGGACATCGAGTTTGTTTACGATTGTGTGTCAGTACTGTGATGTCAAGATGCCGCAGTGTACTCATTTACAAAACCGTAAAACTGTTATTAAATTACACCAGATTGACAAAGTTTTTCGTGATATTGCTTCAACATTATCTATTGGGAAAACAACTGTTGATAATATTATTAAAAAAAGGAATGGAACAAACAATTTGGCAGACAAATCAGTACCTGAAAGACCCAGAAAAATGACTAAGTCAGTTGATAAAGTTATTAGAGAAAGAAAGTTGTAGATCCAAAGAAGAATGATGCAATTATAGCGCGTGATTTATGGGAAGAAAACTTGGTTGATGTTCATCGTAGTACTGTTTGGCGTACATTAAACCAAGTTGGACTTTCAAGATGCACCAGAGCAAAGACATCTTTGATTTGTACAACGAATAAGAAGACACGATTAAATTTTGCTAAAGCACATGAATATGGGACATTCGAAGACTGTAAAAAAAGCGTTATTTTCAGACGAAACAAAGATTAACCTTTTTTAAAATGACGAAAAGAGATACATTCAACAACCAAATAATGCCAGGTGTGATTCTATATATAAAATGTTGACTGTAATACATGGAAGGGAAACATCATAGCGTGGGGAGCTTTTTCATTTAAAGACTTTGGTCCTTTAATGACAGAAGAAGGCATTATGGGCAAAGTTATATATAAAAACATCTTAATGAACATAAAATGTTTCCTTATGCACTCCGAAAGGTGCCACGAGGACGAATTTTAGAATCAGATAATGACCCCAAACTTCGATCTGGATTCGCTTAAAATTTTTCAACGGCAACAATTTTGTATTCTTGAATGGCCAAGTCAACCTCCTGCTTTAAATCCCATTGAACATTTATAGGAATAGCTAAAAGTAAAAGCAGGAGCTATTACTTCTTTAAATAAAAAATATTAATGGATAAAGCTCAAAAGAAATGGCAGAAATATTGACCATACATGGGTTTTGACTTTAATGGAGCGAATGCCTCATCGATGTTCTGCTGTGATAGCTTCAAAGGGCATGTGACCAAGATATTAATGTTATTTGACCTTCTGATGTGTTAGAAAAAATATTTTTTGTTATTTTGATAGTTTGTTTTTCTTAAGTTTGTTTGGTCCGAAACTTTTGAACACACAAATTTTATATGTTTTGTTATAAGTTAATATTTTTACTTTCTTATACAAAGTATAAGGAAGTATAGTAATCCCGATTTGCGAAATGGATTTTTCATTTCACATTGCTCGGAAACGAATGATCGCTGAACATGGCCAATTTATACGTGTGACTGTCATGATGTCTAGTTGTACACCTGAAAGTGTCTTCTTAACACGAGCTCTCGTTTTAGAGATGTAAGGGACTATACACGATTTTTCGTGACGTCTGTATGTATGTGTGTCTGTGTGTGTGTGTGTGTGTGTGTGTGTGAGTATGTCGCATAACTCAAAAACGGTTGGACGTAGAAAGTTGCGAATTGGTACATAGGTTTGTTATATCATCTAGTTTTGCACCTCCCTTTTTGGACTTTGTATGATTTTCCGTTTTGGAGATATTTAGGAAAATTAGGTTCATAATGGCCAAGATGTATCAAAAAACGGTAATAACTCAAAAACGGTTTGGACAAATCTTGCAATTTAACTGACTTCCCGACTAGCTAGACATTTGAAACTTTCAGAAACTTTCAGAACACGTTGGCAATGCACTTTTAAAGATATTTTTAGCCAACTGTTTCTAATACCTGCTGCCTTCAGCAGCGTTTATGTGATTCAACAGAAAATTTATTTAACTAACTTCTCGACTAGCTAGACATTTGAAACTTTCAGACTAGATCAGAACACGGTGAAAATGCCTTTTTTAATACTTTTAGCCAACTGTTTAGGGTCCCTGCTGTCTTCGGCAGCGTTACCAGTACAAATCTTGCAATCTATTTTTAACTAACTTCCCGACTAGCTAGACATTTAAAACTTCTGGAAAAACTCAGAACACGGTGACAATACATTTTTAAAATATTTTTAGCCAATTGTTTCAGGTGACTGCTGCCTTCGACAGTGTTTATATGGTTCAACAGAAAATTTATTTAACTAACTTCCCGACTAGCTAGACATTTGAAACTTTCAGAATAGTTCAGAACACGGTGAAAATGCATTTTTAAAAATACTTTTAGTCAATTTTTTCGGGTCCCTGCTGCCTTCGTCAGCGTTACCAGTACAAATATTGCATCGTTTTTTAACTAACTTTCAGAAAGCTGAATGGCACATGGTGATAATTTATTTTTTTTAAATATTTTTAGCCAACTGTTTCGGGTCCAATGACAATGTTTTTTTTTTTTTTTTTTTTTTATCATTATGTATATTTCTAAAAGTGTATAAGGAAGTCATGTGGTGCCCATATCAGATTTTTTTGTTAACAAAATTTGTAAGTCGTTTAGTTCGACAATATAATTGGTTAAACATGCACTTCATTATTATTAATATTACATTATTATTAACACAGATATATAGCATTATATTGTTAAATGAAAATAAAGTTACATTATGTATGTGATTTACCAAAGTTATTGAGCTAAAAAGAAAGTTTATGCATTATTATTATTATTATTATTATTATTATTATTATTATTATTTGCATTTTTTTCCTCTTAGAAATTTAAATGAATGTATAAAGAATAGTTAAATTATCCATTATTATGTAGCAAGTTTCACTTGGGTATAAAACAAATTTTGTCTTAATTATAACTTAAAAACCAGCTACATGGTAATATATGTCATGTTATATTTAATTTTGTTATATTTAATCTGACTCTGAAAGTATTTTCAATTCAAAAATTTCCCAAGAGGATGCCCATATCTTTAAAAAACATATCTAAAACAGTATGTACTTTAAAGAATCTTTTTTTTTTTTTTTTTGGTCATAAAGAATAGATTAAAGCTAAACTTAAGAATAAATAAATTAGTCAAAAAATTTTTAAGAAAAGTTCTTTGAAAAGAGTCTTCTCACAGATGCAAGCAAGATTAAAAAAAAAAAAAATTAAAAACAATAGAAACTTATTTCAGATTGTGAACTTAAAAGAAAAAAAAAAAAAAAAAAAAAAAAGAAATGTCATTCTTCACTCAAGGTTCTCTTGTTAGAGAAAAGCTTAAAGTTTTTTATGCTTAAAAAATTCTAATTTAAATAAGAATAGTTTAACTTAATTTCATTTTTTCAATGAAAAAAAACACAGAAAAGATTAGTGTATTTCCATAGATTAAGTATAATGAGCATATTGTTAGAAGAAATAGGATATAAAATAAAAATGAAACTTTTAGCAGACAGATTGTTAACTGACGCATAAAAGAAATTCAGCGCGAAATGTCTATAGCAGAAATTTATTATATTGTTTTAAAACAAGAAGAAAATCTAAATGGTACATTTTAATTCTATGAAGATTGTCATATGCATACAGGGACTGACTTACAGAAGTGGAGACCCAGGTCCAAATTATTAATTGGAGACTTCATTCTACCATATAATGCACAAAGTGAATTTTGTATGCATGTGAAATGTTTTTAAAAGACATCTGATTTGGGGGTATTCTTATAGATAGGGGTTCGGGCTCTTGCCCTATTTGTCTTGTGGAAAATCAGGCCCTGACGCATACCTGCAAACATTCTAATTAATATTCCATAGCATTGTTAGTATTCACCCCATTTTCAACAGCACTTTTTTTTCAGAGTAATTTTCTCGAAATGTTATTACGATTACATAATAAAAAAAATATTTTCCAAAAATACTGATGTGAAAAAAAGGCGAGTTGGATCAATACCACGAAATATTAATTAAAATGTTCGCAAACATGCCATACTTACTTCTGTTTTAAGCTGCGTTTTCAGAATTTAAATAAATATATATATACATAAATAATGGATATCTTAATAAAAATTTAACCTTAATATTTTAGCATTTAATAGATACACGTCAATATACCAACACAACATAAATAAAACTGATTGTAACACATTGCTAAAACTAGCACAAAAATGTTGCGATGCATGTTAAGATCCAATAAGAGACAAAAACAATTTAAATTACTTACGCCCACTTGATTAAAAAAGGACCATTAAACATAATGACGGAGAAAATAAATAAAGGACCTCAGAAATAATAATTAGAATAAAAAATGGACTAATAATTGGAATAAAAAATGGATTAATAATTGGAATAAAAAATGCTTAAAAATAGAAGTAAAATCTCATCAGGGAGCATGTACTTCATAAAGCTGTGAAAGCTGCAACGATTTCGTAAAACAATATAGCTAACAATAGCAAATATATATTGTTCATGCCCCGATAGAACAGCAAAACCATTTTGAATGAGAAATGAAATAAAATATTAAATCAAATCATCAAGGAAATCAGAGAGAAAAATAGAAAATGTCAGAGTAACCACATGTAAAGCTTTCAACACAACATGGAGATTAGGAAGTTGCCATCAAATTAATGAAATTAAAAATAAATTATTTGCAAACTTCGATTGATCGATAAAGAATTAACAACTGAGCAATTATATATATATATATATATATATTTGTTTGTTTATAATTATAACTTTTCAGCAAAATCTGGGTCGTTTAAATGAGGTATTTTATTTGTGGTAATTAGACGAGGAAGACCAAACAATGTAAGTTATTCTAAGAATTCAAAGAATAACTTTCTAAAATGCAGAAACATTTCAAGTAATTTTTGTAAAAATAATCTATTTTTCACCCTCTTTCTTATGAAATTCCACTTCTCACATTAATTTTTTTTTCTGATACTTTTGTTTCTATCTGAAATTTTAAAGCCGTTTCAGCAATTGCATGAATAGTATATTAGCAATACACTTACAACTCATACATTTCTTTTCTTTTTAACTTTCCTCTATTTTTATTATTTTATTAATTCCTTTTATTAATTATTTATTAAGAATTTTTTTTTTGTTGTTTATTGTTTTAAAAATAATAATAATAATAATAATAATAATAATAATAATAAATGTCTTATGTTAATCTTCAAAAATAGTGATTATAATATTTGAATTTTATTTTAAATATTTAATCCAGGAAGTTGTCAGTTTTAATATTTCACGTCCAATATCTTTATACTAATAGGATAAAAAAAAAAAAAAAAAATAATAATAATAATTTATTTATTAAATATGTAAACCTGATCATGGTACAGCCTTAATACAGCTCCCCTTGGTGACTTTTGAATTTTTATCGCCATTTTAGACAAAAATACATAATTTATGCGATTATTTTTTTCTGTTTCTTTCTTTTCTTTTTCCTTTCTTTTTCCATCTTTTCTATTTTTTAATAAATTATAAAATATTGAAAAATCGAAAAGAAAGGAAAGAAATATTACCAACTCAAACTCAAACTTATCTTGTTTTATTTTTTATTTCACTTTGCACGCACGCTTTTTATTTCCCAATTTAAAAAAAAAAAAAAAAAAAAAAAAAAAAAAAAAAAACTTTTTCGACACTGTCCGTTTTGAAACTCATTATTATCAATTTTCTTTCTTTTCCTTTTCATTCAAAAAAGGAAAAAAGAAAGAAAGAAAGAAAGATTTTGATGAAATTCTGGCAAAAGCAGAATTTAGTTTAGTAAAAAGGACTATATATATATATATATATATATATATATATATATATATATATATATATTTTTTCAAATTATAACATCGCTTTCAAATTATTCAATTATATATTTTCGATAAAATTTCGATTTCGATAAATTGTAATCTATTGTAACACTGGTATCGTAAAAATTGAAACTCTGTCCTTAAAAAAAAAAAAAAAAAAAAAAAAAATGGAGTCACTTCATTGGATTTTCCGAACATTAAGCAATTAACAGTTATATAGATAAAGTAAAGTAAGAAAAGTCGTTGTATACATATAAATAAACGAAAGAGAAAATCATAATAGGATATTTCAGTATTTTTCTCCACATACTGTGTTGTTTAATTTAACTGTATTGTACTTCAAATAACTTGAGCCTATAGGCTCTAATGATGAAAAGTTTTTCTATAACTACTTGATTTACCAAAATCCATACAGTTGTAGCGACAGTGACCTATGACATGTATATTATCTTCAGCTCACTCGGATAATATATTTAGACGCTATTTCACTTTAAATAATTTCAGCCCATATGCCATAATGATAAAGAATTTTTTTGTTGTGCCCTTAAAAAAAAAAAAAAAAAAAAAAAAAAAAAACTATAGGTGCCAGATTTTTAAAAATTCATGCAGTTCGTGTGACGGTGACCGATAAAATGTATATAAATTTTCAGTTCATTTGAAAAAAGCGTTTCGATACTATCGCACTTTAAATAATTTGAGCCCATCGGCTATAATGATGAAGAATTTTTCTTTGTGTCTCTGTAAAAATCTATAAGTGCTAGAGTCCCCCAAATCTGTACAATTTGTGCAATGGTGACTTCTAATATATAATATATAAGGTTTTAGCTCAATCGGTTAAGGTATTTAGATGCTATCGCATTTTAAATAATTTCAGCCCATTATCCATAATGATAAAGAATTTTTCGTTGCGTCCCTGTAAAAAGAAAATAAGTACTAGATTCACCAAATCTTATGCAGTTTGTGTGACGATGACCTGTAATATGTGTATAAATTTTCAGTTTATTTGAATAAAGTGTTTAGACACTATCACATATTAAATAATTTGAGTCCATAGGCCATAATGATAAATAATTTTTTGTTGTGTCCCTGTAAAAAAAAAAAAAAAAAAAAGAACTATAAGTGCTAGATTCTCCAAAATTTATACAATTCGCGTGACAGTGACCTACAACATGTGTATAAATTTTCAGTTTATTTCAATAAGGTGTTTAGACCATATCGCACTTTAAATAATTTGAGCCTGTAGGCCATAATGATTAAAAAAAAAAAAAAAAAAAAAAAAACTACAAGTGCCAGATTTACCAAAATCAATAGGGTTCGTGCTACGGCAAACAACAACATATGTAATAAATTTCATCTCATTCAAACAAAGGGTATAGAAGCAATCGTGTTCAATCACACACTCACACACATACACACATACACACATCACCATAAAAATAGTAAATATGAACTCGGGGGACCTCAAAACGTATAGATGCACCAAAATATCAATGTCGAATGTTTGTCATGTACTTTCCTTACATAGTATGTTCGGAAAGTAATTATATTTAAGCAGTTTCAGGAAAGAATAAATTAAGAACATTATTTGATATTTTTGAAGAATGTTATTATTTGACTTATAGGTCTTATTTGCATCCATTTCCCATCTTACTTTTCTTTTCTTTCGTTATCAAAAAGTTTGGAGTTTTTCTTATTATTAGAAGCTTTTTATATGAAATTGGCTTTGTCTTCGTGTCACGCTAATAAACAAGACACCTCCATTTTAAAGTAAATATAAGCTACTCAGTTTGTTGCTCCATGGCTTAGTTGGTTAGAGCGTCACGTTAATAACGCTGTGGTCGAGAGTTCGATCCCCGAAGGTCCGGCATGTTTGTTTTTGCCGATAATTAGTAGGAAAGGTACCAATTGATAGAAGAAAATTTTTCGTCGACTACACAGAATCCAAGAATTTTTGAAGAGTTTTTTAAGAAGTTTCTTTTTTTAGATATTAGAAAACACAAAATATTTTAGATAGAAAATAAAAAGTTTTAAGTAAAAAATACTATAAATAAATATTTTTAGAAGCTTTATATATATATTATATGAAATTGGATTTGTCATCGCTTTTTCTGTCACGTTAAAAACAAGACACCACCACATTAAAGAAAAAAAAAATGTAAGCAATTTATTGTATTTCTTAATGGCTCAGTTGGTTAGAACGTCATGTTGATAACGCGATAGTCGTGTGGCCGAGCCGAGGTGTTAACTTTTGCAAATAATTAATAAAAAAGGTGTCAATTGATAAAAGAAAATATTTCGTTGTGTACACAGTATCCTAATAATTTTTGAAGAGTTCTTTAAACAGCTTTTTATCTAGTTACTACAAAGCACAAAATAAAAATTTAAGTAAAAATACATAAATAAATAAATTTTTTAGAAGCTTTAAGCAAATTCTTGCGTCAGTAGTTTGCTTAGTTGGATAGATCGTAATGTTGAGATCGCGACGATGGTGGGTTCGGTCCTCGAAAGCTGACGTGTTACTTTTTTGCAGATAACTAATAGAAAAAATATCATTAGTTAAAAGAAAACCATTCATGGTCTACGCAATATCCCAAGAAATTTTAATTAGTTTTTTTAAGAATTTTTATTTAGTAACTAAAAAGAACAAAAAAAAAAAAAAAAAAAAAAAAAAGAAGAAGAAGAAATGCTGGAAGTTTTTTATTGTGGAGCTCTTTTTAGGGCTCCACAAGTATAAAATAAAATTTTATTCTTGCCAAGACATGCTATAGAAAAAATTAAAAAAAAAAAAAAGTTTCTACAATAGGAAAATTTTAAAGAAAGTTATAGACATTTCAGTTTTGTAACAGATGAAAATTTTTAATTATTTTAGAAAGCTTTCAAAAACAATATATATATATTTTGCATTTGTTAGGTTTTTCTAGCATGTTCTATGATTTTTCTTAACTCTTCTTTAACTTTTGGTTAAAGCGTAATGCTGATAACACTATTGTCGTGGGTTCGATCCTCGAAGGCCGATGTGCTATTTTTTTGCCACTAATTAAAAGAAAAGATGTCAATTGATAAAAGAAAATATTTAGCTGTCTACTCAGTATCCTAAAAAATTTTGATTAGATTTTTAGAAACTTTTTTTTTATAAGTAAAAAGTACAAAATAAAAATTTACGTAAAAAATACATTTTTTAACATTAGAAGCTTTTTATTGTGAAGCCCTAAAAAGCATAAAATAAAAATTTAATGTGGCAAAGACATTTTGTAAAGAAATGAAAGTTTTAACTCTAAGAAAATTTTAGAGAAATGTATAGATATTTCACTTTTGCAAGCGGTGAAACATTTTAAATATTCAAAATATTTTTAAAAGCTTTCGAGACCTCTAAAATTCACGGCTTAACGAATAATTATAGAAAAAACTAACAACTAAGAATATTGGTCTCGAATGCGTTTTAAAATATTTTGAATATTTAAAAATTTTCATTTCTTACATAAGTGAAATATACTATATTTTTCTCTAAAATTTTCTTAGAGTTAAAACTTTCATTTCTTTACAAAATGTCTATTCCACAATAAATTTTTATTTTATGCTTTTTAAGGCTTCACAGTGAAAAGCTTCTAATGTTAAAAAATGTTTTTTTACTTGAATTTTTATTTTATGCTTAAAAAATTATAATTTGAACAACAATGGTTTAACTTAATTTCATTCTTTAATGAAAAAACACACAAAAGATTAGTGTACTTCTATAGAATAAGTATAATGAGGATATCATTAAAAAAAAAAAAAAAAAAAAAAAATGTGAAATTTCGTAAAAAGATTGTTAACTGATCGCATAAAAGAAATTCAGCAAGAAATTTTTATTGCAGAAATTTATTGAATTATTAAAAAAAAAAAAAAAAAAAAAAGAACAAAGAAAGAAAAAAAGAAAAGCAAAATGGTATATTTTAATTCTTTGAAGATTGTCACATGTAATCCTGTTTTACGCTACCATTTCAGAGTTTTCTTGTTTTTTTAAACTTAAAAAAAAAAAAAAAAAAAAAAAAAAAAAACCTTTTGGTTTGTTAACATATATAAATTTACAACCAAATGAATCTGTGTCGATTAAATGAGGTATGTCATCTGTGTTTATTAGACGAAGAAGACCAAACACACTGTATATTATTCTAAAAACTCATAAAATAACTTCTTAAAATGCAAAAATGTTCAAGTATTTTTTATAAAAAGAAAATATTTTTCACTTTCATTCATATGGAATTTCGTTTCTCTCATTAAAGTCTTCCAGATACTTTTGCTTTTATCCGAACAAACTAAAATGGTTTAAGAAAATGCATAAGTAGTATATTAGTAACTTAGTTTCCCATTCATTTATCTTGGCGAGATTTTGTCCCAGCTAGGTTTTGTCCTCGCGATATTTAGTCCTCCTGATATTTTGTTCAGAGAGATTTTGTCAAATTGGAAGGCGGGATTTTGCCCAAGCTAGATTTTGTCCTAGCTAGATTTTGTCCTCGCGATATTTTGCCCGTGCGATATTTTGTCCGTGCGATATTTAGTTCGCGCGATATTTTGTCCCGCGATATTATGTCCAGATCCTACGTACAACTCATGCTTTCTTTTTCTTTTCTTTTCTTTTTTTTTTTTTTTTTAAACGTTCGTAGATATATATATATATATATATATATAAATTCCTTTTATTAATTGTTTATAAAAAAAAAAAAAATGTTTATTGTTTTGAATATGATGATATTTAGAAATAACTGACATATAAGCAGTTTCAGAAAAGAATAAAATGAGCATATTAATTCATATCTTTGAATAATGGTATTATCAGACTTATAGGTATTATTTGCATTCATTTCTCCTCTTCCTTCTTTCCTTTACGTTCCTTCTTCTTCTTCTTTCTTTCTTTCTTTTTTTTACTTTCTTCTATATGTAATATAGAGAAAGTATTGGATTCGCGAAAATTTTCGACCTCCGTTTTTTGACGGATCTACACGTTTTGGGATGTCCTGAACACGAATTGATAGTTTTTAAAAAATGTCTGTCTTTGCGTCTGTCTGTCTGTCTGTCTGTGTGTCTGTCTGTCTGTATCATTTTTTTGTGGACGCTGTATCTCACGAACCAATGAATGAAATTTAACCAAACTTGGTATTTAGTTGCACCCTGACATGAACTGGTGCCCATTAGATTTGGGGATCAATAGCTCAACAGGTGGCGCTGTGATCGCATTTTATGCAAATTTTTTTAAACTTTTGATTGTAAAATTAATATGAGTTATTGATAATAGTAATAGTTAACTAGGAAAAAATTTCTGTGCATGTGGGGGCATCGCTTACCCCCCTGGGGGGGGAAGTACCCCCCGTGGGGGGTAAATTTTCAAGATGGGTATCTTTCGAAAGATCTCGTCAATACCTTTAAAACGAATGGTTGAACTATAAATCTGTGATAATTTAAAACAAAGTTATCGATTTTTTTTACTTTTAACGAAAAAAAAAAAAAAAAAATTAAGAAAAAAAATCGTATTTTTTTTTTTTTTTTAAATATTGTTACTGATTGAATATGTATATAGGAAAATATAGAAGAAAGTCTTGTGGTGGCCACAACATACTAGTTTTTTTGTGGATTTCTGGGGAGGGGGGGGGTGTTATTGAGCAAAAAAGGTTGGATAGTTAAAATGTCTAGTGCGTATTTATAGTAGTAGTAGTAATACACATTTATAGGATTTTTAAATTAACTGATCAATAAAACTACATCATGCATGTAGTTAATAGACACATATCAAAATTTACTACAGTACATTTTTTTTTTTTTTAAGAAAGTTTATGCATTTAAAAATATTTTTCAGTAACTATTTTTTAGAATAATTTAAATGAAAGTACAAAATATAGTTGTATTATCTATTACTATAAAGCAATATTTTCACTTGGGTAATACGCTGATTTTGTCTTAAATATATATGTCTAGATATACAATAGTAAAAGTCATACCATATTTAATCTTCATTTCTGATTATGGCAGTATTTTCAATTCAAGAATATATTAAAAGAAAGCTCATTAAAAAAAAAAAAAAAAAAAAATAATCATAATAATAATAATAAATAAATAAAACTTATATCTGAAGCAGCATGTACTTAAAAGAATCTTCTTCTTGTACTTTTTTTTTAGCCTGTCGTAAATAACGGATTAAAGCCAAGCTTACGTACAAATAAATTAGTTAGAATATTTTTGAGAAAAGATTTTTGAAATAAATAAATAAATAAATAAATAAATAAAAATAAATAAATAAAATAAAAAAATAAAATAAAATAAAATAAATAAATAAATTTTTAAAAAAGTAAAAATAAATTAAAAATAAATAAATAAATAAAACGGTCTTCCTTCAGTTGCAAGATTAGAAAAAGAATTAAACCCTTTAAAACAATAGAGACTTAACTTAGATTGTCAACTAAAAGAAGAAAAAATGTAGTCCTTTATTCAAGGCTTTCTTGTCTGACAAAAGCTTAAAGTTTTTTACGCTTAAAAAGTTCTAATTTAAATAACAATAATTTCATTTTTTAAAATGAAAATGCATATAAAAGATTAGTGGGTTCCTTTAAATTAGGTATAATGAGGATATAGTTAGGAGAATTACGATATAAAATAAAAATGAAACTTTAATTTACTTAAACAAAAATAATAAAAGTACATGATTTTTAGGAAAGTGATTGTTAATTCACCGCATTTAAAAAAAAAAATAGATTGAAAGAATTTCTTAAACACAAGAAGAAAAGCTAAATAGCATTTTTTAATTCTTTGAAGTTTGTCATATATAATTTTACTTGAAGCTACTTTTTAAGAATTTAAACTACTTTAAAAAACTTTTGGTTTGTCAAAAATTATAAATTAAAACAAAATGAATCTGGTTCGTTAAACTGAGGTACACTGTTAAAAATTTCTGTAAATTTACTGCAAACATTTATCCAGAGTCTCTGTAAATTTACAGTAATTTTTAGTTAAAAGTGAATAATCAAGATTCTCAATCTTTATTCTTTATTTTTACATAATTTTATAATTTAATTTTTTAATTAAAATTAAAAATGACTGTTTCTACTTTAGAAAAAGCATTCCAAGTTCGAAATGCATTCTCAACAATAATTAATTAAATTAATATTAGTTATTAAAATGAATGTATAAAATACGTTTTTTTTTAACATCTCCGTTTATTTTTTTCTGTAATTTCACATAAAACTTAAGATAATAGATTACACAGAGTTTTCTGTTGAAATTTTTAACAGTGTACGTTATTTGTTGTTATCAGACGAGTAAGATTAGAAAATGAAAAATTATTAAATACAAACAATTATTTCTTAACATTTCGTAAAATTTCAAGTATTTTTTATAAAAATATTTGTTTATCCTTACGATCCTAATTAAAATTTTATTTATTTTATTAAAATCTTTTACGTGCCCCGAGATAAGTTTGCTACTATCGAAACATTTTAAAATGCTTAAGCAAATATATGTGTGTTATTAGTAACACACTTATAATTCACACTTTTCTGTTTTTCACTCTTTCTCGATTTTCGTTATTTTATCCACTCCTTTTACTTAATTATTTCTTTGAAAATATTTTATTTATTGTTAAATAAAAATAATATTTAAAAAGAAGAAGAGAGAACATGTGAGGAGTTCCAGAAATGAATAAAATATGAACATTAATTTTCGTTTTTAAATAATTTTATTATCTGATTTTAATTCTGATTTGCTCTCATTTTCTTCTTCTTCTCCCCCCCCCCTCCGTCTTTTTGGGTTGTTTGGAGGTGTGTGTGTGTGTGGGGGGGGGTATCGGATGTAAAATGTACCGTGCTGTTTCTTCTTTTTCTTTTCTTTTTTTTTTCTTTTTATAACACTAATAAAAACATCATAAATTAAACATCAACAGTTAAAAATATCACAAATAAAATTCATAGCAACATTTGTTAAATTATATAGATAATAAAACTGAATTATAGTGTAACCACGTTTCCTACGCCTAGCAGTGAGGATGAGTCGAAATTCTTGGAGGGTTTCCAAGTTGGCCAACAGGTTTGAATTTAGTAAACATCCAGTCATTTCGGTATTCCCTTATCGCTTATTTTCTCTCAACGAAAAGCTTGTCTCCCTATTTTACTAGTGGACTCGTTGAATCCGCACTTGCGCAGAGGCTTCCATGGTCACAAGAAATGTAGTTAAAGAGTATGTATGTGGTTTACAAACAATTAAAAAAAAAGTTTATTATAATATTTAAAAAGAAAGTTTGTTCATTAAAATATTTTTTAGTTCCTATTTCCTTTTTATTTTTAGAAATTTTAAACAAAAATAGGTTAAAAAAAAAGAATAATGCACTGCCATAGATTAAATATAATAACAGCATAAAAGAAATTTCTTACTGGAAAAATTTCTTAAGTTATTATTATTATTATTATTATTATTATTATTAAACAAAATGGTGTATTTAAATTCTTTGAAGATTATGACATAGAATTCTGTTTTAAGCTACCGTTTCAAAGTTTTTTTTTTTACTTAAAAAAAAAAAAAAAAAAAAAAAACTTTTGGTTTATTAACAATTATTCATTTTCAACGAAACAAATCTGGGTCGATTAAATGAGCTATATCATTTGTGTTTATTAGACGAAGAAGACTAAAAACGATGCATATTATTCTAAAAATTCATAAAATAACTTCCTAAAATGCAAACATTTTAAGTAATTTTTTATAAAAAGAAATTTTTTTTCACCTTCATTCATATGAAATTTCGTTTCCCTCATTAAAGGCTTTCAGATACTTTTGCTTTTATCCGAACAATTTAAAAAGATTTAAACAAATACATAAGTAGTATATTAGTAACCCAGTTTCATCTTGGCGAGATTTTGTCCTAGCTATATTTTGTCCTCGCGATAGTTAGTTCGCGCGATATTTTGTCCTGCGATATTACGTGAGGATCCCAGGTAAAATTCATTCTTTTCTTTTTTTAACGTTCCTCCATTTTTGTTGTTTTTTTAATTCCTTTTATTAATTATTCATTAAAAAAAATTTGTATTTATTGTTTTAAAAATTATGATAAAAAAAAAAAAAAGACATGTAAGCAGTTTGCATCTATCTTCCTTCTTCTTTTTTCCACATCCTACCTTTTTTTCTTTTTCCGTTTTTCAGGGTAAATGGGTGTTGAGTAAAAATGATTGGGGGTGCTTAAAATGTTCAGTGCATATTTATTATTATTATTAGCATTTAACACACATTTGTAGGATAATTTGTTAAATTAACTGAATAATGAAACTGCATCCTGCATGTAGTTTATTAACACTTGCCAAAAATTATTACAGTATTTTTTATTTATTATTATTTTTTTTTTTAAGAAAAAGAATGTTTATGGATTTAAAAATATTTTTTAGCAATTTTTCTTTTGAAAAATTTAAATGAAAATACAAAGAATAGTTATATTATCCATTACTATAAAGCAATATTTTCACTTGGGTATTACGTTGATTTTGTCTTACGTATATGTTAAAAACTAGATATATCATAATAAAAGTCTTGTTATATTTAATATTTATTCCTGATTCTGAAAGTATTTTTAATTTAAGAATATCGCAAAATAAATCTCATGAAAGAAAAAAAAAAAAAGGTCATATTTGAAACTGCTTGGACTTAAAAGAATCTTCCTTTTTTTGGCCTGTCACAAAGAATGGATTAAAGCCAAACATACGAACAAATGAATTAGTCAAGAGATTTTTGTGAAAAGATTTTTGAAAAAAAAAAAAAAAAAAAAAAAAAGAGTCTTTTTTTAGATGCAAGATTAGAAAAAGAATTAAACGTTTTAAAACAATAGAGACTTAACTCAGATTGTCAACTAAAAGAAGAAAAAATATAGCCCTTTATTCAAGGCTTTCTTGTCTGAGAAAAGCTTAAAGTTTTTTATGCTTAAAAAGTTCTAATTTAAATAACAATAGTTTAATTTCATTTCATTTTTTAAAATAAAAATACATACAAAAGATTAATGTGCTACCTTAAATTAAGTTTAATGAGGATATAGTTAGGAGAATTGTGATGTAAAATAAAAAGGAAACTTTATTTTGCTTAAAAAAATAAAAATAAAGTAAAAGTACATGAATTTTGGGAAACTGATTGTTAACTCACCACATTAAAAATAATTCAAATTGAAGGAATTTTTATTGTATTTCTTAAACACGAGAGGAAAAGCTAAATAGTATTTTTTAATTATTTGATGTTTGTCATATATAATTCTGTTTAAGCTACTTTTTAAGAATTTTTAAAATAACTTTTAAAAACTTTTGGTTTGTCGAAAGTTAGAAATTAAAAGAAAATGAATCTGGGTCGTTGAATTGAGGTACGTCATTTGTATTTATCAGACGAGGGAGATTAGAAAATGAAAATTATTCTTAAATACATACAATGATTTTTGAACATATGGTAAATTTTTAAGTATTTTATAAAAATAATTATTTATTCTTACGATCCTAATTATTTCTTTTATTGAAATATTTAGCTTGCTTCGAGATACGTTTGCTACTATCGAAATATTTAAATATGTTTAAGTAAATATATGTGTATTAGTAATACACCTACAACTCACACTTTCCACTATTCCTCGATTTATTTTTATTTTATTCACTCCATTTATTAATTATTTATTTGATTTTTTTTAGTGCTTTAAAGAAAAAAAAAATATTAAAAGACATTATATAAAATAAAAAGAAAGAAAAGAGAACATGTAGGCAGTTACAGAAAAGAATAAAACATGAATATTAATTTTCTTTTTTAAATAATTTTATTATCTGAGTTGTAAATTTGATTTGCGCCCATTTTTCTTCTACTTTTTCCTTTTCCTTTTTTTTTTTTTTTTATTAAGGACTGAGGGCCTATTAGTCTCAATCTGGGATTTTTGCGTTGTCAATTTCGATAGTTGGACATTTGTCGAAATCTAAAATTTATCGAAAATATAATTGAATAATTTCAAAGCGATGTTATAATTTGAAAAAAAAAAAAAAAAAAAAACTAATAGTCCTTCGTCCTAAACTAAATATTCTGCTTTTGCCAGAATTTCATGAAAATCTTTTTTTTTTATTATTATTATTGAAAGAAAAAGAAAAGAAAATTAATAATAATCAGTATCGTTACAAGCGATATCGAAAAAGTTTTTTTTTTTTTTTTTTTTTTTTTTTTTTTACTTTCTATTACCCACAAGGTTGAGAAAGTATTGTTTTGGGGTCAAATTTTCGAACGCGAGATTTTGTTATATTTACACGTCTTGAGGTCCCCTGAATACGAAAATCATATTTTTAGAAAATGGTCTGTGTGTATGTCTGTGTGTGTGTGTCTGTGTGTGTCTGTCTGTTATCAGCATATCTCAAAAACAAATTATGGCAGAAAGTTCAAACTTGGTATTCTAAATGTGTATCATATAGGGATGCTACAGTAAGCTTTTCGTTAAGATCAAGCAAATGGTTCGTGTACAGGGACAATCAAGATAATTCTAATACATTACGTCTATGGGGGAAATTGCAGGTAAGTAGAGTTTAACATCTATAGACTGCACTAAACCAAATGAAACGAATATATATATTTGTAATGGAGATAGTTAACTGGAAAAAAAAATTGTGTATGTAGGAGCCTTGCCTCCTCTCCCCTGGTGGAGAGTCCCCGCTCGAGGGGAGTAAATTTTCATGATGGGTATTTTTCAAAAGAGCTCGCCAATACCTTTAAAACGAATGGTTGAATCACCGATCTGCGATAATTTAAAACAAAGTTATCGATTTTTTTTTCTTTTAACGAAAAAAAAAAAAAAAACTTAGAAAAAAAATCGTATATATATATTTTTTTAATATTGAGAATAAAATGGACTTTTTTTGGATATTTAGTGTTATACTACTTCTCTAACATGGAAATCGTCTGCATTATCATAAAAGATAATTTTTTTAAATAATAATATTAATAAATTATTTTTTAAAAACAGAATTATTTTTTAATAGCCGAATTAAATTCTATATAAATGTAGGTGCATTAATAAAACGGGGGTTGTGGGGGGCGGTAGCCCCCCCCCCATCACACAAAACTAATTATCATATAAAACTCTTTAGAAGCCTAATATGAATTGTTTAAAACAGATTTACATAACAGTACTCGTTATCTTACCTTTTAATCTGCAACCTGTATTTATAGTATTAAATTTCAGGGTAAGAGAAAGTCGTGTGAGTAACACACCAGATTATTTGTTCTTAATTGTAAATTAAAAACTGGATATATGATAGTAATTTCATAGTTCATCTTTATTTCTGACTCTCAAAATATTTTGAATTCAATTATTTTAAATTTATATTTTGTAATCTAACTCTACCCGAAACTAGCCGTACAGATAGAGTTAGATTACAAGAGCTCAGATGCTCGTTTGATAATTGGAACCAAAACGCTTTTAAATTCATTCTATATAAACTTATCATGTTTTCTGTTTTTTAAAATATAAAAATTCTTAACTTTGGAGGCGCTAATTATAACTCCCGTATTTTCCTGGAATGATGGCATACCACCATCCAACCATACACAGTTAATGAAGTATGCATATTAGCACCACAATATTCTGTTTTATTATAACAGTTTCTTTTAGTTTGTGTGTATATATTTATAAAATGTTGTTTTTATACTGATGAAGAAATTTAGCTAAATTTCGAAACGTTTATTTTTAATTATAACTCGTTTTTATCTGTTTATTTTAATTGAATGTCTCATAACAACAACAACAACAACATCATCAACAACAACAACAATAATAATAATAATAAATTCATTTTTTTAATTAATAGAGACTTAATTCAGATTGTGAACTTTTAAAAGAAAAATGTCATTTTTTACTCAAAGCTTACTTTTTTGAGGTAATCTTAAATTTTTTGTGCTTAAATTTTTTTTTAAATTTATGCAATAATGGTTGAATTTAATTTAATTTTTGATGAAAAAAAAATACAAAAAGTATTAACCTGCTTCTATAGATTGAGTATAATGAGCATACAATTAGGACAAAGACAATTAAAGGGAAAAAAAATCTTGAATTTTCTTAAAAGCGTTTACTGATTGACCGCATAAAAGAAGTTCATTGCGGAAGAATTTTTATTGTATAATTTAATTTTTAATGAAAAAAAAAATATATACATACAGTGGGTTGCCAAATTAATGTGGACACTCATAAAAATCAAGTTATCATGGTTTTTTTTCTAAATAAAAATACTTTATATGCTACAAATGGTATTTATTACTTTATTTAATGTTAAAACACATATTTAATAGCTATATAATTAAAAAATATATATAATGAAAACGGACAAAAATGTAGAATTATGTAAGGCATTAATATTTGGTGACATTTCTTTTGGCTGATATTAGTACTTTGATACAAACGACATGATATTTATGCAGGATTTTGCACTTTCTTCAATTAAAGGATTGTGATGCCACACATTTTAAAGTTTTTAGATCAGTTGCCTCTTGGTTATAATAATTTTATTGGCGATTTCCCTTTTTGTAATATCCCATACGGTTTCTATGTGTTTTATATCAGATGAATTGCCAGGCCAGGGTAATATTTCGATATTCGTAGCCTGTAAAAATTTGGTAACACTTTTGGCTTGACGGCAGGGGCCAGAATCTTGCTTAAAAACACTATACTCTGCTTTCAGGAACAATTCTTCCAGCTGTGGAAGAAGGCACGTTCGTAGAACTTCCTTATATTGGTCCTGTTTCATGGCTCCTTGAACAATGTGTAAACGTCCTACACGCTTGGTATTTATAATAGGACAAACCACAACTTACAGCGTATGTTTAACCCTTTCTATTTTGCCTTAAGGGTGGAACTGATCTCTAGGAAGCCGCCACAAGAAACTGTTTTTATCGTCTAAAATTTCAAAAGTTGACTCATTAGTGAAACTTAACTGAAGTTGAAATAAATTATGGTTTAATTGCAATAAAAGACTTAGAAATCATTATAACTATTAATCAATATTATATATTACCTTACTCCAATCTTCCACAGTCATGTAGTGATGGTCTCGAGCCCAGGCGAGTCATTTCGTTTTCAAAGCCTCTGTGAGCTTAAGCTTGCGAATTGGAAGGTGGCTTGTCAGGCCTTCTTCTGCCAATTTTTGATGCAGAGTTCTCTTTGAAATGGCAATACCTGACTCCTGAACAATTTGAGTCAGTGTAACAGCACATTTTATCCTGTTTCGTAAGAAAATGTCCCTAATATTTCTGTCTGTTCTGGGTGCATTATACGTTTTTTACCATACTTCCCTGTTCTTTTCGACAAAAGGGACAGGTTTTTGTCAAAATACACTTTTATTTTATTTACAGCAGATTTAGAAAACACAACAATATCTTCGACTTTTTCCTGGGATTGTTGTGTATGCTGAGGAGAATTTTAATTTCAGATTTTTTTTCTCAGAGAAATATCACTTCCTGTGACCATATTGAAATGAAAAATAAATAACTGACTTCTCAAAATGTAGTCAAAATGAATATAATTGTATCTCAATAATTAAACTTATTTTACGTTACTAAATATGCATCAGAATACACACTAAATCTCAGTTCTTAGGATCCAAAGTGCACGTTCAATATTAGAGAGCACTCTACACCATATATTAAAGTGACTGTCTCAAAAATAAACCTAAGCTCAATATATTTCATTAAAATCACTTAAAATAATGTGTAGCTTAATAACATTTAATAAAAATGCGTACCAGTAACATGAGAACGACTTTTAGGAATTATAAGTAGCATAAAAACGCAAAAATGCAAAAAATGTCAAGTGTCCACATTAATTTGGCAACCCACTGTATATACAAAAATATTAGCGCACTCCTATAGATTGAGTATAATAAGCATACAGTTAGGAGAAAGACATAAAAAAAAACTTGATTTTTCTTAAAAGTATTTCTAACTGACTGCGTAAAAGAAGTTCAGCGTGAAAGCATTTTTATTGTAGTGTTTTAAAATAAAAGGAAAAGGTAAGTGGTATTTTTAAAATCTTTAAAGTTTGTCATATTTAATTCTGTCTTAAGTTGCCTTTTTTTTTTTTTTAAGAATATTTTTAAACAACTTAAATTTTTTTTGATTTGTCAACAACTATAAAATTACAATAAAATGAATCTGGGTCGTTTAAATGAGGTACGTCAACTGTACTTATTAGAGGAGGAAGACAAGAGACAAAATTATTCTAAAAACTAATATAATAACTTCCTAAAATATGGAAAAATGTTCAAACAATTTTTTATAAAAACATTTATTTTTCTGATGAAATTTCGTTTCTCTGATAGAAGTCTTTATCTTGCTTCCAGATATTTTTCGTTCTATCTGAACAATTAAAAAATGTTTAAGAAAACACATAAGTAGTGTATTACAAATACATTTATGGTTCATGTTTTTCCTTTTTTCATGATTTCTCTATTTGTTATTTTATTAATTTGTTAGCCTTTCCCACGTAGAATGCCTGCGTGATAGTACCAACAGTCAGAGCAAAATTATTGAAGCGCTAGCAATAATCCCTTCTTAAAAGATGTGTACCTAATACTGGTTTGTTAAGTAAATATTTATCGAGTTATGATCTTAGTTTTTATGCTATTTATCAACTATACATATGTGAAAAATGTGGATGTGTGCTTCAGTAATTTTGCTTCCGACTGTACATACCTAATATGATTTTCTAAAAAATCTCATAAATAAATAATTTCAGCCCCCCCCCCCCCATTTTTCAAATAAAAGAAATTCAAACTTTTGATAGTTGCATTATAAATTAAATTTTTGAAATTAATTGTTTTCGCTGCTAAATTAAATATTCTTATTAGAATTTAAATTAATGTTACATTGAAATTGTATCTTAATATGAGGCTTTTGGTTTCGAATAATAGATGACGCCACCCCCGTCCTGTCGAATAGCTAATGTGAAATGCGAGGCTTAACTGGATTTAAACTCTTTAAAATATACTTCTAAATATGGAATTTCGGGCATAGGTTTCACCACAAAAAGTTAATATTTTTTAATTTTTTTTAAGAAAACGTGCATTTTAAGTATATTAGATTAAATTCTTGAAGTTGAAATCTGTAGCAGACGAATTTATAATTCCATGAATCCAATCTGGGTTGACCAATCAGGTAACACATTACGTCACTATCGTACGTTTCGATAGAATTTAATCGTAACTAGTCCATTTTAGTGAAAAATTACGCAGATTGCATTAATTATTTATGTAATTTTTTTTTGTTTATTCTTTTGAAAATCATGATGCTTAAAAAAAAAAAAAAAAAAAAAAAAAAAAAAAGACGTAAGCAGTTTTAGATGAGAATGAAAGAAACAGATTTATTCATATTTTTGAATAATATTAATACTTCTAGATCTACTTTGCTTTCTTTTTATTTCTCCTCCTTCTCTATTTCTCTATCTTTTCTTTTCTTTATTTATTTTTGGGACGAGGGGGGGGGGTGCAGGTAGAAGGATAAAAGAGGTTGTAGGTTATTATTGTCATTAATTGAGTAATAAAACTGCATCATGTATATTGTTTTTGAGTATTTGTGAAAATTAATTACTGTACTTTTCTTAAATGTATGTGTATTATGATAACAATAAGAATGACAACGAAAAGTAAGCAGATGAACAATTTGTCCCAACAAACCACAGAAGTCAATTTGGCCTTTATATATCTCTATTTATATAGTAACAATAGTTGTATATAATTCAAGAAAATAAACGATAATATATATATATATATATAATTTTATCTTCTCTTTCTCTCTTTTATAACGAATGAATTAAAGTCAAACTTACAAATAAATAAATTAGTCAAAAGATTTTTGAGAAAAGTTCTTAGTTAAGAGTCTCTTTTCAGATGCAAGATTATAAATAAATAAATAAATAAATAAAAATTTGGAAAACAATAGAGACTTAATTCAGATTGTGAGCTACAAAAAGAAAGAACATTTTTTTTTTTTTTTTTTTAATCTCAAAGCTTTCATGTTTCACAAAAAAAAAAAAAAAAAAAAAAAAAAAATTATGCATTAAAAAATTGTAATTTAAGTAACAATGGTTTAATTTAGTTAAAAAGTTTTAATGAAAGATCATACATAAAGTTAGTGTGCTTCCATAAATTATGTATAATAAGAATATAATTAGGAGAATCGCGATATAAAATAAAAATTAAACTTTAATTTACTTTTTGTTTTAAACAAAAAACAAAATATGAAGGGGAAAAAATATTGTTAACTGACCGCACAAAAGAAATTCAGTATGAAATAAGTTTTATTATATTGTTTTAAAACAAGAAGAAGAAAAGCTGCGCGGTATTTTCTAATTCTTTGAAATTTGTCAGACGTAATTCTTTTTTAGAATCTTTTAAAAAGTAAAAAAAAAAAAAAAAAAGTCAACAATTATAAATTTACAAAATAAATCTTGGTGATTTAAACGAGGTATGTCGTTTGTGTTTGTTAGACAAGGAAGACCAGGAAATGAAAATTATTTTAAAAACTCAAACAATAACTTCCTAAAATATGATTTAAAAAAATAAATAAAAATACGAATTTTTCTTCCTCGTATTTATGCAGTTCCATTTTTTTAATTAAAGTCTTTAGATTTGTTTACAAATACTTCTTCTATTTAACCATTTCATAAATATTTAAACAAGTATGTAAATGGTGTATTAGCAATATTTACATAATATTCTTCTTTTCTAATTTTTATGTATTTTCATTACTTTATTCACCACTTTTATTATTTATTTATTTAATTTTCTTATGTGAGTGATTCTATTTCGACACTTTTAAGTCATGAATCATATATCATAGTCGCTTATATTATATATAAACTTAGAATGCAAAAGCAATATTAACAGTACTGAGTCAATTTTGCGCAATTTCCCTAACAACAAACCTTTTCCTGAGGACATCCTAAGGATGTCCTATGGATAAAAGTTTATCCAAAGGATATACACAGGATATACTTGTGATAACTGTGCTGTTAGGGTTGTACTACCATTAATTTTACGCTTCTCCATACGTCTCAATCTCTATTTCGATAAAATTGTCTTTTCTCTTTTAATTTTTTTCTCTGCGTAAAATAATATATAATTAGAGTAATGATGACAAATGACAATTGCCGACAATTCATTAACTAATATAGTCAAGTTCGAAAACAAGGACGACATCCTGTTGCCTACAATAATATCTATAAGTCTACTCTTACTTTCCATTTATATTTCAACTCTTTGCTGGTCCTATTTAATTTCACTTTTCTGGTCAGTGCTCCCAAATTTAGGAGTTTTTAAAATTCAATATCCACCTTTAAGTTTTAACTGTAACAGTTGCCTAATGAATTCTAAGGAGTTCGAGTTCGAGAGATGCTTGCATCCGAAGTACAAGGGGCCAATTTCTCCATACATTTGGCTACCAGATAAGAAATATCAAGTACCAGGTGATAGCGGGAAAAAAAAAAAAAAAAAAAAAAGAAAGGTCTAGGAAAGGCTACCAGTCATGATGTTAATGAAAATTAAAATGAGTCAAGGCAAATTTAGAGTAACTAACTTCCAAATTTAAGGAAGATCAGAAGTTTAATCTCCAAGGGCTTCTCAGAGATGATAATCTTGTTAATAGCATTGCTGGTTTTCTTTATTTTGTTACGTGCGTTTTTAAGTCTAACAATTAATTCGTTAAAATTATCAACATTAAATTCACAGGCAATGTCATTAAGAATTTCAGTTAATTCGTTAATGGGGTTAGGTTTAACTAAACTGGAGTACAGGAGTGGTTTTTGATTGAAGGACGTGGCCTGGGAGCATGAGGGAACTTCTGATTGGCTAATTAAGTTTCGGTTTTTAGGAAGATCAGATTTAGTTATGAGAGTTTTATTTCTATTTTCGGGAAATTTGGGACATCTACTATAATTTGCTAAGTGGTTCCCACCTCAATTACGCCCACCAGCGGCCGAGCGGTTCTGCGCTCAAAGCTGGTAGATGGGAGGTGCCGGGTTCGATCCCAGGTCGCGCTCATCGACCTAGCCGTTCGGAGTTTTCCGTGGTTTCCTCCGAAACTCGCGTAAATACGGGCTAGGACCCCTTAGAAAGACCCCCACGGAGGGCACTCCCCCTCTAGGCCTAGGACACATCAGGAGTCAATCGGCCTTAAATCCTACAACCATCCAACCAACCCACCTCAATTACAGCTAACAGGATTAGGAATTTTTTCTTTTCCTAGGGAGAATTCTTTAGTAGGGGGATTCTTTGCATCTGATACATCTGACTTTCATATTACGATTTTTCGCGGAATGAAAATTTAATTAGTAGCGAAAACATTGAAGAGTTCTGATTGAGTTTTTATAACTTTCAACTTGAATTTGGTGTTATAATAATTTATTTAATTGAAAAATTGTTTTGTTATGTTCAGAGTCATTTAACTGGTTTTGGAAAAGAGGAAGGGGTTTCTAAGGTTATTCGTTCATTATGTATATCAAATATCACTCCTCAAAATTATTGGTGACGACTGAATTTTGACAACACTCTTTAGAGCGCTTTAGCATGTTAAGGCCAACAAACGGTTAACAAAACTAAAACAAAAAATATATATTTTGACATTTACAAAATGTAAGAAAAGAAAAAAAAATATTTTAAGAAATTGAAAAAGAAGCTTCTAAATCCAGTTTTCATTGTTTGTTTGACAAACATCGTAAATATCTGAATAGACGTATTTAAATTTTTTCTGTTCTCTAAGTTTTGTACAAGTTTTAATTTGAATTTAACTGTTTTGCGTTTTTACTTTCAGATCAAATACGCGCCAACTTTTTTGCCTGATGAAACGACTTTCTTAATTGTTTAAAACACTTGTAGCGTGACTTTTCAATTTAATCGATGTTTGCTTACTTTCTACATTTTTCAACACCAGTTTTTCGGTGCATTACAGTTGTGAATGTTTAATATTTAGTTTGCATATAAGTGGTAATTACTCACTGAAATTAAATTTTTCTGACTTCTAGGAAATGGAGACACTTTGCCTTTAAAATATCTTAAAGTTAATTAACTGTGGAAGAAACCGTTCTCAAGCCCTTTCAGTGTTGCCAGACATACGGCAATTATCGTGTTTTTACAACAGTCGTATGTTCGAGTAGAACGTACAAAAAGTGCGATAATGTCAAAAAATAAGCTAAAATTGGCCGCAAAAGTGAGTAAATTACAGTTACAATTTTTAATAAAATCACACAATCAACTGTGGAAGGAAATCATATTTATTGGAAATTTAATTTTTCCGACTGAGTGAAAATAATCCCGGTCTAGGCATTATTTTCACTCAGTCGGAAAAATTAAATTTTCAATAAATAAATCACAGTTAGTTTTACTTTCTATTCTATTATTTTTAAACTCACCCCTCCCTTGAAATTCTTTTACGCGCCCTCCTCACAGTGGGTCGTGCCCCGCAGATTGAGAACCGCTGCTCTAAAGGATTCAGATCAAAAAAGTTATATAGTAGATATTGTAAAAAAAAAAAAAAAAAAAAAAAAAAAAAAAAGAATCCCGAGGCTTAAAACTGATTACTCTTATGAATTCCCGATATACACCATGAATGCACATATTGAGTACGAATTTACATGAACTACTTCTTGACAGGGAGCCTTTTGAGGTATCTATTTGGTATCTGTACAGCCGTCTTCTCTTACTGGTAAATTCAGGGAGTAATCCGAGTGGAACAACCCTACGGAGTCTATCAGATGTTTCTGATTTTTTGGTTATTAATTGCTTAAAATTGTGTCTATCAAATATTTTTGATATATTTAGTTATTAATTGCCTAAAAATGTAATATTCACCAATATTTCAAGTACCCCCTCTTCAAAATCAACGAGCTAAAAAAATTCAATTCATTGAAAAACAGACAAAAAAATAAAATAAAATAAAATAAAATAAAATAAAAATAATAAAATAAAAATAATAAAATAAAATAAACCGCATTTGAATTTAGTTACACTCAGGGCTTCTTTAATGCAAGGTCTAGTAGGTCACCTAGGCACAAAAATATTAGGAACAACAAAATTTAATACATTATCATATCATATTATATTTATCTATGCAAACTTATATCTTTCAAACTAGACAAGAATAAACAAAACTGTTGTGTATATGTTCACGTTAATAATTTTCTATGAAAAAACCAGTATCTTATATATTAAAATACAAATCTGTTTCTTTAAGAACAAAATGGAAACATTTAAGCATGAGTAAAAATCTTTGAGTCTATCCGAATTTATTTTATTCCTCTTGTTAGATGTTGGGCAATACGAACCATCGACCAACTAACTACTCCATAGAAAATGGTAATCATGTACGGAAAAACACAAAGCCAAAATTGTAACCACAGAAGCCATTAAGTAACACGGTATTACGAAACTTTATCTAAATCTGGGAGGAATGATATAAAAGAAGTTAGCATACGACGTATCAGCATTAAGTAAAACGCTGCTATCATAGATATAGTTATAAAGCATAGATTGATCATCGAGGGGAAAATATGATTCCTTTTCATCCGGGAAAAGACAGCCATTTTACCGTCTAATGACCGTCTTTCCGCGAGTGAGTTGAATTCACACGGGACTACATGCGGATAATTTAGCAAATAAAATTTATGAATAATTTATGTACTAAATGTGAATGAAAAACTCCAGATACAATTTCAAATTCATTCTTCTTTCTTTCTTTTTAAACTATATCTATTAACTTAGTTAATATTTAAAGTTAAATTTTGTAAAATATTGAAACTAGCGGGCTCTACATGCGTCGCTGCTAACTATATTTAACACGTTGAGCGCTGTGTCAGCCATTCTAGATTTTATACATCTTGTCATATATCTCTAAGTACTGAAGGAATCATCTTGAAACTTTAGGAGTGTGCAGAACATGTTATACTTCAAACATTTCAGTGAAAGTTTTACCCCGAAAGTAAAAACAGTACAAATAAAAAATTAAAACGTTGAGCGCTCTGTCAGCCATCGGTGGCTGACAGTGTCAAATATGATATAAAGCCGCGTCAACCATCGGTGGCGGATATAAAACAGGATATAAAACGAAAAATATAACTTTTAATGATAAAAAATTTATTAAAATTTTGTTTAATTTTTATTTATTACAGGAGGAATCATTATGGAATTTTAATTGATTTTAAGAATTTGCGTGGCGCTCAACGTGTTAAAAGAATTTTGAAAATTACATATTACTTACTAATAAAACAACAACAACAAAAAAAAAAAATATAAATATAAATAAATAAATAAATATAAAAACACTAATTATTTCATAATAATAACAAAGCAAATTATTATAAAAATTATATTTATCATAAATTAGTCAAATGTAACTTACTGATGAAAACTTATCCCATTTCCTTCCACACATTTATTAGAACAATTAAAAGCCACAGAACATTTCGGTATTTTCAAAATTCACCAACATTCTATTCTATTACTATTGCCAAATTTCAATACCCAAAGTCAAAAAATGCCAAATTTTTTTTTCGGCATCAAAAATCCTTGGTCGATAACATGGGGATGATAGATCTGTATAAATTAATATCTATGTCTGCTATAAGGTAGATATTTTACGTAGACAACAGTTTACTTCACTTACTCTGCATGCTGATACGTCATATGCTAATATTTTTTATATAATGCCTCCCAAATTTAGAGTGTGTTTCGTATATTTTACTGTTGTACTTAACTTTTCAATAAGTCATTTTTAAGTGGCTGAAAATATAAAAGCTTAAGATTTGATTTCTCACCTTATTCTCTATAAATTATTATTATTATTATTATTATTATTTTGATTGTCATATCCGGAAAGTGCAAAGGGACGCCTCAAATTCCAATGTATGTGAATTTTCTTGAAAACACAAATAAAGAACTGTCAAAATGTGCACGTAAAAATGTCTTGCTTGCAACTCGATAAAAGTACAATCAGAAAAGTTGAAATTTAATAACCGCTATATAAGCTTAAGATAGACATGTCTAACAGGAAATAAATTTTTTTTCATGATTTATGTACTATATATTTCAGATTATTTATTTTCCTTTAAAAGAAAATTATAGATACAAGTTTCTGTAGAAGTCCTATAAAATTTATTGTGCTTATTTTAGAAATTGCACTGTCGTCGCTTTGAAAACAAATATCGAAGGCAACGGATCCTGCTCTTGCCTTTGATGTTTTAAAAGGTTCCTCCCGCCTATACACCGTGTCCCAAAAGTTTAGACAATCAATAAAATTTGCATTAACATAAAAAAGTGATAAGATACAATTAAAATTGGTGAGATAGGTAATAAATAAAAAGAGTTTTCCTGATATACACATATAAATTATGATCAAAGGTTTGAAATTATAAAATGTACATTAAATTATATAAAAATGTGCTGTTCCAAAAGTATAGGTACCTGTAAGTGTTTTTGGTTTTACATTTATAAAAGTAACTAAAAACTTGCTTTTAATATTGAATTGTATTGACACGGCACTTTATAACATCAAATACACGTTGTTCCATAGAATTAATTAAGCTTTGCTTTACAGAAGGGGATATTTCCTACCACGCTTTGTCAATTGCAGTTTTTAAGTCATTTACACATGTATATTGCTTTCCATTTTCATATATTTTACGAGATAAGATCCCCATATGTTATCCATGGTATTCAAACCTAGACTAAGTGCTGACCAGTCTAATAGTGTGATATTGTTTTGCATAAACCACGTTTCCGTTGATCTGGAGGTATGGATGGATTCCCCATCCTGTTGGAAAACACAGTCCGGTACTGCTAGCAAATCTACAATTGGCAATAAATTGGTACGTAAAATATCTTGATAATTTTCTTATTTCATTTTTCTGTCCGAAAATCCTAGAAATGTTTGCCCGTTGAAATAACAACCTCCTCAGGTCATTACGGATCCCCCGCCTGGTTGCCTTCTGAAACAGTTCTTCGGTTCTTTTCTTAGGTCATACCAGTAAAATTTATAACCGCCAGGGCCATCCAAATTCCATTTATTTTCGTCACTGAAGATGACAGAAAGCCACTTTTCACCGTATGACATATGCTTTCTAGCCCACTTTGGACGTGCATCTTTATGCCTCTGCTTTAAGCAAAGTTTTGCTTTCATTCTCCTGTAAACAATGTGTTTTGAAGTTTTAATTCTACTGTGTACATTACTTTTTGAAAATCTGGAAATTGATGCAATTGCACGCACAGATAAATTATCAACTGAAGCCTTTTTTAGTAACATTCTCTCATCACGTAACGTTGTTTTCTTTGGTCTTCCGACCCACTTTCGAGTACTCCATGTTTCACCTTATATCAAAATTCTATAAATACTGCTCAAGGATCTCTTTATTCTTCTCGATATTTGTAAAGGATTTTGTCCTTGCGCTTTTAACTGTAAAATCTTAATAATTTCATCTTTAGAAATTTCTTTAGAACGTGGCATTTTTATCAGAATACGCAGGAAACGCCTTTCCCAAATCACAAACAAAACAATACATTGAGCTCATTAAATTATTATGCTAAAAATATAGCAGACGAGAATAAAAATATTTTATTCTGTGACCAAAAATGTAAAAGAAAACATGTAATGCTGCATTGTGTCTATACTTTTGGGACAGCAAATTTTTATATAATTTAATGTACATTTTTTAATTTCATGCCTTTTATCATAATTTATATATGTATATCAGCAAAACTCTTTTTATTTATTACCTATCTCACGAATTTTAATTGAACTTTATTACTTTTTATGTTGATGCAAATTTTAGTGATTGTCTAAACTTTTAGGACACGGTGTGCGAGTGAAGACAGGCTAGTAAATTTGTAATTATAAAAGTAATTTTGTTGAATAAACAGACGTGTTACAGGAGAGAAAACACGAAACTTTAGTTGGTCTTAGGACTTACATAGGATTGGTCAGGTCCTTGTTATACACTCTGATTCTCCATTTTTTTGTTTTCAAAATATTTAATACTAGCTGGCCCGTCCTACTTCGCACGGATGAACAAATTTTAGTTAACGATGAATTGATATGCAAAAAATAAAAAAAATATCCGTTTATATGTTATAGTCAGGCAATATTATCAACTGAAAAGTCAAAATATAATTTTACAATTATTTTTTTCAATCAGTTGTTAAATGTTGGTAATTTTTACTTTATGTTATTTATTTATTTATTTCATAAAAAGAAGCATGTCTTTACTCATGAATAAAAAATATTGAAAAATAAACCTATAACATGAATATGTGTTTGATAAAGTTGACGTCATAATTGCTTTAATTATTATTTATTTGTTCTTATAATATTAATTTCTATTAAACACAGAGCTTATGTGTTTTTAATTTTCTTAAATTTAACGTCCGCAAAGTAATCTGGTTATTGTTTTAGTAATGGTTCTCTATTAGTGATCGTTAATATTTTTTGTGATTTTGGCGGTGAATTAAAAAGGTTATCGCAAATACGTAAAGTCCTTCGAGTGAAACGTCCTAGCTATTGCGTTGCCAAATTTTAAATATCGCCAAAGAAGCCCTATTCAAAAGTAGATTTCTAACGCGAATGCACATTTAATTTATTTTAAATGAACCGTGTTTCCAATCAACATAATGAAACTTGCATAATCAAATGTCATTTGCAATTCCCTAGCGGCTGTATATTGCGCTACTTGCTTTCGGAAAAGATTTTATATCAATCATCCTTGGCGGAAAAAAAAAAAAAAATGATTGCCAAGTTATCTCGCAAATATATTTAATTTTTTCCATAACTGATGGTTTTTAATAATGTATATTAAGGGAAAAATCAATAATATGAAACAATATTCGTATAATATATACTATTACAAAATCTGGTGTGAAACAACCACACGACTTCTATTACCCACTATTAAACGTATTATATACATTTCTTGGAGATATTAAGTACATGCATTTTTTTTTTTTTTTTTTTTTTTTAGATTTTCCAGTAAGAGAAACTTGATATACGTATAAAGACACCTACAACAAAGTTTACATAGTGAGTTAAAAAATAAGGGGAAAAAATAGATAGTTATTTTTTTAAACACGAATTACCGAGATCTAAAACTGAACTTCCTAATCAGGATGACCGTTAGTATTCCTGTAATATGCACGTAATACTTGAGAAAGGTTATCTAAATTGAATTAATGAAACAATTTTCAAGAAAATCGTTAGAGCCGTTTTTGAGATACCAACTTTAATGAAGAGCTGGGATGGAGATATCTAAAGTATGAAGCGGCCATGACGTACAGCGAACCGCGAACCAGGTTCACTCAGCTCCGTAAAATGTAGCATGAAGTCATTTTCCATTTAGAAAAATTACATTTCTTTATTACTCTTATAAGATATATATAATGCATTTTTGAACACAAACGAATGAGTAGATTCGCAAACATTCATGATGAAGAATTTCAGTTTATTAATCAGAGAGACATCGAATGGAGAATGGAAGCCATTTTTATATACTTTTCTAAACAGAAAGCATTTCGACATTTTTGACTCAAAGATAAAAAAAAATAACATCTTTACAGAAAGACAGACAGCAAGCTAATTAATTTATTTCGCCAAATCTCATTGGCATCAAAAATCAAGTTGGCTGAACACATTTTAAATTTTATATCTGGTAAACCTAAATAATAGTTAAAGGATTGGCTAAAAATTAAATTACGTCATATGATGTGATTAAATTTTGTCAGGCATACAGAATTTGGCTAAAAGTGCGAAATCAATTGATAAAAAAAATACTAGAAATTATTTTCAGCTGCAATGATTCAACGGAATCTATAAACGTTTGATTGGAGACGGGAAGCTACAATAAAAAAAATCGTCTGCGGTTTTAAAGCATAAAATGAATGGGTTTCTCATTCTTTGATATTTTATTTAATTATTACTTGATGAGATTTAGAGCAGGAAAAAGAACAATAAATTATATGAAATTACAGATTAATGAAATAGAAATAAAAATAAAATAGCATAAGCGAAATAAACAAAATTGTATTAAATTCTTTTAGGATAAGAAATATAATGTTTGCTTGTATTATAAATAAATAAATAAAATGTAATTTATATTATTATTATTATTTTATTTTAAAAAGGATATGTGATGTTTTTCAACATCACATATTTCTCCCCGTCGACCGAAAAAAAATGGGTTCAGCCATTACATCGTCTATATGACAGCTCAGCAAAAATTAAAATTAAATCAAATTATTTCCAATCTTGTAAAATAGATTGATTACAAAACAAAAACAAAAACGAATAGCTTCCAATACAAATAAAATACGTACATTGTTATATTATTAATAGAAAATCTTGTATGCATACTTTAAAAAAATATTATTATGCAATAATAAAATACAAATACAGAAAATAAAGATATTATACGGTGATGTAATATAATGTTGTATGGCCATAAATCTGTGTACACGTCGTTAAAATATATATCCACCAACAAAATGAGCTCAAGTCCTTTGATTTAAAATCATAATAATTCAGTCATCATATATTTTATCAGTTCGTGGTAAGATGCTGAAATCAGTAAATTTTTATGTTACCATGCATGGCGAGAAACTTTGACGAGTCCATTTCAGTTCATATAGGACAAGGATTCGTTGTAATAAATACATAGTTCAAATGTATAAGCACTCTGAATATGAAAGTTTGACAAAATAAAAATCAAGTATATTTATATGTTATCAAATATATATAGTGAGCCTTTTATATTCATAAAAATGTTTAAAGAAATAATACATGTCGAAAGAAAGTAATAGTAACACGTTTTTATTTATTCATTTTTTTATAGGTAATTGTAATTGGAATATATGAGACATATGCATATGTGTATGACAAAAATTACCTGCACCAAGTTTTTTTTTTTTTTTTATAAATTGCATTAGCATTTTTTTTTAAATAAAAATATTATTCTGGTATGTTAACTTTTAATAAAATGCAATTATAATTAACAAGTAAGTTAAAGAAAAATATCAAAAGTGATATACACTGCTGTTGTAAGACAATGCAGCTTAGAATATAATTTCCTGGACCAGCCATTGATTATCCAAGCTGCGAAATTTCACAACAAATAAAAATCACAACAGGTTGATCAGGTCTGTTGCAATGAAAGTATACATCAAATTTATTTAATTTATCTTTAATCATTATAAATATTTAAAAATTTATTCTGCGTAACTTTTAACCTAAGGAAAAAAAATGATGAAAAATTACTTTCTGTTTCGTAAATTATATTGATGTGTATCATTGGAAATAATGAGATTCTTATTAAAATTAGAATTATTATAAATGTCAAATAAGTGATTATTACGTGGAGGTGCCAATAAAATTCTATCTATATGCACACGAAATGCCTTATCATCATTAGCATGTAACCGTTTAATTGAAAATGAAACAGGGGAATGTTTAACTGTGACAATGAAAGGACCTGTATATTTAGATTTAAATTTATCCATAGACTTCAGATACACAATATCTTTTGTGCAGATGCTTCTTAGTTTAGCTTTTCTTTGAAAATATTTATTTCTTTTTGATTGGGAATCTTGAATGTTATTGTACGCTTTTTTATAAATTTCTTGAAGGTCTTGCATTAATTTATAGATGTTTACATTAGAGTCCAGGTAAGTGTAATTATAATTTGAATTATAAGTGTCAAAAATTAGTGCCAGTTCTCTACCAAAATGTAGAAGATTAGGTGAGAATTGAGTGGAAGAATGCGTAGATCCATTGTAGAGAGATTTGTGTATATATAGTGCATTTTGAAATGAATGACCTTCTTCTAATAATATATTAATTGAATATTTAATTGATGTGTTTACACGTTCGCTAATAGAGTTCGATTGAGGATGGAAAGCAGACGAATGTATTATTTTTATGCCTAGAGTGTCATTAAATGTATTGTAAACTTCAGATGTATATTGTCGACCTAAATCTGATAGAATACATGCAGGGCGACCAAAGGTTGTAATGTATGAAAACAAACATTGAACTATTTTTGGAGAAGTAATATTAGATAACGGGTAAAGTTCTAAGTGTCTACTAAAATGATCAATTATTGTCAAGACGTATTGACCATTACTAAAAGGACCTACCAAGTCTGTGGAGATTGTATGATTTGGATGAGTGGGTGTATATGTTTTTTGTAATGGAGCAGGAGGTGTTTTGTGATGTTTCGCTTGTAAGCATTTAGTGCATGAAGAGACAAAATTGAGGGTATCAGTATAAATACCCTTCCAAAAATATCTTTTAGAAAGAAATTCATAGGTTTTAGCCAAGCCGAAGTGAGATAAATGCGCGATGGACAATGCTTTCGCTTTTAAAGAATTTGGGACAATAATTAAATAACTGAATGAATTGATATGGATATTCTCTTTCTTGAGCATTAATACTTTAGAATCAGGATTTATAAAGTAATTGGGAAATTTTTCTGACTTTCCGTTTTTTAAGATTTCTTCGTAAATTGCTTTTAATTCAGAATCCTTAATTTGTTCGGACACAAATGTTTGGTCTGAAATTTCTAGCAAGGGGTCTTTAGAGTTCGAATTTCCTGAAATCATATAATTAACATATTCTGAGCATTTGTTTTGATTTTCATTATTAATTTTATCCTTACTGTTAATTTCAAGTCTGTTTTCATTTTCATCAACATCAACAATTGGTAGTGGTTGTATGTCATGAATTAAGTTTGGATTAGCTTTGAGATCCTCTTGATTATTTTCAAAATTGCAACGTGATAAATAATCCGCTAAGATGTTCAAATTTCCAGGAATGTGTTTGAAAACGTATGTATATTCAGATAAGTCCATTAACCAGCGGGTGGTAACGTCAGCAGGATTGGTAGTTTTCTTATATTTTTCAAGGGGAGCACTATCTGACAAAATTACGAACTCACGATTATATAAATAGTATTTGAAGGCGGTGACAGTTTTATGAATTGCCATAAGTTCCATTTTTAACGCAGGATATTTCTTTTCAGAAGGTTTTAAAGATTTGGAAAAGTATGCTATAGGAAGTAATTTACCATTAAATTTTTGCATAAGTGCTCCTGAAATGGCTGTTTTTGATGCATCCGTGTTGACATAGAATGTTTTCTCCCAATCTGGAAGTCGAACCATTGGGGGAAGAAAGAATAATTTTTGAATTTTTTGAAAAATACTCTGATGTTTTTCTGTCCATTTGAATGTTGTTTTGGGTTTTGTGAGTTCCACAAGTGGTTGCGCAAGTTCTGAGAAAGATGGTAAAATCCATTTGTAAAAATTAGCAAGTCCAAGAATTTTTTTTAATTGTCGTTTTGTCGTTGGTGGTGGAAAAGAATTGATCTTTACGATGTTAGCGGTGATGGGTGAAATAGTATGGTTTTCAATATGGAAACCTAAATAATTAACTGCTGATTTATGGAATTCACACTTAGATGGGGATAATGTTAAATTATATTTGATAAGAATTTCTAACACTTTATTTACTTTTTCACAAGTCTCTTCAAATGAATTTGATCCAATAATCAGATCATCCTGATAAGCATATATGCCATTAATGTTTATCTCGTCGAGTATTGTGTCCATTAGAGACTGAAATATAGAACTGGCGTTCTTTAAACCAAAACAAACACGTTTGTATCGATAACTGCCAAAAATAGATGTAAATGTTAACATATCTTGATATTTTTTAGGAAGGTCAATTTGGTGGTACGCTTGCATGAAATCTAACGAAGTAAAGTATTTGAATGACGAAAGATTTGAAATAATATTTTGAATCTTAGGAAGTGGATATGAGGAACCTTGTATGACTGTATTGACCATTCTAAGGTCTAAAGCAAGTCTGTAACGTTGTTTCTTTGAACCATCAGATTTTTTCTTTACCAGCAATATGGGACAAGCCCACTCGGAGCAATTACGCTCAATTATGCCGGCGTTTACTAATTCATTGATCTGCTCTTGGGCTTCTTTTTGTAAAGCTTGTGGAATCGGAAATGGAAGTGTTTTAATAGGGAAATCATTAATTAACTTAAGATTAGGAATTATTTTATCAGTATGTCCTAGAGTACTGAGAGATTTGGAAAAAGCAGCAAATTTGCTTAAAAATAAATTTTCTAGTGTGTTACGTTGATCAAGGGTTAAATGATTCAAACAAAAATCTTTACTTGATAAATCATTTTTACGTTTTAGTAATATATCCTCAGAAGCTTGAATTAAGTGGATATGGTCCTCAATATTTTGTATATTATTATTACTAGAGCAAGAGTCTTCAATTTTATCTAAATGTGGTTCTTTAATTTCATCAATTAAAAATAATTTGCCAATATGCATATTTTTATTCAGATGAATTGAATTTTTACCCTTATTTGAGATAAGTAACGTAAAAAGAGAATTATTATTTTCAGAATTAATTTCACTTTTGTAATTCGGTGATACAATAGAATCTAAAATTTCTATATCAGGATCCTTTAAGTCAGTACAAAATATGTAATTCGTTTCTTGTAACTTATTATTTGTTTTTGCAGTAATGTAGATATTTTCACCAGTTTGTATTATAACTTTCTTTAGAAGGTAAACATTCATGTTATTATCGTCAGAGTTAACATTATATACATCTAATTTTTCATTTTCCGAATGAAATAAAGAACAAGTAAAGTCTAATTTTCCAATTCTCATGGAATTTTTCGAAAAGTCAATAGTGACATGATTTTCTTTAATGAAATCCATGCCAAGTATTCCATGAAAATTAGAGCTATGTGGTATGTAAATAATATAGAAATTGTGTTGGAAAAACTTTTTTTCAATTTTGAAAGTTGCACGAATACATGAAGAAAATTCAACATAAGAATTGACCGTTTTAAGAGTAATAGACGAACCTAGTCTTTTATATTTTAAATTTGCTTTTAAATTATCAAATGTTGATTGGGCTAAAAGTGAACAACTACTTCCGGTATCAATAAGAAACTTTATATCATTATTGGCTAATTTAGCTTTTATTATAGGAAGTGTATGTGAATTTTTGTTTACATTAAATAACATATGATCTTCAATATTATCTGTGCAACTCTCATTGTTGTCACTTGGAATATACCCTGTATTAGAAATATGACTAAAGTTTTGAAATGTTTGGGTAGCTTTATTATCTGCTACAGTAATGTTAGCAACAGTTTGAGATCCCACTGAATTTACAAGTCTAGTATGTGAAATTTTCGGAAGAGAATTTGAAGGTGACACATTTGTGAATTTATGTTCATTCGCTGATGAGACCCTTAGTTTTCGAGATATGGCAGCATCAGCATCTCCATACCTCTTTTCTAGTTTAAATTACGGTTTTCATAATTACGTGTTTTATAAGTTAAATTATCTCTATTTCTCCATTTGTAACAGTTTAAAGCAACGTGGCCATGTTTGGAACAAAGTTGACAAATCAAATTATTTCTAGAAAAGTTTCTTCTAGGGGAAGAACGAAAATTGGTCTGTCTAGTTTTGTAATTATTTCTATAATTTCTTTGATCAAATTTGGGTCTGCTTGACTGAACTACGTGCAAAGATTCATTATGAGAGGGTGGATTGTTGTTTGTAAGTGAAATGCTATTAATTTTTTCAGATAAATTTTTCAATGTGTTTAATATTACAGAGTCATTTTCATTATCACAAGAAAGAACAGTCTTAGTATTAGTAGTGTTGTTGAAAGAATCATATATTTCGGATAATGTTTGAGCTCGTTCAACTGCCTTATTATAGTCTCTTATGTTTTCCTCCATTAATTTAATTTTAATATTTGATGGTACACACTCTAAAAATTTCGGGTTTAATGTTATCAAGGGATTGTTTGTCTTTAAGGTCAGGGAAAGCCTTAGGTACAGCAACATTTACACGATGGGCGAACTTTTTAATAGACTCTCCCGGCAAAATTTTTAAATTATGAAATTCTGATATTCCAGTATTATATGAGGATTCCTTGAAAAACTTACAGAAATTTTCCTCGATATATTCAAGATCTGTTGACTTATATAAAGTTTCATTTTCGATAAAGTATGCCAACGCAGCATCACGAAGTTTTTCTTTCATTACATGTAATGTCGCGTCATTTGTTAGTTTATTTAACATGGCAAAGGATCTTAATTGATCAAAGAAAAATTTGACAAATCTCGCGTCCCCATCGAAATTAGGAACGGAGCAAAACGCGTTTCGATTCTGTGCCATGTTTTTCAAATATAAAAATGTTAACCAAGTTAAATAAAAATAATATGCATAAGAATTCAATTGAATATCATATAAACAAATAAATTACCAAAACACTTAAAAATGAATAAAATTGTTAAATACTTTCTTTTTTTAATTAAGCCTGCAAACGTTGGATGATAAAGTTTCAAGATTAATAAAAATATGTAGAAATTATTTGTAATATTTTCCTGTATAACATTATAGCTTGCAACCATGAAATTGGCTTATATACGTCTTGTTGTATATATATATTATAGATATATTTAAAAATATATAATGAATAATACTAAAAATGGATATATATGCAAATGAAAATAATTGTCAAGATATATTAAATTGTAAACACAAAGATCAAAATATGAAAAAAAATCAAAAAAAAATATTTTATGCAGTATGATGAAAAGAAAAAAAAATATCACTATGATCTGGTATTTAATTTCACAAATGAAATAAATCTTTACTTGAATATCCAAAAACTAGATATTTCAAAAATAATATAAGCAAATTTTGATCATTTATATAACTTTTTAACTGTTCTTAAAAATTGAAATGAAAAGTTAAAGTAGAATATAATACTCATATGAAGAATAAAAGATTTTACCTATAAGTAAAAATTTATATATAAAGTTTAAATAAATGTCAATATTTAAAAAAAATGTACGAAAAGTTCTTATTGTCAGTATTTAAGAAAAATATGTGAGAAATGTTTCTTTTTATTGGCACAAAAAATGATTCCAAAGGAAACTTACCCCTTTTTCGAATCTTCTTTTAGCTAAAACAAAAATATATATAGATATATTTATTTATTTACGGTATTTTATTTATTCTTTTATTTAAAATTGTAAGGCTCTTCTCCTGTATGAGTGCGCGAGAAAAAGAGAAAAAAAAAAAAAGAACACGGTAATTCAACTGCACAGATTCTAGAAAGACAACCCATATTTGGCAATTCTCCTTGCACCGATGAATCAACGATCATTTAATACCGAACGGTAAATGCATAAGACGGTCACAAATTGCGAACATTGCAGACTGTAGAGAGGATGTTATTCAATGAAACCGCAAAAAGTCCACCGGTATGGCATCACACAATATCGGCGATAAGAATCGGTACCGTAGACACCAAGTAATCTCTTTTTTTTTTTAAAAATCACAGATGACATCCCGCAGCACACTAGCCTTTAGTAAAGATGAACAATAAATTGGTAAATTCGGTGCTGTTCACCGTAACGTAGTTAATTTCTTTTTGGATCATCATTGGGGCAGCTGTTTTTAAAACATAACAGTCTTCAACAACGTAAAACTTCGCATTCATGAATTAATCAGGATGTGTAGAATGATTAACGTAGTCGATATCACGTCGATATTAGGTGACTAAGCAGAGATCCGTTAAACAGAAATTCGAGTATTGCAGTACTTGTTTATATTCGTTAAACAGTAGTTCAATGTCGATGCCCAAATTTTTCAAGACGAAAAAAAATTTTTGGATATCCGGATATATTATCCGGCCTGAGTCTGGCACCACATATATTTAATGAAGAGCTGGGATGGAGATATCTAAAGTATGAAGCGGCCATGACGTACAGCGAACCGCGAACCAGGTTCACTCAGCTCCGTAAAATGTAGCATGAAGTCATTTTCCATTTAGAAAAATTACATTTCTTTATTACTCTTATAAGATATATATAATGCATTTTTGAACACAAACGAATGAGTAGATTCGCAAACATTCATGATGAAGAATTTCAGTTTATTAATCAGAGAGACATCGAATGGAGAATGGAAGCCATTTTTATATACTTTTCTAAACAGAAAGCATTTCGACATTTTTGACTCAAAGATAAAAAAAAATAACATCTTTACAGAAAGACAGACAGCAAGCTAATTAATTTATTTCGCCAAATCTCATTGGCATCAAAAATCAAGTTGGCTGAACACATTTTAAATTTTATATCTGGTAAACCTAAATAATAGTTAAAGGATTGGCTAAAAATTAAATTACGTCATATGATGTGATTAAATTTTGTCAGGCATACAGAATTTGGCTAAAAGTGCGAAATCAATTGATAAAAAAAATACTAGAAATTATTTTCAGCTGCAATGATTCAACGGAATCTATAAACGTTTGATTGGAGACGGGAAGCTACAATAAAAAAAATCGTCTGCGGTTTTAAAGCATAAAATGAATGGGTTTCTCATTCTTTGATATTTTATTTAATTATTACTTGATGAGATTTAGAGCAGGAAAAAGAACAATAAATTATATGAAATTACAGATTAATGAAATAGAAATAAAAATAAAATAGCATAAGCGAAATAAACAAAATTGTATTAAATTCTTTTAGGATAAGAAATATAATGTTTGCTTGTATTATAAATAAATAAATAAAATGTAATTTATATTATTATTATTATTTTATTTTAAAAAGGATATGTGATGTTTTTCAACATCACACCAACTTTTACCAAAACTTGGCATACTCAATTATTGACCGGAAAACAATAATTACATACAAAAGGATATTTAGTATTAAGTTAACATGGCGAGTTTGAAAAAAATTCGTACAGCCGTTTTTAAAGGAAGGCACTTATGAGATCTGAAATTGAGCTGTTTATAGAGGACGCCTATCAATTTTCCTGAACTAACCAATTATATCATTCGAAAGGACATCTAATAGATTGTTTATATAGCAACTTTGAAGAAAATCATTAGGGCTGTTTATGAGGTACGGGCTTACGGTCCCATTTTCGGTTTTCGATGACCCAGTTCCGGTTTTTCAATTTTCACCAAAATTTGGAAAATTCATCTGTACATCAGACCTGAATCAATTGTGAAGATTTTTAGTTCTATCTTTATTAATTTTGGAGATATGATACCCGGAAAATTTCACACATTCGTACACACACACACACACACACACACTGACCAATTGCCAAAAACTACTTTTTTGGACTCAGGAGGGAGGCCTTAAAACATATAAATCAGGTGAAACTCTATATCAAATTTTTGGACCGAATACAATACTTCCACTACCTACGGTAGTACGGTAATTGAAGTAAAAACATAGATCTCGTATTTAATACGAAAATATACAGATTTTCGTGTTACGTTTTCGATCTCGAAATACAAAAATCGCCAAGGACGACCGATATCAAATCTATGCTTTGGTTTCAATTAAAATATTGAAAATTTGAATTAAAAATGTATTTTACCAAAATTTATTATAGCCTCTAGCACTTAGAGACAGTGTAACTTTTGATTAGTATAAAAAAAAGAAAGAAATAGAAATCGGCTTTTTAGTTCTAGCGATTGTTCTCTACATATACATATAAACCTTTCCTCTTTATATATTAGTATAGAGCATAGATAGATTAAATAGGTTTCTAATCAACATAATGTAACTCAAATAATGAAATACAATTTGCATTGCAGTAATGGCTGTATGCGCTATGTATATTGAGCTACTTGTCATAACTGTTAGTTGCTGAAAATAGTCGTCAAATAAATTTAAACTTCTCAATTATTCTTTTAACAAATGCATAATGAAATGCAGACGATATTTTTTTAATTCACTTTTTACATTATTATTCGCGAGAAAATATATTTTATTATATGTCGAAAAATGAATTAACTGGTAAATTTTTTGGGCAACAATTATAAAATAAATAATTTAATAAAAATTTAGAAGTAACGCTTAGATCATTACATTATATCATATCATATCAAATTGTATTATTAGAAAAATAAGTATTTTAAATTTATAATGACGTCAGATTTAACGTGTAAGTTTAACATTTTGCAAAGATTTATATGAATTTCAATTTAATTCACGTGCAAATATATTTCTTTTCTTTTCATGTCAAGATATTTTAAAAACAAAATGTAAATGTTTCTTTTATGTTGGCAACAGCTAATTTTTTTAATATTTCATTATTTCCATTTCTATTATGGCTTTTATGGGGATTTTAATTAAAATCCTCAGATTTTAAACTAAAATTTATTTTATCAAAATTTAATATAGCCTATAACAATCAGGGATAGCCTACTTTTGATCAGTGAAAGAATTTTTTAAATCGGTTCAGTAGTTTCAGAGATTACCCTCCACAAACATACAATTTTTTGCGCTTTATATAATGATATAGACTAGCAAACCCATGCGAATTTTTCTCATTTTATTTTTTTCTTATTCACCTTTAAAATTTGAAACTCATAAATATATAATTTCACCACGTAATGAAAATTTTAATTAACCAGTCGCCAAATTATTATTAGAACCAAATTAATATTGTACAATAGTTAAATTAAAATCATACAACGAAAGTTTTCGAAATAAAATTCATAATTGACGACCCAGTTTTTATACTTCCGCAACGCAGTACTGTTTTAGTATAGGACCCCCCCCTGAAAGAATTTTAAATTTTTGTCGCTATGTTGGCGATGACTATTTATTTATTTATTTTGGCATAATTAAAAAAAAAAAAAAAAAAAGAATGAAAGAAAGAAAGAAAAGGAAAAAGAAAAACTAATTCCTATTTTGATTACACTTTTTATGATCTGTTTTTTAGTCAATTTATGATAATATTTCATATTCTGTATATATTTTTAAAGTATTGCGAGGTTTAAAATGACGCTTGCAAAGATTCTTAAAATTCAACTTTTAAAAATACATTTTTTCATAAAATACTCTTATCAGACAAATCTCGTTATTTTTTTCTATTAGATCATTGAGCTGAGTCCGCGTGCGTAAATATTGTCCATTTATAAATATTATTTTTTATCCTCGCATATTTTTTTAATTACATCACTATCACATCGTTTCGACAAAACATAATCGTAACCGAACCACGTTAGAGAAATATCATATATATATATATTCGTCTTAGATAAATGGAAAAAGTTTTGAAGTGGTTCCAACGTTTTATGAAATTTTTATTCATTGAATTAAGATTGCAAATTATAAATAACATAAAAAACTCAGTCTTGTGTCTTTTGAATAGCTCAGACCGTTAAGTATGCAGGATAAGCAACAAATCAAATCTAAATAAATAATTTAATAAAATCTCAAAATTTTCTCATACTTTTATTAAATAGTTTTGCGGACTATTGAATAGTTTGAATATTAAAGCACAATGCTTCGAGGAATAAACGATTATTAACTTGCTTTATTATTATTCTTTTGGTAGAAAACTATTTCATAAAGATTGAGAATTTAATCTTCTTTATATACGACGAGTGACAGCAAGCAAAATAATTATTTATGAATCGTAAAGTTCTTGTCAGGCAGAATTAAAATACTTTTATGCCGAAAAATCATACTGATTTTCATTTAATTGCTAAGAAATAAAATATGTTTCAAAGTTTTAACTTATGATTCATATGCATGGAAATCAGTTTACCATAAATATTACTCTTCAATGAGAAAAGTATTGTGATTTAAAACAAATTGAAAAATAGAATATGAAGCAATATCTGTTTCATTTCGATAGTATGAAACAGGTTTAGCTGAAACTCTTCAGGCTTAAACAGAGCTTTGAAAATTTTATGCAAAGATAATTTATCATTTTCACAGGAAACACGGGTACAAAAAATTATATTTTTGAACTCAAAATCTTTATATATATATATATATATATATATATATATATTAGCAATTATTTAAGTGTTATACATATTGATTTAGGAAAAAATTGTTAGTTGTAAAAGAAAATAAATTCAGTCTATTTCCATCAAACTTTTGAAAAATTGCACATATGAATTTTTTCGAGAACAAAAAGTAAACTAGGTCAGAATTCCATCCTGTGATTTTTGATTAACGTATCAAGGCTCATCAAATGAATTTAACAAGGTTAACATGCGCACAATTAGCTCATATGAAAGTTGTAAATTTTATTTTTTATTTTCTTCTGTATAGACAAGAAAAGTTTATTGGATTCGTAAAAATTTTTGATTTTGAATTCCCCATCTACAGGACGGCTCTATATCTTAGCTTCCATAGCATAAACGTGCACAAAACCTAATATGTAAGCAATCCATTATAAAACGTCAATCCAGTTTTTAACGATTTTATACGTTTTAAGAGCTTTTGAATGCTTTTTAACAATTTTTTAAAAGTTATTTGTCTGTGCATGTGGGAGACAAAAATTTTATACAAACTCTAGATCAAGAATTAATGCATAGAATTTCATAATTTTTTTTATTTAGTTGCACTTTCACAAGTTAGTGTCTATCAAGTTTTGGTGAATATCACTCAAGTATCGCTTAGTATGCTGTCCCCGTTTAGCAAACTCAGCTCCCTTTAGTAGCTTCCTTTCTTAGCATTTATCAGCTTCCATAATATAAAGTAATACGAATTTTTATATGAAAGAGATCCATTATAAAAAACTATGTGTATTCAACTTGAATTTAAAATGGCTGATAAGTGGCGATTCTATGCTGCAAATTTGCTCATGTATGGAAAGGCTATGTAGTAGAACCCATCTAATCCGCCACCCTTGGGACCGGAGGTATGCTCGGAACGCAGAAAAAAGGTAGGATTATCAGAAAATACAGAAAAATACGGATTTACAGTAAAATAAATAATCTCTGAACTCAAAAATGGCTGTATTGTTCTCTATAGTAAAAACACATCATTGATAACATTTGAATTTCCCCGTGGAAAATGATGTGATTGACAGAAAGAACAACGTAATAAGAGAAACTATTTGCGAGTTGGCAAATACAGTACCTTTCTGAAAGCTAGGTTTTCAATTGATAACTTCGTTAATTAAGGTGATAGACATTTCTAACCAAGAGAAATGTCTCCCTTGGACTATTCGGCAAATACTGATACCTCTCATGATGCAGCGGACACGTGGTCGCAGCCCCCCCCCCCTTCCCCCCTGAAAAAAAAAAGACGCCAGCGGAAATAATTTTTTTAAATATATAGAGAAAAGTATGGTGTACCTCATAGGTTTAAAACTTATTCAAAACAGATTTTCTTTTTTAAACATGTTTTATACTATTCCATTTTTTCAAGCTTTATTGTATTATGTTACAGCAACTTAAAAAAGACAGCTTTATGAAATTTTTAAATTAACTTTTAAAAATAACCTATGTTGATCTTTACTCTGTTTTTCAACTGGTAATTTAACACTACGCTCTGACGTAGGCATCATTTTCACAAATAATCGTTGCTTTTCTGTAACATTGTACCAATCAGTATTTAAGATAAATACCACTTCAAATTTACGACGAATGTTTAAAAGATTTGCATTTGAGCACATGCCAGAAAAAATAATATCTGGGATTTGCTAAAGCGGGGAGCTAACTCTTCCACGGAGAGCCAAAATTGTGATGGCATGTCTCCGAACCACCGTTCAGAGGCTGGGGAGGGGGGGGGGGAGGAGAGGGTGTTGAAATACCCACCGTCCCCAATTACTTCCTGTGTAGCTGTAATGTGATTTTTAAAGCCACTCAACTAGAATAATATTTTAAATCAAAATCTAGAATAATATTTTAAAGTGACATTTTAATTGGTATATTATAACAGAAATTTGGGGAATTTATTCCAACAAAATACAGTATAAATTAACTTAGCCGGATTTATGATGCATACCGAATGGATTAGTTATTACTTAAATTTTATTTTCATAAGGCATTTAAAAAGATAAAACTGGTTAAGATGCAGCTGACATAATTTGCATATGCGAATAACATATACGTTACACCGTAGAACTGGAACCTCAACCTATTCCATTACATGGTTACAATTAATAGTTGCACCAGTTAATAATTATGGCTGAGGGAAAGATGAGTTACAAAATCATCGAAATGTACAATAGGGCGGGAAATAAGTACGATCTAATTTCCTTAATATTCATCTAAGAGCTGTTGGGTGAAGCAGGACACTTTGGTCCCGCCGTTTTGGTCCCTCCATTTTGGTCCTGCTGTTTTGACTCCGAGACATTTTGGTCCCTCAAATTTTTTCCTATCTTTTAAATATATATCAGTTTTTTAATATGATAGCCAATTTGTTGGTACGGGAAAATCGAAGTGCGCTTCCTTAATTAAGGAATATCTTATAGGTAAAACATAAATTTTCGACACTACGATTGCTCCCTAGCCATTGAGACTCGGAGAATTTTGTTCTGAATTTTTACGAACAATTAATATGTTTAAACTTTTTTTTAAATGCATTTGCAATTGCACTTTCTTTTCTTTTCTTTCTTTCTTTCTTTTTTTTTTTTTTTCTTCTTTGAGGGATTTTTAATTTGGTTTTGATTAAACTTACTTTAATTGTAATTTGATTTTTAATTTAATACTAGTGGCAAAATTTTGTGGTTTTAAAAGTATTGTTAACAATAACAACAGTACCTTAAAAAAAAAAAAAATCCCCACTTGAGCATATTTATTGATAAAGTCTGAATTAACTCTAAAATAATAAAATACAGAAAAATTTTGCTAAAAAAAAAGGGAAAATGAAAGAAAGTAAACCTTAGGATATTAAATATAATTTGCTTTTAGTGACAAAATGTTATTTCTTTCAAAGAACTAATTATTGACCTGCTCCTATCATAGACTCTTCTTCATAATTATAAGCTTGTGACCATTTATGAAGTTTTTGAATTTACATATGAATTTATTTATTTATATATGTATGTGTGTATGAGAGAGACAGATACGTTTCATTCGATTTGATTGTGATTTAATTTTTATCATCAATCTAAGAGGAATTAATTTCAAAATCTGTGTTATAATAATAATAATAGTAAAAAGCATGTTTGTTTGTCCGTGATATTTAATTATGTTAACCATGTATATATATATATAAATTACTTTTCTTTCAATTACAATGATTTTATTTTGAAAATGAAAAAATGTAAGCAGTCCAATACTTAATCAACTGTGCGCATTGCAAGCATCAAGGTTTGGAAAATGTTAATGCACAATTTTTTTATCTTTTTAGTTTAATCTTATGTTAATATATAATATATATATATATATATACATATAACTGTCTGATATGTCTCTATGACTAAAAGCAATGCCCACATTGAAATCTCTGTAGCATCTTAGGATTCGTTCCACACCTGTTTCTCCCACAGACAGTAAAAAGGAATTTCACTGTTTTGTTTCAGCGCATTTGAAAAAAAAAAAAAAAAAGTGGGGGAGCATTTTGTCGAAATCAATATTGTAAGGGATTATAAGGGAAGAAAAATGCTTTTTCAATTCTGTGTGATGTATAACAATTTTCTGTGTTTGACAAATGTTTCCGGATTGACAGAGAAGAAAATGACTCAAGTTTAGATCTGTACAAATTAAATTCCGATATCACATTATTTAGGTTCCTCGTATCTTCTTTTATTATTAAACTCTAACATATAGAGGATGCTTGGATAAAGCATCGATTTCCTATAAATTTTGTATTCGAGCACTCTAAATTTGAATGCGATATTTAACACCCGCATTACAGTGTTTTATATTAAAAACCTTGTATTTATTTAAACTGAAAATTTCGGGACTTTCATCCAGTACTTAAATCTTCGCTGATAACTAATACTCTTTATCATTCAAATTTCAATCCGAAATAATAAATTTTCTGCTCCATGTGTCCTATAATTACATCATTTTCAACAAAGGTTGTAGATATTTAACCCTCTAATTGTAAACATTCGTCTAAGTTCTCTTTTGCCCGAAGTTCCCCCGTGTATTTGCTGTCCCTTTTCCTCTATCGTACCAAGAAAAAATCTAAATCTCAACATTTTAGACGTTTTTTCAGTTTTATTTGTTATTAGAACTTTCTGTTGCAAAATAATAATAATAATTTTGACTTTTCCTACCCCTATGTTTTCAAGTCAAATGAGAAGAATTCGAAATATGAAAAAATAATTTCGCTTTTTTTCTGTAATACTTTGATTACGTATGATATCGAGACCAAAATGGTGGGACCAAAACGGCAGGACAAAAATTTTCCCGGGACCAAAACGGCGGGACCAAAGTGTCATGAACCCGCTGTTGGGACCTTCGAGGAAAGTCATAAGAGGAGTTGACATACGGCGTATCAGCTTGCAGAATAAATGAAAAGTTCACTGTTAGCTAGTGAAGATGGCTGCCGTAATAGCAGGGCTGAGCTATATTAAGTCTAACAAAACATTAGCTAATGTTGTGTTACTCAATGGATTCCGCAGTTACGATTTTGGCTTTATGTTTTTCCGAACATGACATCTCCTCTTATATCATTCTTTTAAGGTTGGAACCCGATCAACTGAATTTGGGGCTTTGCTAAACACTGAAAGTGAAGTCAATCAATGGTACACCTATTTGAAGGTCTTATACTGTAGACTGAATATTTCTAGTTCGCCTATATTAATTAAAACCTTCACCTAAAGTTATTAAAGAAACAGATCTCTTTTAAACCCAAATACAACTATGAATCTCTGTGACAATAGTTTTTCTAATAATTGACTTAAAATTCCCACGATTCTTTTTCACTTAAAATTTTTCTTTCTCTCCATCACTTTTTTGGCAAATGGTTTGGATGAACATGTTTAGTAAAGTTTAAGAGCATTTATTTATTCATGTATTTATCAGCAGATAATATTCCTATTTCTGTATGTGTTATAGTATGTAAACTAAGTAAGCGAATATATACGTTAGTACGAATATTCTCAGTTGTCAACTTCTCTAACTTTTCTTTTACCAGTTGAACATATCTTTCAGCTTTATTAACATTCAAATAGGTATAATCTTAGGCATTTATATGTCTCATGTTAATTTTATTCGAAAATTGTTTAAAGATCGAAAAATCAGAGTACTGCCATTGTCGCTAACAATTACATTTGGTGTAAGCCGTGAAAATATATATCATGAAAAACGACAGTTTCTTGAGTGACGCAAGCGGAGGGACAAACGGGACGCTGCGAACTCATATATACGGCTAGTTTGACATCAAAGAGATTTGTGAAAGCCGACACTTAATATCTCAGCAAATATGCCATATTTTATTCTGATCTTTTCAAAATAATCTTTTATCTTCGGTCTTAATCTATCCTGAAAATTTTACATTTCTACATGCAATATGTTTTGAGATCTGAATCTCAATTTTAAGCCAAAATGGGAAAACGGTTGGTGTAATAGACTGGAATTCTGAAAAATATCTCTAAAATGGTTCGAAGGATTTTCATATAATTAATATATGTTGTTAATATGATCTTTCTGAATCTAGTAACGTTTTCGTTTTTTTCAGGAAAACTCTTGTTTTTTATATAAATCGCTTTAAATATGGAATTATATTACTCCGCCAATTACACGTGTTTCTTCGGGTGAAAACGCTGTTATGCGGTTCTTACTTGTGAGGTATGTGGGCTGGTTGATTGAGCGACTTCAATGCAGCCAATGAATTATTTAGATTTTTTTTAACGCAAAAGTACTTTATTACATGTTTAAAATATTTATTGTATATATACTAAGTCAAATTCGCTTAAATATATTTTCTCTTCTGTTATGAAAAAAAATATTTTTGATTTCAAAATTTCATATTTAGTCAAAAAATATTTAGATAATATTTTAAATAAGGAAGTATTTTGTAATTTTAGATATTCCATTTTATCATAATAATGATGAATTTACAATTTTTTAAAGCGAAAAAAATTTTAATCATTCATGAACATCGATTTTATAATAGCTCAATGATTTGCGATTCATATTCATGTATCATTCCGCACCGGGAATGAAAAAAAAAAAACAGCAAATAGAGTTTTGGCGCCATCTATCGTTTTTTATATAAAACATACACTTCCGTAAATACATATATATATATTTTCTTTTTAAAAATTAAAAATCTCTTTTGAAAATACAGTTAGAGTTTATTCATTTATTTATTTTTCAGACTTTAAAATGATACATATTTTAAATATTAACATAATCAAATTTTTTTTAAATTATTATTTAAAGCAATAATGACTAGGGGATGAAACAGTGCTTACACTGTTTATTAGAAATAACATTATTTCATGAATTTTATTAAAATTCATGAAAAATATGTCAAATAGCAATTATTAAAAAACACGTCAAAATAAATAAATAACATCTTTACTATGAAACCCATAATAATGTATTTAAAAAATATTATTCTTTCTTTTATTTTTTTAATTAATTAATTTCTGCATGAAAAATTCTATTTCATAAATATATTTACAATTACAATAAACAAAGAAATCCTCCTTTAATTTTAAATAAATATTTCTACCTGTTTCTAAACAAGTTTTTTTTTTTTTTTTTTTTTTTTTTTTTTTTTTTTAAGGGGAAAGAAAATAATAATAAAAAAAAGTTAAATATATATGTATATGATTTTAATATAAACTACTAGATGGCGCCACTACATTTATTTATTTTTCTTAAAAAAAAAAAAAAAAAAGAAAAAACTTTTAATTGCTTCGAAACATGTAGAAATAATTATTTAAAATTAAAGGAGGGTTTTTTGTTTATTGTAGTTGTAAATATATTTATGAAATAGAATTTTTACGCAGAAATTTTTTTTTTTTTTAAAGCTTAACTTATATTTTCCATAAAATTTTTCTCCAGGTGATTTTGTCTTATTTTTAAAATTATAGAAATGTAAAGCTTAATTTATATTTTGTCTATTTTTTCCCCTAAACGTTTTATATGAAAATATATATGAAGTAATTTTTACCTGCAATTTTGATGAAAATTTAAATTGTGAATATTGGAGCATACTTAGCCTCAAAAGGGGAAACAAAATATACAAATTTCCATTTTTAACATTTACTTGATTTTTTTTTTTTTTTTTGTAATTGTTTAATTTGTAATTCTCTAAAAAGAAACTTGCAAACTGTAAATTACGTAATTCTAACTTAAATTTGAAATTATCCACTTATTTTTCTTTCTTTCTTTCTTATTTTTTTTATTTTTTTTTTTTAAATTTTTAATTTAATTTTATTTTTTAAGAGTTTGAGAATCCCAGTCAATAAATTTTTCTAGTGCGAAGCTTCTCCATTTTGTTTCCAAGTGGCAGGCTACTTGAAAATTTGTCAGTATGATAACGTTTGAAATACTGAATTAATTCACACTAAATTTGTAGTGTAGATTTATCTTAGAAATGTATTTGATAGGTTCATTTGCCAACTTAATCTACCCTCTTGTTTCCCTGTGCTAGCACACTGAAAATTTCAAATTTACATTACAAAGGTTTTATGAACCGATTTGCTTAAAACTCCATAAAACAAGCCTTCATTAATAAATCCACAAAGTCCATTAAAAAATTGTAGCTGCCATTTTGAAAAAAAAAAATGGTGGCAACTTCATAAGAAAAGATAAATTAGTTTACCCTTCCTAGGAGCCAGAAGGACCTATTTTAATTTTTTGATCAATAACCACTAAAAAGTAATGATATCAGTTCAAAAAACCCTTAACGGCTTAAAAGTTTGTGACGCCGCTACTTTATGGCTATAAGAATATGGCTATAAGAATATGGCTATAAGAACGCTTTGCAATTAGTTAAAGTATACATAGATTTTCTTATTTGATCATTTACTTTTATCTTTTATTTATATTTATAATGCAAACGTAATATTTTTAACTTCAAGATCAGACAGATATATAAAATACACTCACTGATGCTTTTTCATTCGCATTTCAAATTCAAAATAACAGTTTTAAAAGGAATTATATAAAAATTCCAGTGGCGCCTCGGTGTTATTTTAAAAGATATGTTTTTAGATTCCATTAAAATTACTTTTGTTTTGTCTAATAAAGTATATTTACACATTTAAACAGTGCTTTTAATTTTCAAATATACTGTCAAATAATTATACTTTCACTGAGTTTGCATTATAAAGTAAAATTATTTATTTAAATAAATTGATTTATCTTTTGCGTCACGCTATCCAAAACTGCAAGTAAAATTTGTGTAAACGTTTTCTTTACGTCATACTACCTCTTTGAGCAAATTTTCACTTAGTTGGATACTATGATACTATGTTTTGGATAGCGTAATGCAAAAGATAAATCAATTTATTGAAATAAATAATTTTACTTTATAATGCAAACTCAGTGAAAGTATAATTATTTGACAGTATATTTGAAAATTAAAAGCACTGTTTAAATGTGTAAATATACTTTATTAGACGAAACAAAAGTAATTTTAATGGAATCTAAAAACATATCTTTTAAAATAACACCGAGGCGCCACTGGAATTTTTATATAATTCCTTTTAAAACTGTTATTTTGAATTTGAAATGCGAATGAAAAAGCATCAGTGAGTGTATTTTATATATCTGTCTGATCTTGAAGTTAAAAATATTACATTTGCATTATAAATATAAATAAAAGATAAAAGTAAATGATCAAATAAGAAAATCTATGTATACTTTAACTAATTGCAAAGCGTTCTTATAGCCATATTCTTATAGCCATATTCTTATAGCCATAAGGTAGCGGCGTCACAAACTTTTAAGCCGTTAAGGGTTTTTTGAACTGATATATATATACATATATATATATATAATATTTTAACCCTTTACCTTTCACTACACATTTTCTGTTGAAAATTGCCAAACTAATTTTAAAAATGGCTATCACTCGTGCAGCTGATGATAAATACGGAAAAAAAAAAGCATTATTAATTTTTAAGAAATTTCTGGTTTGAAGCATCAGTGTGGTATTTAATTTAGAAATTTATTTATCAACCTAGAAAGTTCATTCAGAAAATTTTGGAGTGGAAGGCTGATTTTTTTTATTTTTTATTTTTTATTTTAATACCAACTATGTGAAAAATACCAGAGCCGGGAATCAAACCCGGGCCTTCCGCTTTACGTGCGGATGCTCAAAGCATGGCTCTGGTATTTTTCACATAGTTAGTATAAAAAATCAGCCTTCCACTCCAAAATTTTCTGAATGAACTTTCTAGGTTGACAAATAAATTTCTAAGTTAAATTAAAATTTCATGGTCTATTGGAGTTGTGCCATGAATATTAATATCACTTGATATAGCTGTGTTTACAGACTCGGTGACTTTGCCAACGAATGTTATGTGAGAAATGCCTAGCTGGTAATCAGCCGAGGTCGCTCAATGGTTTGAGCATCCGCACGTAAAGCGGAAGGCTCGGGTTCGATTCCCGGCTCTGGTATTTTTCACATAGTTGGTATAAAAAATCAGCCTTCCACTGCAAAATTTTCTGAATGAACATCAGTGTGGTAACCTGATTAAATTCAAATAGTATTTAATTTTATTATTAAATAACTTTGTAAGCAAACATTATAAACTGCAAAGTATCTCAACAGTTGTTTCTAGTCAAAGTAATATTACGATACATCATCAGGTGAAAAATCTAGGCACAAGTGTATCACCAAAAGTGACTTCATTTTAAGTGACTTCTGTATTTGGCTTCCCGTAAAACATCATTTGTTGAATTTCGGTATAGGTTAATTTGCTATTCTATATCTACCGAAAATAAAAGAAACAAAAATTCAAAAATTGATTAATGCAAGGTGCAAATATTTAAAACTTGTTGCACAAAAAATGTTAAATGATGTCAAGTGTTTTGTTTCAGTGAGAAATGAATGAATGTTAAATAATTAAACAACGAATGTAATTTTTCGAATTCATTGCATTGACAATCATCATTTTAAACTACAGTTGGTAACAAAAGTATCCGAACACTAGCAAAAATTCCTATATAAAAAAAGTAGAGTTAACACTATTTTGTTAAATAAATCCTTGTCGAATCATGTTCTTAGTCTCTAAGAACATGATTCGACAAGGATTTATTTAACAAAACGGTATTAACTCTACTTTTTTTATAAAGGAATTTTTGCTAGTGTTCGTTTACTTTTGTTACCAACTGTACTTAGAACATGATTCGACAAGGATTTATTTAACAAAACAGTGTTAACTCTACTTTTTTTTTATACAGAAATTTTTGCTAATGTTCGAATACTTTTGTTACCGACAGTACTTTGAAATAAGGCTTATAATAACACTAGAAATATGTTACCCTTAAAGGGAGGAATACGTGCTAGGATCTCTCCACGGAGGGTACTTCACACAGACCTACGTACCTATCGCAGACAATTACCCTTTATTCTCTTCACCACGATCACGTCTGAAAACAGTGGTGAAATATACACACTGTAATGCATATTATTTATCTGATATCAAGAGAATATTTTAAATTGCAAAAAATAAAAATAAATAAATAAAAATAAATAAATAAACAATAACAACAACAACAACAACAAAAAAAAAAAAAAAAAAAAAAAAAAAGACTTTGACTAATGAAAAATTTGCCTTTTAAGCAGACAAGTAAGCATAGTAGCTCTAATATATATTTCAAGTAAGAACATCATTCTCTCTTAATTTAATCTCCTAAAAGATTTCATAAGTTATTTATTTTCAATATACATTTTGTTTAGCTTAAAATATAGAAACCAGTTAATGCCAGATGAAAATCTTGCAAATAACGTAAATTGAGGTGTTTACTTATAAAAATTTTTATATTTACAAAGCTTTCGACAAATATTGTACTTGAAGTTATTTTAAATACACATTTTCTTTTCATATTCCTAGACAATGTTAATATTTCACCATCCATTTTTTTTGCAAAAAGTAAATAAATGAAAAACTTCTTAAGATATTTGTAAATAATATACATTCTTCTTGAGAACTTTTAAAATGATATTTTTTAATTCTTAAGTTAATATCTTACAGAAAAGACCATTTTAAGGATTAATTTTACAAATAAAAAAACATCCTTTAAAATTATATTTTGAACAATAGCTGCTTTTAAAGATGGAGAATAAAATAGAAAAGGAAGGATATTTACAATGATCTTAGTGAATAGATTTTTTTTTTTTTTTTTTTAACTCCTTCTTTGACAATAGTTTTTTAAACACTGGTGTTCTGAATAAAAGAGATAAAAGAATTAAAACATAAAAAACAACTAAGAGTTAATAAATGTTTTTAAAACAAGTTTTTTTTTTTTTTTTTTTTAAATAGAAAGAATGTTTTATTTGTTGGGTTAAAAATAATTATGGTTGCCTGAATTAAAATATCCTTTATTTAAAATAATATATATTTTGTTAAGGTGTGTTAGGGCCAATGGTCTACACTAGGGACCCAGACTTAAAGGAAGTCCCTGTGAAATGTTTTTTTTTTTTTTTTCGTGGGGGTCATTCAAAGGAAACTTAGCCTGTATTTACGCAAGTTTCTTAGAAAACCAAAGAAAACTCCAAACTTCTAGGTTGACGAGCATGACTTGGGATCGAACTCGACACTTCCCGCCTACCAACTTTGAGCACAGAACAGCTCGGCTACTGGTGAGGCTATTTTGTTAAAAGAACAGGGATTTTAAAATTATCAGAATATCAACGGATATGATATGTTAATTAAAAAAATATATATTTTGATTTAATTTATGTAAAATTTTAACAGCTATGGAAGAGGGATGTTTATTGATAACTGTAAAAGTAGCTTTTAAATAACTTTTTCTGAACAAGAGTATTTTTCCGAATTTTATGTCTCAAAATGCTTCTAAGCGCCTTAATTTTAAAATTATAATAATTTATATAACAATTATTGCGAAGGTTTTTAGAAACATTCAGATAAATCCAGGCCCTGATTACCCAATAGGCACGAGAAGCATGTGCCTCACTTGGAAAATTTTGAAAAGGCTCCAAATTAAGAAAAAAAATGGGCTCCGAATTGTAAGCTTGTGGTCTAAAAGCATTGTCCGATTATAAAACGTCACAGTCTTACCTGACTGCACAACTATTATTTCTGGATTATATAGGATATATGCTAATGAAGCTTTTACACATTCATTTATAGTGGAATAATTTCATATATTGTGGTGAATATGGACTTTCACCAGTTTATATCTTGGTACAAAAATCAAGTGAATTTGCTTGTCTATATTTTAAGCAGATTTACTTGTCCTCAATTACAGGTAACTACAAAATTTAATGAAAAATTTATAAATTTTTCAAGATGTTTATATGCGTCTTTAGACCAAGAAGTCAGTGGAGGTCCCTAAATGGATTTGTACTTCCTCTCAATTGTAAGGTTAATCGTAAGGTTAATTGTAAGGTTAAAAATAAAATAAAATAAAACAAAACAAAATAAAAAATAAAAAATATTTTATTATTTTGAATATTTTTGAACGATTTTAATATGCTTAATATTTCAATCCACGTACTATATGCAAAAATTTATAATTTTAAACCTGCACTTTAGAAAAAAGCTTTATAATGCCTATAGTCTAAAGTTCTTCTAAATTCATAAAATTGAACGCTTGAAGGGTATTTAAGGTGTTATTAAATAAAATCCAATGCAATAAATCAAAGCAAATGAACTTGTATTATAAGGTTTAAATTACACTAAATATGAAAATAAAAATAAAAGAGTAATAAATAAATAAATAAATAAAATTTTTGTTTATTTCACAATATATGTTTATATGGTGAGAATAGCTTTTGGTATACAAAGAATAGAGGTTTATATTAAATTTGAAGTGTAAAAATATCTTTATTTCATTTGCAATTTATCTTAAGAATGCAAAAGAAATAAACATTCATTTCATTTCCATTGATATTTTTAATGGAAAAAATAAAACATGAAAAATTTCAGTAGAGTTGAAAGATTATAAACATTTAAACATAAAATTTTGACATAAATATTAAATGAAAGTTATATATATTGTTTAAAAAATTGAGTCAAAATTCTATTATTTTTTGCGGGTATTCCTTTCTTTCTTTCTTTCTTTTTTTTTTTTCTTTTTTAAGAAAATAGCGCATGAATTTAAAATTGCACCCCGTAATTTTCAGGACTTTTCTATAAATTTGCGGAAATCTCTCTTTTTAATGGAATAATAAATGCGATTTTACAAAAGTTCTTTAAATTTTTGCTGTCAGGAAATGTCTTAATTTGACGGGAATATTTTTTTAAGAGTTCAAAGTTAGGAAGATTAAGTCTGCTTGCACTAAAATAGAATTTATTTGAAGGTTTACTATTCTTTAAAGTTTAATTAATTTTATAAAATAAATGAGCACGCATTTAATAATGTACACTGACGTAAATAAATAAATAAATAAATAAATAAACTAATTAAAATTTATTCCTTTAAATTCAAAACTTTTTGTTGTAAGTATTTCCAAACATAATATAGAAGTATAAAATTTCTGAGAATAAATGGGTAAAAATATAAACATAATAACATTCAAGAGACTTTTTAAATTTTTAAATCTTATAGAAAAGGTAAGTTTTAAAATGAATTAAAAAAAAAAAAAAAAAAAAAAAAAAAAAAACCTTATAGTTTGAACAAAATTCTTAGATGAAAATAGGTTTTACAATAGACAGAAAGATTATCTATGCTGAACATTTGGGGAATACAAATTTTACTTCTTTTGCATCGTCTTTGTAATACTGATTTCTTGAACTAGAGAGATAAAGGGATTAAAATCTTAAGACAATAGAAAGTTAATGAGTTGTTTGAAAGGATCGCATTCTTTCCAAAGTTTTAAATAGTAGCTATGTTGGCGGTTATTAAGGCTACTGGAAATTAAATGGATTTTACTTAAAATGTTTCTAAATTTTTAAAAATATTTTCATAACACTAATCTTTTAAATTTTTACTAACACGTTAAAAACTGATATATATATATATATATATATATATACCGGGTGATCCAAAAAATAAAAAATATATTATACAAAAAGCACTAACTGCAGGTCTATGTAGTTTTCACTAAAATGTACAGAAGAGCATGGGTTTTTTTCTACATATATAAGAAAAAACATTAGTTACATTTTTCATGAACACATCGCGCTGTTTTCGCAATATACTCTCACATTTTAAACAGATCCGCCTGATGGAATAATGGCATATTGCGAATACTGTAGCTTTTTTTTTTGGAGAATTTCCAATGTGAAACGTCTGACAGTCATTTTAATGAATGGCGGCCGTCACATTGAGCATTTACAGTCCTAATTACGTTCTTGAATGTTCTGTGTCACTGTAAAAAATTAATTTCACAATTAAAGCGCCACTTGATTAAGAAAATTTAAACTGATTTGTTAATAAATATTTTGTTATCTCAAAAAATCCCATGTCCTTCTATGCATTTCAATGAAATCCGCATAGTGTTACGGTGAATACTTTTTGAATAATATTTTTTATATTTTTCCTGTGACTTATGGATCACCCTGTATATATATGTATAAATATATACATGGAGACATTCAATGGTGGAGTAAAATTTTTTTTCCGAGGGTTGTATTGAATACAATGAGTCCAAACGTATGGTTAAATATTTATTGATGCCGGTATTCAGCTACAATCTATGTGAGAGGAGTAAGAAACTAGACCTTTTCTATAACTCCGTTTCTGAAACAATTTCTTTCTTTGCTTTCCAAACTGCTTCCTATACGAAACAATTGCTTGCTTTGCTTCTTAATTGCTTCCAACACCACGAAGTTGATTCATAGTATTTCATTTATAGTAACTTCGTTCTCGAAGTCTGTTGCTACTTTCATTTTAATCTTTTTTCCATCGCTTTTTTTTTTATTTGTTGTTTCCCTCGAGAGCCAATTCACGCTTTTGGTGAAAAATAATGGATAATAAATCTAATTTAATTACACTTTTCACGTTCCGTTCACAAATACATACATACACGCACATATATATACCGCCTTCATATAATTCGAATAAGTAGTCATTTTCTGAATTCCTATACTTGAAATATAGATTTTCGAGTTATATAACATAAGCTAATAAGAACTGAATAGACGAAATGATCGAGAATTTTAACCTAAACTTTCTAGTTGATTATATATTACGAATCCTTTGTACTGAAGGAAATTCTCACTTGATTTCTTGAATTGATTCATAAACTAGAATTGTAGTTACTAAAACTCACCTGCTGTGTTTGCAATTAATTACAGAGATTTTTAAGTAAGACACTTTTGTTACCGACTGTAAGTCTGACCCAGATGATATAGAAAAACGCTCTAAAATTTTAATAAGGATTCTAAAGTTCTGTAGCAAATGAAATTATGATTCATAAAGATGACATGGAACTATATTTTCTAGAGCAGCAATTAATTTTCTGAATGCCAGTGGCATAATTTATTTTTTTGTGTAAAACGTGTTTATATGAAATATTATCACAGAATTAAACTGTATAGACAAAAAATGGTTAATTATTTTAATTTAAAACTTGTACATATTCTTTAATCACATTTATTGCGATCATGGGAACCTCTGAGCAAGTGTGGACTCAACTTGACCAGTGTTAAAATAGGGGTAATTGCCTTTGTCGTTGAGAGAAAATAAACGACAATGGAACACTGAAGGACTGGATGATTATTAAATCCCGATCTGTCGGTCACTTTTGCATTCCTTCAAGTCTTTGGACTCGTCCTGACTCTAGGTGTAGAAAACGTGGTTACACTATACTGGGTATTTTACGTATGTTACGAATATTCTATAGAATCTAAGACTTTCTTTTATTTATATGAAAACATATATGAAAGCCCTTAATTTTACGATGCACGAATTTAGGAATATTCTCAAAAGAAGAAAAATAATTCAATGGTCGAAATAAGTGGTGATTCACTGGTCGTAGATCATGGATGAAAAGAATTGTATTACTGAGGAAAAGGTCTTTATGGTTCGTAAGATTACAGTCTTTTTCATAGACTAGAATAAATTTATAATTTGTAATAAATTTTATGAATATCCATACGTATTGAAACTAGGTTTAGGAGTTAAATAAAAGCATTTTATTCGGCAAATTGAATAAATAATGAAGTTGTGATCCACTTAATAAGTGTACAACTGAATATAGAGATTGCTGGAAAATGCCATGACTTAATTGCCAACTTAACTATGACTCAATTTCACACTTGCTCTAATCAAGTAAAAAAAATTAAAAATATTTCCTGCTCAATTGAATTGAAAAAAAAAAAAATTGCAATAAAATTTCGAATAAGTTTCGAAATTAACCATTTGAATGGCGGTGAGAAATATTAATCCCACTGAGTTTTAATTCCCAAGAAAAAAATTCATCCCGAAATTTTTAACGAAATGTGATTTTTATAACTGATCGGAAACTTCATTTCTTTATTTTTTATTTTTTTTCTAACATTGTTCGTTACTTTTGGTGGCTTGCCACGTTAAATGAGCGTAATTATCTGGTCCTTCAAAGGGTTAATTCAACAGAAAAAGCATAATTTAGTTGTAAAACAGTTGCAGATCTCCTGATCTGAGATCACAAATAGAAACAACCGTACTAATATATATATATTTAAATGTCTTATAAAACCTAGTGTTTAGTTGATTTTTCTTCATAACCGTATTCAGCCAACCGCCTTATAAAAATGGAAGCGAAAGTAGTCAGTCTAGGCAACATTGTTCAACTTTTTCAACAGTCCATTGCTGGTGCTGGTGAGAATAAGGGAGGCATATAATTTTGTGCATAACAGTTAATGAGGATATTTTAGAGTGTTTGGGGATTTGAAAAGCATTATCTTAAGAGTAACACTATACATTAGGTTTAAGGCAAATATAAAAAAATAAATACAAAGGAAATCAACTAAAGGAATGGTAGGAATGAAATAAAAATGTATAATTAACAATTAATAAAAGTAAATGAGAATACAGATTAATCAGGCTTCAAGGAGTTAAACAAAACAACAAAAAGCAATTATTAATGAACTGGAGAAATAGGCTACGACGAAAGTTATTTGTTGCATACATTTTAATAAAACTTTCAAAAGAAACCATATATCTAAACGTATATCTGTAAGCGGAATTGTTAACACTCTGGTCTTCAGTTCTCTGATGCCGGGATCGAATCCTAGTTTGCAGTGGTTTCGAATCAACTTTAAAAAGTATTTACAGTTGTAAGAAGTCCTAATGTGCAAAATATATATCGTAGAGGTGACAATTCAAAACTAAACCAAACATACACATACCTACTAACATTCTAATTAATAGTCCATAATAGTGTTTAGTACCTTCCTTTTACTCATACCAGTCTTTTTTATGCGTATTTTTCTTTGTATTTAATTGTAATTACACTTAGAGAAAATTACTTTAAAAATAAAATGGTGTGAAAAAAGGGGCGTGCACTAACGAGGCTAAAGAATATTAATTAGAATTTTAGCAGGTATGCGTCGATCTAATCGATGTTTTGATTTCACTTATTTAATGTGCATTTATGCTGCTTAACTCACAATTATACATAAAATTCAGGGTTGTTATAATTAAAGTTCGCCTATTCAGAAAGTTCTAGAGTCAGTTCTATAATTCCAAACGAAGCAAAATTTCACTAGTATGTAATACAAGTAGTGCGTTCTGCGGAAATCGAAAAAAGAAAGTTAAAATTTTTGTCAATAGATGCCAATATCTAAGGCGATTTTTGCAGATATTTTGTAAAAAACAAAATAAAAGATGATTTAAAATTAAACATAACGCCGTATATGTTTTTCTTCTTAAGCTTATTCGACGAGGCGCCCGGCCATCTTCAGGAAGCTCTTGAGGTGTTCCGTTCTGCTAGATCACCTTGTTTCTTCTTTTACTATGTAGCGTCATTTCCAATCTATAAACTGATTGGATTGCTAGTCGTTGCAAGTGCGCTTGTTGGCCATAATTTCTACGCTTTCGCGCAGAGTTGCGTATTTGTAATTATTAAAATTATCTAATTTTCTTACGTTTTCAAAAACTATTTTTATGTTTGAATTTCTATTTGTTTTGGTTGGGGCTGTTATTTTTTTACCGTATCTAATATTGTCTTCATGTTCTTTTATTCTGTTTTTGATTTTTCTTTTAGTCATTCTTATGTAAAAGTCTTTTCTTTATTTTCATTTTCGTATTTTATTTCGTAGTAGTTATTTTCATTACTTGTAGAGAAAGAAAATCCTAATCAAATGCCCCGCAGTGGGAGCTTTGGCGCCTTTATTATATGGGATTGATGTTGTACATTTATGGGATGATGTTGTTGTAAACTAGCAGAACAGAACATGTCAAGAGCTTCCTCAAGATGGCCATGCGCCCAGCCGATTGAGCTTTAGGTTTAATTTTAAATGTAAATTTTTCTCCATATGACCCTTAATTAAAAAAGAAAATTCATTTCACAGTTGGTAATTTTTGCAGATACATTCTATCATTTGAAAGTCAATCCAGACGAAATACAAAAAATCTGCGCAAATCGCCTTAAATATTGGCGTAACGCCACCATTTGGCCAAAATTGCAACTATTTTTTTTTTTGAAGTTGCAGCGCTACCTAATTGTTTTCGTCAATAGGTGCCAATGTGTTCTGTGAAAATGAAAAAAAAAAAAAAAAAAAAAAAAAAAAGAATTACATTTTTTGCCAATAGGTGGCGCTGTACCAATATTTAAAGAGATATTTGCAGATTTCTTGTAAAAATCAAAATAAATTTTTTTGTGCTTCGTCTGAATTAATAGAATGAATCTGCAAAAGTTACCCACGGTGATATAAATTATCCTTTATTTTGTTTTTTCACAAAAGATATGCAAAAATTGCCTTAAATAGTGGCGTAGCACCACCTGTCGATAAAGATTTTAACTAATTTTCTTTTAGATTTTTGCAGAACGCATCATTTATACTATGTACTATGTACTAGTAAAAGTTTGTTTCGTTTGAAGCCTTAGGACCGGCTAGAGCCTTCTGAATAGGCGAACTTTATTGATAACAACACTGTACTGTTGTTGTCTCTGTTAATATTGTTGCAAAAATTTTTAATTCGTTGCTTAAAGAAAGTAGCTCGTAAAGAAACAGATAGGTTCTAGTCGATGAATTCACTTTAACCAACGGATGCTCTCGACACAATACTATAAAATTAGCAATTCAACAAATGTTTTCCACAATCCAATAAAATGCCTATGGAACGAATATTCTCGAAGAATTCCCATAAAACTCTCACCCGTAGCACAACCAACAAGAAATGAGCCTTAAATACCTTGCCGAACTGTAATATCACTAATTCAAGAGCAATGAACAAGAGTTTAAAACAGAGTATCTCAAAGATGTTCACTGACCTTAAAATCTGAACACAAACTAAAATTATCGGTTGAGGCTCTCTTTCTTTTATAGTGTAGGCGTAGGTTGGCGAATTTTCCAGATAGTTCTAAGTCAAAAATCAATTCAACTTTTCGGAAAATTCCAGAATTAAGCTCCTATTAAAAATAGTTCTACCAGATTTTGGATAAACCTTAAATACCAATTTTTTCCAAATTTGGTGGCCATGTCGGTAAATATGTCGCCAAGTCACCAAAATTATCGCTTACGCAGGAAAGTAAATAGCATGCTTTTGCATTTTTACTGTAAACGAACTTTTTCTGCAACAACACTTCTTATACAGCAAAGCAGTTTTGGTTCTTCGCAACAATATTCATATAATAAATGTATAATGTATCTAAACATGCTCTAAGTTAATACCGGTGATGCATCATATATAATCAACAATTTTTCTCTGGTCTTCTAGCTTTTGTTTGTATTAATGTCTTGGCATAAACTTGTCATGCACAAAAAGAAACGATAAACTTTCATCTGAAATTTATCTGAACTTAACAGTTATATTTCCAGGGGTGCCAAGTTATTACGAATTGCCCATTATCTTCATATCGGAATTTTTAACAGCATCATTTTGTAATAATTAAAAACGATTCACTAAGACCAATTTCCTAAATAGTGGCTTAAAATTTATTTTTAATTTATAATAACTTGTCCCTCCTGTATTTACAGAGTTTGTTAAAAAATGAAAGTATAAAATGTAATCAAGCGTTACTATCTTCACTTTACTCTTTATTAAAAAAGATAAAAGAAAGAAAGGCATAAGAAACTCTTCTTTTCAACTCAATTTGGCACTTTATTCACCTAATAAAAACAAGAATTTTCATTATTAAAAATATCTCATTAAAAAATGAAATTCTTTGATAAAATTAATATTACGGTTTAAAAATGCTAATTTCTATTTTCTTTTCTTTTCCTTTTCCTTTTTTTAATTCTTTTTCTTTCTTTCTTTCTTTCTTTTTTTTTTTTTTTTTAAAGACAATACAATTGCAATGAGTGTTAAGAATATAATTAACTATCAAATTTAAATAAGTTTTATCATTAATAATCGTCTGATACATTTCCGCTTAAATATTTGCATGGCAACATTCTTTAGAAAAAAAAGATATTTAAAATAAGAAACATTTCACATCAAATTAGAAATATTCAAGAATTTTTCTTTCTCATAAATAAATAAATAAAATAAAACAAAAGTAACAAATAAGACTACTTCATTTTATACAAATAATGTTTAATAGGAACATTCTTTGTGTTTATTAAACTTATCAATAAAAAAGAATTCAAAGAATTTGTTTCATCACATTCATTTGTTTAGTACTTGACACTACTTCTGATTTCAAGGGTCATCAAATGAAAGAAAAGTTTCTAGCGCGTCACTTTTATTTGAAGTTTCTGAGTTACTTTAAAAAATTTTTCCTTTTAAATCCTCTTAAAGACGACCAAATAAGAATAGTTAATTGTATCAATGGCAAATGATTTCGAAAAAGAGATACTTTGTTTTTGAAGAGACCTGATATGTGGCAAGTGATAATGGATGTGTAATTCAAAAATTTTCATTAAGTATAAAAAAAAATGGATGACATAGAAAAATTTTAAATTACTAATTAAAAAATGTTTTATTGATTAAAGTACACTTTCGATCATCATGAGAAGACTCGTTGTATAAGACGCTTACTTTTTTGTTTTGTCTTATTTATTTATTTATTTTACTTTCAGAATGCATAAAATACTTTTATGCATACAATAACATGGCTAAAAAAATTATGAGAGTGGTGAACGCTGGAATTTATTTATTTATTTATTTATTTTATTTATTTTTTTTAACTTTCTCTTATCCATATATACGGAAGAGAAAGTATTATATTTGGGTCAAATTTCGAAATTGAGTTTTTGTTATATTTACACGTTTTGAGGACTCCTGAATCCAAAAATTATGTTTTTAGCAATTAGTCTCTGTGTATGTCTCTCTCCGTATGTGTGTGTGCGCGTGCACGCGTTATCAGTCTATCCCAAGAAAATTTATAGCGAAATGTTCCAACTCAGTATCAAAAGTCTGTATCATGTAGGGATGCTACACTAAACTTTTGCTGAAATCAAGCTGATGATTCCTATACAGAACCATCCAAGAGAATTAAAATGCATTATGTCTATAGGCAAAATTTTTTGGTAGGTACATTTTAACAACTATAGGATGCAGTAAAACAAATGAAATGAAAAATATATTTTTATATGCATAAAAGCATGTTTCGTGTAAAATATGGTATGAAAATCATTAACTATACGTTTACAGGCAAACCCCCCCCCCCCAATAAAAAAAAAAAATAAAAAAAAAAATAATAATAAAAGGAGAATATTGTAGGATTATGTTTGGAGATTGCTGAAAATGCATTTCTCATTATTCTTGTGTTATTAATTTAGGATTATATTTAAGTATACAATTGAGATATAACAATATTAACAGAGTTTAAAATCAAATTTATAGACGAAATGTCAAAAATATTTGTAAGAAAGGAACAGATGTACCTCACTTTAGTTTCACTACAAAGCATTAGACGTTATATGTAGCCATTTTTAATCCATGAAGGATTTTATGGAGTGCACTACCTGTTTTTGCTTGATATTTTTCACGATATTCATGTGTGTTATAATTAATTCCTATAGTATTTCAATAATATCCCACTAATCTTAGAAAAAATATAAGGAACATAAAGAGTAAATATTTCTTTACACTTTTTTCATGTTGAAATACTTTTTTCGACCTCTATGTACCAGTGGTACACTAAAATACCAAATTACAAAATTCTCATTAATTACTTTGATGAGGTGATATGAATTATTTTTAATGCATATATCTTCAAATAATGCTCTTTAGTAACTAAAAATATATGTTTCAAACACAATTTTTGTCTGTTTCAAAATGCAGTAGATAAAGGGTTAAGTATAACACACTCTTTAGGAATAACACTTCTAATGAACATATCAACTAACTAACACTTTTAAAAATATTTGTTTTGTCTCTACATAGGATGCTGTTATTCTGTTCACTTTAAATGACTGTTTTGAGCTTTCAGAATATTAAAGGCATGCAAAAAATGTATTACATGCGGATCTAAGTGTTTGGGCGGAAAACTTTCAATTACATGGTGCCTACAATGTAAATGAATTGCTGCAAAGTAGAAAAAGAATATATCTATACAGCCTTAACACAAGGAAAACGTATTTATTGCATTTTATAAAGTGAAAAAAAAAAAAAAAAAAAAAAAAAAAAAAATTACACAAGTTGTGACAAAAAGGGTACACATGCCCATTTCATTGTCTGTTGTTAACAAAACTGGATATTAGTCAAATAGTTAATGCAGTTCATCTGATACAAATCTAGTGAAAAAAACAAAACAAAAAGAAAACTGTAGTATTATCGGCTGTCCTTAATATTTATTGGAGCCTTGCTTGGTCTTGATTACGGCTACAGAGCGATTGGGTACAGACAAAAATAATTTTCAAATATATTAAAGGGGATATATTCCTAGTACCAAACTTAGTTAAGTGCTTCTCTTCGTCGCGTCAGTGATCCAGGTTTCTCGTTCAACATTTTCCGACCCCTCTATTTCAGTAGGTTTTCAATCAAATTTGAATCCAAATTATTACCAAACCATTGAAAGCTACGTTACAATCCTGCAGCTATTTTCTAATCCGTGGGTAAGAAAATGGGTATGAATAGTTAACTAATTATACAATAAATAGAAAATTTTGAATAAACATCATAAAATACAAGAACTTGGAATAATTAACAACTGTTGAGAATTCTTGCATTTTTTGATGTTTATTCAAAGATTTTACTTATTACTTAAAAACAGCAGTCCTGTGGTGCTTTTTTACAATTATATATGCAATACAATAATTAATGTGCATTGTTCATACATAAGATAATCAGCACTTTGGCTCGCATGGCATGACGCTGAATCATCCTTGAAAATGCACTTAACAACAGATCCACAGTAGTCTTAAATAATAAAGAAGAACTTCCTCTGCGGAATGACTTTATATACGCGGGCATTTACAGTACCTTGGTCATATATGAATGAACCCCCCCCCCCCTCCTCTCGAGACCATCTGAAAACTATTGTAACATAGCAGCTGATTACAGCAAATTTTGAATAAAAGGAAAATAAAGTTGACGCGAGAGCGTTATCGCGCTATGAATTTCTATGATTTTAAAGTGGGGTTAATTTAAGAACATTGACTTCGTCGTCTATAATTAGCATATCGAAATGAAGCATCATTTCATGCCACTGTATTCAGGTGGTTTACAGAATTTCGAAAAAGTCGAGGTTCTCTTCTTTATCAAAGATACGCAGGAAGAACTTTGTCAACTGTGGTTCCAGAAAATGCGTCAGCCATACGAGAAATGTTAATCTATCATAATCGCTGTATTTACCAAATGAAACTAAAGGAACTTATCATTGGATCTGCAGCTACACATAAAATTTTTCATCATGAGCAGCATATGAAAAATTTTGTTTGGGTCTCCGATAATTTAACAGGCCACTAAAAACTGAACCCTGTCAGAATCTGTAAACAAGTTTTAAAATTAGTTAATGATGGTAAACACCTTAATTGTAAACTGATAACTGATGATGAAGTGTACGTGCCGTTTTTTGACGTTCCAACACATCAAGAAAGTAAAGTATGGGTCTTCGAACATGACCTTAAACCAACAGTATTAAGAAGACAACGATAAGTGAAAAAAGCTATGCACGCCGTTTTCTCCAGAAGTACAAAACTGATCAAAGCCACCAAACTGGAGGAACAGAAGACAGTTACAGCTAACTGGTACACCAGTTAGCTGTAAATCTTGAAGAAGCAGAAAATCTTGAAGAAGTGATTGTAAAAAAAAAAAAAAAAAAAAAAAAAAAATGCTTGCTTTACCATTATAATGCATCTTTTCTTACGACAAGGTTGATAGTAGAATTTCTTGAACATAAATTCACCAAAGTGATAGAACATCCACCCCACTCCACTTATCTTGCTACGTGTGACTTTTGGCTATATTTTAATGCAATGAAAAATTTACGAGATAGTCATTTTCAGTATGAAGATGATATTCACTGTAAAAAAATTCTGTGAAAATAAAGTTCTCTCTTAACATAAATACAGCGCAGTTTACTGCAAATTTGTACAGCTGGTTCTGTAAAAATATTTGAAGATTGATTACTTGACATTGTGCTGTAAATCGGTACCAAAACTTTTCTAGAAGCCTTTTGGTGCGTATCACATGATTTATCAACCAATCAGCACTAATGTTGGCCTCATCTGTTTTTGTAACCAAAATGCATAGTGAGCCCACCACAGATGCAGCTGTCAAAGTGCTGGCCTCCAGAACAGAAGAACGTAAGTTCGAATCCCAGACAATGCAAAACCGTTTTCTCCGCATAAGTAAGTAAAAAATAAGAAAAATAAATTATATTTATTAATAAATAAATTACGTAGTGTTGTGGATTAAGCAAGGCAGACGTGTGTGAGAATTGCAGGAAATGTTTTTCAAGCATACTGTAGAAATTATAGAACACGCGAGTAAAAAATCACAGCAAAAATATCTTTCTATACATTGTAAAAATACAGCACAGTGAGTAGGCAATACTTTTACCAATACACTGTGCAGTAATCTACCATAAAAAAATTTTACAGTGTGGATGAGGCCATACAGGAATTTTTTTTTTTTTTTAATCGATTCCAAGAAAGCTTGAAGCTTTTTAATCATTGGATAATTATCACTGGCAAATTAATAATTGGATAATTTGCCTACAAGAGTGTATTGATGTTGAGAGAACTACTTTGAACACCCCAAACAATTGGTAATTTTAAAATGTACCGTTTAGCTATATTTAAAGAATTTCAGAATGATCCTCGTATTTGTTTCGTATATTTCGAAATGTACAGGCAAAACTTAGCTTATTATTTTTTATGGATTTTTCTTACTAAGTTGATTGTGCAATTAAAGTTTATAATTGAAATTTTGCTGTATCTTCTATGACACAAAATCTGATATCAGAATTTACCTTAAAAGGGCAATGCAGGATAATCATTTAGTACAAGATACGTCACTTTAGCACACAGCAAATTTACTTAAGTGCCCTATTAATGCATACATAAAATTGATTTCACCAATTTTTTGGAGAATTTAAGTATTTCTTTTCCATACACTTAAACTGCAAGAAACGATTATTATTATTATTATTATTTAAATTATGTGTTATTAAAAATATTATTAAATTAATTGTTCTATTATTAGATAATTGATGTTAAATATCTTTCTTGATATATATTTGTATTTGTATTTTATTTTTTTATCAATAGAAAGCTCATTTCTTACAAATACGGAAATTCCATAACCAAATTTCACACATTTTATCAAGTGTAGCCAATATGAATTGTATTGGTAACATAAGGTAAATCACATAAATATCTCTTTTTTACTTTCCGAACATACATATGTAAGGAAAGTATTGTAATCATGTCAAAAATCCGAATTATATATTTTGATGTTTCTTTACGTTTTGAAGTTCCCCGAGTCTGTTTTCACTACTTTTATGATGATGTAGGTATGTGTGTGCGTATGTATATAGTATCAGGTGGGTTGCGAGCGGTTTAAAACTTTAAGAACAATACTAATTCGATTAATTACTAATTAATTAAAGTTTAATAAACAAAGCAAAAATAGATTGCAATATATATTTACAGGAATGCTAATAAGCATTAAAATTACTTATGGAAGGCGAGTCTAAGAATACGTCAATTAATGATAATTTGTAGCACACAAAGTACTTTACATATACATCGAGTATAAAAACTAAAGTCTACGTCAAACACAAAACGAAAGTCATTAAGGCGATACAGCCGTCAACACTGTATGCTTCGTCGAAACTCTTCCAGATCCGATCGTCAACTGAACTCTCTCTGGACGGTGCTCCGTCTGCCGGGGATGTGCGCACACGTAGGAGGTGACGTCTTCCTGACATCACGGCTACGTCATTCTATGACTGCGGCTGCAGTTCTGGTTTCAGAATCGAATGTTAGGGAAAAAGGAAGCTGCTTATACTTCACTCGGCCATCCTTCCTCGACTGGACCTCCAGGCGATCACACTGAAAAAATACAAACAAAAAAAACAAACAAAAAGCAACACAAAATAATAACATAATATTTACAACTTATTTACACATTTTTGAGAATTTTCATATTTGACACATTTTTTTTTTAAGTTATTCTCCATTTGAGGAATTCAGTGTGGGTAGACGTGCAATAGGAGCCTTCATGGCATCCATTTCTATTTTTTCTATCACTATTTTCATTTTTAAATTTCACTGTTTTAAAGTCATAAAAGAAAGTCAGTTGTGGGTTTACGGCAACTTGGTTGCTTACCCAAGTAGCACGGGAACGTTCTGTGAACGTCTAATAACGGTTACAGTCGTTCAAACACCGTGTTTCGTGTCAAGAGAACGTTCGATTAGACGTTCAAAAATAGTATTACTTAGAACGTTCTGAAAAGGTTTGCTTTGTACCATCTATAAAACGTTCAAGTCTAGTTCTATGAAAAACGTTCAAGTGTATCACCGTCGTAGCACGTTCTGTCATAGTGTAATTATAACAAATAAGAGAAAATGTCTTTTATTATTATTATTATTATTATTATTATTTTTTCAGTTTTTTTTCCTTATTTTCAGTTTCAAATTTTGTTGACATGTAGAATAATCATTGAAATGTAATAGAGATGCGGTGAGAAAAAATTACAAATTTTTAAACTTTAATTATATGTTATTATAATCATTATAATTACTTATAATTTTATTTAAGTTTTATGTTGTTGAATTCTGTCAAACACATTACTCCAGATTACTTTTGCAGATATTCATTATTATTTGCTTCTTAAATTGTTAATAAATTAAGTTACGAAAAATTAATTTATTTTATTTATTTATTATTATTATTATTATTATTAATATTATTTTGTATATACCAAGAAAAATGTGTTGGATAATTGGTAATTTTTGATCTCCGGTTTTCCATGGGTTTATACACTCTTGAGATGTCCAGAACACAATTCTATCATTCTTTCAAAATGCCAGTCTGTCTGTTTTTTTTTTTTTTTTTTTTTTTTTTTTTTTGTGTGTGTGTGTGTGTGTGTGTTATCAAAGTTTTGTGGACTCTGTATCTCACAAACCAATGGACGGAATTTAACCAAACTTGATGTTTAGTTAGACTTAAAACTAATTTGCTAAATATCAGGAATATTTTATTAGATATTGACCTAAATATCAGCTTTGGTGCTCATTTGCCTCTGGAATGTATCACCAGATAGCGTTCGCTTCTATTCTGTAAATTCTCCCTTTTGTGGGTAGATTATATCTCAGCTTCTACAGTGCACAAATGCACCAAACTTAATATGTGAAACAGATATTATGTAACACTACGCTGATTTAATTCGGGTGCATATATTGACCAACAGGTGGCGCTGCTCTCCTGCAATTTAATCCCGTTAACGTAATGGCAATAATTCAGTTTTTGTGATATAAATAATTATAAATACACTGAACTTGGTATGTAAAATTAATATTATATAAAACTTTGAAGAATAATTTTGCTTGCATATCGGACAATTGGAGGCACTGGTATGCTGCAATTTAATTTTATTCAATTGAACGGAACGCAATAGCTCATTTTCTATGATTTATAAATGCTCTAAATTTGGTACGTGAAATAGATATTACGTAAATTTTACTGATTCACTTCGAGTACATATCAAATAACAGGTGGCACTGTTACGTTTCAACTTACGGGAAGCCCGTACCTCACCTTCTATAATACGAATACTTATCAAACCTTGTATGTGAGACATATATATAATGACAAAATGTGCTGCTTCAGTTTCCGTATATATCCACCGACGGATGGTGCTGCTATATTGCTTTCTGCGATTTTTCAGATATCTGTATTTCAGCATTTTTTGGTGAAAAATGTACAAAATTTCATATATAAAAATGTTAATTATAAAAACCTGTGTTGATTAAATTTTTATGATTAAATTAATAAATTATAATATTTTATGGTTGCTGTATCTCACGAACTAATGAACGTAATTTATTCAAACTTGGTTTACTTGGACTATGACCTAAACTGGTGGCGATTATATTTGTTAATAAATCGTTCAATAGGTGGCGCTGTCATACCATTCTTTTCAGAATTTTTAATAGGTCATAATAGGTCAAAATTTCGTATAAATGTACATGAGTGAGCATTGTTTTTAACTTTTCCCTGGAAAATTAAATATGTATGTATATATATATATATATATATTTATTTATTTATATTAGTAATATTTAATTAAAAAAAAGTATGGACAATTTGTATAGATCATCGCTTTCGTTATTGTATTAAAATTTTCAATATTCTTGCCAAAAAAGTTGTCTATACTTTTAAAGCGAAAGGATGAACTCTAAATCTGTGATAATTTAAAACAAAGTTATCGACTTTTCACATTTTTCATTATGTACAGTCGGTAACAAAAGTGTCCGAACACTAACAAAAATTCCTATGTAAAAAAAGTACACTTCATACGGTTTTGTTAAACAAATCCTTATCGAATCATGTTCTTACACTGACTAAGAATAGGATTCGACAAGGATTTATTTAATAAAGCAGTACGAAGTGTACTTTTTTTACATAGGAATTTTTGCTAGTGTTCGGACACTTTTGTTACCGACTGTAAAATACATTTCTTAAGATACATATTTTGTATACTATAAAATTGATCTTTTTGGATATTTAGTGTTATATTTGTTTGAGATGAAAATCGTATACATTTACCATGGAAAATAATTTTGATGGATTATTTTAGCAAATAATATTTATGAAAATATTATTTGCTAATATTTATGAAAATATTATTGCCTGCGCAGGAAAATATAGAAGAAATTTTTAGGATGGCCTCAGTATAATAACTTTTAAAAAGGTTAATATTTGAACAGTATGAAAAATCGTTATTAGAAACGGGTGTTATTGAATAAATTGCTTGATCGACAGAAATTTTCACCACGTGTAAAATGCCATCTGCTCTGTTGCTGCACAGGAAGTTTGTATTTCTTGGCGTGGCCCGTTCCAAAGTTCACAGATTTTGACTACTACTTGCTTACTCATTATATTTTTATTTACATTCAGATTTGAATCTAACTTTCGGATACTTCGGATACTAACTTCAAGAAACAGATAAGTTCGTTCACTTACTTTTCCTTTTTTAAAATTTTACATACGTGTGCATTGATATTTTACAAAATTTAGTTTATTAAAATTTATCAAAAAAACATATAATATTTTAAAATTAAATTTGAAAATTTTAAATTTTTTACATCTTTCACGCTAACTCTTAAATGTATTTCGTTCGATATTATATTATTATTACAGTTATAGTATAGGATTTCCATGATGCCTTTTAAATTTTTGTCGCGATGTTGGTGATGACTTTTTATTTATTTTGGTATAATATTTTTTAATAATAATAATAATAATAATAATTCTTATTTTGATTATATTTTTATGTTTATGATTTTTAGTCAATTTATGACAATTATTCATATTCTGCATAATCTTTAAAGTATTTCTATGTTTAAAATGACGCTTATAACGATTGAATAAGCAATTTTTAAAAAAACAGTTTTCCATAAAATAATGTAAGCAGACAAATGTCTTATTTTTTTCTTATTAGTTCATTGAGTTGAGTCCGCATGCTTAAATATTGTTCATTTTTAAATATTATTTTTTATCCTCGCGTATTTCAAGAATTACACTACTATATCGTTTCGGCAAAAATTAATTGCAACTGATCCACGTTAAAGAAATATATAGATAGATTTTATCATGTATGTTTACATTTTACAATACACTGTAGAAATGTAAAAGCAGGGACAAGTATTAAAAAAGAAATAGTTACTAAGGTGAATCTTAATATTGCTAAATGTTTTAAATTTTGAAGTTTATTTATTTTATTTTTATTTATTTATTTGTTTACAGAATAAACTTTTAATTATTTATTTATTTATTCTCCAAAATGTTTCACCACATTTTATGCTGTTACATTTCACTGCATGTGTATGTAAAATTTATAAACTCAAAATCAATAATTTAAATAAATTTCGCATACGCATGATTTGAAATATGAAAATATTAAGTAAATTTCACGTAATCTATTTAAATAAAAAAACAAAATAATAAAAATAATTTTTATTTTTCATATTTTTAAACGTATTTAAAATACACCGCTGTTCAAAATTAAAGGAACGAACCTGCATTCCCATTTTCTTCTTTTATGCATAACTTTTAAACAAATAAACACATGGACATAAAGTTTGGATGTCATGTTCGTTATCATATCATTAATCGAATTTTTCGAATTTTACATAACTTTAGAATAAGTAATAATTTTAAACTAATAATTAATAATTTTTCTCAAAAGTAAGCTTTGGAAAAATTGAAAAATTTCAACAATTTTAGCCAAGAAAACTTAATAAAAAATTGTGTTAATGATGCATTATAAACAAGTGAAGACGCACACGCCTCAAATGATAAACAAAATCCTAGTTTTACTTTCTGTGTTCACTTTTCTTTTACTTTAATAACGGAATTTTTGAAAAAAAAAAAATAATAAATAAATAATAATAATTACTAATTTGTATAAACTGTGATCATCACCAGAATAATAAAAACATCGATAAATAATTTAATAATGAACGCCTTATCCGATTTTCATGTTCCTATGTAAAATGTTTAAAAAAATATTCACACGCGAAAAAATGAAGAAAAAAGAAGAAACAAAAACGTGACTACATGAAGAAATATACGGTTTTAATCTAACGCATGCATGCGCGTATATCTTTAACCTATCTGTAATGCATCTTCATGACCATTTTTAATTAAGTTTTCTTTTCTAAAATTGCTGAAATTTTTCATTTTTTCAATGTTTACTTTTGAGAAAAATTTACTGATATTTAGTTTAAAAATTATTACTTATGCTAAAGTTATATAAAATTCGATTTATGGTATTTTAAAAAACATACTATCCAAATTTTACACTTCTGTGTTTATTTGTTTGAATTATGTGGGAAAAAAAGAAAACGAGAAAACAGTTTATTGTTAAAATTTTCTACACTTGTGTACTTCTTTTAACTAATTTTTATTTTTTGCTTTCCATTGATTGTGCATTATTATAGTTTAAAAATAGAATATGTATCATATCTGGGCATTAATTTGAGATTTCATTGATAATTTAAAATTTAATAAAATACTTTTGTGTTCGAATGCTAAAAGTTTGCAGTAAGTTTCAAAATTTAGACATAAATATTTTTAAATTTTTTTGCTTAAGGGCCCTCTTCACTCACCGCCGCTGGAAGCCGAAGCTAATGTTATTCAATGGGAAATTTTTCTTTACAAATAACTTATTAAGTAATAACATATTTTTAAATTCTGTTTTCACATTATGAAAATTCCCAGCTGTTAAATTGACGGACCTTTTTTAAAAATGTATTTTTTTAATTTTTAATATTTTATTTTGAAATTGCAAAATGAAAAAAATTCACATACTGAAAATTCGCATTTTGCAGCTTCAAAATAAAATAGAGAAAATTTAAAAAAATAATTTTTTAAAAAAGGTCCGTCAATTTAAAAGCTGGAAATTTTCAGAATGTGAAAACAGAATTTAAAAATATGTATTAGTTAATAAGTTTTTTGTAAAGAAAATTTCCCCATGGAATAACATTGGCTCGGGCTACCGGCGACGGTAAGTGAAGAGGGCCGTTAACTTATTAAAATTAATATCCAAATATGGTTATATTCTATAGTTAAATTATAATGATGCAAAATCTATGGGGGGGGATAATAATTAGTTAGCAGGGGGCATATTATCTTAAAATTTTTCATATTATTCCAGAACTTGAATTTATTTATTTATTTGTTTTTGAATTCAAATATTTATCTAGAATATTCAAAATACTTGATCTTTTGTTATACCATACTTCAATGCATGTATGTAAGATTTTAGAATACTAATACAATTATTTATGAAAAATCTCATAATGGTCTACACAAAAAGGAAAAAAGAAAAGCAAAGATAAATAAGAAAATGAAGAAAAAAAAAGAAAAAAAAAAGAAGTAAATAAAATAAAAAATGCAAAACACACTATAAAATTGAACACACTATAAAATTCAAGAACTCGAAGCAATTGTTCCGGGTCGAGAAAAGACACAACCCTTCATCAACCGAACAAAGTAGGCACGAGTACTGCAAAAAATCTGCAACGTAGCTCTTATATTTGCAGCACTCGTGCCTATTATGTTCGTCTGACGAAGGGTCGTGTCTTCTTTCGACCCGGAACAACTGTAGCGAGTTCTTCCATTTTATTATACATGAAACAAATTTTTAGCACGTTCAAAGAACGTTCAAAAATTGTTTACATAACGTTGTGAGAACGTGTGTATAGAACGTTTTCAGAACGTTTCTACACTATTTTAGAACGTTTACAGTACGTTTTCTAGAACGTTCTGAAAATGTGTATAACGTTTTGAAAACGTTCTAAAAACGTTTAGAACGTTCTGAGACCGTATATATAGAACGTTCTCTGAACGCTTCTATAACACCGATGGTGATAGCTACACGTTCATTGAACGTTCCCTGAACCGTACTATTGTACGTCTTCAAGATGGACAAATAGACGTCTATAGTACGTTCAAAGGGAACGTTCTTAGAACGTGTTTGCAGAACAATTTTTGAACGTTCAGAGAACGTTTCTGTGCTGCTTGGGTACGCTATCAGTTTTTCGTGGATGTCTACTCAGCTTGCATTTAGCTTTATTTTTCTTTTTACCTCGAGAAGATTGTTTTTTATCATGTGTACTCAAATCTTTATTTTGGGGTTCAAAATTATTTTGGGACTCGAACTCGAGACCTTCCAATCGATCTTTTTCAGTTTTAATGCCTTTTAAGGCTTTTGTTGCATCAAGTTCAGTCGAAAAGTCTATGATGGCAGTCTTATATGTAGGGAAAACTTCAAATTTTATTTGTACAGCTTTGGGGAATAATATGGCTATTTCACTAATCATGGTCGTCAATGGAAGTGATGGGATGAATAACTTTTCCAAATTTACACTGGCATTTTTTTCTTTTGGGATATTTAGTCTTTTACACTCGATGGAATTTATCGTCGATGGCTTTTCTCTGGATTTCTTTCTTTTAAGGAGCTTGGAATTCTCGTCAACTTATTCTTTTAACTTTTCCAACTCTTCGGCTAACTGTGAAATTTTTTTAACTAGGACTTGTTTTTCATCTTTCTTCGAATAAGTGTTTTCAATGTTTAGCGACTTCATTCTGGAAACAGTCGTCTGACTTCGTCCCTTTCGGCGCGGCTCCTCTTCTTCATCACTATCATCATCTGTCTGGAAAATACTCGTATGACTCTGTTTCTGTCGTCGAGGCTCCTCTTTTTCATCACTGTCATCATTTACACTAATATCGTCCTTCAAAAGCATCTTATCGTCATCACTCTCGTCGTTTTCGTCTTTATCGTCATTTTCACTTATGGCCTTTTCGGGAGATTCTAATGATTTTTTGACAGCATAACAAGGTTGGGGAGTTTTAATTTCACACTTTTCAACACTATTCACTGTTTCATTTATTTCTAGGGATTTTTCAAAATTTTTGTTCTTAAAGTTCATAGGGGCATCAACAACAACATTCGTTTTAATTTCACTTTGATATTTATCTACAGGGAGTACTGTTACTAAATTTACCTCTAGAGAATTACACTTATTTTTTACAAAAATACCTTTTTCGTTAATCGTTGTTTCACCCAGCATTAACACATTCATGCCGAGGATTATATCATAGGGAATTAAATCATCATGTACAACATAAACATCAGTTTTATTTTTAAAATCATGAACTTTAAGATCAGCACTGAATGAACCTAAGGGTTTTATCGAACTCTTTCCGATACCCTTCAAAATAGTACTCATAGTATTTAATTTTTTTACACTTAATTTGTCAAAAACACTTTTACGCAACAATGTTGCTTCACTTCCTGTATCAATGATTCTTATAAAATTTATATCATTTACTCGTATAATTTTACTCATATTTTGATTTACGGTAATACATAATGTTTCAACTTCTTGTTTCGAACCTGGACACTCCGAACTTTTATGCCCGTACTGCTTGCACGTAAAACACTTTAGGCCTTTGGCCTTATGGGGCAATCTCTAGATAAGTGTTTTTTTTCACCACAATTATAACACAATTTATTATTTACTTCATTTTTAGGACTAAATTTTTCATGTAAATTATAGGTTATATGCTTCGGTTTTGTATTGATCTCAACTTTATCAAATTTATGTTTAATTTTTTCAGTGTCTCTTTTGTACACTTCATATAATTTCAATTTTTCTTTAAATTTACGAATATTTTTTGCCCCGTAAAGTATGATCTTATTCTCATTTTTATCATTTATTCCTTGGATCACATAGTGCATTAACGCGGCATCTTCAATGTGCCCGTTTCTACTCAGCTCACGCATTTTGAAAAAATATTCTGTAACCGACTCATTGCCTCTAATTTTCCTTTTACTTAAAATGTCATGCAAGGAGGCAGAATTTATTTCGATTTTAAACTCGTTGATTAATGCATTTTTTAATTTTTTGTAAGTCAACAATCCTTTTTCGGATTTAACGAAGAGAAGAGCGTTTCCGCTCAAAGATTTTTTACAAAAAATAATTTTTTGTAGTTCATTAAGATTAAACATTACTGACACTTCCTCAAATTCGTTAAAAAACTCAATAATATTTTCATGCGGTTCGCCGCTAAATTTAGAAATATTGTTTTCGAAGTCGCTAAAAGAGACAGTTGCACCAAGTGATCCAGAATTCACATTATTACAATTTATACTTTTTTTACTCTTATTATAATCATCAATAACATTATCATTATCATTATCATAATCATAGCACTTATTTTTGCCCATATGGCATTGCACAGAAGAGTCAGTTTTTTCTACGTCATTATCACCACTACTTTCGGATTCACTACTCGATTCATTTTGAGGATCTTCCTCATCTGAATTATTTTCTGAACTTTCTTGTTTCAGTAATTCTGTATCACACAAGCTTAACAACAGTCGATCTCTCAATTCGTTTTTATTCCCATCAAAAGGGACATCTAAAATATTACAAATAACTATAAGCTCGTTCAATGAGAAACTGTCATCGACTACCCTTTGCTTTTCAAGGTATTTTTCGTCGCCTATGGCGAAAGTGAATCCTTGGAACTTTCTTATTCTGCATCTGTTCCTACGATCGCCGTTCTCATCGAATCAAAACCGATGCAGAATTTTAATTTTACTGTAGTTCTCTGTCTTCAGTGCATTGCCAATTTTGGGTATATCCCCAAGAGAAACCATTTTATAAGAAGATAAAATGTACGTACCTTTGTAGAGCCGAAACAGCTGTTGTTTTAAATTTTATTTAAATTTCCATTTAGTCGACTTGCTGTTTTTAATCCTTAGAACCCTTGGAGCACAAATTTCGCACTTTGTTGCTTTAGTTAAGCAAATTTCATCGGTCTGTGCATTTCTGTTGATTATAAAGTATTACTACACACTTTAAAAAACACTCGTCCAGCATAAATTAGTATACGAATACGTTCAAACACAGTTCGTATTTAAGAACAGTTTTTAAAAAGTTCAGTTCACAAAAGTCTATAGTTCGTTCAATCAAAAATTTAAGTTAAAATTAAAATAATCGATTTATCCTTTATCAAGTAGATTTTATTCTTGATCCCACTTCTGATATAGTATCAGGTGGGTTGCGAGCGGTTTAAAACTTTAATAACAATACTAATTCGATTAATTACTAATTAATTAAAGTTTAATAAACAAAGCAAAAATAGATTACAATATATATTTACAGGAATGCTAATAAGCATTAAAATTACTTATGGAAGGCAAGTCTAAGAATACGTCAATTAATGATAATTTGTAGCACACAAAGTACTTTACATATACATCGAGTATAAAAACTAAAGTCTACGTCAAACACAAAACGAAAGTCATTAAGGCGATACAGCCGTCAACACTGTATGCTTCGTCCAAACTCTTCCAGATCCGATCGTCAACTGAACTCTCTCTGGAAGGTGCTCCGTCTGCCGGGGATGTGCGCACACGTAGGAGGTGACGTCTTCCTGACATCACGGCTACGTCATTCTATGACTGCGGCTGCAGTTCTGGTTTCAGAATCGAATGTTAGGGAAAAAGGAAGCTGCTTATACTTCATGTATGTGTGTATATATGTGTGTGAGACACGCATTTAGACACGCATTTAGACACGCTAGCGTCTAAATGCGTTGATCGAAAAAGTTGAAAGTTGGTACGTATGTTGTAAGACACCGTAGCATGAACCCTATTGATTTTGGTGAATCTAGCACTTATAGTTTTTTTACAGAGACACCGAGAAAAATTCTTTATCATTATGGCCTATGGAGCCAAATTTTTAAAAGTGCGATAGCGTCTAAACGCCTTATTAAATTGTGCAAAAAAATTATACACATATTATAGGTCATAGTTGCACGAACTGTATGGATTTTGGTGAATCTAGCACTTACAGTTCTTTTACAGGTACACAAAGAAAATATCTTTATCATTATGGCCTATGGGACCAAATTTTTAAAAGTGCGATAGCGTCTAAACGCCTTATTCAGTTGAGCAAAAAAAATATATATACACATATTACTATAGGTCACAGTTTCCCGATTTGTATAGGTTTTGGTGAATTTAGCACTTATAGTTTTTTTTACAGGAACACAACAAATAATTCCGTATCATTATGGCCTATAGTGTGAAATTATTTAAATTGCAATAGCATGTAAATGCCTTATCAAAATGAGCTGAAAATTTATATACATGTTTTAGGTCACCATCATACAAACTGTACAGATTTTGGTGACTCTAGCACTTACAGAATTCTACAAAGACACAAATAAAAACTGCTTATCATTATGGCCTATAGGATCAAATTATTTAAAGTGCGACAGCGACTAAACGCTTTATTCAAACGAACTGAAAGTTTATATAAATGTTATAGATCACCATTACACGAACTTAAGGAACTTTAGAGAATATAGCACTTATGGTTCATTTTACAGGGACACAATGCATATTTCTTTATCATTGTGGCATATGGGCTAAAACTTTAAGGTGCGATTGCGTCTAAATGCCTTATCCGATGGAGCTGACATTTTTTATAAATAAGTCCCTGTTGCACTAACTATAAGCATTTTGGTGAATCTAGAATTTACAGGTTTTTACCAGGAAATAACGAAAAATTCTTTATCATTACGATCTGTGTGCTGAAAGTACAATAGCGTTAAATTAATGATCGTGTATACTATAATGGAGAAAAATACTCAAACATCCTATTATAATTTTCTCTCTTTTGTTTATTTAACAGCTCCCCTTACTTTACTTTATCTACAAAACCGTTGATTGTTCAATGTTCGGAAAGTCGAGTGGAGTCACTCCAGATTATTTTTTTTTCTTGATACAAAGAAATTTGTATTAAAAATTATTCTTCTCATAAAAATACATTATTAATATTTTTACGTAAGAAATTATTTGTTCTGAAAATTCAATTTCATAATTCACAGTTATTTTTATTACTAATATCCTTTATTAGTCAGTTATTACTGATAATTGATACCAACTATTACTTAAAAAAGTTTATTAGGTTAAACTTAATTTGATTTAGAGAAAATAAGCTAAATACATTATGTTGTGTGGGATAAGTCTAAACAATTTAGTTTCCAATGTTTGTATTTTTCAAAATCTTTTACAGTTTTTTGAAGAGGTTAAATCTATGTCTAGACTATGTATTATAGATTTTTTTGTTTTAATTTAAAGTGAAAAACGACCCTTTTTCTGTTAATTTATTAAGTCGAATCTTGCGAAATGTTTACTATGCCATGTTTCTATAAACGATATATATTTCGGTTGAATTATTTTGAAATTTTGCGATGTTTAAATTTAGTTTTTCAAATTAAGTTCTAGTATGGGATACTTTCCAGATGTGTAAAGTAAAAATTTCACGGTACTGCACTTTCTTTTTAAAATATCAAGTAATTATTTAATTTTTGCTTTTACGAAATTACCTTTTAAAAATAAAATATGAAAGTAAGGGTTAAAAAATGATAAACTAATAAAGAATCATAATAATAATTACATTAAAAAAAAAAAAAAAAATTGTCAAAAATGTTAACAGAAATAACACAGGCGTGCTATGAAACTTTTTTCTTTAAGATGATGTGATTTTCTGTGTATTTTTGAACGCTGATTAAGCAAAATCTATTAAAAAAATTCCATCACATACAGTTTTGACAAAAAATGGGATTGTTTGAGCTTAATACTCCACTTTTTAAGCTCCAATCTGTTATTTCCCGGAAAATCTGGGTGATGTGTGCGAAGAACAAAGATAGCTATTTCATCAAGACATGAAACAAATGTAGAGGAGGTATTATGGACTAGGTGTGCGCGATGTCACTATTTCAATATCACGATATATTGTCAAGGCAAAATCGCGATATCACGATGTATCACGATATTGGACTTAAATATTTTTGAATCCCTTTCATAATGCTAATTTAAATGTCAATTCTAGAGCATGTGACAGGCTCATTATACCATAAAATATATAGAATACACCAACTTCTTTTATATGCACAACTTCCTATTAATGCAACAACATATCAACATCAATACAGAAAAACAAATAATGGAAATACATTTATGCACAAATTTAATTCATACATTACTGTGTTGTCATGAAGCAGTATTATATCATTTAAACACATTCAACCATCTTATAATTTTACTTTAAAATGTTTCTAAAATACATAATTAAGGTAATAAACTTTTGCAAAATCTTCTTAATTAAAAAGAAAAAACAAATAGGCCAGACTTTGCCCGAGATAATGCTGAAACTAATGTCATAGCTACAAGAATAAAGAAAATAATGTTTTTCCCGCGGTTTGGAGGGATGAATAAAATAACTGAAAAAGGATGATTCAATAGAAAAGAACTAACGTCACAACTGAAACAAGGTATTGATAAAAAATAAATTTTACCTGCGATATGAAACAAATAAATCGAGAATAAAAGACAATTTAAATGAATAAATGCAATTCTATGTAAGGCCCATCAATTAATGATATACTGATTTTCTTTCTCGGCCACCACTGTAAATTGCCAAATTGTCATAGCATAGCTTTTCAAAATATCCATTTTACATTCTAAGTTTGGTGCATTTATATATAATAGAAGTTGATATATTGCTTTCCCGTAAACAGGGTTACATTGTATCACAACAGCATTATTTCTCAGCCAATATGCACACTAATTGAATAAACATAGCTTTTCGTCATGACTCGCATTTCTATCAAGTTTCGTGCATTGATACGCTATAGAAACTGCGATATAGCCTTATCTTACGTAGCGGAAATTACATATAATGTATTTGGGCGGTATATTTCAAAATCTAATCAGCACCAATTTAAGTAAAAGTTAAACCAAGTATAAAGTTTTGTTGAATTCCGTCCTTTTCTTAATGAAATACAGTATCTATAAAATGTGCTGTAAATGTTTGAAACCTGTGTTAAGAGACCTGAAAATGAATAAATATCCATTGAAAACTGGTAATCGAAAATTCTCATGAATCCAACATTTTCGTCTTTTGTAATCAGAAGACATTAATAAAAACATGAAACCTAAATTCAAACACACACAAAATAAGTAAATAAGTGAATGATCATATAAAAATAACGATATAAATTTTTTTATTATACACTAGCAGGCTCTGCCCGCTTCGCTGGTCTTTATATTGAAATGAATTCTCAAAATACCATATCATTAATAATAATAATAAAAAAATCATCGAAATCAGACAAAATCTAAGTTAAATTTCTCGCTACCTTCGGTATCAGTTTTCCTACTCACCACACTTCACAAAATCCCTTTATTGTGCATGTTGCATACACATACCTAACCGACACATTAGAAAATCGGGATCCAGAGATTATTTGAAGTACAGTTATGTTTCAAAGCGTGTTTTTTAGCCCCCACCCCCGCCCAGCTCCTAAAGGTAAGAAGCAGAAGGGAATTTCGCAAAATATCTTTACATTATGAGTTAGATACATATAACTGACCACACATCGAAAATCTCCTTCCTAAGACAATTTACTGCAGAGTAACGCATGTATACATGTTTACCTCCCCCCCCGGCCTCCTAAGGGGCGGTAAGGTGGAATTTCACAAAATCACTTTGTAGTGTGTGTTGAATACGCATAAGCAGTCCACACATCAAAATTTGCCATTTTAAGATAATTTGGAACAGAGTTACGCATGAAAACATGTTTTTTACACCCCCCCTACGCCCTCAAAGGGGGATAGCACAGAATTTCAAATAATCCCTTTGTAGTTTGTGTGTGTTGATTACGCATAAACAATCAAAATATCAAAAAATCGCTTTCCTGAGATAATCTAGAACAGAGTTATTCTTTAAAACATGTTTTTGCCCCCCGCCCTTAAAAGGGGGAAAAGGAAATTTTACAAAATCCCTTTATAATGCGAGTTGGGAATGCATAACCAAACCGCACATGAAAATTCGCCTATGATAGTACGGAGCAGAGTTGCGTATGGAAACATGATTTTGTCCCCCCCCCCCATCCTCAAGAGGAATAATGTGAAATTTTACAAAATCCCTTTGTAGTGTGCGTCTTGAGCACGTATAACCAATCGACATATCAAAACATTGTTATTCTGAGATAATTTCGAGCAGAGTTACTCTTAAAAGCGTCCCCCCCGCCCTTAAAGGGAGGGAGGGGGAAATTTCGTAAAATCAATTTATAATGCGTTCGGAACTCACAAACAACTCACACGTAAAAATCAATCTTACTGGGATAATTTGAAGTAAAGTTATGCTTGAAAACATGTTTTTGCACCCCCCCCCCCCCCCGAAAGGGGTGATAGGACGAAACTTTACAAGATCTATTTGTAGCATGAGTACGCATTACCAATCGACATATCAAAAAATCGCTATCCTGAGATAATTTGGAGCAGAGTTACACTTATAAACGTGTTTTTGCTCCCCCCCCCACATGAAAAGGGGGAGGGAAGGGATAAATTTCGTAAAATCCTTTTACAGTGCGTGTTGGGAAGGCATAAACAACTCACACATAGAAATTAATCTTGCTGAGATAATTTGAAGCAAAGTTATGCTTTATTGCCCCTCCCCCCCCCCCCCAAGGTAAGTAGATAAAACTGCTTTGAAAGATCTCCCCGAAGGGTACTTCATTCAGACTTAAGCCAATTGCGTTGTAGTCGGCTTTAAAATCTACAACACGACACAGTGCAGCACATAAATTTAGAGGCTATAGTAGACACTGCCATAAGACTGTTAAATGTTTTGACACATTTTTGTGTATTATGGGCGCCCTGAAATTTAGTTATGGTGAAATTTTTCGTCGTGATATAATTGCAACAGATGAAGTTTCAAAATTTCATACCATCTGGCAAAATATTTTCAACAGCATATAATAAAAAATGTCAGGAGTTTTAATACTTGCTGCAACCCAGTTTATAGAATGATTCCTCTATTTGACATAATATCATTTCCTGTTAACTTTATCGTTATATTAATGACATATTTTAATTTGATCGACATTTTCACATGACATGCAATACAAAATTAATTTTCGTGTTATACAAATTTTTGCCATCATTTGTTTTTTAAACAATGTATCCAATATTTCAGTTCAACAATTGAATGAACAATCGCAACAACTATTCAATAAAAAGTAATTGTTTGATAAACAACAATGTTCATATGTATATATATTTACAACAATGAAAAGCTTCTCTTTTTAGTAATTTTCTTTAGTTTAATTCCTGACCCTCATCTGAGAATGATGTATCTTTCGTTCTTAGGTGTTTTCTTTGTGAGTTACTTTTTAAAAAAGTTCCTCATGTGGTTTATTTTTAAAATTTTCGAGCATCATCCTATGGATGATTCTCGAGAAAGGTATGCGTGTCCAGTGACTTCCATCTTTGCTGGACGTTATTTGTTAATGAATAATGATAGTCAAAAATTTTATAACCCAGCTTTATATAAAGCTCGTATTCGCAAGCATCCAAAGTTGGATATAAAAAATCTGCCAAAAGTTGATAATATTATTTCACTGCCTGATACTGTTACTGATGAACCTCCGTTCCAAACCGAAGTGGACTCAGTTAAGTCTCAAGTAGTGGACACATTCGATGAAAAAGAAACAGTTTCTACTGCACTGCCTGATAATTCTACTGACGAACCTCCGCTTCAAATCGAAGTGGAATCAGTTCTTTCTCAGACAGTCACAGTGGAAAAGGCTATTGAAAACCAACCAGTTTCTGTTTCTTCACAACATCATAAAAAAAAGAAATTCCGAAAATTGAGGAATTTTCTGAAAATATGTTGTTGTTGTTGCATTCGTAGTGTAAAAGACTAAATTACCTCGGGATGCTTGCTGGCAGTAGGCAAGGGGGCCTGCCTTATCAAAACTCCCCATGAGAAACGATGCATGGCGACCTCCACGTGGTGTTTCTCGGGTAACGCTAACAGCCATGCGCATTTAATTTAGATAAAGTTGTTAATATAAGGTTTCGTTCGCACGTATGTATGTGTGTTATAACATATACCCAGTTTTTTTCTATAATGAATATCCGCTGTTTAAATTACAAATTTCGGAAATTTCCATTTTTCGTATATTTATAACCTACTTGAAACTCGATATTATAAATTTTAAAGTAAAATTAAACTCACATATTACATTTTTACATGGAAAAAATATCATTTATTCCAATAAAACTACATCAAAATTTATTTTTTTGAGCATGCTTAAGCTGAATAGTTCACGTCAAAAAAAGTTCAAAACTTTAAAATATGTTATATCAACCAAGTTCTATAAAAGTAGTACCTGTAAGAAATAATAAAATCGTATTAAAGTTTAATATTAGAGAATACTTTTAATTTAGGATTTATTTTCGAATTTTCTGAGAATTATTAGATTAATTTTCGTTCAAAGCGCCAGTGTAAACAAACAAGGTAGAAGTACCATTTTATCCATTAAAACTTTAACCACGAGTGAATTTAGGGAACCAACGATAAACAAATTAAGAAAATAATTATTTGTAATCACTCAGTTTCATAAAAAAAAATGGGAATGATTTGCATTAATGTGATGTTATATGCAAGGTCGTAGGCAAAGGGAGAGTCCCCTCCCCCTCCCACCGAAATATATGATGAATGGTTGTTTTCGTCTAGTCTCATGTATAAAGCAAACATTGCTGCCTAAAAAAAGATTTAAAAAATACTAACCCACATACAAATAATTTTATAAAACTCATTAATTCAGTTTAAGGGATCTTCCCATTATGTCCTTATATATATATATATATATATATATATATATATATAAGCTCTAGAGCATCGTAAAACCCATCCTTCCTTAATCTTGCTATATTTATTCGCTTAATTTCATCACCTTCGTACTATATCAACAATATATTATCCTACGTCATGAATTCAATCTTTTTACTTTCTTCTGTACTCAACAGAAGAAAGTATTGGATTCATAAAAATTTTCAACTTCCAGTTTTCGATGGATTTGCATGTTTTGAGATATCTAGAACACGATTGACCATTTTTAGAAAATTTTTATCTGCGTGAGAAAAATTTTGTTCCAATTGTATCTCAAGAAATGTTACACGGCACAGAATTACATGTAAATTTATATGCAGTTGCACTATGACATAAAATAGTGTCTATTGCTTTTTGGTGAAAATTGTCCAACAGGTGGCGTCGACATCCGGATTTTTCTTGGTGGTATAGACCAAAATTTCTTACACACGTACACAATGAGAATTATTTTTAACGTATCATTATGAAATTAAAAAGAATTGTTTATAATAGTAATAATCAAGTAGAAAAAAAAATTGGACACACAGGAGCAACGTTTTTCTTCTGGGGGGTAAGTCCCGTCCGAGAGGGCAAATTTTCGATATGGGCTCCTTTTAAAAAATTTCGTCAATATCTTTAAAACGAATAATTGAACTATTAATCGGTGATAATTTAAATAAAAGCCAATAAAGGTTGCAACGTTAATAATGCCGAAGAGAAAAAATATGGAAGCATACAGCTGTTTCGGTAGCCTTTAGCGTACCGTCTTCAGTGCAAAAAGATGCATAAAGATCATCTTTATGCACTGAAGACGGTACGCTAAAGGCTACCGAAACAGCTGTATGCTTCCTAATTTTTTCTCTTCGGCGTTATTAACGTTGCAATTTTTATCGGTTTAAATAATCGAGCGCCAAGTCTCCTTTTAATAATTTAAATAAAAGTTATCGATTTTTTTTTCTTTAAAGTTTTAATAAGGTTATTTGTTTTGAGTAAATTTGTATAGGAAAATATAGAAGAAAGATTTGCGTGCAAGGGCTGATTAACAAGAGGCATGCAGGACATGTGACCTGAGTAGCAGAAGGCCATAAAACTGGCCCTGAAAATACCATTTTGCCTTTTATGCCTGAAAATGGGAAAAAATGGTGTCATATAAAGCAATTTCTGCCACATTAGTCCTATAAACAGGTATATATGTGCTGATTGGTGTACAGAGCGAGAGGGAGGCGGGCCCACGAAAACATGTGCCGGTTTGTGTATACGTATGGGCTTTTCTTTGTGTATGCGTGTGTACATTATTATATCATTCACTTTTGGTGGCTTCCCTCTGCAATTTCTTCACCGTGAAGCAATTTGGAGCCGAGTTATGCTTATAAAGGTGTTTTGGCCTTCTGCCCTCCCCGGGGGTAACGGGGGTGGGGTATTTCGCAAAATCCCGTCAGGGTCCTAAAATTAACGTGCTCACTAAAATTTACTACTTTATCTGCCATAGAACCGCCACGGGTATGTTGAGTCAGTGATCAGTGAATCAGTAAGTTGACTCTTTTATACATATAGATTATACTATAGATATTAAGATTTCTAAAATAAAGGCGTTTCCTTCCTGTCGTCTCTGAAATTAGATTCACAGAAGGAAACAATCAGTATCCTGAGTAAAGAAATTGCTTTGGTTTATTTAACGAAATAAAAATATAAAAATATAAAAATAAATAAGACCAAATTTTCGCTATATTGATCAGATATAATAAAATATTTGAAAGAAATTAAATAATTGCTAAAACATTAAAAGAAAGTTCAGTATAAATTAATGAAAAAGCTTTTAAAAAAATTATTTAAATCAAAACAGTTAAAATCTTAAAAAAAAAAAAAAAAAAAAAAACAGGATGTTAAAAAAAAAAAAAAAATTTAACAAATATGGATGTAAATAAATGACGAAATTATTCAGCTATTTCTCAATAAAATTAATTACATCAACTAATGTTAATTGTATTTATAGGAACAATAGTTTTGTATTAATATTGTAATGGCGACAAGGAATATTCATATCGTAGCAGCGAATAAAGAGATCGGATGACTATCACGCAGTGTCTCAGTCATATCAGAGTCTGATATCACGCATGCGTTATTGCTCAGCTGATAATCGATTCCCAATAAAGCAATATCTTGATCGTAAAAGGCGATAACGAATATTCAGATCGTAGCTGTGAGTAGCGATTTCAGATGAAACTGTTGTCTAATATCACGCATGCGTTATACGTGTATCATCCACTCTCCTTCGTATCAATGATTACCGGCTATCACGGGATGAAAAGTTGGGCTCACGGAAACTGATATGGTCGCTCGCTCGCAGTACGTTCAAATCTGAGTTCCTGATAATCGTGGCGCTTGCGATATATCACCAACTGAAAGATTTCGTTATCGGTTTCAAATTGCATGCTTTAAATCGATGTTTCGCGATGGATCGTTGTATCGCCCAGTCCTATTAGGGACGATTGAGAGTTAACATATTAGCAAATTATTGTTGGATGCTGCATAGGGATTCCCCCTCCTCCCCCCCTACACACACACAGGCCACCCACTTAAGGCCATCAAGCCGTGCACAAGAGAAAAAGCTCTAATGGAATCCTCTACGTAAAGAAACATATTTAAAAAGATAACGATAGCGTATTTTAATGTATTTTATACATAAATAATTTCGAATTTATTACAGCTTCTGTGTGGCATTTGCCGATCTTCATCCTTACTTTTTGAAAAATCGTAACGTGATAGGTATTAAAGACAAGCATTTCTGAATTCAGCGTATAAAAGCACTTTAAAGACACCAAACGCATGAAAAAAAAAAAAAAAAAAAAGAAAAAAAAAAGAAAAACATTTTGCAGTCTTATGTAATCCTAGATATGAAATTGTACATTCCTATTTGCTACCCTAACAACATACTTGTCCACAATACATCCTGAAGATGTCCATGGGAAGTCCATAGACATCCTTTTCATCCATAGGACATCCTGAGGATGTCATTTGGAGAAGATGTGTTGTTGGGGATACAGACAAATTATTTTTTGTCATCATATGATGTTATCAAATGCAATTGCGATGTTCTAAAATCCTGTACTTTTTAAAAATTTTATAAAATATTTTTACTTTCTCTTACCCATAAGGTAGAGAAAGTATTGTTTTGGGGTCAAACTTTCGAAATTGAATTTGTATTATATTTACACGTTTTGAGGTCCCCTGAATCCGAAAATCATGTTTTTAGCGGTTCCAATCTTAGTATTCTAAATGTGTATTATATAGGGATGTTACACTAAACTTTTCGTTCAGATGAAACAAATAGTTCGTGTACAAGAACACCCAAGAGAATTAAAATACATTACGTCTATGGGGGAAACTGCAGGTAGGTAGAGTTTAACACTAAACTTAAGACTGCACTAAACTAAATGAAACGAATATATATTTTTTATATGCGTAAAAACATGTATCATTTAGAATATGGTATGCAAATCTATCATTGTTCGTTTACAGAACTAGATTATAGTGTGAAAATGCTTGAAAATTGTTGAAAGTGTATTTCAGGTTGTGCCGTGTGTTATTAATATAGGATTATATTTATGTGCACCATGTGGTGTGTATATAATCTTCAGAAGGTATACAGAGCTGCCAATATTTAAGCCATAACAATCTTTTTTATTGTTAGTGAAAGTGCTTTACTTTAATATTTTACCATGTCCAGGATAGCTGCTCAGGAATTCAAGTTAACTCCTAATAGCCATATGGTAAATTATGTAGTTTTTTAATTAAATATTCTTCGCTTGGTGTTTTGTATATTTACACGTTTTGAGGCTTCCTGAATACCGAAGTCAAATTTTTAACGTTTGGTCTTTGCCTGTGTCTCTTAAAGTAAATTAAAAATAAATAATTTCAGGCGATTCAAATGTTGTATTTTGAAGTTAATACGTTTGTGACGAGGAAAGTTTGGTCAAGATTGATAAGCTTCAAGGAATGTTGCGTGTGAAAGTTGTCTGGATAATTTACAATGAACTTTTGAAGTTAATAACAGATTGGAATTCTATATAAATGCAGGTACAATAACGAAACGGGGGGGGGGTGTCATTTTACATAACAGTACTCGTTATCTTACTTCTCAATCTGCAATCTGCATTTATAGTATTAAATTTCAGGATAAGAGAAAGTTGTGTGAATAATACACCAGATTATTTAAAACATTTTATTATAGAACAGAAAGTTTAATGAATATTCATAAAACACTTTTTAAGTTAATTAATTTTTAAAAATAAATCTCGAAGATAAATTAGAGAAATATTAGTAATTAAAAAATAATCAGGAAATATCTGCCAATCTTTTTGCAATTTAAGCCTCACAGCGATCTTAAAATTCTACGCTCAAGTTATTACATTGCCACCACTATTTTAAAATAATGTTTTTTTCATAATATTTTAACATTTAAGCATTCAAGAAATATTTCTCATGAACTATAGTAGTGTCAATGTAATAAAATGCGAGTAGAATGAGTAGAATTTTAGGAAAAATGCAAGGCTTGGTAATTAAAAAAATAAAATAAAATAAAATTCTGCAAAGGATTAATCGAAATAACTTTTGAAGTAATGTAGAACTTTATTTATTCATTAACACGTAAACTTTTTTGGCATCAGTTTAATATGCATTAAAGATAACTTTAAAGCTGATATAAGGTTTTTATTTTCAAATTTTATTTACTAAAAAGAAAATTAAAAAATCAGGCTTCGAGGTACATTAGGAGAGATCAAAACCGACCTCCATGAAAAATTCTAAAGTCCAGCGGTCTGCCGTTTCCCTTCAAAGAAACTGATAAACACACAGACACATGCCCCCCCCTTTTTTTTTTTTTACTTCATTTAATTCAATTTAATTTACTATTATTATTATTCAGTGTAGTGTTCTTTTTTCTTTTTTTTTTTTTTTTTTTTTTGAGATCGTGTATGTTATATTGTATAATGCTCTAATTATTTTAAAGTCAGAACATGGTTTAACTTATCACAATTTTGAGACATTTTTGCCCTATGAAATTTAGATTTATAAAAACAAAACTTTGCGCTAATTCAGACTATGCGTTTTTCAAAATATAAAGTACAATGATTTTAATGCTATCAAGGTTTTGGCTAAGAAATTTTTTTTTGGTATTTTATTTGCAAGACAAAAAATAATCAATTGCTTTTGATTCAATTACTTTTTAAGAATAAATCATGAAGGTAAATCAAAGAAAAAAACTAACGATTAAATTTAATCGTAAAAGAATCACACTTTTTTTCTTAACTGTACAAAAATAAAAGAAAATAAAATTTCAGAAGGATTAACAGAAGTAACCTTTGAAAAATTACAATGATTTATTTCATTTGAAGAATTTCAAAGTTCCATCAGAACTTATCTTACCCTATATCGTCATTTATCACAACATACCCTAACTTATCACAACTTAGCGCGTTTTTTTTTTTTTTTTTTTTTTTCGCTAAATGCAATTTAAACTTATAAAAAATAAAATAAAATAAAATAAAAATAAAGCTGAGCCTCATCACATTGATTAGGTTTTTACTTGACGCTGCGTCTGACATCAAAGACTGTCAAACGATAAGCAAAAAGTTTCTTTAACGTCACGTTTATTTGAAACTCTCTCGAAAGTTCCTTTTTATTTTCTTCCCCCTTTTTTTTTTACTTCTTCTTCCCTTTTTTTCTCCTTTAGCAAAGTCATGAAATGAGGGGAGTTAATTAAATTCGAGACCTCCAGTTTTGAGATAAGGTATATTGTTTTTAAGTAAGATAAAAAAAAAAAAAAAAAAAAAAAAAAAGTGAAATCGTTTTTTAAACGAAGAGATTTTTAGAACATGGGGTAATAACTTCTTTGAGCTGAGTTTGTAAAGTAATGGAACTAGAAAAATGTACCTTAACAATGCTTAATTAATTTTTCATTTGCATTTTCTCAGCAATGTCGTCATATTAGCGTATTTGGCTGTGTTAAAAAAAAAAAGAAGTGTTACTAAATAAGACATTTTTCTTCTTAACTTAATCTTTCTTTTGGAAACTATAATATGTTAATGAAATTTGGATTTATAACAGTTTTTTTTTTCTTGCTATTAATAGTTAATAAAATTTTTAAATAAATACAGAGCTATATACATGTTAAGACAGCAAGAACTAAATTATATTTTAAAAATTTAGTGTACAATTGATAACTGTTTTGACCTTATAATCAATATATATATATATGTATATTACTTTCTATTACCCATAAGGTAGAGGAAGTATTGTTTTTGGGTCAAATTTTCCAACGCGAGTTTTTGTTATATTTACATGTTCTGAGGTCCCCTGAATACTAAAATCCTGTTTTTAGCAAATGGTCTGTGTGTATGTCTGTATGTCTGTGTGTGTGTCTGTCTGTTATCAGCATATCTCAAAAACAAATTATGGCAGAAAGTTCAAACTTGGTATTCTAAATGTGTATCATATAAGGATGCTACACTAAACTTTTCGTTAAGATCAAGCAAATGGTTCGTGTACAGGGACACTTAAAAGTATTCAAATACATTATGTCTATGGGGGAAATTGCAGGTAAGTAGTTTAACATCTATAGACTGCATTAAACCAAATGAAACGAATATATATTTTTTGTAATAGAGATAGTCAACAGCGAAAAAAAAAATTGTGTATGTAGGAGCTTCGCGTCCCCCCTGGGGGGGAAGTCCCCCCCTCGAGGGGAATAAATTTTCATGATGGGTATCTTTCAAAAGAGCTTGCCAATACCTTTAAAACAAATTTTTGAACCATCGATCTGCGATAATTTAAAACAAAGTTATCGATTTTATTTTACTTTTAACGAAAAAAAACTTAGATTTTTTTTTTCTTTTTTTTTTTAAATATTGAGAATAAAATGGACTTTTTTTTTTTGGATATTTAGTGTTATACTACTTCTCGAATATGGAAATCGTCTACATTATCATAAAAGATAATTTTTTTAAATAATAATTTTAATAAATTATTTTTTTAAAAACAGAATTATTTTTTAATAGCCGAATTAAATTCTATATAAATGCAGGTGCATTAATTAAACGGGGGGTTGAGGGGGGCTACCGTCCCCCTCACACAGAACTAATTATCATATGAAACTCTTCCGAAGCCTAATTTGAATTGTTTAACACAGGTTTACATAACAGTACTCGTTATCTTACCTCTTAATCTGCAACCTGTATTTATAGTATTAAATTTCAGGGTAAGAGAAAGTCGTGTGAGTGACACACCAGGTTATTTTCTTATACAGATAAATTGTTTTCAAGTAAGATGAAAAACAAAAGAAATCTTTTTTAAACAAAGAGATTTTTAGAACATGTAGTACAAACTGACTGAACTATGTTTGTAAAGTAATATGGGGCTAGAGAAAACGTATACTATCAATAATTAATTTATTAACTTTTCATTTGCATTTTTCTCTACAATGTAGTCATATTAGCGTATTTAAATACGTTAAAGAAAGAAAAAAAAAACTGTTTTTAAAAGTTTTTTTTCTTAAGTTAATCTCTCTTTTACAAATTATAATACGTTAATGACATTGAGATAAATTTTGTTTTTTAATTCGTAAAGTTTTTTTTACTTGAAATTATCCGACAACCGCAGGTAATGAAAGTATTGTATTCGGTCCATAAATTCGTATCGAATTTTCACCTGATTTACACGTTTTAAGGTCCCCTGATTCCAAAAAAAGTAGTTTTTTGCAATTGGTCAGTGTCTGTGGAGAATCTTCTGGCTCTCAGTGTGTGCGTGGAGAATGTATGTGGAGAATCTTCTGACTATCATATCTCCGAAACTAATAAAGATAGAACTACGAAACTTCAGAATTGAGACAGGTCTGATGACAAATGAATTTTCCAAACTTCGGTGAAAATTCGAAAACTGGAAGTAGGACATCGAAAACCGGAAGTTGGACCGTAAGTCCGTATCTCACAAACGGCTGTAACGTTTTTTTTTTTAAGTTGCTATATAAACACTCTATCAGATGTCCTTTCGAATGATATAGTTGGTTAGTTCAGGAAAATTGATAGGCGTTCTGTATAAATAGCTCAATTTAAAGGTCTCGCAAGTGCGTTTCCTTCAAAAACGGCTGAACGAATTTTTTCCAAACTCGCCATATAATCTTCCCTTTAAATATCCTTTTGTATGTAATTATTGTTTTCCGGTTAGTAATTGAGTATGACAAGTTTTGGTAAAAGTTGGTATCTCAAAAAGGCTCTAACGATTTTTTTGAAAATTGTTACAAAAATCCATTTAAGATATCCTTTCTCGCGTGTATTACGTGGTTGTTACAGAAAATTATCAGTCATCCTGATTAGATAGGTCAATTTTAGAATTTGGAAATTGGTGTTTCAAAATGTACCTCTACCAATTTTTTTTCCTTATTTTCTCGCTATGTAAACCCTATTTTATGTGTCTTTATACGTGTATTTTGGTGTCTACTTCGTTAGGCCAGTTTTGTGTCTTCTGATCACATTATCACCAAAAAATGCATATAATTCGCATAATAGTGGGTAATGTTAGTCGTGTGGTTGCTTCACACCAGATTTTTTTTTCTGAGGTTATTAATAACTAATAAATTATTTGTATAAAAACAGAACAGTGTATATATCAAAGTATTAAGCCCTAAATTTTGCATAAAGCTGTTCTGACCTTATAATTGAAATATTTGCACTTTTTATTTTCTTATATAAAATATTTTTTACTTCTTCTTTTTTCACCCCCAAGTATGATGAAACAAAAATACGAAATTATTTTTTAAGCAAATTTTTATAACGGGGGATACAAACTTTTCAAGACGAGTTTATGAAGCAGTGTTACTAGAAAATGTACATTAGTAACATTTAATTTATCAATTTCATTTTTTTTTCCTCAATGTAGTTGCCGAAACGTCAGTGGAGGCCCTCTGTTGAGACTCAAAAAGATTTTGGGTTCTGTCTGTTTGTGTGTCTGCGTGTTTGTCGCGCGATAGCGCCGAAAAAATACCACTTTTGACTTGAAATTTGATACACGTGTTCATGATCCCCACGAAATTAGCTGTATTGTATTGTGTGTGCTTTCCATTTTTTGTTCGTGTACAGGGACACACGAAAGTTTATCTTATCATTACGGTCTATGGGAAGAATTTGTATGTACCGCGATAGCGGCCGCGAAAATCACACTATTCACTGAAAATTGGGGACACATGTTCATGAGCTCAGCAGAAATAGCTGTATAGTAGTAGGTGTGTATTCCATTTGTTGTTCGTGTACAGGGACACGCCAAAGTGTTTCTTATCATTACGACCTAAGGGAAGAATTTGTATGTACCGCAATAACGGCCGCAAAATTCCTTCGATTGACTTGCAAATTGGCCCACACGTTCAAGATCTGCATAGAAATAGCTGTATAATTTTTTATGGCTGTATTGTTTATAAACTGTGTACAGGGACACGCCAAAATTCTAAGCATTACGACGTGTGGGGTGAATTTCGTTAAAACGCATTTTAACATCATTACTTTGCAATCAACAAAATGAAATTAGCGTACGTGAGTAAGATGCTTGAACTTATGTTGTTTGAAGGTTCGTTTACAGGGACACAGAAAAGAATTTCCTAACATTAGAGCCTATGGGCAATTTTCTATTTGAGCGGATGTTAATGTGTTTATGCTTCATTGAAAAGAATGGAATTAACATTCATTGTAAAGATGCTTAAAAGCATGTTTACTCTTACAAAAGATATGTATAGACTAAATAATTTATTTATGGGACCACGCAAAATAATTCCGATGATATACTGTAATCATCAAAATGATGTCAAATTAGTCTGAAAAAATAATAAGTTATAATTAATTAAGTGTATTTTTATTATTGTCGTATATAATAATTGTGGCTACTTTTCCGGGATACATAAAAGAATTTCGTACTATTACAGTCTATAGTCGGTATTTCGTAAAAGTGTATTTTAACATGGTTACACGCCCATCAAATATAATGGAATTTTACTGGAATTGTAAAAGCATGTTTTTTCGGGGAAAAAGTATGGGAATAGAATTGATAATTAGTTTACAGAGTTACGCAAAATAATTCCGATATGCTACGTAATCTTTTTGTATGAAATTTGGTACAAATATTTATAAATTTCAGGGAAATAATACAAGACTGTCATCTATTAAGAACACATATATATGGTATACAGATAGGTATATATAGAGAGATACAAGGGGGGGGGGGGTTGAGCGGGGCGGTAGCCCCCCTCAGGAACGCGTCTGTTTATGTATCAAGTCAATCGAATCTATATACATTACATAATAAGGAATAAATAAAAATGGCCTGTTGAATAATGTGTGATGCAAGTAGGACGTTGAGGCTCCTGATCTGCAGATCCAATAGTTATGTTAGCGATTTATTTATTTATTATTGTTATTTTTTTTTAAAAGAACTGTTACTAAATGAGACATTTTTTTTAATTTAAACTATAATACGTTAATGAAATTTGGATTAATTTTGATTTTATTCCACATTTTTTTATGCAATTAATAGTTAATAAATGATACGAATAAATGCAGATGTTTTATTGAGTGTTAGAAAGTTCTGTAAATTTTATTAAAAAACACCTTACACCGGAAAAATATCTTAAACAATATTTATATAATTTTTTAAAAGGGATTTGGAAAAAATGCCATTTAAGTATTGTTAAAAAAAAAAAAAAAAAAAAAAAAAAAAATTGCTGCTACTTTATTAATTTAGAACGGTAGGACTTTCCGGTACACCCATACTTGCCAACATCCTAATTAATATTCCGTAGTTTCGTTAGTCTCGCCCTTTTTCTCACACCAGTAAATTTTTAGAGCAATATTCTCCAAATGCAATTACGATTAAATATGAAGAAAAACACTGTAAAAAGATACTTATGTGAAAAAGAAGGCGTAGCTAACAATACTACGGAATATTAATTACTATGTTGGCAAGTATGGGTACACCTAATGTGTACTAAAGCATCAAGTCCTAAATTATATTTTAAAAATTATATTTAAAAAATTATATTTTAGAACTATTGATTTATTTGACACTGTAACATAGTTGACAATATTTTAATTTATTCCGGAGCACTTTCAGCTCCGCCTTTATTCCATGCCACTTTTTTTTAAAGAGTAAAATTTTGTTATTTTACCATATTTATATATTGGAGAAAAATATTCCAAAAATAAAGTGGTGCGAAATAAAGGCGGAGCTAAAAATGCTCCGGAATAAATTAAAATATTGGCAGCTATACTATAATATAAATATTAACGTAAATTGCTTTGAAGTAAAATAACATTTTTTTTTTTTTTTTTTTTTATGAAGAGATTACTGAATATGGGGCACAAACTTGTTAAGCTAAATTTGTAAAGGAATGGTTTATCCTAAAATTGTACAAATTTTATTTTTATTTCAGTTTCCACAACGTAGTCATACTAGCGTATTAAGTTAGAGTTAAAAAAATATAAAACTACTTCTAAATAAAACACCGTTTATTTTATTTTATTTTATTTTATTTTATTTTTAAATGTAATCTGTCTTTTGGAACTATAATTTGATAAAAGTGTATTTAAGTAAATATATTTTACATGTTAAACATCAAGCTTAAAACTATATTTTTAAAGTTTATGTTTTCTTTTTCGAAAATGAGAAAAACCATGAAAAAACATTTATAGATTTTTTAATTTGATTATTAAATTAACGTTTTGATTATTATTTTTTTTTTATGCAGCATTGAAGTATGCAGCATTACTTCATGTACAATGAAGTAACAAAAAAATAAAATTCCGATAATTTCGTCACAAATTACAGCTGATTTTCACCTTCCAAGTTCCTAATTCCAGTCACATTTCTGACATGGATGTTCATTGTGTTTTTTAATCCATTTTTAGTCGTACATCTTGACTAATCAGTCTTAATATGCAAAATTGACCGTAGAACGACTAAAGTTAAGCATCTCAAAAAGAAAGTAAGAAAGAAATAATTTATTTGACTGCTACTAATTTGAACTCTCGTATTTTATCCGCATACGAAATAAATATTTTTTTCTGTAAGTGCATAAATTTTTCTAATATTCTTTTCAGGTTCTGAAAAATAAAACAATGTTTCTCATTTTCTTGGAAAAATAAAATATCTTACAGATAGTCTTAATAAAGTTGGACTGTTAAAACACTTTTACAGATAATTAAAATCAGAAAAATTTGATGATTTGCCAATAATTAACTTTAATTTGTTATGTTAAATATTGAACATAAATATAAAACACTATTCAATTCTTAAGTTCATGAATAAAAATAACATAGGAATAGAAATGAAAAAATTTACATTGTATAATAGGAAAACAAAATGTTTGATAATATGTTTAAAAAGATTTTTTTTCGCGTGTTGATTTTTTTATCTTTCTTTATCAGACATATTAGTCTTTCTCTGATTAAAACACTTTTTTTTTTCTACTCAGTGATTAAAAAATAAAATAAAAATAAAAAAATAATAAATTAAAATAATAATAAAATAAAATAAAATAAAACATCTAAATGCGAATAAATAAATAAATAAAATTGTTGATATATTTTACTCCTGAAAACTGTATTATCTTTGTTTACGTTGATGTTATTTTGTTGAGATAGAAAAGTTAATGGAATTCTCTTTTATCGTTAAATGAAATAAAGAAATCTTTCCAAGCAATATAAAAAGGAAATGTAATAATAAAAACAAAATTTCATTAAGAATTTCATCTCAAGTTTTACGACGGATGTACGTTTTTATTAATTTAGATGTAAAAATAAATGTGCTGTTTAAAATGTATTCTTTTTGATATTTAAAGATCTGTGAAGAAAAGAGAAGATATATTTTAATTTAATTTTGTTGATTTTCTACTCTCACTCCCCCCCCCTCCTCCCCAATCATTCTCTGCTAGTTGTGTTTGGCGGTAATTCTGAAAAATCTTTATGAATTATTATTATTGCTTTTTTTTTTTTTTTTTTTTTTTTTGTTAATATTTTTTAGATAGTGATAATTTTCAACGATATGTTCGATGTTTTATTTTGTTTCATTTGTATTTTATTGCTTTCTTGTATTTACTATGTATTCGGTTTGAAAAATAAGTAAACAGATAATCAAGTATGAGAATATTTGAGATTTTCTGAAAACAAGTTTAATTATTTAACTAATGAATAAAAGAAGAATGAAAAAAAAAAAATGTTTTGGATATGGAATGCTTTTATAAAAGTGTCCTAAAAAATGGAAAAGGAGGAAAATTATGGAAAATTATGGTCAGTTTGCAGAAAAAATAATCAATTTTGAAAAACAGTTAAAGTTGACTAGTTTCTTTTTGTTAAAGAGTATTTTTTTTATTTTTTTATTTTTTTGTCAACTTTGAAAGCTTTTTAAAAGGATGATAGTCCATAAGAGGGTTTTTCGGCCCTGAAGAATTTAAAGTTCCTATTTTATTATATGAATGGTTAGATTAATATAAATAAAAAGCCATGCGAAATAAACTCCAAAAGTCCAGTATAACTGATATGAAATGTGACATAAGAATGGCAATGTTGTCCCATGTTGGCAAAATGTTAAATGTAAGCTCTGCCTGTGGACGTTATAGTTACAAGTTACATAATTTTAGATCAGAGTTTTTGTATTAATGTTTATATTACAAATGAACATACATTATAACTATTCTATTTCTAATGAAAGTATTTACAGCCATATTACATTGATTGTAGAATGACTTGGTTTAGTCTTAAGAAATATTGTAGCGTACAGATTTATTTAACAGGGAGCAGCCCCCGTTAATCGCTATTTGAGCGATGTTGAGCGATTTAATGTCGAGACAAAGGGGACTACTCCGAGATTTATTGAAAATAAATAAATAAATAAATAAAAAATGCAAACTTTCACCAGGCTTGTTTCCCAAGACCGACAAAGGGCGAGAGAGGTTAAAATAATAATTGAGAGAAAAGTTCTTGGTTTGAATTGATTCTGGTCGTTGAAGTTCATTTAGAGTTCATGAGGTAAACAGCTGAAACATATTATTATAATAAACATATTATTATATTCTGTGGTGCAATCACCTGTTGCCGGGCGTGCGCTTCTTGCGACAAGGGGCAACAGGTTAACTGATCGTTGAATCCATTTCTACAGCAGAGCCTGTGCATGATACTCTTGGTAGCGTACAGATTGCAAAAGAAACGCCTAAGGCGGAGTTACAGATTTCCAAATGTCGAATATTTCACCCTACGCAAGAAAGTGTTAATCCTTTGTCGAACCTATTATTTTCACTCCTCTGGTCAGTGTTAGACTTTTTTTTATTCAATATCCACCACTAAATTTTAACTGTAACGATTGCCTAATCACTTCGAAGGTTATTCGTCCATTATATATAGCAAATATAATTTCTCAAAATTATTGGTGATAGTTGAATAAAAGATTCCCCAAATTTGGCGACAATGTTTAGAGTGCTTTAGAGCGTTAGGGATGTCAATGGTTTAATACTGCTTAAGGTGTAAACTGTACAGACTTAAATATCTTAGGTAGATTCCTTATAGGAAATCTACCTATTGCAATGGTCCTCAGGACACGACTTCTGGAAAATTTCTTCATATCTTCACCGATCATGACACCTAGAACCCAAAACCACCTTCCGTTCAAAAGTTTATATATGTATATGTATAACGCTTTTTTCCATGTTAAGTTGTGAACATGATAACTGGAGTACTTTTTATTTAACTCGAGAGTAGTCGCGTCATTTTTTATAACGCTAGTCGCGTGTCGGTCTTTTTGCCGCCGGTGTTTAGTGTTGGGGGAAAGCCGAAAGAAAGCCAGTAGAGAAAGATGAAGTGCCTTTAATTCAAGCGAAGTTTTTCCCGCAAAGCACTAACCTGTCTGAAAAACCGGAAATGGGGAGAAAAACGAATCAACGTTAGTGATGTCGTCGTGGTCAAATAGACCGATTTGAGAAGTAAAATGTTTTAAACTGCTCAAAAATTTGCAGGAATGACTTGAAAACACACTATGTTAGAGGAAATCCACCCAAGGTCAGGTACACAGAGTTTTCCCACTTTATTTTTAAGGAGTGATCTGCAGGAGGAATTTATAAGCGGTGGGCGTAAAAAAGACCCATATGCGACTACTAACGGGTTAAATTTAACCAGCTCGGGATATGTTGTCAGGACAGTAAAAATCTCTGTCGAGTTCGTAGATAGGGCATCCAGCTCAAAGGGGGTGGAAATGGTGAAGGGTGGAAATTTTCATTTGCCCATAATTTCTTTAATATTGAAAATAGGAAAAAGCTTCAAATCAGTCGAATTACCGTTTTACCCTAAAGAACACTTTTTGTATTTAAACGTTTTCCATAGTTTCAATTTTTCGTCGCTTAAAAGTTACAAGTTAAAAAGTGAGTTTTCGTCAATTGTGATGAAGCCGACATTTTCTATAGTTTTCCTTGCTTAAATTTATAATCTGATGCTTATGTCACGTGCAAGTGATAATAAAAAAAGTCACTGAAAATATAAAATCCATGTTAACAGCTTTAATTAATCATTTAAAAATATAAAATTTAAATAATATGTTAGTCTTAATACAAATATCGTTTGTGGTGAATAGTTCAGAATGCCGGTTTAGGCAAGAATTTAGAATTTACGATTGAAATTGAGAGTAATGCGTTACAGTTTCCTTTGACTTTTTACCTTGTCGAAACAAGATATTGGTCTGTGAAGAAATATGAGGTTTTCGTGTGTGAAGAAAATATAATGACGCCAAAGCTGCCATTCTCCATTGCCAAACTCGCCAAATTTTGTCGTAAGATAAGGAATTTTGTCGCCAAGTCAAAAATTTTGTCGTTAATTACCAAATTGTGCCGCCAAATCACAAATTTCATTCCTAAGTTGCAAGTTTTGCCACCAAAATCTCGCCAAATGATACAATTTACTAAATTCGTAACAATTAACATTGAAATTTACCCAAATGGTTCAATGTTAACTAATGTTAATGTAAATGTTATAGCTTATGTGAACCGAAACAATTTCATTTTACAATTTTTACACATCTGACAGTAAGAATCACAAAAACACAATACAAAAATTTTGATAATTCAATAAAAATTACAATGAAATAGCTATCCAAAAACCGCTACCACTTAACTGTATTTGACTTGACCATAGCAACACCAGGCTCACCATTGATTGACCATAGTAAGGTCACAAGTGCATTTTCATGTTTCTATTATTATTTTTTTAAAAGACAGATACTGAACCAACAGTTATATGGAGTTTAAATAAAATTTATAATTTTGATTCAGCTTGGGTGAGGAGGGGCTGCAGCCCAATAGCCCCCTCCCGGATCCACCATTGCTGGGATTGTATATCTTTATGACTGATATTTGTTGAATGATTGTTAGCTTGAATTTAAAAAAAAAATTAAACATTTACAGACCAACAAATCTAGCCTAAAATTTTAAATAGAATGAATTAAACCCCTTTGTAGTTGAAAATTAAATTTCTTGAAAATAGAATAGCGATATAAATAATGCAATATGTGGGAACAAAACCATTGGCTAAGTATGTGTTAATGCATATATAATATTTCTTTACTTTTGTAACATTAACGTGAAGGAATCTAACTTTGCCTTTAAGCTTGCCGGAAAGGGATTTTTTTTTAAAGAACATTTAGTGTAACAAAAGTGAAAATTAAATAGAGTTTGGTTAGGCAGATTTGTTTTCACCACTTTCCGACCATTATAAAAGAGTAGGGTACGAAGAGGGATTGAACTTTCCGCCCTTTTTACAGGAGATTTTTAAAAAATGAGAAATTTCGAAATTTTTGCTGGCAATATTTTAATGCAGAAATCTTTATCGTATTTTTATAGTAATGATACATAAATAAATAGTATAGAGATTATTGCATGAAAATAGTAGTTGAAGTGAAAGAGGAAATATTTGCTCCCTGATTGTGTCCTGAAAAAAAGGGGGAGAGTAAGGTCCCTGATTCACTGTAAACAATGTTGAGCTTTCTTTGAATTAAAAATTTTTTGATATGAACACAGTGGCGTAATGTTTTATTTTTATATGTAGTTTATATACCATACTGTACTTCATAATGTATTTGAATTAAAAAATATTGCTCTGTTGCGCACATATAAAAAAAGTTAAATCTCTAAAAGTAGGGGAATTTTCGGACCCCTGTGAAACAAACAATTACTAGAATAGTATAAATAATACTAACATAAATCTAAAATGCCACATGTTTTAAAATAATTAAAGGCAAAAATTTCATACGTGCGATCCGTTTTATAATTTTGTCAATTTCAGGACCGTAAACGCCTCTTCTTAAACCCCGTTTTCTAAAAATTTCCTCTATTAGGGCACCTCTATAAAAGCATTCTACTTTAAAAATCTCTCTCTCTCTCTCTCTCTTTTTTTTTTTTTTTCGTTTTTAGTTATGTAGAAAACTGATTTCTCTACTTAGCTAAAAATCTAATTTTTTCTACATGACTAAAAAGCTAATGAAAATTCTAGTGTATGGTTGAGTGTGTGTGATTTCAGGTTCTCGAAATTGAAAGTTGAAAATAATTTTCTTGAATGCTGCAGAAAACGTCTATAAACCTTACGGAAACTGTTTTTATGAAGGTTCTATTTCATGAAAACGTCTAGAAACTTCGTGAAACTTTCTAAAAACGTCATAGAACCTTCTAAAAAGTAGAAACTGCATGAAACCTTCTGGAAACTAAGTGGAGACTTCTAAAATCTTCATGGAACCTTCTAGAAAAATTTTGGCTTCCAGAAAGTTTTCATATTTTTAGATGTTTCTATGAAATTTATAGACGTTCCCACAAAGTTTCTAGAAGATACCAGAAGATTCCATGAAGTTTCTAGAAGGTTCAATGGACTTTCTAGACGTTACCATAAAGTTTCTAGATGTTTCAAGGAAAATTTAAAAGGTACTATGAAGTTTCTACAATAATTCATATTAAAGGAAGTTGATTTCAGAAAAATAAACAGACAGACAAACCGGTTTTATATAAAAGCATTCTAAAAATAAAAACCTGGAAATAGGAAATTTTATATAAGGCAGAATTCAATTTTAAGTATACTATTTATAAATTTAGAAGTGTATTTTTCATTAGTATTAAGGAGAATTTATAATTAATAAGAATAATTTTTAAATTAAGATTTTGAATGAAAAAAAAAAAAAAATCTAGGTTGATTCTAAGTGACAGGATAACTCATTATTTACCCTTTTTGGAATAAACAAAATATATTTCAAATGTATGCTTCCAACTACTCGAAAGGATTTTTTAAGGATATAAACAATAAAAATTAGGTGTATTGCCTATCATAGGAATTAACAAATATTTAGTGAGTTGGTACATTAGTTACCATTGATGCATTATTAAATTGTTCATATTTCATTACATTATTATATATTTATAATATTTAACATTATTATACATATTTATTGTTAAATTTACTATGTATTACATTACATTTGACCTATATTTCAAATATATATATTTTTAATTACTCAAGAAGATATTTTTAAAGGTACACACACACACACACAAAAAAAGCATATCCCTTTATTATATTGGTTGAGGAACATTTAATGGGATTTCAATGGTACTTTACTTTGTATACCTTTGTTATACATGGGGTTGAAAAGAAAAGAATAATAATAATTAAAAAAAAAAATCTGTATTTTTCCTAATACTGAAGATAAATTTTTGTAGTAACATACAAATTAATTATAACACGGGTGAAGAGACTGAAAAATGGCGATATAAAAACGGCGACAAAACGCTATAGTTTCCTAAAAAAGAAAATAATAATAATAATAATAATAATAATAATAGAATACTGTCCCCTTTACCGCTATGCAGTGAGATTAAGCAGAGACAACATTTGATCCTTATAAGATTCTTTGATTATCTTCTGTAAATTCAATTCCATACGCTTTTTAATCTAATAGTACAGTTCGTCGATTTTAAAGTAGCGTAAAGCAGGGTTACTGAAAGATTGAGGTGTTGTTACTGGAACCCAAAACGATCAAGTGACGTCCTCTCTAGCGCTATGCAGTGAGAGATTAAAGTGAGACCTTATAAGACTCCTCGATCCTTATAAGACTCTTTAACATTCTTTTGTAAATTCAATTTCATACGCTTTTTCAATCTAATAGTACAGTTCATCGAATTTAAAGTAGCGAAAAGCAGAGTTACTTGGAGACTGGGGGGTTACTTGAACTACCCAAAACGATCAAGTGATTAAAAATCCCCCTTGGAACTACTTTATCGTTTATAGTTATTCCACAAAGGATACGAAAGGTCCATTACATTCCTAAACTAACCATTTTATCATTTTAGGTTCAAGTAAACACCCGGGGCCCAAATATTAGTTCCCCATCATACTATAGGTATGGGGAACTTAGGTAATCGTGAAAATTTTCGACCCCGTTTTTTTTTACTTTTTTACACGTTTTCAGGTGTGAGGAATCCGAAAATGACAACTAGTTGGCATAGGTGAACTCTGCTCAGTTCCCCATCATATTTATGTTCTCATAAATTTCTGGTGGGAGACATATTACAATCATGTTAAAAGAAATGAATTTGACCAAAGCTTGATACAGTGACAGAATGAAATACCCGCCTAATAGGCTATCTACCGTTCACTTCGATATATTTATCTTTGTCTAATCTATTAATTTATTTTATCAGGGTCAATTCTGTTGTATAGATTTCATGCTACTATTTCCAATGCAATAATCCTCAAAATTTCGATTTATATGATAAATTTACAATTTCGCTATGTTGATAAAATCGTAAATTACGAATAATTTACGAAATTTTCCTATTAAAATATTTGTATTCAATTATGTTCAAACAAATATCATAAATGTAATTTTGAAGTTGTCTAATGTATTTATGATCCTCAAAATGGAAGTTTATGCTCAATTTTGCCTTATTCTGTCATTTTAAATAAATCGTAAATTCCAAATAACTTACGAATTTTTTAAATTGGAAAAATCGTAGTCTATGATATTCATGCCCGTATCCAAAATATTAAAAAAGTGGTTTGATATCTTTACGATAAAAATATCCCTCAAGATTGACGTTTATGTGAAATTTTGCTCTATTCTGCCATATTAAGAAATTCGTAATTTTCCAATAACTTACGAAATTTTTATATTGGAAAATTCATGGTCATTAATATTCATGACAGTGTTCTAAATAATATTTCAAAAGTAGCCTGACATCTTTACGATGAAAATATCTCTCAAAATTGACGTTTATGTGAAATTTTGCCCTATACTGCCATATTAAGAAATTCGTAAATTTCCAATAACTTGCGAAATTTTCAAAGTAGCAGGTTTATAGTAATTGATGTTCATTCCGGCATTAAAACTGATATTTTAAAACTGGTCCGACATTTTTACAGTAAAAAGTTTCCATTTAATGCACGTTTAAGTGAAATTTTGTCCTATCCTCCCATGTTAAAAAAATCGTAAATTTCTCATAACTTACGAAGTTTTTTAATTCGAATGTTGCAAATGAATAGGATTCTTGCCAGTATCGAAAGTAATACTTTAAAACTGATCTGACCTCTCTGCGATCATTTGTTCGTGCGATATCGTGTTAACAGACTAACAAACTAACAGACTAACAAACTAACGGACTAACGGACTAACAACACACTAACGGACTGACACACTAACAGACACCCTACAGACAGACACCATATAAATTTTGTCATTTTCGGATTCCTCACACCTGAAAACGTATAAAAAAGTCAAAAAACCGAGGTCGAAATTTTTCACGATTATCTAAGTTCCCCATACCTATAGTATGATGGGGAACTAAAATTTGTATGGTGTCTGTCTGTAGGGTGTCTGTTAGTGTGTCTGTCCTTTAGGGTGTCAGTGTGTTAGTCCGTTAGTTTGTTAGTCTGTTAACACGATATCTAACGAACAAATGATCGCAGAGAGGTCAGATCAGTTTTAAAATATTACTTTCGATACTGGCAAGCACCATATTCTTTTGCAACATTCGAATTAAACAACTTTGTAAGTTATGAGAAATTTACGATTTCCTTAACATGGGAGAACAGGACAAAAATTCACTTAAACGTGCATTAAATGGAAACGTTTTACTGTAAAAATGTCAGACCAGTTTTAAAATATCAGGTTTGATGCCGGAATGAACATTAGTAACTATAAATGTGCTACTTTCAAAATTTCGCAAGTTATTGGAAATTTATGAATTTCTTAACATGGTAGTATAGGGCAGAATTTCACATAAACGTCAATTTTGAGAGATATTTTCATCGTAAAGATGTCAGACTACTTTTGAAATATTATTTAGAACACTGGCAGGAATATTAATGACTATGAATTTTCCAATTAAAAAACTTCGTAAGTTATGAGAAATTTACGATTTTCTTAACATGGGAGAATAGGACAAAAATTCACTTAAACGTACATTAAATGGAAACTTTTTACTGTAAAAATGTCAGAACAGTTTTAAAATATCAGGTTTGATGCCGGAATGAACATTAGAATGTGCTACTTTCAAAATTTCGCAAGTTATTGGAAATTTATGAATATCTTAACATGGTAGTATAGGGTAAAATTTCACATAAAAGTCAATTTTGAGAGATATTTTCATCGTAAAGATGTCAGACTACTTTTGAAATATTATTTAGAACACTGGCAAGAATATTAATGACCATGAATTTTCCAATATAAAAATTTCGTAGGTTATTGGAAAATTACGAGTTTCTTAACATGGCAGAATAGAGCAAAATTTCACATAAACTTCAATCTTGAGGGATATTTTCATCGTAAAGATGTCAAACCACTTTCGAAATATTATATAGGATACTGGCATGAATATCATAGACTATGATTTTTCCAATTTAAAAAATTCGCAAGTTATTTGGAATTTACGATTTACTTAACATGTCAGAATAAGGCAAAATTGAGCATAAATTTCCATTTTGAGGATCATAAATACATTAGACAACTTCAAAATTACATTTATGATATTTGTTTGAACATGATTGAATACAAATATTCTAATAGGAAAATTTCGTAAATCATTCGTAATTTACGATTTTATCAACATAGCGAAATTGTAAATTTTTCATATAAATATGAATTTTGAGGATTATTGCATTGGAAATAGTAGCATGAAAACTAAACAACGGAATTGACCCTGATAAAATAAATTAATAGATTAGAATAAGATATATATATCGAAGTTAACGGTGGATAGCCTCTTAGGCGGGGATTTCATTCTGTCACTATATCAAGCTTTGGTTAAATTCATTTCTTTTAACATGATTATATGTCTCGCACTAGAAATTTATGAGAACATAAATATGATGGGGAACTGAGCAGAGTCCACCTATGCCAACTAGTTTAATTTGCATAAAAAAAAAAAAAAAAAAAAAAAAATCGAAATTTTCAAATATCTAAATACTTTTATTATTTTTTTCCCTTCCATTTAACCGTATAAAAAATTAACATTTTCTTATTAGTTCCCCATCATACTATAGGTATGGGGAACTTAGGTACTCGTGAAAATTTTCGACCTCGGTTTTTTGACTTTTTTACACGTTTTCAGGTGTGAGGAATTCGAAAATGACAAAATTTGTATGGTGTCTGTCTGTAGGGTGTCTGTTAGTCCGTTAGTTTGTTAGTCTGTTAACACGATATCTCACGAACAAATGATCGCAGAGAGGTCAGATCAGTTTAAAAATATTATTTTCGATACTGGCAAGAACCCTATTCTTTTGCAACATTCGAATTAAAAAACTTCGTAAGTTATGAGAAATTTACGATTTTCTTAACATGGGAGAATAGGACAAAAATTCACTTAAACGTGCATTAAATGGAAACGTTTTACTGTAAAAATGTCAGACCAGTTTTAAAATATCAGGTTTGATGCCGGAATGAACATTAGTAACTTTAAATGTGCTACTTTCAAAATTTTGCAAGTTATTGGAAATTTATGAATTTCTTAACATGGTAGTATAGGGCAAAATTTCACATAAACGTCCATTTTGAGAGATATTTTCATCGTAAAGATGTCAGACTACTTTTGAAATATTATTTAAAACACTGGCATGAATATTAATGACTATGAATTTTCCAATATAAAATTTCGTAAGTTATTGGAAAATTAAGAATTTCTTAACATGGCAGCATAGAGCCAAATTTCACATAAACGTCAATCTTGAGGGATATTTTCATCGTAAAGATGTCAAACCACTTTCGAAATATTATATAGGATACTGGCATGAATATCATAGACTATGATTTTTCCAATTAAAAAAATTCGTAAGTTATTTGGAATTTACGATTTACTTAACATGTCAGAATAAGGCAAAATTGAGCATAAATTTCCATTTTGAGGATCATAAATACATTAGACAACTTCAAAATTACATTTATGATATTTGTTTGAACATGATTGAATACAAATATTCTAATAGGAAAATTTCGTGAATCATTCGTAATTTACGATTTTATCAACATAGCGAAATTGTAAATTTTGCATATAAATATGAATTTTGAGGATTATTGCATTGGAAATAGTAGCATGAAAACTAAACAACGGAATTGACCCTGATAAAATAAAATAATAGATTAGAATAAGATATATATATCGAAGTTAACGGTGGATAGCCTCTTAGGCGGGGATTTCATTCTGTCACTATATCAAGCTTTGGTCAAATTCATTTCTTTTAACATGATTATATGTCTCGCACTAGAAATTTATGAGAACATAAATATGATGGAAAACTGAGCAGAGTCCACCTATGCCAACTAGTTTTTATTTTGCTGTTCCATCGGTAGATAAAGAGTTAAAGGGGCAGTGGACTTTACAATTAACAAAGAAAAAACTAAATCAACTAAAAAAAAAGTAAAGTGTGCGGAATTACATGGAATGAAAATTTGATAACTCTGGAAGAGTAAATTTTAAAAAGAAGAGTAAAAAATATCTTTTAAATGAATTTTCCACCAAATGAGTATTTTCCAGAAATTCATGTTTTTAAAATGTTGTTTGCGATACCGTTTTAGCTTAAATAAAATAAAAATTATAATGAAGACTCCTAACCCGCATTTAAATAAATTTGCATATTTATTTTAGTTTGAATCTAAAATTTACATGTTAAATACATTTTAAAGTTTTGAAAAACAGGGAGTTGTTTAATATATACTATATATACACATATAGTAATACAATATTATCAGTGCAAAAATTTTGAAATTTAAAGATGATTTAATTTCAGTATTAAAACAATTATTCAGATCATAAGCGAAGACTACCCAAACATTATTATTATTATTATTATTATTATTATTATTATTATTTATACACACACATATATATATATATATATTTCTATAAACGTAATCTGTCAGTGAACCAGAAGTCAATACTCATATATATTCAGAATATATATTTAAGCAATAATAATGTGAAATTAAGATAAAACAAATTAAATTTATCTAAAATGAAACATTTAAAAAAGGTTCTGAAAAATTAGTTTTATTTTTTATTTTTTTAAAAGTTTAAACAGATTTAAATAAATTTTAATACACAGAATACTCATAGATTTCAATGTGTATGTATGGTAAAAATTTATAATTTAAATATGGTCATTTATAAATAAACTTTATATATCATATTGTAAAGTTATAAAATATTTTATTTGAATATACAGGATTGTTATAATTAAAGTTCCTCTATTCAGAAGGCTGTAGAGCCAGATCTATGGCTTGAAACGGAACAAAGATTCACCAGTACAAATGATGCATTCCGCGAGGGAGGGGGGGGGGGGATAATAAATAAAATTTTCTTGCGCCAATATCAAAGGCGATTTTCGCAGATTTTTTGTAAAAAACAATATAAAGGAAAATTTATTTCTCAGTTGGTAATTTTTGCAGATTAATTCTATCAGTTTTAACCAATCCAGGCGAAACACACAAAATTTATTTTGTTTCTTACAGAAAATCTGTAAAAATAGCGTGCCATCTACGAAAATTTTAACTAATTTTACTTATTTATTTAATTTATTTAATTTATTTATTTATCTTATTTATTTATTTTCGCAGAACGCATCACTTGTATTACGTACTAGTGGAATTTTGTTTCGTTTCGAATTATAGAACCGGTTCTAGAACCTTCTAAATAGGGGAACGTTAACTATAAGAACCCTATATTAAAAAATATATATATAAAAAATTGTATAATTCATCTCAAAAAAGTCAAATGTTGAAGAAAAAGAAAATTAAAATTAAACACAGTAAAAAAAAAAAAAAAAAAAAAAAAATTGCATGTTTCACATTGATTACAACACTGCAGAAGTTAATAATAAAAACTTCTGCAACTATATAAACCCCCCTTTATATAGTTGCATGCATTTGAAAACAATTACTAGAAATCCTAACTTTTACTCTTGCTTACAATACATTTATGTTGTTCAGTACATTTTATTGAATTATTTATGAACATATTCATGCCTACTTTGTACTACTATATTTTGCAAGTTAAAAAAAAAAAAAAAAAAAAAAGATAAAACATAACTTTTCTTTTGACGTATAGGTAAAACGCAGAACAATTATCATTTCTTTTCTGAGTGTCTGACATACCATTAAAGAATTAATCAGAATACAAAAGTTTCTTTAGCTGTAAAACTCAAATTCAGTTTCCGAATCTCCCAAGCAATTTCTTTTTACGCAAAGTCTGAGCTTTTTAAATACTTTTCTAGCTTTGTTGAAAAGTCTTAATGGCTCCTACATTTTTGTCTGTCTGTCAGCAATTTGCATTCTCATTTGTGCTTTTTTTTTTTTTTTTTTTTTTTTTTTGTATTCCATGCAATTGTACTTTCGTAAAAATGCATGGAATGTCATTAAATTTTCAAACATCTTTAGAATGCAATCTAGAATTGAAAATAAGTTCTGTAAACAAAACAAAAAAAAAAGGTTTCTTTTATTTTTTTTAGCTTTTACAAATAAACAATTTGAAAGCATTATCATGTGCGAGTGTTTTTTTTTTTTTTTTTTTTAACTTTTTTCTTATTTTTTTTCTTTTGTTTTTATCATTGCTCTTAAATTTCAGCTAACACGGAGTGTTTGGGAAAAGTGTGAAATCTGATTTTTTTTTTTTTTTTTTTTTAACAGCGATTAATATTTAAATAAAAAAATAAATAATAACAAGTCCTTCCGGCTTATTCGGAAGGGTAGGTTGATTTCTTTTTCCTTATCAAGTAGCCGTCATTTTGTTTCAAAATGGCGGCTACAAATTATTAATGCACTTGGTAGAAATATTGATGTAGGCTATGCACATCTGGAGTTTTAAGCAAATCGGTTCATAAATACATTTTTATGTGAATTTAAAATTTTCAAGTGGCCGGCGCTTGGAAACAAAATTGTGGGTTAAGTTGACAAATATATGAAATGTATTTGTGAGATAAATCTACTGTACATATATAGTTCGAATTAATTCAAAATCTCAAAAGTCATCGTGTTGAAAAATTAAGTGCTGCCACTTCGACCAAAATGGCAGAGAAAGTTTCTCATCTAAGATATCGTTGCAAATTTGAAAATAATTTTTTTTTGTAGAAATTCTTTCAAAGAGGCTTAGTAAGCTGCTAAAATGTTAGTTTTCTGCATTTCTAGTTTGTTTTAGCATTAAAATAGCCTAATTTTTCCTTAAAAACACATTAAAAAGATCCAGTAACACAGATAATGGATTTGGCGCCAAATTTGGCGACTTTTCCCCTATGGCGACTTTTTTGGTGACTTTTGGCGAGAAAATACTTTTTATCGATATACCAAAGTTGGACGCAATAACGTGATTGCTTCCCGAGTTACGTGAATTTTCTAAATTTTTGTTGTTTGAATGATAAATCCATTTTTCAACTTTGATTTGAATTGATTAAGTATTTCTAAAGTTGCCGTGATAACAAATTTTCAAGTGGCCGCCACTTGGAAACAATACAGTGGAACAAGTTGCCAAGCAAACACATCCAAGATATTTGAAGCATAGGTTCGCTGTCCAACTGGGGTTTAAATCAGTGCCATGTTTCAAAAGTTATTCTTATGGCAAATTTTCAAGTGGCAGTCTAAGTGGCTGCGACTTGGAAACAAAATAGCAAAACAACTTGCCCATCGAGATCATCCAGTAAATTTGTACGATAAGTTCATTGTCCCGTTCTAGTTTGAATTAAATCAGTATCTCAAAAATTATCGTCATAAGAAATTTTCAGGTGGCACCACTTGTAAAAAAAAGTGGAGTGAGATGCCCAGCGAACTTATCTGAGATATTTGAATGATAAATCCACTACCCAAATTTGATGCGAATTGATTCTGTATTACTAAAGTTACCATAATCACAAATTTTCAAGTGGCCGCCACTTAGAAATAAAATTGCGGATCAAGTCACCAAGTGAAATTATCCTAGATATTTGAACAATAAGTTTACTCTCCAACTTTTGTTTGAATCAGTATAGTATTTTAAAAGTTATCGTGATGGCATATTTTCAAGTGGCAGTGTGATTTCAAGTGTCTGGAACTTAGAAACAAGATGTCAGGACAAGTAGCCCAATGAAAACATTCAAGATAATTATATGATAATATCACTGTCCAAATTTGGTTCAATTTGGAGTATTTTTTCAGAAGTTATCGTGATTTTAAATTTTCAAGTGGGAGCCTGATTTCAAGTGGCCCCGCTTAACTTAAGATATCTGCCACTTTATTAAAAATGGCGGATATACAGGTAGTTTATCAATAAACTTCATTAATATCTTTATGTGGTCTGTATTTACATCAAAATTCAAACAATTTCGAAATACGCTTTTTACAATTTAAATTTGAAATTTTCAAGTGGTCTGCACTTGAAAACAAAATGGCGGAGCAACTTTGTTAACAAACTCATCTAAGATATTTATAAGATAAGTTAAGACACTGTTCAAGTTTGGTTCCATTTGGAGTATTATTTCGGAAGTTATCATGGTTTTAAATTTTCAAGTGGTGGCCTGATTTCAAGTGGTCCCGCTTAACTTAAGATATGCGCCACTTTATTAAAAATGGCGGATAAAGTTCATTAATAAAGTTATTTGAGACACTTGTGTAATCTATGGACACATTAAAAAAAAAAAAAAAAAAAAAAAATCGGAATACGCTTTTTACAATTTGAATTTGAAATTTTCAAGTGGTTCCACTTGAAGACAAAATGCCGGAGCAACTTGGTTAACAAATTCATCTAAGTTACTTATAAGATAAGTTAAGACACTGTCTAAATTTGGTTCGATTTGGAGTATTATTTCAGAAGTTATTGTGATTTTAAATTTTCAAGTGGTAGCGTGATTTCAAGTGGCCCCGCTTAACTTAAGTTATCTACCACTTTATTAAAAATGACGAATAAATTTCATTAATAAACATCATTGAGACCCTTATGTGGTCTGTATTTACATCAAATTTCAAACAAATTTGGAATAAGCTTTTTACAACTTGAATTTGAAATTTTCAAGGGGTCTCCACTTGAAAACAAAATGGCGGAGCAACTTGATTAATAAACTCATCTAAGATATTTATAAGATAAGTTAAGACACTGTCTAAATTTGGTTCGATTTGGAGTATTATTTCGGAAGTTATAGTGATTTTAAATTTCCAAGTGGTAGCGTGATTTCAAGTGGCCCCGCTTAACTTATCTACCACTTTATTAAAAATGACGGATAAATTTCATTAATAAACATCATTGAGACCCTTATGTGGTCTGTATTTGCAGCAAATTTCAAACAAATTCGGAATAAGCTTTTTACAATTTCAATTTGAAATTTTCAAGTGGTCTCCACTTGAAAACAAAATGGCGGAGCAACTTGATTAATAAACTCATCTAAGATATTTATAAGATAAGTTAAGACACTGTCTAAATTTGGTTCGATTTGGAGTATTATTTCGGAAGTTATAGTGATTTTAAATTTCCAAGTGGTAGCCTGATTTCAAGTGGTCCCGCTTAACTTAAAATATTTGCCACTTTACTAAAAATGGCGGATAAACTTCATTAACAAACTTCATTGAGACCCTTATGTGGCCTGTATTTACATCAAAATTCAAGGAAATCTTGCTTTAAATATGTTTTTTACATTGTCGGTTTGAAATTTTCAAGTGGCTGCCACTTGAAAACAAAAAGTCGGAGCAACTTGGTTAACGAACTTGTCCAAGATATTTATAAGATTATTTCACTGTCCAAATTTGGTTCGATTTCGAGTATTATTTCGGGAGTTATCGTGATGACAAACTTTTCATTATAGATAGATAGATAGATATATAGATAAACTAAGTGATTGCAATAGGTCGATTTCTAAAGAAATCAACCTAATAATAATAAAAGAGAAAATTGAGAATGCCCTGACCCCAGACTGTCAAAGGATTGAGTTATTTTGCAACGAGGGAATACAACGGGAAAAAATTAATTAACTGCAAGAAAATTTCTTGCAACTCATTACGGGGTATCACGAAAAATTGCCTTAATCTTACAGCTTCTGTTATCCTTCATTTATTGAAGTATATGTCCATTAGAATACACACCACAAGAAATTGTTAATCCACGTAGATTTTGATCGGGTCCAATAGATCTACAGATAAAGACAGCCAAATGATTCGTTAAAAAGTGAAACCTTCTACCATGATTTGGTAATTTCCTTGAAAAAAAAAGAGCACAAAGTCATGGTAAAAGATCACCCATCTCCGCATAGTTACAATAACTATAGTACCAAGCTTTGGTAAAACCAAGTGACAAACCATAATAAAAAGTTTCACCATCGGTTGCAGCTACTGTAGTACTATGTTTTGGTTCAACCTAGGAGATAATTTTTCACAGTTTAGTCTTTATGGATTTCAAAAAGTAAAAATTCAACGGTAAAGCCTAAAATATAGCTGTAAACCATATCATAAACCATGTAAATTCTGAAAAGCTTTTTGGAATAATCCATTGAAAGACAAAATGGATTATTTTCGTAACCTCATGTGCTACACTGTTAAAAATTTCAGTTCAAACTTGAACCACTATATGGAGTAAAGTTATAAGCAATACCATAATAGGGTTCAATTTCCCTTTTAAGTTTTCTACTTCTTATGATTGAATTTAAGTTGCCCCAAAACGTGAAGCTACCATACATCCACTCACAAGAGAAATATAAATCAGTAAAATTCCTACTGAAAACAAACGAAGCTTAAATTTAACAGAGTGGTCGAAAACATAGGGTAAAGGGCAAATTTTGTGCAACAACTCACCCATGGGCCAAGATAAGACCCTAGAAAATTTCTGTTATCAAAATCAACGAAACATAATTAGTGGGCAAGAAAGTGTGGCACAGTGCCAGAGTGTTTATCTTGAGACAAGAAGGAGTTCAGTTAGATCCCCGTTTCGGTCGAATTTTGACCTTTTTTATATTTTTATTTATTTATTTTATTTTATTTTATTTTTATTTAAAACATAATACCGATTTTTGGTTCAACATAAAATTACCAAATCATGGTAAAAGGTTAAACCTTCGGATTGTTGCAGATACTTCAGTACCAAGTTTCGGTTCAAACTAACACAAAATTTTTAACAGTGCATCTGGGTATTAAGCACACAAAGTTAAGTTTATTTTAATTTGAAAATTGAAAAAAGTATAATAAGAAACATTCCAAATATAAAAAAATAATTATAATTTCAGGGAGATTCTCAGCAGAGTGAAAACAAACGCTGAATTTTTTGAAAAACTGAAGAATAATTTGCAGTAAGAATATACGTAAAAAATTCACTATAAGAAGAAAGACAAATCATAGTTCATGAATGGCTTACGAAAGAAATATGACTAGTTACTGCACAAAAATTGTTACAAAATCTACCTACTCTTTAACTACATTTCTTACGACCATGGAAGCCTCTGCGCAAGTGCGGATTCAACGAGTCCACTAGTAAAATAGGGGTGACAAGCTTTTCGTTGAGAGAAAATAAGCGATAAGGGAATACCGAATGACTGGATGCTTACTAAATTCAAACATGTTGGTCAACTTGGAAACCCTCCAAGATTTTCGACTCGTCCTCACTGCTAGGCGTAGGAAACGTGGTTGCACTATAAAATCGTATTTTTTATTTGTTGAAACTGATTTTTACCTTTAACAACGGTGCATTTTTCTTTTTTTTCTTTTTTGTTCTTGAAATATGTTTGGGAAACGAAGATCACTCTAATTTCTTTTATGAAATAACTATGGAGAAGTTTAAATATGCTTCTGACCTTTTTCTTACTTTGATTCACAAAATGCTTTTATATAAACGAAGAAAAATTTTACAAGTATTTATGAATGCAAGATTGTTTATAGATATGAGCCATTGTAGTGGTAGATTCAAACAGTTAAACCAACAGACATGTATATGTTTGCGTGTGAAGTAGTGTATATATACGTTAAAACATCCCATAGGGTAAATTAAAAAAAATATATATATAGTGAAAAAAAAAAGTAAAATTTAAAAAAGCAATTAAACTTTAAAAAGTTTAAGATCTCAAATTGAATTCCCTGTATGAATGCAAGCATATTTATATGTATGTATTATTGCAGTGATAAATATTGGTCAAAACAGTTAAACACAGTTCTCGACAGACATATTTGGTGCATTTTTATGCTAAAGAAGTAGAGATACAGTCTTTCCGTAAAAGGAAAAAAAAAATGAAGCATAGCAGCGACATATTTCGGCCAGCATGCAGTTTGGTGCATTCACATGTTATAGAAGTTAAGGTACATCCTTTCTGTGAAAAGAAAAAAATGAAGCAGAGCAGCACTATCTTTCAGCTAAAATGCACCCAAATTTAATAAACTTAGTATTGTGAAATTGCATTTGTTCATATTAAAATTTGTCTCATTATACAATATAGAAACTGAGATACAGCATTCTAGGAAATGGGGTGGGGGAGAAATTGCAGCAAACCAGCGCCACCTGTTGGTAAATATGCATCAAAATTTGATAAAAATTTATTTATGTAAAAGTGATATATATATATATATATATATATATATATATATATATGTAAGAAATTCTCTGCATTAGTTTTTGGTTTATCACTACTACAAAGTTTCTGTTACACCCAGAAAGACAAATAGACACCATTTAAAAATTTCATAAAATGTATTCAGGAATTCTTAAAATTTACAACAACGTTAAAAATATGGAATCTAATAATTTCTTATATTTAAAATAGAAGAAAGTAAAAATAAATAAGTAAAATAAAATAAAAATTGAATTGTTAGTACACTAAATTTTTTTAAAAAATATAACGTATAAAGAAAGAATTGTAGAAAGTATAAAAATATTTATCAATAGTGTTTACGAAATAGAAATTTTAATACTACATTTTGAAAGAAGACAGTTATATGAAAGTACATTGAACGGACTATTAAATAATGCTTAAAAATATCTCATTTAAAAAAAAAAAAAAAAAAAAAAAAAAAAAAAATCCTTGAAAATTTTTTTATTTAAAAATTGTAATTCTGCATTTTTTTAAATAAAAATAATTTCGAAAAGAAAATCAGTTTTCATAATAAATAAATAAATAAATAAATAAAAATAAAATAAATGAATACAATCAAAGAAAGGCGCACAAAAACACTAATTTTTTAAAAAGAATGTCTTAAAACCTACATGTACGTATACATTGTTTTTTCAAACTCAAACTCGAAAGAAAGATCAAAGATTAGAAAATTGTAAGAACGGAAAATATAAATAAAATTGTTATCAGCATCATGCCTTTGGATATTAACAAGTGTTGCTCCCCAAAGACATGTATTATCTACGTGATGGTTTCCTAGTTTTTTAAACAAGTAACATTAAAAACTATGAAATATCTCGAGAGGTTTGATTAAAAAAAAAAAAATAAATAAATAAATAAATAAATAAAATTAATAATAATCTGGTGTGTCACTCCCACGACTTTCTCTTACCCTCAAATTTAATATTATAAGTACAGATAGGAGATTAAGGGTTAAGATAACGAGCACTGTTATGTAAACCTATGTTAGAACAATTCAACTTAGGCTTCGGAACAGCTTTATTTGGCAAATAATTCTACGTAGGGGTGTTATAGCTTCCGCTCCCCCTCATCCCCCCGTTTCATTATTGTACCTACATTTATAAAGAATTCAAATCTGTTATTAAGTTCAAAAGTTCATTTAAAATTATTTAGACGACATTTACACGCAACATTCCTTGTAACTTACCAATCTTGAACAAACTTTTCTAGAAACAAACGTATTCACTTCAAAATACGTCATTTGGATCGCCTAAAATTATTTGTTTTTAATTTACTCAAACAGACACAGTCAAAGATCAAACTGTAAAACTTGACTTTGGTATTCAGGAAGCCTCAAAACGTGTAAATATACAAGAAACCAATCGATGAATATTTAAAAAAATACGTTATTTACCCTATGTCTTTGAGAAATTAATTTCAGTTCCTGAGCAGCTTTCTTGGACATGGTAAAATATTATATGATATAGTATATTATAGTAAAGCACTGCCACTAAGAAATAAAAAAAAGAATGTTATAGCTTAAATATTGACAGCCCCGTATATCTTCGGAAAGTTATGTACATATCGCATGATGCACATAAATGTAATCCTATATTAATAACATACGGCCCTCCTGAAATAATCTTTCATTAATTTTCAAGTTTTGGCGCATTATAATCTAGTTCTTTTGTTTAGCTCTGTAAACAAACAGTGAATTATTTCTATACCATATTCTACATGAAACATACTTTTACGCATATAAAAAATATATATTAGTTTCATTTGGTTTAGTGCAGTCTATAGATGTTAAACTCTACTTACCTGCAATTTCCTCCATAGACGCAATGTATTTGAATTCTCTTGGGTGTCCCTGTACACGAATCCTTTTCTTGATCTCAACGGAAAGCTTAGTGTATTCTTATATGATACACATTTAGAATACCAAGTTTGAATTTTCTGCTACCATTTGTTTTTGAGGTATGTGATAACAGACAGACACACACACACAGGCACACAGTTACACAGACAGACATACATACAGACCAACCGCTAAAAATATGATTTTTAGATTCAGGGGACTTTAAAACGCGTAAATAAAACAAACATTCAATCTCGAAAATTTTACTCAAAAACAGTACTTTCTCTACTTTATAGGTAAGAGAACGTAAATAATCTGGTGTGTCATTCACACGACTTTACCTTACCTTGAAATTTAATACTGTAAATACAGATTGGAGATTAAGGGTTAAGATAACGAGTACTGTTATGCAAACTTATGTTAAAACAATTCAAATTAGGCTTCGGAGCAGCTTTATTTGACAAGTAATTCTGTGTGAGGGGGCTGCCGCCCCCTCAATCCCCCGTTTCACAACTGTACCTATATTTATATAAAATTCGAATCTGTTATTAAATTGAAAAGTTTATTTAAAATTATTGAGACAACTTTCACAACAACATTCCTTGAAACTTATCAATTTTGATCAAACCTTTCTAGTAACAAGCACATTAACTTTAAAATACAACATTCGGATCGCCTGAAATTATTTGTTTTTAATTTATTCTAACAGACACAGACAAAGGTCAAACGTTAAAAACTTGACTTCGATATTCAGGAAGCCTCAAAACGCCTAAATATACAAAAAACCAAGCGATGAATATTTAGCTTAAAAAATTTATTATTTACCATATGGCTGTGAGGAATTAATTTCAATTCCTGAGCAACTTTTCTGGACATGGTATTGCAGTAAAGCACTTCCACTAACAATAAAAAGAATGTTATCTTAAATATTGGCAACCCTGTATGTCTTCTAAAAGTTATGTACACATCATGTGGAGGACATAAATATAATTCTATATTTATAACACACGGCACATTCTGAAGTACTCTTCCATCAATTTTCAAGTAATGTCGTATTATAATCTAGTTCTTTTTTGTAGCCCTGTAAACGAACAGTGAACGATTTCTATACCATATTCTTCACGAAACATGTTTTTACGTATATAATATATATATATATATATATATAGTAATATGTAAATGCAGAAATATATAAACAAATGAATAAAGTTAAATGTAGAAAAATATATACACAAATGAATGAAATTATACCCCAAAACACACTGAGATCTTCATCAGGGAGGCCCCTCAGTGTAGGGGTGAATGAGAAGTTTCTGAAAGGACAGTAGCTATAAGCTAATAACTATCCTTAGCCCCCAACTTCTCACCAAACAGAAAACCACCAATAACTGGAGAGAAATCAAACATACATATAATGTATAAAACTACTAAAAATATTTTATAAAATTATCAAATTGTAAAAGTTACAAAATTACATCAATTCATTTAAAAATATATATAATACAAAAGAGAATTACCGAAGGTAAACAAGAAAGTATAAAAAGAAATAAAAATTACAACCTTTCAACTGGAACACAAACTATCTTCGGCCAACGGGGCTACTCGTTGGTACTTCAATATCGCCCTTAAATGAGGAAGTAGAACCAACCGAGACAGGAAAACTCTGAAAAGTCACAGTTAAAAATTGTGACGGGAAACAGTTAATTTGCAAGGTACTTTTTAAGTCTTCAAGAGCATATTTTAAATCTTCATTATTGCAAATAGAATGAATTCTTTTAAGCTGTGCGAACATAATATTTTTTAAAACTTTTCTACTCATATTTGAAAACCAATTAGTAAGACTATTAACTTTAAAATTAAAATCCTTTCTTTTATCATATAATCCAATTAGCCATTTATTTTCATTTCTCCTTATATTTAAATCTAGGAAAGAAATTTTATCGGTATCTGTACGGTTCAAAACCAATTCCTTAGGATATATTTTTTTAGAGATATTTTCGAAACAATTACAGTTAAAAACAATTAAATCATCTATATATCTAAAGAAAGTAATATTTATAAAAAATTTTTCGAAAAAATATAAAAATAAATTTGCGAAAGCACTCGAAAAACTCGTTCCCATTGGGATCTCCCTCCGCTGTAAAAAGTAATCTTTCCCGTTAAACAAAACGTTTTCAAAAATACAAAACCTGATAAGATTAGTCCAATAATTTTTATCACAATTTAAGTAGCTGCCAAATTCATCATAAATGCTTTCAAAAACTTCAATTACCAAGTTATGTGGAATACTGCCAAACAAATTTTCAAAGTCATAGGTATTTACGGAAGTAATGCTTTCTGAATTATTCTTGAAATATTCCAAGACTTTCTGGTTATTATTTATAATGTTACAATCATTAGCAGAATTAATTACTTTTAAAACTGAATTTAAATATTTAAACAAGATTTTACCGGCTTTATCATTATAGCTATTAGTACCACAGGTGACAAAACGAAATTTAACTGGATTTTTATGAAATTTTACAGTAACGAAAAGATATGGAAAATTAAAACAATTTCTGCTTAAACTTAGTTTTTTATCAAAGGCCAATATACGTTTTTTGATAATAGAGGGGTTGTCAGTTAATTTATTGAAAGAACTATTACTTGAATATTCCTTTAAAAGAAGATTTTTATAAAAAACTTTACAAATAATAGCAAAATTACTATTAGCTTTATCAACAGTAGCAATAATAAATTTATCTTTTAAATTTTCAATACTTTTTTTTAAGTTCAGCACTATAATTAAATTCATCAAGGTTTAATCTACTATAGTAATTTCTAAGGAAAAGCAATTGTTTCTTAAAATGGTACAAAAATTTAAATTTCCATTGTTTAAAATCTTCAAAAGGCCAGCTATATTTATAAGAAATTTTTAAAATAAAAATGTCTAAATCTTTTTCTATAAAATCAATGATTTTTTTATGGCTATAATTAAAATTCAACCTGAAGCTTGATCCCAAATTCATAATACTTTTTAGATGATCATCTTCAATTATATTCAAATTTCCTGAGACAATATGACCATAATAAGGATCAATAAAATCTTTTAAACTATCCGTATTGCAATAACATTCATCTTCTTTAATTAAACTAATACATTTACTATATTGATTATAATTGCAAATCAAATTTTTTAAAGTTTTATCATAACTATTAGCAATCCTAATATTGAAACTGTTTTTTAAAGGAAATAAACTTTCACAAGCTTTCAAAACTTTTTTAAATTTAATGGAGTCAAAAATTTTATCTCTGAACGACAAAACCAAATTTTCCTGAGGGTGTTCTTTCGAATTCCCCTCTTTATCCAAATCATAGTTACCAATTTTATGTTTAAATAAATCCAAAATAATATCTTTAATTAAAATATTTTTAAAACAATAGCTTTTTAATTTATTTCTAATGAACCAATCTTTATTTTTCAAACTGAAGACCTTGGTTTTTATTATATTTATATCACAGAATTTAATATTTTCCTTATTAATTGAATCCAAAGCTTTTAAGATATCGTTGTCTATGTTAATTTTACCTTTTCCTCTACAACCTCTTCTTTTATATTTAAAAGTTCTATTTTTTAAACATAATTTGCTGAAAATACAACACTCCTTTTTATTAGCCACTTTTTAAACATAATTTGCTGAAAATACAACAGTCCTTTTTATTAGCCACTTTTTAAACATAATTTGCTGAAAATACAACAGTCCTTTTTATTAGCCACTTTTTAAACATAATTTACTGAAAATACAACAGTCCTTTTTATTAGCCACTTTTTAAACATAATTTACTGAAAATACAACAGTCCTTTTTATTAGCCACTTAAACATAATTTGCTGAAAATACAACAGTCCTTTTTATTAGCCACTTAAACATAATTTGCTGAAAATACAACAGTCCTTTTTATTAGCCACTTAAACATAATTTGCTGAAAATACAACAGTCCTTTTAAACATAATTTGCTGAAAATACAACAGTCCTTTTAAACATAATTTGCTGAAAATACAACAGTCCTTAAAAAGTCCTTATAAACAGTCCTCAACTGTCCTTACAAAAACTTATATTTTTACATATTTTCCTGTGAATTGTTTTATATATATATATATATATATATTTGTTTCATTTAGTTTAGTGCAGTCTATAGATGTTAGCCTCTACTTACCTGCAATTTTCCCCATAGACGTAATATATTTAAATTCTCTTGGTTGTCCTTGTACACGAGCCCTTTTCTTGATCTCAACGAAAAGTTTAGTGTAGCATTCCATATCATACACATTTAGAATACCAAGTTTGGACTTTCTGTTATAATTTATTTTTGAGATATGCTGATAACAGATAGACAGACAGACACACACACACACACACACACACACACACACAAACCAACCGCTTAAAACATGATTTTTGGATTCAGGGGACCTCAAAACTTGTGAATAAAACAAAAATTGAATTTTGAAAATTTGACCCCAAAACGATACTTTCTCTACCTTATGGGTAAGAGGAAGTAAAAAGGTAAAATGTTAGATATAAAATCCATGAAGTTGAAGGAATTTGTAAAAACTCATTTATTTCAATTGTGTATGGATTCTATGAATTAAAAAATAAAATAAAATAAAATAAATTAAAATAAAATAAAAGTAAATAAATAAAATAAATAAATAAATAAATAAATAAAATAAAAAAATAGAAGAAATCTGTTTCTGTCAGATTTTAATTTAGTGCTCAATACCTTTAATTATTTAGCACAATTCATACTTTATTTTCTATTTTATTCATCTAAATTAGACAAAATTTGCTTGTATACCATCCTGAGATTTTAAAATAATAAAAAGGTTGCCCAATCTGTACTAGGTGGCGCTGTCTACCGCTTCAACTTAGTGGTAGCTGAGTTGGCAGCACGTTGAACTAGTAATGGATAGTACAAGTCGGCCAAAGATCACCGCATGCATTAATGGTGACTGATGAAAGTAAAATTCGTCGTGGCTACAAAAAAGTGGCAACTTACAATAATTAATAATGTTCCATTTTTATCATGGAAATTCGCTAATATACTCCGTAATAATTGCATATTAAAACAAGTTAAATCAAATCTCGTCGAAAAGATCCCCTTTAATTAAACCAGTCGCAGAAATATGATATATTTAGGATTCATTTATTTATTTTTATTTATTTATTTTTTATTCTTTGAATCATGTACAAAAAGTATGGAGTGACTCCATTTCAGTTTCTAAAGATTTAGAAGTTACCGGAAATTTAATTTAATTTGAATCAGTAAATAAAGAAAAACTAAATGTATAATCTTTAACCACATTTCTTGCGACCATGGAAGCTTCTGCGCAAGTGCGGACTCAACGAGTCCATGGTTAAAATAGGGCAGATAACCTTTTCGTTGAGAGAAAATAAGCGATAAGGTAACACCGAATGACTGATTGTTTAGTAAATTCCAACCTACCGGTCAGCTTGGCGCCTCTCCAAGATTTTGGACTCGTCCACACTGCTAGGCGTAGGAAACGTGAGCACGTTTAAAGAAGAAAATGCAATTAAATTATCTTTTATATAAAAACACAAACTTTATTTTTCAAATAATTTTCAAATATAGATTCTAAAATATAAATTATGGACGTATTTTCGTGCAAGCTATTAAAAAAAAAAAAAAAAAAATGAAATACAATTTCAATAAATACATCAACAGTACATGTAAAAAAAAAAAAAAAAAGAAAAAGAAATACAATTTCAATAAATACACCAACAGTACATGTAAAAAAAAAAAAAAAAAAAAAAAAAAAAAGTCAAATAGAAAACGTCACAATGTTGGAAAAAATAGTTTCATTTTCGAACACCAGTATCTCTGTTCTGAAGTAACGTTTGCCGATATAAATTAGTAGAGTGTATATCTTGATACCTTTTAACTAGCTGTAAAGTTTTGTTGCGATCCGTGTGTCACAGTTCGTGAGTGTCCTTTGTTGGTATTTTGCAATTTAAATATTATGACTTTAAAACATCTACAATACTTTAAGTTTTATTGCTCTAAAGTATCTAACTATTTTTAATAATTATTAAAAGTACTGTATTTTCCGCCGACACTTTCATGAAGCCATTTTAAGAAAGCAGATAAGACACTTTTTTATTTCACAATTTAATCCAGTTTTGTGCTGTTGTATACCGGTAGCTTTTCAAAATAAAACTACCTATCTTTAGAAATTTATAATAAAATTCTCAATCTAGTCGAAATCTTTTAATTATTTTTCATCAATGTACCCAATTGGGTATAACTGGAATGAAGAAGGTAAAGTATATTCTGGCAAATTATATAATATAGTCTAGAAAATCATAGAACATATCTTGGCAAATTATTTTTACTAGAAAAACTACAAAAGCTGTTTTAATAAATTTTTGTTTTCCATTTTGCTGTTTAAATCAAATCTTTAATTTCTTGATTTTAGCAATAAATATTGTTGCATACTTGGGGCTCGTGAGTTGTCTCTGAATGAAAGTCGAAACGGGCAAAAGCTCAAAAGGTTATTTACAGAAAATTCGAGAAGATTACAGTTCTATAAACCAAGCATCAACTTCAATTTCACCAGTAAACACAGCTCAAATAACAGCTGACAACAACAAATTCACAGTACAAACTGTATCAGAGCATTAACATACACAGAAATGCGCTGCAAACAGGAGACTAGCCAGGAGCTCTTTATCGTAAGGCAGTTGGCGAGAAACTGACTACTTGTCCGCATTGGGCTTCTTTTTACACACTTCTAAAAAGCCCAGAATGTTCTGGTAACTCGTAGAATATTCAAGTTAGAGTGTCCATATTTGGTATATAGATAGTAAGGATTTTCATCCCAAGGTCTCCAAAAAGTCGCCAAAGAAAGAAAAACTCGCCAGATTTGGCGCTAAAGCCTGGTGAAGCTTTTAAACGTGTTTTAAACGGGGAATGAGCTATTTCAATGCGAAAACAAACTAGAAATGCAAAAAATTAACATTTTATAGTCTGATTAAGCTTTTTTGAATTAATTTAAATAAAAATAACTGCAATTATTTACAAATTCATAATACTGCCCTTCTCCCAAGGACTGCACGTGCCGGGCAGTACAACCCTTGGTCAGGAGGCGAAAACTAAACAAACTATACAGTCTAGAATACAAAAACTAAGTTGTATAACAATAAAATAACAAAACAGATTGCGAAATTAAGTAATTCAATTATTTACAAGATTTGCAAATAAGTACAAACATATATATACAAATATTTACATTATCGACTATATTTACGTTATCGACTTTACATTCTACTTTTTCAACTCTATCTCCTATAGTTGAAACTTTTTATTCAATCATTGTTTTCACAGATACAAAGTCGCCCTTCACTGATGAAAGTTCTTTTTTCACTTCGTCTTGATTAGATTTCACTTTTTCCGAGATGAATTTAATTTCTTCAGTCAACTTGGTTTCCATCTTTTCCTGTACTGATTTCATTCGTTTCATTTCTTCAGTTAATCCGGTTTTCATCTTTTCCTGAACAGCTTTCATCTCATTCTGACCTGTTTCCATACTTTCATTTAACTCATCTGGGCAGCTAACTCTTCGAGAAGTTTCTTCATTTCTTGCTCCATACCTCTAGGTATCACCATTCACCAGACAAGCTCACTCCTGACACCAGATATGTCCTGACACCAGATATTTGGAGTTCGTGAGTTGTCTCTGAATGAAAGGCGAATCTTGCAGAAGCTCAAAAGTTTATTTACAGAAAATTCGAGAAGATTACAGCTCTATAAACCCAGTATCAATTTCAATTTCACCAGCAAACACAGCTCATATAATAGCTGACAACAACAAATTTACAGTACAAATTGTATCAGAGCATTAACATATTTAGCAATGCGCTGCAAATAAGAGACTAGCCAGGAGCTCTTTATCTCGTAAGACAATTGGCGAGAAACCGACTACTTAGCCGCATTGGGTTTACTTTAATACCCTTCTGTAAAAGCCAGAGTGTTCTGGTAACTCGTAGAATATTCAAGTTAGAGCTTCCATATTTGGTATATCGATAATAAGGATTTTCTGGCCAAGGTAACCAAAAAAATCGTCAAGGAACGAAAAAATCTCCAAGGAACGAAAAAATCGCCAAATTTGGCGCCAAGGCCTTGGTGAAGGTTTCTATTAGGTTTTTAACGGGAAATGAGCTATTTTAATACGAAAACAAACTAGAAATGTAAAACTAACGTTTTATAACCTGACTAAGTCTCTTTGAATTAATTTACATAAAAATAACTACAATTATGTACAAATTCGTAACAATATATATTTTTTGGTATATTGAGTAAAATTATATCTTTCGTATGTTTTTATTCATTAGCAGTAGATAAAATATTTTGGCATTTTAGGACTTTTACAGAACGAAGAGCTTAAAGATAAACTAGAAATATAGAAAAATATCTATATAAATAAAGTAAAGAGTTTGTCGGCGGAATACATCCAAGCGGATCACTCCTATTTTTGATTGATCTATATTTAACTACTTTGGTGATGAAAGTCGGCCATTTTCTTGGTAGTAAAAACTGAGGAATTTTTTTTATAAAATACTGTATAGATGTTATATATTTTTTAAAGAGCTATGAAAACTGTTCATTTTTTGTGAGGACACTATATACATCAAGTAATTATATTTAAAGATATTACGTTGCAAAGTATCACAACGCGATATCCTTCAATTGCTTTTGATGAAGGTCGGCCCTTTTTTTTTTTTTTTTTAGAAAAAGCTGATGATTTTTTTAAAAAAGTACTGCATAGATGTTTTACTTTTTTAAAAGAGCTCTAAAAACTGTTCATTTTTTGTGGGGACACTGTATACATCAAGCTATTAGATTTTTAAGATATTACGTTGCAAACGATATTACGTTCACAACACAATATTACGTTCACAACACGATATCATTCGATTGCTTTTATTTAAAATAAGAGTCTGTTATTAAACAAAAAACAATCTAATGTTAAATAATAATGAATAATCTTTTAAAAATAATAAATTTTGAATTTCTAAGAGCTGCAATTTTTAAATTACAGCGTACTTACTTCCCATACACAATCCATTAAATTTGTAAACAATTGTTGATTCCTTCTTGAGAATCATTCACATAAGACCATAGAGCATTGTTGAAAAACGAGTGTAAAAGAAATATTTAATTTAATTTGTAATATGTTATTTTGACTTTTAGACCTAATTTTTAATTATGTTACAAAGCCCGAAATGTGATATAAAAAATAAATAGTGATTCAATTCTTTTTCAAATTCATTTAAATTTAGTGACCAGCGAAGCGGGCGTAGCCTGCTTGTAGAAAATATAATGGTAATGCGGGAATAGAATTACAGAACACACATAAATTACTAAAAAAAAATATCCAAAATTCAGGGCTATTGTTGTTTTCTAATTGTATTTTCGATTTCTGTGGATAAGTAACAATGTTCATGCTTTTTCTGATACTTTTAACGTACATTTTTTTACATAATGAGGCTTTTTAAATATGACACGTGTACGCATTCTTTAAGCGTATTAAATGAAAGTTCAACAGTACACAATAAATGATATATTTCGCTTTTCATTTAAACTTCACCGTTTCAAAAGGTGTTAACATAATTTTGAATATGTAATGTATTCATTTGTATTTTCTAATTTTATAAAATAACATCCAAACATTTTTTAAAATTACATTTATATAACAATTTCAACTTGAAATCATAACTTTGTTTCATATTTAATAATTTTGACTTTTATAAAAGAGATTACCTTGTGATAATAATATCAAAAAATTATAAAATAAATTTGAATAAAATAATAAATAAAATGAATTTGGTAATATGCAGATGAAAATGGTTTTTGAAATTTAAATTTTTACTACGTAAATTTTTTTTTAAACTATCATTCAAATACAGAATTTTCACATTTCACAAAATTTACAAATTCTGTTACTTCTATAATTTACCATCTGGCTGCATTTCCCTTTCAAATAAGTATTTTAAAATAAAAGTTGCACAAACTTCATCATTTTTGTTATAAAAATAAATTGAATAATATGGAATTCAGTGAAATATGTTTCAAGAACTTTGTAGATTTGAATTAAACACTACAAAATGACGAACATAAGAATTTCAATTAATTTTCATGTTTAGTTATTCTAACAATTTACAAAAATATACACATGACATTTGAATCAATGAATATAAACTTAAATATTATCAAATTTATAGGTATATACTAACAAAAGTTTTCTTCATTTTAAATTTAAACAATACGAAGTTTTATAAAAGTATGTTTCAAAACTCAGAATTGTTACATTATCAACAAATACACAACTCTATTCTTTTCTGTAGTTTAACAATTGGATTCTTTTTCCTTTCCAATAAATATTTTGAAAGAAGAATCAAGCAAAGTTGAACAAAGATTTTATACTTCAATTCAATTTTAAGTAGTATAACATTTTAAAGAAAAGTTTTGTAAAATATCGTAAGCTATTGATTTCAAAAAGTTACTCAAAAGTTTTTCGTAAGATATTTTATTTTCAAGATTTTTTTTTCTTTTTACAATAGTTTTTATTTTCGGATGATATAATCACTGCTATTTCGATTTAGGTAATTAGAATATATTTTTTAAAAGTTTATTTTCGATGTTTGTAAAGCAGAATAATATAACCAAAGAAATATTTTAAATGTAAAGTTAATGATTTGGAAAAAATTATAATTCTATCATGATATTAAATGACAAATTTTAAGAAGGGAGTAATTCAGAAAGTTTATTTAACCACATATAACAGTGATTTTTTTGCCCCATTAATATTTTCGGCTTTTGATTTACAACAGCTAATAAAAAGCGGCATTGTAGTGCAAGATGTTCTTCGCTAAAAATTTACCGTCTACTATATTGCTTGAAGATAATTCGATCTGCTATATTACAAAAACAAGCAGGCTTTGCCCGCTTCGTTGGTCACTATATTTAAATGAATTCTCAAAATTTCATAGCACTATTAATAAAACCTCAAAAAAAAAAAAAAATAAATAAATAAAAAAATAAAAAATAAATAAATAAAAAATATATATATATATATATATATAAATAATAGATATCGTAATAAAATTTAATCTTAAAATTTAGCAATTAATAGAACTAAAACAATAACAGCACACTAAAATATAGAACTGAATTTAACATAGAGGAAAGAATTACACAAAAAGTTGCGATATAGATTAAGAACCAATGAGTTACGATAGTAACATGAAAAACTTACACCGACCTGAATGATAATAAAAAAGACCATTATACTTATGAGAGAGAAAAACACATAAAAAATCACAGAATTAATTGGATGTAAATGCTTAAAGTTAGAAGCATACATTTCAAGGGGCGCATACTTCATAAAGCTGTGAAAACTGCAACGATTTCGTAAAACGATATTGCTATTCATAGCAATTAATATCATTTCACGCCCCGATCGATGCAGTAAGAACAATAAAGAATGAGAAATATGTGAAATATTAAATAAAAACAAAGATTAAATAAAGATTAATTAAAAACTTAATTAAAACCAAAGTGATATCATGAAAAAAGCTGAGTAACCACATGTATAACATTTAACACCAACTGGAGAAAAGAATGATGCCAAAACCTAAGTTGAAGTAAAATAAAAGTTCGACAGTTATCGATTAATCGAATATACTTCAGAGCATTTTCATTAAAGATAAAATACACAGAGTGAATATTAAATGATAATGTTAAAATAGATGTTAAAGTTAATTAAAATTAAAACTAGTAGAGTTAAATTAAATCGTACCAAAAATATTAATAATTAAAGCGTTTAAGTGAAGGACTGAAGAAGGAAGGCATAAGACATCAGAGTGCCAGCGCCATCTTTCGGTTAGCTATAAAAACATTAAGTCAGTTAAATAATTTCAGGAGAATAAGCCAATGCAATAAGGAGTGTAATTAAGATGTATTTACTGAAAGATTAAGATAATTTAGAAGTATTGACTGCAAGATTAAGATAATTTTTAGCACCAATCAAGTAATAAGAAGAATTTTTAGCACCAATTAAGTATTAAGAAGAATTGAACTTATGATTAACCCAACATTAAGTAATCTTGAAGTCAAAGTATTAAATGTTAAGTTTTAAGAAGACTCAATTACAAGCAATAATGCCAAAGAGCACAATTAAAGGATAAGCATTATAAGACAGTCATCAATAATTAAAATTATAATTTAAAAGATTTTTTTTTCCTTTCCTTTTTCTTTACTTAATAATATAAGATCTTATTTATTTTTCTTATGCAAATAGATCGATTGTTCCAACTTAACAAGGGAAGCCTCAGTAGCTAGATGCACATAATTAAATTTAAGGATAAAATATATCATAATTCATAGTAATCAACCAGAAAAATAAGAATGTAACTTACAGTAATCCTCCCCACCTTTTTTTTTTTAAATTTTATTCAGCATCATACCCTCCCAACCAACCAGCCAAACCACACCACCCTTCCTCCTTAATCAAACATCTGCCCACCCATCCACCATTTTTTTTAAAATTAAACCTTAGTTTTTTTTGTGTGTGTTAGACAGAGACCCTTGATGATAAACAATTGAATAAATAAATTTTTTGGGATAACCCATTTTTGTAGCAACATTAATTATGTGAGAGATATTTTTGTTTTTAAACCTAACTGAACAAAGATTGTGTATACGAAAGAGGTGATTGAGAATGATATTTCTGTAAACAGAGATATGAAGACAAGAAGTAAATTGTGTAAATAAATTTACTTTGAAACTGAAATCTTGTCTTTTGTCATACAGATCAGTATAAATTTTACTACCATCAAGTTTAAGTTTTAAATCTAAGAAATTTATACAGTTATTGTTGAGAAGATTATGAGTTAAGGTAAGGTGAGAAGGATGTTCAAATTTAAATAGATTAGGGGAAAAATTATTGACATAAAAAATTATAATGTCATCAATGTATCGGTAAAAATAAACATTTTCAATACATAATCCCTGTTCATAATGGTAAAGGTATAAGTCAGCTAACATACTCGAGCTACATCCTCCTTGTGGAATACCGACCTTTTGAATATAGATCTTATTACAGTGTAGAATGTAATTTTTATGAATAATAAAATTGAAAAGTGTCTTAAATGATGTTGCCGAAAAGCATTTTGGTAAAGAGATTTGACTTTAAAATTTTTCAAAAAGGTTAAAGATGATATGATTAAGATCTGTTAAATTAATATTATTAAACAGGTCAGCAAAATCATAAGTCATGATATCAGTCACATTATTCATATATAATAATTTGGCTTTAAGTTGATAACTATTTTTAAGGCAAAAGAAATTTTTTGATTTACTGATTAAGTCATAGATTTGTTTGAGAATATCAAGAAGAATTTTGTTAGCCTTATTGTTGTAAGTATTACACCCTACAGTGACGGTTCTAAATTTAATGGGATTTTTGTGAAAGTTAGGGATAAGTACAATATAAGGATAATTGAAATTATTAAATGGAAGCTTTAGCAATTTGTAAAAGCAGTGAATTTTGCGTTTATTGATTTTAAGATCATTATTGGTAGGATGAAAGTTAGTACTATTAGATATAGATGAACTGAGTAAAGAAAGATAATAATTTTTACAGATTATAGCATAATTATTAGGCGATTTATCTACATAAGTAATAACAAAGTTTTGTTGCAATTCTTTGATAGATTTAAAGAGATTTGATTTATTGTAATGTGTGAGATTTGATCTATGTTGAATTAATTCAGCTTTAAGTTTTGAAATCACTAAAAATTTCCATTGATTGAAATATTCAATAGGTTTATTATAAGAGATGGAGAGTTTATAAATAAACAAATCAATATCATATGAAAACTGTTGTATGATCTGTGAAATATTAGTTTTTGAAGGGAGTCGATATTTAGTACCATATTCCATAAATTTCTTTAAATTAGAGTCATTAATAATATTAAGATCACCAGTGATAATATGTGCATGATCTCTGTCAACATATTTTACATAAGAGGGATGAGCACAACTACAAGTCACATGAGAAGATAAATTAGATTTAGAGACTGAATTATAGTTAAAAAGCAGGCGTAGGGCCCTGAAGGAGGCCCTTCATGTGTTTTGGGATTAATTTTCATCTATCCTTGGTTATTTTGATTATTTATTATGGTTTTATATTTCCTTTAGCTGCATTTGCGCATTCGTTTATAAATACTCTGTTCTAGTTATATATTAAAAATTCAAGTGTTATTCCATCTTATATTTAAAATTTATCTTATATCTATATCACTGAAATTAGTTGAAACCTAAGTTAAAGTTTCTGTTACGTTCGATAGTGATTTTATCACTCGCAACAAGAAGAGTCCGGATTTCCATAGAATTCGGCAGTGACTTACTCGCTTTTTGCTCTTCCCCTCGCTCGCAGGTAAGTTAGAAATTTCTTAAAATCCCACCACAGGGCATATAGCGTATACTTAATCAACACTTACAAACCAAAATTCGCCATTGAAATGTAATTTGAAGCAGATTAAAACTTGAAATCGTGTTTTTTGCCCAGCTCACCTCAAGGAAGGGGAAGGGAGGGGGGGTGACTTCGCAAAATCCTGTGCGTGTTGTGTACACATAACCGATCGTGACATAAAAAAATCGCATTCCAGATATAATTTGAAGCAGAGTTTTTAATGTTTGACCTTTGTCTGTGTCTGTTAGAATAAATTAAAAACAAATAATTTCAGCCGATCCAAATGTTCTATTTTGAAGTTATTGTTTTTGTTACTAGAAAAATTTGATCAAGATTGATAAGTTTCAAGGAATGTTGGTGTAAATGTTGTTTCAATAATTTAAAATGAACTTTTGAATTTAATACAGATTCGAATTCTGTATAAATGTAGGTACAGTAGTGAAACGGGGGGTTGAGGGGGTGGTCTCCCCCCCTTACACAGAATTACTTGTCAAATAAAGCTGCTCCTAAGCTTAATTTAAATAGTTTTAACATAGATTTGCATAACAGAACTTGTTATCTTACCCTTTAATCTCCAATCTGTATTTATTGTATTAAATTTCAGGGTAAGAGAAAGTCGTGTGAGTGACACACCAGATTATTTCTTTTGAATTTACATTTTTGCTAGCTAATTAAGAAGCATTATCTTGTGGCGCAAGATTTTACTGTTTCTATGTTCATTAATAATTCTAAATCAAAATTAATGACTTAAATTTTTTTACAATGTTATTTATATCTGTACTGAGAAGTATAAAGGATTTAAGTCCCTATTCTTGATTTTTCAGGAGACGAAAAATAAAGTTAAACTAAATAAAAACTAATGAGCAGAATCGATTAGGAAAAAGGGATTATGTTGGTTTATACGCTTTATACCATTCAGTGATTGTCAATCTTCATTTAATAAAGGGAAAAATTGAATTAAATATTTTATACCAAAGATTAATGCTAAATTTCTGACTTGAATCCTTTTTTACCAATGGATTTTCTCAAAGACTAAATGACATGGATTTAAATCCTTTATACCAATCGATAGAGAATTTTTTTCTGAGTCTGACTATATACTTAACTCAAAATCGACATTTTCGGACTTAAATCCTTTATACTTATCAGTACAGATATAATACAATGGAATGACAACGCTGCAGTGCAAAACACAGTTACAATTACAAAAATGGCGACTAGGAAGTTTATGAGGCTTGGAATATTCATTTTTAATGGCAGTATTTGTCTTAAACCAATACCAGCTGTACATTTCTATTTGGTTAGTTATAATTTTTTGTTATTATATTGTTAGATAATTATTTCTCTTTATACTCAGAAAAACCATTTGTAAATTTTCATTCTACTAAAAAGTTTTGAATATAGGCCAGAAATTAATGATAGAGAAAAATGAAAATCAAAGAACTAGAAATGACAAATTACAGCGTGATTGATGAGACTAAGAGACTATTAAGCAACATTAAAAAAAAAAAAGTTACATGTTTTGCATTAACGCTTTAGGTGTTAGCATAAAATTTCTAATTACGAAGTTGTGTAATGGTACAAGATACTTTCGTTCATTAAAAATTCAACATCTTCATTAATGACTCAAAAGATTTTGAATTCTCATGTAACAAAATGAAATTAAAAAATTGCTATGTGAAACATTGTTACAATTTAAAAGTGACGCTAGTCAGTTTACCATGCATGCAATATTTTCGTTTTGGTAAGAATATTGGTTTGTCATTTTATTTATCTTTTAGTGTAGTTATTTTCGTAATTTTATGAAAGCAATATTGCTAACAAATTTTGATGATATTGTTTCGGTACATTGTATTATATTTTAATAGATACAATTTAAAAATGTTAAAGTAGTTGAGATTTCTATTGATTTTTAAAATTATTTTCAATACATTTTCTCTTCATTTTAGGAATCGTCACTAGTTCCATACATGAAGCAGGAAAAAAAAACTGTAAAAATGCCAGAATAATTGCGTTAATCGCGTTCGGACAGGAATAAGAATCACGTTAATTGAGTTTTAACATAAATAAAAATTGCAAACTTCAATTCTGAAAAAAAAAAAAAAGTATGAAATTATAAATTATTTAACAATTCTTGGTTTATTTAACACAAAAAATATTAAAATGAAAAAAAACAAATATTTTTGGTTAATGTAGCATATTTTCAAAATTTGTTTGCTTAATATTTAGTATTTGCCTTTTAAAATGAATTACGTTTGACGCTAAAGCTTGTAAACTATAACGAAGTTGCCAAAGAAAAATATAGATGGGGATAAAAAAAATAATAATCCATTCATGCGATTTTATAAACTGGAGAGCTTAATACGTATACAACCGTGTTGTCCGCTGGCTCACATTAGCCTCACTTTGGTTGTCACTGTTTTTACGGGAGTTTCCTGTTTATATGGTTATCTGGGGATCTGGGATCCAACATAATATGTAAGATTGATTAATATATATACATATGTATACTGGAGATGTAAATTTATAATGTAAAACTAATTTACCGTGCTTTTAATGAAAAAGATAATCTTATATCTGGGTAACGGAGGAATGAAATTCGGATAAACCGAACTGAGAATTAATTACGGAAAAAAAAAAGTGATTTAGTTTTGGTAAGTTTACAATAAATGGTGTTTTTCTCTTCTTATTCTGATAAATATTTTAGTTAAGCCTCAATCTTTATATAATATCAATTTTCAAAATATTTAAAAAAATGTTAATAAGGATTTAAATAAAAAAAACGTAACAAAATTTAAATTAATTTCTGAGAATGATGTCGAAAAAATGATTTATGAAGTATTTAAGATGAGTAGATTTACTTAAAATTATAAATATTTACAAAATGTAATATTATGTGTTATTTTTACAAAATGTAAAGAAAGCAATATTTTTTCTCGATTTATATTCTTGTAAGCATGAGATAAAAGGATTCTTCTTTTATCTAATTTAGTTAATAAAACTTTCATGTTACGTCACATCACTTTTTAATTAAAAGTTTGACCCATTTCAATAGATTGCAGTGACATGTTAATTTTAGAGAACAATTAATTTCTGAACAAATCAATCGCTGGCAATAATTGTTTCATTTTTGATGAATGTAATTCTCTCCGAATAATCATTTCAATTATAAAGCTGCATCAGTGGAGCAATTTTTCAAATAATATTATAATAGTCTGATTCCTCTATTTCAATTAAATTGAATGTTCTTTTAATTTATTTCATCTTTATACTATATTCTTATTTTCTAAAAATACATTAATGTTTTATAATCAATGCATTTGTTAAATTTCGGAGATAAATAGGAATTTCAGTATTACGAATTTATTTTAATAAAATGGTAATAGAATTCTCGAAAATAATTATAATTTTTATTTGAATAATATAACTGATATCGTTCGAGAAATATAAAGAATGAAAGGAATATTTCAAGATTACACAAAGTTCATTTTATCGTGATTGTTGTGTTAGAACGTGGTATTGTTTAGTACATAACAATATAATATATAAAATACATTTATTGAAATACAAAATAATAATAATAATAGGCATAGTCATAAAGGGTATTTTAATAAATTCATAATAGGCAATATTTTTCGTTTAACAAATTCAGCGGAAAATTTCTTTTTACATGATGACATAACAATGTCCATAAACTTTTATAAAATTTTAATTTACGGAATTTTTTTTTTATTACTTCTACCTGAATATATCTTCTAAAAGGAATTATATATCTTTATTTTATGCCTTAAAACAGAATATGTTTAAAAGGTAATTGGCAGAAATAAGTAATAAATTTTTTTTATGAAAATACAAATTATTTGATATTAATTTTTTTAACATCCAAAATTTCTTTGAAATATTTTTTCTATTATGTAATAGGAAAAGCATCTTTATAAACAGCCATGTAAAAAAAAGAAAAAAAAAACTCTTTATATAGATAGATTACTCCAATTTCAGACAGCTTATTTGTTTAATAATAGTACACTTCATCGTTGAAAATTAATTTCATTCTGTGCCATAGAATATGAAGATATAAATATTTCATTTTCTAACTTTACAATGGAACTATTCTATCGGAATTATTTATTAAATTGGATGGCTCGATTAACTACACAAAAGCTGAAATGATGTTATAATTGCATAGCTTGGGTTCTTTACTATAATTTATTGTTCTTTTCCCTTCATTATACGTCTATATTATTTATGCTTTTGCCAAAAATGTTCATGTTTTATCATATTATTGAACCTATTGTGTAAGAAAGTGGGCATATCTGCCTTCAATGTTCTTTCAAACAATGCCTTTTGAGAAAACAGGAAAATAATTTTTCTTTATTAGATGATGCGAGTGACACTACTATACCTCATGTTTGGAAGAGGAACACAATTTTTCGTTCATAAAGTTTGTTTATTGCTTTGTTTATTAACAAAACATGTATTGCTCATATGTAAAAAAAAAAAAAAAAAAAAAAAAAAAAAAAAAAGTTAAGAAAATAAGAGATAATAGGTAACGTGTCTTTTTTTTAAAATTGTTGAATAAACACTGTATTTTAAAATAATGATCTGAGAGTATTTTATGTCGAATTAAAAAATAATTGGGATTTAGATGGACAAATATACAGAATAGTTAAAAAATATGCTTCTGTATATTAAACTTCATAAATTTATATTAAATACTATAAATATAAAACTAATAGTATGTATATAAGATAGATAATAAATTCTATACATGATAATTTAGTAAACTATTTATATATAAAAGCAATGGAGGAAATAACGTTATGAAAGTGACATTCCGATGTTACGCTTTCTGAAATGTACTCAAGAACTCCGTGGTCTATAAACTAAATTATTTATATTTAAACTTGAAAACTTCTCCACACACCATAAAATTAAAGAAAGCACCACCGGTTTCGAAAGGACATGACCTTTCTCTTCTAGGTGCAAAAATGTATGCTACTGCCTTGGAGGCAAAAGTAAGACTGCTCTTGCAATACTTAGTTTTGCTTGGAGGCAAAAGCAAAACCTTACTTTTGCCTCAAAAACAGTAGCCCGTGTTTTTGAACCTGGAGAAGAAAGACAACGTTCTTTCAAAACCGGCAGTGCTTTCTTTAATTTTATGATGTGTGAAGAAGTTTTCAAGTTTAAATATTGATTATACATCAGCTTTTTAGTTCCCCATCATACTATAGGAATGGGGAACTTAGGCAATCGTGAAAATTTTCGACCTCGGTTTTTTTACTTTTTTACACGTTTCCAAATGTGAGGAATCCGAAAATGACAAAATTTGTATGGTGTCCGTCTAAAGGTTGTCTGTTAGTTTGTTAGTCCGTTAGTGTGTTAGTCCGTTAGTATGTTAGTCTGTGTACACGATATCTCAAGAACAAATTGTCGCAGAGAGGTCAAATCAGTTTTAAAATATTACTTTCGACACTGGCAAGAACCCTATTTATTTTCGACATTCAAATTATAAAACTTCGTAAGTTTTTTAAATTTACGATTTTCTTAACATGGGAGAATATGGCAAAATTTCACTTAAACTTGCATTAAATGAAACATTTTTGCTGTAAAAATGTGAGACCAGTTTTAAAATATCAGTTTGAATGCCTCAATGAACATCAGTTACTATAAACATGCTAATTTAAAAATTTCGCAAGTTATTTGATATTTACGAATTTCTTAACATGGCAGAATAAGACAAAATTTCACATAAACGTCAATTTTGAGGGATATTTTCATCGTCAGACTACTTTAGAAATATTATTTAGGATACTGGCATGAATATTATTGACTATGAATTTTCCAACATAAAAATTTCGTAAGTCATTTGGAATTTACGATTTACTTAAAATGGCAGAATAGGGCAAAATCGAGTATAAACGTCCATTTTGAGGATCATAAATATATCAGACAATTTCTAAATAACATTTATGACACTTTTATGAACATGATTGACTACAAATATTCTAATAGGAAATTTCGTAAGTTATTCGAAATTTAAGATTTTATCAACATAGCAAAATGGGGCGATATTTCATATAAATATGCACTTTTGGGATTGTTGCATTGGGAATAGTAGCATGAAAATAAACTATGAAATTGATCCCAATAAAATAAATTGATAGATTAGAATAAGATAAATATATCGAACTGAATGGTGGGTAGCCTATTAGGCGAGGATTTTGTTTTGTCACTGTGTCAAGCGTTTGGTCAAATTAATTTCTCTTAACATGAATATAATATGTCTTGTACATGAAATTTGATGGGGAACTGAACAGAGTCCACCTATGACAACTAGTTAATTTAGTATTGCAAATTTTTTATTTTACTCCTTATTGTATTTTATGGGCAGGAGAAGATTTATAAGTTAGCCATAACTCTAATATGACGAGGCGTATACATTTTAAACACATAGAATTTAATGGATGACTAAGACAATTACAGATGAAATACACAAGTAACATAAACGACTACCTTTTGAAGACTGATCTGTTCTAGCAGAGATAAAAGTAAAAAGGAATGAACAGATCATTGATTGGACAATACAGTTTACAGGTACATGTACATTTACGTGACGTCACTTACCACAAGACCAATAGATTTAATCAGGAATACAATGACGAAATACACCACAACTCTCCTCCCCTTAATTCCGTATACCATACCTGATGGGAGGTTTTCTTACTCTAGATGATCTTCTTACAACCTGTTCAGAAAAAGACAAATTAGTATTTTTAAGTTTTGAATGTTCAGATTTTAGTTCATTTTTATTTACAGTACTGTTGATATTTTTATCACAGTCAATTTCTCCAGGCTTTGTAGACACTGATCTACTGTCGGTTGGCACTGGATTTGGTGTAATGGCAGGGTCGGTTGGCACTGGATCTGGTGCAATGGCAGGATCGGTTGGCACTAGATCTGGTGTAATGGCAGGATCGGTTGGCACTGGATCTGGTATAATGGCAGGCCTCCTACCAGACTTAGATTCTCCATTGCTTTGCAGGTGTGGACTCTTGCTATCGGGAACCATGGAAATGTTTGCATCAAGGGTGTTCTTTTCAATTTCACCAGGACTTGTAGTTTCCTCCAGTTGTACTCTGGAACCTACACTTTTTAGTTGATCAACGTGTCTTTTCCATACACATGAACCTACTTGAATTTTGTAATGCAGTTTACATAGTCTGGCAATTACTTTACCTATTTTCCATTTATCTCCTGATGTGTAATTGCGTACTGCAACTTTTTCATTTACTTGGAATTCTTTTATCTTTTTCTTGTTAAAAACATTTTTATGTTGTTTGTTTTCAACATAATTTTTAACATTTGGTACAAGTAGATCTAGTTTTGATCTGATATTTCTCTTGAGAAATAATGATGCGGGACTCTCCCCTGTTGTAATATGAGGCATTATTCGGTATTGGAATAGAAATTCATTTAACTTAAATTGGAGATTTCCGGGTTCTGAACTTAAGGATTTCAATCCTTTTTTAATTATTTGGACATATCTTTCAGCCTGACCATTTGTAGAGGGATGATATGGTGCAGTTAAGCTATGTTTTATGCCTTTACTTTGTAGAAAATGTTCGAATTGTTCTGAAATGAATTGTGGCCCATTATCAGACACAAGGGACACAGGATAGCCATATCTGGCAAAAAGCGAAGAAAGACAGTTTATAGTGTTCTCAGCAGTAGTATTAGGAACAATGAACACTTCTGTTCATTTACTGTGGGCATCTACTACGATTAAAAACATTTTCCCCATCATTGGACCAAAAAAGTCTACATGTATTCTGTTCCAAGGTGTTGTAGGCCATTCCCAGTGATGGTTGTCCATTTTAGGAGGATTTTGTTTTAATTTAACACAAACAGAACAGTTATTTGCTAAATCCTCAATGTCTTTATCAATACCTGGCCACCATACAAAACTACGTGCCAGTGCTTTCATTTTATTTATGCCAAAATGGACAAAATGTAAATCTTGTAAAACTTTTTGTCTATGAACAGTAGGAATTACAACATGATTTCCTTGTAATATACAGTTATTGAGTAATGAAAAATCTTTTTGTTTATGTCCGAAAAGTAAGTAATTTGGCATCTGTGTGCCTGATATTAAATGTCGGTACATTTCTTTCAATACTGGATCCTTTTTAGAACTTGCACACAACGTTTCTGTAGTTAAGGGTAACGTAGTTATTTGATGCATAAACAAACAATCGGATTCATCAGTGTTGCCAAATAAATTTGGTGACAAAGTTGGTGACATTTTTTCTGGCTGTAGCGAATCGGACGACGGCAGCAGTAAGTCTTCACTACGTAATGGAAGACGTGATAGAGCATCGGCATTTCCGTGCTCTACAGATTTTTTATATTTAATATCATAATTAAATGTTTGTAAGTATAATGCATATCTTTGCATTCTAGCTGCCGAAAGTACCGGAATACTTTTTACGGGTGAAAATATGGAAACTAGGGGTTTACTATCTGTATACAGAGTAAATCTCCTACCATATAAAAATTGAAAAAATTTCTTTACACCAAAAATTATTGATAACGCTTCTTTATCTACCTGACTATACCACTTTTCTGCAGAAGACAAGGTTCTAGAAGCAAAAGCTATGGGTTTTTCGGAGTTATCTGGCATTGTATGCGAAAGTACTGCCGAAATTCCGTAAGGAGAAGCATCAAAGGCTAAAATTAAGGGTAATTTAGGATTAAAGTGGGTGAGAATCCTTTCGGAAGTAATTTCCTGTTTAATTGCATTAAATGAATTTTTACATTTTTTAGTCCACTGAAAATTTACATTTTTACGTAATAAATCATTTAGAGGATAAGCAATCGTAGTTAATTTAGGAACAAATCTAGAATAGTAAGATACTAAGCCTAAGAATGCTTTTACCTGAGTTACGTTTTTAGGTATTGGAGCATTTAAAATAGCAGAAATTTTTTCTTGCGGTTTGTGTATGCCATTTTTATCAATTTTGTAACCGCAGTATGTAATTTCATCATTCATGAAAAAAGATTTTTCCTTATTTATTTTGAGATTATGTTCACGTAACCTTTCTAGCACTTGTTTTAATCGCTCTAAATGTATCTCATCCGTTTCCCCTGAGATACATATATCGTCAATAAAAACTGAAATACCCTCTATACCTTTTAAAATTTGTTCCATAGTTCTCTGCCATATTGCTGGAGAACTGGCGATTCCCTATGGTAATCGCGTAAATTGAAATAAGCCTTTAGGAGTGTTAATTGTAAGTAATTTTTGTGAATTTACCTCTACCGGTAAATGCAAGTATGCTTGATTTAAATCTATTTTTGTAAAATGTAATCCACCCCCTAAAGTTGCTAATATATCCTCAATTTTCGGTAGCGGGTATTTGTCAACCTTTAAAAATTTATTTACCGTGACTTTAAAATCGCCGCATAAACGAATTTTCCCGTTAGGTTTTACCACCGGAACAATAGGTGTTGCCCATTTACTAGTACTAACAGCTTTTATTATCCCTTCATTTTCTAATCTTTCCAATTCCTCATGTACTGCATTACATTTCAGCTGTTAACATAAAACTTTTAATTAAGAAACTGTATTTTGGTACAAGACACTAACATTTCTCCATTCATTGAATATTCAACATTTTCACTAATGACTCAAAAGAGTTTAAAGTGTGATATAACAGAATGGAACTAAAAAAGCGCAATGTGAAATATTGTTACAATTTAAAAATTTGTCATGGGTGTAATTTTTTTTTTTTTTTTTTTTTTTGGTAGATTTTTTTTTTTTTTTTTTAATTTTTTATTGCTAGTATTTATTTTCAACCAATATAATAGTTATAATTGTTTGTTGTTATACGTTTAGGAAATTCTTCTTCTTTTTAACACGCTTTTATTAGCTTCACCTGTATGTATGTTTGTATGTATGTTTGTATGAATGTTTGTAACCGCTCTGTGAGCAAACAAAAAATCTATATTGTAAAAAAAGACTTTCCCTACCTGAACGCCGTGGCTGTGAGGTAAAGCTCCGCGCTTTGAAACTAAAGGTCTAGCGTTCGAGCAAAGTCAGGAGAGATTTTTTAAAAATGGTTTTTGTTTAATTCTGAATTGCTTAAATTAAATATTTAAATGTATGTAAATATTATGGTGTGTCACTCACACGATTTTCTCTTACCCTGCATTTTAATACTAAGATAGATATTTTGTGCTTTTTAGTTCACATTTCTATAAAAAGCGGGTTCTTTAATTTTTTAAAACTATAATATTATTTCTAAGAAAAACCGTTTGTGATGTTTGTAAATTTATAACCTATTAAAAACTTTTGAATATAAGTCAGAAATTAATGATACGAGAAAAATGGCAATTAGAGCATTATAAATGACAACACTTAAGCAGAGCGTGATTGATGAGATTCATTAAGTAGCATAAAATTTAATTTTTTTTTTGCATTAACACTTCAGGTGTTAACATAAAATTTTTAATTAAGAAGCAACGAGACACTAACATTTCTTCGTTCATTAAAAAATCAACATTTTCATTAATGACTCAAAAGATTTTAAAGTGTAATACACTGTAAAAAAAAACTCGTGAAAAAAACGGAAAAAAATTGTCAGCCCAGGACGCCAATCATATTCCGTTTTCTTTACGGGGAAAAAATGTTTCAAATTAACACAAGAAAACCGTTATTCTTAACAGAAAAACACTGTTATTTTTAAAGAGAGTTCTGTAAAAATTTACAGAAAAATCTGTAACTTTTACGGAACAAAAAATTTTTTCTCTGTAAAATTTACAGAAATACCTGTAATTTTTACAGAACAAAAATTTTTTTCTCTGTAAAATTTACAGAATTATCTGTAATTTTTACGGAACAAAAAAATTTTTCTCTGTAAAATTTACAGAAATATCCGTAACTTTTACAGAACAAAAATTTTTGTTCTGTGAAATTTACAGAAAAATCTAATTTTTTACAGAACAAAAACTTTGTTTCTTTTAAAATTACAGTGTACTTCTGTTAACATAACGATATTCTTATGTTTATATAACAAAATTTGGCTGTTCTTAAAAAAAGTTTTATCCCATCAAGAAAACAGTTTTTTACTGGCGTCCTGGCTGACAGCTTTTTTCTGTAAATTTAACATTTTTTTTTTTTCTCCTTTTTCAAATATAGTCACATTTTGATTGCTATTTCAATAGGAAAAATAATTTCAACAGAAGACAGAGAAATCTTTTTTCGTTTAGCAAATGAAACATTATTAATAATAAACAATACAGAATTTTTTTATTTTGAAGAATTTGTTCCGATAAATACAAAAAATTTAAAAAGAAATATTTTTCTTTAAAAGGAATTAAATAAAAAATAAATTGTATAATGGTTACTGCCAGGAAACGCAAAAGATTGAAATGTAAGAATAAATTTAAGAAAATGAGGCAGAAAATTCAATTGATAAAATTCACAATAATAATAATGCATCACTGTTACAGAATAAAAATTTTCAGGATCTACAATCATGTCAGTGCTTATGCACTTTTTTTTTTTTAATGGAAGATGATGCTCCTCTAAACATTACAGGAGTGAAACTTCCCAACATGCAATAACTTTGAAAACTATTACTTGCATGAAATTATGTAAGACTCAGTAATGATATACCAAATGACTACCTATAATAAGTGATATTTACGGCAAATTAAGCATTTATAACAAGAAATTTACATAAAAACAAAATATTTTATCATGAAATTCAGAGACCAAAAATTTTCAAAATTCTTGAATTTAGGGTATGCACCTGAAAAGTTTCACTCTTGATATTAAGACAACCTGAAAAATCATGTGTCATCAATTATCACTTTCATAATCTGTGGTCTTCCCAAACCCCAGCCTTAATCATATGGGAATTTTGCCTTTGTGAGTTGGGTATTTGAAATATCTAATAATATATGAAGTGTATATTAAATGTTCAATTAATTACAAAACTCTCTGGTGACGAAATATTTTTTATTAGCTCAAATTAATTCCCATCTTCTCAATTCTATATACACAAAATTTTATAATTTTCTGAACATTGTTTTGTCTGTAGACAACTTTAAAATAGAGTCATTTAATTATGGACATTATTTTCCCCCCCACTTTTATGACCTGACACAACACATGCCACTTGGACTTTTTCAACCACCCTGTATATTCCAGCAAGAAAAATCTATATATTTTTTTACTCTATTCAAAATTTTGAACACGCATAAAACAACAGGGGTCAATCTAGATTTTCATTTTTTGGGCCTACTTTTGGGAAAAATCAAACTTTTTCTGATTTTTTAATTTATATTTTGTGAAAAAGAAAAAATATATATACACACATTTTATAAATACTGTGAAGAGGACTATTTTATGGATATGAATTTTGTAAAGGAGGCCTTATAATATGGAATTTCGTGAAGAGGTATAAAAAAAAACTAATTCTTGTCTGGATTGACCCTGAGTAGGTAAATGAAATTAAAACATTTATTCGTATAAAATACATAAATAAAATATATAAAAATTAAAAATTCTTTTTTTCTTCCAAATTTATTTTGATCTTCGACTCCGATTAATTCCAAGAAAACACCTAAAAAGAAACATATTTACTTTAGCAAGTTAAAAAAAACATTTCTGTAAAATAAATGAATAAAATAGATAACAAATAAATATACATATTTTCTATGCAAATGAATAAATAAATATTGCAAATTGGAAATAATCGTATACATTTATTAACCCTCGCTTTCCTAAGATTTTGACCCCATTTTGAAGATGAAATTTAGTTTACCCCGCCTCATTCGAAAAGTGCACTAATTCGTCAGAAATAGCAAACATAATCAGTGGAGTGCTGCAACTTCTAAAAAACAATACAAAAAAGTGCAGTGCCGCACTGGTGATTTTCGACAAACGTGCCGAGCGGCATCTGAAAGCAATTTTTCTGCAGTAATGCCTTGATCTTGGGAAAGCGAGGATTAATTCCAAAATCCTATTTTCAAAATTAATTTATTTCATACAGGGGCATATTCAGGATTTATTTCGGGGAGGGCTGAGTTAAGTTTAATAATGTTTCCCAATGTACAGAATTCATGCATATTATTCTTAATCTTTATTTTTTTAAACTTTCTGCAAAATTTTGGAAGGGGCTGCAGCCCATCGGCCCCTATATGCCACTGATTTTATGTCTTAAATACTTTAAAGCATGACTAATTTGATACACACTGGGTGCAATCTAATTTGGTATCAACTTTTAGCCACATTTAAAACTTAGTTAAAACTTAACTTTATCAAAATAGATAGTAATTTAAAAATAAAAATTATATACTTTAAGTAGTGTGTGTAGACCTTCCAACTGGGGCCCCAAACTTCTTCATTGCTATGATGATCTTCCTCTGATTTGGTAAGCAACTTCCCCAAGTAGCACAGGAACGTTCTGTGAACGTCTAATAACGGTTTCAATAGTTCAAACACCGTGTTTCGTGTCAAAAGAACGTTCTAAAACTCGTTCAGAAATGGTATTATTTAGAACGTTCTGAAAATGTTTGATTTGTACCATCTATAAAACGTACAATTCTAGTTCTATATAGAACGTTCAAGTGTAACACCGTCATAACACGTTCTGTAACAGTGTAATTATAACGAATATGACAAAATGACTTTTTTGTACTAATGGTTGAGAAACTAGGTTAATCATGAAAATTTTTGACTTCAGTTTTTGATTTTTTTTACACGTTTTCTGGCGTGAGGAATCCGGAAGTCAAAAGGTTGGTATGGTATCGGCACCTATTAGCGTGATAGCCCGTTAGTCCATGTACACGATATCTCAAGAACAAATGATTGCAGAGAGATCGGACCAGTTTTAAAATATCGCTTATGATATTGATAAGAATCTTATTGAGAGATTTGTAACATTCTAATTTAAAAACTTCGTAAGTTATTCGAAATTTATAATTTTTTATACATTATTTATTATTTTATATACATTATTGATTCAATTTGGCTGTATAACGAGTAATAGTCAAACAGTTTTTTTTTTTTTTTATTATTATTATTCATAGGACATTGTTTTTTCCCCTAGGAATAAGTATACGGGGATGGGGGAGGGGTGGATAAAAATTTTCACTATGATTATCTTCCGAAAGAATTCGATATCACCTTTAAAACGAATAATTGAACCATCGTTTTCTGATGATTTAAAACAAATTTACCGTTTTTTTTTTTTTTTTTTTTTTTTTCATTTGTCATAATAATAATAAACCCTTAGAAAAATAAATTTTCTAAGATCTTCTACATAGCATAAAAATGATTGTCTTCTGTCATGAAAATCTGCTAATCAAGGATGTTACTGAATAAATAATCTACTGCTTGATCAGCAAACTGCACAAGGTTCGGTCTGCATAGCATCAACATAATTGAAGAATGTGACAAAAATTTTCGCGCTTTAACTTAACGATAAGCAAGCATTTGCTATTACAGGAAGTCAAACGGTTTGGCAGTTTTATCGCTAATTTGGCTATTTTTTTCCTCTCTTTAATTATTGCTTATATTTTTCTTTCTTTTCTTTCTCTCATCCACAGATATGGATAAGAAAAATCCAAAATTTGACCCGAAAGTATTGTTCTTGGGTCAAATTTTGAAACTGATTTTTTGCAATATTTTTGCACATTTTGAGGTCCCCTGAATCCAAAAATCAGGTTTTTGTATTTGATCTGTGTGTGTGTGAGTGTGTCTTTGTGTATGCCTGTACGTGTATGCCAGTTATCAGCACATTTCAAAAACAAATAATTCCAGAATATGAAAACTTAGTATTCTACATTTGAATCATGTAAGGGGATGCTGCACTTAGCTTTTCCTTGAGATCAAGCAAATGCTTCGTGTACAGGGACGTCCAAGATAATTCAAATACATTAGGTATGTGAGCGAAATTTTTTTGCTATTTACAGTTTAATATCTGTAGCCTGTACTAAACAAAAATAAGTTAACATATATTTTTTTATATGCATAAAAGTATGTTTAGTGTAAAATATGGCATGAAAATCATTCCCCATTCATCTACAGGGCTACCTAGGAATGATAATTAATACTTCAAACCTACAGAGTAAACAAAGAAATTTTTTAAGTGGAAATTTTAACGCTTTTTTTTCCCTATAATTACACGTTTTGAGGTTCCCTGAATACTAAAATCAAATTTTTAATGGTTAATCTTTGTGTATGCCTGTTATCAGCTAATTTTAAAACAAATATTTGCAGATAATTCAAATTTTGTATTTTGAAGTTTATTTTGAGGTTGCTAAAAATGTTTGTTCAAGATTAATAAGCTTGAAAGAGTGGTGAGAAAGAAAGTTGACTGAAAAATTTGGAATGAACTTTTAAATTTAATAATAGCCAAGAATTTTTTATAGTAGGCATTATGCAATATATTTAAACGGGGTCCCCCCCCCCTCCTCATTGAGAGAGTTATTCGTCAAATAATATCTGTTCCTAAAACTAGTTTGAAATTTTTAAAACGTAGATTTATATATAGTATTTGTTATCTTACACTTTAATCTGCAATCTGCATTTATAGTATTCAAATGCTAGGTAAGAGTAAGAGACAGCCATGTGAGTGTCCCACGAAATTATTATTAATATTTAAATAAAAACAGTCTTTTTTAAATACTGATAATGCATAATTAAGTAGTAATTTTTATTTTATTTTTATCTATTTATTTATTTGGGTTGAGAAGTGATGTGTCTGTCAAATGAAAGAAGAGATTTAATTGATGGTCTACATTCATGATGACGGTCGTTATTAAAAAAAATAGCGATACCTTCAAATTTCACACATTATAAAATCCAAAATTTTGCTTCAAATTATCTTGGAATGGCGAATTTTGGTTGGTGGGTATTGATTGAGTGTATGTAATAGGCACTTCGGTGGTATTTCGCGAAACTTCTAACTTACCCGCCGAAGAGGGAGAGTAAAAAGTGGGTAAGACGCTGCCGAAAGCAATAGAAACCCAGACTAATCATGTTGCGAGCGGAAGAACCATTACCAAACGCAGCTGGAACATCAACTTAAGTTTCGATTGATTTCAGCGATTTTTTTTTTCTTTTGAGATTTTGTTAATAATGACATGGAATTTTGAGAATTTATTTAAATATACTATGCAGCAAAGCGGGCAAAGCCTGCTAATGTTTATTTAAAGCATACTTAGATATGCTACACGAAACGTAATAAAATTATGAAATACTGTTCGTATGCACATAAAACATGTTTCCTATAAAATATTTTATTGTTAGCTTATGATTCATAAGGCCATATAGAAATATTTAGATATATTAGAGGATAATAAGCGAAAATTGATCGAAGTGTGTTTTAAATTTTGTTAAACGTTTTCAACTTTCCAACGAGTTAAAAATATGCTTAAAATTTAAGTTTGTCAACACCATTGTCTGTCTATTCGTTCTCTAATTTCAAAAATATATTTTATAATTCCTCAGTTACATCGTAACCGTGCTCATTTTTTATTGAAAGTATGTGTATACCGTAAGCGGTTTGATATGGGGACTCACTAAAATTTTAAACGTACAAAAGTGTATGTTTAGGTGTAGGGTGCAGGTGTTTTATAAACTAAGTGGTCCGCATGATTTTTCTTTTTTGTTTATTACTAAATATAGTAAAAATGTAGCAATTTCTGTAATATTTCAATAAAAATATAAATATCTTGCGCATTAGTAATAATAATAAAAAAAAAAAAAAAACTAGTTATACTGTGACGGCTTTAAAAGTTTTTTTTTATTCCATTCTATATAATAGCGTCACCAACGATTTATTCGCACAAAATTTCAAGAAACTTAGCTTCTCACAATTAACTTTCTATACATATAATTTCGTACAATTTTCACCAATAGGTGCTGCTGTATAGGCAACTGGAAATCCCAGACACTAACAGCAACGCCACATTGTGGGTAGATTACATCCGAATTGAATCAGCATACATTTTAATAATATAAATATCATATACCAATTTTGGTGGATTTAAATAACAATAAATAACATACGAAATATATATACCTTAGAAGAACTACCTACTCTGAGAAGCAAGGTTTTACCTTATCAGAAACGAAATTAAATTGTCGTCTGTTAGCTTTTTGTACCCAAATAAAATCAGTACAGATTCACATGATTTCCATCACATGTACAAGCTTAGTGTATTTATAACTATAGATGATTAGATGGAGCCTGTCCAGTAGGATTGCAATATAGAAGCAACATGTTATGAAAGCCACATATTAAAATCTAATTAGCAGAAATTTAAGTCTAGCCAAATATTAAGTTTGGTTAAATGCTGTCCACTGGCTCGTGAGAAACAGAGTCCAAAATTTTCTTTCTGACACACATACAAAGACATTTTCTAACAATAGTCGAATCATATTCCAAAAATCACAAACTGTGTGAATTTATCGAAAATCGAAAGTCGGAAATTTTCACGAATCCAATACTTTCTTCTTGACAGATGTAAGTAAAATAATAATAATAATAAACGGTAATCATACGCTTGATCAAATCTTGAGGTTGAAATAATTAAAAACAGCTAAAAAAAATGTTTTATTTTTTTATTAATTTATTTATTTTCTCCTATATTAACCCTTTGCCGGCCCTAGTGCTCTAAACCGCTATACATAGTATTGCCAAATTGAGGGACTCTTTTATTTAACGAACACCAATAATTTTGAGGAGTGATATTTGATATACATAATGGACGAATAAACTTCGAAGTGATTAGACAACCGATGCAGTAGAAATTTATTGGTGGATATTGAACAAAAAAAATCCTGTAATTTGGCAACATTCAAAAAAGGAGAGGGAAATTCAATAGGACCGGCAAAGGATTAAATTAAAGGTTTAAAGGATAAAATTTCGATCCGTGCAGTCATCTAGAATAACGTTTAGTATGGTTGTGAAATGATTATATATATATATATATATATATATATATATATACACAATACTGATAATTATTCAAAAAAACTTTTTGTACATTCGGCAGAAAAATTACTGAAGCACACATCCACGTTTCATATATACTAGCAAACCCGTGCGGCATTTTCGCACTTTATTTCTTTTCTTATTTACCTTTAAAATTTGAAACTTATAAATATTATATCAATTTCACCCCTTAATTAAAATTTTAATTTACCAGAAGCCAAATTATTATTAGATACAAATAAATATTGTGCAATAGTGAAACCAGAATTATTCAAAGAAAAGCTTCAAAATAAAATTCATGGTTTATGACTCAGTTTTCATACTTCCGCAGGCAGTACGGTTTTAGTAAAGGACCCCTGTGACGCCTTTTAAATTTTAATGTATGCAATGGCATTTTATTTATTTTAGCGTAATTTTTTGTAAAAAAGAAAAAAAAAATCCTAGACTTAAATTGATAATATTTTTTTATGATTGCGTTTTGTAGCCAATTTATGATAATATATCATGTTCTGTTTATATCTTTGAAATATTGCTAGGTTTATACTGACTCTTGCAAAGATTTTGCAGAAATAACTTTCAAAAATACATTTCTCATAAAATAATGTCCTCAAACAAATATCGTCATGTTTTCTTTATTAGATCATTGAACTGAATCCGCGTGCTTAAATATTGTTCATTTTTAAATACTATTTTTTATCCTCACGTATTTTATTAATTTTACCACTATCGTATCATTTCAAAAAATATTAATTGAAATTGGTCCCCGTTAGAGAAATATTATATAGATATTAGTTTGATCACTAATTTTTATCATCAATCTACTTTTTTATAAACAGCTTAAGACTAAGATTATGACTCGATAAATATTTACTCAACAAAACAGTTTAGGTGCAAATATTTTGATTTACTAGAGCTTCAATAATATTTCTGCCGACAGTATATGGAGTAGCATCATTCACAACCGCTCTTTTGTGCCGGCAAAATGTTTTTAATATTTTTTGAAATAGCTCACAATTTTTAAAATGAATAGTTGAATCAAGCTTCTGTAATAATTTGAAATAATTGAATTTATATATATATATATATATATATATATATATATATATATATATATATATATATATATAAACAAATAAATAAATAATATTTTTTTCCATTATTGGTTTTTTTCCTTTCTCTCATTTTTTTTCATAAATGTAAAATGCAGAAATAACTGCTTTTAATTGAACAACGTGGATTTGTTTAAGAAAATATAAAATAGAGTTTTGTAATGGCCACGACGTACTAGCTTGATTTTGTAATTATCATCCTGTTTAGTTAGATAAGCTTTCCTTGAAGTGGCATTTTATGTAATTCAATAAAACAAGCATGCAACATTTTAAATGCACGACGAATTTTTATATCTTGCCTCATCATAAAAATAAACTATTTAACAAAATATTGTTAAATACAAACTCTGTAACATAATATTTAAATAACATTTTTTTAATACAATTGTTGAGTTCTGCATTTTTCATTATAGTAACTACATAAAACAAAAATAGTTTTTTTAACCCCTAATAATTAAATAATGACTATGCCACAAAATGAAAAGGACTACTTGTGTTGTTTTATCTCAAAATAGAAAGCTGCCAAATTTGACTAGACCGCCAAATTACCAACAAGGGTTGCCAGTTCCATAATTTTCAGGCGCGAAAACCAAATGATTTCATATCAATTTTCTCATGTTGATGACTTTCTGATTATCAAAGAGAGACGTAAGAGTGAATTTACTTTATATATCTTACATACATATATTTTGATACATTATTAATACTTTATTCATACTTATAATAAAAGTTTGTATATAATTATTAATCAGATGCTAAAAAGTTTGACTTGTTATTTTAAGTTTTTTTTTTTTTTTTTTATCTCGAGAAATTGAAAAATGCTGTTAATGTAAATCTAACTACTAATTTGTTTTCTAACAGCATTTGAATATTAGTATTACCAATGAATAAATTTTACAAGCAAAACTTGTCACATAATAGTATTATGACATCAAATATTTTTTCTGTTATAAATAAGCGGGATTTTTGTGTAAAAAATAAACATAATTTAAATTTCTCATCAAGAGAAAAAAACATATATTAATTTCTTATAAATCTAATTTTAAGGTATGTGTGCTTGTGTCATTTTGTCAGTCTTAATAAGGGTATCGTGGACGTTGAAAATCTTTCTTTGAAATTATTGTCTTACAATTGTTTGTATTGCATATAATGGGTCGTTCAATGTAAAGTGAATTGTTTCCTTCTAAATAGATTTTGAAATAACGAACTTTTTGCAAATTTATATGTAGGAAAACAATTTAAGATTTTGTAAGCATTACCTATTTTTAGCGTTTAAAACAAATCAGAGTAGTAAGAATTTATAAATTATAAGAAAAATAACTTAGAAGTTTCATTTTTATAATTATTTAGAAGTTTTAGTTTTCTGAAAAAACAATGTAAGGCCATTTATGGGATTTTAATGCAATAATTAGAGGTTTTTCACTTTTATAATGAAAGATGTAACTAAATGTGGTAAAATTAAGCAAAAATATTCATATTTAAAAAATGTGGAGTTTACACCGGTTTCACAGCGTATGTTTCACAGTGTCTGTATATGCATTGAAATGTATGAATATTAAATATATTAAAATTTCCTGAATACTACCAAAGTTTAAAAAATTAAAATTACAAATTTTAATCTTTTTTTAAATTGTTTAAAATGCTTTAGTCTTAAGTTTTTACTTCGATCTTATATTATTATAGTTTATAAATATACTCTAAATGCATCTGTACATTTATTTTGTGGATTTATTTATAAATATATATATATTGGCTTCTAATATGCTTAATAGATCATCTTTATTATATATATATATATATATATATATATATATAATTTTTGAATTAGAAAAAAAATAATTGCATGAAAATTCCACAGTTAAAAAATAAAAATTAACTCATCAATCGATCCACAAAGTAAAGCACAAATGTATTCAGATTATACTAATAAACAATATTAGTGCAAAATCAAGAAGAATTTTCAAAAATTAAATAACGTAGATAATTTTTTTTTTAATATTATGAATTTTATTCTTTTAATTTTTATAACCGTTTATGACCATGTACGTGTGATTCTACTGGTCAGACAGAAAATTATATTTCAGTTTCAATATCCATGTAATAAATGCTAAAAAAGAGATTATGTATTAGTTTTCTTAAATTCAATAACATCGATTTTCTCAAGAGATGTGAGTAAAAGCCTGCTTATAAAAATGCTAATTTAATTTAATGTTGTAAATGTTTACAGTCAGTTACGGTTAATATTAAGAGAACATGTTTAAAAACAGAAATTTATTAAGAAATAAAAACAGAAATTTTACAAGAAATTTTTATAACAACAGTTTCTAAAATTTCCGTTTTATGGCAGAATTTCTTGAGATTATTAATTTCTTATCCAACATTCATTTTAAATTCGTATATTTTTTAAAGTAAAAAAGTTTATTTTACATTTAAATATTTAAAATATTGTATTAAGTTTCATGTTTTTATATTTTTGACAAAATATACATATATAGAGAGAGAGAGAGAGTTTGAAATTAAGATAATTTGCGAGTTGCGTTTTACTATGTAGCAATTCGTAAGATATCTTTCTTGTAAAATACTAATAGATAGCAGCACTACTCCGAAATTCACTTAAAATTTACGAATGCGTAGTTGCTTTAATAATATTTCGGTGCTTTCTTTTTTCACTTGAAGAAGAGTCGGACTGATAATTTGACCTGAAACAGCTATTGCGTTTCTTTTATTTTCAATTTATAACCTATTTGTCACCTTCAAATCAAATGGTAATGAAGTAAAAGAAAAAAAAAAGTGCATTAAAATTTAAATAAAATCTTATTTATAACCGTTATGTTTATGCATAATGTATAAATTTCATAGTATAACAGCTTTTTACTTTTGTTTATTTTAAATAATTTCTTTAAAAAAGAAATCTTTATTATTTATTTATTTATTTATTTGTAGTATTTATTGGAAACAATGGTAGTATATAGCTGAAAAGATTAAACTTATTAAAATTAAAATTTAATTAAAATTAATTTGTTTTTTTTTTTTTATTCATTCATTTCTTTTTAAAGGAAAATGTACTTTTTCGTTTTATTATATTCATCGAAATCAAATGGTAAAATAATGGAAAGAGCAGGGGCTATAAAATACATGCTTCAAAATCTAAAGAGGTACAGTTGACTTTAACATTGTAGTTCTTAAATAATAACAGATCCACCTGTTGTTGATAAATACTCATTTTATCATGAAATATTTAGATGAATTTTTTTTTTTTTTTTTTTTTTTTTTAGCTTACTTACTGATTTTTTACCAAGCAACATACATTATATATAATATATGATATATATATATATATATATATATATATATATATATATATATATATATATATATATATATATATATATATATATCAGTCGAATCTCGTTTACGGGAATCTCATGGGAAATAAAAAAAAATTGTTCTTTTTTTCAGTAGTTTATATTGTCAGTAACTGAGAAACTGACCTTTGTTTTAGCGGGGATTGTGGAAACTATTCACGATAAGCGGTTTACGTTAATTAGATTCGACTATATATATATATTGTATCAGAAAAAAAAAAGTAAAAAATTTACAATTTTAAACTCTCAAAGTACAGAGTATTGTTATAAAGTTTGGAATAAAATCACAACACAAAATATGGAATAGAGTTTCATATTTTTTCCCCTTTATTTTTCTCATATTCCATTTTCAGATTTAATGCATCTTTTTCAGACGTGAATTTTACTGTAATAATTTGCTTAAGTCAACTCTGATAGACAAGTTTAATGCATCTGAATGTTTGCATACATGTATTTCAATTTAATCTTTAAAGTGTTTTTATTATACCTCTTTAATTAATTGATTACGAAAATATGTCTGATCATTTACAATTATCTGCCACCAGTACGTACAAACAAATATAAGTGATTAAAAAGAAAAATGGAGTTTTTCTTCTATATTATTAAAGTAAAACTTTGTAAAAAAAATTCTTGGACAAGTTTTTACAGTTAGGAATTAAAATTAGGTTTGATATAATGTATTCCAAAGCCTTCGAAAGGGTTAAACGAATTTAAATAAATAAAAATGTATAAGTCTGCGTAGCTTTATATTTTTCTTTCATCTGAATTATATAGAGATCTACAAAAATATAATTAAGTGAACCTGAACATTAATGTTACAAACAATACTCTGGTTAATATAATCCTTTTTTTTTTTTGGTATCTGGTTGCGTAAAAACATTATGTAACATTGGGCATTATGTAAAATCACAATGCACAATATTGTTTTAATTTAATCTTTTAAAGTTTTATTTTCGTATGCATTTCGCATTATTAAGATATATATTTTTCAAAAATTTAAACTGTTGTTCCGAATTTATCATTTTTGGTGTATAACGTACAAAACTCATAAATATTAAATATGTACATAGTAGACATACGTTGTACAGTATCTAAGAACTACAATGCCGTATATTTATTAAGAGTATATTGTACTGTATGTAATTAATGAATCTGTCAATTTTATGATTAATAATCAAATAGTAATTCAGATAAAGCTAGTCTGAATACACACAAGTGTAAGCACATATGTAATCCACAGAATAATTATTGTGCATCTTTATATACGTATACAGATGATGGGGGACCAAATAAGAAAAAAAGCGATACTTTCGAATTTAAACATTTTGTCGGAAATATTGAGAAACATTTGATGGATACTTTGTGGGTGTAAATAACATGTTATATCACATATGTTTAAAAAAAATACCCCAAAGATAAGAAAAGAACCACTAATAAAATTATATTTTTACATATTTGGCACCATCTTGTAATTAATAATGCTTGAAATTTATTGTAGTTTTAGCATGTTTTTATGACGCTCTTTTTAATTATCATTTATAATTCACCATCACAGAAAATTTCTTTAACGAAATTAAAGACTTTCAAGTGTTTTTTATTTATAATAAGCACGGTTTTTAATTTATTATAAGTCATTTTTAGAAAACTTGACATAGTACATTAGACACAACATTCTGTAATCTGAGATTAAGAACATTAAATTTATGCAAAAAAATGAGCATTTTTACTAAAAGATATTTATCTGCGCATGCACAAGATTTAACGAAAAAAAATTTTGGGGTATTATTTAGTGAAATGTATAGAACTCATGCAAACATTGTGAAAAATCAAAAAGATATCGTCAACAGAATTAGTTGAAATTTAAGCACTATGAAAGACAAGCAAAAGTATAAGTATGTAATGCATATTTTTATTTTTAATAAGTCCTTGGGAATACACTGTAAGTTAATTAAATTGAAATCTTTATAAAACCACTTATCGTTCGCTTCTCTTTCATACTGCTTTAAATTTAACTAATTCTATCGATGATATGTTTCTATATTTCCCTGATATTGCTTTGGTTATTTTTTCAGAGTATTTATGTATTTGGATAATAAATTTTGTAAAAAAAAAAAAAAAAAACTTTGTCACCATTTGTGGATGCAAAGTTAAAACTTATTTAGAAAAAATACTCATATTTCATCTTATATTAATATTTATATATTATATTTGTATTATGTTATGTCTAATGCACTATGTCAGATTTTCTAGAAATGGCATTAAATTGATCTGAAAACCCTTTATGTTATATAAGCAAAAAATGTTTCGCAAATTTTCAATAAAGATAAAAAAAAAAAAAAAATATTCTCAATGAATGCGCGTGATACTGACAAAATTATGAATACACATAAATTAAAGAAGCCACATAAGAATAAATGCTACAGCTACAACGCATTTCAAGTGCAAATTTTTATAAATAAAAATTTACACAACCCCCCCCCCCCCCCCCCGTTAAGATCCCTTCTTTTCTTTCTGGACAAAATCTTTACATAAATATATGTGGAATAACATGTTTTTTATACCCATGAAGTTCTATGCACTTTATCAAGATTTCTCTATGTATTTGACAAAAAGGCTAAATCGGAAAATTACACATTATTTTGCCACTCGTCTGTATATCATGAAAATGGCTAAAAATTGACTTTTAAAGTTTGGAATTCAAGCATTCTCTGGAATAAAAACTATTTATATTAATGGATACAACACGATAAAATTGCTGTGAAATATAATTATATATATATATATATATATACGAAATAACAATAGTTTTATTTATAAAGTATTTATACAAAAGCTATTTCTATATGTTTTCTTTCTTTAATTTTTCTTTCTTTTTTTTTTTTTTTTTTTTTTTTTTATACTAACCTTCTGAACCAGAAAATAATGGCGTCCAATAAGTAAAAATTATGTTTTTAGCATAATCATAGACAGAGATTGGGTGAGGACGGCTTTCTTTCCTTTTACTTATGTCTAACATAATATAAAAACGGAAAAGGGAAAACGTTATCAAAACAATAATATATTTAATAAGTAAATAAATAATATACTAAGAAATGATATATTAATTATAAATAATATACTTACTATATTTTTTATTAAAAATAATAATAATAATTACATTTGTTTATTATTTAATATGCCATGATAGCATAATTACATAAAATGAGTAAAAATTGCGTTGACTCATTTTAAAGAAATTTAAACATTTAATGATTACCAATTACATTGCCATGTGGAATAAGTTTAAATATATGTAAACATAATTTTTGTAAACTGCTGCTGTAAACTGAAAATATGAATACACACATGCACTGAAATTTAAAAATATGAAGTATGTTAAATATTTTGATTAAAAAAATTATATTTAAGTATTTGGAAATTTTTAAAATTTCTTCCTTCTAACTAATTTTTAAATTTTCGTTTCAATTTCTTATTATTATAAATTAACAATATATTCTAAACTCAATTGCATATAATTTTAGCGGTGTATTGGTGCATTAATTTTCGAAAATATTTTTTATGTTGGAATATTAAAACTTTCTATGAACTTCAGCATTCAAATATATTTTTAAACTATCCATGGACTTACAAAGTAGTACCCAGAAATGTTTAGAATATACAGGGTGCAAAGTCGAGAGCAGGCCTTTATTTGCGCAACAATTGGTCTCAGACGTTCTCCAATTACAAAATGTATTTTTTAAAAAAATGTAAGCATTCATTATATGACATGTTTAAATTAAAAAAATCAATTTATTCAAAATCACAAAAATTGGTAATTTTTATACGGTTTTCAGGACGCTAATAGTAAAAGTTGACTTTCAACTTAAAAAATATAACACGAAAAGTTTCACTTTTGTGCGCCCAAAATTGTCTGAGATAGATAGTTTCAAAATTTAGGATTATTTCGCATTTTCTCGGGATTTATTAAAAAGACAATGACAAATTCTTTAATAAAGCCCGGGAAAAAGCAAACAAATTCCAAATAGGATATTTAAACCGATCCCTTATTGAAGGCCTAAATACGTTAGAAAATCTAAACTTTAAATATCTTGTTCCATTTTGGGAGAATATAAATGAAACTTTTTGTTAGGATGAGTGTCAATTTTTTAAAATATCACTATAGGGATCTGGAACTGTATAAAAATTTAGTTTTTGTAATTTTGAAAAAATAGATATTTTAAATTTAAACTTGTCATACCGCTCATATTTTTATAAAAAATTTTTTGTAACTGTAACTATATGTTTGCGACCAATAGTTGCGGAGATAAAGACATTCTCGTGATTATCTTTGTACCCTGTATTAAAAAAAATTAATATATATATATATATGTATGTATAAATGATTTTTTAATCGTAGTTAAAACCAGGCAACCGATATAAGATCACTGAAACCACATAGAACAATGAGAAGGAAATTACAACAAATTTAAATAACATGTGGAGACTGATTGTGATTTATTGAAACATTTATTTTTGTTTATTTATTTTTATTTTATTTAACTTCAATCTAATCATACATTTATTCCTAGATTATTCGTTGCAATTTTAATAATTTTGCCGGTGCGTAAAAACGACATGAAACTCAAATCAAAAGATACAAACAAGCAACGAGAAGAAAAAAAAAAAAAAAAAAAAAAAAAAAAAAAACAGCATTTTTTTTTTAAAGGAAAAGCTCAGAACGGTGAAAAAGAAGAAGAAAAAAAAACTCGTCAGGGGTGACCTTTTTCACCGTTGAGCACCAATGTACGATTTCGTTCGTTAGCAGCTATACCAGCGGACACCCAATCGTACAAGAAATTAATTGAAGTTAAAAATGAAGAATAAAGTGGAATAAACCAGGGGTGCAGAACATGTCCGAACGAGGTTCGGGGGAAATTTTGAATATTTTTTTAAGAGAAAATAAAAATGTAAATCAAAAATAACAATTTGCTACTTTGAAGTGCTTATACACTAACAGCGATATTTTTATGTTACACTGTATGTTTATTCTCTTAAAGATTTATTACATAGAACAAATGACTTTGAATAGCAAAGTAGATTTTCGCATTATTGAGGGAAATTTATACTGTGTTTGGGGGAAATTTCCGAGGTTTGAACATTTTCTGCACCCCTGGAATAAACTATTAATTCAAGAACACAGAGAATCAAACAGAAAACAACTATAAAAAACAAACATTACTCACAGGATGATGCATCCGGAATCCCAAGGATTAAAACAAGCAAAATAATTCAAGAGTTTAGTTGTACATAGCAGATGAAGAATGATACAACACAGCAACAGGGATATGAATTACTTTTTTTTAAATTCAAATAATGTTTGAGAAATTTGAACATACTTAATTTAGACGTATATGCATGAGAAATTCCATATTCTACGACAGTAATTCCCAAAAATTGTCATAACGTGAAAGTCAACACTATATCCCTTAAAAAATTCCTTAAATTTTTGCATTTAATAAAAAAAAATTTTTTTTTTCCCCCTAATCTGAAGATAATGGCGTTATAGTATTAATAACGAAACTTTAATAAACACCATAAAAGGCAAGAACTCGCAGCTGCTACAAAAGAAAAAAAAAACCGGCAACGCATTCAACACACTCAACGTGCTTGTTTGCAGCTCTCGCGCTTACATTGTTCGCCTGATGAAGGGTTGTGTCTTCTTTTAACCCGAAACAATTGTTTCGAGTTCTTGCATTTTATGGTGTTTATTCAAAGTTTTGTAATTAATACTATAACTTCATTATCTTCAAATCAGGGAAAAAAAGAAATTAAAAAAAAAAAAAAAAAAAAAAATTAAGAAATTTTTTAAGGGATAAAGAGACGTAATGGCACTATTTTCGGAAAACTCTCATATAATATCGAATTTTTGATGCATATTACGTTGAAATTAAAGGAATAGTAAGTATGTTAAAATTTCTCAAACATTATTTGAATAATAAAAAAAAAAGTAGTTTATAATCCTGTTCATGTGTTGCATCATCAGCTATGTAATTTTTAATAAAAAAGCACCACAAAACTGGCGTTGTAAAAATTATTACTTACAGACTTTGAATAAACACCATAAAATGAAATAAACTCGCAACAATTGTTTCGGGTCGAAAAAACAAACGACCCTTCATCAGGGGAATAAAGTAAGCACGAGTGCTTACTTTATTCGCCTGATGAAGGGTCGTGCGTATTTTCGACCCGAAACAATTGTTGCGAGTTTATTGCATTTTATGGTGTTTATTCAAAGTTTGTAAGTAATAATATGTACTTTTTACTTTTAAACGCCCGTACTGTGGTGTTTTTTTTTTTATAATGACGTCACAGTTTTTTTTTTTTTTTTCTACACTATTTTAGAACGTTTACAGTACGTTTTCTAGAACGTTCTGAAAATGTGTATAACGTTTTGAAAACGTTCTAAAGACGTTTAGAACGTTCTGAGACCGTATACGTAGAACGTTCTCAGAACGTTTCTATAACACCGATGGTGATAGTTACACGTTCATTGAACGTTCTCTGAACCGTACTATTGTACGGCTTCAAGATGGACAAATAGACGTCTATAACACGTTCAAAGTGAACGTTCTTAGAACGTGTTTGTAGAACAATTTTTGAACGTTCAGAGAACGTTTCGGTGCTGCTTGGGTCTCTTCTGCTGTTACTTTTAGATAAACGCGGCAGCACCATTGCACATCTAAATTTTAGCTGTGTTCGACACAATCATATCTTTGTTCGTTAGCTAACATTTAGACTGTATCTTTATTGATTTAAAAACACTTACAAACTTTGATAATTAAGAAGAAATATATTTATGCAATCACTATAGAAATGGTCAAAATTTTATCCAACAAATGTAACTAACTGTACCAAATCCAACCAAAATTTCGACATGATATGGTGCTGTGTTCTTGAACAAAAATAACAGCAGAAGCAGATTTGCCAAACCAGAGAAATAGCATCAAAGTGATGATGAGAGTCAGTTGTTCCCTAACTAAAAGATATATCCACATTATTTCAAGTATGTCACATATATATATATATATATATATATATATATATATATAAAACAGTTTTGCAATATTTTTCCCTTGTTTTAATCAATTTTTAATCTTTTGTTTCTAAATAAAGTGCATACATTGACTAGAACCTGCCTATTTCTTTACGAGCTACTTTCTCCATACCAGAAAGACAGTATATTTTGTAGCAATATTAGTTTCCGCTATCTTCCCCACAGCATACCCAACTCTCCATTTAAATTTAATATTCTTCTTCCTTAAAAGAATTATTTTATGATATTAATTACTGCCTTTTGAAAATGCTTTGAAATGCAACTTGCAAAAACTTTTTTCTACATTGCACGAAATGCGCTACCTCATGTTCAAAATTTAAGCCCTTAATTTTTATTTTAGGTCACTAAAAAGGTCACTTTAATTATAATCACCGTGTATTTTTCTTAACATTTGAGCAGGCACATGAGCAAAAAGAAATTTAACATAATTAAGTTTTAATAAATATATAAAATATCAACAATTAACTATTGGGAAATATAACATTTAGTTACACATGTGTATGTTTCATAATACAATAATCTATGAACAAAAACAAGTTGCATCACTCAAACAAAATAACATACTATCTTAAATGTACAATAAACACAAATACCAATTAACAGGTTTTAACAGCAGGTACATGTTATCATCAGTTTCAGTTCACCCTCCTTGATTAAAATATAATCCTTACATAGATACTGCTTGTGTGTTGCACATGTGTTAATATAATAAAGCTCATAGATACTGCTTGTGTGTTGCACATGTGTTAATATAATAAAGCTCATTCTCAGTCCTCTGATGATCAGTTGCAGTTGGAAAATATATTGCTCAAAACAATTAACCATCTGATTGTCACTAACGGATATACCCAGTCATTGAGTTGTTCTTTTCTGCCAGATACACTCATAATTCAAAATTATATATTTAAGAAATTTTAGCTTGTTTTTCAGGTTTGAGAGCCTTTTATAATAGTCATGAGGAATATTATGATGTACACAGTTATATTTTTAATCTAAAGTTGAATTAAGCGTATTTTAATACATTAAAGAAACTAAGCAGCAAAAATAACATATTTTTGCCCTTTTCAAAGGCAGTCAAAGGATTAAAGAATATTGTAAGTCTTATATTAAAAAAAAAAAAAAAAAAAAAAAAGTAGTGTAAAAAACATTTTTCAGAAAATAGAAGAAAAGAGTCGCAAATAGCAAATTTTTCTCATTTTCAAACTTTGGAGTATGCATATTTTTAGTTTGACATTGTTCAATATTCAGAAAGTGTGTTGTCTCAAAAAAGTCATTTAATCTATTCAAAAGCTTGAAGAATTGTTGATCAGTTGTAGGGGGGGGGGGGAGGAAGGTCTAAACACAAACTACAGTCGCTGAAACCATTGGAGTTTCACAAAGTATGATTTCCAAGATATAAAACAGATACCTGGAGACTGAAAATGCACGCCAAAGATAAGGGCAGGTCGTAGATGTGCAACAATGCCCAATGAAGATCGATATTCAATGCTAATGGCTCTAAGACATTGAAATATGAAGGCCACTCTTCATTAACACCTTCGTTCAGCTACTGGCACCACAGTTTTAACTCAAACTGTTCGAAACTGGCTCCATACTGTAGGTCTGTATGCTCACCTGCCAATACTGTTACATTTACAATAAGGCACTGATCTGCCACAGAGAATGGGCAACAGAGTCTCTGAAGTGGAAGAGAGATGAGTGGTGCAACATTATTTTCTCTGATGAGTTGTATTTTGCTGTTCATCATGATAATAGGCATATTTTCATCTGAAGTGAATGAGGAACTAGAAACAACCCTGCATTTGTGCATGGAAGTGTCAGATTTAGCAGTGGGGTAATGGTCTATGCTGGCATCTCCAATGATGGGCACACCGATCCCCACATAATTCAAAATGGAGTTCTTACTGTTCATCAATATAGGGATGAGATCCTAAAACTTATTACTACACTGTGGGGCTGATTTTGGACAATTTGGGTCAAAAATGTGGCTCCAGTAGCCAAGAGAAGTTGTTGATGAAGAAGATTGGCATTCATATTTCGGTGCTTAAGTGCCGTTAGCTTTAAATATCGATCTTTAATGGGCGTTGTTGCATGTCTATGACCTTGCCCTGGTCTTCGACCTCCATTTCCAGTCTCCAAAAATCAGTTCCAGATCCTGGAAATCACACTTTGTGAAACTCCAGTGGCTTCAGCTACTTCAGTTTGTGTTTGGACTCTTCTCACTCTAACCAACCAGCAATTATACTCATCTTCAAAATTATAGGAACAACCTGCTTTCCATGTTTTCTTCTTTTACTTATAACTTTTAAATGATAAATATATGAACATAAAATTTGGACGGCATGTTCATTATATCATATCATTAATTGGATTTTATACAACCTTAGCATAAGTATTAAAATTATAATTATTCATTTTTTCTCAAAAGTAAGCTTGGAAAAAATGAAAATTTAACTATTATAAGAAAATAAAACTTAATGAAAAATGGTGCTAAGGATGAATTATAGATGCGTGATGACACACACATCTCCAAATGTAAAACAAAATCCTGATTTTTCTTTCAGTATTCACTTTTATTTTACTTTTTTAATGGAATTTCGGAGAAAGTATAATTAGTAATTTGTAAATTAAGATAATCATCAGAATAATAATAATGTCGAGGAATAATTTAATAAAGAACATCTTATCCGATTTTCATGTTTGTATGTATATAGTATATATATTTTTTAAATTATTCACATGCAAAAAAAAAAAAAAAAAAAAAAAAGAAAGAAAGAAAGAAAGGAGAAACAGAAAAATGAATACAGGAAGAAAAGTACAGTTTTAAACTAACACATGCATGCACTTGTATTTTCACCTTTCTGAAATGCCTCCTTAACACCATTTTTCATTAAGATTTCTTTTCTAAAACTATTGAAATTTTTCTTTTATCCGAAGTTTACTTTTAAAAAACTGACTAATTGTTAGTTTATACATTATCACTTACGTTAAAGTTATATGAAATACAATTAATAAATAATATGACAACAAACATTTTATCAAAATTTTATGTTTCTGTGTTTATTTGTTTAAAAATTACATGAAAAAGAAGAAAATGAGAAAACAGGTTACTGCTTTAATTTTGTACATCAGTAATATTCAAAGCTTTTGAATGTTTAAAAAAAACTACTAAATAAACCTTACTTATGGCCTGTTCCTGAATCATTTTCACTGGGGGCCTTTAGTTATCATTCAAAGGCGACCTTCTGTGGTAGCATTCCTTATTCGAAGTGAGCTTGTGCCTTTGTTGTTTGTTTCAGCTGGATGATCCTCCAATAGGTGGGTTCCGGATTTTGTCTTTTCAGCACGGGGCTCATTGCCACTGCATGATTTAGAATTACTCAAAATTTCAATGGTTTCTCGGAAGAAAGCATATGCCAGGTTCTCGTAATCGGCAATTTCTGTTGTCTTATCGAATTGGATACTGATGTTTTCTTTTTGCAGGTTTTTTGCTAAGGCAGTAGTATTTTTGTGTTCTTTTATGAAGTTTTTCTTTTTTCGTCACTACCGTAACAAGCCACTGTCAGAGTTGGGTCTAGAGAAAAGAATATTATAAATCCCGACAGTTTCAAGGGGATAGGTTTGATTCTTATTACTACGGATTAGTTGATAAATATTGCAGTTGGGTTTAATCACTATTTTATCAACTGTTAGTATTACCCAATCACAATATTTATTAACTCATCCGTATTGATAAGGACCAATACCAATCTTTTTGAAACCACCAGAATTTACAATATCCCTTTCTCTAGACCCAACTTTGACAGTGGCTGTTGCATTGGTGTTACAAAAAGAAAAATAAAAACCACATAAAAGAACATATTTCCAACATTAAGTTCAACAAAAATACTACTGCCTTAGCAAAAACTACGTAAAAAGAAAAGATCAGTATTCAACTCAGCGAGACAATGAAAATAGCTAATTACGAGAACCAGATGCATGTCTTCTTTCAAGAAGCCATTGAATGGCAATGAGCTTCGAACTGACAGACCAAATCTGACACCACCTGTTGGAGGATTAGTCAGCTAAAGCCAGCAACAATGGCAATACACAGAAGGTCATCTTTGATAATACTAGGGGCCCTCGTTGACAGTATCTCAGGATGAGGTCTTAAGTAAGGTTTATTTAGTAGTTTTTACATATGTTAGTAGGTTTCATTGTACGGATATTTTTGAGCTTTTAAATCTGTTAAATGGCTAGGTTAAGACATCACAATCATCAAAACAACATACACTTTGTGACTCTACTACCATTTTCCGCAAAAAAAAAAAAAAAAAAAAAAAAAAAGTTTTCACATACGCCATTATTTTATATAAGACTTACAATACTGTTTAATTGTTTTGAGCAATGTAATATGCATCTGTATCATTGGCATCTTTAGAGTCTGTAGTAGGTTAAAGTATGATTTGAGAAAATTTCTCCCCTCCTCCTATTTTAAAATTTCTAAACAAGAACATTTTTTATTACAATGGTTAGAACATTTTTTTTTTTTTTTTTTTTTTCAAGTTTTTCCTTCTTTACTGGATGACCCTATAGAAAAAGTTTTATTTTATAAGGAGAAATGCATTTTCTGCAGGTTTAGCTTTAATTCATGATGCATGAACAGTAGCTAAACAATCAGAATTTTGCCATTTTCTCTAAGTGTTTTATTCTTATTCGTGACAACCAGTGGTACGTTATTTTATACCAATGAAGTTATATTTATAAGTGAAATGTTATTTCAATTAAATATATTCACCCACAAATTCACGAAACATGTTTTATTGTGCTCTTTTGTATAAAGCCTATATGCAGAACTACAAAACTTTGCATGGAGGCATGTTTTGACCTCTCCCAATGCATTTTGAAACCTCATTTTTAAATTTTTGTTTAGTTGACATTTATTTATTTATTTATTTTTTTTTTTTAAGCACCATTGATTGCATTTTAATTTTCCTGTAGAAAATGATGTCATAAAGTGAAAGAACAATTAGTAGAAACTATTTGCATGTTGGCAAGTAGAGTACCTTTACCAGCCTGAAGTTTTTAATTAATAACTTCATTAAATAGGATGACAATTTTTAATTAAGAGACATGTCTTCCTTGGAGTATTTGGCGAAAAGTTATGCCACTCATGATGCTGAGGACACATTTATTCACAAGGAGATGCAGTCGTAGAGAAAAAATTTCACGCCAGCAGCAGCAACTTCTTTTAATATATATAAATATATCTATATTTTTCATTTTAATTTGAAAAATGTTAAATGGTACATAAAGCATTAATATAATTAAATTATTAATGTAGTTAAATAAAGAAAGGTGAGAAAGAAACAGAAAAGAGTAAAATTGCTTAATAAATAGAATTTTAAATCATAGAAAATTTGGAGGAAAAGAAACACTTCATTAGAAAATTGTTTCTTTTAATACAACTTACATAATTATATCATTCAGTACAGGCATTGCAATTTAGCAATAATTTAGCTCAGTTTTTAAATAATACACTTTATTTTTTGCCTTTTCAGTACCTAATTTATTTTTTAGGTTGTCCTAAACCTAAACAAAGCAATATGTTGAAAAATATCTTTAATTCAAGCTAAGATTGGGCAAAAATTTTACAATTTAACAAATTAGTCACAAAAATTATAAGGTAATAAATCCCATTTTTTTTTCTCTCTCTCTCTCTCTCTCTTTCAAGTTGAAAAGAAATAGCAATTCTTAATCTTTATTCCCAACTCCCATATTCCTTTAAGTGGGATAATTTTATAGGTTGGCAGATCATTTATTAATCCAATTGATTCTCAGATCAATTCCCTCTTATTGCTAGTAAATAAGTGCTAGCAAAAGTCAATTTCTTTCTTTTAATATAAATATGAGAAGAAACAAGAACAAGAAAGTATTTCGTACACTATGATTATGGAAGTATTTAATTAAAGGAAGAGAAGTACTTGAAACTCTAAATATAAAAAATGGAAATTATGCAAATTGATAATGAATTTTGCATCTCAATTGTAACAGTGTAGTGAGATTAAAATAATAATAATAAATTAGCCATGGTTTGCCTATTCTTGAAAAATTTCTTCAAATATTAAAAATTAAATATACAAAATTCATTGGTTCATTTACAGAGACATTTCACTTAAAAAAATTATTTCAGTATAATCATAAAATGTATTAAATATAATTCTTACCGATGTATCATTGCAGAAAACAAAGATTTGAATAACCAGATAATTTTTCGTTATTTATCCATCCATGAAATGAAGCTTTATTTTCCTGTGCAGAATTTTTCTATGTGAGAAAAACATAACATAATCAGCAATATAATAAAAAATTACAAATACATAATATTTATGTATATATATATATATATGTAGAAAGATAGCTGAGAAAATAATGCAGGGGTCTGTCCAGACTTTTCAGACAGGGTCTTGTTTTTGTGAAATTGTGAAAAATTCTACACATAATTTTGTTAATTTAAATTCAGTGTGAAAATAAAGTTCTTCTGAACTTTTCATCTAGGGTCGTATTTTTGTTAAATTGAAAAAATTAATTTTGCAAAATAAAATTATAATTAAGGTTTCAATGTTTCATTTTAGGCAATGATGGTTCATTTTTATAAGGAGCAAACTCACACACATGCACAGAAACCGTTTATGAATTAGAAATTGAATATTAGCTTCTCTGGGAAATTAAGTAAAGCACGTCCAATTATTCAGTCAGCCTGATCGTTCTATGGAAGATTAGTTTTTGAAATGAAAAAGATTTATCAAAGGTCTATTTCTAACAGGCAAAATTTTGTGAAGGATCCTTTTTCAGGACATAAAACTTTGTGAAGGGTTCTTTTTCAGGACAAAAAATTTTGTGAAGGGTCCTTTTTTAAGATATAAAATTTTATGAAGGGTCCTTTAACGGACCCAGATTTAAAAACCAGTAAAAACTACAATGTCAGAAACGCCAAAGAAAAATATTTGGAAAGCAGACAGCTGTTTCAGTAGCTTTTAGCATACAGTATTACGTGCATAAAAAAATCCGAGAGAAGTGCTCATATATATAGAAAAGGAACCAAATTCTGCTCAACCAATAGTATGTGGTTATGTGGAAGGCCGGGGGGGGGAGGGAGTGGCCAATAGGAATTTCAGTAACACTAGTTGTGAAAACTGTAGAAAAATTAAGAAAGTATGAACCAAATGTAAAATTTTTAACAATCAGACAAATAGGGTACAGTGAAATTACAATTAACGAGATTTTTAAGATTTTTTATAAATTTCAAAAGCTTCAAAGAAATCAAGTTCATGAATGGATTTAGGCCAGCAAATATTATTCATGATAATTGCAGCTATCATTCATGATATTTGCAAGGCATATCATCATGGATTAGCATTAGACCTACAAATCGATTCATGAACTTGATTTCTTTGAAGCTTTTTATATTTTTAAAAATCCTATTAATTGTGATTTCGCTGTACTCTATTTTTCTGGTTGTTGGACATTTTACATTCGGTCCACATTTTCTTAATTTTTCTACAGTTTTCACAACTAGTGTTTCTAAAATTCCTATTGGCCACTCCCCCCACCTTCCATGTAATTCTATTAGTTGAGCAGAATTTGGTTCCTTTTCTATATATATGAACACTTCTCTCGGATTTTTTTATGCACTGAAGACAGCATACTAAAGGATACCGAAACAGCTGTTTGCTTCCCAAATATTTTTCTTTGGTATTTCTGATGTTGTAATTTTTATTGGTTTTAATAATACAGCGCCAAGCCTCCTTTTAACATCTGGACCCAGATTTCCTATAGAGAGACCCCTGTAATGTGAATCCTTTCGCTTTTTTTTTTATGTTTTGTCATATACCTTAAAAAGTTCGTTAGGAATCATTTTGAAACTTTGGTAGTGTAAAGAACATGTTATACCTTATATTTTCCTTTTCCAGTAAAAGTTGTGTCATGAAAAGGAAAAGGGGACAAGTAAAAATTTGAAAAAAAATCAAAATGTTTTGGATTACCCTGTAATGCTTTAAATGTGTTTTGGCTGTAGCATGTGATCATAAGGACTTTTCTCTTTATCGGTATAAAATTTTATGAGGCTATCACATATATATTCATGGAGATATAACGGTTTCTTAAATAAACTGCAAAAGCAATTCCATTTTTTTAATTATAATACGTAAGGTATTAGACCCAGTGCAAGCCCATTTTCAGGAAATATGGCACACTACATTAGACACAGCACACAGCAATCAGAATAAAAAATTTTTAAATATCTTACGAAATATGAACACTTTTACTAAATAATTTTTAACTAAGCATGTGCAAGCTTTATAAAAATTTCCTCTGCATAATTTAATAGCCAAAAGTATTGAGCAACTTATATGAAAACACCAAACAATTATCATGTAAATTCAAAACATTACAAGAAATAGAATGAATAGAATTTCAATTCTCTCAAAATGAAAGCTAATCTATAAGGGGTTTTACTCACACTTTTGATTCAATCAATGCTCAATGATATTACAGTGCAGCCACATACCCTAAACCCAGCAGTGAGGACCCGTCCAAAATGCTGGAGGGATGCCAGCTTGACCGACAGTTTGAAATTTGGAAGACATCCAGTAATTCCGCGCTCTGTTATTGCTCATTTTCTCTGAGTCAGATGACTGTCACCCCTATTTTACCATTGGACTCGTTGAGTTAGCACTTGCGCAGATGTTTCCATGGTTTCATGAAATGTGGTCGAATAATACAGTGTTTTCGATGATTGTAAATAAATATTGATAAAAACTCCTAACATCTTTCTTTTTTAGAACTTAAATTCTGTTTATTTATCTCTCCTAACGTTTTGAATTTACATGATATTTGTTTGGGGTTTTCATATAAGTTGCTCAATTACTTTGGCTGTTAAATTATGTGAATGAAATTTTTATAAAGCTTGCACACATGCATAGTTAAAAATTTAGTAAATGTGCTTGTATTTCATAAGATATTTAAAATTTTTTGTATTCTGATTGCTGTATGCTGTGCCTAATGTAGTATACCATATTTCCTGAAAATGGCTTTGCACTGGGTCTATGTGTTATAATTAAAAGAGTAAAAATCGTTTTTGCAATTTTTTTAAAGACACCCTTATATCTCCATGAACATATATGGTAGCCTCTTACAATTTTATACAGATAATGAAAAAGTCCTCATGATCACATGCTACAGTCAAAACACATTTAAAACAGTGTTTTTTACAGGGTGATTCAAAACATTTTGATTTTTGTTTAATTTCTTACTGGTCCCCTTTCCCTTTTCATGACACAACTTTTACTGAAAAATATGAGGTATAAACATGTTCTTTATACTACCAAAGTTTCAAGATGTTTCTGAAAAACTTTTCAAGATATTTGACAAAACGTAAACAAGCTAAAAGTGTTCATATTATTTTGTCAGCTATCTGTATATATACATTTTTTATAATAATATAAATAAATAAGTAGATAAGTGCTTATAAAACTTCAATAGGCACAGACCAATTGTTTTTACTGGGAAAAAAACCTAGAACAAAACTTATTAAAAATATCAATAAAAATTTTTCTTTTACCACAGTATACTATTATGCAAAATTGATTGCTATCATTGTTGTAGTGAATACATTATTATTACTTTCTTCTATATGTAATATAGAGAAAGTATTGGATTCGTAAAAATTTTCGACCTCGGGTTTTTGTTGGATTTACACGTTTTGAGAGCTGTAGAGCACGATTTGACCATTTTTAGAAAATGTCTGTCTGTCTGTCTGTCTGTCTGTGTGTGTGTGTGTGTGTGTGACAAAATTTTGTGGCAACTGTATCTCAGGAACTACTATACAGAATTTCATGCAAATTGGTGTGTAGTTGCACCTTGACATAAATTAGTGCCTATCAACTTTTGGTAAAAATTGTCTTACAGGTTGCGTTGCCATCCCGCTTTTTCTAAATTTTTAACATGGTGATATAGGACAAAATTTTGTATAAATGTGCATAAAGATAATTATATTTTAGTAATCATTATGAAATTTACAAGAATTATTTATAATAGAGATAGTCAACTGGGAAAAAAATTTTGTATGCGTAGGAGCCTCGCCACCCCCCCTGGGGCGGAAGTCACCCCTCGAGGGGAGTAAATTTTCAAGATGGGTATCTTTCGAAAGGTCTCGTCAATACCTTTAAAACGAATGGTTGAACTATAAATTTGTGATAATTTAAAACAAATTTATCGATTTTTTTTACTTTTAACGAAAAAAAAACTTAGAAAAAAAAAATCGTTTTTTTTTTTTTTTTTTTTTTTTTTTTTAACGAAATTTAACCAGACTTGGTATTTAGTTGGCCCCTGACATAAACTGTGGCTGATTAGATTTGGGGATCAATCGCTCAACAGGTGGCGCTGTGATCGTACTTTTTCTAAATTTTTAACATGGACAAAAGTAGTACAAAATTTCGTATAAATGTACATAATGAGAGTTATTCTTAACCTGTGATTGTGAAATTAATATGAATTATTGATAATAGTAGTAGTTAATTAGAAAAAAAATTTGGGGCATCGCTTCCCCCCCTAGGGGTAAATTTTCAAGATCGGTATCTTTCGAAAGGTCTCGTCAATACCTTTAAAACGAATGGTTGAACTATAAATATGTGATAATTTAAAACAAAGTTATCGATTTTTTTTACTTTTAACGAAAAAAAACTTTGGAAAAAAATCATATATATATTTTTTTTAAATATTGTTACTGCCTGAATTTGTATAAGAAAATATAGAAGAAAGTCTTGTGGTGGCCACAACATACTAGTTTTTTTATATGGCCTCATAAATAAAACATAAATAAGAGAAAAATCCCAATTAATATGCATTAAAAAAGAGTAGAATTGTTATTGGTTTTTACAAATAATAAAATTACTAAAACTAATTTATTAAAACATATTAAACTAACTGAGTCATATTCGAAATCTATCTCTTTGCTTTATTAGTGTCATAGGTCATAATCTAAAAAGGGGTTTTAAAAAAAGGGGGATATCAAGAAATCCTATGAAAAGTATTTTCATGATAAAATACATATGAAAAGTATTTTCAGTTAATAAAAAGGTTTCTAAAGCAAATAATATATATATATATATATATTAAATATAAAAACATTTTCCATTCATGAATAGTTTGCAATGATAATATTAAATAAAATATTTATGATGGTTTCTATAATCTTAATAATCTAGAACCAATTCTCAAAAACTTGTACATCATTTGCGATGCAAACCCAAGTAGGTATTCTAAAATAATAATTGTAAGTTTTTCCCCTTGATTGACCCCTGAACACAGAAATATTTTTTAAATATAACTTCATAAATTGTTCTTTAAATAACTTTACTAATTTAAACATATTATTCAGAAAGCAATTAATGAATTATTAAAAAAGGCGAATCAGCTATTTAATTTTATATATATATATGTGTTACAATTTTAGTATTTTAAATTAATTTTAATTCCACTAAACGGTGGAACTGAATATTCAGCGTCATTTGCTGAATATATCGAATAGTAACTAAATATTTAGTGCAACTCTACTAGATACAAGAATGAAACCAAAAATTTAAATGGTATTAACAAAATTACTTTGAAAAATTTAAATTTCCTGAAGATGCAAATGATAGTGACAGGTTGCCTAATAAATAATGAATTAGTATGATCAAATGAAAACCATTTATTAGCAATTAATAAAATCTGTAAAATATACAAGGAAAATAAATTGTGAATGTTTATTTTGAGACATAATGCAAATCATATGTAAGTATTTTCAAGTTTAGTATTTCTTCTTGAGATGTTAAATTAATTTGCAAAGCTGATAGCTTTTCTGCACTGTTTCTGATACTGGATAAGTGCATATTTTTATTAATTTCACAACTTAAAAGTGTGTGCTAGATAGGGAAGGGAGAAATTTAAAATTTATAAATTTTAAGATATAGCATATAGCTAAGAATTACAAAAAATAAATAAATAAAAAATGTTAAAGAAAGGGGTGGGGGGATTAAGCAATCGATTGTGCGTTCTTTCGAAGCTGTAAAATTATAGGAAAAGAGACAGGCAGGAATTTAAAAACTAAAAAATGTGTTACAAGCGAGGTAGTGAGCAAACAAGCTGTAGGTACCTGGAAAGAAAACAGAGCACTGCAGATACTACCACTTAAGAGCTTAGTGATAAGATAAGATTTTCTGTATAATGATAAACACTCATTTATAAATTAGTAACAAATAAAATTACAGTGCAAAGAAAGTTAAAATTTAAAACTTTCTTACATCCATGCGTTAAAATTAAATAATAATAATAAAAAAAACTTTTTAGCATTTAGCATTTAAAACCATTAAATGCACAAAAATGGTAGATTTCATAACAGTACAATTGTTTTTTGAAGCAACAGAATGTGAAATAAAAATAATTAATTTCATAGTCCCTACTCCTCTTAATAAACAGTAATCCACTGGCTACAATTTAAGGTTTTTAAATAATTATGAACTGATAAAAATTTATAAACTGAACTTTTGCATTTTTGATAATTTTCTGCTAACTGTTAAAACTGGATGCTTTATTTTTAAATTTCAACTGTCTAAATAGTTTTTCTTTTCTTTTTTTTTTTTACGTGAGTGAGGAAAAAATGTGCAGTTTTTAAAAGTGAACTAACAGCAAGTGTTCTTATTCTCTTTGTACAAAAATACTTTCGCCTTACGTTTACAAAATAGCAATTTTCAATAGAATTCAATGTGCAAAATTTATTTTTTATCAATGGCTTAATAAGTATTTATAAATGCCAAATATTACAAAAAATGAAATCAAAATGAACTTACTCGAGTATCTCTTCATCTGCAAATGAGAAATCTAAAAAATATCTACTAGGCTATACCCGCTTCGCTGGTCACTATATCTAAATCAATTTTCATAAGAATTGGATCAGTATTTACTTTTAACATCACATTATAAATAAAAACTAAAATATATATATATATAGAAATCGCTTTAAACATCACTTCGGGTACTCGCTGTCTGCAGCAGCTGCTTTTCTGCTTGCATTGCTTTAGGTCCTGGTTCCCACTGCTTACAGAAAAGTCTTTCTCCGTCACTTCAATCTGTGTATTTATCGATGACAGGTGGATCTTATATTATTTAAGTTGCTGAGATGACTATATCTCAATATCTATTAAATATTTTAGTTTTTAAATAATGTATTTTATAGCCCTCGCTTTTTACATTTCATTACCATACCATTCCGGCCAATATAATAAATAAAAGAAAAAGGATTTTCTTTTAAAAGAAAAGAAAGAAAATTAAGCTTTAATTTTAATAAGTTTAATCCTTTCTACTATAGCCTATCATTTTTTATAAATTAAAAAAAAATTAAATAAAAGAAAATAAATTTTCTTTTCAAAGGAATTAATAAAAAAAAAATAAAAGTTGTTATACCATAAAAATTATACACTATTCATTAACATAACTGTTACAAATATGTTTTTAAATTTAAAATACTTTTTTTACTCTGTTGCATTATCATTTGATTTTCAATAAATTAAAAAAAGAAAAGAAAAAAAAAAAAAAAGATTTTGCGTTCAAATAAATGAAAAATAAATAGCGTAATAGCTGCTGCTAAGATACGCAGACAATTGAAATGAAAGAAGAAATTACAGAAAAATGAAATATTGAAGCAAATATTTAAAATGGGAAAAAAAAAAAAAAAAAAAAAAAATTCAAATTTAAAATTCGAAAAAATTTCGATGAGGTGCACATCTACAGGGTCCAAGGTCATCTCTGCGTTCAATAGTGTAAGCACCAGAGCAAAGACATGCATACACTTCTGGGTCATTCCATGTTAAATCAACCATTTACTCAATCTGACTCTTTCATATTTCTATGAAACTCGCAGGAATCATTCTCCTTGATGCTATAAATAAGAATATATTTTTAGTTTTTTTTTTTTTTTTTTTTTTTTTTTTTTTTGTTTGTTTGATTTTTTTTAAATAAATTTTTTAAATTTCAAAAAATCAGCATTTTTTAGTTTGTATAAGCGTTTTCAATCTCAAATTTCTCAAGTTCTATAAGGGATAGAGAAGTTTATGACCCCTCATTTTAAACAGTATTTCACAAAGTTTAATTTTATATGCAACATCATTATGTTGGATGAAAATTTAAAAAAATTGAAATTAAAAAAATTTAAAGATAGTGTTATATAAAAAAAAAAATCTTAAAAACATGTTTCTTGTTATACTAAAAGCTATATAATCTGAAACATGTAGAGTTTGACCTCAATGAGATCAGGAATTATGACAAAAAACTTAATTACTCTACATGGTGATTTGTATTATAATTACCATGTAATATGCTTAATTTATAAAATACCTGTTTGTTAAAATTTAGACACACAGCAGTGCATTATTAATACATAATTAAACATGAAAAAATTTTATATTCAATGTAATTATGCTTAATAAAAATAAAAATTTGTTTGACACAATTTTTTTTTAGATTATTAATTTTTTTTTTTTTTTTTTTTTTTTTTTTTTTAGTACTGTAAGTTTTATAGCCTGAATGTTTTAGAGTAAGTTCTTAGTATGATTAGAAATTATAATAACAAATTATAAAAAACAAAGGTACACATAAATACATTGTTTAGTTAAAATTACTGGAATCTTTAATATAGCTTTACAACATCCAGTATCTTGTCATATTTATACAAATTAGGACTATGTCTCAAAATCTTTTCATTTATTATAAATGAAAACATATATTAATAATATAAATTTTTCCTTATTACAAATCCCATATTTTCGTATAATAATCATGGCCAGCTTTCTTGAATGGGTTATAGCAATATACAGAAAAATGTTTTGATGTGCTAGGTTTACTCATCTTTACACAAAGTCTTAAGGATTAAATATTAAAATTATAAGAATAAAATATTAAAATTATACGAATTTAAAGTCGGGTTGTAAGAAACAATAAAATTTCTTACATAATAAAAGTAAAAACTAAATAGACTTAACTCCCCCCCCCCCCCCCCCCAAATTCTTATGGACTTAATGTCATTCACTAAGGTATGTTTGTGAATCTCAACATAATTTAATTGTTTCCTTTTTTAGTTCCCCATCATACTATAGGTATGGGGAACTTAGGTAATCGTGAAAATTTTCGACCTCGGTTTTTTGACTTTTCTACACGTTTTCAGGTGTGAGGAATCCGAAAATGACAAAATTTCTAAGGTGTCTGTCTGTAGGGTGTCTGTTAGCCTGTTAGTGTGTTAGTCCGTTAGTTTCTTAGTCTGTGTACACGATATCTCAAGAACAAATTGTCGCAGAGAGGTCAGATTAGTTTTAAAATATTACTTTCGACACTGGCAAGAACCCTATTCACTTGCAACATTCGAATTTAAAATCTTCGTAAGTTATGAGAAATTTACGATTTCTTAACATGGGAGAATAGGACAAAAATTCACTTAAACGTGCATTAAATGGAAACTTTTTACTGTAAAAATGTCAGACCAGTTTTAAAATATCAGTTTTGATGCCGGAATGAACATCAGTAACTATAAATATGGTACTTTGAAAATTTCGCAAGTTATTGGAAATTTACGAATTTCTTAACATGGCAGTATAGGGCAAAATTTCACATAAACGTCAATTTTGAGAGATATTTTCATCGTAAAGATGTCAGACTATTTTTGAAATATTATTTAGGACACTGGCATGAATATTAATGACTATGAATTTTCTAATATAAAGATTTCGTAAGTTATTGGAAATTTACGAATTTCTTAACATGTCAAAATAGAGCAAAATTTCACATAAACGTCAATCTTGAGAGATATTTTCATCGTAAAGATGTCAAACCACTTTTGAAATATTATTTAGGATACTGGTATGAATATCATAGACTATGATTTTTCCAATTTAAAAAATTCGTAAGTTATTTGGAATTTACGATTTACTTAACATGTCGTAATAACGCAAAATTGAGCACAAACTTCCATTTTGAGGATCCTAAATACATTAGACAACTTCAAAATTACGTTTATGATATTGGTTTGAACATGATTGAATACAAATATTCTAATAGGAAAATTTCGTAAATCATTCGTAATTTACGATTTTATCAACATAGCGAAATTGTAAATTATTCATATAAATATGAATTTTGAGGATTATTGCATTGGAAATAATAGCATGAAAACTAAACAACGGAATTGACCCCGATAAAATAAATTAATAGATTAGAATAAGATAATTATATCGAAGTGAACGGTGGATAGCCTATTAGGTGGGGATTTCATTCTGTCGCTGTATCAAGCTTTGGTCAAATTCATTTCTTTTAACATGATTACAATATGTCTCGCACTAGAAATTTCTGAGAACATAAATATGATGGGGAACTGAGCAGAGTTCACCTATGCCAACTAGTTTTTTTTTTTCGACAGAATAATAATAATAATAAAAAATTAAAAAAATAAAAATAAAAAACGTACATTTATTTAAAATGAGGAAAATAAATTAGAAATATCAGTCGTATCGTTACAAATAAGGTACCAAATGAAAGGGAAAACTTTTGTGAATCCGATGGATTAAACAGCTTATCGATCGGACAATTATATTTTTTAAAATTAACTAAAGTATGAATTTTAGGTGGCAACAGTAGAAGATTGTATGGAAACCGTTAGGAGAAAAAAAAATCTGCTTCACATTAATTCATATGTTTTTGACGTGGGATTAAAAACTGCAGTTTTCAATTTTTAAAAAATTTTCTCTCACGAACACAAAAATATAATATACAGCCTGTACTGGGGCCGCCGCGAAGAGGCCAGATTATAGGTTTATGGATTATCAATGGTTCACAGCATGTGATTTCCAATCCAAATACAGTCAAAACCTTGTTAACATGAATTACCTTTACCATGAACTTTTTCACAATCCCCATCAAAATGAAGATTAGTTAGTGATAGCATGAACTAGTACTGATAACAAGAACACATTTTTTATCCGTCTTGAGATTCATGTTAACGAGGTTTGACTGTATACCATATTTTGATAATAAACATTTGGATCAAATTATTTCATTGATATTTACAAAATATTTCCTGAAATATCTCGAAAACACATGTTTTTGTATGCCATTAACCTGCTAGGGCAGTATAGTTGAAAATGGTTTGAAGCAGCAGCGGCTCGTGGAATAAAAATGTGAAGAGGCCCTTCACCTAATATTTTATACTGCATTCATAGTTATTTACAGAGTATAACTTTACATTCAAATAAAACAAGTATTCCTAGTTAAAATTTTGCTTGATAAAAATTATACATTAAAAATATTTAAATGTTATTTTTCAGCTCTTCACCTGTTTTCGGTCAGGAGCAGCCGCTGGTTTGAAATATGTTTTAAATTGTACATGGGTTTTGAAATTTGTTAATTTTGGTAAAATTAAATATGCATGCTACAATCACATAATTAAGTATACATACTAAGAGCACATTTTACACTTGTTTTTGTTCCGGGGGGGGGGGGGGGGGGGATGATTTAAGATTTATTATACCTAAACAATTAATTACAAGCATTTGTAATAAAGCAAATACCAATTTAAATCACATTACAATGGGGGGGGGGGATATGCATGAACTAAGAAATAATTCTAGAATTTCTTTAATCAAGTAAAATATTGATACTAATGGTACAACTAAAACATAAGGTATTTTTAGCTTTTGAGTGATTTGTAGATTATTCAGGATGTATTGGATATTGGAGTAATAAAATATTATTGTGTACATATTGTGTAATACATGTATAGGGAGGAGAGAGAGAGAAAAAAATTAAATAAGTAAGTAAACCTAGGACATCAAAAATCCAGAAATTATCACAAATGAAAAAAAAAAAAAGAAGATTTTTATTTTTAATGCTGTCTAATAAAATTAGTTTTATCATAAAACCACGGATTAAAAACAAAAGCCAAATGTTCAATTAGCAACTGCAGTAAATATAAATATATGTTTAATCTATTTAATCACCTCTATATCTATATTCTTTGACATTTATGCATTTTAATACACTGGGATGTAATGCTATCTGCAACGAAGGAACTTATCAAATGATCCTAAAGACTTATTTTTAATGACATAACATTAAGGATTTTAGCAATTTAATTTCTCATTTCTATTTTAAATAATAAGCGATGGCTGCATTTTTATCAAAATTTGTAACTTTTGTATTGTTAAATAAAACTTGGGAATGTATGTTTTAAAATTCTAAATTTATGATACAGATTTAAAGAAAAAAACAATTCTACTTACCCAAATTCATAGACAAGTAGAATTAGACCTTCAACTCCCATTGGCCGTAATGGAAATTTCTTCTAACATTAAAATCACATAGACACTAGCGACACCACTTAGTTTGTAAGAATTATTGTAGCAACCGTGGAGTCAGGTTCCAATGGCTGGCGATTTATCGCTCTTTTTGGCGATTTAAAGAAAAATAACAACCTTAGGAGATTATGGACAGACGGAGATTATAATCGATTTATTTACAAACTTTACTCCCTCCTCCCATTGCCGGAAAGGAAAACGGCAGAATACTTCCTTTTCAGCCTTTTCTTATTTTTAGTAAACTTCGTTTTTTAAAACAGGAAATTGATAATTTCATTGTAATATTTTACTCTAGATTTTTGATATTTCAACTTAAATAAATATATAGATAGATAGATATACATGATTTTTTTTTTTTTTTTTAATAGGAAATTTATGATTTCTTTGTAATATTTCACTCTATTTTTTTTTTTTTTAATATATATATTTTCAACTTAAATGAAAAAAAAATATATATATCACTTTTTTTTTTTCTAGTTTATTCCATTTAATTGAATTTGAAACTTAAAAATAAGAGAAAAACTGGAATATTTATTAAAAGCTGAATAAATTGTGTAAAATATTTCATTTTTTCAACACTTAACGTTTAAAAAAAAAATAGGAATAAGGAATTATTAAATATTTTCACTTTCTAAATATGTCATATCCAGATTAATATTTATTCTTTAGCTTTAAATATGTACTTAACAATTTAGTATTTTCTTCATAATAACAAACGAAATTTTATATTTTAACTAATAAAAGTACTTCTTTTTAACTTTAAAATATTTCATCCAGAAATCTTGCAATATTTATACTTTAATTTTTCATAAATATATTGAAATTTCATTAAAGAAACACAGTTAATATTTTTCTTTGGAAATTAAATGTACTTTTAATAGAAAAAAATTAAATGTATACTTCTTTTTTCGCTTTCTACTTTTACGTCTACTGATATAAAACAGTATTTAATCTATCTCATTAATAAACAAAATCTACTTAATAAGTATAAAACTTTGAATAAACACCATAAAATGCAAGAACTCTCAACAATAGTTTAGGGGCAAACAAAATAGGCACAAGGGCTGCCAAAAAAAAAAAAAAAAAAGTTGCATTTTATGGTGTTTGTTTATTCAAAAATTTGTACTTACCTTTAAATTTCAATTTTTCTTTTTTTTTTTTTTAATCTTACCTTGTTAAAATTTTAGAACTTTTTCATGTTAATAAGTATGGTAATTAAAAAACACCTATAAACACCTTTTTTTTTGGGGGGGGGAGGAGGGGGAATCTTAACAATTGTTTCAGATTAGAATAAAGCACGATACTTCATCAAGAAAACAATATAGGCGTGAGTGCTGCAAACAAAGCATTTGCATTTTATTCCAACCCAAAACACAATTCTTGTTTTTGCTTTTTTTTTTTTTTTTTTTTTTTCCAGTGATTACTTTTTAATGTTACCTCACTGGATACTTTTATAATTCAAGCTTATATATATTTATCAGAAATTCTTGCAATATTCATTAAAACTTTGATTCAACATTCTTCAAAATTGTGTGTTGAAATTTCATTTTAAAAAGAGGAGGTGAAAGGAAGGAAATAGGTGAATGTCCTCTTTTGTTTAGAGTACTTTGTTTATCAACCATAAATATTTATTACAGATGAAGTATTAGACAATTTTTATATCAACTGTGCAAAAAAGCCACAGCCGGGAATATAAACACCTGTTATATCTGTAGTTGCATTCTGAAATAATGCCAAATCGGTAATCAGTCAGAGTGTATGGGTTTGATTTTCCAGTTCTGGCATTTTTTGCAGAGCTGGAATAATAATTCAATCTTTAATAACTTTTTCTTTTAGTCATAATTCAGTATTTAAGAGGAGACAATATCTAATTCCGTCAATAGTGAAATCCTATCGCATTCTATGGGAAAATTTATTCACACAATTACTTACTAATATAGTTGAACCTCGTTAACGTGAATCTCAAGGGGAATGAAAAATTTATTCATGTTATCCGTAGTTCACGATATCAATAACTAATATTCATATAATTAAACTAATCTTCATTTTGATGGGGGTTGTGGGAAAAGTTCATGTTAAAAAAAAAGTAATTCACGTTAATGAGGTTCGACTGTATATATTTTCTTTTAATTCTGTTTTTTTATTCGGAAAATTCATAACATTTAAATTAGCACTCATTAAAAAAAAAAAAAAATTAATTTCGAGTTCAAAAATACATGTTTTTACTAACTGCATTTTTACCATTCTTTTATTTGCAACACAAAAAATTAAAAAAATCAATTTTTGCAAAGTGAGTACTAACTGAACGATTGTGAATTTTCTGAATGTAAAAACGGAATTATATATTATAAATGAGTAATTATGGAAGCTAATTTTAACACAGAATAAAATAGGCCACTGACATTAGCGAGGGTAGATATTATCTGCTCTTTCATGATGTATGCCCAGGAATGGGCAATTGAAATTTGTAGCAATTAGTAATTTGATACTTTTTTTACTTAACACCGCATATACTTACAATTGTAACAACTGTCAGATTTCATAATTTTAAAACGCTGCAAAATGATTTTTTTCTTCCTTTTTTTTAAGCTTTGCTTTGAATTTTTTATAAATACATGTCTCCGTTTGCAATTTTGTTAAATAAAGTTGCATATTGCACTTTAATTGTAGAAAAGTGTTAATATTTTGAAATGGAACCAGTCATTCATTCATTTACCTTTAATGATATAAAAAATGTAATTTACAACAAATAATGATTTCATGCTTTTTCGCTGTACCATCCTCATCTACTTGTAAATTTCATTAAACTATGTAATCTACAGTTTAAACTACACCAGTGCTGAAAAAGTAATAAGTTAAAAAGTTTGCGAAAACACCATAAATTTAGGGGGGGGGGGGAATACTCAACAATATTTTAGGTGTGAATTAAAATAATGACTGTCAGGTAAACTTCCAGATTGTGGTTAAAATTTTATCAAAAGACAATAGTGAGATTTTTGCAATTTATGGTATTTCCATAAACTTTGACTAATTACGGAATCGAAAGTTCATAAAATAGTTAAGGAGATTAGATATTTACAAATAATACATTGACATTTTTTTCTTTCACTTTTTTAGCATACTTGTGCAGTGCAGTGTGCTTAAAAATACAAAATAAGAATTTAAAAATCTGTCCTATTTTCAATAATAAAATTCATTTTGAAGTAATAAATAAATCCTTCATTAGAAACAATGCTATAATATTGTTATATAGGAAGTAATATTCTTTAAAACAGGATTTGGATTTATTGTCATTGAAATTACTTCTTAATTTTTACATAATCACATAATCTTTATTTTCCACAATCTTTTTCACTTATTAACATATTCGCGACCGCTGATGTGAATTCATGTCATTTCAAGTTCTATAGCTAGTTGCCGCTGACATAAATGCACGTCTTTTCAGATTCTATTCCTGGTTACCGCTGACGTGAATTCATGTCATTTTAAGAATTTCTATGGAAACAATACTTCAGTATTATTTCGATAGTATTATTAGAGTATCAATTCTTTGATAGTATTATAGGTTTGTTCTATTATTATATAACTAATCTTCATTCCAAGCTTCAGGTAATTACAAGAGTAACATTACAAAACATTACATTGAACTTTTATTCATGTTTAAACATCAAAAGTTTGCAGCAACTAGCTGTAGTTTACTTTGATATTCCCTGGCAATCAGTGTTAAAAAAGGCAAAAGTATGCCGGTCACGAAAATGTTAAGTTATGGAAACATGCTAATACTGATAAACTTTTTCAATTATATATATATATTTTTTAGGACTACTATAAGAAATATATCTCTTCACACACAGGTGATCATGAATTAATTAAAAAATACCTGATATTTTAGCAAGAAATTTTCATGCAAAGAGAAAACATTCTTATTGCAGGAAGGTACAATTCTCTCATTATAAAAAAATTCTAACTATGTTATAAGGGTGCTATGGATTTAAGGGGGGGGGGGGGGTGAAGGCTCCCCCCCCAAAAAAAAAGTCACGTTCTGGATCCGCCCCTGATGCATCCATCTCCCCCCCCCCCCAAATAAATAAAACTTTAATGCCAAATTTAATGATTTGTCAAGAACATTACTGCAACATAATTTTATTTTTTCTCTTCACAGAAATTTTAAGAATAAGGAAAATAAATCCACATTTAAGATATTTTGAAGATTTCATTTTATTGTAACAAAAATTGTATAGTCATAATACACTTTATATTATTACATAATTATTAGTAGATTACATGGTTTTACCTAAAAAAATAATGAGCTGATTGTGATATAAAAATACAAAAGTGACCTGATGAGAACTCTGAAATTTATATGTTAATTCAATTATGAAGACATTTTTTTGACCAAACTTTGTATTTGTAGTCCAAACTGCTAAAGAACAGTGTCAGGCCTTATATGCAAACCTGTAAAGAGAGGAGAAAAAAATAAATAGACGAATGTGACCACAAAATTAACATAGTTTAAATAACATAGTTATTTTTTTTTATTTTATAATTAAAAAAATTAGACTTTTAAACAGTATATACTATTAATACATATCGTTGATTTTCTATTTAATAGTATCTACATTAAAAAAAAAAACGATGAATGCGGGTTAAAGACGAAACACAAATAAAACGATGTTTATGAAATAATACACGCACTATATATAATATACTACTAAATAAAAACTAATTTTTAAGGGGTACATACAAATGAAACACTTCTGTTTGCAAAGCCGTTTGCAAGCGTTCCAAATGTATGACTACAGTCGGCAGCAAAAGTATCCGAGCACTAGCGAAAATTCCTATGTAAAAAACGCACACTTAACACTGTTTTGTTAAATAAATCCTTGTCGAATCGTGTTCTTAGACTGACTAAGAACAGGATTCGACAAGGATTTATTTAACAAAACTGCATTCAGTGTAATTTTTTTGAGATAGGAATTTTTGCTAGCGTTCGGATACTTTTGCTGCCGACTGTATTTGCAAAAAACTTGCAGAATGTACGTCATCGAAGTTGCAAGTGTTCCGTTTGTATGTAACCCTTACTCTCCAAACTGTCAAAATCAAAGTTGTAGAACATTAAGTGATATTTCCTTTTAAAAATCAATAATTTTATGTTAGATTTTTTTGTTCGTTTTATAAATGAAACGGGGATTTTCCAAATTTACATTTTCTGGTCCTTTTCTGTGATTTCATGTGCATATAAAAAAATTCGTGCATTTTCGAATGCTGTAATTACGTCAGACACACTTGGCACTGGCGTAGGCTCAGCCTGAAATATCTGAAAAAATGTAGTAGCTGGCCATACTGGATGTATCCATTCTCCTCTTTACACAAAGTAGAATAACTTATTCTCCCAGCAAAAACACACTATCCGTATTCAGTAATTCATAGACACATGTTACAATGTGTGCACAATCCCTGTTCTTCACCTAAAACAGCATGAGTTTGAGTAGTTGAGGTTGGTTGGGTTTAGCATCGCACTAGTGCTATAATATGGGCAAATGGCGACGGTCTGGAACTCACCTTTGAGGATGGCCTGGAGACATGCCATCACAATATTTATCCTTCGCGGAGGGGGAAAAGAGTTATTTTAGAATAAAAGAAGTAATTCTAGTTTGAATGTCATATGGAATAGCTTGATTTTCAATTTCATATCGGTCAGAAGAAAAATTTTACAACGATGAATGCGGGAAAATGACTTTTTAAAGGACGATATATGCGGGTTCAGTTAACATTATTTAAATACAGATTGTGCAATGACCATAGAAATAAAACGATCAATGCTGGATAACGATGGATCCGGGAATGATAGATCGTGGTTTCACTGTATATATATATATATATATATATATATATATATATATATATATATGTATATATATATAAGCAATAAATTTTATAAGTTAAAATAATGCGAACTTTGACTATGATCATAATGTTGTCAAAGGGTTACATACAAACGGAACGCTTGCAACTTCGATGACGTAAATTTTGAAAGTTTTTTGCAAATACAGTCTGCAGCAAAAGTATCCGAGCATTAACAAAAATTCCTATGTAAAAAAAATTACACTTAGTGCAGTTTTGTTAAATAAATCCTTGTCGAATCCTGTTCTTAGTCAGTCTAAGAACATGATTCGACAAGGATTTATTTAACAAAACAGTGTTAAGTGTTTTTTTTTTTTTTTTATATAGGAATTTTTGCTAGTGCTCGGATACTTTTGCTGCCGACTGTAGTCATAAATTTGGAAACGGCTTTGCAACCGGAAGTGTTTCATTTGTATGTACTCCTAGGTTAAAGACATGCAAATTAATTCTTTTCATGAAGTGAAGTGATATGTTCTCTTGTTAGGCTTTATTAAATGAGATTGGCGATTACGCCGTGCTGTTTGATCGTCCGTGATTTCAGTTTGTGATACTGGTTTATTTTAAAGTTTTAATTGTACTGTTATTAAATTTGTTGTGTGCGCTTTAAGCGTTTTATTGGAGTGTCCGTAAGTGTTTCAAAGCCATTGCGTGTAACGCTTCTGTTTGTAATATTTAAGACTGTTATCCAATTACTTATTAAGTATCGTTGATCTAAGCCATCGATGGCCCAATTCATAATAAGAAACTTGCAATATGAAGATATCCCTGCACTGATTTGTCTTCCTGAAACTGAAGGTAGGGAGATGGGCCGAGAAGCTGAAATAAAATCTTGGCTAGATGTTGATCCTCGTGGCATATTTATTGCAGAGAGTGCAGAAGATGGTGAAATAGTTGGGTGCTGTAGCGGTATTGCTCTTTCTTCTAATCATGGCTATATTGGTATGTATGTTGTAGGACAAAAATACAGAGGAATCGGACTTGGACGAATACTTTGGAATGCTGCGATTGAACGATTAGGGGAGAGAAACATCAGTTTAAGTTCTGGTGAGACAATGCTAGGTTTTTATCAAGGAAAAGCTGGCTTCTCTTTATCTGCTGAATGGACTGTAGACTTGTATACTGCAACTAACGTACGTCTTCCGGCCGATCCGTTAGTTATCACGGTTCCGATGCCTTATGTTATTCTACTTGATCCATTAAGCCCTCTGGTTCAGTATGTGATAAAATACGATGCTTCAATTCATAATTACGATCGTTCTGAAATTGTGAAAGCTACCGTATCGGAAGCGGACACTATAACCCTAATGGCTGTTAAACGAACAAATGACTGCAAGATGAGTGGATATGCTTGTATGAAAAGAAGTTTACAAGGACACTGGTTAATAGCTCCTGTATATGCTGACGATTATGAAACGGCTTACTCGCTAGTTTTTGGGCTTCTGAGCAGTTTAACTGATAATGAACGAAAAGAAGGCGTCGTTGCTAAACTAATAAGCTCCAACTGTGAAGCAGCAAAAATTTTTATGCAGTTCGGCATGAAACGAACGAATTATCAACTAAAACGCTTATTTACTAAAGAGGTCTTTCCAATACCAGAGAAAAATGTTTTTGCTTTGCAGTCCTCTGTATTTTGCACTGAATGAACTTGTAATTTGGATAACTTAACTAGCTTTGTAAACCTTACCGCAGGAGTACATTAAACACCAGGAAGTGTATCTATGGTCTATTAAGTTTTTAATGTACACGCACAGATAGCCTGTGTAAAAAAAAAAAAAAAAGCGTGTGATAATTTGTTGACATGTGACCGCGTTAAAAGTTACCTTCCTGAAGAACCTTGTTGCTTCAGCTGGCTGGTGCCTAATGTGCTTCTGCACGTTTTTACCTTACATTGATCTTAATTTTTAATGTAATCATTTTTTGCGTATAAATAAAGTATTTGTAATCTATTATGGAATGAATATTTAATTTCAGCTTTCCACGTCACTTAAGATTTTAAAACATTGTATAGAACATTGGGTAAGTCCTTTATTTTGTAAGTTCTATTGAAAATGATTAGAGGTAAAGATTTAAAATAAATTTTTGGTTTAACCTATTTGCATCATAAGGAAATATGAAAAAGTAATTTTCGTTTTTAGCTAACGAATGATGGTGACGAACTACTGCTCCTGTGATAGTGGCCAAGAAAATGGAGCGTATATACACGTTAATGATGCAAATGGGTTAAATATTTTGAAATATGTACATGTAAAACTAAAGAAGTAATGTGTTGCGGCAGCATGTTTACTCATTACAAAGTTTAAAAGTATCTTTCAGTTTAGATGTTGCTTATCGGTAAGATATTTAGTAGGTCTAGTCTACTGATTTAATGTACAAAAAATTGACCGTAGAATGGCAGCCACAACCTCTTTAAAACTGCGACATTAATGTAGTTGGGTATTTAGCAACTATGAAAAACTAATCTTAATCGAATACTGAATTTCGAAGTTAATTTAGCGCGCTGTATATTTTAATTTACGATGAGCCTCAAAATATTCTGCAAAGTATAGTTTAAGTGTTTAAACGTACACAAGCTAACCTAACGGTATATCTTTACAGAAATACCTGTTTAGTCTAGGGAGATTTAACCTTTATAATTTTGAGAAAATTAAACTAATATTTTGACGCATCATTTACGTACTTTAAAAGTTGAGCAAAATTGTTTATTTAATTTCTAAACTTTAAAGCTCATTTTCTCAAAATTGCTTTCTTGCCACATTCGCAAGAATTTAACTTATTGCTATAGATTTGCATACGTTTATGTTAAGGATATGTACAAAATGAATATTTTAGTAAAATATTTTTCGGAAGGTTACAAAAGTTTTCAAATTTTTGTTTTTAAAATGGTTAAATTTTGAAATCTCTAAATCCTTAGTTTTACGATGCATCTGCACATTTAAAATCCTAAAAAAGCCAATAGATTAGCTTCATGGTAGAATGCTTTCCGGATAGTGGCAATAACGCACTAATAAGAAAAGAATTGTCAAAGGCCCGCTTCACTCACCGCCACTGGAAGCCGAAGCTAATGTTATTCCATGGGAAATTTTTCTTTACAAATAAATTATTAATGCATAGTGTTAAATTCGGTTTCACATTCTGAAAATTCCCAGCATTTAAATTGACGGATCTTTAGAATTTTTTCATTTTGCAACTTCAAAATAATATAAAAATTTAATTTTTTTTTTTTTTTAAAGTCAAACTGCTGTGAAATCTCGGAATGTGAAAACATAATTTAAAAATGTATTAGATAATACGTTATTTTAAAAGAATTTCCTCATAGAATAACATTGCCTCTGGCTTCCGGCGACGGTAAGTGAAGAGGGCAGTTAAAGTTTGGAAATGCAATATGGTTGTCTTGAAATCGGGTACAGATTCGCTAGTTACTTTGAACAAAAGTACGTAGAATCGTAAGTGAAATAAATGTTCAGAATTGTTAATATTAACATTTTTTTCAGAGTTTCTTATTCTGGTTAAAACTTCTTAAGGATGCACATAATTCTTTCTTCCCATGCTATCTTGTTGCTTCGTATAAGGATCGCCTTCAAAAATAGCCTTTTACGAGTTCTGTTTTGAATTTCATTCTGTGAATAATTTACCTTTCTTGGCTTCATTCTTTTCTAAATATTTTATTTCATTAGATAAACTTAAGACAAATTTTCAACTCTATAAATGAAATAGCTATTTTTTAAAAACTGCTCACTAAACTAAAACGCGAATAGTAGAATAGTATAAATATTAACTTATACTACATGTGTTAAAATAATTAAATGTGAAACTTTTATATACGCGATTAATCTGATATTTCTGTATTGAAAGTGTTATGTCATAGCAATTTGAAATAAATCCGCATTATGCATTTAGTGGTCTCTGAATTTATATAGTACAATAGAAACTCTCTCTCTCTGCGCCTTTTATGGACTCTCGTCTTCATAAAAACGTGAACTTAAATGTGTTAATGAGAAATTTATTTCGCTAGATGTACTTCTTTGAATCTTTAATCTCAAGCCATTGTGCCTCTCCGATACTTAACTCCCCTCCCAATTAGTACAATCTTAATACACTACACTATTTTAACTTACGAATACTACAGGATTATTTTGAAACTTGCTCTTATACTACTGTATGCTAATTACAAAATTTCTATAATGTTCATTTAATTTGATATTTCTCGAAGGAGTGGGTGGGGTCAAAAAGCCTTTTTTTTTTTTTTTTTTTTTTTTTATAAACAGAAGTTTTTATGAATATTTTTACAGCTTCAGTGCAATACTGCAATCATCTTATCTATCATAATTCCTTATCGTGTAAACATCTGAAGACTTCAGAAGTCTGACCTGAGAACTTCGAATGTTAACATTTCGGAAAATATTTAAAAAAATCTTAGATGCACTTGTTTTCGTCTATTACACATATACACCTATATATAATTCTGTTTACAATCTATCATGGCTCACATCGGAGAAAATATTTTTAAATATACCGAATTTAAATAAATTTTTATGATTAACGTGATTAGCTTATTCCTGGTAAATCTAGACACTATAGGAATATGTAGAATAGTCTCTGAAAATAAAGTTTATTAAATGGTAGTGTAAAAATATATGAAGAGTCTAAACTTTGCTTGAAAGTTGGTATTTGTCGCAAAATTAATTTTTTTTTTTTTTTTTTTTTTTTTTTTTAAGAAATATTAATGAAAACTATTATCGGACATAAGTACTAAATATATTTGCATAACGGGACTTGGTCTTAAAATTCCAGTTATAAAGGGGAAAAAAAAGTTTCTGAATCATATTTTTGACTTTATTTCGTTTTGGTAGCTGTTGAAATTTACTCTTCGCGATTTTCAATAACTTAATCTCCCCCCCCCCCTAAATGTTTAAATAAGAGATAATCTTTTAAATAATTTATCAAATTTAACCTTTTGCATTATTTCATTGGCTAAGGCTTTTAATAACTCGGACTTCTTAGTTAATATAATATGACGGTTCTGTACATGAATGTTTTTGGTACATCAATTGTTGGCGTACTTGAGAGGTACGTTTCGAGTACAGAGCCAAATTTATGGGAATGCCTGTGCTGGTGGTATGGAGTTCGGATTAAGGCCAACTGTCTGCACTAGGATCTGAGCATAAGGGGGAATGCCATGCGTGAGGGGTGTTTTTAAAGGGACCTAGCCCGTATTTACGCGTATTTCGGACAAAGCCACGGAAAACTCCGACCGGTAGATCGAAGAGTGCGACTTGGGATCTAATTCCGCACTTCCTGTCTACTAATTCTGAGCACAGAACCGCTCGATCACTGGAGGACAGTGCAAAAGGTTAACATGTATGAAGAACTTTTTTTTTTTTTTTTTTTTTTTTAATTTGATGAAATTCGGGTAGTTTGGAAATGTATTGATGCACGCTCGTGGTGTTTTTAATATAAGCACTGTTGTTAATTTGATTACTGTCATGGAAGTATTGCTAGAATAATGCTAAAAACAAGTTGTAACAAACATTTATTTGAAATTTCTACTATATCATTTAAATTATGCAGTGCAGTGATCGTCATGTTGTTTGAGCTTCGAGCTTTATTCTTGGTCGGTTTGTTTCTGTTTCATCTATGAATGAGAAGTCTTAAATCTGAAAAAATTATAGGAAAATTTACTTTTAAACATACAAAGTAATATGCTTAAACTCAAGTTAAATAATGTCGTCATTAACATTAGTTTGGGTTCCAATGATTGACAAACGCTACCATTTTACTACTTGTTCATATGATAATATAAAATCTTTTTGTAAAAAAATAGAACCGACTCCAAAAAGCAACTACTCTTCAAACAACTAAAAAAAAAAAAAAAAAAAATGAAATATGCACAGTGTAGGAAATTGCGAACAAACAACTGCACGTTTTAACCGTTCTATTTTTAGCAGTAATGTCTAAAAACTGTCTTTTCGTAGTAAATTGATGATGCTCTACAACTTCATAATTAACTTTTCTCCCTTCTTGAACCGTTTTTGAGATAGGAGCGCTAATTCTGCTGTTTTTCACTAGATGGCAGTTTATTTTCTTTAGATTGTAAAGATATTACAATGGAACCTACTTCAGACCAAGATCTTTACAACAAAACAAAAAGTATCAAGTAACTGTATTTTGAACTATATAGCGTATGTCTCACCAGCTACGCTACAACGTGTGCAATGTAGCTCAAGTTTGCATAGTGTAAGAAATTGTGAAAATACAAATGCACATTTTTTGCATTGTATTTTTAGCATCAATGTCTAAACTATCTTTTCGTTCTAAATCGATGATGCTCTGCAATTTTAGAATTCACTTTTTCCCCCTGTCTTAACCGTTTCCGATATAGAAACGCTAGCATGAATGTCTAAACAATCTTTTTGTACTAAGTCGATGATACTCTTCAACTTTATAATTCACTTTTTTCTCTAGAACCGTTTTCGAGATAGGAACACTAACTCCTCTATTTTCCACCAGGTGGCGCTGAAAGCGGTTTAATCTTGTACTGCATGGCCACTTTGCTATACTAACATACCATTTTTATCACAATAGCTGTAGCCGTTTAGCAGTTAAAAGAGTTGGGACAGTTTTTTTGGTCACCCTGTATTTTCTTTAGATCGTAAAGATATTACAATGGGACCTATTTCAGACCAAGACCTTTTCAACAAAACAAAAAGTATCAAAATCGGAGTATCCGTTCAGAAGTTATGAATTAACAAACATAAAAAAAACATACGGTTTGAATTGAGAACCTTCCTTCTTTTTTGAAGTCGGTTAAAAAAAAAGTTGAATTTACAAAAAGATTTGTCACATTTTCATAAGATGCAATTAAGAGTATTTTTAACTAAATAAAAATTTTCGACTTCGAGTTTTTGATGGACTTACACACTTTGAGGGGATCCAGAGCACGATTTGACATCTTTTAAAAAATGTCTGTGACTGTGTGCGACAAAATTTTGTGCTGTTTCTATCTCAGAAACTAGAGCAGTGGATGACATAAATTTATATGTTGTTGCACTTTGATCAAAATTAGTGCCTATAAATTTTTAGTGTCAACTACTCAATAGGTGGAGCACTTATTTTTACAGTTTAAAGGACGGCTATATCTTAGGAACTACTGCACAATAAATTTATATATAGATGCACCTACACCTAAATTAGTGTCTATCAACTTTTGGTGCTCATCTCTCTACAGCTGGGAATGCTAAACAGTGATTTCTGCAATTTCAAAGAAGACTATATCTCATGTTCTATTGTGTGTAATGAAACAAAATTTGATATGTGAGAAACCCATTTTTTTTAATCAATGTGGATGCATATTAACCAATAGGTGGTGCTATTATTTCTGTAAAAACAATGTATTTTAACATGAAATGCAAAGACAGTAAAGATTTCAAAAACCCTGAATTCAGGGGTAGCCCCTGAAAAGTTTCACTCCTGACTTTTTGTTTTTTTAATTTATATACACATTTAGATAAAATTACCCATAGTAATATTTTGTGTAAGCAAATTATTTGAAGCCATAACCAAATAAAATAGCCAGTTAGTTATATTATACACACACACATAAAAAAAAATGGTGAGATATAGCCAAACTGATTGAGACATCTTTATGAGGGGGGGGGGAGGATTAAGTAATTAATTTTGGTTTGGTTAAAACAATTTTGTAACTAAATTTCTTTACAATTTCAATCTTTTTTTTTTTTTCTTTTAATGCTTGTAATCCTTTTTATTCTGTAGCAGCTTTGGTTAGCTTGATCTCGCCCATCTTGAAGAGAAAAAAAAAAAAAAAAAAAAGTACAGAAAAAAGGGTGGGGTATTTTTTTTTTTTCCTTTTCGACAGCTACACATTTATTTAAATTACTATAAACATAAATATAAAACAGTCAATATACATTGCCATAAAATAAACAAAGAATTTAAAATGCGGAGGATTTAAGGCCAATTGACTCCATGTGTGTTCTAGGCTAATAGGGAAAATGCCCTCCATGGGGGGGCCTTTCTAGGGGATTATAGCCCATATTTACACGAGTTTCAGAGGAAACCACGGAAAACTCTGAACGGTTAGGTTGAAGAGCGCGACCTGGGATCAAACCCGGCACCTCCCATCTACCAGCTTTGAGCGCAGAACCGCTCGGCCGCTGGTGGGCCCTGAAATCAAGGAAGGGAAAAATGTAAACAAATAATAATCAAATTGAAAATTTTCGAACTTTGATAGTAACATGCTGGTATTCATAATTAGCTGAGTAAAAAATTCAAACATTGAATACAAATATGTATAAAAGAACACTAAACAATTACATAAATCTTTTTTATTTTTCTTGTATATGACAGATAAATCAAATTCCAGAATCTTATAATGAATCAAAATCTATATAAAAATTTATGGGGCAGATAAATGCAACATCTTTCCAATACCTTGAAAATATTACCTGTAATTTTTATTTATATTTATTCTTTCCCTCTTGTAACCAAAAAGTTACAAATGGTAAACATTGTAAGACAATGTCAATTGTTTTAATTATATTATTAACCAAACTGAACTTACAAAAAATTATAATATAAAATTTTTTCAGTCTGTCATTTACATAACAATTTTAAAGAAAATTATCTTTTTTATATTTACCAAAAACATATCTAAAAAAAAGAGAGCTATAATTACTCTCAAAAAAATAAAAAATAAATAAATGAATAACAATAAATAAATAAAAGTTTAGAAAAAAATAGAAAATTTTAAAGAGCAAACATTTGCACTAAAAATACATTGTTATTCATTGAAAGTATAAAAAATGTATTTAAAATCTTAAGATATTCAGGGATGAGGTTACTAAAATGACAAAAAATCTGAAACTATACGCAAAGGCAAAACATTGAAATGAAATTCTAGAATTTTGATGACAAATTCTGCAATACTAAAGTAATAAATATGTTTTTTTTTTTCAGTCTACAAAAAAAAAAAAAAAAAAAAAAAAAAAAATAAGTAAATAAATAACAAATGATTATGCTTTAATATTCTATCAAATTTTATTTCGTTAGTTGACGTAACAAATGCACATCAGAAACACACACACACACACACACAAAAAAAAAAAAAAACTGAGGAAAGTGAGAAGTTAAATTTACAGAAAAGCTAAAAATTCTCACCCCTGGTTGTTACACAAATTTTTGTGGATTGATGAAGTTTCTTATTAAAAAAGATATGGGTCTTACAAAGAATTAAAAATGTTTGAAAAATGATTTAAAATTTAAGAGGATCAAGCTGAAATTGATGTTGAATAGCGAAGATATTGAGCTTATCTGTATGAGAATTTATAGAACATAAATGAACACTTACTTCATATGTTTAAATGTAAACAATAAAAGGTAAAAATTTATATTTGATACTTCTCACAATCCAAAATTTAGTTGTGTTTAAAAACACAGATAAACAGACAATGGATACCCTTGTTTGAGTGTAAAAATAAAATTTGCACATCAAATATATCTAAATAATATGAGATTAAGTATACCGGAAGCAATTTGCATACACATAAACAGATTTATATTTTCCATTAAAAATGATTACTCTTAAGCCACAGCATTTTAACAACAACAACAAAAAAAAAAAATGCTGTAATAGGGTGGAACAATTATAATCGACTGGACATAACAACATGATTAATTTCTAACTTTTAAAAATACACAGAGTGGGGCAAATGTCACTCGACACACACACACACACACACAGGTTGGCAAGACGTGCAAACTGAGGACTATGTGTATACACCGCCAATCGGGGACTTCGTAAATAATTGACTTAAAAGCATATTTTTGATAAATAACTATTAACAAAACTCATTCAATTATGAATCAGCTTTGATTTTTCATAAAATTCCAATATTTCTCAATATGTATTTTTACCGTCTAAATGGGGACCTCGATACACCGCAACACACACAGTGAACTCGATACACACAATCAACTGAGGACTTTGTAATTTTACAATCAAATGAGGACATTGACTGTGTTGATACACACAATCAAATGCGGACATGGAGATTTTTTTTTTCTTTTTTTATGTTATGCTGCAATTCATATAATACATGTTGCACATAGTTTAAGAAAATATTTTACAATAATAAAAACGCTCAGATTTGCTAAGTGACTGACGATGCACGATGGCGAATTAAATGCCGCATAAAGTTTTCGGGGAATTTTTTTTTTTCTTTAAATGTGTTGTAACGAAAGTATTTGTAATTATGTGAACAGTTTTTGTAATGCAAGTGAATAGTTTTACTAGTATTTTAATGAGTTTCAAAGCGGCTCCTGATCATCAAAATACCAATTTATAATTTATTATGAATAAATGATATTCCGTATACAATATTAAGTATATTGTATTGTAAGCCTATTGATATTGCACAATTTGAAGCTGAGATTTCTTTGATGTTAAGACATAGCCTCCTAAACTAGATGCCTTCCGCGTGGCTCGGAAACTTAGCAGCAGTTCAAGCGGTAAACAGCGCCACCTGATGCAGATTGCGCGACTTTTTCATTCAACTGTCACCAATAATTTTCATAACGGATATATGATATATATAATCGACGTTTCTTCGATTCTGTTCACCTTTTATGTATATCAAATCCCACTTTAAAAAATTTTTGGTGGTTGTTGAATATAAAAGTCGCACAATCTGTACCAGGTGGTGCTGCCTACCACAATGTTTCCGAGCCACGTGAAAGGCATCTAGTTTAGAAGGCTATGGTTAAGATAATTTACAGCGCCCCCTAATGGGAAAAATGTATTAACAGTGTTGTATTCGAAGGGTTTGTTTGAGATTAGAATATATTGCATGTTTAAGTAAGTGTATGGTTTTCATCCTATTTTAAAGTGTGCTTCAGCTTCTCTGGCGATCAAAATACATAAAATCTATTATAAATATTATTTCGCACACATGATTAAGTATGTTCATCACATGATGTGAAATCAGGATTTTATTGTGTTAAAATGCTTACAGTGCCTCATAACATCAGGAATCTTAACTGATTGTGTTGTAATGAAAGTATTTGAGCGAGATTAAGATACATTATGTGTTTAAGTAATTGAATAGTTTTAAGAATAATTTAAAAGTGTTTCACAGTGCTTCCTGTTGGTAAAAAAAGCAGGTAAGAAAATTGTGTTAATACAAACTGACACTCAAGAACATAATGCACACTGGTAAACCAATTCATAATATACATCGACAAGCTGAGATGAATACACAGTGGCAAGTTAAGACATAATACACACTGGCAAGCTAGAACATAATACAAACCGACAAACAACGGCATAATACACACGTGCTAAGGTAGGACGTAATACACACCGACAAACGAGGACATAATACACACCTGCAAGCGAAGACTTAATACACAACGGCAATTGAAGACCTTTTACATACAGGGAAATGAGGACATGATACACACCGGCAAGTCAGGACCTTTTACACACAGGCAATTGGAGACCTGATACACACCGGCAAATCAAGACCTTTTACACACAGGCAAACGAAGACGTGATACACACCGGCAAATCAAGACCTTTTACACACAGGCAAATGAAGACGTGATACACACCGGCAAATCAAGACCTTTTACACACAGGCAAATGAAGATACGCACCGGCAAGTCAGGACTTTTTACACACAGGCAAATGAAGACGTGACACACACCGGCAAGTCAAGACCTTTGTATATACAGGCAAATGAAGGCGTGATACATACAGGCAAATGAAGACGTGATACACACCGGCAAGTCAAGACCTTTTACACACAGGCAAACAGAGACATAATACACATCAACAATTTAGGATGTAATGCTCGCCACCAAGCGAGGAAATAATGTACACCTATAAGGCAGAACTTTATGAACAATAGCCATAACTAGCCAATTAACAGGTGGTTCAACAGGTTTTAGTTTCCATGAAGAATAAAAATACTTTTATTAATATGAATAAAAGTCATTGTATATATGATTGTATGTCTTTCTTCCTAAACCCCTGAACCGATTTCAACCAAACGACACAATCAGTGCTTATCACAATGTTTGAATCACTGCGGGTTAAAATTTTTAGTACACGCACAATGGGAGGGTGTGAGGAAAACCCCGCTGGAAAACCACACTTTTGTATATTTCCTACAGTAATAATGTATCTAGAAACTTCAAATTTCATATAACTTCTGATTTATATTTTTTCTAAGTGGATATTTAAAAAAATTCGAAATTAAAAAAAGATGAAATGATTAAGAAACGTTCTAAAACTACGTTTTTATCAAAAATGATCCCAACAGTGGAAAGCAAGGGAAGATTTATTTCGTTAGGAGCATTCCTTCGGTGCGCAAATTTACACGATATTTTAAACGCCTTCTAAATCAGTTTACTTTCAAAATTGAAAAGAATAATTCTCTATTTTACCTTGACGTTTCGATTTCTATATAAAATGACTAGATTTTAACCATTGTCTTCAGAAAACATTATTATGTCTCTCTTCCACATAATCTCTATAATCACCCACCCTAACAGAAAATGGTTGCTTTCTGTATTTATTCTTACCGGCTTCATTTGCTTTCATTTTCTCTGATTCTTCTGATTTTGGGAAGAAATTAACATTTAAAGTTCTTTCTCCAGCTATAGTCCCTCTATGATCGATAGAGCTCTAAAAATCAAAAATTCTAAATGTTCTCTTTTTAAGTTGAATTACCAATGTTTCAATCATATAATTTTACATTTTTATTGTTCCTTTTTTTTTTTTTTTTTTTTTTTTCAGAGTATCTACAATTTTTTCACAATTTGGAAATAATAACATTTTAAAACTCGTCAACAATATTAAATTCACTTTTCCTAAAAATTCCATTCCAACTGAGAATTGACGTGGTGTTTAATAATACCTAAGTTATTTGTTGAAACAGATAAATTAGAAGCCTTTTGAAATATCATATAAATAAGCCCACACACAAAAATGATTAAAAATAAATTAATTAATTAAAAAATTAAAAATAATAAATTAAAATTAAAATTAAAATAAATTAAACACTCGTGATGAAAATATCTCCAAATTTTCTATTACTTTCCCTTATTGGTCTCATGGGTATTTTTATTTTTACTATTTATTTATTTTATTTATTTATTTTTTATTTTTTAATTTCTAAAATTGGCATTATTTCCTCTCCTATCCCCTCTTCCAATCTGGATTTCTTGGAAGTTTTTTTTTTACATTTTTAAAAATCTTATTAATATTTCTTCAACGCCTTTCATATCTGATGTTTGGAAATTACTCACATAATTTTCTTATGGTCGATCTTTTCTTTCTTTCTTCTTTTTTCTTTCTTTTTTTTTTTTTTTTTTTTTTTTTTGTTGTTGTTGTTGTTGTTGTTTTTAATGTCACCATTTATTTTTTGATTAAATTTATTTTTGATATTTTTTCTGTTCTTTTATATAATTATCACACCAGATCTTTATTGATTTTAATTTAGCTTGTCTCTTGGATCATTTTTGTGTGTTGCCGCTTTGCTACTTTCATGCCGACTTTATTTGCCCGACTCAGGGTCACAGTTTTATTTCGACCTTAAACTCGGAACATTTGCCGCGATTTATTCCATTTTGTGATGTTGACAGAAAAGTTTTTTTTTTTTTTACTCATTGATATACAGGATTAGTTAAAATAGTCTAATGTGTTTTAACGAAGTGAGTGAGCGACAATTTGAAACATATTTCTTAATTTAATAACAACTTAAATATTTTTTGTTAATGTGTACATAATATTCAAACAGGGGTTGTGGATCGGCGAGGCTATAGTCTTTCAACCGAAATGCATGTCATTAAAAATAGAAAGGTTTTAGAAACAATTTTTTAAAATTAATTTTAAATGATTTTAAATTACTCTAGAAATTTTGAAATAAATAACATTTTACACATTAAACTATAGTAATATTCTGCACTAATGTGGATAACGGAAAGAAATGTCAGTGATACACCAGATTACTCTTTTCCATTCGGTCAGGGAAAAAAAAAAAAAAAAGATTTCATCAATTTTAGAAAATTATGGAGTGAAAGGGTGATTTTTTATACCAACTACGTGAAAAATACCAGAGCCGGTAATAGAACCCGGGACTTCTGCTTGAGCATCCACACGTAAAGCGGAAGTTCCGGGTTCGATTCCCGGCTCAGGTATTTTTCACATAGTTGGTATAAAAAATCAGCCTTCCACTCTATAACTTTCTGATATGAACTCTCAGGCTTGATGAATAAATTTCTAAATTAGATTTCATCAAAGTTATGAGTAAATTTGAATGATCCACTGGCTGCTGACGAGTTCTTTAAAATGTATTTTTCAGGTTTATTCCCAGTTAGATCTGATAATATTGAGATCTGACTGTATATTTATAATCAAATTTTTGTCCGTGTTATATAGGTCCTGCTTAAAAGTTGGTTCAAATGCCCACAAGCAACATTGAATTATTTGTATATTTTTTGTCGCTACATTACAGACCATAGATTGCATTTTAATAATGTTAATTTACATTCCATATAATATTATTAACGTACGTTTTTAGAGTGCTGAAAATGAAATACTTTGTATATATATTTTTAGCATAAATGAATATATAGATAATTGTATCGTATTTATTATTCTTAAACTGTTCTTCCTTTGTGTAAATCTATATATTAATGCATTATAACTGTATTTTTTTTTATTTGCACATTTTTACATTTATTTCAACTCCTAGTAGAAATCTTTGCGATTTTGGACAATGATAGTTGGCTTTGAAGCCAACAATGAATTTCGACTAAGTATCAATTTATGAATTTCGAATTAGGGTTGATTAAATTTAGAATCTCGGATTAAGAATTTCTAACGAATTTATTTTCGATTCAAATTCTGCAACTTTTACCCAAACACAAATCAGAATAACATGCATATTAATCAAATGAGAATAAGTTTAAATCTACTTACCCTCTCTGCCAGATTTCCCGGGATTAGTAACTATAATGCCAATGCATAGACTCAGACATCTAATATCTCCTTAACAAACGATTTATTGTTACAATCCTAACTTATATTATGGAAAATCAATAAGAACTAATAAAGTTTATGATTTAGAAAGAGTTTTGTTTCTCGGTTTAAGATGCATTGCATCTCTTTTCGATTCGATTCGGCGACTGACTCAATCAGCTCCGTCCCGTCACACAAGAGTTCTGTGCTGCGCATCGTATTCTCTACTCCCCTTCTCCCCGACATCCTCCGGGGGGGGGGGGGGCTGAGCATGGCAGACTGGCAATCCGATTCACTGGTCTCTTGATTATTCCCGAGGGCGTCTTCAGAGTAACAACTCGAATGATGCCATCCTCACCAGGATGGACGTCCAGAATTCGGGCAAGGGTCCAGTGTGCTGGCTGAATTGAGGGTTCTAAGACGAGAACTAGTTCTCCGGAATGCAGATGGGTAACACCGCTTTTCCATTTGGCTCTAGAATGTAGAGAGGTAAGATAAGATTTCGTCCAGGTGTTCCAAAAGGACCTTTTGATCTGCTGAAGGAGTTTCCATCTGGAAGAAAAACTGGTACAAAATTGATTAGTTTGGTTAAGAGATTGTTCAGGAAGCTGAAGAAGCGGAGCCCCCATTAGGAAGTGTCCTGGTGTAAGTACTAAGAAATTATTGGGCTCGGTGGAAAGTGGGACTAAGGGTCGTGAATTTAAGCAAGTCTCAATAGTTGTGAGAATCGTAGCACACTCCTCAAACGATAGGCAACTGCCTTTACACGCTTTAATTAAATGGCGTTTAGCCAATTTAACGGAAGATTCCCATAGGCCGCCAAAGTTAGGCCCGTAAGGTGGCATAAAATGCCAATGAATTTGTCTATTTGCGACAAAGTCTTGAATAGTATTGGTTTTTGAAAGTGTCACGAGTTTCTTCAAATGGACATGGGCACCAACAAAGTTGCGTCCGTCATCGGAGTAAATGTCAGTAGGATAACCTCGACGCCCTATGAATCTTTGTAGGGCATATAAAAAATGCTCGGTAGATAAACTAGTTACTAATTCGAGATGAATTGCCTTGGTGCACATGCAGATAAAAAGGCAAATATAGGATTTAAATTTGGTAACTTTCCGTTTGTGGTCACACTTAGTTTCTATAGGACCTGCATAATCAATTCCGACATGTTGAAATGGCCTACAAGGGTTGACTCTTGCACTGGGTAAGTCACCCATAAGTTGTTGAATTGGTGTCGGTTGGACTTTGGCACAAGTGACACATTTACGAAGCTCTTTTTTCACAGTGGATCTACCATCAGGAATCCAGTAAGACTGGCGAATGAAATTTAATACTAGGTCGACACCTCCATGAAGACTATACATGTGAAAATGTCTTATTAATGTCGATGTAAAAGGGTGATTTTTAGGTATGAGTATTGGATGTTTAGTATCATAGGGCAGAGTGATGTTTTTATCAATTCGACCTCCCACTCTCAATAGATTTTCTGAATCAAGAAACACATTGAGAGATTTTAATTTACTGCTGTTTGCCACGGGTTGGCCGCGCTGCAAAAGGGCGATTTCTGAAGCAAAGGACCTTTGTTGGACGAATTTAATAACAATTTTTCTAGCTTCTGAAATTTCTTGTACTGAGACTGGTCCTTTCAATTTTGTAGCATTTCTACTATTATAAATAAACCTCTTCATAAATGCAATTACACGAAAAAGTTTATTACTTGATGAAAATTTTGAAACCAAATCCTCTATAACGGATTCATGCATTGGAGTTGACTCTATTAGTCCAGGAATTCCCACAACTGTACATGGGACTGAGGTAGCAATCTTGGACTCGTGATCTGAGACCGGGATCTTTGACCAATCAGGTCCAGACCACCACAAGTTAAAGTGGTTTAATTTGTCGGGTAACAGCCCACGGGTTGCACAGTCTGCTGGGTTATGTTTGCTTGGTAAGTGATGCCATGATGTTGGGTCTGTGAGAGCTCTAATTTTGTTTACTCGGTGTAGGACATATGTGTTGCCCTTTAAGGGTGAATTTAAGATCCAACTACGGGCGATTGTTGAGTCTGCCCATAGGAGAATTTCGTCATCCTGATAATCCAGCGAGCTCTGGACGACTGACAAAAGTTCCGATAGTAATACAGCCGCGCATAGCTCCAACCTAGGCAAGGTAATGGGTTTTAAAGGAGCTACACGGGTTTTAGCTGCAATCAATTTTAAAGATGAGTTCTGACTTGGGCGTATATATATTACGGCAGCATATGCCTTTGTTGACGCATCACAAAATCCCAGAATCTGGTAAATAGGTTCGGATTTCAGGTCTAAAAATCTGGGTACTGACATGGCCTTAAAGGATTCAATTTTTTCAAAGAATTCATTCCACCTGATTTGAATTTCTGGTGGTAAAGGATCATCCCAACCAAGTTTTAGCTTCCAAACATCTTGTAGAAGCAATTTTAAAATAATAGTGGCAGGGGATAACAGACCCAAAGGGTCGAAGATGCGGGCAATTACGGACAATAATTGTCTTTTTGTTGTGACGTTTTCTTCTGTGTTGACGCCAACCTGCAGTGTATCCGATGTTAAATTCAAGTTTAGTCCTAAAATACGTTGGGATTGATCGGGGTTTAAGGATAATTCCTGATTTGTTGATTTTAGAGGTTCTGGGACTTGAACTAGAGCTTCCACATAATTTGAAGCCCATTTTCGCAGCTTGAAGCCCCCAACATTAAATAATGCCTGAAGGTCTGTGACCAAAGATTGAGCGGCTTCGATTGTTTCAGCCCCTCCAAGGAAATCGTCCATATACAGGTTGTTGCGGGCAGCCTGCACAGCTACGGGAAAATTGGGTTCTTCATCGTTTAATAGCTGTAATATGGTACGCAGGGCTAAAAATGGAGCACAGGCAGTGCCATAAGTAACCGTTTTCAATTTATACACTCTGAGTGGATCTGAAACATTGGCCCTCCAAAATATTCTTTGAAAGTCTGTATCAGGCTCTGCGACTAGAATTTGTCGAAACATTTTTTCGATATCGCTCGAGAGGGCGACTTTATTTAAACGGAATCTGATTAAGTTGCTGAAAATACTGGACTGAAGTTTTGGCCCTTTATGCAAGTTAGAGTTCAGGGATTTGCCATTTGTAGTTAAGGCCGACGCATTGAACACTACTCATAGTTTGGTAGTGTTACTATTTTCATTAATAACTCCATGATGGGGTATATAATAATTGGGTTGACTGTAAAGTTCCTCAGCTCTTAGTAGAGTCATATGACCTAGATCGGAGTACTCACACATAAACTGAGCATACTCCTTTTTTAGGTTAGGATTCTGCGCAAATCGATTTTCCAGTTTCTTAAACATTTTTAGTGCACAGTTGGCACTTTCACCTAAATCTATCTCATCATGGAGGGGTAATTTCACCACATAGCGCCCTTCAGGGTTGCGCTTGGTGGAAGATTTATATAGTTCCTCAGCCGGATCGGCTTCGGTTTCACTCTTAGAAGATATTATTGGCTGATTGTCAAAAAACTCGTTCAAGTTAAGGCAGTGTAACGAGGAGCTATATGTTGATTCTGGTTCCATTCCATCCCTTGAGAGGGGGCCACTGAGTAAGTATCCAAGTGAACTGGGATTGGCAGATGGTTCTCCTGGCCTTCCCGATACTGGTGTGCCACAAATTAGTGACGCAAAAATATCTGCGTCTAATAATACTTCGATTGGTTGTTGCTTGAAGAAATTCATATCGGCTAACTGAAGATTTTTTGTATGTGGCCAAGACGTCGTTTTCACCCGGAAATTTGGCAGAGGGGTAGTAACCCTATTTACTACTAGCGCTTTCAAGTTCCTATACTCGTTAGCGAAATATGGCGAGAATGAGAATTCCGTAAAATTTAAAACAGTTTCTGCGGAAAGACCGTTTATGCCTATAAGTCGATGAGAAGTGCCAAACAAAGGCAAATTTAGCTTCTCAACGCACTCCTTTGTAATGAGACTATTTTGTGAGGCACTATCAACTAACGCCCGACATTGAATAATTTTACCGTTAGGTGACCTAACCTTTATAAGGGCAGTAGCCAATAACACCTTTTGGTTATTAAAATTTGCATTAGATTGTGAACTGTTGGCCACCGACGTAGCAACAAGGCCGCCTCCCTGATCTGCAGAATTCTGTGTATAAATGTGCAGAAGAGTGTGATGTGAACCTGCACATACCTTACATTTAATATTAATTCTACATTGTCGCACTTGATGATTAGTTCGCAAACAATTTTCACACAATCCCTTTGATTTAACTAAGTCCCATCGCTCCTGAACACCAATTCGATTGAATTTGGGACATTTAAACAATTGATGTACTTGAGAACAGGCGACGCATTTATTTTCTTTGACTAGTATTGAATTATTGATACAAGATTTTTTTACACTACTACCTTCTACTGGTTTATTAAACATCCCCAGTTTATTTTCAAGCTTTGTTTGACTCGACGCCTCCCTTTCAATGAATGTACAAAACGAATTTAAATCGGGAATAGTTTGCGTATTCTCTAGACTGAGCTCCCACCTATGCCTAAAGGATGAATCCAATTTTGAAATCATGAAATTTATAAGAATAAGATCGCTAAGAGGATTAGATTCCAATCCGAGGGTCGATAAATTTCGCACCGCTTCGTTACAAGTATCTATTAAATTGAAAAACGATTTAGGATCATCCGCTTTGTTTACCTTTACTGAAAAGATTTTATTTATTTGAGTTATAGCTAATTGACGTTTATTTTCGTAGCGCTGAGTAAGAATTTCCCAACAGTGTTTAAGATTTTCCGATTGTTACGAAAATCCGCGAATAAGTTTTGATGCACTACCTCTTACACACGATTGGAGGTATTGTAGCTTTTCAACCTCACTAAGGCTGTCATTATCCAGAATAGATGATTTAAATAAATTTTTAAATGACAACCAAGATTCATTATCCCCGTAAAAATAAGGAATTTCAAGTTTGGGAAGACTAATATGCGAATTAACAGAAGTCCCTGGTTTGGTACGTGCCTCATTATTTACATTTGGGGTATTTGATTGCGATTTACTCTCCAACACAACAGACAACTCCAACAGAATGTCCCGATTTTTCATCACTTCTTCAAAGTTTTCATCGTTTTCCTCTTCGGAAAAATTTGTAACTATTTCCTCGAATTTAATCTCCAGTACATTTACCTTATTTTTTAGGATCTTTAATCTGGCTTGATCGCTTTTATCGCAATCATTGACCTTCGATTTTATAAATTCTATTTCCCTAATAACATTTTCAAATTTTATCACTTCATTAGATTTTGGGAACAACGCACTCTTTTCGGCGTCATTCGCCCTTGTTTTACCCTTTCTACCCATCTTATTAGCAAACTAATTACAAACAATTAAATTTAAATATGAATTAATCGATCGAATTAAATTATTATTCTGCAGATCAGGAAGTAAAACAAAACAAAAATATAAGAACAAATGAAAAGAAACACACATATAGAATTTTTTTTTTTTTACTGAAATAAATAGACTAATAAAATATTAAATGCACCCTTTTCATTCTCATACACTCCTTTATTCAACAATTAATTAATATGAAAGTTTATTTCTGAAATTCCAAACCGAAACTTTCGGTTTGAAAACCAAACTATTTTGAATTACGTTTTCTCTCAAAACAAAACTTCTGAACCCGAACTACTTTGAATTACGTTTTATATCAAAACAATTTAACTTCATATTAATGATTTATTTTCAACAAATAAATTTTAATTTCCTTTAACGTTCTTATACAGTAAGTTTTATACTACGTAAACAAAAGAATTTTTTCAATTTACATTTTTTTTTTTTTTTTTTTTTTTTTTTAATTTAACGAATTACGATTAATTATATTATCTAATTAAATTAATAGATAATTAAGCCTCCGTGAATCGACGGACCACTATGGCTTTGAAGCCAACAATGAATTTCGACTAAGTATCAATTTATGAATTTCGAATTAGGGTTGATTAAATTTAGAATCTCGGATTAAGAATTTCTAACGAATTTATTTTCGATTCAAATTCTGCAACTTTTACCCAAACACAAATCAGAATAACATGCATATTAATCAAATGAGAATAAGTTTAAATCTACTTACCCTCTCTGCCAGATTTCCCGGGATTAGTAACTATAATGCCAATGCATAGACTCAGACATCTAATATCTGCTTAACAAACGATTTATTGTTACAATCCTAACTTATGTTATGGAAAATCAATAAGAACTAATAAAGTTTATGATTTAGAAAGAGTTTTGTTTCTCGGTTTAAGATGCATTGCATCTCTTTTCGATTCGATTCGGCGACTGACTCAATCAGCTCTGTCCCGTCACACAAGAGTTCTGTGCTGCGCATCGTATTCTCTACTCCCCTTCTCCCCGACAATAGTGATTTTACATGATTTAATGCATCACTGTCTCAGAAACAGCTCATTATTTTTTAACCCTGCTACTGTAAATGCCGTTGTTAGCAATTTTTGGACAATCTCGAAGTTATTTTTCTACATTAATTGAATTGTTCAACTTATTTTCTTTTATTTCTATGCTTCATTTCCACATATAATAACTTAGTACTTGGATGACCGAGTTCACTCGGTCTCATTGTAAAAATCATTCGTAGTGCAGATGCTGTGATTTGTTTTCAGGTAAACATAAATATGTTTATTATTTGTTTGCTCAGTGCGGAGATCGAGTTACCAATGCATGCTAATTTTCCTCGATATAAGGAAAGTTCAAATCCAATTATCATATTAAATCTCTAACTACAGTTTATTATCAAAATCATTTAAGTAGTTTCTTAAAAGACAAGATTTCTGCTACACATTATTCTAGTACAGTTACGGTTCCCTTTTCTAAAAATGATGATAAATGAAGCCGTTTTTAGTTTTAAAAATAACCTCTAGCATTTTTCCTTTAATCCTTTCAACAGTTTCTATTAAAAAAAAAAAAAAAAAAAAGGTTATGCCGCCTTTTTTTGTGGTATGCGGTTTACCAGTGAACGCTAATTACAATGAAGATGAGTGTTATTCAAACGCAAATTAAAATGTCATCTCAAAAACACATCAACTCTAAAGATTTATTAAAGACATTCGAGGGTTAAAAAAAAAAAAAAAAAAAAAAAAAAAAAACGAAGTTTTTGCCATTTTTCCTGGGGGAAGTGCGGTTTACCGATAAATATTTAATGTTCTAAAGAGAATGTCAGACTTTTTTGTTTACAATTCATTTGTAAACTCAAAAATTCCCTAAATCTAAGTTTTTATCAAAATTATTGAAATACTTTCTAGAAAACCATATCTTTTCCATATTTTGCTATGTATGAAACGAAGGTTTACAGTAAACTCTAATTTTTATGAAGATGGAGATAAATCAGATGGGTTTCTGCTCTCAAAAATAAACTTAATGCTAATTTTTTATCAAAACAGTTAGAGCTATTTTTTGGAAAGTTTCTGTCGTAATTTTGCAAAAGGCAGAGTGAGTGCTAATTGTGTACGTTAATTTGCCTAAAAATGAAGAAAATTCAAATTGAATTGTCATCTAAAAACCCCCATACCTTAAATACTTATCAAAATCGTTCGAGCAAATCCCTCCCCCCCCCCCCAAAAAAAAAAAAAAAAAAAAAAGCCATACTTTGCCACGGTGGAGTGAAGATTAACACAGCAATGAATGCTAAATTTCCTAGAAATACGGATATATGAGAAAGGTTTTTCAAAAATAATTAAGAGTAAACGCGAATTGTCCCGAAGGTGATAATATACCTAATTGATTTTGTACCCCAAAAAACTTGCTCCAAAACTTTCTTCAACACCTTTACATCCACAACCAAGTAAATCCAATTTTTGCCGTAATTCGCAACCGGATGATAAAAGGTTAATAAGAAGCGGGAATTTTACTGAAGATAAGAAAATCTGTAATCGACTTTACATCTTAAAAAACACTTAATTTCAAACTTCCAACAAAATCATTATATCCATTTACGAGTACAGTTGACAGCAAAATTATTCGAGCGCTAGCAATAATTCTTATGTAAAAAAGTACGCCTAGTCAGTTTTGTTAAATAAATCCTTGTCGAATCATGTTCATAGACTGACAAATGATTCGACAAGGATTAATTTAACAAAATACTTTTAAGTGTACTTTTTTTTACATAGGAATTATTGCCAGCGCTCGAATGATTTTGCTGCCGACTGTAAAGCCGTATTTTACAATTGGCCGATAAAGGGTTAACAACGGATGCGAATTTTCCTCAAGATGACGATATTTCTAATCACTTTAACTCTTCAAAAAACACTTAACCACAAATTTTCATCAGAATTATTATATTCATTTTCAAGTAAGCCGAATTTCTGCCATATGACGCATCCCGCCTATAAAGGGTTAGCACCGAACGGGAATTTTCTTGAAAATGAGGATATTTCCCATCGATTTAGCTACCTCAAAAACACTTAACTCCAAACTTTTATTAAAATAGTTTTATCCATTTCATAGCACACCCAATTTCTGTTATACGGTGCAAATGATCAATAAAGGGTTAATATCAAAAGAGAATTTTCCTGAAGATGAGCATACGTGAATCCAATTTATCTCCCTCAACCCCAAACTTTCATTTGTATTGTTTTATCCCTTTCCCAATAAACCCAATTTCTATCATGCCGTGCAACTCGTCGATAAAAAGTTAACAGTGAACGGAAATTTTCCTGAAAATGAGGATATGTCCCACCGATTTAGCAACTTTAAAAACAACCTCCAAACTTTCATAAAAATCGTTTCATCCATTTCATAGTAAACAAAATTTCTGTGATGTGGTGCAACTGGCCGATAAGGTGTTAATATCAAGCGTTAATTTTCCTGAAGATGAGGATATGTCCAAAAGATTTAGCTCCTCAAAAAACACTTAACCCTGAACTATCATTAAAATAGTTGCATCCATGTTCGATTAAACCCCAATTATTGTCATACGGTGCAACTGGCTTATAAAGTATTAATGCAAACGCGAATTTTCCTGAAAATGAGGATATGTTCACTCGATTTAACTTCATGAAAAAGACTTATCGCCAAACTCATTAAAATCATGGCATCCGTTTTCGAATAAACCAATTTCCGCCATATGGTACAACTGGCCGATAAAGGGTTAACAGCGAACGCGAATTTTCCAGAAGAACTGAATATGTGGAATAAATTTAGCTCCTAAAAAAGCTTAACCCCAAACTTTCATCAAAAATCATTGTATTTATTTGTGAGTAAACCCAAATTCTGCTATATATATTGCAGCTAACTGATTAAGGGTTATCAGAGAACGTGAAGTTTCCTGAAGGCTAAATCCAATTGTTTTTTGGACCCGAAAAACCCCTAACCCCAAAATTTCATGTTTCATGAATATCGTAGAGATGTTCCTCAGGACAAATAAATATAACATGTCAAGCGATTTACTCGTTTAATATAAGAAAAGGATTGATACTTTGCTAATTCAAGTCTTCACTCCTTGTGTTTGATCATTATAAAGATGAAGGATTATAATATATATATATATATAGGCGTGTGTGTTGTTCTATGAGTAAATAATATATATACTATATAATATATAAAACTATATATATATATATATATATATATATATAGTTTTATTCGCCTTCATATTAATTTTTGGTTTAAATATATCTTGCATTTGTTTTCACTCTTTAAATAAATCGGTCATTTCTGTCTGTAAATATTTTTGGTTATATGCTTACAATATTCAATCAATGCCCCTGATGGGTGTCGAGTATTTTAAGCTTCCATTACATGGATTTTTATTTATTTATTTATTTTAATTAAATATTCCGTTTCTTCATTTTTTTTTTTTTTTTTTTTTTAGCTATGAAATGTATAATAGAAAGCCGGTATTGTAAAACAAATGATCAAATGTCAATCGATCAATAAGGTTCAAAAGAAATATATATCCATGAATAGTTAAAATAATGTGAATTAATCCAAAGTTTTCTCTCTGTAATCATTACGAGTAAAATCAACAACAACAAAAACAGCATTTTTAACCTGACCCTTCAGATTTTTATGAAATTGGGCTCATTTATCTGTCCTATTGAGAAATGAATGTATACTAATTAATTAGTCCCTATCTCTTTTAGTTTTTGATATACAAGGCTACAAAAATGGGTAAAAAGTGCAAATTTCCGAAATTATTCTACTTCAAATGTACCCATATATTTCCTTTCCTATTAAATTTAGTGATAACAAACAGGTATCATTAGAAAGCTTATAATACAGGCTTTCAAATGATAGATCACATGTATAATTTTTTTAATATTTTAATGTTAAAGTCAAACATTTTGTCCTTTGATGTTCAATATCTCAAAAAATAATAATAATAATAATAATAATAATAAATAAATAAATAAATAAATAATAATAATAATAATAATAATAATAATAATAATAATAATAATAATAATAAATAAATAAATAAATAATAATAATAATAATAATTTTTAAAAAAATTATGCGTTATTTTTACTTTATCTATAATAACTGTAAAAACATGGGACGGCCATAGGTTACTGAGTTATAAATTAAAATGTAACTTTCCATCAGTGTTTTCATAATATCAAATTTTGTTCCCTAATTAACTTAGATGTGTAAAATTGGTATCATTAGAAAGCTTATAATACAGGCTTCTTTAGGGACTTTTTTTACATGTTTAGGGGCTATGCAGAAATATCTGTATAATTTTTGGTCTATATATTGCTTATTTTTCGTGTACTGGGACACACCAAAGATAGAAAAATAATATTTATCCATATGTTATTCAGACACAAAACTCAGAGAGTAACACATAACAAGTTGGCAAAGGGAACTATTCAAATACGAAAAATTATAATCGAGACGAATCCCAATTTCAAAAAAGGTTCTACAAATGGGAGATTTCATTAATAATTAAATTCACTATTTTAATGTATTATTATTGTAATAATTCTTAAATCTTTAAAACTTCCATGAATTGGAGTTTAATTGCATCTATGTATATATAGATATATACATATTTCGAGATGTTGTTCTCAAATGAGAACCTGAATTTCAGACATCCTTCTGACATTAGATTAAAAAAAAAAAAAAAATGCTTTCTCATACGTAAAAATTAGACCTACTAGTTCAGTTTCTATAAAATCACATGACTTTTCCTTTTTTCATTTAAAGAAAATACTTTTCTCCAAAAATAAATAAATAAATAAAATAAAATAAAATAAATAAATAAATATATATATATATATATATATATTTTTTTTTTTTCCATATTTGTAGTATGAAGTTCTGACATATTCCTGGACAGAAAAACAGAATTACGATTAAAAAAAAAAAAAATAATAATAATAATACATTCAACATATACGTATGTATTATTTTGATCGAATGACTTTTTAAAATTTTGACTTAAACTTTTAATTTCTTTTATTTATTTATTTATTTTTATTTTTTAGTATTTTTTTATGCGGGAAATTCACTACATTTTTGTCTGTTTTCAAAAATAGACGAGTGAGATGGCAGACTGAAATTTAATGAATTTCACACACCAGGGACACAAAGTACTAAAAAATTACACAGATTTTTATTTATTTATTTAAAAATTATTTAAAAAAAAAAAAAAAAAATAGCTCTTATGCAGATTTATGTACATAACTTCTGTGAAATTATGGTTTTATGCTTTATACTAAATCTATCATATATAAAATTAAAATCTGTGAATAAACATCAAATAAAAATGGATTTACATTTGTTTCGAGACTACATAATGGACCTAGACAATTTGCTTAAAATCCCTTAAAATTTTGCATAATAAGAAATAGTCCATTACAGACTTAGAGTTTATAAATATGTAAAGAGAAAAGATTCGAATCTAATACAGAACTCCAGCGCTAAATTTATTTTCTTTTAAGAAAAATGTTTTGTATGTATAATTTTAATACAATATAATATTAATTTTTCATTCAAGTATAGAAAAACCGTAAATAAAGAATAAAAATAAAATATTTGCTTTAAATAAAATATAGAGTTTAATTCTTTAGCAACGTTTACCTTATTTTTTTCAATAAAAATTCAAACCTTTATATATTTGTCTCCCCCACTTCTTTATTTATTTATTTTTAAACCTAATTTCTAAACAGTTCGAAATTTTCATCATTTTATATTCAAAATTATTATTATAGGAAATTCAAATTAAACGATGAAAAAAAAAATAATAATAAATAAATAAATAAAAAATACCTTTCACGAGTGGACTTTCGAATGATTTCTAGTTTCTATTCATGGAAGTTTCGGAAGAAATGGCGGGAAACTCGAATGGCTGAGCCAATAAGCCTACAAATCAAAACTTTTCGGTCACTGATGGGAGTACTTTTTTTTTTCTAACATTGATGTTAAACATTTTCACTATTATTTGTCACTTTAATAGATTTTTCCACGACAATACGACCAAATTCTCAAAACCAGTAATTATTTGAGAAAGAGATTTTAAGTTTATGAAATATCTTGCGTGATCTAATGTTTTAAAAGCAAATAGATTTATATCACTCTATTGCATAGTCACTACTGTATAGTCACCCTACTACAGTGTCACTTTACTGCATAATTACATATTTTCCCGCCATTTATACATTTTATTTCATTAAATCTCCAATGAAGTTTTTCTAATTACTTTCATCCACTTCTTAAACTTATAATAACTTATTAAATATTAAAAAAGAAATATATCATGTTAATGTTAAAAAAAAAAAAAAAAAAAAAATTGTCTTTTTGTATAAGTTGACAAATACATGCAAAATTAAAAGAACAATCTACTTTCCCATTTTCTTCTTTTACACGTAATTTTCAAAGAAATAAGCATAGGAACATAAAATCTGGATGGCATATTCATTATCATATAATTAATCAAATTTTATAAATCGTTTTTAAGTAAAATTTTTAAAATAAATAATTAATCTTGTTTTTTTTTTTTTTTTTTTCAAAAATAAACTTAAAAAAAAATAAATAAATAAATAAATAAATAACAATTTTAGAAAGGGTAACCTGATGAAAAATTGCCATAAGGATGCATTAAAGACAGTGATGATGCTTATAAGTCCATATGTTAGATTATAACCAGATTTTTCTTCCTGTATTCACTTTTCTGTTTTTTTTTTTTGTTTTTTTTTTTCTTTTTCTTTCCTTAATTTTTTTGCATGTGAATAACTTGAAAAAAAAAAAAAAAAAAAAAAAAAAAAAAAAATCATACTAACATATAAATTAGATAAAATGTTCATTATAAAATTATTTATCAACATTTTTATTATTCTGATGATTCTCATAGTTTATAAATTAGTAATTATACTGCTCTGAAAAAAAAAAAAAAAAAAAAAAAAAAAATCGAGATCTGATACCATTATTGCAGATTTTTATGTAAAATATCCTCCTGAATCCGAATATGACCACCATTTTGCCAAATCACCTACCGTTTTCTAGATACACCCCTCCTTAATCTTATTAAAAAAAAAAAAAAGAAAGAAAGAAAGAAAGAAAAGAATGAAAGAAAGAAATTTTATCCATATTTTTAAAGCATGTAAGAATAAATTAGCATGATATTTAGGATGTTAAGCACTGCTAAATAACCCACTGATTGTATGACTGATTCTAAACTATGAAAGAAAATCTGAAAGTCGATATTTTCTAAATTAATCCGTTTAGTCTGACATTTCCATTATCCCTAGCCAAACAGAAAAAAGCCAATTAGAATTCTTTAAATAATCCTCATTGTGATTCCCTATCGTTAATAGCATTGAAAGTCCTCCTATCCTTCTGAAATTGGCGACAGGACTTCGCTTTCTACTTTATGGTAAAACCAGATGTTTACAACACATGTTTACTATTCATTTAAACGTATATTGCCTGTAAAGAATAGTTACCTTGAAAAGTTAACTGAAAAGGGGAAAAATACAAAGAGAGTGATTAAAAAATAAATCGCAAATGTGCCTGCCGCTTTAAGCTGGTGTTATAATTTCTTTAACATAACTAAATAAATTATTTGAAGGAGAAAGCTAAAATATTTAATAGGTTATATTTAATAGCATTATTTAAATATTGATTTTAAAATTCTTATTGTAACTTTTAGAAAGTTAAAATTTACGATAATTATTCTTAAACTTTAAAGTGTAATTTTTATATCAGCACCATAAGATTATAATTTTAAATGATGTAAAAGAAATCCTAAATTAAACATTAGAAAAACAAAATTTTAAATATTATAATTCAAAACATTTTCATTGAATTTTAATGCATAGAGCATAGAGGAATTTTAACCATACATATTCCTTTAAAACTAGTTGGTAATATTAATAATTTTGTTGTCTCCGATTTTTATACATAAGAGCGGATCAAATAAAATTAAGAAGCACAGTTTAATTCCTTGCCGGCTCATTTTATTCCGAGTTTGAAGTAAAAGAAAGTAAAAAATTTTAATGCTTATTTTCATATACTTCTTAACCATAATAACAATAACATCATTTGCATATAACATTTATTTAAAAAATAAATAAATACAAATTAAATACAATAAAAATTACTTTCAAAATTGTAAAAAAGAGCACAACAGAACTGGCGTTTAAAAATAATAAGTAGAAAATTATGAATAAACACCATAAAATGTAAGAAACCGCAACAGACACCACTCTTCGTCAGACGAACAAAATAGACACGAATGCTGCAAACAAAGCGGCAACACTCTTTGCCGCTCTTCTTTCCAATATACTTATTTAAAAAAATTAACTTTAAAAAATATTGCTAGTTGCTTTTGTTTTAATTATTTATTTGTTCTTTCGGGTTACACTCACATTCGGGTTACGATCATTATTTCCCCCCACTACTTTGTTTTTCTATACATATGCGTATGTTATGCTTAATTTAAGTACCTTATTTGGTATGCGAATTGTTATGCGATACTACCTTATTTGATATACGATAAAACAGATTTTTTTTTTTTTTTTTTTTTTTTTTTTAATTAGTCGAATGTGTTTCAATGAGCGGTGTGGGTAAAATTCTCTAAATGATATGAAATTTAAATATTCTTCAAAAGTTAATGAGAGTCTTATATTTCAATGAACGTAACTCCAATATCTAAAAAAAGGGAAATGACAAGGGACTAATGCCACTCTCACACAGGAATGTACATCAAATAAAACTGTTTCTATAACTAACTTTAAAATGTTGTTTAAATTATGTAGGAAATGTTTAAATACCGTATTTTAAACCGCGCCAGGGACAGTAACATTTTTTAAATATATACATAGAGAGAGAGGGAGAAAAAATAAAATAAAATGTAATATTCTTCTTGCATAGCTTCTATATTTTTTTACTGACGGGAGAATTTTGCTTTTTTCTTTTTTTTTTCAGAAAATGTGAGTTTGAATGTTTGATTCAATATTCGTTTATTATCTTTATCAAAAGTGTCATTAATTTTTGATAGAATGGAGTAGAAGGCTCATTTTTACCAACTATGTGAAAAATACCAGAGCTGGGAATCAAACCCCGGGCCTTCCGCTTAACGCGCGGATGCTCTAACCACTGAGCTACCCTGGCTGATAACCAGCTCGGCACTTCTCACATAATTTACGTTGGCAAGGTCACCGAGTCTGCATTAAAGCAGCTATATCAAGTGACAAATTTAAACATGGCATAACTCCAAACGGCCACGAAATTTCAATTCAGAAATTTTAATTCATCAACCTGGAAATTAATTTTTGATAGAATGGAGTAGAAGGCTGATTTTTACCAACTATGTGTAATTTCTGAATTGAAATTTCGTGGCCGTTTGGAGTTATGCCATGTTTAAATTTGTCACTTGATATAGCTGCTTTAATTCAGACTCGGTGACCTTGCCAACGTAAATTATGTGAGAAGTGCCGAGCTGGTTATCAGCCAGGGTAGCTCAGTCGTTCATATAGTTGATAAAAATCAGCCTTTTACTCCATTCTATCAAAAATTAATTTCCAGTTTGATGAATTAAAATTTCTGAATTCAAAAGTGTCATTGTTTAAAAATTATTTTATCCAAAATTTTCTATCTATTTTGCTTAGCTATTTTCTTCCAAAATAAAATATTTTCCTTCTAGATTCTTATTAACTAATATATTTTCGGATCCCGGAAATAAAGGGCCCGGAAAAAAAAGCACCCGGAAAAAAAAAAAAGCACTGGAAAAAGGGCACTTTTTTAATTCGCAAATCGCAAAATAATAAATATCAAATAATGAACTTAAAGAATGACTTTAAAATTACGATTTTTAAAAATCTCAGCTGATTTTCCACAACATTCAATTAGTATATACCTGGGGGAAGGAGGGGGAACCAGGAGCAGATCAAAAGAAAGCAATTGTTTTTATATCACATTCCTACCGATTTTAATGAAACTTTTTATAATCGCGTACAATTTGTGAAAAAAATACAGTACGTGTCAGACATACGGGGAAGAGGGGGGGGGGTTAAAGAGAGAGAGGGCAGAGGAAAAATAAATGATATTTTATATCACCATTTTACCGATTTTAACGATATATTCTATAACTATCACTTACTTTTTATGAAAATCACAACGACTGTATTATATATCTGAGGGTCAAGGGGGCGGGGTGGGGGGGAGATGGAAATAAAATATATTCTTTTTTAAACTACCCTATTATCGATAAGGGAAAAAAAAAAAAAACTTCGTATAATCACGTACAGTTTTTGAAAATATTACAGTAAGTTTTAGACATACTTCGGGGGGTTTGGTTAAAGAGAGGGGGGAGGGCAGAGGAAAATAAAATGATTTTTTATATCACCATTTTACCGATTTTATTGATATAATTCTATAACTTAGTTTTTATGAAAATCACAATGAGCGCATTGTATACCTAAGGGGCAAGGGGGGAGGGGATGGAAGTAATATATATATATATATATATATATATATTTAAACTATCCTATTAACGATATTAAAAAAAAAAAAAAAAAAAAAAAAAAAAAACTTTGTATAATCACACACAATTTGTGAAAAATTTAAAGTAAGTTTCAGACATACTTCGGGGGTGGGTTAAAGAGAGGAGGGAGGGCCGAGGAAAATAAAATGATTTTTTATATCACCTTTGTACCGATTTTATTGATATAATTCTATAACTTAGTTTTTATGAAAATCACAATGAGCGCATTGTATACCTAAGGGGCAAGGGGGGAGGGGATGGAAGTAATATATATATATATATATATATATATATTTAAACTATCCTATTAACGATATTAAAAAAAAAAAAAAAAAAAAAAAAACTTTGTATAATCACACACAATTTGTGAAAAATTTAAAGTAAGTTTCAGACATACTTCGGGGGTGGGTTAAAGAGAGGAGGGAGGGCCGAGGAAAATAAAATGATTTTTTATATCACCTTTGTACCGATTTTATTGATATATTCTATAACTATAACTTACTTTTTATGAAATTCACAATGAGCGTATTGTATACCTAAGGGGCAAGGGGGGGGGGGAGGGGGATGGAAGTAATATATATATATATATATATTAAATTCCCCTATTAACGATTTAAAAAAAACTTTGTATAATCACACACAATTTGGGAAAATTTTACGGTAAGTGCCAGACTTACTTTGGGGTTTGGAATTAAAGAGGGGGGGGGGCAGAGAAAATAAAATGATTTTTTATATCCCCATTTTACCGTTTTTAATGATATACTCTATAGCTATTACTTACTTTTTATGAAAATCACAATGAGTGCATTCTATACCTGGGGGGGGACAAAGGGGGAGCAGATGGAAATAAAATATATATTTTTTAAACTACCCTAGTATCGATATAAATAAATTTTTGTGTGCATACCACTTACTGTTTAAGAAAAATTACAGTGAGTGTTACACATATTTTATTTATTTTATTTTATTTTATTTTTTGTGGGGGGGGGGAGTTGCTAAGAGGGGGCAGAGTAAAAAAAATTGTATGACTGTCACTTACATTTTATTAAAATTATAATGAAAGTTACCTGTAGTTGAAAAAGGGGACAGGTGTGTGTAGCAGCGGCGAGGGACAGATGTATAACAAAATCTGTTTAAATAACACTTCTTATCGACTTCTGTTTATTGACAATTTGTGCAAAAGTCACTTACTGTTAATCAAAAATTACGGTGAGTGTTACATGTATCTGGGTGAGAGGAGGGGGTGCTGGATACAAAAATATACAAATGAAGTTTTATATCATTATGCTTTGCACTTTAATAAAATTTATTATAAATATCACTTAATTTTTAAGAAAATTTACGCTGATTGTTACATATGTCTTGGGGGGTATGAGAACAGAGGAGAAAAAGAATTGTATAAATATCACAATGTTACCAATTTTAATTAAAATTTTAACAACTATCCCTTTCCTTTAATGAAAAATTACGGTGAGTGTTACATATTTTTGGGGGACAAGGGGGGGGGGGATACGATTGTTTTTAAATCAAACTGCTTCATATTTATAAGAAATTTTGTATAAATGTCCGTTATTGCTTATGAAAATTTTTAGAGAGGGTTACGTATCGCAGTATCTTTCTGTTTCTAAGTTAGTATGCAAAAATTCAATGCATTGTTCACATCAGACATTAACCTTTTGTATCCCGTTATAGCCGAAATCATCCGAGCTACTTGAATCCCGTTATAGCCGAGGATAGCTCAAAAAAATTCATCCGCCCTACCGATAAGGAGCGGGCAGTCTTGGAGGCGTGTGAACAGGTCAGTGATGGACAGCGCTAACAGGTGTCATTCCCGAACAAAAGAGAGCGAAACAAGTGTCATTTCTCTTTGGTTGAAAATCGTGTTGCTTCTTTCACTTTGCATTCGAAGACAACAACTTTCATTTTGAGATATTTAGGAAAAAAAAATTTGATCTTTTTTTTTTTTTTTTTTTTTTTTTTAATGCAAAATGGCTTTTAGAAAAAGAATAAAAAGACAAAATTAGGACACATTGTGCAGAACTTATGGGAATGTGAGATTTGCAAAATTTGCTCATACAAAGACAGCTTTTGATTGCAATATGATATGATGTAATTTCTTTTATATCAATAACAGACCATAATGATAAAACTGTGATAAATTTAATACTATAAAAGAAAATCTAAGCCATGAAAAATAAATAAATAAATAAGCAAAAACATCTACGAATATGAATATAAAAAATAGTCCATTTATTTTCAATATAAAATAATTTAAAATAGTAATTCTTAAAACATCACATTCATAAAGCATGTGTGTTATTCATTAGTAGAAAATTTTGAATTAAACTTCAAACAATTAAATTGCATATTGAAAACTTAAATTTTACCATATACATATTTGAAATTTCATTATTTGAAATGAAACAGATAAATCTTGGTTTATAAGCAAGAAAGGAAAATTATCATTCCTATGCAATTCCTCCCCTCCCCCCCCCCCATAAAATATATTTTTAACCAGGGGAACTCAAAACGTGTAATTTAACCAAAACCTTGCTTCAAAAGTTGGCCTGTAAATCGACATTTTGTCTGTCATGCAAGAGCAAAAGAAAGCATTTATCATTTCTAAGTAATTGCATCAGATAATACACATATTCATATTCAGGGCTTTTTAAACTTTTAACAGTAAAAAATTAAGCTTGAAAATTCAATCTTTCTTTTGAATTTTAACATTATGTGTCAATATTTTAAATTTTTTTCTCAAGTGATTTTTATTTTTTAGAAATATTTAAAATTATAAAAAACATTTCTATTAAAACGTTATTTAAAAAAAAAAAAAAGATAGAAAAAGAAAAAACTGTCTCAGAATGTTAGAAAGTATTAGAAAAGACGGATTTAAAAAAAAAAAAAAAAAAAAAGTATTTTTCTTTCTTTCTTTATTCTTATTTATTTATTTTTCTTTCTTTCTGTCTTTTCAAATTGTATCTGTAATGAATTGTTTTAAATTGTGCATATATTCTTGGTGAAATCATTTTCCTCTATAAAATCATTTAACATTATGAGGAAAAAAAAAAAAAAAAAAAAAAAAAAAAAAAGAGGAAAGAAGGAAAAAATAAATAAATAAAATAAATCATAGACTAATAACAAAGAATTCGCTAAATGTAGGTATAAAGTCATTATATTTTAAAATTTAGTAAAATTGTATTGCCAAATTGCATTGCCAAAATTATATTGTCGAAATTATGGCTATACCTATATAACTTTAACTTGCTTAATAGTAAGAAGGGTGAACATTTTAATTATCCATTCAATGTAATTTTAAAATGTGATAATAAACATTTTAAGGGAGAGTATTCAGAAATTTAATTTATGAAGTAGTCCCTGAAGTTTATTTCACAGATACCCAAAGCTCAACAGTGGCCGAGAGGTTCAATCCCAGATCGAGCTAGTTCGGAATTTTTCGTAGTTTTCCCCGAAACACGCATTAATATGCGGTAGGACCTTTAGAACGACCCACGGAAGTAACTACCCAGACCTGGGTATCTAATGCAGACAATTAGCCTTATTTTATACCCCACCATACATACTCCGATTTAAAATATTTCATATATTATAATTATAACTCATGAATATCAACTACCGATAGCTCAGCATGTTTCTCAAATAATATGGAGTAAATTTCTCTTGTCATAATAAAAAGGAAAAAAATGTAAAATTATTGTAAGGGAAAAAAAAAAAAGATTATTACATGGGTCCCGTTAATTTTCGCTAGAGTTTATAATTAATTGTTTTAGATGAATTCCTTTTCTTTGTTAATAAATTTTCATGTAATTGTTTTCTTGAAACAATTATTAAAATTTGTACAATTTAAACAATTTACAATTATTTTCATGTTACATTTTGAAAATAATTGTAAATTTTATGTACTTCCGAGCTATTTACATTGGCCATATTCTCTTTACTTTGCGGAAGCAAATCAAAATTTATATAACAAATCAATTTATTTGATATTATAATTCTGAAATTTAAACCCCGAATTCAATTATTTATTCTCTAAAATAGATTTAAATAATAAAATACTAAACAACGCATATGTTTACGATTTCTCTTCTTATCTGTTACTTATACGCTAACTGAGGGGATGTAATTTTATGTCAGAGTCTGATGAAAGGAAAAAAGACTATCTTCTTACTCCAGACATTGAGGGACCTCCTTTAAGAGGCTACTTCAGTCACCGTCGCCGGAAATCAAAGCCAGTGTAATCCTATAGTAAAATTTGCCCCCTTGTAACTCATTAACAAATGAATATTTTTAAATTCCGTTTTCACATTCAGAAAATTCACAACTGTTACATGAGAAATCTGTTTTTAAAAAATGATTATTTTTATTTTTAATATTTTATTTTTTAGCTGAAATATTCAAATTTTCACTTGATTTTGTTCATTGGTCTTAAGAAATTAACAAATTACTGTATCGAATAGCATAAAATAGGCAGCTCTTTCTAAATGATCAAGCTTATTATTAATTCTTAAGAAATAAAATTACGTTTAAATGCGTATTAATAAAGCAGTTCCGAAGTATGAAAATTTTCTAAAAATTTTGCATTTTTGTGTAAAACCACGCCTCTCATCCCGAACAACTGGAAGGAAGTAATTACAGGTGATTGATTATCTTTGGTGGGGTGAGAATTCTTTCAGGACCGTTCAGAGTGAACCTCCAGGGCAAACTAGTTTTGTATGGAGACCCCCCGCCCCTTAACACACACACCTAAACCTTATCTATAAGTAATTTTATGTTTCTTTCAAAACATACTGTGCAACGAAAATATTGCAACAATGTAGTCCGACTTTTTAGATTTTTGTAGAGTGACATAATTTTATATCTATATATTTTTTCCTTCCGTGATATATGTAATTTTATTGTGTACGTATATGTATGCAAATGAAACAGGAATTTCTATTATAGTATTACATCGGGTCGGGTAATCCTATCTGGCACGGCTCGAATTTGCATTAATTTTTTTACGCGCAATATATATATATATATATATATATATATATATATATATGTATGTATTATTTTCAAAAGAATTTCTATTGTTTTTTTTTTTTTTTTTTTTTTTTCCTGATGAATATAAGAACCTTTTAAATGCAGAAATTGGATGACATTTCTAAGTAACATGACTCATGACATGAATTTAATTGCAGTTGCGTAATTATTAATACTTAATATTTTAAATTTTCTATGAGACAAATTTTCTAGCCTCCGAATGTATATTTGCCTCATTATTTTATTATTCTTATATATTGTCAAAATATTTCGAACAGTATTTAATATATAAGAAATTTTGCGATACGATACACTGAAATTTATAGCTAAATTAGTAATTATTAATATAATTATAATATTTTATTTATATTAAAAATTACTAATTTTATAATAAACAAAACTTCATTCATTATGTTAAATTAGTAACATTTTTGCCCTTAAAACATTTGCTCAATAATTAACTGTATTTTATGTACTAAAATTTTAATTTTGTTTCTTGTTTAACATAAATTTAACTATACATTATTGCAGGTCTGGTTGTGGGTCTGATGATGCAAGTTCGTGTCGGGTTTTTGGGTAGATAGTTATTTTACGGGACAAGTTTACCCAACTCTCGCATATTCTAATTCATATACAGCGCAGCTGATGCAGTTTTTTAAAGGGAACCTTCGGCGAATGACTCTTTTTTTTTTTTTTTTGGAAGAGATATAACGCATAAATAACCAAAAATTTATTATTATTATTTTCACTCTACCTGAATCTGATCTCGATAAAAGAAAAGTACATATGTAATTTTTTCTGTTTGGATTTATTATCATTTATATTATTTTCAATATTATTAAACTTTTTGTTAATTTTTTTTTAAGCATTTTAACTATTTTGTTGCGTTTTTCTCTAAAACAGCCAAATATTTTCTCCATATTTATTGTTTATATTACACATATTTTTTTGCAAGCATTATAAATTACGTTGAAATTTATTCTTTATATAAGCATAAAATATGAAAATAATAATAATTTTAGAAAAGGAAAATCTCTTAATACTTCTGCAAATATTGTAAATAGCATAGTAAACAAAATGATCTGAACAAGTTATAAGCCGTCCGAATATCCCCCCCCCCCCCCCCAAAGTTATATCTAATACTCAATGTAATTCTCATAGTTATAGAAAGTTTTATTAAAAAGGTATGAAAATGGTGATGGGAAAAAAAAAAAAAAAAAAAAAAAAAAACAGTTTACTTCCTTCTGGTAATCCCTAGCCCCCATAAGGTTTGCGCACCACTCACTGTAATTTTTTTATAAACACTAAGTGATAAGTATTCAAATTTTCACTGAAATTGCTAACAAGGAGACGTAAAAACAATTATTTTTCTTTCCCTGTCACCCCCCCCCCCCACACACACACACAGGATATATAGTTCGGCTGTTTATTTTTCTAATACTAAGTGAATGTTGAACCAATCTGATTGAAACGTCGCACTACTGTTGCAGTATGGGCAGTTGGCGACAATCTGGTACTTACCCCAAGGATAAGGTGACTAGCTGTCCTCATTTTTGGGGGATAGTCCCAAATTTGAAGAAAAAAGTCTGAATTGTGAAAAATTGTACTACGAAAGCTATGTACTTATCATAATTATTATCCTTCTGGTTCGCATTTATTTAGAGTAAATATATATATATTTGTATATAATTGGGCATTTGTAATATTTTTTAATTTTACTCTATCATAAAGATACTCTTATCAGGTCAACATACCTTAAGGGCGGTTCGAAGACACCACAATTTTGGTACTCCATGGATGGTATGGCTTCAACGCTTGTGTGACCCTCACAGGTATAATTTGGGATGGGAACATGGAAGTCATGTCTGTCACGACGGATTTTACATGCACCATTCAATGTACATAACGGTCTTTGGTTGATTTGAATATCGATATCGCAATTTTTCAGTAACGAGCTCGGCGCTCTACCGGCCAGGCTAATGTAATAGGAAAATAATTCTTTAATCATCTCATTTTTTTTTTCTTTTAGTAATATGAAAATCATTGTTTGGTATTTATTCTGTATTGCAATTAGCAAATCACAAAAGTGCTTCTCTTCGTGTGCCCTTTTCCCGGTATTTGAACAAGATATATCATTTTACATGTAACATTATATTATATTATCCATTATTATTATTATTATTATTATTATTATACCATCTCTTATTATTATCCTGCACTCAATAAGGTACGCTAAAGGCTACCGAAACAGCTGTCTGCTTTCCTGTTATTTATTTTTGGCGTTCTCGACATTGTTATTTGCCTTGTTCATCATTTCATGCCAAGTCTTCCACCAATATAACATGTAATGTTATTTTAAAGTCATAAAACCTATTGTTCAATTTCTATTTTGCAGGAATATATTAATTTTGTATAACATGAACATTCGAAGAGTAGCAGAAGATAGTATTTAAATTAATAAAATAAGATTTTGAAAATTTTAATTTCGTATTTTAACTCACTTCCTATTATCCATTTCAGTTTAAATTTTGCTTAAACATAAAATTTACCATATGTCATTGTCATAGTCTTATCAAGATGGTTAAAATCTTTTGCAAATTTTCTCATTCACTATACTAAAAAGCAGAACGTAAGTTATTTTTATTTATTTTTTATTTTACTTTATTTATTTTGTAATATACTATGCTTGTAAAGCAAACAAAAAATTATACATTAATTTTTACTTTCTTCTATATGTATATATAGAAGAAAGTATTAGTTTCGTGAAAATTTTCGAACTCTAGTTTTCGATGGATTTACACGTTTTGGGATGTCCTGAACACGATTTGACTGTTTTTAGAAAATTATTTATAACATTTTGAAGACAATAATTTATGCATTTTTTCTATATTTGCATTATTTCTTCTTATTATTCTACACTGTTTGAAGTAATTGTCTTCGCTTTTTCGTATATACTCAATGAGAAAATATTACTATTATTTTATTAACTAACATTGATAAATTAGGATCTATTTTATAAAACAATAAAACCAAAACGTATCAATTTTTGTATAATGCATTAATAATTTTTAAATAAATTACGATATATCATTTGAAAGATCTTACTTTATGTACTTTATACAATTTTTCATATATATATATGTGTGTGTGTGTGTGTGTATGTATATCATGATTAAAACACTTGATTCTTTTAAGTAATCATTTTGTTATTTCTATGTATTTAACGAAAACCTTTCATTACATTATTATTATATAAAATATATTTATTTGCATAATATTAATAAATATTTAGTTGCATGTATATTTAGCGTTTTCTCTAACAACCTTACATCAGCATGAATTTTTTTTTTATACATCATGCACATCATTAAAAAGATTATAATTTATAAAATTTGTTCTAAATTTATACTATCTTTATTATACTATATTCTTTTAAGTTTTTACTTATTTATATTTATTTATTGCCCTTAAACCAATGAGAAATTAATATTAATGTTTTATAAATTTAATTTTTTAATTCTTATGACACATCATTTGAAATATTATAATAGAAATTAGACATTTATCTCTTTGACGTATGGTTTTAAAAGCATATTTTTTAAAAAATTTGATTGAAATTACATACAGGTGAGGGATAAAATAATGTGAATTCCTTAGATTTTTGACATTTATTTGATTATTTAAAAATATACTTCAAGTATAATATTTTTTAGCTTCGACAATGTAATCATCATAGTTTGACACATACTTTCAACAGAAAATTTAACCAACAACTACTCATAAAGATCGACAACAAATTAAAAACAATAAAATGTGCTTGTAAAGATTTTGGTTTTAAAGTAAGTCCGATTGGCTACTCTAGGTTCCTAGGTCTGGGATTGAGAGAGGGCTCCGTGGGTGGTCTTCCTATATATAAAATAGCCTGCATTTGCACTTGTTTCGGAGAAAACCATGGAAAACTCCGAACGGTTTGGCCGACGAGCGTGACTTTGACCGGCACTCACGTCTACCAGCTTTTACAATAGAACTTCTCGGCCACTGTGAATTTGTATAGATAATATTTTGTATAGATAATAATTTGTATAGATAATAATTTGTATAGAAAATAGTCTGAAACTTTTATAGTCAGTCTTCGAGCTTTATTCTCTATTTGTATGCCTTTTTGTCTAAATAGCGCATATACTGCCAGAAAAGAAATATTTATTTTAAAATTCTAACGTTTCTCACAAATTATTTTAATTCTGATGAGCAGAATTCAAATAACATAGAATTTACGTGCAGCTTAAAAAATAAATGCCAGCGATTTTATTAACATTTCGACTATTAGAATTTCAAATGATTTGATTAATTACTCAATGATATATGAACATGCGTTCAGTTGTTGCAGTGATTTCATTGTCAATGGCAGTGAATTATAAATATTCTCTCACCATAAAAAGTAGCAAAGTCATAAAAAAAAAAAAAAAAAAAAAAAAAAAAATTAAAAAATTCTTTGTTTCTTCTGCAATAGCATGAAATATTGGTTTGAAATTGCTATACTTAATTTTTTTTACTATTTCCTCTTTCTATAATTTATTATCTCTCGTTAACCATATCATGCGTAAATTTTTTATAAACATTTGCAAAATTTCAAAAAATTGACAGTAATAATATTAAAACTAAAAAATTAAAAAGGCAGTTGTAAAAAAGTAAACAACATATATATAATGTGTTTATACATATTGTTACAAAATTGTAAATAATTGTGTTTATTTCTGTATAAATTCTTTCAAAGAGGCTTAGTAAGTTGATAAAGTGCTAATTTTGTGCATTTCTAGTCGTTTTAGCGTTGAAATAGCCTTATTTTCCCTTAAAAACGCATTAAAAAGCCCCAGTAATGCAGGTAATGGATTTGGCGCCAAATTTGGCGACTTTTCCCCCACCTTGGCAATTTTTTTTTTTGACGACCTTGGCGAGAAAATCCTTATATGGGATATACCAAATATGGAAGCTGTAAGTTGATTGATTGACCACTTTCTAGAGCTTTCTCGAAAAATCTGGGTTCCATGGAACAGTATATAAGGAAGCGCTTTCTCGCCAAGGCAGTCAGTTCAGTTCAGTTTCAGCCAGCTTCGCTAGTGCTTGCATTGCTCTTGAGCCTCTTTGGAAGAGACTTGCTTTATGTGTTATTGCTATACAGTTTGTACTGTGGATTTGCTATTGACAGCTGTTGTTTAAGCTGTGTTTACTGTTTGCATTGAAGCTGATACTTGGTTTATAGACCTGTATTTTTCTGGAATTTTCTGTGAATAAATTACTGAATTTTTGTAAGTTTGGCCTTTCATTCTCGGACAACTCACGAACCCCCAAGTACACAACATTAAATTTGCGCATGCGTAATGTAAATATTTGTATATAGATACTTGTACATATTTGTGAATTTTGTAAATATTTCTCGCTTGATTTTTGTTTCTATTTTGTCGTTATATGCAACTTAGTTTTGTATTTTAGATTGTGTAAATTTGGTTAGTTTCGCCTCTTGACCAAGGGTTGCACTGCCCAGGACGTGCAGTCCTTGGGAGGGGGGCAGTGTTACAAAATTGTAAATAATTGTGTTTATTTCTGTATAAATTCTTTCAAAGAGGCTTAGTAAGTTGATAAAGTGCTAATTTTGTGCATTTCTAGGCGTTTTAGCGTTGAAATAGCCTTATTTTCCCTTAAAAACGCATTAAAAAGCCCCAGTAATGCAGGTAATGGATTTGGCGCCAAATTTGGCGACTTTTCCCCACCTTGGCGATTTTTTGGTGACCTTGGCGAGAAAATCCTTATATGGGATATACCAAATATGGAAGCTGTAAGTTGATTGGTTGACCACTTTCTAGAGTTTTCTCGAAAAATCTGGGTTCCATGGAACAGTATATAAGGAAGCGCTTTCTCGCCAAGGCAGTCAGTTCAGTTCAGTTTCAGCCAGCTTCGCTAGTGCTTGCATTGCTCTTGAGCCTCTTTGGAAGAGACTTGCTTTATGTGTTATTGCTATACAGTTTGTACTGTGGATTTGCTATTGACAGCTGTCGTTTAAGCTGTGTTTACTGGTCCAATTGAAGCTGATACTTGGTTTATAGACCTGTATTTTTCTGGAACTTTCTGTGAATACACTACTGAATTTTTGTACGTTTGGCCTTTCATTCTCGGACAACTCACGAACCCCCAAGTACGCAATAATATACATCCTGGGTAAAATTTATTTTTTCTGAATGTATTTTATTGCAATTTTGACGTCAAACTTAATTATCAATTTCCCATTACTTTAAATTTTTCCAAATGAAGAATAATTTTTCTTTTTTCTTTCTTTTTTATAGCATACGCTTTTTAGTTGGGACATCAAAGAGAAGAAAAGGTTTTCTAGACAAAAAACAGAAAAAGAAAAAAAAAAAAAGAACCCAGAATGTTAAATATATCAAAAAGAAATTACTATTATTATGAGAATGAATATGAGTTAGCTCAATGTGATAAAATAAACGAACCTCCATTACTTTTCCTTAAAAATAAATAAATAAAAATAAAATAAGATAAAATAAATCTGGTGTGAAACAACCACATGACTTCCATTATCCACGATTACACGTATTATATGCATTTTTTTTGTGATAATGTAATCAAAAGGCATAAAAGTGAATTAAAGAAGTAGAAATCTAAAAATCTAAAATTTTTCCGGTAAGAAAAACTTTATATACACATATAAAGACATACAAAAAAAAAAAAAAAAGCGTACATAATAGAGAGGTTAAAAAAAAAAAAAAACTTTATGAGAAAGCTAATCTATATTTTAAAGCTGATATATATATATGAGAGCTGATATAAGTAGATTTGTAAAACAGAGTTTACATAGCGAGAAAAAATAAAATAAAATGTAGAGTTATTTTTTGAAACACCAATTTCTGAGATCTAAAACTGACCTACCCATACCCAAACAGAATAACTGTTAATTTTCCTCTAATAACTACGTAATACATGAGAAAGGATATCTAAAATGGAGTTTTTCTGTTTTTTAAATTAATATCTTGAATTGTTATATACTTTTCTTGAAAATTATGTAACAATTTTTAAGAAAATCGTTAGAGCTGTTTTTGAGATACCAACTTTTACCAAAACTCAATTATTGACCGTAAAAAAACAATTACAAAAGGATATTTAAAAGTGAATTAATATGGCGAGTTTGAGAACATCCGTTCAGCCGTTTTTAAAGGACGCGCTTGCGAGACCTGAACTTGAGCTATTTATACAGGACGCCTATCAATTTTCCTGAACTAACAAACTATATCATTTGAAAGGATATCTAATAGAGTGTTTATGTAGCAAATTTGAAGAAAATCGTTAGAGTCGTTTTTGACATACAAACTTGCGGTCCCACTTCCAGTTTTTTAATTTTCACCAAAATTTCGAAAATTAATCTGTACACCAGACCTGTCTCAACTCTGAAGTTTTGTAGTTCTACCTTTATTAGTTTCGGAGATATGATAGACAGAAGATTTCACACATACACGCATTCAATTATAAATACATACATACATACACACACACAGGCCAATTGCCAAAAACCACTTTTTTGGACTCTGGGGACCTTAAAACGTGTAAATCAGGTGAAATCTCGATATTGAATTTTTGGACCGAATACAATACTTCCATTACCTACTGTAGTAGGGTAGTGGAAGTAAAAATATAAAAAAAATGTTAGAGACGTTTTTGAGAAACGGACTTTTGAGATACCGGCTTTCCAATTTTCACCAAAAGTTAAAAGAAAAATCATTTGCCTACCAGACCTAACCCAATCTTGAAGTTCTGTCGATCTAACTTATTATTTTTGGAGATAGTACCCCCCCCCCCCCCCCACACACACACACACAAACACACACGCGTACTGACCATTTAAAAAAAAAAAAAAAAAAACTTTTTTGGACTCAGGAGATGTAAAACATCAAAACATGTAAATCAGTTACATTTAAAACATGTAAATCAGTTGAAAAATCGATGTTACTTTTGGACCGAATACAATACTTCCATTACCTACGGTAGCAAGGTAATGGAAGTAAAAAGAGAGGAAAGAAATCGATTGCGATGAGCATAAGTTGAGGTCATTTATGGGATGCAGCATCCCCCCCCCCCCCAAAAAAAAAAAAAAAAAAAAAAAAAACATTCAGAAGGAGTTATAAGAGAAAACTTTAGAATTTAAAACCTTCATTTTTGCTAGTGACTTTTAATTTTTTTTTATAAACAACTAGCAAACTCGTGCGAAATTTTCGCATTTTATTTCTTTTCTTATTTATCCTTAAAATTTGAAACTCATAAATATCATACCAATTTCACTACTTAATTAAAATTTTAATTTAACAGAAGCCAAATTATTATTATAACCGAATAAATATTGTGCAATAGTAAAACGAGAATCATTGAAGGAAAAGTTTCGAAATAAAAATCCTTGGTTGACAAGTCAGTTTTCATACTTTCGCAGGCAGTACAGTTTTAGTAAAGAACCCTCATGACGCCTTTTAAATTTTTATCGCCAAAAGTGTGATGACATTTTATTTATTTTGGCATAGTTTTTTGTTAAAAAAAAAAAAAAAGAAAAAAAGAAAAAAAAAATTCCTATTTTGATTATACTTTTTCTGATTGCGTTTCTTAGTCAATTTGAGATAATAATTCCTATTCTATATATACAGTAACCGCCACTTAATAAAATCACTGGTTAATAAAATCAGCCGCTTAATCTGATCAAATCGCCAGGACCAGAATCAAATCAATACAAACTACTTTTAAAAGCCGCCGCTTTATAAAATCAGCATCGCCGGCTAATAAACTCAAAAAAATCTTCTCAGCAGCCAAAAATATAATTTATGCACACTAAAAAATGTTTTTATTTACATTTGTGATTTTTTTTTTTTTTTTCTTTAATAGAAAAAGAAATTAAAGCACAACAAACCCTCCGTTATCGCGCGGCCAAAATCACTTTGGCTCAGAACGAATGTGATTTTAATAAGCGGCGGGAACTATATCTTTAAAATATTGCTACGTTTTAAATGACGCTTACAAAAATTCTGAAGAAGTAACTTTTAAAAATATATTTTTTCATAAAATAATGTCATCATGCAAATGTCGTCATTTTTTTTTCTTTATTAGTTCATTATTGTTCATTTTTAACACGCTTATATTAGCTTCACCTGTATGTATGTATGTTTGTAACTTCTCTGGGAGCAAAACGTGATTGCACAAAATCCTTCATATCTCAAACAAAAAACCATTGTGTATGGTTTCCAGAGCTTTTTAAGAAAACGGCTGATGGCTGAGCTACAAAAATTTGCATGGTGGTTCGTAATGACCTCTCCTGATGCACCTCGAAGCCCGATTTTCGAATTTTGTTTTAGTTTTCTTTTAATTAATTAAAATGTTAAAATAAAAACCTTCTAATTACTGATAAATTGGCCATTTAATTTTAATCCTTAATTTAATTGTTGCCAAAAAAAATTATCATTATTTTTTGGACAGAAAAAAAAAAAAAAATGTGAACAATAAAAATTACATTTATTTAAAATATTTAATATTATTCCTTAATTTAATTGTTGCCAAAAAAATTATCATTATTTTTTCGACAGAAAAAAAAAAAAAAAAACGTGAACAATAAAAATTACATTTATTTAAAATAAGGAAAGTAAATTAAAGCGTGTTCTTTAATTTTTTAAAACTATAATATTATTAAATATTATTTTTTATCCTCGCGTATTTTATTAATTTCACCACTATCGTATCGTTTCGACAAAAAATAATTGTAACTGGTCCACGTTAGAGAAATATTATATAGATAATAATAATAATAATAATAATATATTCTTATCCTTTTTTATATATTGTGCAGTGAGTAAATTCATTGCAAAATGTGCTGCTAGCTGTTTTTCTATTTTACAAGTATATTCTCATTTCATTTTCTTAGAAAAATAAATAAATAAAAATAAAATCTCAACAGATTTTTGCTATTCAATAAATTACTCATAAGCATTATGTAAAGACGTTGTTTAATCCACTTTTTTCAATTCGTAATATATAAATTTTTTCATGGCTGTGAAACGATAGCTCTTGAAATTATAAAAACCCCTATCTTCATTGTGAAAATGAGCCTTTGGACATTTTCACGGGAAAACTGTGTATGAAGATTTAATTACTTTTTCTCTACAGGTAGTTAAATTCTAACACCATTAAGGGGGGTCTATGGGGATGTTTGACCTTAGGTCAAGCTGTCACCTGACACTTAAAAGGGCTCGCGCCTTTCACAAGCTGAAAAGAGACAGGATAGGCATTTCGTAAAGTCAATCATTCTGAATAAGATACGCCCCTCTGTTGGCAACACATGTGCCTTTGGGATGGGATAATGACATTGTAGGTGACTGAGGTACCCCGTTAAGGTTGCTGTGTAGTGACAAAAAAAAAAAGTCCTTCTTAATCATCACTTCACTTCAAAAAAGGAGAAACGAATATATACTGATTCTGACAGCTTCCAAATCCCCCTCTCTTATTACTAATTGAAACTATAAACTATAGAGCCCTCGATGTGAATCGGGGGCTCTAATTGAAACCTGAAAGAACTACTTGTACTAGTTCCCCGAGGCAAGTTCCTTATCGTACTGTTGGTTACATTTTGAAGATTTGGAGTATTTCACAAACATGTGAAATGCTAACCCCAGAGGAAGGAATACGATCAAGAAAATTTACATTTTGGACTTTTAACAAACAAAGAAATGAAATTGGTAATATAAATACAAACCATAAATTTTATTATCAAATACAGGGACAACTTCACATAACTAACAGGGAATATTGTGTCTTTATAATGTGGACAAAGAAAGGTTATAAAATAGAAAAAATTGAAAAAAAAAAATGACGAATTTTGGAAAAATAAAATGGAATCAAAATTAAAAAAATTTCTATTTGGACCGTCTTCTCCCTGAACTAATAGATCCTCGTCATCCACGATCAATGTCAATCAGAAATCCTAAATATATTATTGAGGCCCAAATTAGGAAAATGAACACCTAAAAAAAAAAAGGAAAAAGAATAAAATACTGATACATTTATTAACTAAGCAACACAAATGCCTATATTATTGTCTAGGTTGTTTATATTTCTAATGAAAAAAAAAATCGTTTTTTCCCTTAAATTATTTCTTTATCTGAATAACTTTATTTTTGTTTACAACACTATTCTTACTCATTTTTTTCTCTAAAACTTTTTTCGTACCTCTTAAATAATGTTCTACATATAGTCATAAATTAAAACCATTTGTACAATGTATATATATTAATTTAGGAGCATGTATAATTAGTGTTGGTTGCTGAATAATATGTGGTCAGTTTGTGTTTCGAACATTTTTTTTTCTTTTTTTTTTTTTTTTTTTTTTTTTTGCATTGATTTCATTTAATTTTTATTCAAATAATTTTACTTTTAAGATTAGCATGATTTTACGTTTCAAAGTCGATTCTTTCTTTCTTTCTTCTTCCTTTTTTTTTTTTTTTTTTTTTTTTTTTTCTGGTAGCACCGTATACTTATAAGAATTCCATCTACATTTAGACCGAAATTTTACTCGCCACAGTAAAATTTCCACTCGCCAATTGCGAGCTGGCAAATTTCGCGCCCTGATATATATATATATATATATATATATATATATAGAGAGAGAGAGAGAGAGAGAGAGATTAATTATTTTTTATCCGAATAATTTTGTTTTTATGTACATCATTATTTTTTGTCATCTTGTCCTACAAATTGATTTTTGTACCTTCAAAAATGTTCTATATATAGTCATAAATTATAACCATTTGTAAAATATAAGTAATTTTCTTTAAAAATATAGTAACATGTATAATTAGTGCTGATAGCCGCCTAAGTATGTGGTTAGTATATGCTTGGTTTTTCGAATTTAGACGTTTTTGTTAAATATCAAAGAAAATGCTTTAGAATTCTCTTGAAATTTTAGAAGTATAAAGAACCTGTAAAACCTCATATATTTCAGCAAATGTTTTTTTAGATCACCCTGTAAAAGTAAGGCTTGAAATGCGTTTTCACTGTAGTATGTGATTATGCGGATGCTTTTAATTACCTGTATAACTTTTTATGAGTCTGCCATTTATATTCATAGAAGTATAACAGTTTCTTTGAAAAATTGGGGGGGAAAAGGGGGGAGTTGTAACACGTAGGGTATTAGACCCAACGCAAAGGCATTTTTAGGAAACTTTATTTACTACATTAGACACAGCATGCAGCAAATAGAATGCAAAAATGCTAAATATCTTACGACACATGAGCATTTTTACTAAATTATTTGTAACTACGCATGCGGAAGTTTTTGAAAAATTTCATCGGTGTTATTTATTAGCCAAACCTATTGAACTACTTATATGAAAGAACAATCAGGTTGTGAGCGACAGAATAAACAGAATTTTAGTTCCTCTCAAAATAAAAGCCATATATTATGAGGGGGATTTTATTCAAATTTTTATTTTTATTTAGTCAGGGTCCAATGACAATACAGTATTTGCTGAGTATAAATAAATATTGATTAAACCCCTTATCACCAGTTTTTCTTCCTTCTTCTTCTCTTTCTTCTTTTTTTTTTTTTTTTTTTTTTTTTTTTTTATAATTATTATTTATTTGGTGGGGGGTGGGGGGGGGGGACTGAAATTCTATCCATTCTATCTCTCATATATATATATATATATATATATTTTTTTTTTTTTTTCCCACGATATTTCTTTGTAGTTTTCATGTAAGTAGCTCACTGTTTTTGGCTGCTAAATTATGCAAATGAAATTTTTATTAAAGCTTGCGCATACGAAGTTAAAATTATTTAGTAAAAATGCTCATATTTTGTAAAATATGTAACATTTTTACATTCTGGTTGCAATACACTAGGTCTAATTTTGTATGCCAAGTTTCCTAAAAATGGCTTTGCGCTGGGTCTAACACCCTACGTATTATGATAGAAAGTTTTTTTTTAATGTTTATTTAAAGAAACTCTTATCGCCATGAAAATATATGGCAGCCTCATAAAATTTTATACAGATAATTAGAAGGATCCTATACCGTAGCTAAAACGCATTTGAAACATTATTTTTTACAGGGTGACACAAAACATTTTGATTTTTGTTTAATTTTTACTAGTCCTCTTTTCCTCTTCAGGACAAAACTTTTGCTAAAATGTATGAGGTGTAACATATAAGGTAGGCATTAGTTTATATATAAGGAATAACTGAACTGAATAATAACTGAAATATATAAGGCATTATTTTAGAACATTAGAATATTTTGTATATATTCTTTATACTCTTAAAGTTTCGAGATAATTCCTAAAGAATTTTCCCAGATATTTGACAAAACGTCTAAATTTGAAAGTATCCAAATACTGTAAGGTAGACAGTGTATTTCTGATTATATATATAAATTCTTTTCATTTTTTTTTTTTTTTCTTTTTTTCTTGTAATTTAAATTTTATTTACAACATTATTCATTGTCATTTCTTCCTACAAATTTATTTTTCTACTTTTAATAATGTTCTATGTACAATCATAAATTTGAACCACTTGTAAAATGTAAATAGTTTTACTGCAATTTCTTACTCCAAATTAAGTTTTGCACATGTTCTATCAGCATATATACTTACGCTCATCACTTACTGACCGACTCTGTCAAGGCTAAGAAGTTTCCTTGGACACTATCTGTGTTTGAACCGCCACCTAATTTTCATACTTTATGTAATTTTAAAAAATCTAAATCAATAAGCTGTTTAATCCGATGGATTCAGAAAAATCGCCCCTTTCATTTGGTACCTTATTTGTAACAAATTTTTGATTAGATGTTTTAAAATTAACAAAAATATAAATATAGAAATAGCTTTAAAATAGGCATTTAAATTTTTAATTGTTGCCTTTTTTTTCAGCATAAAATGAAATATGCTTTCACGTTAAAAAAATAATAAATAAATAAATAATAATAATCATAATACATAAATAAATAAATAAAATATTTAATTTGCTCATGCATATGAAAAAATGACGTCTATAAAAAAATAATAGTAATTTTAAATTTTAAAAGTAACGAAGAGATAAATAAAGTGCGAAAATTTCGCACGGGCTTGCTAGCAAACGAATTATTTGAAGTGAGAAATAAACAAGAAAGAAAAATCATGCAGTACGCATTGATTAGTAACACTTTCCAACTGTACGTAATTGTTGTATCGAATAACTTTCAATATTCTTTGCCTAAATTATCACACATCAGACAGAAGGACTGAAAAATATACAAATAGATTAATTGATTTTAAAATTACACTTAGGAATGTTGGAAAGTGTTAAAAAGGCTTAACGTAAAATAAAATGTAGCCATTAGATTATAATTACAGTTTTTGATCTCTCTCAATATTTTAGTGTAGCCCTGTAAATCAGAAAGTTATTCATATCATATTCTATACAAAACGTTATTTTAGAGTATTAACAATAAATTTCAATATTTTTATGATTTTTACAGTAGAAAGACTTTTAAATATAACTTCAAAAAAATTTGTCCTAAAACGTAATGCAATGGCATTTTTTTTTTTTTTTTTTTTTTGTTGTTGCTGTTGTTGTCTTTGTAAACAAACTAGTTGTACAGGACCTATTAATGTCATTTTAAATGGGGAAAATTCTATAGGGATAATGTTTATAAAAATAACACTCATAGAACACAATGCTTTCGAATGCTTTTGGGTGCCCCTGTACACAAACTAGAAGAGATATTCACTCCATTTTCAATATGGAACATCCGATAGTAAACTTCAATAAAATATATCAGTTTCGAGAAATTCCATAAATATTTACAGGAGTTAGAGCGAGGACAGACAGACGGACAGACAGATGGATAGATACACAAACTGAAATCATATTCACACTTAAAAATGTTAGAAAGCGTTAAAAACGCTTATCGTAAACGAAAGTACAATTCTAGCATTTTGTTATTAATAACTCTTAATATAAATGGATATTTTTGGGTCACCCTGTGAATTTAATGCTAATCATGCTACATTCTATGCAAAGAATTTTTTTGTGCATTTAAATAACATATTTCAGTTTCTTAAAACTTCGTGGAAAGTAAAGTTATTAAAATTTGATTTATAGAAATATCTCTCATAGAACGCAATGCTTTGGAATAATTTTGAGTGTCCCTGTATATAAATCGGTGGTGGTATTTCCTCCATTTTATACAGGGCACATGGTCTGCAGAGTGAACAATAAAAAGAGGGGAAAGTAGTGACCGCAAGACTCGGCTATGTTTCTGGGATCCTGAGGCCCTCAGAATTTCCAGGCCGTGGGAATTATAGAGTTAATTAAATGTTAATATCAAACATTGGTAAAAGATTATTCAGAAACAGAATTTTTTTGTTTAATCTGTCTCATTTCCCCCTCTTCCCCTCGTAGAAACAAAATATTTTTTGCTATCATTCGTATTTAGAAGTAATTTACAAGTAACAATTAAGAAAAGAGCCTTTTTTTCCGTGATCCGGAAAAAAAGCACTTTTCTTAATTTCGTCTTGTAAAACTCATGCTATACATCAACGAGAGCATAAGTTTTTTATATTCTACGAAGGGGGGGGGGGGACAAAAGAGACAGATTAAAAGAAGAAATTTCATTTTGAGTAACTTTTGAAATTCAAATCATATATTGGATTTTTCCATACAAAGGAAGAGAAAGGAACTGATACTTAACCCTCATTGTAATGTTTTATAAACTAGAAGTAATATTTCAACGAAGTTTCATTAAATCGGCAACAAGATGGCATAAAAATATTTTCTTTCCATGTACCCCTAGCCCTCACTAGGTAGTGTAACCCTCTCTGATAAACAATAACAGATATTTATGCAAAATTTCCTATAAATATAAAGCAAAGTGATTTAAAAACAATTTTTTTCCTCCCCCCCCCCCTTCTCCAACATGTATGTAACACTCTTTGAAATTTTAATTAAAATTGATAATTGTGATACTTATACAATCATTTTTTTCTTTTGCCTTTTCCCCCGATATGTATATATGTATATATATATATATATATATATATATATATATATATATATATATATATATATATATATATATATAAATCAGCGTAAATTTTCCTAAATATTCAGTGTTATTTATAACAAATTTCATTAAAATGTAGTGATACAAACATTAGTTTTCTGCGCTGCCGAAGGCAACTTCTTACCTGATCAGAAATGTTTTTTTTTTTTTTTTTTTTTTTTTCCCTTTTCTTAAGAATAAAAGTTACTGTTAGTGATTCATTAATTATAGTGATTCATTTAAAAACACTGACCCGCTAGCCGGCGGAGCTCGCTAGTATATCATTAAAATCGGTAAAATAAATATATAAAAAATCATTTTATTTTCCTCTGCACCCACCACCCCCGTTCTTTAACTCCGTACCCCCCAAGTATATCTGAAACTTACAGTAATTTTTTCACAAATTGTACGTGATTATACAAAGTTTTTTTTTTTTTTTTTTTTTTTTTTTTTTAATCGGTAATAGGGTATTTTAAAAAGAATATATTTAGTGTATTTTAAAAAAAGATAATAGAGTATTTTAAAAAATAATTTATTTCCATCTGCCCCACCTCCTTGCCTTTCAGGTATATAATACGCTCCTTGTGATCGTCACAAATTGTACGTGATTATATAAATTTTCATTAAAATTGGTAAGAAGGTGGTATATAAACAATTGTTCTCTCTCAATCTGCTGCTAGCCCCCCCCCCCCCTTCCCTTTCTCCCAGGAGGTACATACTAAATGAATTGTGTACCAAATCAAATGATATCTCTAAAAATGTAATTTGAAAGTCATGCTTTAAATTCTTTAAAGTCATTATTTGATATTTATTATTTTTCGAATTGCGAATTGAAAAAGTGCCCTTTTTCCGGTGCCCTTTTTTCTGGTATCCTATATTTTCAAGTAATATTAAAGTTAAAGAACGCAATTTTGAGATGATTGTTGCTACACACGGCAGTTTCATACAATCCCTCCCCCACCCCACCCCCAAATGCATATTTCTTCTAATCGAACTGATGTTTATTTCTACTTCCTGTAGTTTACTGTTAACCCCGTATTAATTTGCAGTTAACAATATATGAAACTTATCATTAATATTAAAATATAATTTCACCTAAGTTACCTGAACAAATTAAAAATTTGGTTTTGTAATGCAACAAGTTTGCATTAACTTTAAAATTTTATAGTCTATGAAATTATTTTTAAAACTTATAAAATTTTTAAAAGTGATATTTGTTTTATTGTGTACTATAAAAGGCAAATTACTCAAATTGATATCTGCTTAAAATAAAAGTTTTTTTTTTTTTTTTTTTTTTTTAAGAACTCTATTATTACGCAGCACCGTATATTCTCCGAGTGGGAACTTTAAAACTTTTTTTTTTTTTTTTTTTTTTTTTTATCATGGAATCCTTTGTCTTTATTAATCTTCCGTATTAGAAATCCGTTATTAGAAATTCCATTATTAGGAATTCTTAGGATATTTCCGGAATTTTAGAAATTCCTGAGTAGGGAATTTTAGGAAATCCAGGATAATTAGGAATATCCGTTATTAGAAATTCGTTACGTATTAGGAATTCGTAACGGAATCTGTTTTTATTAATCTTCGCATAACATTTACCGCCATTCTCGAAATTAGATTGCGCTGTAGAACATTGTGAACACTGTCAGTTTAATTATTTCCGGGGCCTGTCATATATTTAAATACATCTTGAAAGAAATTAGTGCTTATCAAATTTCGGTGTTATTCGTCCAATAGGTGGAGCTTTTTGTACTGCAATTTTTACTATTTACGGAAGGCTATATCTCAGCCTCAATAAAGTATAATGGCATAAAACCTGAAATTGACAATATGTGATTTATGAAATTGACAATATGTATACATGTACTATTTCAATTTAGGTATGTATCGCCTGACAAGGCATAGGTGGTGGCATTGTAATTCAAATTCATGTGCGTCAAGGCTATATATCAACTTCTAGAGAGTATAAATGCAAAAAACTTTAGATGTGATGACTTTTATTTATGCAGGGACTTTCATTTTGTTAATCTCATTGAGATTTATAATGATATTGAATGAAAACATTCTAGATTAGATACATTTCTTTGTTTTAGAATATTTCCATGAAACTGACAATTTTATAAGTAATAAAAATAATAAATAAATAAATAAATAAATTTTATAAATAAACAATTTGAAAAATACAGTTAAGCAGTTATAGTTTTTGCTCTTAATTATTGCTTTTTTTCCCCCCCTAAATATCGTTGAATTGGAATAATTTTTTAACATCAATAAAATAAATTAATAATAATTAAAGAAATAGTGCTTTCCCTATTTTCTCACAAGATAAAACAAATGTATAGTAAATTAATAAAATATAAACTAAAATAAATTTTTAAAAATGTCTTGTTCAAATGGGTAAGTTTAGTGTTCACGAATATTGTACTATAAATTTCATTTTTATATATAAATTTAATTTTTCAGGTAATATATGACATTAAAATTAATCCTGAAAATCCATAGACCAAAGCATTGTTTTATCTGGAAACACTAACATCAATTATTTTTCTTCCTACATCAACTATGTTTAAACACGAATTGTAGTTAATTCAATTATTAAGTAAGTTTTATGTATCAAGATAAGTTCCATTATTATATGATTACTAACCCGCCTACGACGATAGCCTCGCGCTCGATTTTTACACAGGTATTCCAAAATTTATTTCTCTTTGCTAGTTCAAATTACTGAACACTACGCTGTCCTGCATGATATTTATGTTTTGAGGTCTAAACGTCTCCAAAAAATTTAAAATTATATTGTAATCTTTCAATTCCTATTTTACAATCACATGTTTATTTAATATTTAATATTATTATTAATTTCTCATGACGTATTGACGACATTTGTAATGCAAATTATTCAGCTAAATTATTGTTTCTCATTATTTTAATCAGCTTAAATACACACATTGAAAACATGAATAAAATTATAATTCTCTAATTTAATGCCCTGTTTTAGCTATTACATCATTTTAAAAGTTAGTTTCAGGAATTTCGGGATTTTATTATAAATAAGATTAAATCCAATATCGTTTTCCAAACAACTTAATTAGTGGCATATGTTAGTAGTCTATACAATACCGTTTTAAATGTAAAATACAAAAATGTTTCGTCATTTCGCGGGCTTCATTAATTATTGTAAAATGTTTTATTAGAAAGGGTGTAAAGCTTTTAAAAATGCTTAAATATGGAAACAATTAATGTATTCTCTTTTACTTTCATTTTCTTTTCCACTAAAATAAATAAATAAGAAATAAGTGTAATTTTTTTCTCCTGCACTGAGAAAAAATTCTGTAACTGACATCTAGAATCTAAATTGTGGCTCTAGAAAAAATAGTTCCATGTCAGCCTTATAAATTCTAGTCCCTTTGGAAAGCGAGTTCTAGAAGCCCTCATTAGAATTATAGAGTGTTTCCTTATATTTTCGAGGGCAAAGTTATTTAAAAATCTCTGCAAATAAATGAGACTACAAGAATCAGGTTTCTGCAACTATAATCTTGGTTCATTACCAAATTCTAGAAAATCAAGCGAGAATTTCTTGCAATATAAATGAATACTCTGCAATATTTAGAGTATTCAGAATATTGTTTTACCATCTAGAAATGTGTACTGTAGAAATTCTCGATAATTTCGTCTATTCAGTTTATTGACGTGCCTTATGCGCATAGCTCTGAAATCTATATTTCTAGTTTAGGGATTTAGAAAATGGCCACTTATTCGTTTTAGAGAAAGGCGGTATATATATTTTTTCTCAGTGTGAATCTGCGATTTTAAATGTCTTTATTTTGCTCCAATCTATTTGCCTTAACTATACACAAGTTTGTTTGTTTTTTCACTTTTCGTAACCACACACACGGTAGAGAAAATATTATTTTGAGAATGAATTTTCGAAATGGAGCTTTTGTTATAGCTACATGTTTTAAAGTTCTTTGAATCCAAAAATCATGGTTTTTTTTTCGTTTGATCTGTGTGTCTGTCTCTTATCACCATATCTCAAGAACAAATGGAAGCAGGAAGTCCAAGCTCGGTATTCTGTATATGCATCATGCTATAAACACTAAACCTTTCTTTGAGATCAAGCAAAGGGTTCATGTACAGGGCCATCCACGAGAACGCAAATACTTTAAGTCTATGAAAAAAAAATTGTTTTAAGTACAGTGTAACATCTATACGCTGCATCACACAAAATTTAACATAGTTTTTTTTAAGCACAAAAAGTATGTTTTGTATAAATTGTATATGGAACTCATTCATCGTTTACAGGGCTCCCAAAGTATTTGAATAGAATTTGGTTGTACTTGGAAACTGCTGGATGTGTATATCATTTTCTGTTACGTGTTTTTCATATAAGAGTAAATTTAACTACGTAGTGTAACGTGCATAAAATTTTTAGAGAATGTGCAGGGCTAATAATATCAAAACTTTGAAAACACTATAAGTCACGAGTGCTTCAATCAAAGCGGTTACGTATTGCAGCACTCGTGACTACATTGTTCGCCTGACGAAGTGTCGTGTCTAATTTCTACCCGAAACAGTTGTTGCAGGTTATAGCATTTTATGGTTTTTATACAAAATTCTTTTTCTTATTGTTTTAAATGGCAGTTCTGTGGTGCTTTTTATAACATACAGGGTTATCAAAAATTAAATTAAACGTTCTTTTCTATTGAATATAATTGATGAAATGTTTGTCTGCCTTCTACTATGTCGATAAACACTGCTCGCAAAAAAAAAAAAAAAAAAAAAAAAAGAAAGAAAAAGAAAAAAAAAAATTAGTTTCTCATGCCCCTTTCTGCGTGTAAACAAAGTATATTTTGAAGTTTTAAGTTTTCACTCATATATATATATATATAACAGTGGCGTAGCGTGATATTTGAAACTGGGCATGCTCTGAAGCCAACTGTGGAAAGAGCACTACTCCTAAATTCGTTATTATTTCTTATAATTTAAGTACGTAAATTTCCAATTTCTTCAAACAAAAAATATAATTTTACACACGTATTTTATCGAATTTATATTGTCAGCATTTATTTCAATATCACTTATTATAATTTATTGAAGAACTAGTAGGCTTTGCATGATTCACTGGTTACTACGCATAAAACTGAATTTTCAAAGAAATTGAATCACTAATTTTTTATACATATATATATATATATAAATCCATTAAAGTCACGCAAAATTGGCAGTGACTTCCTTACAATGTCGGATCCGGGTCCCCACTGCTTGTGATAGCGCTTTAACTCGGACCACAAATAGTTCTTATATATGAACTTAATTGTTGAACATTTTAATAAAGTTAAAAATGTAATAAGTTTAATTATTTTTATTATATTGACATTTGATACCGAAAGAAAATAAAAAAAAATAATAAATAATAAATATTTTTCCCTTTTATAGAAATTTTTAATTTCCCAAATAAAAAATCGTTTTGAAGGGGCAACTATTGAAATAAAATATCTTATTTTGCTCAATTAAAATAAAAATCTGTCGATAGCTTCGCTTTTTAAAAGGCATCACCAGATAGAGAAAGCGTTGCTATATAGTAACTGTAATAAGCTAGTAACCATTGCTGAGGAATGGAGACGATTAAAAAAAAAACTGGCAATTTGAATAAAATTTAGGAAAAGGAAAGATTTGAGGGGATGGGAGGGGAGAGAGAGAGAGAGGATTCAGATATTCTGATCCAAAATTAAAAAATATATATATATATCGATGAAGTGCGCATTTGCAATATCGAAGCTATACCTCTGTTACATTTTGTAGCTCTGTAATCAAAGGCCTTAGCTTCAGAGCCAAGTTCTTACAAAAGAGCCAAGTTCTTACTTATGATACCACTATTTTTATATTGCAATTTTTCACGTGATGAATCGTTTATATTCATTTTACCTGTTTAAAAAAATACTATATTAAAATAATGGTTTCTAAATTTTTACTTGTGAAACTGTCCAGAGTGCACGCAGACACAAAGGAAGAGACAGACAATTATATTTAAGACAGACAATTATCTTTACTCATGTAGAGAGAAAACATAAGTAAAATTTTGATCATAATTTTAATTTTATTTCTTTCGGAAGTTTTCGTTTGGTATGAGTTATTTAGGTTTAAAAAAAAAAAAAAAAAAAGCAGTAATTTTCCTGTTGCATAAAATAACAGAGATATTTTTTCAGAAATTTATCCAAATTTCATTTTATAGTTGAGTGATCATTTATAAATAAATTCAGTTTTTTTTCTTTGTTAAAAGTTTTTTTGAATTACATCATTGTAAAATAAAGCATTAAATTTTACTTTATCAATAATATTTTTGAACTGACAACATCGTCAATCTATTCAGTCATTCTTGTCTTTGAGTAGATAGAGAAAATGGAAAAACTAGTTCTCGTTCTCACTGACTATGCAAACACTTTTACGGAAGATAAGAAAATGAAAATCCCTAATACTTTAGCAATACGGGAAAACTACAGGACATGCTCTGGATGAATAGCATGACTTGGGTCCTTTAACGAGCGGAAATCCCCTTGTGTGGGAAAATTAGTACAATGAATATTTCCTCACACAACAAAAATTCCCTATCCTAGGGTAGGCTTTAGAAAAGTAGCATGCCTTATGGAATAACCGGTCAGGAAACAACGTTTTCCAAGAATTATCTTATGTAACAGAAGACATTTTCTTTCAGAATAGTTTTCGAAAATTAAATGACGGCTAATGGATCGATGGCAGCGAGTGATTAATAAAACCAGCTGTTAAATTATTATTCTTTCTTTCTTTTTTTAATCAAAATATGTTTGAAGTTTAGACAGTTTTTAGCGGGTATGCGGCGCATGCCTAGCATACCCAGAGAATACGCCACTGATATATAATATTACGTTTTGAGATCCACTGTGCACATAAATCAAGTTTTTAGCAATTAATGCATAGTTTTAATATGTATAATATAATTTTGAAAATTTTTAGTATATGATTCGTAGCAATTCTCAAATTATCCTTTTTATCATTATCCATTTTCTCGCTTACCCATTTTCCTATTAACTATTTTTCCGTTAATCATTTTTTCCACTTAACCATTTTTCTGCCTCCCTAAATTTTCAACTCAATCTAATAAGGCATTAAGACGCTATTGCACTTTAAACAATTTGATCTTATAGGCCATAATGATAAAGAAATTTTCGTTATGTCTCTCTAAGAAAGCTATAAGTGCTAGATTCACTTAATAGAGTTCGTTCTTTTGTTTCCTATAATATATATATGCACCAACTTTCAGTTCAATTGATCAAAACGTTTAAACGATATTGCGTTCAATCATGTACTTACATGCATGCATCACTGCAAAAATAGCAAAAGTGAACTCAGGGCACCTCAAAACTTGTAGAAACACAAAAATCTCACTCGTATTTTTGTCATGATGAGGATGACACAATACTTTCGTTATATATGTATGTTTGGAAAGTAAAAACAGTTTCATCACTTGAAACAGTTTATTGAACAAACTGAAGCTTTTGTTTAATCTTATAACAAATTTATTTAAAACTTTTAATTTGTATAGTCTATGAAATTATTTTTAAACTTCAGAAAAATTTAAAACTACTATTTATATATAGATTTTTTTTTTTATATCATGTAAAAGTCAAATTATTAAAAGTAGATTATGCTTTCAATGAAATGATATTTCCCCCTTAAACGTTTTGTGAAAAGAATATTGAAATCATGTTCGTTAAAAAAAAAAAAAAAAAAAAAAAAGAAAAGAAAGAAAGAAAGAAAGAATGAGATTGGGAGAAAAAGTAATACATAAAAATAGTTCTATACAAATTCGCAGTGTAGGATATTCTTTTGTAAAAGAGTCATTAGATAGAACTAGAATCTTGCTTCAGCAGTTAGCGGAAAGGGAGGGATACCGGAAAAACAGGTGGGCACTGTTAATGCTTTCAAAACAGATGGACAAATCTTATCTTCCCTGAGGGCATGTCAGTCATTTAGTTATCTCACCTTTGATGGAATCTGCACCCCTAAAATCGCGAATTTTTCTCATTTTTATGCTTAATGAGAGCTTTATAATAATCATAATAAAAATAATAATTCTTTTTTATAACTATTCTTTTTATATTAATCGATTTTCTGAAAAATGTATTAAGCATTTTTCTCTATGTGTCGAGATCAATTGTTTATTAATTAATTTTTTGCTTTATAATTTTATAGGTTATTTCCCCCCCTCTTTAAAAATAATAATAACAATAGTTCTTCTGCTTTTATTTAAATACATATATGAAGAAAGAATGGCGGAAAAAAAGTCCCGGAAAAAAAATCCCCGGAAAAAAATGTCCCCAGGAAAGAAAGTCCCCGGAAAAAAAGTCACCAGGAAAAAAAGTCCCCGGAAAAAAAGTCCCCAGGAAAAAAAGTCCCCAGAAAAAACCCATTAAAAAATAAATAAAAATGCGTTTTAAAGCATCTAAGAATATCTAATAATTAGTTGGCTTCGTTTTGTCTTTCTGTTTGTCTGTTAACCTCTGTGATCAAGATTTTTTTTTCCCCGATAATATTTATTGAAGGGCTTGGAGCTGGTATACCTAATTCAAGTTTTCTATGGCATATCGATATTTTCTGTTGAAAATTGTATAATTTTTGCAACTAATGTATGTAGAGGGACTTGCAAAAAAAAAAAAAAAAAAAATTCTGATGCATTAAAGTTCATGATCGGTATTTTGAAAAGAATTTTATTTTATACTGAACATAACATAGGAAGCGCCTTTGCGTTTTTTGCAGGTGGTTAAAAAGAGAGTGTGCCTTTTTATTCTATGAAAACTCGGCACAAAGATGTTTAAATGCATATAAAAGGTAATATTTAAAAGATTAAGACAAAAATAAAATGAAATATTTTTTACTGATATAGGATATACCTCTTCTATTGGACTGATTTAATTTTCTCTCACAAAGCTTCTAATTATTTTTTCACAATACATATGAAAGGTTAATTGATGCTTTATTATTATAAATATATATATATATATATTTTTATATACTGCAAAGAGATTAAATGTTATAGTCACAAAAAATGAAAATTATACATATTTACCTTCTAAAAAGTTGAAACGCACAGTTGCTCTTAGTTTTTCCGTTTGAAATACGGCATTCCCTAATATTAAAGACAACTTTTTCTCATTATATTTTAACTTAATTTAAAAGAAATCCGCTCATTGCGATTTTCATGAAAAGTAAGTAATAGTTATAAATAATGAAAAATGTTCTAGAAGTGATGGTGATAATTTGTAAAATCAGTTTAAACATTGCTCGGCTGAACAGAACTTCACATAATAATCTTTTTTTTTTTTTTTTTTTTTTTTTTAACTTTAATTATCTCTTTTAGATGACGATTTTTTTTTTTTTTTATAGGAATCTTATGATAAAAGATATAAATTATTAGAATAATATAATGACAATTACTTGTGAAATCAGCAGCTTTATTATTATTGATATTATTATTATTATTTATTAACTAACCAAATATTTAGCGTAAAGCACTGTTTTAATTAAACCTTAATGTACAAAGCATTTTAATAACCTGTACCAGTTTTTTCTCTTTTTATATTCAGTCCCTGATTGACTGTTTACTTAGTTCCGTTGTAAAAATTATTCGTAGCGTAATATAGGGATTCGTTTTCGAAAATGTGATAATAAAGGCCATGTGATAATATATACATATATATATATATATTTTTTTTTTTATTGTCTCGGATGGAGTGGGGGCTACCAGTGAAATCTAATTTTCCTTGAGATAAAACAAATTCAAAACGAATTATCATCTCAAATCCCTAAATCTAGCAATTTCCTAGAAAACAGGGTTTCTGCTAGGTTTTGTTCCAGGAAAAGCACCGGACACCAGCGACTACTAATATTTAAATCTATTATCTAATAATCAGATTTTTTTTCATCTAAAAAAAAAAACCTCTAACACTATATTTATACACGCATATAAATCATTACAGCGATTTTCAAGAAAACCGAATTTCTGCCGTAATCTTACCAGATTTATTGCGAATTACCAGTGAACGATAATTTTTCCTGAAGATCCTTCCACTGACATTTACAATATATATATATATATATATATATATGCATGTTTTAGGACAAGGGGAAGGTGCCAAATGCGAATCCAGATCACCTTCGTTTTCAGACATGACCTGGCTTAGTATGAGAAGAGTTCAATCCATTTATTGCGTGGGTTCGATCCTAGTCGCGCTTGTTGTCCTAGCCGTTCGGAGTTTTCCGTGATTTTCTCCGAAACTTGCGTGAATATGAGCTAGGACCCCTTAAAAAAAGCCCACAGAGAGAATTCCTCCTCAGGCCTAGTGCAGTCAATCGGCCTTATTCGGTACAACAACAACAACAATCCATATATTTACTTGTTTGCAATGTATACCATGCCGCGATTAACAAAAAAATAAAAATAGAAGAAGCTACATTTATCTAAATGCTATCCCACAATAAAAATTATTCTTAGGAATATTGCATACATTTCTTTGAAGGATTTTTGGGAATAAGGCCGATTAACTGCTGTAGGTCCTAGGCCTGAGGGGGTCTTTCTAAGGGATTCTAGCCCGTATTTCGCAAGTTTCGGAGAATTCCGAACGACTAGGCCGACGAGCATTCTGGGATAGAACCTGGCACCTCACGTCTACCAGCTTTGAGCGCAGAACCGCTCAGCCACTGGTGGACCCATTTCCTTGAAGTATTTCTGCTTATGGTACTTTACAAATCTCTATAGTTTTAGAAGTCGCATATAGAATTAAAAATTTTACCCCACTGAAGAAACAATCAGTATTTAATATTTTAAAAGGATTTTTATCAATTTATATATATATATATATATATATATATATATATTTAAATATAATTTAAACAACACACTACATTCTTTGTTTTACTATGTAGTGTTTTTATCGATAATAACGAAAAGTCAAAATCCCTGGTACCTAACCCTAGCCTATAATAGAGACCTGCGCCTCGGCAGAAATGAGAGATTTTTCTCAGGGATGCTAGTCCGTATTCACGCACGTTTTGAAGAAAAACCATAAAAATCTCCGAACTACTAATCCGACGAATGTGACATTGGATCGAACTTCGAATACAAAAGCGACGTAGGAAAGGGAGAGCTCAGCATGCTCAAGACACCCTTTATTGATTATTACGAAGTTTTTTTTTTTTTTTTTTTATTGCCAAATAAAAGTATCACCAAATTAAAACCAAAATTAATGCGCTATAAATGCTCATAATTTATAATATTTTATAATTGATACAAATAATTAGTGAATATTAATTAACATCTAATTATTAATTTATTTTATTAAGATTAATTTTGAGTCAATTTTAAAATAAAATTTTTTGATCCCCTCTCATAATTTTCGAAATGCTACAATATATATATATATATATATATATATATATATATATATATATATATATTTTCATTCTATGTTGTAAAGTTTTATTATATCATGTTTGTTCAAGAGTTTAAGAGTATAATTTATGCAACTGTTACTAGATATGTATCCATATATCAGAATTTCATATATTTATCAAATAATAACTTATATAAGATTCGGTAAATGTATATATAGATTATATATATAATATTATATATATATATTGAAAACCTTTCAAACATTGCATATTATAAAACCAAGTATCACACAAACAACTATAAAAAATGAATGAAGTTGACGAAAAGAAAAAATAAGCAACCCAATATTGAAGAATACAAATTCACCACTTTTTCAAGGACACTGAATGAATGTTATATGCAAATTAGGTGATCTTTCTGTCATGCTGTATGCAAATTGCTAAAAATTTACAGCATGCAATGCCTGAAGTCACCTAAAAGACTTGAAAATAATTTCAAACAATATGTGGAAAAACCAAGAAAGAAATAAACATATTAAACTTCAAACACCAATTTTTTCATAATAAATCTTTGAAGTGGAAAATACCATGAGAGAAATAAACTTATTAAACATAAAACACCAATCCCTTCACAATAAATCAACCCTAAGGAAATTTAGTAAAACTAAATTTTAACTTTCTTTATTTTTGAAAAGCATGCCGAAAAAGGTAAAACACTCCAGAACAGCCATAAGACAGAAAACAGTTAAATTCACAATTAATAAGGGAAATGAATTCATCTACTCAACGATTAAGTAAAATAATTTTTAGTTTAAATTTTAGTGTAAATAGATCTTCTAATTTTTAGTAAATAAACCTTAATGTTAAATTTTAATTATTTAATTAAATTTGAATTTATTACAGAAATTAATTTGAGTTACGTAAATTCGCAATTCATAAATATATTGAGGTAGAACTATTTCATGGATGCAAAAGAATATGTTATAGAGAAATGAGCGCTATCTGTTAAAGTGAAAAATAAAAATAAAAGTAATGACCCCTCCTCCCTTTTTCCCCCCCAATCCTTCCCATCCGTCCAGCCAAAAAACACTACCCATCCTCCGTAATCAAGCATCTAATCAAGCATTATGTACATATACTATGTACACAAATTTTCGAAATTAAAGCTAAATAGTTTAAATACCGCAAAATAAAATAAATAAATAAATAATAAGATAAAAAACTACTCTTTGAGCTGTATGCTTCATTACTTGCATAAACGCTACTCAATAATAAAAAAGAAGGGGAAAAAAATAGTTATTAACGTTGTATTTTCATTTATTTAAAAATAATAATAATAATAATAATATTCTACACTGCTGTTTGTAAAAAATGCAACACCAAGAAGGAATGAGAATATCATACTGATATTTATTGGGCACATCCATTATAGTAAGAAGAACAATTGATTAAAATTTCAGAAAATTTGGAGTAACATGTACTGAGAAAACAGTACATAAAGCAGCGACCTCTGTGAGCAATAACTGCACTTATCTGTCTAGGTATTGAATCAAACAGCGATTGGATGACATGTACGGGTAGAGCACTTCATGAAGCTTTAACACGATGCGACAATTCATCGATCGTAGTTACTGAAGAGTGGTGGAACGACAGTGGCTTTTCAATGATTAAACAGTCATTTTCATTGGTGCGAGATCAGGAGAACGCGCTGGCCAGAGCGACAGTCGAACACGTTCTGTATCAAAGAAGGTCCGGACAATACAAACAACTTGCGGTCGTGCATTATCCTGCTTAAATGTGGCGCTGCGGAGGCCTTGAATATAGAGAGGAGGTGCGGGCCTTAACTCACCAGAAATTTAATGGCCGCGTTTCAGAGTGCCGGGAATGCGAACAAGAAGTAATCGAGACGTGTATCCAATGGGACCCCATACCATCACTGCAAGCGACGGAGAGTGTGACGATGCCGAATCCCAGCTGACATTGTGCATTATTGACAATGCCGTTAAATACGGATAAGGAAATCTTGATGCTGTAAACAGGATTGTGATTTGTCTGAAAGGCGACTTCACGTCATCCCTGCGTCCAGATTCATCATTAATCACACATTAAAGGCGCCCTTATCAGAGATGCAGTTTTGAAAGTAATCAAAATTTTGGTAGCCGCATACTGGGCCACCACCTGGAGTGATGGTATGTGGTACAATTGGATATACGTCTCGATCACCTCTTGTTTTGATTCCCACCACTCTGAATACCAGCCATTACATTTCTGACGAGTTAAGGCCCTTCGCTCTGCCCTAAATTCAAGGCCTACGAAACGCAGTACTTAGGCAAGACAATGCACGACCGCAAGTGTAAGTATTGTCCGGATCATCCTTGATACAGGATATGTCCGACTGTTGCTCTGGTCGGTCCGTTTTACTGATCTTGCACCAATGAAAATGACTGTTTAATCGTTGAAAAGCGAGTGACCCCCATCACTCACCAGTAACTACGATCGATGAATTATGGCATCGTGTTGAAGCTTCATGAAATGCTTTACCTGCACACGTCATCCAATCGCTATTTGATTCAATGCGTAGGCAGGTAAGTGCAGTTATTGCTCACAGAGGTCGCTGCTTTATGTACTGTTTTCTCAGTACATATTACTCCAAATTTCCTGAAATTTCAATAATATCATTATGATATTTGCATTCCTTCTTTGTGTTGTATTTTTTACAAACAGCAGTTTACATATTTTAGAAAATAATTTCTTGGGAATTCTTTCTTTCTATATACATCTAAGATTATTGTGACGAGAATAGAAGCTATATGCTTCATTTAAAGAGTTTTAGAATTTTTATTGACTTCTTTCAGGCCTATTCTTCTCTTGTCATAAAGTAATGGAACTTTCTTGAGGGAGTAAAGCTCTATGTATTTTTACTGTGTTGGAAACAAAATATTTGTCCACTGATTTGGAAGATTAATATTTTTAACCCAGGTCGATGGAATAGATAAGAACTAGACGTCACATGTTTTTGAAAATATACCTGCCGCCCTATGTTTGTCTTTTTTCCCTATCGAAAGTCTGATGTCGTCACTAAAAAAAAAAAAAAAAAAAAAAAAAAAATACACATCGCGCGAGGCAACACTCTACTAGAAAGCAAAGCATCGGACTGGACACTCAGCAGTTCTTTGCACCACCCAATTCACTTGCCTATTGTTTTATTCTAAAAATTCATATTTAATAAGGTCATCTTATGATATTGTTGAGTATAATAGTCGCAGCGTAATACAAAAGACAGGAAAAGCTATAATTTTATATCGATTTCTACAAAGAACGAGAATTTATCGAAATAATGCATGCGAAGATAGCAGAGAAAAGATTTAAAAGAAAAAAAAAAAAAAAAAAAAAAAAAAAGAGAAAGAAAGAAAGAGAGAGAGAAAATTCAAAAATAAGTTAAATGATTCATGAGAAATTTCATAATAATTTTACATAAATTAAGCTATCCGCTTTCGTGCAATACAACAAATCGTTAAATAAATAAATAAATATAGTAATAATATTAAAAGAAGACACATAATTGTGTCTACATCATTTGAAATTATATATGTATGATGGCTGTAAGAAAATAAATAAAGTTTAAAAGAAAAAGTTAAAATTAAATAAAAAATTAAATTAATGTGGTAACCACAAGTAAGGAACGCAAATTCACATTTTAAAGAGAAGAATCGGTTTATATTGTTCATTTTTACATATTTAAATCAAAAGATAACTATTAAATTACAGTTAATGTATTAAAAAATAAAATAATAATCTTATATATATTATAAATGTGAATGTCCGTTTATTTGACTGAGTTTCACGCTAAAACTGCTCGATGGATTTCGATAAAATTTGTTATGGAGATAGCTTATAACCTAACTTAAAAAGTTGGCTACCTTTTATTCCGAAAAAAAATTTGTTTTTGCGATTTTTATGCATAAAATAGCAATTTTGTAAGCTAATAATAGCAAAAAATTAGCCATTTAAATTTATCCATAATTTAATTGTTGCCAAAAAAAAAAAAAAAAAAAAAACGAATTTATTTATTTTTTTCAACAGCAAAATAAATACATTTATCTAAACGTGAACGATAAAAAATTATAAAAAAAAATTATGCATCTCACAAAAATTGACGCCATTTTTAATTAAAAATTTCTTTTACACATTGATAAAGTGCTAATACGCAAGCGAAGTGATGACGTCACTGGCCGTTTGTGGATTCAAGAAAAATATGTCCTATGTTAAACGCCCATTGGATTTTTTGTAAAAAATTATTAAAAATCGAGGAAAGATTCTAATCCCCATATTTAGGTATAGATATGTATTAGTTATCATGTCCATGCGTTAGATTAAGTTATTTTTGTTGTAAAATTGACAAAATTTGAATTTTTAATATCAAAACTCTAGGGGAAAAAAATGGCAAACTTCTATATTCGATTGAAAACACAAACATTTCATTTCAAAGGATGATATTTACACAATAAATATCCAACTAATACATTAATTAAAAGGAAAATGATAAATATTCTATCATAATTTGAAGTCAAATTTCTTTCCAAATGTCTAAATAAAGTATCTGATATAAGATACGATATTGCAGCGGAATAGATTTGATATCGGTCATCCTTAGCAGAAAAAAAAAAAAATATCGACAAATTATTTGGCGAACATAATTTAATTCCTTTCAAAAATCATGGTTATTTTAACAACTTATATTAAGAGAGTAATGAATAATATGAAACAATATTTCGTACAATGCATATTACGAAAATATACATCTGGCATACATATTTTCGTATTACGTTTTTGATCACCAAATACAAAAAGCGCCAAGAACGACAGAGTTTTGAAATTTAAAATTAAAATTTTGTCAATTTGATAGCAAAGTAACTCAATCTAACACATGCACATGATAACTATAATCTATACTAATATTATAAATGCGAAAGTTTGGATGGATGTTTGTTACTCAATCACGCCACAACGGCTAAACGGATCTGGATGAAATTTTGTATAGAGATAGGTAATAATAGTCTGGAATAAGACATAGGCTACTATTTATACCGGAAAAAATGTAAATTTTTAATTAATCTTCTGTATAATATAAATATTTCTTCTATAATAAAACTTTAAAATAATTTATTTTAATTTTTAATTGTTGCCAAAGAATATTTCACGCGAATAATAATAAAAAAAATAATACATATTAAATTTGCTTAGGCACATGACAACATAACGTCATTATCAAAATTAAATAATAAGAAAATGAAAGCTAATTCAGATCTGTATTAAAGAGCTTTATTAGTTGATAATCCTGGGTATATTTTTAATTTTAATACTGAAGTAGATAGGACATTTTTCGCCAAGGACTCTATTTTTGTGACAACAACCTTAAGCCAAGTAGTCCATAAAAAATATAAAAAAATCTGTACATATAAAAGAGTAAACTCAATGATTCACTGTCTCAACACTGCCATGACGATTCTGTGGGAAAGAGGGTCACAAATTTTAGTGACCAGGTTGGATTTCGGAGCCTGACCCCCAACTAAGACGGAATTTTGCAAAATACCCCCCCCCCCCCGTCTCCTTGGGGGGCAGAAGGCTTAACTCGGCTCCAAATTACTTAACGGTGAAGAAATTGCAGATGGAAAGACCAGACTTCAGTACAAAAAAATTATTTTCTGCGATTTTGGAATTTTGGATTTTTAAGGGGGGAGGGAAGGGAAAAGATTTTGGAAGAAGGGTACTCAACACACGAGGAAATCGAACTGAACGCACACTACTAAGGGATTTTATGAAATTCCACCCTACCGCCCTTTGGAGAATGGGGGGCAAAAACATGTATTCATGCGTAACGCTGCACTAAATTATCTAAGGTTGGACATTTTTTATGTAAGGGACGATTATATGTATCTAACTCATAGTATGAAGAGATTTTGCGAAATTCACTCCTCCTTCCCTCCTTTAAGGACGGGAGGAGAGATTAAAAAAAAAAAAAGTTTTAAAGCATAGCTCAGCTTTAAATAATTTCATGATCTCAATTTTTTGATGTGTCGGTCAGGTATGTGTATGCAACATGAAATATAAAGTAATTTTGGAAATTTACCCCCCCCCCCTCCTTCCTCTTGGGGCGGGCGAGACAAAAACCACATTTTGAAGCTTAAATCCGTCCAAATTACCGAAGAATGGCGAATTTTGGTGTGTGGATCTTAATTAAGTGTGCGAAATATGCACTTTGATGAGATTTTGTAATTCTTTCAACTGTAACCGCGAGGGAGGGGGAGTACAAAAGCAGGTAAGGGACTGCCGAAGGCATTGGGCAACTTAAAATTAGATTTTGACGGATTTCAATGATTTTTTTTTTTTTTTTAAGATATTTTATTATTATCAATGATATGCTGTTTTGGGGATTCATTTCAATATAATGACCAGCGAAGCGGGCAAAGCCTGCTAGTAATATATATATATATATATTATAGAATTTAATTTAGTACTCACGTGCTACTTTTAATTCATGCTTTTTTCTTAGAAATTTATAACTTCTTCGATTGTATAATAGATTACTTCATAATAAACAAAATTCAAGATGATGTCCTGCTGCAAATGAGGATAATGATGTTTTCTTCGGGATACGGACAAAATCCCACCGGACAAAAGCCCCACCGGACAAAAGCCCCACCGGACAAAAGCTCCACCGGACAAAATCCCCACCGGACAAAAGCTCCACCGGACAAAAGCTCCACCGGACAAAATCCCCACCGGACAAAAACCCCACTTAGCCCGGACAAAGGCCCTACGTATGATATTTTGGATAAAATTAACATTTCAAATTAATAAACTCGCTATAAAATAAATTATTCAATAAATCTGTTACTTTTCCCACTAGAAACTCAGTGTGATCGTTCATAGTTTATTAAAGATATTAACTGTTAATTGTTTTCTTATCTGTACTAAATTCTTCACGGGTTATTATTAATTTAATTACAAATTAATTCTTTTTGGTTAACGTGGATTTCGGTGACATTTAATCTTCTGTTATTCTTAATTTTACTATGTTTTTGTGGTCTACAAATCAAATGAGGTTATTTTCGAAAGTGCAAAATTATTGGTTGGCTCGAAAAGTGGGAGGAGGGGGGGGGGGGACAAAAAAATTGAAATTAGCGTGAGATCACTTAAAATTGGTACATATAGATTTTTGGGGCCTATAAATAGGATGAGGATATTTTCGAAAGTCTAAAATTATTAGGAAGATCGGAAAGGGGGGGGGGGAGCGAAGGGGTAAAAAATAGAATTGGAGTTAGCTCGTTCAAAATAGGTACATAAAGGTTTTGGGGGTCTGCAGATCGAATGAGAATATTTTTGAGAGTGTAAAATTATTAAGAAGAGCGGGAAGGGAGGGCGAAGGGGCAAAAAAGTAAAAATCCGTAAGACCGTTTAAAATTGGGGGGGGAGGGACGAAGGGGCAAAAAAATAGAAATTGAGTTAGATCGTTCAAAATAGGAATATAACTGTTTTGGGGGTCTACAAATCGAATGAGAATATTTTAACAGGGCCCGAAATTTCAACTCAGATTACACTCGCCGAAAAAAAAGTTACTCGCCACAAAATAGAGTTGTCTTTTTTTTTTTTTTTTTTTAATATTTCCTGAAATGCTTTTACAAATATGCTTAAAATTATATATATTAAAAGTGTGCCGTTTATCATCATGTCTCATAATCATTTATAATTAAAAATCATTATAATGTATTGTATTTGAGAATTGAAAAAGATTAAAATGTCTAATAACATAAATGCAAAGAGTCATTAAAGAAAAAAAGGAAAAAAAAAAAAAAAACTCTTTGTTAAATAATATCCTGTGAAAATCTTTTTATTATGAAAGATTAAGTTTCCTCATTTACCTGTTTATTTATTTAACTTTTTACATCAGAAATGCCTTTTTCGTCCATTTTATTTATGTAATCAGACGGAATGTCGATGTGTATATCTTGTTCATTGTTGTCATTTGAAATAGCCATTTCAGAATAACTTTTTCGATAAAATCCTTTCTTACATGCCTACCTTCTGCAAATCATTACAAGCGCAAATCCTTGGAGTTTCAGTAAAAAACTGGAAAATGTAAACTGTTTTTTTTATCATTATTCAACAAAATAAACGTAGAAAATGGATCGGGTTCATTTTCATGCGCCAATATCGCATAGGCAAACTTTCACATTTCTCTTCTCTCGGACAGTGGGCGAGGGGCAAAGAGGTTCTCTGCTCGTCTATTCTCACTCTGCTTGGAGAAATCACAGTTGGAGAAACGAAACTGCCGAAGAGATTAAAACTTTTATGCATGCACTAAGCATTTTTCCTTTTTCAGGTTATGAGGTTATAAGACGGCAAGATTTTGCCATATTTAAATCTATAAAAAGAATGTTTTCTGTCACCGTATCGTGTAAGAATCCTATCCATAACTAGACCAAATTTTTACTCGCCACAGTAAAAATTCCACTCGCCAATAGTGAGCTGGCGAGCGGAAATTTCGCGCCCTGATTTTAATATTTTAATATTTTAATATTGGAATATTTTATAATAATGAAAATAGCGTTCTACGCGTACAGACATGCTGACACTCACACACAAATACACAGACAAAATTTGCTGAAATAATTTTCGGCTTCCATGGTGTGTGAAACGTGTATATTTATGCATGTATGAAAACGCATTCATAATACATATATACATATGTATGTATAAGAGAAAGCATTAAACAGATTACTTTTTATGTCGAATATATATCGTGTAAACTGTACATGCACACCATATGATGTACTAAAAAAAAATTCGTACAACACTGAAAATTAATATTAAGTAGTTTTCCCATTTATATCAGAAATACTTTGTGACACCCTGTTAGTCAATCAATTACGCTAATCATATCTTATTTTACAGATATTGCTATTGGTATTGGGAGTAAAGGCGAAAGATTGCACTAAGGTCCTAGACCTGAAGAGGAGTGCCTTCCGTGGGGTCTTTCTAAGGGGTCTTAGCGCTCCTTTATACAAGTTTTGGTGAAAACCACGGAAAACACCGAACGGCATGGTCGACGAGAGCGACCTGGGATCGAACTCGTAATCTTACGTCTACCAGTTTACAGGACAGAACCTCTCGAGTGCTAGCGGGCCCTTATTTTACAGGAAAATTTATTTTGTATACATCAAATATATGTATATTAATTTTGTTGCATCGTATTTAGTATAAAGGTACCAAATTGTGCTTTAAATATGTACCTCGCATAGAATATACAGATTATTTTAATTAGTTCCTTTTTCGATAATTATTAGTAGGAAACGTTTTTATATTAAAAAAATTTTTTAAATTTTTTTTCTATTAAATCCAAACAGTAATATTATATATAATACAATATTGAATTATCTTAAATAATTCAATAATTAAAAAAAAAATTATTTTTAATAATTAAATTACGTATTATCAATTAAAATATTTTATTAAATGAATTTTAACCTTAAAAAAAAAAAAAAAAAAAAAAAAAAGAGAAACAGAAATACACACACACATATATATATATATATATATATATATATATAAGCATTCTTTTTTCTTTTAAAAATTTTTTATTAAAAATATTTTACAATAAGATTAACATTTAAAATCTGAAACATTATTATTCAAGCAATCTCTCTCTCTCTCTCTCTCTTTTTTTAATTGAAATGTATATTTTTAATAATTAAATTAGTTTTTCAATTAGGTCTTTTAAATTAAATAATTTTAATTAGCTCCTTATTTCTATGATGATGGATAGTAAAAAAATCTTTTGATGTTTAAGAACATTTTGAAATAGTTTTTTTTATTTAAACGACCAAACAATAGTATTAAGCAATCTGAACTAATTGAATTATTTAAAAGAAAAAAAAAATATTTTTAATAATTAAATTAATTTTTAATTAAAATATATTGCTATAAATTATGTATATATATATATAATCATTTATAGTAAAAGAATAATTTTATATATAAAAAAAAAAAAAAAAAAAAAAAAAAAATCTTCGTGGTGATTGTGGTAGTGCTAAAGCCAGTTGATAACTTGAGTGCCCTACACCTGCGTGAAATGCTCTCCGGGGTGGGAATAGGGGGCGGGAGCCTTAGCCTATACTTGCGAAAGTTTCGAAGAAAACCAGGGGAAACTCTCAACGGCTTGATCGACGAACGCGACTTCGGATCGAACCTAACACTCCCATTCTACTAGCATCGATTACCGCTCGAATGTTTAAATAAACTTTTTAACTGAAAGTCCAGACAACAGTATTAAACAATCTCACTTAATTGAAATCTTAAAAATGTTATTTTTAATTAATAAATTAGTTTTTTACTTAGAATATTTCATTAAATATTTTTATAACTAGGTTTTCCTTATAATCATTCATATATATATATATATATATATATAAACTTTTATTATTAAAAGTATTTTAAAACAGATTTTTTTTTTTCTTTTTTTTTATTAATATTAAAACCCAAAACAATAGTATTAAATAATCTCGACTAATTTATTATATGTATAGATTATATGTATATTAGTTAAATTAGTTTTCTAAAATTTTTAGTTAATTTTTTAAAACTTATTTTTATTTATTTATTTATTTATTTTATTTTACTTTTTAATCATTCATAGAAAAAAAAAATATATATATATTAATTTTTTAAAAAATAGGTTTTCCATTAAAAAGCTCAAATAGTTCTATTAAACAAATTAATTTAAACATTAAAAATTTTCACTTTTAATAAATAAAGATGTGTTTAATATATATTTTATTTTTTAATTTTTTGTGTATAATCTTTCACATAATATCATATATACACACACAAATTATTTTGACAAAAATTAAAAGCATCCATGTACATTCATCTACACATACAACGAGCAGTAATGATGGCTAAATTTTAGCAGAAACCCCTCCCTATCAGAAATATGTAACTCTCAGTATATATTACTTAAAACTCTAATGATAATTAAACAAAGTTTCATTAATATCTTAAATATATATATATATATTATCTTGCTATACTCATTGTGGTCCCCTTTAGCCTCCCCCCATGTATATTTGAGCTTTAGTGGGGTTTTTGTCCGGTGGGGATTTTGTCCGGTGGGGATTTTGTCCGACGGGGTTTTTGTCCGGTGGGGATTTTGTCCGATGGGGCTTTTGTCCGGCGGCTTTTGTCTGGTGGGGATTTTGTCCGGTGGGGGCTTTGTCCGTCGGGGATTTTGTCCGTGAGGATTTTGTGACCCGTATTAAAAAACTGTTTTGGGGGCAACATTGTTTCTTTCTTTTTAAAAAATTTAACGTTAAAATGGGGTTTTATTTAATATCTTTAGAACTAAGTATCTTACTGCGACGTTAAATAGATATTCGTCGGATTGATAAGTATGCCAACATTTGTAGCGATGGATGGAACAGTTTTCTTTTAACTAATTAAAACCTGGTATAACACGACGTTTATTTTATCAAAATAGAATCGCGTTCCAGAATCTTTTTTTTTTTTTTTTTTGGAGTGGTCGTACTTCATACAGTTTGGAAGGCCTCTTGCTTATTATTATATGTAATATATGTGTATGTATATATATATTTTAAAAAGTGACCTTCCAATTTATTAGAAAAGCAAAGTTTTTGATCAGTACATTTTGCCTGTTTTAATTTATACTTCAAAAACTTGGTCTTTAGCATGTAAAGCTATACAAAAATTTCAAATAACTCAGAGAAGCATAGAGAGATGCATATTAGGATTCACCCGAAGAGACAAAAACAGAAACACTTGAATCAGGAAACAAACAAAAGTTACTGACGATATTTCTTGAGTCAAGAAGTTAAAATGGAGCTAGTTTGGGTATCTCGCGCGAAGAAATGATGATAGATGGATCACCAAAGTTTTATTTTGGATGCCGAGAGATAAGAAAAGACCGAGGAAGAGACACTGTGTCGTTGGAGTGATGATATTGTGAAGTTTAGAACGAACAGAATGGAGATGAACTACAGAGAATAGGGCAGTATGGAATCACCTAAGAGAAGCTTTCATATTGCAGTAGATGATAAAGGCTGAAATTGATGTTTGACGATGATATAACGACGGAATATATAATGTAGCACATAACTGCTTCATTTGAATTTCAATAGCATTCAATTCATCACCATGCATTCTCAATTTCGAAGTAGTTTAATCAAATAAACCTGCAAAATGAATTTCAACCATTCGAAATATATACATACATTATTCTTAATTTAAACTCATGTTTTATAATTATATATATATATATATATTTATTTATTTATGTATATGGTATTATTTGTTAGTTTTAAATTGCGAAAAAAAAATTTCACACAAATTTAATTTCAGCCTCTATCTATTAAACATTTAAAAAATTTACTTTTGAGTACTGCATCGTTTTGGCAAAATTTTATTAAATCTCGTTCCCGTTAGTAAAATATAGATAATCAAAAAATTTTGTTTATTCTTTTGTTTTTTAATCTTACAGCATTAACTATGAAAAGCCATGGCTTGCTAATACTTTGCTTTCAGAAAGTGCGGAAATTATAAAAAATCAAGTACCACATTTTTTACTTCTGTGTTTCTTGCTACGTCATCAGCATTTCTGGTTCCACTCTTTCGAATTTGGTGACCAAGCTCTCATCATACTCTCCAGCTCTGCTTTTAGCCCCTGCTTACTACAGTTCTGTATTTGCTACGTCCTGGCTTGTAGGTGCGGTATGTTGTAAATTACGTCCTAGGTTGCCGATGTATAATAAGTCTTCATTTGGTGGTATGTACTATGTCCTTGTTTGCATGTGTGTATTATGTTCTTACTTGCGGGTGTGTAATGGATTTTAATTTGCCGTTGTGTATTTCGTCTTCATTTGCCTGTGTGTAAAAGGTCTTGATTGGTGTGTATCACGTCTTCATTTGCCTGTGTGTAAAAGGTCTTGATTTGCCGGTGTGTATCACGTCTTCATTTGCCTGTGTGTAAAAGGTCTTGATTTGCCGGTGTGTATCACGTCTTCATTTGCCTGTGTGTAAAAGGTCTTGACTTGCCGGTGTGTATCACGTTCTCATTTGCCTGTGTGTAAAAGGTCTTGATTTGCCGGTGTGTATCACGTCTTCAATTGCCTGTGTGTAAAAGGTCTTGACTTGCCGGTGTGTATCACGTTCTCATTTGCTTGTGTGTAAAAGGTCTTGATTTGCCGGTGTGTATCACGTCTTCATTTGCCTGTGTGTAAAAGATCTTAACTTGCCGGTGTGTATTAGATCCTAAAAGGGCGGCGTGTGTAATTTTTCTTTTATGCTGTATTTATCAGTACATAATCCGTGCATTAATTTTATGCATGTCACCATATTTTTAATTTACCAATTTCGTTTTTTCTCAAAGCTAGATAAAATACATAGTTTTACATTTAAAATATGTAGTTATCTGTACAATTATACAATGCTATATAAATAACTGAGCTGCCCTTTATGCGTCCGTAAAATTATTTATTTTTGACATTTCAGATGTAAAAAAAAAGATCTTATTCTGGATATTAGACACTAAATACTTTTTATGGTACCAAATAATTGATTTTACTTTATTACACACTAGCCGCTTTTAGTGAGGAACTGTTTCGCTACACATGTAACTTATGACAGTGCAAGTTTCTTACTCGAGAGTTTTGTAGGGCTATAAGCACTAATCGAGTGTTTTGCTTTAATGAACTGCAATAATGATAAACATTATCAGGCTTTTGGTGTGCCATAAAAAATACTGACTCTAATGCAAACTCTTGTTCATAAATGTCCGTGGTGTTTTCTTTCCTTGACAGACATTACCAGACTGTTCGCGTATCTTGAAAAACCCCACTGTTCATATTTCTAATTGCTAATCTTACCAATCTGATGTATTGCACCCGAGTCACTTATATAACTTGAATTAAAATCATTATAGTAAAATATTAAATAATTTATCATCGCTAAAATTTCCATTCTGCATAACATTTAATAGTAAATAACCTCTCCCCCTTACCCCCTCCCTCCTCAAAAATAAATAAATAAATAAATAAAATAAATAAATAAATAAATAAATAAAATAAAAATAAATAAATAAAGGGGGGGGGTGTTCTTTTTTCATGACGTAAGTTTTTGCCAACCCTAGGAAACAAAGTTCAAAAACAACATACAAATATACCATACGTATAAAAATATTATTATAAACGTAAATTATTTATTATTGCTAAAATTTCATTTCGATATAAAGTATAAAAATGAATTCAAACAAATGCCTTTTTTCCCCCTTTTTCTTTTTATTTTAATGATGAAAATTTTACAAAATATTCCATTTTCACAGGCAAATATAAAGAAAATTACCGAGTACATGCATCATAATTTATTTAATATTGTTATAATAGTTGTAAAAAACCTAAGGCACCCACAAATTTATAGTCCACTATAAATTCATATTTTGACCTCTAGGGGCGCTGTGAAGCACGTTAAAATAGCATTAAAACCATTCAACCATTTAAATGCACAATATATCATAAATCCTTTCATAACAAGAATTTTAATAAAATTTTTACCGTAAGAGATGCTGGAATTTTTTTCTTTTTCTTTTTCTTTCTTTCTTTTTTTTTCTTTTTTTTTTTTTTAAACATAACAAAACACTAATTTCACTTCATAAAATGGTTATAAATAATTACGTTTAATAAATATTATTTATTCATATAAATTAATTATTAAATACAGTTGATAATTTTCTACCTAAAATAAAATATTGTAATAATTATTGATTAAAAATATTTAAAAGGTATTAAATCTAGCTGTTAAATAACTATTGTGTATATGAACATAAAACCTACAAAATGTGTACAGTAAGTATCATGAAAAAATCATATGTCAGCACTACTGATAATATAAATATTAAATAAGTATTAACAAATTCATATAACCGGACTACATTCTTTAATAAACAAGGTTAAAATTTTCATGTAAAAATTAAATACTAAACTAAGTATAAAAAAAGCATTTATAAAATCATTTTTAGGCAAATTCTATTATTCCTTTTCCTTTTATGTTGAGATTTCTTTTTGCAAAGAATTAAAGAACCTAATTTACAGAAAGCATAATAGCCCCAAACTAAGTAGGTTTCAAAAACTACTTTACTATTAACGTGGGAAAAAAAGTACAGTTTACTACAACGTAGTAAATAGTAATTATTAACCCCTCCTTCGAAACAGGTTTCCCACCTGTTCATTCATCAATCGCCTGATATGTATTTTTACCGACCAAACGAGGACCTAAGATTTTCTATCATACACACTTCTTTTTCCCTTCCTTCTGCGACACACAATCTAGATACACACTTTGCTTCAAAATACCTCCAAATGAAGACTTCCTAAATTTTTTATTCTGTTAATGTCCAGATACTAAAAATCCATTATTAAATAGTATAAGATGCGAATCTTAAATTTTGGCAATTGGGGACGTCCCCATTTGCGTGTGTGTCCCGAGTTTGAAGGTGTGTATACACACGGAAGTCCCCGATTCGCACCCCTTGCCAACACACACACACACACACACACACACACATATATATTTTTTTCCATTGAAAAACAGCTCTTGCAAACAAAATTTATCGTTAAAATTATTTTATGATTATGAAATATACTGATATCTAATAATAGTACAGGATAAATAAAGCAGTTTCTATAATGAATACGATTATGATTGCGATTGGAAATTTGTACAATGAGGTGTTTGTATTCAGTCTTAAAAAAAAAAAAAAAAAAAAAGTAAGACCTTCAGAAAGCATCTGATTATACAGAACTAAATGAAGAATGCAATAGTTTATATAATTAGGTGGTAATAATTATAAAATTTTGTAAGAAGAAAAAATTTCTAAATCGCAGATGTTCTTTGTTTCGTTTTGCTAAACAGTTAATAGACAAAAAAATAATTTATAACAAGGCATAAATCTACTAAAAAGAAATAGAAATATTTGCAAGAAATACCTCTTAGGATCTTTGGGGAACATAAATAATTTGTTTTGTGAAGAATCAGCATTGGAGAGGCACAATACACACCGGTCACGTTTCAGAGACGACATCCATTATTCTTGAAAGTCATGTCTTGTGAAATAATACCTGAAATAAATAAATTAGCAGTACATAATATACATACACAATAAGCAAAATATATAAACAAAAAAAAATTAAAATTAAAAAAATACTCAGCTTTCAAGAAAATTGTTCTCATATAAGCCAGATCAGATCTGAAAAACACTCAGCTTTCGAAGATTCGAATGAAGTCGCAGTGCTGGGAATTGGCAAACGTCCAAAAGCGCCAGGCTGCCAAGGAATATCGCCGCAGCTGTTTGTTTACAATATTAGTTACTTACAAAGTGAGTGGGGGCGCTGGAAGTAAAGGATCGAGTTGAAGGTCTAATTCTATTTGTCTATGCCCAAATTCATACGATGTTCTTGGTCGAATTATTCTTTTTGGTGCACTCACAACCTTGAAAATTCCGTTGGAACAAAATCCTACAATAACTCTCTGTTACAGCCGAACGCTGCACAAAAATTTGGCATATTCTGTGGAATTGTAACTAATAGAACAAAATTATAATATAACGGAACAATAGAAAATAACAAAAGATTATAAGAAATGAAAAACTAATGACAGGCTAAATCCAACAACGAAAACAAAACAACAGTGTAGTGGAATCGGCGTCGGCGGTTCAAAATATCGCCAGCTCTAGCTTAGAGCCTCTATAATACAGGCCGACTTATCGTCCTCCATATTTGCCCCCATTTGGAACCGCGCTTCCCGACTGGCGCGCTTATTGCTTTATTGGCAAGTTTGAATGAAGGTTTCTTTTCTCAGAGTTCAGCCCGATATTTAACACGGCATATATAATAGTTCTTTTCTTAATTCGAGGCTGCACTTAATCGGTAGTGATTTCTGCAGTAGTGAATAACATTTCTTGTTCAATAATATGAGAAATGTTAAATTTTGCTTTGGTTCGTTTAATTGTTAGATATAAAAATAATTTCATTTTCATCAAGATTTTATAACTTAATTTAATTGCAAAATAATTTTTAAAGTTTTTAACAATTTATTTTAAAATTATATATAGATGTTTATTGTTATTGTGCAAATACTGTGTAATTTAATATATATATATATCAGTGGCGGATTTAAGGGGGGGGCTAGGGGGCTGAAGCCCCCCCCCCCCAAAAAAAAAAAAAAAAAAAAAAAAACACTGACATTCACCATTGAATACTGCAGTTATAAATTTTTTATTTGTCTAGAATAACATTTTGAAAAATCTCAGCCCCCCCCCCCCCAAAAGTCAAGTTCTGGATCCGCCACTGATATATATATATATATATTAACAACACTTTCATTAGTATAGATGCAGAAATAAAGAACGAAAATAAACTAGTATGTTGTGGCCACCACATGAATTTCTTCTATATTTTCCTATACTAATTCACTCAGTAAAAATAATTTATTAAAATTTTTATTTAAAAAAATTACCTTCCATGATAATGCAGACGATTTCCATATTAGAGAAGTAGTATAACACTAAATATCCAAAAGAAAGTCAATTTTATTGTCAATATTACATTAATTTTTTTTTTTTTTTTTTTTTTTTTTGTTAAAAATGAAGAAAATCGATAACTTTATTTTAAATTATCGCAGATCGATGGTTCAACCATTCGTTTTAAAGGTATTGGCAAGCTCTTTTGAACGATACCCATCATGAAAAAAAAAATATCCACAGATGTTGGCACAAAATTGACTTTCTCTCAACATTTAGTTTTATACATCTCCTCCGAGACGAAAGCGCTCAAAGCTGGTCGATGGAAGGTGCCGAGTTCGATCCCAGGTCACGCTCATTCACCTAGCCGTTCGGAGTTTTCCGTGGTTTCCTCCGAAACTCGAGTAAATATACGGACTAGGACCCCTTAGAAAGACCCCCATGGAGGGCATTTCCCCTACAGGCCTAGGACACATGCGGAAACAATCGGTTTTAAATTCTCCAACCAACCAACCAACCTCCGAGACGCAAACCGTCTGCATTCCCCATGGAAAACAATTTTAGCAAATAATTTGCGCTGCGTGAATTTTTTCAGTAAAATATAGAAGAAAGTTTTGTGGTGGCCACGGCATACTAGTTTGTTTTATAATTTAAAATTTAATTATGGTTAATTTAGCCCTCTTCTTCATATATGTATAATAGGTATGTGAGTATGTATGTATGTGTATAAAAAATTTACAAATCAAAATCAGTCTCCTACAGATTTTAGTTTCATATACTATACCTAAATTTTACGAAGAATAATAGCTCTTTTCCAAAGTTTCTGTGGAGTTTTTTTTACTTACTTATTCTTTATATATAAAGAAAAAGTAAGTAAACAGAAAAGTAAGCAGGGGGGGGGGGGGCAGCCCGCGCTGCCCCACATGAGGGCTGAATTTTTAATATTTCAGAAATTGGTTTTTAGATATTTGTAATAGATATATTTTATAGCAAAAATTTCACGTATATCTGTTTTTTTGTTTGAGATATATAGGATTATGCGAAATCGCGTTTTACGCATGTGAAATCCCGTTTCGCCCCCCCCCCCCCCCGCCCTCTCTTGGTTACCGAATTTCGAAAATTCTAGAAATTGGTTTTTAGACATTTACATTAGCTATATTTTAAAGCAAAAATTTTACGGATATCTGTTTTTTTGTTTGAGATATGAAGGATTTTTTGAATTCACGTTTTGCCCCCCCTCCCCCCCCTTGGGGGGCGAATTTTTTCAATTTTTTTTTTTCCTAAACCATCCCTGACCTATAAGGAAAAAAACAAAAAAAGAATGATCGAAATCGGTCAAGCCGTTTACGATTTTATAAAGGACATACAGACAAACATTCATTTATATATATATATATATATATATAAAGATTTCTATAATAAAAGTCTGTTACCCTCCAATCAAGTAAAAAAAAAAAAAAAAAAAAAAAAAAAAAACTTAGCATTTTGTATAAACTTATCATCAGGGCTGAAGTCTTTCTAGAAATTTTCTATGTTCCCCCGCCTTTTTTTTATTTTTCACTATAAAAATTTAAGGATGATAAATTTTGCTTTGCTGTCCTTTAAAAATTCAGTGAATCTTCTCTAAATGTCCATCTCTTTTGAAAGGCCACATTCCTTCAGGGCCAATTTTAACAGATCCAAAATTTCCTTCTATAACTTAATATTAATATCCCTCAAATAAAAGCCCACTTACAACTGTATTCCTTTTTCAAGATCAAGTAATTTTACTTTGCCTTTGACCAAAACTAATTATTGTTCACCATTTATAAGTGAGAGGTTAAACACTATATCTTCAGCTATGCAGTGGCGGATTTATGGGGGAGGGGGGCTAAGGGGCCGAAGCCCCCCCCCCCCTCCAAAAAAAAGCACTAACATTCCCAACTGAATGTTACAATTGTAAATTTTTCATTGATCTGGATTAATATCTTGAAAACTCTTAGTCACCCCCCCCCCTAAAGTTAAGTTCTGGATGCACCACTGCAGCTATGTGATCAAAATGTAAATTCCTATAATCCAAATGTAATGTATAGATTTTGTGGCCTGAATAGGATTTTCTGAACAACCTTAGTTAAAAGGCTACTTCTTTTTAAGGGCTAATATTTTATGGCAGGTGGCTCCCTTACTATGGTGCACGGTCAATTGACTACACGAGGGTCCTCTCCCTGTAATAACTTTAGGGTGGTTTTATTGTATAAATATATATATATTAAAGTTTGTATATATATATATATCTATATATAATCTGTCTTCTACAGATTTCAGTTGATTTGCTAATTATATCTTTACAGAAAAATATAGAATAGTGTTCCTAATTAACAAATGACTTTTTTAAGAATTAATTTGAACATTCACTGATTTTTTTTTTTTTTTTTTTAATGTAATTCTTGTCTATAATGTTTAAGTCTCTCGGTATCTTTATTTATGCAAGATTTTAATTTCGTATTACATTTACAGTTATTTTAAATATTTTTTAATGCCAATGTTCACTTAGTCACTCTCACACATTTACTGTAGATTGTAACATGCAAAAGTGTTTCATAATTTATGAATATAATTGATTTTTTTTTTCTTTATTGTATTTGTCTTGAGTGCATATGAATATATACAGAGCCTGATTAAGACCTGCTGTGGCCCAAGGTCCAGGATGATTTTCGTGCCCCCTCCCCCCAAACAAATTAAAGCTTATTATTATTATTTTATTTTTTTCAAAAAGTTAAGAAAATGTAACTGGATACAAACCTGAGGTGTAGGTTCAGTGGGTTCAGCGTTGCATTAGAGCTAGGAAACAGGAAATTGGTGACGATTTGGTATCTACCTCTAGGTGTGGTCTGTAGGCATGCCATATAACTTTTGATCCTCCTCCTCGGAGATTTCAACTAAAGATTATTATCATTAGCTAACTTTCAATTAATTTTTTAAAGAAAATCTTTGCCAAAAATAGCATTTAAAATTTTTTAAAGTTATTTTGGTGCCCCTAAATAGAGGTGCCCTAGACGGCCTGTGCGATAATCAGGCCCTGAATATATATAAGTAAATTCTTCATTTTTCCTTTTTAAATGTTTGAACTACAGCTATATTTCATATCAATGGAAAGTTTTTTACAATTTCTCTTTATTTTAAACAAATAACATTCAGTCAGTGCCAGACTTACTTTTACGATAACAACATTGTGCAATATGAAAAATGTTTTATAATTAATAATTAAAAACATATTTTTTCTTTCTTGTCTTTAAATAACATCATTCATTCTTCGATTTACTCTTCTTTTCACTATAATTTTATTTTACACTATTATGGATTTGCATTACTCAAATGTAAGTTCTCATAATTAAATTCTTTTATAATTTTATCCAGTAACCTCAGAAAGTATTTCATCCTACTTTACTCCAGGTAAATGATGTTATAATCAAAGTTCTCACAAAGGGAAATTTGAATGCCATTTTTTACCTCTATTTATTTTTAGAATTGGCTAATCATTGATATATATTTTTAAAATATTTTCTTGTATCCAAATTTGTATTTGTGAGAACCCTGGTTATATTAGGTTTCTAAAAATAATATTCTATATGTGCTAATAAAATGAAAATAAATCCAGTAATATATACTTTTAATCATTAGTTAAAAAAAGAGTAATACTGACACCCCCCCCCCCCCCCCCACACACACACACTTAGTTGCGAGTCTATATGCACTCATTGTTTCAAAAGATGCAAATACCAGACAAATAAAAATACATATATTTTATTTATTTCATTTCACAAATTATTTACACTGTTGGAGAAATCTAGATGCTTATAATGTTTAATCAGATGCAACAAAGGCTTGCAAAATAATAATAATAATATATACAGTACCTGGCCAAATTATTAGACCAAAGAAAATATTTAAAGTTTTTTGAAATTTTTCTTATATTTGCTTTTATTTAAATATTTTTAAGTGTAATATTCATTCAATTACTCTCACATTTACTATAACCTGTAACATGGGAAAGTGTTTCATAATTTATGAATGATGCATGATTATTATTCATTCACTATAATAATTTTTCTTTACTTTAATATAGATTTTGAGTACATATGAATATACACAAGTTAATTCTCCATTTTCACTTTCCAAAAGTTTCAATTACAACTATATTCCAAATCATAGGAAAGTGTTTTATAATTTGTCAATGATGCATTATTTTAATTTTTCAATAACACCCACTCAACCATTATCTGACTTACTTTTACTATAACTTATGTAATATTGAAAAGTGTTTCATAATAATGGACTTAAGCATATTATTTCTTTCTTGTTTTTTTTTTTTTATAAAACCACTCAATCATTCTCTGATTCACTATAATTCTATCCTGTAATATATAACAATATAATAATTTAAAAGTTATCATGTTTGCATTTTATTCTATTATGGATTTGTGATCTAACGTACTACTTCTTTTATAATTCTATTCAGTAACCTGGTGAAATATTTCATCCCATTTTATTTCACGTGAACGATGGTGTTGTAATAGGTGTCTAAATGTAATAGCATTTATAGACTAATAAAATTAAAATAAAACCCAGTAACATAAAATTAATCCTTAGAATAAAATAAATAAATGAAACCATCATTTCTATTTATCAAATTATGAACCTATATTCTTGTACTGTTTCAAAAGATGTGAATAATACTAGAAAAATAAAATACAAATATTTTATTTATTTCGTTTCACAAAATGTTTACATTGCTGGAGAAATCTATATACGCTTATATTGTTTTATCAAATACAACAAAGGCCTTGCAAAATAGGATGTAATATAATTACATATTCACAACACTTTTACAAATTGAATTGATATTAAACAAAGTAAAAAATGCATATCTGGAAAATACAAGATGCAGGAAGGTTCATCGCTCCGATATGTAATGCTCTGTCTATCAACCTAAAAAGATGCAATTTGCTTTTCAGACAAAAATGAAGATAGCCCTCTGTCTTTTTCTTTTAATATCTTTTAAATTTTTACGATAGCATTTTCTAATGCTGCAATTTTCTTTTTCAGAATTTTGTTATATTCTTCATAACATTCCTATAAAAAAAATAATAATAATTAACCAATAATTTCAGTCTATGATAACTAATTTTTCAAATATTTAAGTACATAAAATGATACAGTAAGAATAATTTTGATGACCTTACGAAGAAGAAATAAATGAACACAATTATGCATCTCTTATCCTGTATAATCTAATGTCACTGAAAATAACAAAAATATCCTAAATAATCTGTTATGATGTTTACATTACTTCCTTTTATCCTACAATGCGATAAACATATTATATGGTAAGGTATAAGCTCAAAGGCACTGTATTTGAACATTTCTAGACTATTTCAATAGTAGTTCTAAAAGAACTTTTATTTAACAAAAATTTCTGTGTGAGGAACCTTCTCCATCCTCCTCTCTCTTTTGTTACCCCCCCCCCCCCCCCTTTCGTCTGCAGCCTTACCTTCAATAAATAGCACATTTGCTAAAAATATTTAAGAAAATCACAGTGCGAACTAGGAGACAATCAAGTTAAAATTGTAAAAAAAAAAAAAAAAAAAAAAAAAAAGACAAACTAATTTATAACATTGTGTAAAATCCAGGCCCGAACAAAGTATATAGAGAAAAGTACATAAATAATAATAATAAAAATGTCTGAGCCTGAACTGTGAAGAGTATTTTTTTTTTTTTTTTTTCAGTTGTTTACAAAGACAGTGTAAAGTGTTTATAAATGATATTTACATTTTAGTAATTTAAAAAATACAGAGTTTGCAAATGAGCTAAAAATTTGTTTAATTTATAATTTGTGCATAAATAAATAAAACTTTATTTACAGATTTATTTATATTAAAATGAAATAATAAAAAAATACAGGGTTCATAAATATAGTAAAATTCTTATTTAATTTAGTATTTGTAAATGAAAAAATAAAACTGCTTATTTGCAGTTTTAACTACATTAAATTGCATTATGTAAAAACACTTTAACTTTAAAAATATAATTAAAAAATTAAAAAAAAAAAAAGTTTAATATGCATCCTTATTTTTTTTTTAATTTAGGATGCATATTAGTTTAATTTTGTGTACAACTTAAAATTCAAAATTATTGTGCAAGACAGGTATCAACATTTACATATTTATAGCATAATACGTCATAAAAGAAAAGGAAAACAAACCTTTTCTGGATTACTCAGATGTGATTCAAGTACACAACCAGGTTTTGGACATCCAATTTCAGCCTCAGTCTATTCTGCTTGAATTGGGACTCTTCAAAATGGTCCTAAAGAATTTTTTTTTAATCTTATTATGAGTATTAACATACATTTATTTAAAAATGTATCATAAATGTATTCAAAAGAAGTAAATTGCTAGTAGTAAATTGATACTTTTATATAAAATTTACAATTTACATAAGGAACATTTCAAGGGTTGACCAAGATTTTTTTTTTTTTTTTTTTTTTTTTTTTTTTTTTTTTGGGGGGGGGGGGCATTTTGGCAGAATATATAAGTGCAAAAAGAAAATTTTGTAAAAAAAATTCTACTTTTGTAAACAAATAAAAATTAGCACTATTTTTTTTTTTTTTTAATATATATATATCAAGTTTATAACGTGGCAGAGAATCAAGTGCAAGTAGTCATTTGAAATAATATTGAAAACATGGGAAATTTTTTAAAAAATTTAATTTTTATAAAACAAAAATTTTGTGAAATGACTTTATGAACTTAAATTTAGTGAATGGGCTCATACTTCGTTTACTAAATTTAAATTTTCTAAAAGGGTCTATTTTATGAACTTTAATTTTTTGAAAGGCCCCATTTTATAATATTCAGTTTGGAGAAGGAAGGGGGGAGGGGGTTAAAAGGAATTTTTTTATTTTAATCAACCCTAAAATTAAAAAATGAATTCCCCCCCCCCCCGAAAATCCTATTTTAAAAAAAAAATATATATTGATTTAACAATTTATAGAATACATAAACATTCCCATAAAGTAAATATTTATCTGAACCTGAACAATCTATCATTCAAGTGTGCAGTTAAACTAAATATTAAGATAGAAATTAAAACAGATTGGATACTTTGTATAAATATCAAATAATTAGTTCATGTTCTAAAAGCATTTTTATTTTTATTATCTCATGTTAATTAAACTTTAAAAAACAAATAAGATTATTTAAAATTAAAAATAATTTGTTTTTCTTGAAAGTTAACCGTGAAAACAGAAATAAAAGCACCAACTTGTTTCAGAGAAATTTCCTCAATAAAGGTTTAATGCATATATACTACATTAAACTTTATTATAAATAAATTTCTTAGATATATAGTAATATGACTGCATATTTTTACTCACATAATGTCAATTAATATACCATGTTCTAAGATATAAATTTTTAAACATAAAAAGGTTTTGTTTCTTATATTGATCAAAATATTTAGCATTATTTCACAAAAATCTTAAATCTCTTTATATTTTGCAAGAATTTATTTATAAGCAAGATCTTTTATTAATAATAACTAAATTCTTTCTTATCAAAATAAATAATTATTATGTAATAAGTAAATCAATTTATTTTAAATAAAATATTTAACATTAAAAACAAGGACGTATTATATGTGAAAATTATTGTAGTTTAAAACGAAATTTAAGGAGCATATATTTCTTAATCTAGAAAAAAAAATTCTTAATCTAGATTTTTTGAACGAGGATTGTACAAGATATTTCTTTTGAAAGATTTTAGCATAGTAAACTTAAATTTTCAAAATTCATACTTTATTATTATTATAATTATTATTAATTTAAATTTACCTCTTTTAAGACAATAGAAAACACCAATAGATATTTCAGAAAAGTACAAGTCTATCAAGCAAATAAATGCTTTTTACTGTAGTAAGTTGAACTATAATACATATGAATATATTGTTCAGCACAAAAAGTTTATTATCTGATTTTATTTTAATGATTAAATAAAAATAACCCGCAGTTAAGTACAATTAAAAATGCAAAAATGCGTACATTTCTTCAATAATAATTCACCTATGATTTAAAATTAAAACAAACTAAATTTTATTTGCATTAAATTATGAAAACAAAACTTTATTTGGCGAAATTTGACGTCGCCAATATTTACAAACTCAGAATATCACATTAAGCTCATAGTTAACTTTTTTACGTCTTTAAAACATATAAGCAGTTAAATATTAATAAGTAGCAGCATGCATTATCATATTTCCACATAAAGAGGAGGTATTTATCAAGAGATATATTAATTAAACAAAATATAACTTACATTCCATACTTCAGCGCCGGATCTCTGAATGCATTTGTCTCGACGAAAATTAACAGTCCAAATTTTCTTTCTGGTCGATTCTAAAAGAAATCCAAACATCCGAGGATTCTTTCTTGAATGAATACTGCAATTAATATCTTAACATCCATCTATATTTATTACTTTATACACAGAAAACAATAAATATCCTCTGACAGCGTAAAGATAACAAGGGATCTAAACAAGCAAGCAGACGACAATGAAAGAAGTGTTGCTTCCGCGGAAGTAAATAGTTCCACAATTAGAAAAAGCTATTCAGCTATTGATAACCTAATATTATATTTTCTTTTAAATTCGAAGCTAAATTTGTTTACTTATCTTTTATGAATGAATATATTTTATTTATGCGTTTGTAAATTACCATTTAAAAAGCATGCAATTTGGCGAACTTTGAAACGAAACGCGTAAAACGGCTCAGGGTTACTTTTCTCTCCCACGCTCCCCACTTGAAGGAATTGGGGGAAAAGATGCCGGACGAGTCTGCTCGTATTATAGGTGCCTTACTCTAGCTTGTGACGTCACGTGCATAAGGTCCATTACACGTTGCTCTCCAGATGAGTCATTGGTCACATGCTAGCAATAGCATAAATAAATTTTTGAGCCAAAACATCTGTAATTAGCGAACGAACTGATTATTTAGTTACTATGACTCATGCTGTCATTAATTTGCAAGTGTAGTAATTTATTATCTGAATGGTTTCTGATATAAATTTATAACCTTATATTGTAAACATTTTTTAATCTATCTTTAAAAAACTGCGTAGGTTTTAAAACCATCACTCCTGATTTTAATCTTAAAAATTTGAAACTTATAGAATTATACAGAGACACACACATTTAAAAAAGAAATTAAATAATCAAATTTTTGTTGCTATTAGAAATTTTCATGAAGGAAACTTTTTTTTTTCTTTTTTTTACTATTTTGTTAGTCATTAATATGAACTTTAAAAAGAATGTCTTTTATCAAGCAAGCATATTATATGGTAATTATAATACAATTTAACATATAGAGTAACTTTAAGTTTTTTGTAACAACTTCTGATCCCTTAGAGATCCCACTCTAAAAGTTTCAGGTTATACAGCTTTTAGTATAACCAAAAACATATTTATTTTTGAATTTTTTTAAAAAACGCTTTGTTCAAATTTTTTTAAATTTTTACCCAACATAATGATGTTGCATATCAAATTAAACCTTATGAAATACTCTTTAATGTTAAAATACATTTTTGCTAAATAAATTACATACAATTTCAAACTACGATTATACAAAACCTAAAAAAAAAGGGGGGCAGATTTTTTTCAGTTTTTTTTGCGCTTGACAACACGTTTCTGTAAAAAAAGATATGGTTTCCTTTTAAAAACTAGTATGTTGTGGCCACTACAAGACTTTCTTCTATATTTTTCTATACAAATTCACTAAGAGCAAATAATATATTAAAACTATTATTTATTAATATTATCTAATATAATGAATGCAAATGATTTTTATCTTAGAGGAAACTAGTACTAAATATCCAAACAAAGACAGTTTTACTGTCTGTAAATAACATCATAAAAAAAGCATTTTTATAACGGTTATCTCATATATCAAGTTTCGTATTGTTATATGCCATAGAAATTGAGATATAGCCTTCATGTTTTCGAGGAAATTTTTAGTATTGCAGCACAATCCATTGGCCGATAAGCATTCAAATTGAATCAGCATAATGTCTCGTAATGGCCTTCTCGAATATTAAGTTTTGTTTGATGATACGCAATAGAATCTGAGATATAGCCGTCCCTTAAATTGCGGAAATCACTGTGTATCAGCGCCAACGGTTGATTGGATGACACGAAAAGTTTATAGGCACTAATTTAGGTCAATGTGCATCTTCATGTAAATTTGTATGCAATTCTGTATCGTAGCTTGTTAGCTACAACCTTCCCTTAAATCGCGGAAATCGCTGTATATCAGTGCCACCTGTTGGCCAATAAGAATTCAAATTGAATCAGTATAAGGTATGACAATGACCTTCTTACATATCAAGTTTTGTTTGATTGCAAGCAACAGAACCTGAGATATAGCCTTCAATTTAAATTGCGGAAATCGCTGTACAGCAGCGCCACCTGTTGAGCAGTTGACACTAAAGATTGGTAGGCAGTAATTTAGGTCAAGGTGCATCTACATATAAAATTATATGCATTTCTGTACAATAAATTCTGAGATACAGCCTTCCCTTAAATTACAGATATTGCTGTATAGCAACGCCACCTGTTGGACAGTAAGCATACAAATTGCACTAGCATAATGTCTTATAATGGCCTTCTTACATATAAAGTTTTGTTTGATTATACGAAATAGAACCTGAGATATAGCCTGCCCTTTAAATTGCGGTAATCGCTGTACAGCAACGCCACCTGTTGAGCATTGACACAAAGATTGATACGCAGTAATTTAGGTCAAGGTGCATCTACATATAAAATCATATGCATTTCTGTGCAGTAGGTTTTGAGATATAGCCTTCCCTTAAATTACGGATATTGATGTATAGCAGTGCCACCTGTTGACCAGTAAGCATACAAATTGCACTAGCATAATGCCTTATAATGGTCTTCTTACATATAAAGTTTTGTTAGATTATACGCAATAGAACCTGAGATATAGCCTGCCCTTATATAGCGGAAATAGTGTTATAGCAGCGCCACCTATAGCATGCACTAATTTAGGTCAAGGTGCATCTACATGTAAATTGATATGTAATTCTAAGCAGTAGTTCCGGAGATACAGTTGCTACAAAATTTTTGTCACACACACGCAGACAGATATTTTCTACAAATGGTCAAACCGTGTTCTAGACCTCTCAAAACTTCTAAATCCGTCGAAAACCAGAAGTCGAAAATTTTTACGAATCCAGTACTTTCTTTTATTGCATATAGAAGAAAGTAAAAATGGAGTTAGTGTCACGTGGGGCCCTCAGGTTACCAGGAGGCCCATTTGTGATACCTCAGACTATTTGAATCCAGGAAACATTTGAAATCTATGTGTTCAGCGAATTTACTTTCCTTTCAAGAAATTTTGGTGTACCCAGGCATATCAAACACCCTATATATATATGTATGTAAGTTTGTACGTGTGTGTGTATGCCTGTATTATTCTGACATAAACCGAACACACAAAATGTGACTTCTGGTTTACTGACAACAAAAGAAAAACTGGCGGATTTCTTTTAACTATGTGGACACACCCCCTTGTGACGCCACAACTCCATACTACGGTTACAGTTTAGAAATTTTTGCACCCGCAAAACAGAAAAAAAAAAAAAAAAACTATTTTTTCTTTAATACTGATTTTTTTTGTAAACAATACAGTTTTTTCTGTAAAAATAACAGATTATTTCTTTTGAGCGTGCTGAAAAACAGAAAAGGGGAAAAAACAGAAAAAAAACAGAAAAAAAAAACAGAAAAAGGGATGAAAAACAGGAACATTCTGTTTTTTCTTTAAAACAGCTGTCTTCTGTAACAAATACAGACATATTCTGTAAAACTCACAGATTTTTTTTACAGTGTATAACAGAATGGAACTAAAAAAGTACTATGTGAATCAGTATTATAATTAAAAAGTCTGCAAGGTGTAATTTTTTTTCTTAGTAAGGTTAGTGATTTCCCAGCCTTTTTACCTTTTAGTATAGTTATTTTCGTAATTTTATGAAAGCAATATTGCTGGAATTTTGATGATATTAAATAATATTATTCCGTACATTGTATTGTATTTTAATAGTATAATTTAAAAATACTAATGTAGTTGCGATTTCGATTGATTTTTGAAATTATTTTCGATATGTTTACTCTTAATTTATAAATTGTCTTTAGTTCCCCACATGACGCAAGAAAGAAACTACAACAATGCTAGAATCGCGTTAATTGCGTTGAAACACAAATAAGAATTACAAACTTCAACTCTGAAATAACAGTATGAAATCATTATATAACATTTCTTGGTTTAAGTAATACAACGAATATTAAATTGAAAAAAAAAATGTTTGGTTGATGTAGTATATTTTCAAAACCTATTTGCTTAATATTTAGTATTTGCCTTTTAAAATGAATTGCGTTTGACGCTGAAGATTGTAAACTGTAACAAAATTGCCAAAATAAAACAAAGTAAAGACTAGCAATTGCGAAATAGGAAAAGCTTAAGAAGTTTACAACCATTGTCCTTAGTCTCACTTTAGTCGCATTTTGGTTATCATTGAGTCTTCAAAAGTGCTCTACCTGTATGGTTATCTGAGGGCAATATTGTAACATATCACTCATAAAGTAATGCTAACTTAACGTGCTTTTAATAAAAAAGGTAATATTTATATCTGGGTAATGATGGAATGGATTTCGGTTGAACCGAACTCAGAATTAATTATGAAAAAATATGGTAATTTAATTTTGGTACATTTACAATAGGCGGTGTTATTCTGCGGATAAATACTATACTTAAGCCTCAGACTCTAGATAATATAAATGTTCAAAATATTTAAATAACACTGATAATGCCAATGATAATAAAAAATATGTAACAATTAAAATTAATTTCTGAGAATGAAATCGAAAAATGATTTATGAAGTATTTTGGATGGATTAATTTTATTAATTTATTATTTTTACGAAATATAAACACGGCAATACTTTTTCTCGATTTATATTCTTGTAAGCATTAGATGAGTTAAAATATTTATTAGGTTTATTAGGTTAGTAAAAAGGGTCAGTACTTTAAAATGAATCACTAAAATTAATGAATCACTAACAGTAACTTTTCGTGTTAAGAAAAAAAAAAAAAAAAAAATCATTTCTGATCGGGTAAAAAGTCGCCCCGGGTCCCCACTGCCTTCGGCAGCGCATTTCCGTGCGCTCTGCGCGCGCACAATTTAAGGGATACACGCGCTGCACGAGCGTATTCCTTCCCTGACCCTTCGTGCCCCCTAAACAAAAATCATTTCTGATCGGGTAAAAATTCACACCGGGTCCCCACTGCCTTCGGCATCGCAGACCCATACGCGCTGCGCGCGCAGGTGTTTGTGCGCTGCTCGCACATATTCCTTCTCAAATCAAATTTTTATTTTTAAGAAAAGAAAATTAAAAAATCATTTCTCATCAGTTAAAAAGTTGAACCAGGTCCCCACTGCCTTCGGCAGCGCAGTCCCGTGCGATCTGCGCGCGCACAAGTTAGGGAATACGCGCGCGGTGCACGCCTGTTCCTGCCCCACCCTTTCAGCCCCTCCTCATTAACCTACATATACCAATTTTGAACGGTCTAACTTAATTAGCTGAGATGCAAAAGAAAAACTAATCAGGACACCTTAAAACGTGTATATCTGGTGAAAACTTTCGATAATATAAAATAACTTTATCTTTCGAATGATGTATTAAAAATAATTTAATCATAATTAGAAATTGAAATATTGCATTTTTTTATATATTACAGCTCCATCTGGCGGTGGAAATTTCTGTAATCTACTGTTCGATTCCACATCAACAAAGCTTTCAAATGATGTGTTACTTATAAAATTATTTTAATTAGTAGCTGAGATACAAAAGAAAACCTAATCAGGAGACCTCAAAACGTATAAATCGGGTGAAATCTCGAATCCCATTTTCGATAATATAAAAGTACTTAAAATTGTCTTTCGAATGATGTATTAAAAATAATTTAATCTTAATTAGAATTTGAAATACGCCTATTAGAATAAAATTTAATTTGAAATTAAAATGTAAATTTTTTGCTTATTCTTAGAAATGGGTGAAATTTGAACGGCAAATTCGTGTTGTGATGAAAACTCTGCATAATAAGTCTTTTGTGCGAGAAAGAAAAATTGAAGAATATTGAAATTTGCAATTTTTATTCCCAATACAAAAAACGTGACCTCATTAAATACCATATGTTTTTTCTTTCCGTGCAAGACTCTAGACGATCGTCTGCCAAGTTAAAATGCTTGTGATTTGTTGCCACCATTTTTTTTTTAGTTTAGTTAATTTAAAAAAATCTAATTGTCCGATCGATAAGCCGTTTAAACCATCAGACTGAGAAAAATCAGCCCTTTCATTTGATACCTTATTTGTAACGATATGACTGATATTTCTAATTTATTTTCCACTTTTTCCGTAAGAATGTCTCTTTTTAAGCAAATAGCCGTGAATTCTCAGTCATTTTTCGATCAACATAGCTCAACGTTTTAATTAATATCTCCGCTAATTAGGGTCGCATCGCTTAGCGAATTATCGCGATGTCGAGATGAAGAAATTCTGCGTCTGTCGACACCGGTTTCGAGGTGATGCGACCATTAGCTCCGGAGCTTTAGTGCGCACAAGGCATTTCTCACACACAGACAGACAGACAGAAAGACAGATGCGCACAGATTTTAATAATATAAGGAGATTCTTCTGTTTCAATGAAATAGATTGATCTCTTGATTTTTTTTCTATCTTCGTACTATATTCACGTCATTCTAAAAATATGTTCAGGTTTATGATCTATGCATTTGTTTCATTTCAGGCATGAATAGGAAATTGAATATTACGAATTCCTTTTTTATAAGAATTTGATAGAAAACTCGAAAATAACTATCTTCTTAATTTGAATAAATTAAATGATATCTTTTTTAAAATGTAAAGAATGACAGGACTATTTCAAGATTGCAATATTTTTTTATAGTGATTGTTCTGACAAAACATGTTATAGTTTGATACATAATAGTATACTATGTGAAATACATCTGTTAAATACAAATTTACGAAAAAAAAAAAAAAAATAATCGACAAAAATATAAGGCATGTTTCGATAAATTTATAACAGGAATATTTTTCTTTTAATAATTTTTGTGGAAAGTTTCTTTCTATCTGATGTAACAATGTGCTAAAATTTTAAAAATTTAAATTTATAGTATTTCTTTTTATTACTTCTACCTGAAAAAAACCATCTACTAATAACAATAAGAGGTTATAGATATTTATTTTATGTACTTAAATAGAATATTTTCAAAACATAATTGACATGAACAAGTTATACAATAGTTTTATGATAATGCCAAATATTTGATATTAATTTTTCTAACATTTAAAATATCTTTGCAACATTTTTTCCATGATGCGATAGGAAAAACTTCATTATAACCAGCCATGTTTTTTCTCAAAAAAGAAAAACACTTTATATGGATAGATTACTCCAATTTCAGACATCTTATTTGTTTAATAATAGTACATTTCATCGTTTAAAATTAATTTCATTTTGTGCCATTGAATATGAGTATATATTTTTCATTTTCTAACTTTACAATGGAACTATTCTATCGGAATAATTTATTAAATTGGATGGCTCGATTAACTACACAAAAGCTGAAATGATGTTATAATTGCATAGCTTGGGATCTTTACTATAATTTATTGTTCTTTTCTCTTCATTATACATCTATATTATTTATGCTTTTGCCAAAAATGTTCATGTTTTATCATATTATTGAACCTATTGTGTAAGAAAGTGGGCATATCTGCCTTCAATGTTCTTTCAAACAATGCCTTTTGAGAAAACAGGAAAATAATTTTTCTTTATTAGATGATGCGAGTGACGCTACTATACCTCATGTTTGGAAGAAGAACACAATTTTTCGTTCATAAAGCTTGTTTATTGTTTTGTTTATTAAGAAAACATATATTGCCCGTATGTATCACAAAAAAAGAAAAAAAAGAAAGAAAAAAAAGAAAGAAAAAAAAGAAAGAAAATAAGAGCTAATAAGTAACGTGTATTTTTTAAAAGATTGTTGAACAAACACTGTATTTTAAAATAATGATCTGAGAATATTTTATGTCGAAATAAAAAAATAATTGGGAATTAGAAGGACAAATATACAGAATAGTTAAAAAATATTTTTCTGTGTATTAAACTTAATAAATGTATATTAAATATTATAAATATAAAACTAATAGTATGTATATGTGATAGATAATAAGTTTTATAGATGATAATTTAATAAACTATTTACATTTAAAAGCAATGGAGGAAATAATGTTATGAAAGTGACATTCCGATGTTACGCTTTCTGAAATGTACTCAAGAACTCCGTGGTCTATAAACTAAATTATTTATATTTGAACTTGAAAACTTCTTCACACACCATAAAATTAAAGAAAGCACCACCGCTTTCGAAAGGACATGGCCTTTCTTCTCTAGTTGCAAAATTATATGCTACTGCCTTGGAGGCAAAAGCAAGACTGAGTCTTGCTTTTGCCTTCAAGGCAGGAGCCCGTGTTTTTGAACCTGGAGAAGAAAGGCCACATCCTTTCAAAACCAGTAATGCTTTCTTTAATTTTATGATATATGAAGAAGTTTTTCAAGTTTAAATATTGATTATACACTAGATTTTTAATCTGGTACTGCAAACTATTTATTTTACTTCTGATGTGAAACACATTTATGTTAAAAATTTTTTATAACTTTTTTATAATTATTATTGTTCCATTATTTTATCTCGATTATTTTGTTGTCGAAATGACAGTTAAAGATACATTTATGTGTTTGTCAACTTTTTATTTTGCATTTATATGGCCTCAAATTGCAATGCTCGGTATGAAAATTGCTTCTGCCACCATTTAAGCATATTCTTAAGTAAAATGACCTCCTGAATCCGTATATGACGCCCATTTTGTCCTATCACCCACCTGTTTTAGGAACGACCCCCTATTTTTATCATTTTTGGTGATTTTATGGCTATAAATTTGATTTTTAGGAGGGGGAGAATTATTTTGACCGTTAAATATTTTATGAGGAGCTACAGAGTTAGAAAATTCTAAAACATGGACAACTGCGACAAGAGAAAAAATTTTGGGGGATTTGCCACTGAAATTATGTTTTATATATGTTATATTTTTTAATCTGTTTTTAATATTATTTTTAAAACTTTATATTTTTTTGTTTTTAGGTGTTTTTGTTTTTAGGTTCTTCAAATCAAATTCATGTTTATGAAATTATCGAACAGCGAATAAAATTGAGGGAGGAAACGGAGGGTGACTGGGGAAAATGAGAGTCATATTCGGATTCAGGAGGTCATTTTACATAAGAATCAGTAAAAATGATATCAGAACTCGATATTGTTTCTTTTTTTTTTTTTTTTTTTTCAGAGAAGTGTTATTATCAATTCAATCTATAAGGTGTTAAACTTGTGTCAATTTTCCTGAGCTTTTTTTACTGTGAAACTGAGATATGCTAAGTGCTATTGCTCCACGCCTTCTAACCATAACTGGTCTTTATGAAACGATTTTGTTTTCTTCTTAAACAAACGGTTTTAATATAGAGAAAATTTTAAAACAAATACTGGTATGAATTCTGGGCAAATATAATCACTGAAAATAACATTTATCTTATATATATTATAAATGTGAATGTCCGTTTATTTGAGTCAGTTTCACGCTAAAACTGCTCGATGGATTTCGATAAAATTTGTTATGGAGATAGCTTATACCCTAACTTAAAAAGTTGGCTACCTTTTATTCCGAAAAAAAAATTTGTTTTTGCGATTTTTATGCATAAAATAGCAATTTTGTAAGCTAATAATAGCAAAAAATTAGCCATTTAAATTTATCCATAATTTAATTGTTGCCAAAAAAGAAAAAAAAAAAAACGAATTTATTTATTTTTTTCAACAGGAAAATAAATACATTTATCTAAACGTGAACGATAAAAAATTATAAAAAAAAATTATGCATCTCACAAAAATTGACGTCATTTTTAATTAAAAATTTCTTTTACACATTGATAAAGTGCTAATACGCAAGCGAAGTGATGACGTCACTGGCCGTTCGTGGATGAAAGAAAAATATTTCCTATGTTAAACGTCCATTGGATTTTTTGTAAAAAATTATTAAAAATCGAGGAAAATTATTTCCCGATTTTAATCCCCATATTTAGGTATAGGTATGTATTAATTATCATGTCCATACGTTAGATTAAGTTATTTTTGTTGTAAAATTGACAAAATTTGAATTTTTAATTTCAAAACTCTAGGGAAAAAAAATGGCAAATTTCCATATTCGATTGAAAACACAAACATTTTATTTCAAAAGATGATATTTACACAATAAATATCCAACTAATATACTAATTAAAAGGAAAATGATAAATATTCTATCATAATTTGAAGTCAAATTTGTTTTCAAATGTCTAAATAAGTATCTGATATAAGATGCTAATATGTTGCAGCGGAATAGATTTGATATCGGTCATCCATAGCAGAAAAAAAAAATATCGACAAATTATTTGGCGAACATAATTTAATTCCTTTCAAAAATCATGGTTATTTTAACAACTTATATTAAGAGAGTAATGAATAATATGAAACAATGTTTCGTACAATGCATATTACGAAAATATACATCTGGCATGCATATTTTCGTATTACGTTTTTGATTACCAAATACAATAAGCGCCAAGAACGACAGAGTTTTGAAATTTAAAATTAAAATTTTGTCAATTTGACAGCAAAATAACTCAATCTAACGCATGCTGGATGTTTGTTACTCAATCACGCCACAACGGCTAAACGGATCTGGATGAAATTTTGTACAGAGATAGATAATAGTCTGGAATAAGACATAGGCTAATATTTATACCGGAAAAAATTTAAATTTTTAATTAATCTTCTATATAATATAAATATTTCTTCTATAATAAAACTTTAAAATAATTTATTTTAGTTTTTAAGCCAAAGTGTTAAGCCAAGTTGTGTTAAAGTGTTAAGCCAAGTAGTCCATAAAATATGTACATATACATAAAATATGTACATATACATAAAATATGTCCATAAAATATGTACATATGTCCCAAATCTGTACATATAAAAGAGTAAACTCAATAATTCACTGACTCAACACTGCCATGACGATTCTGTGGGAAAGAGGGTCACAAATTTTAGTGACCAGGTTGGTTGTCGGAGCCTGACCCCCCAACTAAGACGAAATTTTGCAAAATACCCCCCCCCGTCCACCTTGGGGGGCAGAAGGCTTAACTCGGCTCCAAATTACTTAACGGTGAAGAAATTGCAGATGGAAAGACCAGACTTGAGTACAAAAAAATTATTTTCTGCGATTTTGGAATTTTGGATTTTTAAGGGGGGGAGAAAAGGGAAAATGTTTTGGAAGAAGGGTACTCAACACACGAGGAAATCGAACTGAACACACACTACAAAGGGATTTTATGAAATTCCACTCTACCGCCCTTTGGAGAATGGGGGGGGGGGGCAAAAACATGTATTCATGCGTAACGCTGCACTAAATTATCTAAGGTTGGACATTTTTTACGTAAGGGACGATTATATGTATCTAACTCATAGTATGAAGAGATTTTGCGAAATTCCCTCCTTTAAGAACGGGGGGAGAGATTAAAAAAAAAAAGTTTTAAAGCATAGCTCAGCTTTAAATAATTTCATGATCTCAATTTTTTGATGTGTCGGTTTGGTATGTGTATGCAACATGCAATATAAAGTAATTTTGGAAATTTACTTCCCCTCCCCCCTCCCTTCCTCTTGGGGCGGGCGGGGCAAAAACCACATTTTGAAGCTTAAATCCGTCCAAATTACCTAAGAATGGCGAATTTTGGTGTGTGGGTGTTAATTAAGTGTGCGAAATATGCACTTTGATGAGATTTTGTAAAACTTTCAACTGTAACCGCGAGGGAGGGGGAGTAAAAAGCAGGTAAATGACTGCCGAAGGCATTGGGCAACTTAAAATTAGATTTTGACGGATTTCAATGATTTTTTTTTTTTTTTTTTTAAGATATTTTAATATTATTAATGATATGCTGTTTTGGGGATTCATTTCAATATAATGACCAGCGAAGCGGGCAAAGCCTGCTAGTTTCTTATTAAATGTTTCCAATCTCTCTGATACTAAATAATATTATAACTCAATAAATATTTTCAACATATGCTGAAAGTTGTTTGTTTTCCATGAAAACAATAATAATTGTAGCATCAAAAATGACAGAACTTAAACAAAACGTGATTGATGAGACTCATTAAAAGGCATAAAGGGAAAAAAATACATAAAAACTTTTTTTTTTTTTTCATTTACACTTCAGGTTCTAGCTAACTAAGAAGTATTATTTTATTCTACAAGATTTTACTATTTCTACGTTCATTAAAAACTTTAAAACAAAATTAATGACTTAAAACATTTTAAACTGCTATATAACACAGTACAATGATAAAATTGCAATGCAAAACACAGTTAAAATTTCAAAATTTACAACTAGGGAGTTTATGAGTCAAGTACTATTTTTTAATAGTAGTATTTATATTAACCACTATAATAGTTATAATTGTTTGTTGTTATATTGTTAGGTAATTATTCTTTTTTCTAAGAAAAACAGTTAGCTATGTTTGTAAATTTATAACATAGTAAAAACTTTTGAATATAAGTCAGAAATTAATGATACGAGAAAAATGGCAATTAAAGCATTAAAAATGAACCCACTTAAACAGAGCGTGATTGAGGAGATTCATTAAATAGCACAAAAAAAGTTATATTCTTTTGCATTAACATTTCAGCTGTTAACATAATTTTTTTAAATAAGAAGCTGTATTATGATACAAGACACTAACATTTCTCCGTTCATTGAAAATTCAACATTTTCATTAGTGACTCAAAAGATTTTAAAGTGTGATATAACAGAATGGAACTAAAAAAGTGCTATGTGGAATATTGTTACAATTTAAAAATCTGTCATGGGTGTAATTTTTTTGTGGTAGACTTTTTTTTTATTTTTTTTTTATTAGTAGTATGTATTTTCACCCAATATAATAGTTATAATTGTTTATTGTTATATTGTTAGGTAATTATTATTCCTTTTTCTAAGAAAAGCAGTTTGTGATGTTTGTAAATTTTTAACCTAGTAAAAACGATTGAATATAAGTCAGAAATTAATGATACGAGAAAAATGGCAATTAAAGCATTAGAAATGACAGCACTTAAGCAGAGCGTGATTGATGAGATTCATTAAGTAGAAAAAAAATATTTTTTTTTTTACATTAACACTTCAGGTGTTAACCTAAATTCTTTAATTAAGAAGCTGTATTATGATACAAGACACTAACATTTCTCCGTTCATTGAAAATTCAACATTTTCATTAGTGACTCAAAAGATTTTAAAGTGTGATATAACAGAATGGAACTAAAAAAGTGCTATGTGGAATATTGTTACAATTTAAAAATGTGTCATGGGTGTAATTTTTTTGTGGTAGACTTTTTTTTTAATTTTTTTTTATTAGTAGTATGTATTTTCACCCAATATAATAGTTATAATTGTTTATTGTTATATTGTTAGGTAATTATTATTCCTTTTTCTAAGAAAAGCAGTTTGTGATGTTTGTAAATTTTTAACCTAGTAAAAACGATTGAATATAAGTCAGAAATTAATGATACGAGAAAAATGGCAATTAAAGCATTAGAAATGACAGCACTTAAGCAGAGCGTGATTAATGAGATTCATTAAGTAGAAAAAGAATATTTTTTTTTTTACATTAACACTTCAGGTGTTAACCTAAATTCTTTAATTAAGAAGCTGTATTATGATACAAGACACTAACATTTCTCCGTTCATTGAAAATTCAACAATTTCATTAGTGACTCAAAAGATTTTAAAGTGTGATATAACAGAATGGAACTAAAAAAGTGCTATGTGGAATATTGTTACAATTTAAAAATGTGTCATGGGTGTAATTTTTTTGTGGTAGACTTTTTTTTTAATTTTTTTTTATTAGTAGTATGTATTTTCACCCAATATAATAGTTATAATTGTTTATTGTTATATTGTTAGGTAATTATTATTCCTTTTTCTAAGAAAAGCAGTTTGTGATGTTTGTAAATTTTTAACCTAGTAAAAACGATTGAATATAAGTCAGAAATTAATGATACGAGAAAAATGGCAATTAAAGCATTAGAAATGACAGCACTTAAGCAGAGCGTGATTGATGAGATTCATTAAGTAGAAAAAGAATATTTTTTTTTTTACATTAACACTTCAGGTGTTAACCTAAATTCTTTAATTAAGAAGCTGTATTATGATACAAGACACTAACATTTCTCCGTTCATTGAAAATTCAACATTTTCATTAGTGACTCAAAAGATTTTAAAGTGTGATATAACAGAATGGAACTAAAAAAGTGCTATGTGGAATATTGTTACAATTTAAAAATGTGTCATGGGTGAAATTTTTTTGTGGTAGACTTTTTTTTTAATTTTTTTTTATTAGTAGTATGTATTTTCACCCAATATAATAGTTATAATTGTTTATTGTTATATTGTTAGGTAATTATTATTCCTTTTTCTAAGAAAAGCAGTTTGTGATGTTTGTAAATTTTTAACCTAGTAAAAACGATTGAATATAAGTCAGAAATTAATGATACGAGAAAAATGGCAATTAAAGCATTAGAAATGACAGCACTTAAGCAGAGCGTGATTGATGAGATTCATTAAGTAGAAAAAAAATATTTTTTTTTTTACATTAACACTTCAGGTGTTAACCTAAATTCTTTAATTAAGAAGCTGTATTATGATACAAGACACTAACATTTCTCCGTTCATTGAAAATTCAACATTTTCATTAGTGACTCAAAAGATTTTAAAGTGTGATATAACAGAATGGAACTAAAAAAGTGCTATGTGGAATATTGTTACAATTTAAAAATGTGTCATGGGTGTAATTTTTTTGTGGTAGACTTTTTTTTAAATTTTTTTTTATTAGTAGTATGTATTTTCACCCAATATAATAGTTATAATTGTTTATTGTTATATTGTTAGGTAATTATTATTCCTTTTTCTAAGAAAAGCAGTTTGTGATGTTTGTAAATTTTTAACCTAGTAAAAACGATTGAATATAAGTCAGAAATTAATGATACGAGAAAAATGGCAATTAAAGCATTAGAAATGACAGCACTTAAGCAGAGCGTGATTGATGAGATTCATTAAGTAGAAAAAAAATATTTTTTTTTTACATTAACACTTCAGGTGTTAACCTAAATTCTTTAATTAAGAAGCTGTATTATGATACAAGACACTAACATTTCTCCGTTCATTGAAAATTCAACATTTTCATTAGTGACTCAAAAGATTTTAAAGTGTGATATAACAGAATGGAACTAAAAAAGTGCTATGTGGAATATTGTTACAATTTAAAAATGTGTCATGGGTGTAATTTTTTTGTGGTAGACTTTTTTTTTAATTTTTTTTTATTAGTAGTATGTATTTTCACCCAATATAATAGTTATAATTGTTTATTGTTATATTGTTAGGTAATTATTATTCCTTTTTCTAAGAAAAGCAGTTTGTGATGTTTGTAAATTTTTAACCTAGTAAAAACGATTGAATATAAGTCAGAAATTAATGATACGAGAAAAATGGCAATTAAAGCATTAGAAATGACAGCACTTAAGCAGAGCGTGATTGATGAGATTCATTAAGTAGAAAAAAAATATTTTTTTTTTTACATTAACACTTCAGGTGTTAACCTAAATTCTTTAATTAAGAAGCTGTATTATGATACAAGACACTAACATTTCTCCGTTCATTGAAAATTCAACATTTTCATTAGTGACTCAAAAGATTTTAAAGTGTGATATAACAGAATGGAACTAAAAAAGTGCTATGTAGAATATTGTTACAATTTAAAAATTTGTCATGGGTGTAATGTTTTTTCTTTGGTTTAAAAAAAGTATATTGATAGTATTTATTTTCAACCAATATAAAAATTATAATTGTTTGTTGTTATATTGTTAGGTAATTCTTCTTCTTTATTCTAAGAAAAACCGTTTGTGATGTTTGTAAATTTGTAACATAGTAAAAACTTTTGAATATAATTCAGAAATTAATGATACGAGAAAAATGGCAATTAAAGCATTATAAATGACAACACTTAAGCAGCGCGTGATTGATGAGATTAATTAAGTAGCATAAAATTCAAATTTTTTTCATTAACACTTCAGGTGTTAGCATAAAATTTTTAATTAAGAAGTTACGAGACACTAACATTTCTCCGTTCATTAAAAAATCAACATTTTCATTAATGACTCAAAAGATTTTAAAGTGGGATATAAAAGAATGGAACTAAAAAAGTGCTAGGTGAATCATTATTACAATAAAAAAGTTTGTTATGGGTATAATTTTTTTTTCTTGGTATGGTTAGTGATTTGGCAGTCTATTTATCTTTCAGTATAGTTATTTTAGTAATTCTATGAAAGCAATAGGGCTAGAATTTTGATGTTATTAAAATATATTATTCCGTACATTGTATTGTATTTTAATAGTTATGATTTAAAAATACTAAAGTAGTTGAGATTTCTATTGATTTTTGAAATGATTTTCAATATGTCTACCCTGAATTTAAAAATTGTCTTTAGTTCCACACATGAGGCAAAAAATAAACTACAACTAGAATCGCGTTAATTGCGTTGGAACACAAATAAGAATTACAAACTTCAACTCTGAAATAACAGTATGAAATCATTATACAACATTTCTTGGTTTAATTATTACAATGAATATTAAATTGTGAAAAAAAAAATTGATTGATGTAGTACATTTTCAAAATCTATTTGCTTAATATTTAGTATTTGCCTTTTAAAATGAAATGCGTTCGATGCTCAAGTTTGTAAACAATAACAAAATTCCCAAAATAAAATAAAGTAAAATCAAGACTAGTGATTGCGAAATATGAAAAGCTTAAGAAGTTTACAACCATTGTCCTTAGTCTCACTTTAGTCGCATTTTGGTTATCATTGAGTCTTCAAAAGTGCCCTACCTGTATGGTTATCTGAGGACAATATTCTAATATATCATTCATACAGTAAAGCTAACTTAACGTGCTTTTAATAAAAAAGGTAATATTTATATCTGGGTAACGATGGAATAGAATTCGGTTGAACCGAACTTAGAATTAATTATGAAAAAATATTCTAATTTAATTTCGGTACATTTACAATAGGCGGTGTTATTCTGCGGATAAATACTATACTTAAGCCTCAGACTCTAGATAATATAAATGTTCAAAATATTTAAATAACGCTGATAATGCTAATAATGCTAATAAAAAATATGTAACAATTTAAATTAATTTCTGAGAATGATATCGAAAAAATGATTTATGAAGTATTGGCTGAATTTTACTTATTTGTTATTTTTACAAAATATAAACAAGACAATATTTTTTCTCGATTCATATTCTTGTAAGCATTAAATGAGTTAAAATATTAGATTTATTAGGTTAGTAAAAAAGAATCTTCTTCTTTATCTAATTTAAATAATCAAACCTTCAATTAATTGAAATAGGTAAAACTTTTTGGTTAAACAATGGTGTGAATTAACTTGAAGTCGCACATCCATTTTTGAGAACAATTAATTTCTTAATAAATCAATCGCTGTCAATAAATTTTTCGATAAATGTAGTTCTCTCCAAATAATTATTTCAATTATAAAGCTCAATTTATAGAACAATCTCTCAAATAATATTATAATAGATTGAAACCTCGAAAATAACTATCTTCTTAATTTGAATAAATTAAATGATATCTTTTTTGAAATGTAAAGAATGAAAGGAGTATTTCAAGATTGCAAAGTTTTTTTTATAGTGATTGTTACGACAAAACATGTTATAGTTTGATACATAGTAGTATACTATGAGAAATGCATCTATTAAAATACAAATTTACAAAAAACAATTTTTTAAACGGCAAAATCATAATGCATGTTTTGATAAATTTATAATAGGAATATTTTTCTTTTAATAATTTTTGAGGAAAGTTTCTTTCTATTTTAAGTACCAATGTGCTTAAACTTTTCTAAAATTTTAATTTACAGTATTTCTTTTTATTACTTCTACCTGAAAGAAAACCATCTACTAATAGCAATTAGAGGTTACAGATATTTATTTTATGTACTTAAATAGAATATTTTCAAAACATAATTGACATAAACAAGTTATACAAAAGTTTAATGATAATACCAAATATTTGATATTAATTTTTCTAACATATAAAATTTCATTGCAATATTTTTTCTATGATGCGATAGGAAAAGCTTCTTTATAACCAGCCATGTTTTTTCTCAAAAGTGAAAGAAATTTTTTTTTATGGATGGATTACTCCAATTTCAGACAGCTTATTTGTTTGATAATAGTACACTTCATCGTTTGAAATTAATTTCATTCTGTGCCATTGGATATGAGGATATATTTTTCATTTTCTAACTTTACAATGGAACTATTCTATCGGAATAATTTATTAAATTGGATGGCTCGATTAACTACACAAAAGCTGAAATGATGTTATAATTGCATAGCTTGGGTTTTTTATTGTAATTTATTGTTCTTTTCCCTTCATTATACGTCTATATTATTTATGCTTTTGCCAAAAATGTTCATGTTGTATCATATTGTTTAACCTATTGTGTAACACACTGAAAACACTGTAAAAGCACTGTGTTTAAAAATAATTATCTAGAATAATTTATGTCCAATAAAAAAATAATAATTGGGATTTAGAATGACATATATACAGAATAGTTAGAAATATGTACCCGAGTATTAAATATCATTAATTTATATTGACTGCAATAAATAAAAATATAAAACAGTAGTACGTATATGAGATAGATCATAAATTTTATACACGATAAATTGATAGTTACATTTAAAGTCAATGGGTGAATGTGAATTACATTTAAAGGCAATGTTATGAAAATATATTTACAAGTTACGTTTTCTGTCATGAACTAGAGAACGCCGTGGTCTATAAACTAAATTATTCATTCTATTAGTTATTTGAAAGATGTTTACGTTATTATTATTAGTTTTTATTTCATTATTTTACCTCGATTATTTTGTTATCAAATGACGGCTGAATGTTGTTGTTGTTGTTGTTGCTGATGCTCTTTGTCTGACGGAGTCAGACAAGATCCACGAGTTCGTTGACAGTTAGAAAGTCAAAGACCAGAAGAGGATTGATGAAAAGATCCTCCTTAGAGAGTCCCATGCAATCCAAAAGGTGCTCAGGAGAAGCCTGATGATTTTGGCACTTGGTGCAGGTGGCGAAAGTTTTCCTGCCCTCGATGAAAGTGAGGCACTTGATGTGACCGCTAGCGAGTCTTGACAGTACAGTTCGGGTACGTCTGTCACACGGGAGGTCAAGGGACAAACCCGGTTTTGAGCCCTTGTACCAAGTACGGGTGGGGGGAGTTTTCCACTCCTCCGAGATTTTTAAATTTTCCCGGGAGTATAACTCCTGAAAAGTAAGTGTGGAGGAGGGAGTTGAAGAAATCCTGCAACCCTCCTTAGCAAGATTATCAGCCATTTCATTCCCGTGGAGATTCACGTGTGAAGGTATCCATTGCAAATGAACGTCATGGTTTTGTGAAATGAGCTTTAATTTAAGCAGTATAGAGGTGCTGACCTTGTCGCCCACAAGAATCCAATTACTAAGATGGTGAAGAGAACTACGGCTATCAGTCAAGATCCATAGGTCACCATAATCCTCTTCAGAGAGAATAGCTTCTAGTCCTAGGTCTATTGCAATCAATTCACTTCTGAAGACAGAGCAGTAATTTGGATTACGATGAGAAAGAGTCAAGTTGGCGTGAGGGGTTTCAATATATATGCCACTACCTGCTAGGTTGTCAATTTTACTACCGTCGGTGAAGATTTTAATGGCATTATTAGGAATGTGGCTTAGGTTTCCCAAAGTCAATTGTCTAAGATGTTCTGGGATGTAGTCTTTCTTGTTAACATGAGAGCTTAAGTTAAAGTGAAAGTGAACCCTGGGGAGTCCTTCTGCAGGATTCAAGCAGCAGTGTAGTGAGTTGGGTTCAACATTACAATTAGGTAGTTGAAGAGAGGCGGCGTGACTGAAAGGGCTGTTCCTCTTTAATCTTTGATGATTACTCCAGCTGTTAAGATACGTGGAGGTCTTGTTGCAGAGGCCGTAACTAGAGAGTTTATTATAGTACTTAACAAGGCCAGCTTGTCTTCTAGTATGGAGCGGCTGTAAGTCAGCCTCAAAAAGAACAATTTCAGAAGGACAGCTCTGTCTCAAACCAGTGATAATCCGGGCAGCACTTAATTGAACTTGTTCTAACTTGTTAAGGTTAGTTTTGGATGCACAACAATAAACCGGGAAACCATACTCAAGTATAGGCCTAATGAAAGTCATATATGTTGTTCTAAGGGTTGTTGCGTCGGCTCCCCAATCTCTACCCGCAATATATTTAAGAATATTAAGACGTTTTCTACTTTTCAATACAATGTGTTCGATATGCCTGTTACTAGTGCACTCTTGGTCCAGAATAAATCCCAGATATTTGGTATGCTTCTCATAAGTGAGACTCTGTCCCTCCAACTTCAGTTGTGGTTGATAATTATATAAATGCTTGTTGGTTGTGAAGAAGGTGGCAATTGATTTGCGGGGATTAAAACTGATTTTATGTTCCTTGGCAAAGTTGGATACAGCTACAAGAGAATTATTAAGTCTCGATTCAATATCATTAATATTGTTTCCCGAGCACCACAGTACAATGTCGTCTGCAAACAGTCCCATCCTAACTCTGGTAGAAGTCAGTTTTTCAATACCAGATATAAACATGGTGAAAAGAGTAGGGCTAAGCACTGAACCCTGAGGAACACCTTGGCTGAGCTTAAATGGTCCTGAAAGAGACTTGTTAACCTTCACCTTGATTCACCTGAATGTACATTTATATGCTTATCATATTTTTATTTAAGCATTAATATGGCCTTAAAATATTATTAATTAATTCTATAAGATGTAAAAGGCGTTTTAACTTTCCTGAGATTTTTTACTGTGAAACTGAGATATGCCAAGTGCTCATTATTGCTCTACAGAACATATCTACGCCTCCTAACCTTAATTAAATCTTCAACAGATTGTGAGAATTCTGCTACTTTTATCTAGAATTCAGTAAAAATTTTACCAATCGACATCAGTCTATAAAAGATTAGATGAGACTAAGTAGTCATTTCTTAGCATAAAATAAGCTGTTTTATTAAAAAAAAAAAAAAAAAAAAAAAAAAAAAAAAAAAAACTAAACCAAAATAATTGTATAGTTTTAGAAATTCAGGAGTGAAATGACACATATAAAAGAAGATCTCTTTGATATAATTACGGCAGATCCATTAAACGAAATTACTGAAGAACCGAGAATGAAAGATTGTAAAGCAATAGCCAAACAGCAATAGTAACAGCAATAGTAAAGCAATAGTAACAGCCTCCCAGTTTATGTTTATAAAAAATTGTATGTCATAAGAGCAAGTTTCTGAACTTTAATGGACGTGAAAAGTATTTTAGTTAAATCTTCCTCTGTGTTTTTTAAAAATCCTTCAGTTCGTCATTTAAATGACAAACTTCAACAATCTGTCAACTAAAAGAGTCTCAATATTTTATTAAAGGCTAGTGAATCATGAGTGATAAAATTCGAATGAAATCTAATGTATCAAAATGTCCATCTCACATAAATCAACCATCTGAATCTAAATTATTCAAACTAAAAAATGAACAATAAACACACATATTTTGAAAAGGTTTTAAGGTTTTTTTTTTTTATTTAATTCATAACTCATACCATTCTATGGAATGTTTTTCTTGCAATATTGCATTTCGAACCTTAAGAAATTTTAAATATGTCTGTTGATGCTTGAGAAAGCCACAAACAATTAAAGTTAACTTTTGAAGAAGGGTTTAACAAATTCTAAATAATCTGATGTAACGCTCACATAACTTTTATTTAGTACGTTGTACTTCAATATTGTGCCGACAAATTACAGTTTAAGCGGTAAGAAAAGAAGAACTGTTTATGAATATACAGTCGGCAGCAAAGTTATGGAAACACACATCCACATTTTTCGTGTATTTTGTTTTATTTTGATCGCTAATTTTTTTTCCTCAATTTATTTTTTTATAAACAGCATAAGACTAAGATCATGACTCAATAAATCTTTACTTGCCAACCAGTTATTAGGTGCCCGTCTTTTACATTAGAATTATTGCTAGCTCTTCAATAATTTTGCTGCCGATTGTGCGTTAAAAACTCCACATGAATCACTGATTGCCGAAACGAGATATATCACAAAAACCTAATTTTACAGGAGACACGAAAAACTGTTTTTACAAATTTTGCGCGAATTTAAAATTCTGAAAAAATTACACAGCAGTTTTATTGCTATTCCTATCACTAATACAACATTTTAATCTAAATTCAATAATACATACGTCCATGGCGATCACTTTTGCATTGCGGACATGTCCACTTTTTGCACTTAACATCTTTTTTTACTTCATGTGTTTCAATAATTCTCAAAAATCATTGCTTTACTTCCAATCTCTTCCTTGAAAATTTATATACTGCTTTTTACAACATGGTATAAGTAGAAGAAACGCAAAAAAATACTAAATTACGCTTAATTAAAATTGTTGGTAAAATTCGTAATGAGTTCACCATTCATAAAGTTTCATCCAAAAGGCACGTAATTTCTCTTCCGGAATGAACTGTTTTAGATTTTTAAGGTCTTTCATTTTATTCATGTTTATAGGATTTTTCTGCAGTTATTATTTCGTGGATGGTATTTTGAGAAGATGAGAATCCTTCTCTAACAAAAGTGATTGAGGAAGAGTCCATAAATAAACTCAGACATTACAATAGTACCAGGATTTTTGGAAGAACATTCAAAATAATTATACACAGAAATTAAGACCTTTTTGCCTGTCTCTGATGAGCAAACTTCTTGATTAATGTGACGTGGTACTATTCACGTAGTAAGTAGAAAACTAGTGCTGATAGTCTAGAACTATTGAAGAACTGACTATGATCACTCTGAACTTGACAGCTACGTTTGAAGCATTTGCCACTATATTAATGTTCTCATCGGGAGTATACATTTTATCAATATTTTTTAATTTCCTCTTTATTAATCCAAATTTTCGGACATAAGGTAGGTAGGAGTGACCTCTCATTGAAAAAAAAAAAAAAAAAAACTTTGATTTTCTAAAAATCTTGAGTTCCACCAATTCCATTATGGTCCTAATGAATGCGTGGATTTGTTCTACCCCGTGCAGTTGTCACAAAAAAGATAGATTTCCTCAACTTCGGCGGGGTGAAACTTTGAAGTTCGTACTAACGATATTGCATCATCAGGATATTTTCTTGCAACTTCTTCATGATAAACATAACTTGTCATGGTACTGTCCCACCAATTATGAATATTGAAGTAGTTGACACCAAACTGTCGGTAGTAATAAAGATTATTAACGGGTATTGTCGGAAAATCAAAAAACACCATAAAGTCAAAACACAGTCTTAAAACTTTGCAGCCCTCAGTTTAGGAAGAAGCAACATTTTCTTTAACAGAGTTGTAAAATTTCTGGCTTCTTCTTCTGTGAACAATTAATTCGACCACAGCAAACCGTTTCGCAATTTCATTTATTGAAGGACGCTTACTTACATTTATTGTTTTGCTCCTAACATGTAGTACACATATTTTGCAATTCGCTCACTTCTTTTTATGTAATGTTATACACATTCAAAAAAGCTGTTCTGTATACAGCAGGCAGACAAATTATTGAAGCGCTAGCAATAATTCCAATTTAAAAGATGTGCATCTAATAATGTTTTGTTACGCAAATATTTTTCGAGTCTTGAACTTATGCCGTTTAAAATAAAGTACAGTCGGAAACAAAAGTGTCCGAACATTAGCAAAAATTCCGATGTAAAAAAAGTACACTTCATACAGTTTTGTTAAATAAATCCTTGTCGAATCCTGTTCTTAGTCATTGTAAGAACAGGATTCGATAAGGATTTATTTAACAAAACAGTATCAAGTGTGCTTTATTTACGTAGGAATTTTTGCTAGTGTTCGGACACTTTTGTTACCGACTGTAAGTTGATGATAAAACTTAGCGATCAAATTAAAATAAATATATATGAAAAACATGAGTGTGTGCTTCAATAATTTTGCTGCTAACTGTAATTGTAAGCGTTGTTGCTAAACAAGAATATGACATATTATCAATCTAACTTTGGGCTTACGTTCGTCACCTGTTGTTGAACTTCTCCGAGCGTCTCCTTTGGATAGAAGATAGTAACATCAGCCAAAGAGAATGACGTACGAAAAACCCGAATAACCCGTCACTTCCATTTCATCGAGAACAGAATGGAGTCATATCCAGGTCATGACTTTTTTCTGCGTAAAATTATTTTTCGAGTAATTTTTTTCTCCCATACTGAGCTAAAGGATGAGTTTCATTTTTACAGAAAATATGTGTCTGTATGTTAGGAACACGCTGGTGGCATTAACTCACTTTAGCTAAAAATTGTATATATCCCCTTTCTGCAAACAGCGGTTCATATAAAGACACTCAGCAAAAAACCTTCAAAGAAAATCTTCAGGAAAACTGCAGGTATGCAGTTGGTATTTCAGACTTCCTGAAATAAACTTGTATAAAACCTTAAAAAAAAAAAAAAAAACTGTATATTTCCTGAAGGAAACCTGCTGTTTTTATTTTTTTACAAAATATCTATAAAAACCTTCAAAACATCTGTAAAATGCTATTTTTTAAGGTTTTTTCACTGCCATTTTTTTTTTTTTTTTTTTTTTACTTGAAACTGATTAAAAATTTTTTAGAATTTTTTTTATTTGACATACAAATTTTTGAGTGAGAAAGACTACTGCCACCTTCAACCATCCTTTTTAATATAGTACCTACATATATTAAAAATTTAAGGTTATTATTAAATTTAAATGTTCATTCTAAATTATTCAGACGTGCTTCACACACGCCACTCCATGAAACATACTAAACTTTGTCAAAGGTTTCGAGTGTCACTTTCATTTGTTCTTCAAAGTATCAGATTTTAATTTCTTAAAAAAATTACCTATTTGTTTTGCAGTTACGCTGATAATAGACATGTAGACATATTGACCGTTTAAAATTCGATTTTCTTATTCAGGGCACAATTACAGCAAAAAATAAGCGTTGAAACTTTGACTTCAAACGATATTTTGTGCATTATATGGGCATGAGAAAGTAATTACCTTTTCTAAGCTGCTAGGGCTTGATAAAATTCATTAAAACACTTACATTAATTACATTAAAAGAATAATTTTTCTTAATTTTGGGTAGCTCTGTATAATGTCGCACTGTATATATGCTTCAGAGTATAGGAAATTCTTTTCTGTATGAAACACACATAAAAAGCTATAAATGTATTTCTAGCAAACTGCAATTATGCCTGTTCGAATTCTTTTGCGTGCCCTTGTAAATGAAAGGTGAATTATTTTTATATCATATTGAAAACGAAATATTTTTATGAATACTGGTATCACCTAATAGTCGAAATTCGATCATTATAATGGAGATTTACCATGAATGTTTACCAATTGACAACTGATTTGGAACAATCGGTGTTGCACATAAATATTTGTGAAACGTATTTCTTTATGATTCGTAAAATGAAGATGGTAAAACAACCTCCCGACCAATATTTTGATTGCAACATAACAACATAATATTGGTGTTTAACTTCAAATATTGGTGTTTAACTCCAAAACGTTGTTTTACTCCAAAAAATCAGCAAAATTATTATAAGCTGCTACTTATAAAGATGTCTGATACGTACGTACTCGTGAATGATGTTTTGGCTTATCTCCCTACGGGCGACAAGAAGTAGTCCGTTATCATTAAAAGCTCATTCATCTGATTGACTGTTAAAAATAACTTGGATATGACGACTTTTCAACTCCATACGAGTGACGACGTTTCGAGTCACCCGTATGGAAATGGCCCAAAACGTCGGTTACGAGACACCACTTTCACATACATATCCAGAGCTGCCAACCTAATCCGGCAAATTGCTTGTACCGCCCCTTTTTCTACACCAATATATTTTTAGAGTATTTGTTTTCTTAATTCCTCGTAAATATATTTGAAGAGAATTACTTTAAAAATTAAGTGGTGTAGAAAAAGGGGCGTTACTAACAATTTGCCGGATTAGGTTGGCAGCTCTGCATATCGAAAATATGTTGCAAAAAATATTTCTGCGCATGGTGCAGACTCATGCATAATGCACCATGGTAACATTAGTTCTGGGCGCTTTTGTAGTGGACGTACTTCGTACGTTCACGAACCTACTAGATCTTCCTCGGCAGCAACGCGGCAACGTCGTGAAAGTGGCCATCACAATCGACGATTTCTTCGGAAACAAAATTAACGGTCGTAGCGCTGCAAGCCCGCCTTAACTAGCAGACGCATTTGCCGGCATTCTTTGATCTTTGTAGCTTTGTTATGGCTGCTTGGCCATAACATTGGACGAATTCTCCGGTTGGTTGATTGGTTGGTTTGGTTTAACGTCGCACTAGTACTGCACTATGAGTAATTGGTGACGGTCTGGAGATGCACCTATAAGGATGGTCCGGAGACATGTTATCACAATTTTTATCCTCGACGGAGGGGATAGCTACCCCGCTTCGGTGACTTCCAGAGGTATAATTTGGATGGGAACATAGAGGACATGGCAGCCACGACGGAGTTTACGTGCACCATCCACTATTAGTGTACACCACAGTATTTGGTCTGCTCGAGTATTGAACACGCAATCTTCCAGTTATGAGCTTGACATTCTACCGACCGGGATACCACGGCCCACGAATTCTCCGTAAACGAAACTGTGTTTTTCTGTTATCGTGGCGCTGAGAGCTCACCCAGCTAATGACGCATTGCATAGCATCCTTTGATCGTTGTAGTTTTGTTATAGCCGCTTTCACGCTGGCATATTGGCGCGGTGTGATGTAGCAGGGCATGGTACTTTATGCGCCATAATAGTGTATTATTCTATCACTATCATTTTGTAACAAATAGAAAAAATTAATGGATCCAATGAATTTAAAACGGAAACATCTGGTATTGAACTAACTGAGCTTATGGTATTCAAAAAGCTCACTGTCAACATTACTGAAATTAAGGCATACATCTGTTTGAATTGTTTATGTTGTCAATACGTCAAAATAAGAAACTTAATATAAATGATAAAAGACAAATGATAAAAGAACCTTAAAAAACCTTTGTCAATTAACATAATATGATGTGTTGTCAAAAAGAACCGTGTATTCGTAATAAAAGTATCAAATCAAGTACAAGGTAAGCGGCATAACGTAATGCTAAATAAAGTCTGCTTACCGCAGCGCCAATTGCCTGCTGCAGTCGGGTGGCTGAAAAGAAACCAGTGGCAACAGATTAATGTATAAAGTCGAACTCAACATTTATACTGAAGGCTAGATTAGAGAAAACTTTAAATCCAAAATTACATGTTATGGCTTTATCAAAAAAATTTCTACTTGTATAACCTTTTTTTTTCCCTTCCTAAACGATTTCTGGTATGGAATTAAGATTTATATATTACGCTTGCCACCCCAAATAGCGAACACATTCCTTGTAGACGTTGTATTGCTTAATTTGTACATTCTATGGGAAGGATATAGCAGAGTAAATCATAATAGTACACTGTAAACGTAAACGTCTTAAATTCAGTTGAAAAAGTGTCTTAAGCGGGTGGTCATTTTTTAAGCGAAAAAACACAGTTATATTTTTAGACACTGCTTTGCATCTGAAATTAGGACGTTGCAAATGTCTTAAAATACAGCCGTTTATTTAGGCTTAAAAACACCGCTATTTTTAAGGCTTTTTAACAAATAAATAAACAAAGGTGGCTTGTGATTCTGTTTTTATGTTAAAAATAGGTTTTAGAATTTTCTAGAGCATAAATAAAATATCATTTAATAATAATAATAATAATAATAATAATAATAATAATAAAATAATAATCCCATTTCTGAGAATGGACTCGAACCCACACCGGACTGGGAATCGGAAAGCTGATGTCGAAAATCAGTGTCCACTTCAGAACACAACAAAACTTGATAAAATATACTGCAGTTTTATGCTTTAAGGGGCCTTGACACCTTGACTTTGCAATTTCGAAGGTTTCATAGAATATATAATATTTATAATTTGAACTATATTAGGTATTTTTATTTATTAAAATACCGGGTGATCCAAAAGTCAAGACAAACTTTAAAAATGAATAATTCGAAAACGAATCAAGATACAAAGATACGGTTTACACCAAACGGATGAAAAAGAAACCGGGTTTTGTGTGGCAAAGGAAAATATTTGTTCTGTTGGCGACCAACAGATGGCACTATAGTGTTTTATTTCACCAAAAGATGATTTACAAATGAAAAAAAATGTTGACAACTTACAAGTCAGCTTAATTACAGTTAATTAGTACTACTACAGTAACTGTTCAATGTCCATCATTCAGAAGTACAGCTGTGAGATGATTCACCACATCGTTCACAGCATTTAGTAGCATTTCTTGCGTTATGGCAGACACATTTTGGCGGATGGCATCTTTTAGTGCTGCTGGTGATGCCGGTTGGTCGCGGTACACTTTTGACTTCCAAGAATCCCCACACCCAAAAGTCACAGGGTGTCAGATCGGGAGATCTTCGTTATTAAAGTAGCGACTGAGAATGCGATATTTCGATGCATATAAGCTTCGACTACCATTACCTGCTGTAGTTGTTCCTTTTTATATCGTTTGTTGCTTTGCATAATCCTACATCAGAAATACGACAGCGCCATCTGTTGGGCGCCAACAGAACTATTTTTTTCTTCTTTGCCACAGAAAACCCGGCTTCTTTTCCATCCGTTTGGTGCAAACCGTATCTTTGTATCTTGATTCCTTTTTCGAATTATTCATTTTTAAAGTTTGTCCTGACTTTTGGATCACCCGGTATATATTTAGGCAATAATTCTTATGGATTTTTATATATTTTTTACACATTTAAAATCTTTAAATCGTGTTTTCTCAGTTTGTACTTTTTCATGAATTTGTGATTTTCAAAATGATAAAACTTCTACAGATTATTAATGAAAAACTTAATCTTTTTTTTTGGATGTTTCAAAGTGACTGCTTAAAAAAAAAAAAAATGGTGATGTATTTTGAAATTTATTTATTAGTTTTTGAGGGAAAAAAAGTGCATATCTATGTAAAAAAATGAAAAAAGTTTGAAAATCACGAATTCTGAAAAAATGCAAACAGAGAAAACGCTATTTGGAGATTTCAAATATATATACGTATAACAGAAACTGTGCCTTGATATATATTTTATTGAATGAACCTAATATAATTTAATTTCTAAATGTTATAAATATGTGAAAATGTCGTCCCTCGATGTTTGGATAACTGATTATCAGAAAAATTTCTTATTACTAAAAGTTCTCAAAATTTTCCCCCTATAAAAACAGATTTAATCCTTTGATAGTTTCATTAAAATTTCACTTTTAGAAAATATTTCTTTTCCACTGCAAAGTTTAAAATTCTTTTAATTAAATAAAATTATTATTATCCTTGTTTGTTTTTTTAACTTCATCTTAATATAATGACAAGCAAATGGCGTCACTACTCTTCTTTTAAATAACGAATGATGCAATGCGAAATCTTTTATCTTAAGATATTTTGAATGTCTAATTTTAAGATATATTTTTGTATTAAGACATTTCACATTAGTTCATTTCCACCACCAGTTTATTAAGATACAAAAAGTGCCTTAAATAAAGATACCTATTATGTATAATCTGTATACTTTTACTGTATACTCTCTATTACTGTATTTTACTGTATATTTTTTCTGAATACTCTAATCTGTATACTTAAATACTTTTTCAGACATTTTTTGTCTTACTTTAAGACTGTTTTATTTGCAGTGTAGTCACTAAATAATAAGAGTAATTATGCAACAGAAAAAAAAATAACTCAATGTTATCGCTAACTAAAAATAATATTAATTTGGTATATCTTTATTTTGTAATCTGGACACATGTTTTTCTAACATATCACACGCACACCTGAAAATCTTCTAGAATGTAATAATGCTCACTAGAAGACCCCTGGACAACAACTCCTGCACATGAACTATTTGTTTGATTTTTAACAATATGTTTTAAGTAGCATCTCCGCATTATACAGATTTAGAATGCCGAATTTGAATTTCCTGCTAAAATTTGTTCTTTAGTTATGCCGGTAAACGGCTCAAAAACTGACAGATGCACAGACACATGCACAGACACAGACACACACAGACCATAACCGCTAAGAAACTACTTTTTGGATTAATGGGACCTAAAAACGAGTAGATATATAAAAATCTCAATATGAAAATTTTATTCCGAAACGAATACTTTCTGTACCATATATATGCAGGAAAAAATGAAAGTAATGGTATTTAACTTTTTTAATTTTTCATGGGCACTTTGAATTTTTAAAAGATTTACTTCAATTTTTTTTGATGTATCCATTGGTATTAATTGTAAAACTGTCTACTATAATGATATGAATTTTTGCTTTATTTAAAGTAATGACTTTTAATCTGTTTTTTAACAGTATTTGCTTAGCTTTATTTCAGACATAATAATTTTAACACTGCTGGAAAAGAAATCAATGTATACTACAGTGTTACACTGAAAAGAAAAAATTCTGTGACTGACATTTAAAAATTAAATTTTGTCGCTAGAAAATATAGTTTCATGTAAGCCTTATAAATTCTAGTTCCCTTTGCTAGGTAGTTTTAATAACCCCTATTAAAATTCTTCGTTTTCCTATATTATTGAGGGGGTCAAACTTAATTAAAAAGCTGCAAATAAATGAGAACTCCAGAGACGAGTTTTTGTAACTATAATCCTGGTTTATAAACAAGTTCTAGGGAAATTAAGCGAGAATTTCTAGCAATATAAAGGATTCATAATATTCATAATATTGTTTCACCATCTAGAAAAGTGTAGACTAGAAATTCTCGATTATGTTGTCTATTCAGGTTATTTGTTTACTTTATACGAATAGCTGGTAAATATATATTTTGAATATAGAGAATTAGAAAATGACTACTTATCCGTTCTAGATGGAGGAGATATATTCTTTTTAGTGTAATAAATTTGGAAAGCTGCTCATAATTAATGCATATATACATATATATTTTCATTTGCTGTGGGTTATTAAGTGCAGTAACCTGTTATTCGTATAATTTAAGAAACAATAATATAACAACTATAAAATAAAGCGTAATTTTTCAAGCAATGTAATAATTTCAAATTACACTGCTCTGCACGAAAATCGGCCTCAATACCATTCATGCGAATTCTTATGTAAAATGACCTCCTGAATTCGAATATGACGCCCATTATTTGCCCCCTCCCCCATCGTTTTGTGGAGACGCACTCCGATTTTTATCATTGTTCGGTAATTTTATGGCTATGAATTTGATTTGGAGGGGAGTGGAGTATTATTTTAACTGTTAAATATTTTCTTAGGAACTACAGAAGTGAAAAATTATAAAACATGAACATTTGTAGCAAGGAGGAAATGAAGGGGGGATTCGCCCCTGAAAATAGAAATTAGATTTATTATATTTTATTAATCTATTATTATTATTATTGTTATTATCTATTATACTTTATGTATTTTTTTGTTTTTATGTGTTAAAATAATGAATTTCTACCCTCCAAATCAAATTCATGGCTATAAAATTACCTAACAATCATAAAATTGTGGGAGGGGGTATCATCCCGAGAAAACGGTGGGTGACTGGGCAAAATGGGAGTCATTTACGGATTTAGGAGGTCATTTTACATAAGAATAAGCAAAAATGGCATCATGGCTCGATTTTTTTTTTTTTTTTTTTTTTCAGTGCAGTGTTATTACAATTCATATCGTACAAACCATGTATTAAATGGATTAAAACATAACAATAATGTGAACAATAATGTACAGGAGTAGAAATAATAATAATAATAATAAATAAATAAATAAATAAAAAGTTACAGAAAATATAGTGCCAAAAGTGTATTAAGTAGAGCGACTCACTGAATCATCATGGTGAAAATTTCCTAAAATTATAACGCTTCAATTAATACAACTTTCTAAGTATCAAAAAATTTAAAAGCGTTTAATTCAATTATTCATTGTAACTCAATTATTTCGTTTTTGAGGACTCATTACATGACACCATAAAAAGACGCCAAGCAATATTAGTGGATATCTTGAAAAATCAATTTCCAGTTAAAAATGGCACAAAAGAAAAATCATTCAAAAATAACTTTTCGAAATAAAAAGAAAGAGAAGAAAAAATAAATTAAAGTTCTCGAATGGCCACATCCAATTAAAATATATTTTTTTTCAACAACAGAGATATTTTTGTCACCATTTTGTGTGACCGTTAATACATTCATAAGAAGCGCAGATGAGCACTTTTGTCTTTTAATGCATAAAGGCTGAGCATTTCCTCCTCCATATACAGAACGACTGCTGGAGCAAAAGAGCCTCAAAATCGATCGCGCATGCGCAGCGAAGAGAGAATGCTTGCTTTAGGAGGAAGAGGATGGAGAACGGATTAAAGGATGGATGGGAACGTTCTACTGGGTTTGGGGAATATATCGATTCTAACGTCAGCGTGTTCTACAGAACGTTTTGAATGCAAGCAAGTCTGTGTCTGCCATTTTGTTTCTTTTCATCTCTCACCTTCTTTTCTTCTCGTTATCAAGTTATCATAAAATGGCAAAAAGAGCAACGTCATATTTAATTTCCAGAAATTTCTCGCTGCAATGCATAACTTTAGTTTAAAATATTTTTTGTTTTCGCTCTCTTTTTTTATTTATTTAATTTTTTCTTTTTAATTTTTAAGTCATACAGTTAAATTGTATGCATTTATTAATCCTTTTGTTTTTCTTCAATGAAAATTATCAGCTTCAAAATCTTCAATGATAAAACATTTTATATTTATCGCACTCATAGATTTTAAACTGCTGTAAATTCCTGTCGAAAATAAACGTCGATTCAGCAACAATATGTCACCTATTCCGTCTCGTTTTATCATCACCTTAGCATTTTGTGGCAGAGGAAGCGGGGGAAAAAGGATAGAGCCGCCATTGCAGAAAAGTTATTACGTATTGAACCGCATCCTCAATATCTTGGTAGGATCTGCGTAGAGAGTTGAGTTGTTTTGGGAGCACTGGGATATTTCCTGTTGCTCGGATTTAGTCGTATCAAATATTAAAATTCGAATAAAGATTTCAGGATTTTCATATTAAAATGTATCTAGTACATGAATTTTTGATGAGAGGGTAAAGTACTAGAACGGAAATCGAGAAAATCGCTACTCTCAGGCTGTCATATGTTATTTTAAAACGACATGTTTATTAGAAATATATCTAATTTATTCTTAAATATCGTGAAAACTTAAATTGTCCGAGTTTTATAGCTATAAAGTGGTATAAAAATGTCTGTTATAAAATCATACACATATCAGTATCTTTCACGTTTTCTCAAACGAGAAGTAAAATTGGAATTTATTTTAGTTCATTTAAATTTTAAAAATTATTTAATAAAAAAAAAGAAAAGAAAAAGAAAAAAGAAAAACTTCTTATTTTTAAATATGAATGAAGACAAAAAAAAAAAAAAAAAAAAAAAAAAAAACTGTCAGACACGTGAGTTAAAAAGGATTTGGTATATCTTAAAAAAGTTAAAATACATTAAAAACACAAAGCTTTTAAAAATAGTTATTACAAAATAGCCTACAAATATAACATTTAGAATAAAAAATTTGTTAAATTTGCATCAACTTAAGAATCAGTTGAATATTTTACATCTTCCCGGTGAGTTAGTTGAATGGATTTTGTAAGGTTATCTTCAGTTATTATACAATTACTATCTTGTATTTGATTTTCAAATCGGTGCAAGTTTAAAAATTGTGATAGCCACGTTTTACGTTTTACGTTCACATGCTGTTTTAGAATAACTTTTTTTTTTTTTTTTTAATTTACATTCTCTTACCAATATATATACATATATATATATATAAATACATATAGTGTTAGATAAAGTTTTTTTTTTTTTTTTTTTAACTTTATCTATAATGTAACTACAGCATATATATTAGGATATTGAAAGAAATCTTTCTGATAAAAAAATCTGATTATGCCCCCTAGCGACGATATAAATGCCTGATTTATTTCCTATTTCATTTTTTCTATTTTTAAAAATATTTTCAATAAATTTAAATAACAATACCCTAATTACATATCAATGAGGACAAATGAAAAATAAAACTTTTATGAAGTAATTATTTTTGAATTAATATCGGTCAAATGAATCATCTGAGAATAAAAATTCAGACAAATAATTATATTCTAATTACAAATGAAAAAAAAATAAACTTTTACTTATTTAAAATTTTTCGCCCTAATTTATTTCATAATTAGGGCGAAATGTTTATTTACATCATAGTAGCATTCGATAAATATAACTTGTCAAATAAATCCCCTCATCCCCCCCCCCCACTCTGAATTTGAAAAGATTTAATTATTATCAAAAATTATTATGAGACTCATTTTACTATTTAAATCATTGGAAGAGAAAAATGCTTTAATGAGGATTGTGATAATATTTTGGCTAATAATAATAAATCTTGTGTAGCTCAAATTTATGTATTTCAAACTTGTGTACCTCAAACTACTTTCTCTTACTTTGTATTAATTAAAAACGACTAGAACATTTTAAAGTAAAGGACAAGAGGTATTGCATTTCCAAAGTAGCTTAAAAACAGTTGAAATTTTGAGAGAGGGGGATTCAAACTACTGACTGAGGTAGATAATACAAAGCTTACTTCCTATTCCGTTTCCTTTGTAGGTATTTTTATAAAATATCTAGCATTCTTAATAAATTAAGAAATGTATTTAAAGTTAGTTATTTTCAAACTTTAACTTATTCAAAGAAGTTTTGCCCGAATTACTTTTTGAAATTTAATCGACTAATTTTGACAAACCTTGTACATTAACTAAAAAATTTTTACACATAATATAGTGCAGTCTAGTGGTTTTCGTATTTCACGAGGGCCCAGTCTCCGGCCAATATTTCACATTCTTCACCCCAGCGAATTTTGAGAAGACACAGTCCGTGATAACACACTTGATCTATACGGCTTCTGCAATCGTCGTCGGTCGAACGACACGACTGAAATCGATGACTCGCCTACACTACGTGATGAGAGTACACTATGTGATGAGAGTACACTGTGTAAATTTAGTCCAATAGTAATAAGAAAAAAGCATTATACAACCTGAAATGTATTTGAAACGATTTTCATATATAGCCCTAATTTAACAGAAATCTTTTGTTTTGCCTTGTAAATGAATGGTGAATCCTTTTCATAGCATCTTCTTTATGGAATGTATTTTTCATGCATTAAAAAAAAAAAAAAAAAAAAAAAAAAAAATGTTATTTTTCTAACACGCTTTTATTAGCTTCACCTGTATGTATGTATGTTTGTATGTTTGTAACCACTCTGGCAGCAAACAAAAAATCTATATTGTAAAAAAAGACTTTCCCTACGTGAACGCCGTGGCTGTGAGGTAAAGCGCCGCGCTACGAACCTAAAGGTCTAGCATTCGAGCCCAGTCAGGAGAGATTTTTTAAAAATGGTTTTTGTTTAATTCTAAATTATTTTTATTAAAGATTTAAATGTATGTAAATATTATGGTGTGTCACTCACACGATTTTCTCTTACCCTGCATTTTAATACTAAGATATTTTGTGCTTTTTAGTTCACATTTCTATAAAAGCGTGTTCTTTTTATTTTTTTACCATGTTTTTATTAACTTCGATTCTTGTGTGTTTGTTTGTGTGTTTGTTTGTGGGTTTGTTTGTGTGTTTGTCAGGGACAAATCTTGCAATCGATTTTTAACTAACTTCCCGACTAGCTAGATACTTGAAATTTTCAGGACAGCTCACAACACGGTGACAATACATTTTTCTAATAATTTTAGTCAACTATTTCAAGTCCCGCTGCCTTTGGCAGCGCTTATATGATTCGACAGAAAATTTATTTAACTAACTTCCCGGATAGCTAGACATTTGAAACTTTCAGAATAGTTCAGAACAGGGTGAAAATGCATTTTCTTAAAACCTTTAGCCAACTGTTTCGGATTCCCGCTGACTTCGGCAGCGTTATCAGTACAAAGCTTGCAATCGATTTTTCACTAACTTTCCGACTAGCTAGACATTTGAAATTTTCAGGACAGCTCACAACACGGTGACAATACATTTTTCTAATGATTTTAGTCAGCTATTTCAAGTCCCGCTGCCTTCGGCAGCGCTTATATGATTCGACATAAAATTTATTTAACCAACTTCCCGACTAGCTAGACATTTGAAACTTTCAGAATAGTTCAGAACACGGTGAAAATGCATTTTCTTAAAACCTTTAGCCAACTGTTTCGGGTTCCTGTTGCCTTCGGCAGCGTTATCAGTACAAAGCTTGCAATCGATTTTTCACTAACTTTCCGACTAGCTAGACATTTGAAACTTTTAGGACAGCTCACAACACGGTGACAATACATTTTTCTAATAATTTTAGTCAACTATTTCAGGTCCCGCTGCCTTCGGCAGCGCTTATATAATTCGACAGAAAATTTATTTAACTAACTTCCCGACTAGCTAGACATTTAAAAGTTTCAGAATAGTTCAGAACACGGTGAAAATGCATTTTCTTAAAACCTTTAGCCAACTGTTTCGGGTTCCCGCTGCCCTCGGCAGCGTTATCAGTACAAAGCTTGCAATCGATTTTTCACTAACTTTCCGACTAGCTAGACATTTGAAATTTTCAGGACAGCTCACAACACGGTGACAATACATTTTTCTAATAATTTTAGTCAAAATTTTCAAGTCCCGCTGCCTACGGCAGCGCTTATATGATTCGACAGAAAATTTATTTAACCAACTTCCCGACTAGCTAGACATTTGAAACTTTCAGAATAGTTCAGAACACGGTGAAAATGCATTTTCTTAAAACCTTTAGCCAACTGTTTCGGGTTCCTGCTGCGTTCGGCAGCGTTATCAGTACAAAGCTTGCAATCGATTTTTCACTAACTTTCCGACTATCTAGACATTTGAAACTGTTAGGACAGCTCACAACGCGGTGACAATACATTTTTCTAATAATTTTAGTCAACTATTTCAGATCCCGCTGCCTTCGGCAGCGCTTATATAATTCGACAAAACATTTATTTAACTAACTTCCCGACTAGCTAGACATTTAAAATTTTCAGAATAGTTCAGAACACGGTGAAAATGCATTTTTTTAAATACCTTTAGCCAACTGTTTCGGGTTCCTGCTGCCTTCGGCAGCGTTACCAGTACAAAGCTTGCAATCGATTTTTCACTAACTTCCCGACTAGCTAGATATTTGAAACTTTCAGGATAGCCCAGAACACGGTGGCAATATATTTTTTTAATACTTTTAGTCAACTGTTTCAGGTCCCTACTGCCTTCGGCAGCGTTCATATGATTCAACAGAAAATTCATTTAACTAACTTCCCGAGTAGCTAGACATTTGAAACTTTCGGAACAGTTCAGAATACGGTGAAAGTGCTTTTTAAAAATATTTTTATCCAATTGCTTCGGGACCCTGCTGCCTTCGGCAGCGTTTCCAGTACAAAGCTTGCAATCAACTTTTAACTAACTTTCCGGCTAGATAGCCATTTGAAACTTTTATAATAGCTCAAAAAAAGACGATAGCAAGGAATTTTTTTAATACTTTTATCCAATTGCTGGGGTTCCGGCTGCCTTCAGTAGCGTTTATATGATTCAACAGAAAATTAAAAAACATGGTTTATAAAAATTTTTTTATCTTATAATTATTTAAAAGTATAATATTATTTTATTTAGTTCAAGCTACAGATGTTAAAATATACATACGACAAATTTTGCCGATAGACTTAAGGAAATTGAAATCTCTTGTATGTCCTTGCACAAAAATTGTTCGTCTTATCCCAATGAAAATTTCAAGCAATATCTCTATGTGATATATTGATATAAAATACCGAGTTTGGACATCTTGTTAAAATCTGTTTTTAGTTACATTGATATTAATTATTTTTTTAGAATTAATCTTCAACGAGTTAAGTTTTGAGTTAAAATCACAAATGAACAGTTAAAACCTGTTTTTGTGGGCAGAGGACTTCATGTAATTATAGCAAAAAATCGGCTTTGAAAATTTGACCTTAAAACAACTTTTTATGTACCATATATGGGATATATATGTATATATAAGTCTGAAAAACTTTAAATTTTATTTAAATAGAAAAAATCAGCCGTTAGATATATATATAAAAGTTGTTAGATATATATAATTAAAGCTATTGCGATGTTAGCATCTACAATTGCAATTTTGTGATCTGTAACTACTTGTGCATAAATTTTAAAATAAATGTTTTATGAATTAAACGTAAAACGTAGTATTTGAATTTATTTACTTAAATAAATATTTCTTGAAACGACTACTATATTAATTTAGGAAAAACAGGAGCATTTTAGGATGCTAAAAAGGAAGAATTTTCCCTTTTATTTAAAAAAGCACACAGAACATTAATGTATAATTATCGAGCATGTATCGATGCTTTTATAACTCGAAGCACATGGATATGATTTTATTTTTCATTTTCAAGAGAAATCCAAAAATAGGAAAAAATATCTTTATTTCCTCTGAATAAAATTTTAGAAAAATATTTTGGTATGATGTATTGGTTTCAGTGAATGAATTTATAGTGATAATTATGAGCAATTAGCTATAATTTTAACTGTAGTTATTCTATGAAATGCTTTAGAAAAGAAAGAACTCAATATTATCACTGACTAAAAATAATATTAATTTGAATAAAAATATGAAATATATATTTCAAGTTATAAAAAAAAACAGGAGTAAATTTTAAGTTGAAATTTAACTCTTTAAAGATTTTTTTCTAAGGAAGAACAATTATAGCTAATAGTTTTTATGAATTCACTCAATCACAACAGCAATTATGCTATGAAATGAGAGAAAGAGTGTGCGTGAAATAGTAATGAAAGTGAGAGAGTGGGGGAGAAAGAAAGAAAGAGAGAAAGAGGGTTGGTTGGTTGGTTGTAGGATTTAAGGCCGATTGACTCCTAATGTGTCCTAGGCCTAGAGGGGGAATGCCCTCCGTGGGGGTCTTTCTAAGGGGTCCTAGCCCGTATTTACGCAAGTTTCGGAGGAAACCACGGAAAACTCCGAACGGCTAGGTCGATGAGCGCGACCTGGGATCGAACCCGGCACCTCCCATCTACCAGCTTTGAGCGCAGAACCGCTCGGCCGCTGGTGGGCCCAAAGAGAAAGAGGGAGAGAGATATCAATATTATCGCTAGTTATAAAAAAGAAAATACGTATTTAAGGTTATAAAAATTAAAAAACGGATGATAAATTTTAAAGTAAAACTTGACTATTTGAAAATTAATTTTAAGGAAAAAAAATGACGACTAGATTAGTTTTTATGGATTCACTAGAAGATTAAATCAAAATCTTTTAAAGTTAATGAGGAAATACTTAAAAAAAAGGACTTTAACATTATCTCTGGATTATATATTATTTTGGTTAAAAATATGAAATACATATTTAAGGTTATAAAAAAGTTTAGGAATAAAAAAAAAAAATCTTTAAAGGTTAATTTTAAGAAGAAAAAATAATTATAGTAATTAATTTTTATGAATTTCTAAAAAATAAATAAATAAATAAATAAATGAACTTAATATTATCTCTAAATAAAACAGTATTAATTTTATTAAAAATCCGAAAAAAAAAACACCTTTCAGTCAATGACAAAAAAAAAAAAAAAAAAAAACTTTTTATTTTGTGTGCTGTTGTTTAGCCCATATTGAGTAAAATTTAGCTACCTATCTACATTTTGTTTTTAATGTTTCAGCTACAAAAATAAAATAAATTTTTTTTATAAAAAATATTAAAGATAAAGGGATAACCTATTTTGAGTCATTACAAATATATTAAACAGAGTGAAAGAAAAGAAAAAAAAAAAAAAAAAAAAGCATTCCTAATAAATAAAAAAGAAATAAAACGAATTAAAAACATTTTGATCTCCTTGAAATAATCCGGTAAATAAATAATGATGAAAAGTTTGAAGAGAATAAATCTTATTATTTACTTAAATTTTTTCTAAATATATATTTCTATGGCAAATCTTTTAGTTAAATGTCAAATAAATACAGTTATAATGTATTTGATGAAATATTTCCAAGAGTTTCCCACGAGAAAGGATACAAAAGAGTTCAAATAAATTATATTGTTGTATATAAATATTTATTTTTCTTTATTGCATGAAAATTTCATATTGGAAACAATAACATTTTTATGTTTGTACTTAAATAAGGAAAAATTGTGTTTAATTTTTGAAATTTAAAAATGCTTTATTTATTTATTTGTTAGGATAAACTTTTAAATGATAGATTTTTGAAATCAGATATTAATTAAAAAACTCCAGAAATATCTTTCTTCTGATCAATGTGTCTAATTGAATCAATACAATATTAAATAATTTTATTCCAAAAATGTAACTAAACGGTTAAAGAAAAAAAAAAAAAAAAAAAAAAAAAAAAAACTATTATCGGTTATACCCCCGTTTCGCCGACACTGAAATTTCCTACCCCCTTTCATTGACAAATTCCCCAAAAAAGGGAAAATCATCATTATCAGTTCAACACCTGTTTCGCCGGCAGTGAATGTTCACCCCCATTTCGCCGGCATTGTGTCGGCGAAACGGGGGTATAACAAAACTGGAAGAAGTGAGTAGTTTGAAGACAATAATCCTAAAAAAACTTAGAAGCTAAGATGCAGAAAAGATTGGGAAATAAATAGGCTACACCCATCCAGAGTTAAAAATTAGAATGTGAAAAACAGGCGTCAATGACACTTAATTATTTTTTCTTAGTTGCTACTCAGGCATAATTGTTAATTTTTTTAATAGGATAAGACTTAGTTTATTATAATTAATATTATTTCATTAAATAATAAATACAAGCACAAAAGTTAATATGAATATAGTTATATTAAAAATAAATAAATAAATAAAATAAAAATAAAAACTTCCGTAAAACAGAACAAACAGTAGAATTTCTTTTTAATTACCTGCTGGCGACCTCATTTTTAAATTCAGTCGAATTCTAAATATTACATCTTCAAGCAAAATGAGAACTACCAGAAAATATTCATTTAAACATTTTTTTTTTTAATTTTCGGTTGTTTTAATTATTAATTTTTACTTTCAGTTTTATAAGCCTAAATTTGATTAAATTAATTCAGTATTTCAGAAATTATCATGATAACAAATTTTTGATTATAAATTGATAAACTAAGAAATAGCAATTGGTAGAAAATTAAAAAATAAATAAATTGAAATTATTACTTAAAAAAAAAAAAAAAAAAAAAAAAACAGCATTTATGTGATTTTTTAATTGCTTGTTTTTATTGAGCTTATGTATCTATGTGTTTAAACTGATAATATAAGAATTTTTTTAAGATAATAAAAAACAAGGATTTTGAAAATTTCAGTAGACTTCAGAAATCTGCTGATCACGACCAATGAAAACAATGAAATTTATAATAAAGTTCAAAGAAGAAAATCATGATAGAACTTACTTTAATAGTGTTACTTTAGAAATGGAATCTAATGAGATAAGGAAAGTTAATTTTAAGCAAGGTCTAGGTCTTGAAGAGAAGTACCTAAATTCTTTTAACTCAATAATATTTGTGCTTAAATACACACACACACAGAGAGAGAGAGAGAGAAAATCCACAGACTGTAAATATAAATAAATAAATTATTTATCTTTTCCTATATTTCTAAACTGTAATAAAAATTGCAAATTTATAATACAATTACTCTTATACTAGCAGGCTATGCCCATTTTGCTGGTCACTAATATTTAAATGAATTTTCAAAAGATATGAATCACTATTTATTTTTATACACTTCAGTTTGGGTACTTTTCGACAAGTGGATCTGTTATTCTTTAAGAACTGCGATTTTACAGATGGCTGTATATCAGCATGCAATATTTTAGTTTTTGAACCATGTATTTTATAGCCCTCGTTCATTACACTGTATTACCATTTGATTCCATCCAATATAACAAATAAAAGAAAATGTAGATTTTTCTTTTAAAAAGAATTAAATGAAAAACAAATAAATTTTAATTAAACTTAAATAAAAATAATAATAATAAAATAAATGATAAAAAGTTGTTATATTATAAATGTTGCTGTACTATAAATTTTATATGTGTGTTTTTATTACATTTATACTCTTTATTTGCGTTCATCTATATATATATAAATGAATGTTTGTCTGTATGTTATTTATAAAATCGTAAACGGCTTGACCGATTTCGATCATTCTTTTTTTGTTTTTTTCTTTATAGGTCAGGGATGGTTTAGGAAAAAAAAAATTGAAAAAATCTTTAAAATTAATTAAAATATGAAAATAATAAACTTATTGACTTATATTGACTTAATATAAGCCATTTAAATTTTTAATTGTTGCCAAAAAAAGTTTACGAGATGTGTTTATTTATTGTTTTCAGCATAAAATGAAATATGCTTTCACGCGAAAAATAAGAAATTACTAAATGTTAAATTGGTCGATGAGAAAATGACACTTTATAATTTAAAAGTAAAATAGTAATATTACAAATCTAACATATTTCTTCTGAATTTTATTTCACAGCATTTTTTTATATACCTCAACTTCAGATTTTTCTTCTTTTTTTTTTATGGCGGATGAAACACGCTTGGCATAAACGCTAATTCAGCAATATATTAAAGGTATTTTCTTATTGATAATTCTTGACAATTTTTTATAAATTTGATGCTGAAGTAGATCGGACATTTTTCGCCAAGGAAAAGATAGAAAGAAATACGCAAGCGAAGTGATGACGTCACTGGCCGTTCGTGGATGTAAGAAAAATATTTCCTATGTTAAACGCCCATTGGATTTTTTGTAAAAAATCATTAAAAATCGAGGAAAAATATTTCCCGATTTTAATCCCGTATTTAGGTATAGATATGTATTAGTTATCATGTCCATGCATTAGATTAAGTTATTTTTGTTGTAAAATTGACAAAATTTTAATTTTAATTTCAAAACTCTAGAAAAAAAAATGGCAAACTTCCATATTCGATTGAAAACACAAACATTTCATTTCAAAGGATGATATTTACACAATATCCAACTAATATACTGATTAAAAGGAAAATGATAAATATTCTATCATAATTTGAAGTCAAATTTGTTTTCAAATGTCTAAATAAAGTATCTAATATAAGATACTAATATGCTGTAGCGGAATAGATTTGATATCGGTCATCCTTGGTAAAAAAATAAAATATCGCCAAATTATTTGGCGAACATAATTTAATTCCTTTCAAAAATCATGGTTTTTTTAACAACTTATTTTAAGACAGTAATGAATAATATGAAACAATATTTCGTACAATGCATATTACGAAAATATACATCTGGCATGTATATTTTCGTATTACGTTTTTGATCACCAAATACAATAAGCGCCAAGAACGTCAGAGTTTTGAAATTTAAAATTAAAATTTTGTCAATTTGACAGCAAAATAACTCAATCTAACACATGCACATGATAACTAATACATATATGTACCCAAATATGGGGATTAAAATCGGGAAATAATTTTCTTCGATTTTTAATCATTTTTTACAAAAAATCCAATGGGCGATTAACATAGGAAATCATTTTCTTGCATCCACGGATGGTCAGTGACGTCACATTTCGCTTGCGTATAGGAACAATAATCGCGTAAATTATATTTTGGTCTAAAACGGCAACAAAAATTTAAAAGTCGCCAAGGGCATTAAGGCTGTACCATGATCAAGTTTACATATTAATTTATTTATTTTTCTATATACCAACTACTATTAACTAAGCATGAAGTATATATAACCACAAAATAATAATAATTGTCTCATGCGATAGAAGTAGCCGATCATAGCATATTGTAATATTATATTTGGCTTGAAATTGCTGTCATTCTATGGTTGATCGATTAAATCAAATAAATATAGAGAATAACTTGAAAGCAAATATTATGTACATCACGTATAATGTTGCTCATATATAACTAGGATTCAAATATAAAGGGCTACTTCAAATTTTTCGATACTGTCCGTATCGAAATTGTCACATATGATAAGCACCTAAATGGAAGCCCACGGGTAAGTCATTGTCGCAGGCAATAGGGACAGGTATCGCAGAATGCGAGGACGAACAAGACGCTGCCGAAGGTAGCGGGAACCCAAAGCGAACTTTTGAGCGATTTTAGTATTATTATTTTCTCTTTTTTTTTTTTTATAAAACTATATAGAAAAGAGTTTCCTTTAAATATAGTGACCAGCGAAGCGGGCAAAGCCTGCTAGTCTATTTATATTTTCTTTAATACTTAATAGTTTCAATTTCTGGGAGTGTCCTGTAAAAAGAGAAATAAATTTTATGACAATAATCTGGTCATAAATTAGGCGTACAAAATGACGAATGAATGGGATATTTCGGTCATTAAATTATAATTTCTAGGTCCAAAATACATTTAATGACTGCTAATTTAGTACTTAGGCTATACCAGCGTATGTATTTTATGTTACATTATTTATAAAATAATGTTGCAAATAATAATTTGTCTATAGAAAATTTATTTTCCTAAAACGAGAAATGTTTACGTGAATAAAATGAATAAAAAGGAAGCTACACAGCAATGGTATTACATTTTTGTTTAATGTTTAAGCACTTAGTTATTTAAATGAAGCAAATATCCTACAGCATCAACATAAAAAAAAAAAAATCGACCCAAAATTAAAAAAATCCACTACGTATTTGTGCACCCTGGCCTGTGAGTCGTACCAACCGATAAAAAGGGATGGACTGAACACTAATCTTCTTACGTAACTAGTACTCGCCATTTCGTCGAATTGAAATTTCCTTTCCACTTGTTTTCCCCATTCGTTATAGAACAAATCCCTAAAGAGCTCAAAAGGGAAGCTTGAATGGGAAAAACTAGGGGGTAGGAAATTTTTTGTCGGCGAAACGGGGGTTACACCCTATTATCAAGGTTTTTTTTTTTTTTTTTTTTTTTTTTTTAACGCAATCTACAAATGTCAGATATTATATTTAATAGACATATTCTATTCAGGTATTCAGGTATTTATATATGAAAAATGAACTAAAAAAAAAAAAATGATAATAATAGTACTATGTTATTATTACATAATTATGATATCATATATTCTCGTTATATATTAGTATAATAAAATAGTATGTTATCAATGTATTATACATTAAAAATATGGAGCTATATTTCTCCTTTTTAATATATATAATTAAAATAATACGACATTAAACACATTTAATCCAAAAATATAAATCGTTGCTTAACGAAATATTATTCAACAATTTAAGTTGTTTCACCGCCAGTTATTTTAAAACACGAATTACAATTATTACATATCACCACATTTAATAGACATATTCTATTCAAGAGCTTTCTTGTATGAAAAAAATATTTAAAAAAACATATAATGTGCCATTATTATATAGTTATGGCATAATTATATGATTGTATAATATTACATAATATTATATTTCATAATAATATGATAATATACTATGCTATTATTATATTATTCATTAAAAATCTGGAAATATTATACAACTGTTTAAATTATTTAATTGAAAATGCAAAGTATTAAGTAATTTTAATCCAAAAATATAACTCGGTCCTTAATTCTTAAATCATACTTGCCAAACTAACCCGGAAGATTGTTAATCCCGCCCATTTCGGCCTATTTTTTCACACCAGTCTTTTTTTAGAGTACTTTTCTTCTTATTTAATCGTAAATATATTTGAAGAGAATTCTCTAAAAATTAAGTGGTGCACAAAAAGTGGTGAGAACCGGCAATCTTCCGGGTTTGGTTGGCAAGTGTTCTTAAATGCACAGCGTATAGCTTTGCATCGTGTGTTTAAAACATCGTACCTCTTTATCTAGCGAAATTTGAAGGGTGTTTTTTTTTTTCTTTTACCAAAATCATTTAATTGTTTCGGAACGCAACTAGAATCTTTAACAGTTTTATTTCTTTATCTGTGACAATTTTCATTGTTAGTGCGCTATCTGACAAGTTAACATTCAGAAGGTGTTGTCTTAAAAAAATATTGAAAAAAATATATATATATATGTGATTCTACTCTTCCTAAAACACCAGAAAGGGAAAAAATTATCGGCTGAAATGAATTACAGCGACCACAAAAAATTATCAAAATTAAGCATATTTGGCGATTTTACATTGTTAGACGATTGATTTTGAGTACTTGGCGGAAAAACAAAACACGGTTCTGTTCGTACACGGCAATCTCGGTTCTAGTGAACTGAACGCCTAACAGCACTAAATCGCCAAATATGCTTAATTTTGATAATTTTTTGTAGTCGCTGTAATTCGTTTCAGCCGATAATTTTTTTCACTTCCTGGTGTTTTATGAAGAGTAGAATCACAGATTTTTTTTTTTTTTTCAATATGTTTTGAAGACTGCACCTTTTGAATGTTTCCTTGTGAGTACAATTTCAATTCGGCACAGGTATTACGAATCACGATTATTTATATAAAAAGAAATAAAAACATGCAGGATTTTTTTTTTCCGGATAGAAACAAAGTAAGATTAATGAATAATGTTTATATTTTTGCATATACCGATAAATTTACGCAAGAAAAATGTAAATGTTTTTTGATAATGCAGAAATACATCAATTTTTCTTTTCTTTTTTTATTCTTATGTGTATATATTTTTTATTTTTCCTCTTAACTACACCTATTTAAAATATTATTTATTAAAAATAAAAATTCATGCATTTGAGGGTTAAAGAAAATCTATTCAATAACCGGAGTTGTTTCACCGATGTTTTATTAAAATCTGAATTACAAATATTACATATTATTACATTTAGTAGATATATTCCATTCAGGTTACATGAGAAATAAACTAAAGCTAAATATGTTATACTTGGTTGAAGTGCAAAATGTTATAATGTTAGCATTAAAGAAATTACAATGTTAGTATTAAAAATAATCTGGTGTGTCACTCACACGACTTTCTCTTACCCTGAAATTTAATACTATAAATACAGGTTGCAGATTAAGAGGTAAGATAACGAGAACTGTCATGTAAACCTATGCTAAACAATTCAAATTAGGCTTCAGAAGAGTTTTATACGATAATTAGTTCTGTGTGAGGGGGCTACCGCCCCCCTTAACCCCCCGTTTCATTAATCCACCTACTTTTATATAGAATTTAATTCGGTTATTAAAAAAATAATTCTGTTTTTAAAAAATAATTTATTAAAATTATTATTTAAAAAAATATTTTTTATGATAATGCAGACGATTTCCATATTAGAGAGGTAGTGTAACATTAAATATCCAAAAAAAGTCCATTTTACTCTCAATATTAAAAAAAAAAATACAATTCTTTTTCTAAGTTTTTTTTTCGTTAAAATTTAAAAAAAATCGATAACTTTGTTTTAAATTATCACAGATTTATAGTTCAACCATTCGTTTTAAAGGTATTCGCAAGCTCTTTTGAATGATACCCATCATGAAAATTTACTCCCCTCGAGGGGGGACTTCCCCCCAGGGGGGAGGCGAGGCTCCTACATACACAAAAAAATTTTCCCAGTTAACTATCTCTATTACAAAAAATATATGTTCGTTTCATTTGGTTTAGTGCAGTCTATAGACGTTAAACTCTACTTACCTGCAATTTCCCCCATCGACGTAGTGTATTAGAATTCTCGTGATTGTCCCTGTACACGAACCATTTGCTTGACCTTAACGAAAAGCTTACTGTAGCATCCCTATATGATACACATTTAGAATACCAAGTTTGAACATTCTGCCGTAATTTGTTTTTGAGATATGCTGATAACAGACAGACACACACACAGACACACAGACCATTTGCTAAAAACATGATTTTCGTATTCAGGGGACCTCAAAACGTGTAAATATAACAAAATCTCACGTTCGAAAATTTGACCCAAAAACAATACTTTCTCTACCTTATGGGTAAGAGAAAGTAAAAATGAAGAAGTTGAAAGTGAGGATGAATGCATTTTCCAGTGAAGCATCCAATGAAGAAAAGTGAGGAAAAAAAAAAAAAAAGGGAAAAAAGAGAGGTAGAGAATGGATGAGACTGTGCGAAACAATGAGAAAGAGGGTGACAGATTGGGGTGAGCGAGAAAAAGTGGAAGGAGTACCTACTCACTCTGGAGTGATTTTTTTAATTATAAAAAATAAATATAGTAAAATTAAGATGTACAATAAATAAGATCATCATTTATTTCATAGAAGTACTTTTTTTTTAAAATTTTCATTCAGAAACAACTCTAAAAGAATTCCAATAATGTAAATATATAAAAGTGTTTCTCGCAAAACTACTTAAAACTACTCGTTTTATTCATTTTGTGGCAAATATTTTAAAACATATCCATATTTTAAAACCATGACGCTTTTAAAAAATTCATCTCCCCGGGAAATAGATGCAAACTGCGTACACACATACATATAACGCATAAATTGAAATAATAAGTGAGATAGAATGAAAATTTAATCGATTCAAAGCCAGGACACATGTGTTAATTTTTAGGCATTAACATAATAAAAATAACACTGCTTTTATTTGTTTGTGTATAAAAATTAAAGAAAATGAAATCTAAGCATATTTTTTTTAGGATCTATATATTTAGAAAATAATAAATAAATTTAAAAAAAAAGTATGAAATTGGAAGGATACCAATTCAGTATGTTAAAAAAAAAAGCAAATGAATAAGCAATATAATCAACTTAACTAGAGCAGTCATTTTCATGTACATGAAATTGTTTTTTAATTGATTATCAACATAAGAGGCATAAAATACTAATCCTCTATTTCAACTAATATATTATCTTTTTAATCTTCAATGAATTAAAACAAAACTTGAGATAGAGATGTGGGAAGGGGGGGGGGGGGTTGTCCAAAATCTGATTAATTTTCATGAACAAATTTACCCCAAAAATATTCGTTTAAACTTAATTTTTTCAATAAGTTATGTCATAAAAAAGTAATTGAGTAATATTTATTCTAATATAATATGATCTAAAAGAAAAAAAAAAGTTTTATTGCAGTTTTATTAATTTTCTCATTTTATTTTGTGAGTAACTTATTCATCAATTTCTGAATTGATGTTTACTCCAACGGCCACCAAACATTTAAGATAGAACAATATACACTAAATTTGCGAAGAGGGAATCAAATGAAGAAAGACTTGCTGGAAATTCATCCTTATGATTTATTCAAAACTAGTTTTTATCTGATTACATGTCACTTATTTTTCTTGTCTTTAAAGATTCCTGCTTGATTTTAAGAACTTGTTAATATTTCTGATTACTGATTACTTTCATATTTTTTGAGAATAATCTTATAAGTTAAAAAACGTGCATTTATTTTTAGGAATTTGAAAATGATAGCATTCGTAAAATGAAATCGAACAGTTCGAAACTGTCAAAATTTATCCTGTTAAAAATAAACGATACAGAAAACTAATTAATTTATATAAAAGTAAATTTAAATATTTGAAAATTTGCGCAAACTGAAATTACATTGAAAAATGTTTTGTTTTGAATAATTAAAAATATGTATAGACGTTTTTAAATATCAGTTTATTAGATGTTTAAAAGTTACATTCATCAAATACATTTCGAATTTGGTATATATGCAAATAAAATGTAAATGCTACACTGCAGTATAATTTAGAAAGTAAATTAATAAAATTGTTTATTTTAAATATGTATTAAACTTCAAATGTATCTGGCCCACGCGTAGCCAAGCGGTTTTATGCTCAAAGCTGGTAGACGTGAGGCGCCAGGTTCGATCCGAGGTCGCGCTCGTTGGCTTAGCCGTTCGGAATTTTCTGTAGTTTTCTCCGAAACTTGCGTAAATACGGGTTAGGACCACTTTAAAAGACTTCCACGGAAGGCATTTCCTCTCAGGTCTAGGACACTAGTGTAGTTAATCAGCCTTATTCCCAAACACCCAACGCCCAAATGTATTTGTTTATTTCTTCTTATTATTGCGGTTTTAAAAATCCCCACATTTCTCTGCTAAAACACAGCAAAAATCAAAATCATAATAACAGCTACTGTAATCTACGTTATGTACCGATTACAGTCAATTGTATAGAAATATTGCTTTTTAACTAATTTGAAGGATATATATTTATTTTTCTGAAATAAATAAAAACTTCGCTATATTATATTTTTAGCATTTAGAACAGATATCAAGTATACATGCAAATGTGAAAAAACTGTAATACTAACCTATAACTCAATTCAAGATAAAAAATATCACTTTTTGTTTCAAAATTATAACCCTTTGATATTTCATTTATATTAGATCATTAAATTATGAGTTATTATATCTCTAATATTTTCATCGCTTTTTATTTATATTTATGCAGATTTTACTTTATCAGTAATTTAAAACCTTTCTAAATTCATTTTTTTTTTTTTTTTCTAGGTTATTGAAACATAAGAAATATGTTCAGGTTTCTTCAGTCAATAAAAACAAAAAGGAATTAATTAAAAATAATTTAAAAGAGACATTTATTTCTAAAAAATATTTAATAAATTAGGTTAAAATTCACAATGAACAGACATTTTAAGCCGACTTTATGAGCCCCTCATTTGCGTTAAAAAATCTAGTGAAAACACAATTACAAATATACGTTCAATGGTATCAAAACAGAACTACAGAAATGTTGCGTACTTGGGGGTTCGTGAGATGGCCGAGAATGAAAGGCGAAACTTGCAGAAGCTCAGAAGTTTATTTACAGAAAATTCCAGAAGAATACAGGTCTATAAACCAGGTATCAACTCCAGTTTCACTAATAAACATAGCTCAAATAACAGTTGAGAACAGCAATCTCACAGTACAAATTGTGTCAGAGCATTAACACCTAGCAAAGCTGTATCAAAGAGGTTCACTCAGAGCTATTTCAATAGCATTGAAAGCATTGCCGAAACTAAACTGAGACTGACTGATTTGGCGCATTGGGTCTCCTTTTATACCCCTGTACCAGACCCAGAACCCAAACTTGTAGAATATTGGCATTAGACCTTCCGTATTTGGTATATCGATAATAAGGATTTTCTCGCCAAAGTCGTCAAGGAGGGAAAACTCGCCAAATTTAGCGCCAAATCCATTACCTGCCTTATTGGAGCTTTTTAATGCGTTTTTAAGGGAAAATTAGCTATTTTAACTCTACAAAGAGCTAGAAATGCAGAAAATTGACAATTTATCACCTGACTAAGCCTCTTTGAATGAATTTACATAAAAATAACTGCGAATTATTTAAATATTCGTAACAATATTCAGTCGGTATTAAAGGTTGTTCAAAAGTGTAGTTTGCATCTTTAAAAAACCTTTTTGTAAAAACCCATTCTCTAAAAATTGGACTGTTGTTGTTTATTTATACCAGAATCAACAACAGCAAGAACGTTTTCGCTTTCAAAATCCGAGTACATGGGCTGTATTTGAAAGCATAGCTAACTAATTTGGATTTTATAGGAAATTTAAAATTTATTTTTTGTAAGTGAAACAGTTCCTTTTCTTGATGGTTTTAAATTATTTTTATTTATAAAAATTAATTATTATTACAAGCTTTAAATAAAGCCACTGAAAGTTTCAATAATTTATTAAATCACGAACAAACTTAAGGATCAAAACGTTTGTTATCCATTTACGTGAGAGTGTTTTAAATTTGTAATTTGTAATTTTAATCGCATTTCTTTTTTTTTTTTAAAGGTACGCGAGAATAGCGATAAAAATAAATGTCACTTTTTCAGTAATAGTTTAATAATTTTAAAAGCAATTAATAATTTTCATAACTAATACTTGATTTTAGATGGCTGTATTAGTGAAACGAAGTCTATTCAGAAAATTTAAAAGCGTTTACGAATATCATCGAATAGATGGGGAATCTATCGTAGGAAATCACGTTTGTTACCTGTGATACTTATGTAATACCTGTTTTATAATTTTAATATCTATCTTTAATTTTCAAATATAATTGAACATATGTAACTGAAAATCAGATGTGGTACATATATTTACTGCAATAATATAAAGGTGATATTTTTTAAGGAAATAAATTTAAATTTAAAAGCTTTTAACAATACTCTCAAATAGAAAATGAATATATGTCGTATAAAATTGCGTATGTTACCTGCGTTACTGATTTCTTGTTAGTGTATTAATAGTAGCTGAACAAATGTAGTTTGAAATAATATATAATATCGGAATTTACGACAATAATATCAAACTGATGCTTTTAAGTAAATAGTTTTAAAATTAAAGGCTTTTAATAACATCGTCAAATAAATATTGTATTTATGTAATGGAAAATTCTGTATATTACCAGTTTGGATGTAATATCTATTTTGAACTTTTACGATTTTTTTCTTTTCTTTTTTTTCTAAAAAAAAAAAAAAAAAAAAAAAAAAAAAAAAAAGAAATCACCCCAAACGTATGTACAGTCGGTAACAAAAGTGTCTGAAAACTAGCAAAAATTCCTACGTAAAAAAAGTACACTTCATACGGTTTTGATAAATAAATCCTTGTTGAATCCTGTTCTTAGTCAGCGTAAGAACATGATTCGATAAGGATTTATTTAACAAAACCGTATGAAGTGTACTTTTTTTACATAAGAATTTTTGCTAGTGTTCGGACACTTTTGTTACCGACTGTATATTAAAAACCACTTAGAACACCTGTTTCTAAAGTTAAAAATATGCCAATAATTTTTAAGAATTATAAACAAAAAAACGTTATGAAGTCATAAACCGCATTTCGTGCCGGTGTTGAGGGAAATAATATCAATCTGATAGTGTTTTGAGAAATAATTTTTGTTTCTTTTAAAAACAAACAATAAAATTTAGTGAAAACATGAAATTTTCAAGACATTCAGAAAGCATGAAAACATGCTCAATTTTCGCCGACGAAATACATAATGTTAAAAAACAAATTACTCTCTCCCGAATAGAGAAGAAAAAAGGGAAAAAGAGGAAAAATCAGGCATCCATATCTCCAGTAATCTAAAACTTCCTCGCATCACTACCCTCTCAAACAAAACAAAAAATGATGCTACAGCCTCCTAGATTCCGAATACCTCCATTCTTGATCAAGATCGGTGGGAGGCAGGGAGGTGTGAGAGCAGAGAAACGTTCCAAAATGGCCGACCAGGCATTCCACCGGGGTTGAGGGGTGATGCAGAGCAGACGACAACTGGCCCCTGTCATTCTTGGACGCCCAGGAGACCATTAGAGGTATGTATGCGAGGACATCGTTAAGATGGGTGGAAAAGTTAATGTTGTGATGAATGTGCTTGTTAGTTGTTTTTAAGTTTATCTTCAGCTTGATGAGGAATTGATTGCGTTGCAAATGCGTTGTTATGACGATAAAGGAAGAATGAATGCCGGAGGATGAATGTGGAATGATATCATGTTGCGTTCTATCACTTGTTATCAGTGGATGCTTGTGATTTTATACATATGATCTTCTCAAATATTTTAATTTTTACATCAATGCTTTGTATGAATCAATTGTAATTCGTTTAATCTACAGGTGTCTATTTATCTAATTAAGATAAGGAAATCACAAAATTGCCTAATAACTTAAAATGAAAGAAAAAAAAACATGAAACGTGAGGCACAGATTACACTTTTAAAAATTAATAAAGATATTCATAAAACACAATGTACTGTTGTTAAAAATGGCTGGGAGAAATAAAAATAAAAGATATAAATTTTTAAATAAATAATAAAGGTGATGATACTTATCTCCCGCATTATATTTGTGATAAATTTAGAAAAAACAAATAAATAAGTTAGTTAATAAAAAAATAATAAAATTTATCAGAGGCATACTATAATAACTTAAGTTGTAAAATTTTATAATTATTAAAGATAGAAAATAAAAGAGACTATATGTATTAAAAAAAAAAAAAAATCTTCTATCGTTCTCCCTTTTAAATATTTTTTATGATGACAAGTTAAACAACATTAGAAAAAGTGGCTTGTTTCATTAAAGATAACTTAAAAAGTCATAGGCAAATAAGAAAAATTAAAAGTAAGCAAAAGAAATTGCTTGGTAATAGAGTGCCTAAAAAATGAAAAAAGAAAATAAATCTACGAAAGTGTTTACCTTCACAAACACTTTTTTTTTTTTTTTTTTTTTTTTTTTTTTAAACGCATCTGCAAAAAAAAAAAAAAAAAAAAAAAAGGAGTAATGCCTTCGAAAATAAAATGTTCTTTTTTGATGCTTTTGGGAGAAAAAAAAAAAAAAAAAGAGCAATTCTCTCTATATACATATAATTTTTTTAAAATAAAATTCTCCTGATTTTATGAATGTTCATCAGTCACTAGAGAAATCAAATAGGGTAGTTTAATTTTAGTATAAACTTTTAAAAATATATGTATGTAAAGTTAAAAAAATATATATTGTAAGAAAAGATGGACCTTTTGTTTTTTTTTTTGTTTGTTTGTTTTTTTATTTTATTTTATTTATTTTATTTTTTTATTTATTTAAGATTTTATTACAGCAGTTACGACAATTTTAATTAAAAACAATCAAAATATTTGAAAAGCAATATGAAATAAATCAAGAATTTCAAATCAACTTTAAGAAAATAAAACAAATGTTTACGGTTAAAATTTTATTTTTAAATATAGCGTTTGCGTTTTGTATACCCCAAATTTATGCTGTTTTTAAATAAACAAACTGAAAATGCTGTTTTAAGTAATTTTTTTTTATAAAACTGAACTTTATAACAATCCTTTAACAAAATTTAATTTTTAACACATATATAGATGTTTTTCTGCTATTACGTATTTCAAGTTATAAGTTTTCATGAATACTTATATGACGTAAAAATTAACGTTTTGAAACTGTTGCATACAAGATAAAAAATATTTATTGGGTTGCATTTTTGTAGTTATTTGTAAAATGAAATAAAATGAAAATTTAAAGATTTTTTTTTTCCTTGAGATAATTTATTCAGAGAAAACTTACTCACTTATTAGTGTAAAATATTTGCGTTTGCGTTATTCACTTAAAAATAATAATATCAAAGGACTAATATTCTTATGATACATTTTTTTGATGAATTAAAAAAAAAAAAAAAAAAAAAAAAAAAGGAAAATTAATATTTACATATGTAACACGATAAAAAATATAAACATTTGATTGGAAACTAAAATTAAATGCTCACGAATTAAACAATATAAGAAATTTTCCAAAGTATTCTTATTTCTTAAGTATTAGAGAAATTTACAAATAAATGGTGAGAAAAACCGTAGCATACTGTTTTCTTAAAAAAGGTTAGACATTTCACTGAGAATTTTCAATAGTTTTTAACATAAACAATCAGAGCCAACAAATTTACAAGGAAAACAAAGAAAAGAATAATGAGCAAACGAAAATTAAACAGTCTAATGTTCTAAAAGTTGTTAAACTTCAGTACTTAAACATATAACGAAATATTATAATAAATCAAGTTTTCAGTTTTTTTTTTTTTTTTTTTTTTTTTTTTTTTTTTCAAAAAGGTTAAAAATAAATAAATAAATAAATAATAAAAACGAATAAATAAATTATTACATTTCAAACCTTATATTTATTTGTATATTTGTATATTTGAATTTGTTGAATGTATAATTAATATTCTGAATAAATAAATAAATAAATAAATATTAGAAAAATAAGAATAGTTATTCAGCAATAAAATAAAAATACATAACTGTTCTCTCTGGTGCGAAAAATATGTGTTATAAATCGGAGAAGTAAATTTTAAATAAAAAAAAAGAAAGAAAGAGAGAAAGAGAGAATTTAAATTACTATAAATAAAATATGTGATGAAGCGTTAGATACATCTTTTAGAATTTTAGAAATTGTGACAATTATTATTATTATTATTATTATTATTATTATTATTATTATCATAGCCTTCTTTCTTATGCAAATCATAAGCATGATTTGCGAAAGATTTATTTCTATGTTGCATGACGAATGAGTACGACGAATGCTTTTCCTGAAGAAGGGGAATAAGGAAATATTGTGTGCTAATTACTTTTCTTGTAATGTGTAATTTTGTTTTTTCTACAAATTTGTTCTAAAAGTATAAACAAATAATAATAATAATAATAGTAATCAAGAAAATGAAACATTATTAAAAATAAAAGCTTTTAGTAACAAGAAGGAAAAAATTAAATAATTAGGGGAAAAAAAAAAAGACAATGATTTTTTTGGAAAAAGAAAAGGTTTAAAACTCATTGCGCGTTACTTATATTTCAGAAATGTATATAATAATAACCGACATGACTAGGGTTGCCTTTTCTTTTGAACATCATTAATTTTGTACAGTATCAATAAATTACTCAAATTACAATTTTCATGGCAAGTCGGGATATGATCGATGTTTTTTTTTTTTTTTTTTTTTTTAAGAAAATTCAATGTTGTTATCGTCGAAAAAGAGTTCGATCGTTGGATATTTATATAACAGACTTTGAGAGTATTAAAATTTAATTAAAACAAGAATTTAAATTTAATTAAAGTTTTTTTCTTTCTTTATATTTCTTATATTATTAGTATCATTATCGTTATGACTATCACTATGATTATTATTGTAGTAAAGCTAATATAAATTTTTTCAATGTGAAAAACTGAAAACATTATACTGGAAAAATCAAGAAAATGATTGAAATAAATAAAATACACTAAAGCAGCACAGAATGAGACATATACATTATATACATAGGTATGTAATGACTTCATTTACAAACTTTTAAAAAATATCCCCCGATGCAGGTCACTGCTTTCTTAATTATGTGACAGTATTTTTTCATATAAATAAATTAATAACTTTACGATGCATGTATGATTTCATTCAAAAGTAAAAAAAATATGTATATCAAATAGCACCCAGCTATGCATTGTAAATTAATTAGTTTATTTGATTTTTTTCCGGGTTAAAGTATTATGCTGTTAGAAATTTATCTAGTTTTCTGGGGGTGTTTTCTTTCTCTGCATTAAAATGAACAATAATCAGCCAAACTTGAATTATTAGTTGTTTAAAAGAGCACACGGATCGTATTGTTAGATTAATTAGAAAATATGTTTTTTTGTATTTCCACTTTAATACTAATACGTACACTACTTTTTTAAACTTAGCAACAATCAGTTTTCCTCATTTCTTTTTTGTGCATAGCATATAAATAAATGAACTAATAACGTTGATGACATGAACGTTATTAAATAATCGAATTCTATAAAACTGGAATATCGGGAATATTTTTAAACTTATATTAATACAATGTTTTGGAAAAGTACGTTTTTAACGAAAGTAGAGCTTAAGGTATTTTAGAAAAAAAAAGAAAGAAAGAAAGAAAGAAAGAAAGAAATTGTGTAAAGGGTGCATTACAGATAGATGCAAGTTAACATGCTTTAAAAAATTAAATTAAATCGTTTTTATCTCTTTCCTTTAATTTTATATATATAAAAAATTTCTTCTTCATCTTTTTGTATGTTTAAAAATATACATATTTTTATTATATTTGGATGAGGCATTTATTTTTTAATTATTACATTTTTTTTGATTTGCTGATGTTCCTAATTTTGAAATTTAAAATTGTAATTTATGAAAAAGTTTGTCGTGGCTGAAAAAGAAAGGCGAATAAAGAAAGTGTAGCCAATTGTAGTTTAATATTTGGACACATGTGTACCTTCACCTAAGCATAATCCATTCTCAATTCCATATTTCATTTAGTTTTCTTTCTAAAATTATTTTTTTTTCCTATCTTCAAACACAAATTTTTATGATAAAATAGGCATAAATAAGTGACATAAATTTACAATTTTTTTTCTTTAATCAAAGCAAAGAATAACAATAATTAGAATTCGAATAATGTTTTGATAACAGACGATTCATGTAAATTTTATGTTTATACGTCCATTTGATTAAAAGTTATACACAAAATAAGTAAATACGGAAACGAGTTGTTGCTAAAAAAAACACTTTGAAAAATAGTATTTATTAATATATATATATAATCATTGTTATGTATAAGGTATTAAGAATAACTTTATATTGAAGTTACCGGAATTGTAATTATAGACAATTAAGACTTTGCTAGTCATTTTTACATTTTTCTAGGACTAAGTGAACCTATAGAATAAATCGAAACTAAGTTAGAAATATTTAAATTGTTACTTTTAAAGGGATTCACGTGTATTTAATTTAAAAATTTAATTTACAAATTATTAAAGAAAGAAGGGGAAAAAAAAGAATGCAGTTGAATTGTTGAGTAAAGAATATGTCAGATTGCATTAAAAAAAATATATATATATATATATATTTCCATCGAAATATTAATGTTGGTAAAATATAGGACACTTTTCACTAAAATTTATAACTGATATTTTAGATATATAGCTCAAAATATCTTTTCAATATTTCTCTCTAAAATCACATTGAAATATATGAAACGATGTTACACGCCGGTTTTTATTTCTTGAACTGCTGTTTAAATCTAACTAATTTTTGAAAATCGTCAAAATTTGTATTTCATCAATTTACGTGATCCTAATAAATTTTCTGTTTGAATACTTTTTTTTTTTTTTTTTTAATCTGGATATTCTAATATTTTGATTTAAAAAAATTCAAATGCACATTTATTTATGCTAAATTTAAAAATAAACTTTCAAAAATGCACCCCCCCCCCGTATATATATATATATATTCAGTTTTAATGAATCTTCAAATAAAATGTGCTAGAATTGTATGAAATGCTGGAGAAAGTGTAATTTGTTCAACAAAGTCGTGTGCAAAATCGAGAGAACATATAAGGTAATATTCTCAAAACGTATAGCAATATTTATCATTTATTTATTACAAAACTAAATAATATATGTGCATAGGTATGCATGTTAAAGTTTGAATAAATTAAATGAAGCAAATAAGAAATGTCATCAAGATAATCATATGTATACACAAATGAAAGAAAGAGTAATTTAATTACTCGAAACGTATAATTATATTTTCCATTTCATTTATTACAACAGAAAATATTGCATGTGCACACTATATTTGATATTCTTCTTACCAACAGTACTTCAAAATACCATTAAATTTAAAAATGCATGATATTTAATTTTATATCTTTTATTCAACAAACTCGTTTGGAAAAATGAGAGAACGTATAGGGTACAATTCTCGAGACGTTTAACAATCATTCCCATTTATTTATTACAAAACGAAGTAGTATATGTGCATAGGTATGCATGTTTAAGCTTGAATAGACTAAACGAAGCTCTGAAGAAATGTAATTAATGTAGTCATACATATACACAAATAAAAGAAAGCGCAAGTTAATTACTCAAAACGTATAATTATATTTTCTATTTCATTTATTACTACAGGAAATATTGTATGTGCACACTATATTTGATCTTTTTTTTTTTTTTTTTTTTTTTTTTTTTACCGACAGTACTTTAAAAACCATTAAATTAAAAAACGCGATTCTATACCCAATTTTATATCTTAGTTTTCAACATAGTTGTATGCTAAAACGACAGAACATATAAGGTAAAATTCTCGAGACATTTAACAATCATTCCCATTTATTTATTACAAAACGAAGTAGTATACATATATAGGTATGCATGTTTAAGCTCTTAAGAAATGCAATCAATATAAATATATATATACACAAATGAAAGAATGCATGAGTTAATTATTAGGTCTTTGCATAAATTCGTGCAGTTTTATATTGCTTCATTTCATAAAAATACATCAAATCAAATGACAATTTTTAATCAAAATTCTCTCCATTACTTTCTACAATCTTTGCTCATTTTTCGGGTAACCACGGCCATAGAAGCTCTCGTCTTTGGAGGCAATAAAATGTTCCGCGTCCGCACGAACTTTTGCAACGACCTAATACTTAAAACGTATAATTGTATTTTGCATTTCATATATTACAACAGGAAGTATTGCATGTGCACACTATTTGATCTTTTTTTTTTTTTTTTTTTTTTTTTTACCGACAGTACTTTAAAATACAGTTAAATTTAGAAACATATAATATCAAACTTATGAATGAAGCAAACTTACTTTTTGCTTTGACTTAGCTAATTGACACTAGACGTCCCATGAAGTACATAAGTGTATAGGTATGCATGTTTAAATTTGAATGGATTACATGGAGTTCTAAAGAAATGTAATCAGTGAAATTATATGTACAGAAAGCGTAAGATAATTACTCGAAACTTTTGAATGTATTTTAAATTTTGTTTTGTACAATGGGAAATATTGTATGTGCATACATATTATGGTGTCCCTTAAATGGGGAAAATTTTTCGTTTTTTCTTTTGTTTTTGTTTTCCTTTTTTTAAAATCCGATACGCATACCCTCTAATTTTTTTCTGTTTGACCCTAAATACTTTTTAACAAAATATCAGCACTCTGGGATAATGTTAACACGTGTTGAATTGACGGGAAAATCTTAATATAGATATTAGCTGATATTTTTCTGAAAAGTATTCAGGGTAAAAAAAAGAAAAAAAAATAGAGGGTAAGCTAAGCCTACCAAAAATCCCCTATTTAAGGGATACCCTAATACACACATATATTTAAAATTTTATTTAGTAAAGATACTTTAAAATACCATTCAATAAAAAATGTGCAAAATCGAATTCATGGAAGGAATGACAAAAATTTCTTAGTTTAATTTTGATATTTAGCACTCGACGTAACATTAAGTCAGGGATCGCTTAAGACCCCAGATCGTTTGAACCCTAGGTAAAACCTTATTTATGGCTCCTATTTTCTCCTAACAATACTTTTAAACCATTTCTTATGCAAAATTTAAAACGTCTTTAATTCTCTTCAAAATTATTTGTGTTCTTATTAAGAGACACCACATGCAAACAGCGATGCTGTTATATATTTTAAATACCAAATTTAGAATATTTAACTTTTGATGGTACGTATATGCTATATATAATGTCAAAGAAATATTCTCATCACTTCATTTCAATGGAATTTCATTTTTTATGCCCATTCAATAAGCACATTTTGCCTTTACAACCTTGGGGATACGTAAGCAATTTGTTTACTCAACAAACTATCACCAATACTAGAAAATAAAATAAATATAATAGAAATAAATATTTATTTGCATTTTTCATATTGATATTTTTCCCGATCTCTATGTACCGACGTCATTGTAATATACGACCTCTTTAAATCCTCCTCAATTGCTATTGGGATCTAATAAGCATAACTTTTATTATTTATACTTCCAAATATTGCTCTTAAAGAAATATTTAAAATACATTTTGTTTATTTTGTATATTTTGTATGTTGTTAAATAAATGGCTTCGTTAAAAATCTTAGTTATAGGAAAGTAACTTTAAATGAAAATCATATTAGTACAAATCAATAGCAATATAATTAGATAATAAAAATTGAAAAATTACGAAAATAAAATATTTTTCAACAAATACCGAAGGTAGTTTTGCTATTATGTTAATATTAAAAAAAGACATTATTTAAAAATAGTAATTTTACAAGAATTTGAAATAGTTAAAGACGAAATAAATAAATAAATAAATAAATAAAAAATATTCTCTGCTTTATGCTAATTTCTCTGCTTTATGAAGTATGCGCCCCTTGATAAGTATACTTCTAATTTTAAGCATTTATATCCAATTGATTATGTGGTTTATTATCTTTTTTCTCTTTCACAAGTTTAATGGTCCTTTTTATTATCCTTCAGGTCGGCGTAAGTATTTTTAGTTAATATGGTAACTCATTGGTTCCTTATCTATTTCGCAACTTTTTGTGTCATTCTTTCCTCTATGTTAAATTCAGTTCTATATTTTAGTGTGCTGTTATTGTTTTAGTTCTATTAATTGCTAAATTTTAAGATTACATTTTATTATGTTATCTATTATTTAAATAAAAAAAATATATATATATTCTAATGTTTACAGCTACTTAAAATCTGTAATCTTTTAATACTTTTTGTGTGAAAATGAAAAATGTTTTAATTTTAACATTGTATTGTATTTATGAATTTTTTTATTTTTTTTCAAACGAGTTTTCGAGTCTTTATTGGGTTGTTCGTTCTTTGTTTCCTTTCAAAATCTACTAATAGAACATTTTTTTTAAGATTAAAAAAAAAATTCGTCTGTGTATTATGCCTTTTTTTAATTGTATGATAAATAATTTTAACATCGAATTTATTTATGAATTTATTTATGAATTTTTTTATTTTATTTTATTTTATTTTATTTTATTTTATTTTATTTTTTGCAAATGCGCTTTTGAATCCTTTTTGAATTGTTCACTTTTTATTTGCTCTAAAAAAAATTTAATCTTTTTTTTTTTTTTTTTTTTTTTTTTAAGATAAAAAAATTTCGTCTATGTATCATTTCAGACAACACTATACCATTTTTTATTTGTATGATAAATAATTTCAACATTGAATTTTATTTATGAACTTTTTAATTTTTTTACAAAAGCGCTTTTGATATTTTATATGAGTTGTTTATTTTTTGTTTGCCTTAAAAATTTATTAATATATATACATATATATATATATATATATATATATATATATATATATATATATATATATATTTTAAGATAAAAAATTTTGTCTGTTTATTATGTTAGACAATACCCTGTTTTATTTGTATGATAAATTCCAACTATGTGATGCATAAACTTCTAATATTTAAGATGAATATTTATGATACAAATAATTTGGAATAAAAATTTAATAAAAAATGAATTTGTAATAATTAAGTATATAATAATAAAAAATGTTTTTTTTTTTCTAACTTTATTTCTTGCCAGCTCAATTTAGTCCAGGTTTGAAGGTAAAAAATTGTCAGTTTTTTAATGTTTATTTTCTTAAATACATAATTTTTAAATTTAATAACACTATTTGCATATAACACTTCTTAAAGAGAAAAGTGGAAAAAAAAGTTAAATACAAGTAAAAATTACCTTTAAAATTGGCTTTCTGCATTTTGCCTGTCGGAGATAAGCTCGGGTAAACCCGGCAAGGGGTAATATTCCTAAGATCCATAAAGATAAATTTTGGACAGATTTTGGAATTTTACATTTTCGTTTATATCATAGATGCCATATATTTCCGATTTTCTATATATGCCATATACATGCCGATGCCATATATTTTGATATTAAATTATATTATCTTAATATTGTTTAATATCAGAAGTCAACTCTTTAAATGAATTAAAAAATATATATAGTACTGGTGGTATAAACCGGGAAGACTTGGCAGGTATGTTATATAAATGTTAAATTTAATTTACTGTTCATAGCACTTATAACTAATTTTTATAAATGTAATAACAAACATTTTAACTTTTAAAAATACTAATCGCTCTTTTATAATACTCGTAGATACATGTGTAGCTATTTCACTGATAATAATTTCAAAGTGCTATTTAATAATTATTACTATAATTTTCTGCGTAATAATGACTAAATTTTATTTTATTTTTTATTAAATGTGTCACAACTTGAAAATATTATATATTTTAAATACCTACTGAACATTGGTGGAATAGATTTGAAGTTTTGAAATTGTTTGCAATGAAAAATGCACTTATGGTAATTGTGTGGATTGTAATATGGCAATGCTTTATATCTCAACGTTTTGAAAAATTTATATTTTACTGTATTTTATATTTAAGAAATATTTTCTGAATATTGATGGTAATAAAATATTGAAAAAAAAAAAAAATCTCAAGAAATGGCACTGTTAGTGTAAGTGTCATTAAGGTAAAAATGAAAGTAGTAAAAAAAAATAAATGAAAAAAAAAATAAATAAAAATAAAATAAAATTTTTATTTGATAAGGAATAAACTTTATTGTATTACATACAATATGTGTTAGAAATTAAAGGAATTACATTTATTAACGGAATTATTACATTTATTAATGTCATTATTAACGGAATGAATGTACAATTTTAAAAAATGTTTACGATGAAAAAGGCAAGGATAGAATTCTAGTGCAATTTTGGCATAACTATTTTCATATAGTAATATTTTACAGTAGTCATCTGCCATTAAATATAGGAAATGCAATTTTAGTTTCTTATTATGCTACAGTGATGAGGAACTTGGGTATTTGCGAAAATTTTCGACCTCAGTTTTTAACGTTTTTAAATGTAAAAAGTATAAAAAATTATAAAAATTACAAAATTCATGTGGTGTAATTTAACCGTTTGTAATTTAGTTAGATTATTAGTTTGTTTTATAAATCGTTAGTTAGTATAATAGTGTGTGCGGAGGATATCTCAAGAAAAAGTATAGTTATCAAAAAGTAGTTGGAACAGTTTTAAAATATCATTTATTACACTGGAAAAAATCCCATGTATTTTCAACATTCTTACTAGAAAACTTCGTAAAATAGTCATAATTTACGATTTTATTAACATGGAAGAATAGGGCAAAATTTCACATAAACGTGCGTTATGAGTTTCATGATCATGTTAGAGCACCTTTATAATAAAATAGTGTTAAAAATATCACAGTTACTCAATTACGGAGGTAATTTTATTCTAAGTAAATAAGGCCAAAAAAGTAATAATGATAATAAATAATTTCCTCGCTGCATATTTTCAAGTCTTAGAAAGACGATTTCAAAATAAGAACTGACCTTGAAATTCGAAGACATATTTTATTCTAATTATGTGAGTTATTTGCATCGTGAATATATCAGATCATCTTTGAAATATCGTTTATGATGCTGGTGTGAATACCATTATTTGTGAACTTTATAATTTGAAAATTTCGTAAATTATTCGGAAATTACGTTTTCTTTCTTTCTTTTTTTTTTTCTTTTTTCTTTTTTTTTTTTTTTTTTTTTTTCAACATGGAATTTTTCATGGTATATTATTTTTAGAATTTACTTTCTGCAATGAATATCTCTAAAATTACTGTATTTTTTCTTTTTCCCTGAAAATTTTTATTTTCTTTTTTAAAAATACATTATTAATATGACTAAGTTTGTGTACTAGAAATGTAATTTGATATTAATGAAATATAACAATAAAAATACATTTTTAATTAAATGTCAATGTGTGTTAGACAGTAAGATTGCACTGTAAATAGGTTCAGTAAAATTATTACAATGTATTTATGTATTAGTGAGTAAGTTTTACGGTTTTATATATGAAATATGTCACCAAATTTAAACAATTATTTTTTCAAAACATTCATTCATTATTGAAGATATGGTGATAAAGTTTTAAAATTGTTTGGGATAAAAAACACATTTTGAAAAATAAAATACATATTTAATAATGACACTCTCAAAAAAATTGTCATACTATTAGAAAATCACTATTAATTCACAGTCAATACAGTTTATATTATAGTGTAATTTTTTGTTCACTTTTTATAAATGAGTTTTCAACATTAAAAACTTCATCTTTTAGAAAAATTTCTCAATATTTATAAATTGGGTGTATATAATTAGTACGATAGGTCGTATTATTTCTTTCAGACGGCGCTGTTACCAAATTTTTTCTATGACCTTCAATAAACGTACAGACATTTTTGTTTTAATTTTAGATATATAAAGTTGAAAGTTTGTCATTGTATCTGTCCGGATTACTAGATTTTATCAAAAATTGGTGCACTTATTAATGAGGACAAAATCTAGCTAACGCTGTATTTTTTAGTTCAATCGGATAATTGTTTCGAAAGATATTAAATAAAAATCCTGTTTTAAAAGTAAAATTAGTAAAATAATTAAAAAATAAATTGCCCCAAAAAATAAATAAATAATTTTTTTTTTATGTCGAAAAAAAAAAAAAAAAAATGAACGTGCAAACACTTTTTTAAAATAATTAAAATAACATTTAGAAAAATCGGGCTAAATAAATTGAACAGCTTCAGTACAGAACCCCTTGGCGAAATTTGAAATTTGTCACCGAAGTAGCTTGGACGATTCTCGCCAAGATCTTTATTTACGCAATTGCAATAGCTATTTTAATTCATCATTAAAATGACAAAAAAAAAAAAAAAAAAAAAAAACCGCCAAGGAGCTCCTATGCTAAATCTATACCAAAGAAATTTTAAGAAATGAATGTAGTAACCTATGCTAGGGAATGAAAAACTGTTACTGCTTGTCTTTATATGGAAGAATAAATTAAAAAAGTCCTGCCGTACTAGATTAAGTTCTGTTCTGTGCAGAATTTTATATCTATTACTTAAAAAGCAAAAATAGGTTTAAATCTTTTTTTTTTTTTTTCATATAAAATATTTTTAGTTTAATGTCACAGTCAATGAAATATTTTAACTACATTGGAAATACTTGTTATAAAAGGATAACTAATTTATGCTACTTATATTACTTATATTTATATATTTACATTTTTCTAATGAAATGATAATGTTACTAAAGTATATTTTATATTGTAGGAACTAATATTTACATTTCTGTTCTGTATCGAACGGACAATTTTTTATTACTGGTGTTCCAATAACTTAGAAATTACTAGATTTAATTTTTAATTTGATAAGACATTAACGCTATATATATATATATATATATATATATATATATATATATATATATATATATATATATTACTAAAATGAAGTACTTAAAAAAAAAAAAAAAAAAAAAAAAAAAAAAAAGCGAGTATTATAGTTATTTTCTGCTGTATGCAAATGCTTTTTTAAGCTATAATAAAAATGATAAATTGCTAACTGTTATTAATAGTTACTCATTTATACTTTCCTATTTATTATATTGTTACAAAAATTTTTGATGAGTTTTAGACATTATACGCTTTAAAATGACTTAAAAGAGATTTATTTAAGATTCTCTTAAAACAGGAAAACAAATTTACATGACGGTCATATTTTCTTCAGAGTAACTACCAACGTTCGCAAGCAGATATGACACACATAGTTTGCTAGATAATAAACTTTTAAAATTCCACATGCAGTTTTCTAGAATAATACTTTATTCTAGCATGCTAAAATTTAAATCTTTCTTTGATTATGAGATAAAGATATCATGAATAATAAGAACATTTGCAAAGGCGATTTAAATGATTTATATGAGATTCATCAAGAAAAAATAGTAACCTAATTGGTTAAAGATCTGCGTTTTAATCGAATGTCTGTCTGTTCGCATTTTGCAGGCAGATATGATGCCCATATTTTTGAATATTTTAAATTTTATAGGCCATTTTTTATTTTAATATGTACATTAAATCTTGGATTTTTTTTTTCTGTTCTAATAATACTTTTAGATAACGACGCCATTTGTAACACTAGTATATTTGGATATCACTTATATTAAATATTCATTAAAAAAAGGTTATAACAAAACGGAAGTATTATATTTTAAATAGATACATTTATTTAGTAAATGACCAGTATACGGGTACAGACGCGGATCTGCTGAATACATGCATTAAAAAGAATTTAACAAGACTTTTTTCTAACCTAATTTAACCTTAGCATGGACTATTATGCTTTACGTCTTTCTCGACTTCATACTTAAAATATCCAAGATTGCTTACCGGTTTCTTAAATGGTGCGTTTGTTAGAAAATCATATACTATTCGAAATTCTTATTATAATCGATTTGTAGGTACTTAAAAGATAACCACATCTTAACACTTTCGTGACCGCTGACGTGAATTCACGTCATTTGAAAATCTGTAACTCCACCAGTGGGAGTTTCTTTAGGTTACATAGGTTACATTATTGCTTAACAATAAACCCAATATTCACATTTATACAATCAATGCATTATGGATACAAATACTTTGATTAGAAAGAGTATAACTGTAATGTACATCTATTTATATTATAACTATGAATAGAGAAAAAATGATTTAAAATAATGTAATATTGAAGAATAACGCGCAGAGGCGGAGCTAACTGTCACAAAGACAGAAACATGCGGTCGTTAAATTGTTAATAGAAAGCACTATTTTTTATACAAGAATAATAACGTAATTTCGATTTATTGAAGTCTCATTTTAAAAACGTATTAAAATATTATACTGCATTATATTTCCCCATTTATAGATAGATAAACTTCTAGGCACCGGCTAGTAAGTAATCAACATTTACATTTACTGTAGATTTTTCTAGGACGTTCCATTATAGAGTATTATAGTCTGAATTCCAAACGTGCATGCTCCTTTCTTGAATGGAATATTTGCTACGGGATAATACGCTGAGAAAAAATTATGTAACTGACATCTAGAATCTAAATTGTGGCTCTAGCAAAAATAGTTCTATGTCATCCTTATAAATTCTAGATTCCTTTGCTTGCGAATTCTAAAAACTCCTGCTAGAATTCTTGTAGGTAATTCTAATTCCTATATTATGGTGGTTAATCTCATTGAAAGATCTCTGTAAATAAATGCGAACGCAAAAGGCGAGTTTTAGTAATTATAATTTTGTTTTATAACACAATTCTAGTAAATCAATGAGAATTTCTCGCAATACAAATGATTTGTAACATTCGTAATATCCATAATATTGTTTCACAATCTAGAAAAGTGTAGACTAGAAATTCTCGATCATTTCGTCTATCCAGGTTTTTTGTTTACCTCATACGCATAGCTCGTAAATATACATTTCTAGTTTAAGGATTCAGAAAATGGCTATTTATTTGTTCTAAATGAAAGCGGTATATTTTTTTCTCATTTTAAATCGGATAAAGGTTTATAATCATCTTGTATACGATTAAAAGATCAAAACATCCTAATGAAAGTGCTATTTATTAGACAATAATAAATGATATACTACTTTTGATTTATTAAAGTCTTATTTAAAAAAATGCATTTAAATACTATTATATATCATTTTTTTCAGTTTATAGGTAGATAAATTTCTGCCTCACCGACTATTAAGTAATCAACATTTACAATTTAATTTGAAATTTTCTTGGACGTTTCATTAAAGAGTATTATAGTTTGAATTCCCAGTATACAGACTGTTTTATTTTTTAAATGAATGTTCGCTAGAGTATCGTACATAAAAAAAAAAATTATGTTTATCCTGTATACATTTAAAAATAAAAACATCTTAATCGGAAGCACTATTCGATAACAATGAGTGATGTAAGTGCATTTTTTTTAAATCTTCAAAAATAGATAAATAAATAATATTATACGTAAACCTCCCCCCATTTAAGATAGACGAATTTCTGCGACATCCACTTGTAAGTAATCAACATTTACAAAAATTTACTGTGCATTTTTCTTGGAGGTTTCATTACGGAGTATTATAATATGAAAATTTTCGCTTTCAGTAAAGTTATCAGAGAAAGACATCATCAATAACAAGCATTATTTATAAGAAGCACTTTTTCGATTTTGCACCGACATCACGCGCTTCACATTAGACCGTGTATCTGAGAGTAGCTCCCCATTCGTCCTTACAAGTCGCATTATGCTGCGTTATTAATGAATTCCAGGTGGAAACACTCACATCGGTATGGAATTTCGAATATTAAAAGAAGTGCAGCTATCATTTGTTAAAGATCCTGTAAAGCAATGCGGATTAAGAGCAGAGATAAATGTCTTAGAAGGAAAGATGCGAAACTTATGGAACATTCTCGTGTTTTTAGACAATGTCTAGCAAACAGAATGCAATAATAGAATTTCTGTCATGTTGTGATGTTATTAAACAAACTTTGGTTCATTGTTATAAAAGTGAATGGATGCAAAGCTGAATAGAAGAACATGAAGGTTTGACAGTAAAGGAAAATATATTTTTAGATAAATAGCCCTGTTAAATATATGTATTTCGTGTGAATTCTTCTTAGTTATTAAAATATAATGCTTTATGTGTAAGAATTTCGTTTAAAATGAGTAAGAGAATATATACAATTCTGCTTTAGAAACTATGTTTTAAGTGTTTCTAATTGTTTATTTCAATTAGGAGTTTTCGGTATTTCAAAATTGCTCATTAATACAGACGATAAATTTGACTGTTGTCAAAATTTCAAAAACTTTAAAATATTACATTTTTAAATAATTTATTTAATAATCTAGTTGCTACACTGCCTACTAATAAGCATTTGGACACCTTCGAATTTAGACATTTGACAATTATCTAGAAAATTTCTTTTGAGATCATCTTGAAACTTTGCTAGTGTAAAGAACAGGTTACACCTCATATATTTCATCAAAAGCTGCATTCTGAAAAGGAAAAGGAGCCAGTAAATATTAAACAAAAATTAAAATGTTTTGGATCACCCTGTAAAATGTAATGCTTGAAATGTATTTTGGCTGTAGCATGTGATTAAAAAAACTTTTCTCATTATCTGTATAAATTTTTAAGAGGCTACCCCATATATTCATGGAGACATAATTTTTTTTTAAACATAGAAAAAAAAAATCCATCTTTTTTAATTATAACACGTAGGATATTAGACCCGGAGCAAGGACATTTTCAGAAAATTTGGCATACTTCATTAGACACAGCATATTGCAATCAGAATACCGAAATGTTAAATATCTTATGAAATATGAACATTTTTACTAAATAATTTTTATCTACGCATGCGCTAGCTTAAAAAAAAAATCATATGCATAATTTAATAACCAAATGTATTGAGCAACTTATATGAAAACCCCAAACGAATATCGTGTAAATTTAAAGATTTATGAGAGATATAATGAACAGAATTTCAGTTTTCTCAAAATAAAAGCTGAACTATAAGGGGTTTCAGTCACATTTTCATTTTGATTCAATCAATGCCCAATGGCAATACAGTGTTTGTTGATTGTAAATAAATATGGGTAAAACCCTCTATCATCTTCCTCTTTGTTTGAGAAGAACATAAATTCTTTTCATTCTATTCCTCAAAACTCATTAAATTTACATGATATTTATTTGGGGTATTCATATAAGTTGCCCAATATATTTGACTATTAAATTATGCAAATGGAATTTTTTAAAAGCAAGCGCTTGCGTAGATAAAAATTATTTAGTAAAAATGCTCATATTTCAGGAGATATTTAACATTTTTGTAATCTGATTGTAATATGCTGTGTCTAATAAAATATGCCAAATTTTCTGTAAATGTTTTTGCTCTGGATCTACTACCCGACGTGTTATATTTATAAAAGCAGAATTTTTTTTTTAATTGTTTTAAAAAATCCATTATATTTCCATGAATATATATGGTAGCCTCTTAAAAATTTATACAGATAATAAGAAAATTTATCTTAATTACGTGCTACAGCCAAAATGCATTTCAAACATTACTTTTTACAGGATATCCAAAGCATTTTTACTTTTCTTTAATTTTTTACTGGTCCCTTTTCCTTTTCAGGACACAACTTTTGCTGAAATATATGAGGTATAATGTGTTTTTTGCGCTAACAAAGTTTCAAGATGATTGAAAAAGAACTTTTCTAGATATTTGACAAAATGTCTAAATTCGAAAGTGTCAAAATACTTATTGTAGGCAGTGTAGTTAGTACAGATTGACTCTGGTTCTTTCCCATCATGTATTCACTCTCATAAATTTCTACCATTAGTCACTAACTAACTAGGCTAAAACCAACACAGGTCAGAGTTTGAAATTCAAAACCCATTAAGCTGTTCACCTCACGATGTGATATATTTATGTTATTCTAATTTGTTGATTAATTTTATTAGGTTTACTTTCTTACATTAGTTTGCATACGATTGCATGCTATTTCCAAAGCATTAATTCACCATAATACAAATTTGTGTGAAATAGTGCAATATTCTGATTTGTTATTCTAATTTGCTGATTAATTTTATTAAGTTTAGTTTCTTACATTAGTTTGCATACGATTGCATGCTATTTCCAAAGCATTAATTCACCATAATACAAATTTGTGTGAAATAGTGCGATATTCTGATATATTACGAAAAACCTTTAATTTCGAATAACATGCAAAAATTTTAAAGCAGAATGTGAAAATGTTTTAAACGCAGTAACTTTTATGCCTATATCATAAATGATATTTTAAAATTGGTATGACATTTTTACGATGAAAATTGTCTTTATAATACACGTTTTTGTAAAATTTTAACTCATTCTGTCACGTTAAGAAAATTTTAAATTTCATTAATCTTAAAAATTTTTTGAAGAAGAATGTTTTTATTCAATTGTGTTTATTTCAGTATCATAAATGATATTTTAAAACTGGTCAACATATTTAGAATAAAAGTAATCCTCGTAATGAACGTCTATCCGGAATTTCACTTTATTCTACCACATTAAAAAAATATTAAAATTTAAAAATCTTACAAAATCTTCTCGAAATATTATGTAAATATGCAAATGTATATACCAATATTATAAATGAAATTATAAAACTAGTAATAGACCTCTCGTTCTAAAAAAATATAATATGATTAAAAATATGTTACGTTTGCTTAACAAATTTCAGTTAATTTTCTTCTCCTGAATGTGATATCAAAAATCAATTATTTTCAAGGTTTTTAGCTTAAAAATATATTTTTATATTTTTCACTTTCTCATCAAAACAGTATACATATATCCGTGCAAGAGAAAAATACTTTCTTTTATAAGTGTGATACATTCAATTATAGTTAACTGCTACTTAGTATGCTTTATAATAATTTTTACTGTCATGAAAAAATAAATTGGAAAAATCTTGAATACCCAGAATATGTTTAGTTCTCTAAAAAAAAATGTTAATCATATAAAAATTTTATTTTATTACTAACTGTATTAACATTTTATAAAACTGTACATGGAAATAATTTTGCATTTGTGTAACAAAGAAAAACGTTGTGATAATCCATCTTGTGATCATTATCTTTAGCCTGCGTATTTTTTTAGAAAGGCATCAATATAAGATTTATATGTACATAAGCTTTAGAATTCCAGAAGATAAAAAATTAACCGATTAAGATTTTATCAAGTGTATGAAATTTTTAAAGTTTTAAGTAAGTTTTATTAATGGTAGTGTAAAATAAGAAACGAAAGTAATTTTTGTTGTTACAAATATATTTATGAGTTGCATGATAATACATTTTGCTTTTAAACTATATAAAATTATTTATTTAGAAATTTTATTTATTTATTTATTTATATTTTTTTGTTGAGTTAAAATATAACTTATATCAAATTACACACACACAAATATATAGTGTATGCATATGTATTTTTATATATCTTCTTTCTCTCTCTATATATAACATATATAAATTTGGAGAATTAAACATTTTTTTAAATATGATGTTCAAATGTTAAAAGGTATATAATATGAGTAACAGGATGGAGTTTTGTAAATATAGATGATATAGCTTTCCTTCAAATTTGCAGATATATATTTCTTGATTGTTTTGGAAGTATTATAATTATTAAGAAAATGATGTGCTATGAGATTAAGATAATTAAGAGATCATAATTCATTTTTGTGAATATAGATGTATTGAATTTCGCAAAGAGAAAATGAATAACTGCGAACTAAATATTAAATTAAATAATAAATTAATACTGCTAAATAATAATCAGCTTAAGTTTTTTTTTATTGTGTGCTCATTTGTATTCAAATAGGAAAAGTTTGTAATTATCAGAATTTTTAAGTTCCGTCTTTGTTTTTTATTCACATGAAATTATAATGTAATTTTTATATTCGTACACTGTTAAAAAGAAAAAAAAAACACTGTCAATATTTACCCATAAATATTTTTCGGTTATTTATACTTTATATGTACTCTCTTTTTGGAATCAGCTTAAAGTGTTTTAAAGGAACGGTTTAGTGTATAATTTATGGCTAAAGTTTGGTACTGAGATTTATTTATTTATTTGTTTATTTATTTTTACTACATATGTGTTTTTATAGTATGCTTTAAACGTCCGCAGTATTATGCTTTTTTGATTTATTATAAATATTTTTCTGTCGCAGTTTTATCGTACTTATAATTGTTTATAGATTGTTAGTTTCTTTTATTTATTTTATTGGAACAGTAATATATCTAAAAATAACAGCTAGAGGTTTTGTAGATTTTAAGAGATTTTAAAGAGAATTTTATGTTTAAAAACATTCTAAAATGTTTAAAAGAATTTTGTAGTGAAACTTTTTATTCCAGTTTACTCTCCAAATTTAAATTTTCTTTTTACATCGAATCAAACAGAAAGATATTTTTTCTTTTTCAACCTGCCGCTTTCTTATTGATAGCATAAATAAAGTTTATAGAGTTCTTTGTTTCATAAATGTAGTCGTTTACACTTAATTCGGGTCAATTATGACTAAACAGTTGAAGTTAATTTTGTTATTCTAAATTTTTTTTTGTATAAATAAATATATATAACATAACATTATCAACATCAAAAATTAAATTTAAATATTACCTTAATAAAATATCGAAATTACTTATGCAGATATTTTGATTTCGTAGATTTTTTGGCTTTATAAACCTGAATCAAAACGATGGTAAAGATAGGCTCAACGATTTGTCGATTAAAAATCTAAGTTGTGTTTGATATTTAATGCTTTTTGCTAGACTTAATCGTAATTTCGATAAAATTGTAGTACGTTTCGTTTTCTATAAGAATTTCAGTTGAAGAAAATCACGTTCAGGTGATGAGTTGTATTAGATACGTGCTTTTTGCCGCTTTCGTAAAGCACATCTGATTTCAGAGAGTTTTTTCTGTTTATAAAATCACGATCAACTACTTGAACTTGAAAGTGGCATATTTTGTCTTAAAAATATATCACAGGATTCAACATAACATTTTTAGAAATTTATCAATATGACTTTTCTTCTTCTTCTTCTTCTTTATTTTATTTTTTTGATATAAAGATATTCTTAACTTCAACGGGAAGACACAAAATATAAATATTCTATTGATAATGTGGCTAAAAATATTCATCTGACGTCAAAGAATGTATCACGAAGATGCTGCTGTAGTACATGATTGCATTTATAATGTAATGGAATGAAAAAAGCCTCATTTAAAATTTGGGATTCCTTGGTGGTGTTATATCGTCAGGAAATTGAAGAAATCGTTAAGAGTGGATTTCTGTTTTAATAATTAACATTGGAATTTACTGAATGACACATATATATGTTACAGATTATATAAATGTTACAGAGTTATATATGCTACAGAGTACATATATCTTACAGAGTATATAAAAATTGGATTTTTTAAAACCTGAAAAAAAATTTAGCATAAATTTTGAATATTTTAAGTATGAAATTACTTGTACAGAGTTTTATTGAAAGAGCAAAACTTTCATTGGATTTTTATATTACAGTGTTTTTATTATGCATTTTGAAGAATATTGAAGGCATACACTTCTAATTGTGTTTGCACAGGGTATATCAATTTATACAGCATAATTAGCATAAATTTTGAATATTTTAAGTATGAAATTACTTGTACAGAGTTTTATTGAAAGAGCAAAACTTTCATTGGATTTTTATGTTACAGTGTTTTTATTACGGATTTTGAAGAATATTAAAGGCATACACTTCTAAATGGGTTTTTACAGGGGATATCATTTTATACAGCATAATTTGTATAAATTTTGAATATTTTAAGTATGAAATTACTTGTACAGAGTTTTATTAAAAGAGCAAAACTTTCATTGGATTTTTATGTTACAGTGTTTTTATTATGCATTTTGAAGAATACTGAAGGCATACACTTCTAATTGTGTTTGTACAGGGTATATCATTTTATACAGCATAATTAGCATAAATTTTGAATATTTTAAGTATGAAATTACTTGTACAGAGTTTTATTGAAAGAGCAAAACTTTCATTGGATTTTTATGTTACAGTGTTTTAATTATGGATTTTGCAGAATATTAAAGGCATACACTTCTAAATGTGTTTTCACAGGGGATATCCTTTTATACAAATATGCCCTTTTTACAAGTTAAAAAAAGAAGAGAAATATATGTGATAATTTACGAAAGTTATTTCTTAAAATTAGCATTCATGCACTCCTGTTAAAAAAACAGATTCAATGTTTTATGTAACGAACAAATAATTTTCATATTATTTTTAACAATTATTAATGTTATGTTTTTATTCATTCACAGAAAATATTTATTGGTGTTTCATGTTGTGATGATTTATCTAAAACCTCAGAGATTGCTAATGTTCTGTGCATGTGGAGGGATATAATATTCAAAGATTTTTAACTAGAAAAAAGATTGAATAACAATAATATAAATTTTCAATTTAGAGAAAAATAGAAAAATTGTGAATGGTATATATTGCGTTATAAAAAGATCTTATATTAAAATTTCTCTTATATTACACCTTCTCTTATAAAATATAAGGATTTTAAATACAAATTTTATATTTAATAATTTGCGTTTGATAGTTTGAATTAGAAAATCATTAGTGACATTTTAGAAAACGGAAAAAAGTCCTAATAGGTTGGAAAATAAATGGATTTTGTCTTTAAAATAAGGATTCCAGTAAGAATTGGGCTTATGTTCTGCAATTACAATACATAGAATACGAACATGAAAAGTTATACACAAAAGCATATATTTATCCTGTTAGAAGAGGATAGAATTGTAAGATACACTTTTCAAAAGACGATTGTAGGTGATTTTTTTTAGACCAATGTAAAATTCTTGATAAGGACTGATTTATTTTCCTTTTCGAAAAAGCTGTTAATAATTTAATGTCATTCAGTAAAGTATACAAAGAGTTAGACGTTATTAACCTTTCAAGAACAATATTCAATTTAGTGGAGATAATTCAATTTAGTGGAGATTTGATTCAAAGTAATTTAAGTATTAATTTTAAAATACATGTGACGTTTAATGTTAGAAGATGAAATAATTTAATATTTCTGTTTTTCTAATAGATTAAACAAATAGAAGTTAAACTAGATAAAATAAAAATAAACAAATAATGTATAAATTTTGTATATAAAAACATGCATAATGTTCGTAATGTATAGTGTTTAAAATTATGTAATAATGTATAAAAAACGTGTGCAACGCTCGTATTTTTTTTAACTATTGTAACGCTACACTAAAACGCAGAAGTGTTAAAAAATAAATGATGTATTTTGAATTGGTAACAAAAAGATAATCATGGTTATAAAGCGTGTATCATATCACAATACCAAATAATGACTAAAAATTCTGATTATAAAATGGTTCATTCTGGACTTTTATGTGGAGGTATACACACATGTTGTAGTATTAAAAATAGAAGAGCTAAAGACATACGGTACGGCGTGGTGCTTAAGGAATTAATTAAATAATACTTAAGATAATTTTATTTATTTATTATGATTTTATTGTTTTAGCTATTTTCTTATATTATTAGTTGGCCTTTACCCGCCTATTGATCGACATTTATGAAAGAACGTATTTCCGTATTTATTATTACTTGTCCGTTTACCTCTCATTCCAGTACACATCATTTATCATCAGTTTACATGTTATTAAAAAAAATATGACATCACTTTTTACATCATAACATCTGCATCAATTGTTTTAATCCAAAAGGCTCCAAAAACTTTTAAACGTCTCATAATCTTTTAATATAACTATATATTGCATCATAGTCAGTTAAATATGTTTTTAGGCTGGCGTTGAAGATTTTTTTTAACCCTCTGAGTGGCTGATACATTTTTTGTTTCGTTCACTGAGTGTTTGTTTTTTCACTAATATACAAATAATTAAAAAAAACATAATTTTAGATTCATAGCTTGTTTTTGTATATAAGAAAGTAACATAAAGTAGTTACGATATTTATTCATAAATACTTAAACTTATGCTTAATTTTAAGCTGAAATAATTCTTGTTTTAGTACGTTATAAGTTACATGCAATGAAAACAAAATTATAATTTTTTCTTTTTCCAAGATGCTCAGTGGAAAATTGTTTTCTTTAAATATAAAAAAAAGCAAAAGAACTATTATCTTATATTACTAATTGTCTTTCACATGCCTAGCGATTTATGTATACAAATGAATTTAATTTCTAAATTTACTTGCTAAATAACTTGCCTTTTTATCTCTCGTAAAAGTTTATGTCATTTAACTTTGGAGTTTTGTAATATTACAAAAATAATAATATCATATTCTAGAAAATAACATCCACATCATAATAATATTATTTCAAATGATAAAAAGTCTTAAGAAATTTTAAATGCATTATAATTTTCTAATTTAAATGTATACTATATCACAATCCGATAAAAAACATTTTTTAACTGCGGTCTCTGTTTATTTAGGAAATCGTTCCCGCTAAATATTAAATAAAATAAATGAAAAAAAATATATATATATATAAAAGGAAAAAATAAATAAATAAATAAGCGAAAGTACAAAAGTTCTAATACAATTAAGAATTCCGTTGCCATGTCAAATATAAAAATATTCTTTTAGTTAAAATTATACTTGTTAAGTCGTAAGAAACATAAACGGTACGATTACATTAAGGTATAATTTTTATTCTGAATTACCTTTTGAATATACCTTCTTTGAATTTACCTTCTTTTACCATGTTTTTATTAACTCGCTTTCTTGTTTGTTTGTCCATTCTTGTTTGTTTGCTCAGTACAAATCTTGCAATCGTTTTTTAACTAACTTCCCGACTAGCTAGACATTTGAAACTTTTAGAATAGCTCAGAACAGCATTCTTTTAATACTTTTATTCAATTAATAAATGTTTAAAAATTCCCTTTAACTGCTCTCTTTATTACGCATTTGGTCATTTGCTTTCAAATTGATGGGATAATTCACCAACAAAATTTTTTTAAAAAGTATTTATTATTACAAAGAACTGTCAAGTTTATATGATTCAACAGAAAATTTAAAAACGTGGTACATAAAAAGTTCTTTTTATCTTGTAATTATTGAATTACCTCTTCTTTCTATTTAATTCGTTTCAAACGATCGGCTTCTTAACACGCTGTAAGCTATCATGTTGTTTTTTACTATTAAATTATATATACTTGTAAATTATTTTATTTTCTCCCAACTGTGGATCATACTTTATTTTCTATAATTTAAATTATCTGTCTGTGACGCAAAATATCAACCCGTGCGGCTCATACTGGAATTGTGTTCGTTGTGAAATTAAAGCTATACTTATTATAGAAATAAATTTTTGAATTTACCTTTGAATTACCCTTCTTTGAATTTATCTTCTTTCGAATTACCTTTTCTTTCTATTTTATTTGCTTCAAACCATAGTCTTGTTAAAACGTTGGTAAGCTATTACGTTATTTTTTTCTGTTAAATTATATATTTTTAAATTATTTTATTTTCTCCCAATGCTACTTTATTTTCTATAATTTAAAACATTTTCTATGACGCAAATTAACAAGCCGAGTGGCTCATACTGCAATTGTGTTCGTTGTGAAATTAAAGCTATACTTATTATAGAAATAACAAAATAACTCATATGCGGGTATCCATCATTTTATTAATCTAAAGTATCCAAATCGGTAAACAGTTAAAACAAACAATGCTTTTATTAAAATTAACCAGCTATATATCTTATTTAACAATGAAGAACACTAGCATAATTCTTTTGATATTTAGTTTTATGTAAATACTGCAGAAAATAATTAAAATATCAACTATAATTAGGCTATTATTATATATTTTTTTAGGAAAAACATAATATTTCTTGCTTTAAAAAGTTATTTAGTTAAATTTTTGCAGAAAAAGGAAAATGTGTAATATTTTAGATAATATATATATATATATAATGTTTTTTCTTATACAATTAAAATTTGTCTTTAACTAGTTTTTTAATGCGCAGTTCTCATGAAATATAAAATTTCCTTCTTAAAGATAATTTATAATTCATAATTACTTTCGTAAATAAGAAATTTTTTTTTTTTTTTAATTCCACGTCAATTAATTTTAAAAGCTTATTCGTTATCCGTAATTAATTTTTTCCCTTTAGGCAGTAATTATTGTTTAATTTAGCATTAACTTATTTTAATCATGTACTCTTGTTTATTCTTCTATCTAATGATTAACTCATAAGCTTTATTAGTAGAAAAATTAAATGAAAATTAATATCGACGAAGATAATTTTTTTATTTTCTTTAATTTCTTAATTGAGTAGGGACACTTTTTCAAGTATAAATTACAACTTCAAATATAATCTTCTTAAAATAATGTTCGATAATTTTGTTATTTCTCTTTTTTCCCTCATTAAATTAAAATTTTGTGCTTTTATTTCATAATTTAATTTTTTAACTACGTAAATTAGTACTGTTTATTATTTTTACTGTATTATTTCTGTATTTTTAAAGTAAAAACGTTAGAAAAGGGATTATTAGTAAGTATACACATGCAGGTGTATATTAATATTAAAAGTCTTTAAGACTAGTTTGCTTATTTGTTTCTGTTTTTTATTTCAATAAATACTTTTGAATTTTATAAAATATTTTATTATTGCATTTTATGGAATAACTGTATTTACCCCTGACAAGTGTGACACCCGTCACTAACTGAACACAGTACGTAACATTTATGAAAATTATCTCAAATTTAAGAAACAAAGAAAATTATTTTTTATTTATTTATTTATTTTTTTTTTTAATTCTGTTTACAATTTTCTGCTTATATTAAAATTGGTAGCATAAAAGGGAAAATTTTCATATATAAGTTCAGTTTTATTGCTTATTATAATATGAAAAGTGAAGGATTTTAAAATATTTTTCCGAAAGAATAAGAGAAAAAATAGTATTACTTTCTGCGGATAATAATAATAGTTTTTATTTAATAATTTTGTTATAACTGGCTTAAAATGTAAAATTATCGAAATACAAAAGTTTTATGCAATCGAAATAAAAAAGTTATAGCCCTTTTAGAAAGGTTGCTTTTTTGTTTGGGGGGGGGGAGGGGAGAAGGGGGTGCACAAGAAAACATCCCCTAATTACTATAAACTTTAATGAGCACTTTCTAGTTAGTACAGCAGGTCATAAATTTTCTTTCTGGTACCGATTTTTCGTTGTTACCAATTATTATGTATTGCCCTAAATGAACGAACAAACATTTTTATTTTTATTTAGTAAGGCTGAAAGTTTATTATTGTATCTGTCCGGATTTTCAGCTCCAATTATTAGATTTTACCAACAATTGGTGCACTTATTAATCAGGAAAAAATCTTGCTAACGCTGTTTATTTTAGTTCAATCGAAAATTTAGTTGATATTATATAAAAAACCCATTTTAATTTTAAAATTATTAAAAAGGAAAAACGAAATTGGTGCCAAAAATAAATAAATATATAAAAATGTAAGTACACTCCTTTTTCGTGGAAAGAAAAAATGAAAATGAAACATTAAAAAATAAAAAATAAAATTGAGAAAAACCGTGTTAAAGAAATGGAACAGCCTCAGTATAGAACCCCTTGGCGAAATTTGAGCTTTGGCCCCGAAGTAGCTCAGATATTTCTCGCCAAGATCTTTACTTACGCAATTGCAATACCCATTTTAATTCATAGCCAAGGTAACAACAAAAATTTAAAAACCATCAACAAGTTCTTATTTTAAAATTGTACCAAAGACATTTGAAGAAATGAATATAATAATCAGTGCTAGGGAATGAAACCCAATTACTGCATGCTTTTATATGAATGAATATATTAAAATAAGTCCTATAGTACTAAATTAAATTTTCTGTTCTGTTCAGAATTTTATATCTATTACTCGAAAATGAAAATAGAATTAGTTTACTTTAGTTTATTTATTTATTTATTTATTATTATTATTATTATTATTATTATTATTATTATTATTATTATTATTATGATTATTATTATTTTGTGAACAATAATTTTCTTTAAAAAACACCAACTTAATGTAAAACTATAATAGTAGTTTCTTTATTTGTCCTGTGTAGTATTTTTATATGAAGTATTTAAGCTCGATAAAATATTATAAAAACATGTTATACTAAAGTTTACTGCAAAATAAATCGAATAATTTAAAACGCACCTGCTGCTTCTGTAAGTCTGCGTTCTTTTTTAAAACCTTGATGAAAATTAATTTGTTTTAAGTTGTGTTTCTGAGATTCTCATGCGATTCGCACTACATGACGCGGCCGATTTTATTGAAAACCATCTATTAAACCTCTCCTTAGCTTGGGAAGGTATCAGTGTTTTAAAATAAAGATAAGCTAAATCATCGTACGATGAAAAAATATCATGCGAAATGTCTAATGAGAAGGGATAAATATAATTTTTATTTTCACTTTTCTAAGTAGAGAAAGTATTGTTTAGGTGTGAAATGTTCGAGACTGAATTTTTCCTATAAAAACATTTTTTCAAACACCCTGAATTCAAAACGCAGATTTTAGCGGTCTCTGTGTTTTTTTATAAACATAACATACACACACACACACATTCAAATATAATCTTCTTAAAATAATGTTCGATAATTTTGTTATTTCTCTTTTTTCCCTCATTAAATTAAAATTTTGTGCTTTTATTTCATAATTTAATTTTTTAACTACGTAAATTAGTACTGTTTATTATTTTTACTGTATTATTTCTGTATTTTTAAAGTAAAAACGTTAGAAAAGGGATTATTAGTAAGTATACACATGCAGGTGTATATTAATATTAAAAGTCTTTAAGACTAGTTTGCTTATTTGTTTCTGTTTTTTATTTCAATAAATACTTTTGAATTTTATAAAATATTTTATTATTGCATTTTATGGAATAACTGTATTTACCCCTGACAAGTGTGACACCCGTCACTAACTGAACACAGTACGTAACATTTATGAAAATTATCTCAAATTTAAGAAACAAAGAAAATTATTTTTTATTTATTTATTTATTTTTTTTTTTTATTCTGTTTACAATTTTCTGCTTATATTAAAATTGGTAGCATAAAAGGGAAAATTTTCATATATAAGTTCAGTTTTATTGCTTATTATAATATGAAAAGTGAAGGATTTTAAAATATTTTTCCGAAAGAATAAGAGAAAAAATAGTATTACTTTCTGCGGATAATAATAATAGTTTTTATTTAATAATTTTGTTATAACTGGCTTAAAATGTAAAATTATCGAAATACAAAAGTTTTATGCAATCGAAATAAAAAAGTTATAGCCCTTTTAGAAAGGTTGCTTTTTTGTTTGGGGGGGGGGGGAGGGGAGAAGGGGGTGCACAAGAAAACATCCCCTAATTACTATAAACTTTAATGAGCACTTTCTAGTTAGTACAGCAGGTCATAAATTTTCTTTCTGGTACCGATTTTTCGTTGTTACCAATTATTATGTATTGCCCTAAATGAACGAACAAACATTTTTATTTTTATTTAGTAAGGCTGAAAGTTTATTATTGTATCTGTCCGGATTTTCAGCTCCAATTATTAGATTTTACCAACAATTGGTGCACTTATTAATCAGGAAAAAATCTTGCTAACGCTGTTTATTTTAGTTCAATCGAAAATTTAGTTGATATTATATAAAAAACCCATTTTAATTTTAAAATTATTAAAAAGGAAAAACGAAATTGGTGCCAAAAATAAATAAATATATAAAAATGTAAGTACACTCCTTTTTCGTGGAAAGAAAAAATGAAAATGAAACATTAAAAAATAAAAAATAAAATTGAGAAAAACCGTGTTAAAGAAATGGAACAGCCTCAGTATAGAACCCCTTGGCGAAATTTGAGCTTTGGCCCCGAAGTAGCTCAGATATTTCTCGCCAAGATCTTTACTTACGCAATTGCAATACCCATTTTAATTCATAGCCAAGGTAACAACAAAAATTTAAAAACCATCAACAAGTTCTTATTTTAAAATTGTACCAAAGACATTTGAAGAAATGAATATAATAATCAGTGCTAGGGAATGAAACCCAATTACTGCATGCTTTTATATGAATGAATATATTAAAATAAGTCCTATAGTACTAAATTAAATTTTCTGTTCTGTTCAGAATTTTATATCTATTACTCGAAAATGAAAATAGAATTAGTTTACTTTAGTTTATTTATTTATTTATTTATTATTATTATTATTATTATTATTATTATTATTATTATTATTATTATTATGATTATTATTATTATTATTTTGTGAACAATAATTTTCTTTAAAAAACACCAACTTAATGTAAAACTATAATAGTAGTTTCTTTATTTGTCCTGTGTAGTATTTTTATATGAAGTATTTAAGCTCGATAAAATATTATAAAAACATGTTATACTAAAGTTTACTGCAAAATAAATCGAATAATTTAAAACGCACCTGCTGCTTCTGTAAGTCTGCGTTCTTTTTTAAAACCTTGATGAAAATTAATTTGTTTTAAGTTGTGTTTCTGAGATTCTCATGCGATTCGCACTACATGACGCGGCCGATTTTATTGAAAACCATCTATTAAACCTCTCCTTAGCTTGGGAAGGTATCAGTGTTTTAAAATAAAGATAAGCTAAATCATCGTACGATGAAAAAATATCATGCGAAATGTCTAATGAGAAGGGATAAATATAATTTTTATTTTCACTTTTCTAAGTAGAGAAAGTATTGTTTAGGTGTGAAATGTTCGAGACTGAATTTTTCCTATAAAAACATTTTTTCAAACACCCTGAATTCAAAACGCAGATTTTAGCGGTCTCTGTGTTTTTTTATAAACATAACATACACACACACACACACACACACGCAAAAAAAAAAAAAAAAAAAAAAAAAAAAAAAAACAGAAGTTAGAAACAGGAAATCTAAATTTATAATCTAAATCTTAAATCTGTATCGTATGGGAATATTTTTTGAAATATTAAAAATATTAGACAAATGATTCGTGTGTACAGAGAAATACAAAAGGATTCAAGCAAATCGCGTCTACAATCAAAATTCTCGTTGATGTATCCTTTGACTGTACTGCGTATAATTAAATTATCATGTGTTTTTTATAAGAAAAAAATGCTTCTTATATAACATCATTAAAAAAAAATATATATATCCACTATTTCTTTACCGTGACACGCAAAAGAATTTGGTTATATCATGTCTATAACTTATAATTATTTGAAGTACAAGGCTACCCAAGACTAGTTTAATAAGCTTCGAAGACTACTGTAAGCAAATTATATCTGAATATTAGAAATAGATTTAAAATTTAACCTTAAACTTTGACAAATCCATTATTTAAAAAAACGTTGTCAATTATTTTTAACCACTTTGGAATTTTCAAGTACATTATTTCTTATATTTCCCGTTAAACTCTAATTAGTTTTTTTTTTTTTTTTTTATAATAATAGAAATTAGAAATGCAAAGTAATTTATTATTTTTCTTCCATACATTAAAACAACAGAGCCAGAAATGAAGTACTGAAAATGTGCTTTCTTATATCATTAATGAATGCAGTTACATTTAGGTTAAAAAATAACATAATTAAAATATTCAATGAATATTGCACATTCTGTAACTCTAAACAATGCTCTGTTAAAAGAATTATGTAAATAATAGTATGAAATAAAAATTATTACAATGAAAGTTCATGGTATATTTTTATGTTGTCAATTGATTTCAATTGCTTTAAGGATCTCCAAATTTTAGCATTTTGCGTACGATTACTATAAAAATGTTCAACAATTTTAAAGTCATTTTTAGTATATCGAAAATCAAAATTATCGAGCACAGAGCATAGAGAACGTACGCAACAGAATAGGCAAAGTAATTAAAAGCTTCCTGTAACGAAAATCAATTAAAAAATCTATAGAATGACTGAGCTTACCCAAGATTGCATGGCGTGTTTATTGTAGATAAGCTCATTAGGATAGAAATAGTTCCATTTAGATGATAAATGGGATAGATAATTCTTTTTATTATTAGAACTGAATTACATAATGTGAATTGTCTTTTTTAATTAATTATTCGTCTCAATTTGAAATTGATTGGCTTGTAGCTTAATGCTCTAATTACGTAGTTTAAATTAGAACAAAATAGATAAAAAAAAATTAATTAATCTTTTAAAAAAGTGGATAGAAAAACCATTTGCTACAAGTTGCAAAGCGTCAGAAGTTTTAAATGAATAGTATAGTACTTTAAATGAATTTTGAATAACATTTAAAATTTTCTATTTATTAGGTATGTGCTATGCAAATAACAAAATTTTAAATATATTATTATGTATATATCTTACAGATTATGGATAGATTATTGATGAGTAATTTTTTATAGATATTTCACCCTTTTTTCTTATTATTATGGACTAGCTTAAATTTTGATAAGAATTATTTCATCTAAATATATTCTGACCATAATTTTTCAATAAATCATGTCAATTTAGGAAAATATTAAATGAATTTTGTATTACAAAATAACGTTACATTTAATTTTGAAAAATAATAAAAGCTTGTAATGTATTTTACAATCTGCAATTTTCTTAATATAGGAAAATAGGGCGAAATTTCACTTAAATATGCATTAAATGGATTATTTATACGAAAAATTAAGTTACAAGAAAAAAAAAAAAAAAAAAAAAAAAACTGCAAATTGTTTGTTATTCTTTTAGTTCCCCATCATACTATAGGTATGGGGAACTTAGATAATCGTGAAAATTTTCGACTCCGGCTTTTTGCTATTTTTACACGTTTTCAGGTGTGAGGAATCCGAAAAAATCAAAATGGGTATGGTGTCGTGTCTGTAGGGTGTCTATTAGTTTGTTAGTCCATTAGTCCGTTAGTGTGTGTACATCTCACGATGTGTGTCTCTTAGCCTGTGTGCATACGATATCTCACGAACAAATGATCGCAGAGAGATCGGACCAGTTTTAAAATATTATTTATGACACATTAGAAAGAACCCTTTTCATTTTCAACATTCTAATTAAAAATTTTCTAAAAAACTTTAGAAGTTATTCGAAGTTTACGATTTTCTTAATATGGGAGAATAGGGCAAAATTTCACTTAAACGTGCACGAAAAGAAATATTTTCATTCTAAAAATGTAAGAACTTCTTTTATATATGTGTTTTGATGCCGGAATGAACATTATAAACTATAAACATGCTACTTTGAAAAATTTCACAAGTTATTGGAAATTTACGAATTTCTTAACATCACAGAATAGGGCGAAATTTCGCGTAAATGCCAGTTTTGATGGATATTTTCATCGTAAAGACGACGCCAGACTACTTTTAAAATATCATTTAAGAAACTGGAAAGAACACTATTGATTTTCAGCATTCTATTTTAAAAACTTCGTAAGTTTTTCGCAATTTGAAATTTTTTTAACATGGGAAAATAGGGCAAAATTTCACTTAAACTTGCATAATGAATTATTTATACGAAAAATTAAGCTGTGTCATTTTTCTTGCTGGGATGCGATATGTCAATTTTTCATTTTTAGTTTTGAACAATAGTTAAAATGTGTGGAAACAAATATGTGATGAGGAACTGCGCTGATTCCACATATGCCAACTAATTTTCTAATCTTCTTAACAAATTTTAAGATCAAGTTCGTTTATTATCCAAAGAGGATTTTAGAGTTTTTTTAATCTGTATATACACAGTTCCTTCATATTTTCATAGTTACAGATATGCTAATATTTCTAAATTACTATTACTAGTAACCCTCCCCCCCCCCCCTGTTTTTCACACCACTATCTTTGTAGAGTAATTGTTTTCTTATTTAATGGTAACTAAATGTTAGTGAAAATTACTCTATTAAAAAATGTTGTAAAAAAAGGCTAACTCCAATTATCTACAGGTGTACTTGAAGAAAGTTTCAAGTTATAATTGTCTTTAGGATGCTTGATAAGATATTTTTTTTTTTAAATGATGACAAGAAGCCCAAAAATAATGAAGATTATACATACAGCACACACCTCAGTTTTATGCATAGTCAACAACACTTATATTAGGCGAGACGTAGCTAACCCTGGACGATAATTCCATGGTCCCGAGCCCACACCCTTCCAGAGCTTCGGTTACTTTTTCCAGTCAGTTTTGATCTTAGAATCCTTCCGGTGTTAAGCCTATTTTTTATGCTATTATTATTATTATTTTCCACACTCTTGTGGTTGTGAGTTTTTCGTTTTATTCCCGTGCTATTTTCTATGGATTTTTGGACTCTTTTCCCCGTTTTCTACATTCTAAAGTGCGGTGGAACCTTTTTATAAGAACCATATTTTCTTTTAATTGACCTTCATGAGTTAAGTCTTAGAACAGTGGTCATTAAATTTTGTTAACTCTAACAATTTCATGAATTATTTAGTCTTATTGACCAATCACATTTTTACCATTATGTAGTTACAACAAAAACGCAAATAGAAAATAAAAACATTTATGTGATTTAATGTAAGATAATTACTTTTTTAATACCTACTATTTGTACTATACATGCTTAGAAATCTAAATAAAATGTGCTCATTGGAATATATGATGATATTCACTGTGTAAAGAAAATGTAGCCATAAACGAGTGAATTATATTAGAAATATGAATAATAATATTCAAATTTATGATTTTTAAGATTTATTTACTAATATTTCTTTGACCTAAATCATGCAATAAATTTATCATTTTGTTCTTAGAAAAATCGATTACAAACTGAAATATTGATACAAACTACTTCGGCACACTTCCAAATTTAATTTATCATAATTATAATCTTCAAAATAATAAAATATATGTTCAAAAATTCGACTTCCTACAAAAGGATAGTAACTCAAGTATGTTAGCTGATTTATATCTTTAATATCCTAAACGGAAATTTTCACTACATTTTGATCGTTATATTGATGATATAATTGTAATAAGTACAAATAATCAGAATTTAAAATGTATAAAATTTAAATATCCTTCTGAATTAATATTAACTAAAAATTGTATAATTCTATAAATTTTCTTAATTAAAAACTAAAATTAAAAGACAATATGATATTTACGCATTTATATGATAAATGTAAAGATTTCAATAAAGAAAACATATATACTCATTTTAAATCATGTTTACACACATCTGTCTTTAGAAATAAGATTCCTAATAATCTGTTTAGAATAAATACTTTACGTTCATCTCAGCATAAAAACAAAAATATTAATAAATTTGTGTATGATACTATACATTTTAATTTTCCTACAAGATTTGTTTACTCAACATTTATCCATAGATTATGGTCATTAATTTTAATATATGTATATATATATACGTGTGTGTGTGCTTGTGCATAAGCTTCTGCATATCAGAGAAACTTAATACAAAGTAAAACACAATACAAAATGAGGGATATGAGTGGAATGGGTGGGTAAATGTTTAATTAATGGGGTAGGGTACGCTGTTTGGATTGGATGGTTGGGTTGGTTGTTGAACATTTTAATTAAGGAATTTATCACCGCACTTCTTGTGTTTCTTTACCATATGTTACTGTATATGCCAGACTGCACAAAGAAAAGTAAATTTATTTTCCTACACACACACATGTATGAATATATATATCAATAATTATTACTATATAAAATTACATAAAATTTTAGTAAAAAAAAAAAAAAAAACTATTTAGATTGGTAAAGTAGTTAAAACAATACTTATTATAAAAATATGGTGCATGAGTCAAAGTATTTGAAAGTCAGTATAGGTCTACATCTAGATTGTATTTAATTTAAATTTTGAAAAGTGTAGATTTTGATGTAAATTTACAACAGAAATTGCCTTTGATATTCAATTATATAGTATTGTTAATTATAATTGTAGCATAAAATGTAATTAAATAAATCTATTCATTTACTCACAATAGGGAATTATCAAAATTAAAATAAATGTAGAAGATCTGTGATATTCATTTAACTTTAAATCTGGTTAATTTAAAATATAAACTATATTAGTTTATCTATTAAAATACATTAATTTTATTCTTTGAAAATGCTGGGTAATCAAAGCAATTATGTACAATGTACTAATCAATATAAAAGATTAATAAATTATGAATAAGAGTGTAATAATAGATTTGATTGAATATCATAAAACTTAAGTTGAAATAATTTTAATGATATGAATTAAAATAAGTTATTATACCTTATTAGCGATTAAAAAGTATACTAATCTTTGCAATTTAAGTGCACACGTTATTTATCGGTTTAAATACAAACATAAATATTTATTACATGCATCTTTCAATCTGAAAAATATATATTAAGTTCTTACTTATTGATAATGTTTTTTATTTATATTTCTACTCGTTAGATGGCGATACGACAATGTGAATATTCCATAGCTTGATTTAATCGAAATAATATATTCTTTTTATTATAGCATTTAATCAACTAAGTAATTTTTTTCTTTTTCTTTTTTATCTATAAATTATTGTAATAAATTTAAATGAAATTATTTGATATATTCTTTTAATATCAGTCTTTCTTTATATTAATTGTGTATTTTTAATGTTTGACAAAAAATCTGTTGGTCTTTTATAAATTACTTACATAATTATTTAACTATATTATTTTGAATTTATCCTTAAAATTTTGAATCTCAAATATTACTTACTTTAATTTTTTTTTCAATTAAATTTATTATTTTTTCCTTCCCATACTTGTACTTTAATCTTGTATTGTTTCTGAACTTGTCCCTTATTACATTTTAGAGTTTGTTTGTAAGTATCTTATATTTCAATTAGGTATTGTAATTTTATCTTGTTATTTCCATTTTTGTAAACTTTAATAATTCGTTTTTTTATCGTTAAGTATATACGTATTGTTTATTTCATAACATTGTCAGTACTGATGGTGTTTTTATTGAAATACTCTACCAATTCAGAAACAATTTTATTTATTCCCCTCCCCCTCTGATAGTCATAAGAACGTCTGATAAATTATGGCTGATTTTTTAGGTCGTTTTCTTTAGAAATCGACCTACTGCAATCACTTCGTTTATCTATATATTCGTTTATATATATATATCTATATATCTAATGAAAATTTTATCATCACGATAACTCCCGAAATAATACTCCAAATCGAAACAAATTTGGACAGCGAACTAATCTTATAAATATCTTGAACGAGTTTGTTAACCAAGTTGCTTCGTTTTTTTTTGTTTTCTAGAGGTAGCCACTTGAAAATTTTAAATCCACAATGTAAAAAGCATTTTTAAAGCCAGATTTACTTGAATTTTACCTTAAATATAGATCACATAAGGGTCTCAACCAAGTTTATTAATGAACTTTATCCACCATTTTTAACAAAGGGGCGGATATCTTAAATTAAGCGGGTCCACTTGAAATCAGGTTACCACTTGAAAATTTAACATCACGACAACTTCCGAAATAATACTCCAAATTGAAACAAATTTGGACAGTGAACTTATCTTATAAATATCTTGAATGAGCTTGTTAACCAAGTTGCTCCATCATTTTGTTTTCAAGTGAAGGCCATTTGAAAATTTGACATTCACATTGTAAAAAAGCGTATTTAAGACCGGATTTGCTTGAGGTTTGATGTATACATAGACCATATAAGGGTTAGAACTAAGTTTATGAATGAACTTTATTCGCAATTTTTAACAAAGTGCGAATGTTATGAACTAAGCGAGACAACTTGAAATCAGACTACCACTTGAAAATTTACAGTCATGATAACTTTTAAACTCCGATTCAATCGAACCAAAGTTGAACAGGGATCTTATCATATAAATGTCTTGAATGAGTTCACTGGGCAACTTGTTCCGACATTTTGCTTCCAAGTTGCGGCTGGTTGATATCAGGCTGACACTTGAAAATGCGCCATCGCGATAACTTTTAAAATACTAAGCTGATTCAAACAAGAGTTGGATAGTGAACTTATGGTTCAAATATCATTGATAAGTTCGCTTGGTAACTTGCTCCGCCATTTTATTTCCAAGTGGCGGCCACTTGAAAATTTGCCATTGTGATAACTTTTGTAATACTGAATCAATTTCCATCAAATCTGGGTAGTGGATTTATCATTCAAATATCTCAGATAAGTTTGCTGGGCATCTCATTCCACTTTTTTGTTTCTAAGTGTTGACCACTTGAAATCATGGTTCTACTTGAAAATTTCTTATCACGATAATTTTTGAAATACTCAATTAGTTTGAACTAAAGTCAGACAGTGAACTTATCATACAAATATCTTGGATGATTTCACTGGACAAATTGCTCCGCCATTTTGTTTACAAGTTGCAGCCAGTTTTACTGCCACTTGAAAATTTCTCGTAACAATAACTTTTGAAATACTGCACTGATTCGAACCAAAGTTGAACACTGAAGTTATGCTTCAAATACCTTGGATGAGTTTGCTCGGCAGCTTCCTTCATCATATTGTTTCCAAGTGGCGGATACCTGAAAATTTGTTATTACGATAACTTTTGAAATGCTTAATAAATTTAAACCAAAGTTAAAAAATAGATTCATCATTAAAATATCTATGATTTTGGTGGGCATGTTTCTGTACAATTTTGTTTCCAAGATGCGGCCATTTGAACGCTATCACTTCAGAATTTTTTATAACGATTTATAGCGATAACTTTTGAAATACTGAATTTATTCGAACCAAAGTTGGTCAGAGGAATTATCTTACAGATATCTTAGATTAGTTCATTGAGCAACTTGCTCCGCCATTTTGGTCCAAGTGGCCGCTACTTAATATTTCAACACGATAACTTTTGAAATTCTGAATTAATTCGAACTAAATTGGTACAGTAGGCTTATCTCACAAATGCGTTTGATATATTTGTTTGCCAACTTGCTTGCCCGGCATCTTGTTTCCAAGAACAGCCCACTTGAAAATTTGTTTAAATAAATTAAAAATTCAACAAATTCATTTTATAAGTTACATTGGATGATTAAAAAGAAAAAAAAAATCTGTTGATTTTATTTGAGAAATGCATGTTTCATAAATCCTAAAATTAAAGTTTTGCAAATCATGTAAAATTTTGAAAAAAAAAAAAAAAAAAAAAAAAAAAAAACAAAGCTTGACCAATCTTTAAAAACTTTTTTTAGTACTTGTCAACGGTGATTTTACACTTTAACATATAATAACAGTTTTTAATTTCGCAATTAGTTTTTACAGCAAAATATTTGAAATTTTAAGGTATAAGGAAGAAAGAAATGGATTTGTATAAATGTTTATAAAATGTTAAAATAATAAAGTTAATGTTTCGACTGATAGTGCGAATAAAATATAATAGTAGACATTAAAGTATTTCATAAATGCATTTTTAGCAATTTTACTATAGTAATGCAAGAATTTCTGTTGCATGCAATCTGAAAAATATACGCAATACTAATAAGATCTTAATAAATCTTTAAAAATGTATCTCTAATATAAATGCAGAAAATAAACAATGTTCAAAAATTTGTAAATACTTAAAACTAGAAAATGGAGATTCAAATAATACGTTTATTTCTGAAATACGCAATATGAACAATAACTTAATACATTCATGAAAATAAAGTTACCTGAAAAAATCTAATCTTTTAATGGCATAGAACATTTTTTGCGATATGTAGCGTGAGAAATATAAATATATTAAAATTTTGATGTTATCCCAGAAAATCCTCAACAACGTATCTTTAATAAATATACGTAAAAAGAGAATGATAAAATTTGGGAATATATTTTAAAAGAGAAATGAGGATTGAAAAAAAATATATATATAGATATTTTTTTAGAAATTCCTTATTTTAGTAGCATTATAGATGTTTGTTTGAAAAAAAAATATGTATATATATATATATATATATATATATATATATATATATATATATATATATATATATATATATATATATTTCTGAAAACAGCCAATCACCGAAGTTTTATTAAGGAATTGTTTATCTAATGGTTTATTTAATGGTATCTAATCGTCAATGTGTTATGCTGTAGAAGAAAATATTTTTAATGTTGTGATTTTTTTCATATAACTGGGTGGTTTTTATTGAAAGTTCATAAACCTCAGAAAGGAATATTTATTCAAATAAAAATTCACTTTAGTATGCAATATTCCGAAAAATACTTTTAATGTTGTCTTAAAGTTTAAACCGTATTATGCTTTATGTTTAGGGATAGCAATAAATTCGGAAATAAAACCATCAAGTTTTATATTTTCATTTTCATATAGATAATATTCTGTAAAAATATTATAACAATTTTTTTAGTTGGAGACTACTACGATTTAAAATTATTTAAAGTATTGTAAAATGCTGTAGAGAGAGTGAGTGAGATAGAAGAGAATCTTATACTTTAAATTTTTTTTTAAATATTAACTGAATATCTGAAATATTTAAATGAATGATAGTGTTATGCCCCTCATAAACTGCCGTTTAGAATCAACGATTAAATCATATTAGTTAATCAATTTATTATTTTAATTAATTACCGAGTAATTATTCAGAGTTTAAAAAAAGATTTGACGAATTAATTCATCTCATTACTTTTTTTTTTTAAATTTATTTATTGGATTATTAAAGAGAATAAGTATAAAAATTTTAAAGTTTTTTCATCAATGCCATTAATATTAATAAACAAGCTTAAAAAACTTTAAATAAGTCATTCATAAGAATTAACACTAGTATATATATTTTAATTTTATTCTTCTTATAGTCACATTCTTGTATTTAAGACATAAATCTTTAAAAATTGCATACAAAAACTCATATTTTCTGCAAATATTTACTTAAGTTTTTTTACTGTGTTATATTATAGATGAATTTTATTTTATTTTTGCGCTACCGATTGCATAACGATTTCATTTTTTGCAGATATTTGTTAAGTTAATGAAATTAATATACGAACAGACGGAAAGTTATTGCAAAATATGTATTAATTACTAAATATATAAAAAGAAAGAATTTATGAACACTTTTTTATAAATAAATTTATTGACTTTTAATGGAATTTTAAAAGCTTTATTATAAGAATGATAACATTACTTTAATGCTCAAGTTAATTAACTTTACAATAGGTATAATTCAATTATTAAAGTATTTTGAATACTTTAAAAATTTATGAGAATTTTTGCTGTTGCATTATAGTTAAAATCTGTTCCCTGGTGGTAGAGTCATGTGCGGGTCGTGCAAACTTGACCCGTACCAAACCCGCAGGAAAAATTTCGACCCACAACCTGATCCAAACACGCAGCTTCTGACCCACAACCCGACCCACGACCCGCAAAAAAGTATTATTCAATTTACATTTTATAGAAAAATGAATTATAATTCTATTTCAAAAAATTTAATTATATTATTGAACATAGCGTTCAAAGGTTTACGTACTACATAAATATTATAAGCATGGAGTTACATTAAAATTAGTTTATTGTTAAAAATATATTTAAAGAAAAACTAGTCTAAATATAAACAAAACTTCAGTGTATAATATAACGAAATTTCTTGTGCATTATACTTATTTTGAAAAAAATCCACTATTTTAAATATTCACAGTATATTAAAAAAGTGAAAAAATATACGTTGGAAAACAAATAATTTTCTCATATAACATTTCAAACGTCCAGTATTAATATTTATGCATTTTTTCTTTATGAATTAAACTTATGAGTAATGTTAAGGAAGAGAATATCCTCCAGTCTCTGCATTTAAAAGATTACATTTAGAAAAAATTACATTTACAAAAGGTTTAATATTTATGCAGTTTTTTTATTTATGAATTAAACTTATGAGTAATGTAAAGGAAGAGAATATCATCCAGTCTCTGCATTTAAAAGATTACATTCATAAAAAAAGCAACATAAAAAATTCTTCGACGAAAAATATTTTGCGGGTTAGACTCGATGCAGGGCGGTCCCGGTGGTAAAGCAAACCATGTCTATTTTGGGGAAAAAGTTAGCACCATGTTCTTGATATGCATAATTTACTTTATATAGAGGCATTAAGCATTATTCCTTGTTATTATAAAGGAGACAGGAGAGCAGAATACAAAACCATGTCCATTTTATTTATTCATCAAATGTTATTAATTAGTTTCATTATGACATCATTCCTAAAAAAAATCATTTTTGTGACATGGTGCACTGAGAAAAAATTGTGTAACTGACATCTAGAATATAAATTGTGGCTCTAGAAAAAATAGTTCCCTGTCATCCGATTATCGAGGTCAAACCTATTTGAAAATATCTCCAAATAAATGCGAATACAAGAGGCGGGTTTCTGCAACTATAATCTTGGTTTATGACCCAATTCTAGATAATCAAGCAAGAATTTTTGTCATACAAAAGATTCAGAATATTCAGAATATTGTTTCACCATCTACAAATGTAAAGGCTAGAAATTCTCGATCATTTTGTTTATTCAGTTTATTGGCGTGCCTTATGCGCATAGCTCGGAAATCTATATTTCTATTTAAGGGATTTAGAAAATGGCCACTTATTCATTCTAGATGAAGGCGGTATATATATATATTTTCTCAGTGTGTGCTTTACTTCCGATGTACAGAAATTTATTTCTATACATTTATTTTTCAAACCATAAAACACAGAATTTTAAAATTTCAAATAACTTTTCTGTTTGCATACTTATATGATCGTTATTAAATACATGTAAAGAAGGAATGCATTCATTATTAATGTAAATAAATTTATCATTTTTAACTAAATTTCAAATTGTTATTTTAAGATACAACATTAAATGAAAGGTTAAATCGAATTATGATATCTACACTTAGAGTATTTTCAGTATTTAAAATAATTAATCACAACTTTTAAAATTTTATATTCATATTTATTAATTTTTACTTTGCTTTTTTAAAGAAAGACCAAATTTTAATTATTAATTTATTCTTATTAATTAATACGATATAATACGATAGACAAAAAATATTTTAATTTAGGCTGTATAAAATAAAATGTAACGCATATTATAATTTAAACAATATATATTTTTTCATTTTCATCCAATAATCTTTATTTGACATCCTTAATGAATATAGTACACTGTGTAGCTGTGGTTAGAAACTTTATTTTCCATAATATTTTTTTTTGTAAAGTTTTCAAATTGAAGCATTATATATAGAAGAATTTTTTTTTATAATTAATATTTTTTGGAGAAATTTTGTCTTTAGGGTCATGTTTAATTTAAAGATGTGTCTTTATTATTTTTCCAATACCAATAAAATGCTTATAAAATTTTATCAATTAGGGCACACAATTGAATTGTAACTCTATCTTTTGTCAAAAATCAAAATTTTCTTTTACAATTTATTTCTTTATTTCTTTTATATATTGAAATAAACATATTTTTATTTTTAGATATTTAAACTTTTCTCTTAGATAAAAATCAAGTGATCAAATAATCTTCATCATAATTAATATATTTCAAATTTATCTTGTCGAGATTTTAAAAAGGTATAAAATTAATTTTATTATCTCCTATTTTACGTTGCAAGAGTTTTCTCCTTTCTGACTGAAGATGTCAAAGAAATGAGGAAATACAACTTCCTGCTAGTGGGACTACTGTGTGATAACAGTACCACTAAGGTGAAATTTGTTTTACAGTTAAAATATCAAATCGTGCTCTTTTAAAACTTCGCAATTTATTAACCTTAAGAAGAAAAAAAAATGAATAAAGCATAGGGTTTATAAAACCTTTAATTTATATAAAAGTAATAGATAATGAAAACGAAAACATATAAAAATACTCTAGAAATAAAATTAGCCAGAATAAATTTTACAACAAATATGTGACAATTTTCTATTACAGAATTAATTAGGATTTTAAAAAGAGTATGAAATTTTTATTGACATGATAAAAAATATAATTGCTGTTGAAATATAGTAGATATGAAACTGATATTTTTAAGTCAGTTTGAAAATTACATCTGTTTGAAGTTTTTAACAATTTAAATTTGAATTTACTTGATATATATTTTTTTTCTTTAAAGGGAAAAATGAGTTAAGTGTGCCAAAGAAAACCTATATAAATTTCCTAAAACTTGTGTAAAAAAAAAAAAAAAACTTGTAGTACAAATGATTAAGATAAATTATTTTACACTTTTTATGATATCATAATCGTCTAAAATAATTAATCACAATTTATTATACACATTGAAAACATAGTTTTAAAGAAATTTTAATTAAAAAAATAGTAGCTCATAACATGTAGCCTATTACAGATATAAAGTTTATATATAACAGATCTATAATTGCATATTTTAATTTAGAATTTTTATAAATAAATTGGAAATATATTATAAATATATCAAGTAATGCATTCATAAACTTGACAGTTTAAAGAATTAAATAAAACAGCGCTTCAAATATACTATCATCTTATTTGTTTAAATTGTTGAGAAAAATTAATTTTGATTGTGAAAGACAATGATTTAAATGAATATTACCACTAAAGTATTTCATCAATAGTAAAATTCTATCATCTTAATATAAAATAGAGTTCATAGTTTTTTCTCTAATGATGTTTCAAAATTGAAATTATATATTTTGTTATGTTTATTATATTAAAGTGTCTAATTTAAATTTAAAGATATGCCTTTTCTTTTGATAATGATATAAAGAAAAAAAAAAAAGGAAAGAAAAAAGAAATTGATAATAATTTGTAGTGAGTTCCCCCCCCCCCCCCCTCTAGTTTTCTTTATTATGTAAATACGTTGTAGTACGGAACTTTTATAAAATTAATCATTAAAAGAATTTTACAGAATTTTTTATTGTCGTTTTATTGCTAATTTTTTTATTGCTTATACTGTGAATACACAGAATTTAGCCCGAAAATAATTAGATAAATATATATAAATAAAACAGTAAATAAGACAGTTTAGATGTAAAATTTGAAAATTTCAATTTCAATTTCAATTTTCTTGCAGTTTAGATTTTTTTTTTTTTTTTTTTTTTTAAGTATAAAAGTTATATTTAAAAGTTGTTTGTCAAAAATATAATTTCGGAAATAAATTTATCGTGAACGGTAGATTTCCGAAAACTTAAACCATACATTTTTTTCTTGATCTAAACAAAACTGTTTAAAACCATTATAATATTTGCGATAATTTTACTTTTAATTAAAATAACTTCTCATGACACTAACAAGATAATGCAAATAAAAATAATGGCTATTAAATGATTTTCTGAAATTCAGTTATTCATGTTTATTATGTTAAACTTTTACTTAGATTTTTTCTTCTTATAAAAATATTTTTTACACTTTTAAAACATAAGATATGTGGATATTGTTAGTATTTGTTAACCGAAGTAACTAGAATAAATATGTAAATATTAGAGTTGATAGCTTCTACTAACTGTGTATATTTAAAAAATACAAATACATGTAAAACATACTTGGTAATTAGAAATGTTTGGAACATATGAATACTGTATTATATAATTTAAATTTCGCTTCCAGTTAATTATTTAGTTGATTTTGTTAATTGAACCAGTAAATACATTTGCTTGCAATTACTAGTTTTAAAATATATATTACCGTCTTTTTATTATTTATTCATTTTCAAATTTTTATGTGTAAAATTGATTCTAGCTTATTTTATTGTTTTATTAAAATGTTATACATTTTTCGTTTATAAACAAATGCTCTTTTTTTATTTATTTTTTAATATTTTGATAACTAAGTACATGTTTTAGTTCTAAATAATCGTGTCTTTTATCCGCGTATAGTCTAACGATGTTTGTACTAAAATATTGCAAGTTTTGTATTCCACACTCATAAATCAAGAAAAAAGTTAAATAAAACTACACTCAATTGTTTGTGCAGTTAATAACTTGCCATGCGTTATTTTGTAACAAATCCAACAAACAGGGTTATAAAGGGATGAAAGGTAATTTTTTAAGTAGTTTACTTATTTTTTAAAACACGTAAATATTGCAATTAATCTTATTGAAAAAAATGAGAAAAAGAAGTTAAATTTTTAATAAAACATTTCAAAAGTATACATTTGAAAATAAACGCTAGAATTTTTAAGAATTAACTACTCTTAAAAGGTGATGATATAGTATCCATGTGTCAGAAATAAATTATTATTTTATAACAAAGATATCCAACCAAGTTAAATTAAATATCGATTTTATATTCTTTGAAATAATTTTTTAAAAGAATTTGATATTTAGAACAAATAATTAATGTCTTTGTATATATACGCATGTAATTTGAAATTAAATGAAATAATAGTGATAAAGAAAGATTCCAACATTAATTATAAGTATGTATGTGGTTTCGCTAATTTTATTTAAATAAAAATTTTGTAAAATTTCTGAATATCTTTCTAAGATATAAGACGAATAATTAAATACAGTTAAAGTAATAAGCAGAAGTGCAACGGTATTTCAATACTGTTAAATTTTCGGAAATGGAAATATGTATTAGTAATTAAACTTTATAGTTATTATGATAAACATAAAAATATATTTGATTAAAATGTTTAAACGAGTATTACATGTATTGTGATTATAATGTAAAAAAAAAAAAAAAAAAAAAAAAAAAATACCATAAAAGTAAAGATATTAAAATATCACCATGATATATTCAAAATTTAAATGTAGAAGCAATATATTATGTTTAATAAGCAAGTGTTAATTTAATGTTTAATAAAATAGATATGGTAAATAAGTGTTTCTTAAAAATATTTTATTAAAATTAAAGTATTCAGTTCATTACTAAAATTTTATATATAGATAATATTTTGTCAGACTTTAATTTATTTGAACTTCATAAAATATCTGAAAGTCATTTCGATATATAAAATGAATAAATAAAGAGGGACCAACACACCGAAAGGTAAATATGTTTTTATAATTAAAAATGTTTCGGAAAGGAAAAACTTGTATAAAAAAATAAATCATAAATTTAGTGTAATACAACATTTAGTATAATATAAAATTTCTAAATATTTTATTATTATTATTATTATTATAAACGAATTGCATTTTAAATTACGCAAATCAAGACTGTTTTGTAATCATTTCAGTTATTGAATGTTTGCATTTATAAAACTTACTTAAGAAATTTTTACTTAAAATTTCATTAACCCGTTAGCACCCAGTCTCCTAATTTGAGGACAACAAATAAAATGGCAAGTATATTTTTTGTGTTACTTACAAACTTTGAATAAACACCATAAAATGCAATAAACTCGCAACAATTGTTTCGGGTCGAAAAAACGCACGACCCTTCATCAGGCGAATAAAGTAAGCACGAGTGCTGCAGTCAAAGCGGCAACGCACCTTACAAACTTTGAATAAACACCATAAAATGAAATAAACTCGCAACAATTGTTTCGGGTTGAAAAAACACACGACTCTTCATCACGACCCTTGACTGCAGCACTCGTGCTTACTTTATTCGCCTGATGAAGGGTCGTGTGTTTTTTCGACCCGAAACAATTGTTGCGAGTTTATTTCATTTTATGGTGTTTATTCAAAGTTTGTAAGTAATATTTTTTACAACGCCAGTTTTGTGGTGCTTTTTTATTATATTTTTTGTGGTTTCATGGAATGATTTCTGCCTTTTAGTGACAGTTTATAGCGACACTCTAAATGATCCCTGAAAGTTTCATGTGCCTACTATTAATTATTATTTCATAATTTAGACAGTCATTTTATGATTTTTCATTCGTAGCACATATATTAGCTTTTTGCGCAAGTATACTGACTTAAATCAAGTTGAATAATGATATATATTATAATATTTTAACTTCGAGATTTTTGTCAACATATAATATGAAATTAATCTGTTATCTCAAAGTTTTTCTATCTCGAAGTTTTCTCGCTAGAACACTAAACGTCAATAAATGAGGATAGACTTTAAATTTAAAACTATCAGAAGAGTTGCTTAAGTTAATATATTTTACTATCAGTTGTCTACATTAATATAGAAGTGAAATAATTAGCTAATAGTATTTTGAAAAATTAATTCGGACGTTAACGGGTTAAGCAACAGGAAACAAACCAGTCTTAAATATACATTTTGAACAAAATTTAAATTAAAATTAGCAGAAAATTTGTTAGACGATTGCTTTAATTTCACGCGTGGATAACATTTTGTAGGATTTTAATTTTGTAAATTTAAATTTTGTAAAACGCCTTAATGTCATTTTAAACAGCAACATGAGCACGAACAAATAAACAAATAACAGAAAATCAATGATAAATTTAGAAGATAGCTTTTTCGAAAATAGAAACATATATTACAAATTAACCTTATATATATTAGGTTACATATTTAAATATATTTGATAAAAAATATTTAACAAAATTTACCCTTATAGTAATTACAATGCATTTTAAATATAATAAATAACGCAAATGTAAACAATCAGAATTTAAACACATAAGCTATTTATTGAACTTAATTAAGAAACGCTAATCTAACATTTGATTAAACAGCACAAAATAAACCAGTCGTAAATATACATTTTTAAACCCAAATTTCTGATGTGAAACTAATCTCAAAAATTCCATTTTTCTCCTGGAGAAAACGCATTCAAATAAATCTCATACGTTTGTTCTCAATACTTAACTGGTAAGTAAATAAAGTAAATTAGTGATACCAGATTTTTGCTTTTAATTGCGAACTCTCTTTATAACGGTTTCAGATGACAGTTTTGGCAGTTCTTTGATTAATGCAACTTCTTGACATCTTTTAAACATTCGTTTGAAACGCTCTCTTCGTCTAGCTAATGAACTACTTTAATTATGTTTTGAAATAAACTCAATAGATTTTAGTTGTTGAGCTTCCTGTGACAGTTTTTCTTTTTTTGTTCGTTCCGCCGAGGCTAATTATGTTGTGTAAAAGGAGACGTAGATGGTATTGACACGCGGCTTTGTGCGGAACGAGCGGATGATGATGATGCATGACGGCTAGAACAATGCCTGCGAAGTAGTTAGAATTTTTGTTAGTCGTGTATTTATTCAAGAAAAAGATAAAATAATTAGATAAGTCTTATCGATTTTAATGGTGGCGATGGATAGAGTTTTAAATGTTTATGATGACGCTTAACAAAAAAGGCTCACAACTTTGGGAAAAATTAATTTTTGATGGATTGAGGATAGGGGTTAATGGTGACATTTGATTTATCGAAGGTGGTATGTGTTAATTATGGTGCTTAAGTACAATGAGTTAATTGTCTTTTCTTTTTGAAATTTTCAGTATAAGGTTAAAAGATTTTCAAAATTCTATTGTTGATTTTATGAACAACAAACATTTTTGCATTTAAAAAAGAAATGAATGAGAATGATAATGACGCATAGAGAACATCCGTTAAAAAAATTACATTTTCAACTAAACTTTTATAAATTTTGTAAAAATGGTTTTGTTTTCACTTAAATATGTAAGCATTTTGCGCAATTTATATTATTTTGTGACGCTACACGTATGCTGCAGATAAAAATACGTACTATACTTAATATCTTGATTGTTGCAGATGAATAGTTTCTTCTTATTGTAAACTATTGTATATTAATTAATAGATACGTATATCCAAGGGGAAATCAAATAATTACACAATGTTTTAAAAATGCTTACAGGATTTAACAAAAGTAAAAATTTATGGAAGTATATAAAAGATTGTTTCTGATTTTTTGAAGCTCTCTTACTAGAGAAGATTTTGATTTATTAACTGTTATCTATAAAATTTGTCGCTTTCAGAACAATAATGAACTCTCACGGTTTTAAAAGTGATAATTGAGCATGATAATAAATTAAGATATAGCTTAAATCAATAAAATAATAGTGTATAAGCTACATTGGTCGAATGTTATAGGAAAAAATACTTACAAAGAGGAATGTTGATTATAATGTTGAAAATATGTAAGACATTATTCTTTATGGTAAAGTTCTAAACTATTTTTAGAAGCATTTTTTAAACAAACTCGCTCCCCAACCCCCTAGGGAGGCTTCGCCTCCCCCCCCCCCCGACTCAATTTACTTATTAACACAGGCAGAGCTCTGCCCGCCTATTCGATGTTTTCTTTCACTGAAAAGGAATATTAATAGTGCATATTACAAGACAAAAGCAGAAAATTACTATGGAAATCCTCATATTCAATGCCAAATTGAAATATAATATACATATATATATATATATATATATTTAATAGAAAGAGATTCATATTATCTAGACCAATTTGCATTACAGCTTTAGTACACGACCCTTTTTATTTATTTTTTACAACTTTAGATCCGGACCGCGGTACCCCTTCGTAATTGGAAGATTATGGGTTCAGTTCTCAAGCCGGCCAAAGACCGTCGTGTACACTAATGGTGGCTGGTGCACGTAAAACATGTCGTGGCCGCAATATCCTCCATGTCCCCATCAAAATTATACCTCTGGGGGCCACTGAAGCGGGAGACCATCCTTTTCGTGTAGGACCAAAACTGTGGTGGCATGTTTCCGGAACATCCGTAGGGGTGCGTCCCAGACCGTCGCCAATTATAAATAGCGCAGTAATGGTGCGACGTCAAACACAACCTACCTAATTATCTACCCACCTACAACCATGGATCATATTTTAATTTTCCCGTGTAAGAAAAATAATTTTCTAAAAGTAGAGAAAATAAGTTGATATTTATTTTCTTTCTTTTTTACATCCATGGTTTCGGGCCTCGGTACCGTAGTCTGTAAAGCGCCGAGCACGTGATTGGAAGATTGCCGATTCGATACCTGAGCCGGCCAAAGACCGTCGTGTACACTAATCGTGGCAGGTGCACATAAAATCTGTCGTGACCGCAAAGTCCTTCATGTTCCTACACACACTATACCTCTGGAGATTACCAAAGCGGGATGGGGGGGGGGAGGGATCTCTTCGGAGAAGGATCTAAATTGTGTTGGCATGTGACCGGAATATCTCTAGGGGTTCGTCCCAGACCGTCGCCAATTATACATAGCGCAGTACTGGAACGAATCGAACCTACCTACCTACTTACGTACAACCATGGATCATATTTTAATTTTCCTGTGTAAAATGACTTCATGACAGAAGAAAAACGTCACTGGGAGAAACATTCTTCAAAATGGCAAATAGAGTACCTTCATAAACTTGTCGTTTTTCGTTAATAACTTCTTTAATTAAAATGATAGAAATTTCTAAGCAGCTGAAATGTCTGCCTTGGAGTATTCGGAACACATTGATACCTCTCATGACGCGAAGGACCCTGCCCTCCGCTAGAAGATGCTGTCGCAGACAAAATAAATAAATAAATAAAAATAATAAAAAAATAGCCGCCAGTGACAGTAATTTTTTTTATATATAGAGAGAAATATGAGAGTAATGCATTACGTCATTCAGCCTATATTATGATTACTAAGATGCAGTTATTACTATTATTATTATACTTTTATATATATATATATATTTATTAAATCAAAATATAAAATGTTTAAATAAGTCTCACTAATTAGAATAATGGTGTTTGGGAACTCAGACCAGTTTAGGCTCTATCACAATGATTGTCAACTCTCGCCACATATTATGTTTAAACTATTCGATCCTTTTATTTTTATTTATATAGATATTTTTATTTTGTTGAGAGGGGCTTTTTTTATATTGATACCAAATAAAAAAAATGTATTGATTATTTGTTCAAAGATTTTTCTAATATGTAATGATTTAAAAAGTAGTATAACTTCCGGAACATATTTCTCGGATTCTCTTCAAAATTTTGTTTATCTAATTCCGCTATTTTATATGTCATATGATTTCCTGAATTCACAGCTAAGGAATTTTCATAATTTTAAATTTTATAACTGTAGTAGAGCCTAAACTGTTTTGAGTATCTTTAAAAATTTTTAAAAGAGTGTACAATATTAACAACAGTGAATGTAAAACTTTAAAATGTTTTGAGTATATAACGCACTGGTTTCAAAAAGCAATAATAGTAAATCTAAAAAATAATGTTATTTTAAAAATAATAGCCTAATATTAATAAAATTGAGGCAAAGTACATAAAGTTTTACAATAATAGAAATATATATATATATATATATAGTTTAGTTTCTAAACAATAAAATGCATGAGTGAATCATCATATATTAGATGGTTTGGCTTCTTGTAAACCATGATGGCGGTTTAAGAAAAATAATTGCTATAACAATGCATTTCGCTAAAACATCTCAAATAGTTTTGGTTAGATTAATGTCTGGAGGTAAAGTTGCTTAATTAATATGCTGTGAAAAGTTATCTTATATTTTAGGTAAAGAAAATTCCATAAAAACGAGTCTTATACTATTTACAATATTCGTCTTACTGTACAATGAAATTATTGCATTTAAGAGCATAAAAATGATGCAAATATTAACTGACTTATAACCGCCTTGAAAAAAGTGAAATTGTATTTATTTCTCCGTGTGGTTTTTAATAAGATACTTAATATTTAAAGTAAAATGAGATATTTACATTTAGTACAGATCTACAACTGTAAGGACTGATAATCAGATTTGTTTATTTCAACCATCCTAATTACTTAAATGTTTAGCCAATATAAATTAAGACAAGGGATATAAAATCTAATCTTTCTTTATTTTGAATTTTAATGGCGGAGAATGTTAAAAATTTAACTCAAGTGTTGAGCTTAAATTACTTAATCAGATCTTAAATCTTAAGAAACTATTAAGTAACGAACTCGCCAAACTTGAACTAACTATCGCATTTAAATTAGCCTAAGAGATAAGCTTATTCAAAATTATAAAAATTGATGATAAACTCTCAAAATACGAATCCTTTTAGTAACATCTAGAAGCTTAAAAAAATATCAGCGCTCTCAAAATATTTCATCCCCAAAACACAAACTTTCTCAATTTGGAAGTCTAATTTTAAAGAAATAAGGTAGAGAACAGTTCACTTCATTTTCCCTGAAATATTTATCCTAAAAATACCTTTACACGTCTCCGGACCATTCTTAAGCATGCGTCCCAGACAGCTGCCTTGTACTTTAAACCCAGTCAACTAACTAAAGAAAAAATACTTATATCCAACTAAACACAAAAATCTTCGCAACAAAGCCCGAATAATTCGGGTTTTAATATTCCAACGCCAAGTCTCCTGTTATTATTTGTTAAGCCTATACGGGCTTAGTTGTGTTATTGGTCTTCTGCTCTTATTTTTACTGAGCAACCTGGTGTGAGAAGCCTTACATAAGGGGGAGATTAGGTCAGTAATAATTTGAGCCATTTTCTTCATTTCACAATGTGCAAATTAGTTAATCGTTTCTAGCGATTACGTACTAAAAAGTTTCGTGCCCTCAACCGTGTGAAGTTCCTTTTACAGTGCAAGAGACACCGCATCATCCTTAAATTCATTCAACTGAAATGCAATATTTCTGGTTCCAGTTTTGAAAACAAAGCAGTACTCAGGTCTCATTTTAATATTCTCCGTGCAGTTATTAAGGAAATTCGTACCAACATCGCCAAAATTGAAAAAGATTTATTCTTTCTCCACTTAAAGTTAGCTTTTGAACGTCCTAATTTTATGTTGATCGATCGCAATTCCTGGATTCATTGTGACAACCGCTCTCGTAAACACTTAATTAAATTACATGATAAATTCACCCGGCTTCGTAATTCACACAGTCCTATTCATTCGAACGACTTTCCTGTTGTCAATAAAAATGCAATCTTAATCTTTTCAATGCTGAAATTCCCAATAATCAATATTCTGTTCTCAAACTCAATTGAAATTTTGCCATTTTTAAACCTACTTCTTTTCCTCAGTTAATTGCACCGTTTGAAAAAGCTTTCAAAAATTCTCGACTGACTGACCAACAGAAAGAAAATCTTCGTCATTTAATCCTTAATAATGCCAATTTCAACTCTAAAAATTTCAAATCAAATCTGAGCCCTGCAGAAAAAATACCTTCAAGGAATTAAAATATAATGAAAATATCATCATTACGAAAGCTGATAAAGGTGGTCAGATTGTTATTTTGGATAGAAAACAATACATCGAAAGTGTTACCGAACTAATTAATGATGACCCATATATTCCTCTGCCCCGTGACCCCTCTCCTCAAGAATTAAATAAAATTAAATCTGCTATAAAATCTTGCCCCTTGTTATTGGACTCGACTAAATCTCATCTTATCCCTTCTATTGCTAATTGTGCCAGATTTTATTCTTTACCGAAAGTTCACAAACCCAATATTCAATTTCGTCTCATAGTCTCTAATATCGGTACTGCTTCCTATAATTTAGCTAAATTTCTCATCACAATTTTTGCTCCCCTTCTTGCTGCTAATAGTTATACTGTTAAGAATTCCATAAAATTTTCAAAAAATATTCAAAACTGCCCTCACCCTAATCTCACTATGGTTTCTTTTGATGTAAAATCTCTTTTCACTAATGCTCCAACAAGTGGCGCCCTCTGCTGTCACGGAAATAGATTAAAAGAGTTTCATTTCACATCTTTTGAAATACAAGAAATAATTCCTCTTACCCGCATTTGTTTATCACAAACCACTTTTTCTTTCCAAAATAAATTCTATCGTCATTCTGAAGGTTTAGCCATGGGTTCCCCTCTCTCCCCAATTCTCGCAGATATTTACATGCACTATTTCGAAAGGAAGCTTTTTAAGAAAATATCTTTTTCTTTTTGGACCAGTTACGTTTACGACACTTTCACGCTTATTGACAAATCTCGTCCCAGTATTGACCATCTCTTAGAAACTTTAAAGTCAATTGACAGTAATATCCAATTTACATATGAAATAGAAAATAATGGCTTCCTTCCATTTCTTGATACCTTCCTCCCCATGCGCGTTCATGTCACCCACCTAACCAAAAAATGGCTGCTTTCTATACTTTTGTAAACCGTGTCCTTAATATTTGTTCAAATCCTATTTTATTAAAATCTGAAATTAAATACCTGAAAGCCATTGCAATTTCACAGAGGTTATGACCCTTTCCTTATAGACAAAGCTATCCAAAAATTACAACTCATCGTATTTCGTCTACTAAATCGGTCTCTTCTAATATCAGTATTGTTTTACCCCCATTTTCCTAAATCCAGTCAAACCATAGCTAAAATTCACAAACAATATGATTTTAAAATTATATTTTCGCCTTCCAATAAACTCACCATTTCTCAGTTAAAAGATCCCATTGATATGCATAATTCTTGGGGCATTTATAGTATTTCCTGTCAGTGTGGTTTATCATATATTGACCAAACTAAACGCAGTCTTAAATTTCGTCTAAAAGAACGTATGAATTACGTTCGCAAACAAGAATCTAATAAATCGGCTATTTTTAAACATTGCTGGGAGGAAAATCATAATTTTAAATTTAATTCAGCTAAAATAATTTGCAGACCTAAATCCATTCATGAAATCGATTTCTTTGAATCTTTTCACATTTATAAAAGTTTTAAAAACCTTGTAAATTGTGATTTCGCTGTTTCCTATTTGTCTAATTGTTGGAAATTTTACATTCAGTCCACATTTTCTTAAATTTTCTACTGTTTACACAGCTAAAATTCCTAATTTCCTATTGGCCAGACTCTCCACCTTTCCCGCAATCCTATTGGTTGAACTAAATTCGGTCCCTCTTCTGTATATGCGAACACTTCTCCAGATTCAGAATTCTTTTTGCACAGAAGACGGTACGCTTAAGGTTACCGAAACAGCTGTATGCATCTCAAATATTTTTCTTTGGCGTTTCTGACGTAGTAGTTTATTCGGTTTTTAGCATTAGACATGACTAGACAAATATTTACTTAACAAAACAGTATTAGGTGCACATCTTTTAAGTAGGAATTACTGCAAGTGCTTCAATAATTTTGTTACCAACTGGTACAAGATTTTTTTTTTCTACAAAAATTTTGTAAAAAAATTACTTAATATTGAAAAAAAACATTGCTTGTGATATTCAGAACTTAACGGCCCTCTTCACTTACCGACGCCAGAAGCCAGAGCGAACATTATTCCATGGGAAATTTTCTTTACTTATAACACATTAACTGATACATATTTTTAACTTATGTTTTCACATTTAGAAAACTCCCAACTGTTACATTAAAGCACCTGTTTTAAAAACATAATTTTTTTAATATTTAATATTTTATTTTGAAATTGCAAAATGAAAAATTCCACAAATTAAAAATTCGTATTTTACAGCTTCCAAATAAAATATAATAAATAAATAAATAAATAAATAAATAAATAAATAAATAAAAATAAAAATACGTTTTTAAAAAAGGTGCGTCAATTTAACAGTTGGGAATTTTCTGAATGTGAAAACAGAATTTAAAAATATGTATTAGTTAATGAGTTATAAGTAAAGAAATTTTTCCATAGAATAACATTAGCTTCGGCTTCTGACGACGGTGAGTGAAGCGGGCCCTTAAACAACACTTTCTAATTATTTTTTTACAAATAGAGTTTGTATTTGGGATTTTTTTAAATGTTAAAATTTTTAGCTTTAACTGTTTCCGAGATTTGTTTTGTAATTTTACATTATAAGAATTTTCTTTTATTTTGAATCCTGATACATAAACAGTAAGTTTGGATCATCTAACATTCCCATAATCTTATTTTTATTTTTATTTTTATTTATTTATTTATATATTTATATATTTATTTATTTTTTGAAGAATTTAATTTATTTATAAATTTCCTCTACCTATAAGATAGTATGAAGGTTTTGTATTACTGGATTTGTGAGATTAAAACGTGTATCATATATATGCGGGATGGCTATTTTTTATTTCTCGTTTGAAATTATATTAAAATAAATTTAATATTTTAGTATACCTAAACACTTTTATCTTCGCACATTTTAAAATACATTCATCCATTTTTCTTTTTTTCACATTTACCTAGTTTTAAAATAAATTAATGAAGATACAGCTATACCTTATATAGTTTTGTAAAAGTTTAATCAGTATTTCTCTATTTCCTTCATTACCTGAGTAAACAATAGACTATATACACAAAAATGTTTCAAAAACATAAAATATATAATTAAATATCATCATAAAATAGCAACAAATAAAACTTACGTTAATAATCCGCATTTGACTAAACTTCTTCTAGCGTATAACTAAAGTATATTTTAAGGAAATGCCCTAAATGAAATCAGGTTAATATGGTAAATGTAAAATCTAAAGAGCTGATTTCCTTTTCGAATATTTGTATCATTCCATTGTTTGATAAATAACATTTAAATAATCTAAAATATTTTTTTTTTGTTCAATATCTACCTTTCATAATACAGGGTGGGTCAAAAGTCTCTGACACATTTGAAATGTTAATATAAATTCAGTAAGTATCGCACGAGAGTGCGGGTTACAAGGCTTCTTACCTACAATGTCCGTACAATGCTCCTCCGCAAAGAAGCCATACAATGCTCTTTATAATTAAAAGTTTCGTTTAATAATAATAATAATAATAATAAACGTGTACACTTTAGAGTATCTTAACAAAAGAAAACAAATAATAAAATAATAAAATCCAATAAAAAAGGTGGTTACGGAGCATGGGTGGTGGTGTTTAGCTGGATGGTTGGGTGGGATTGTGAAATTAAATAATAATAAAATAAAAGCAGAAGGCTTGTTGCATTTATTTTGTAGTAATATGCAATCTTTCTTTTTCCATTAAATTTTCAGTTTCTTCATTGCTAAGTTGTCAACTATTATTAAAATTCTAATCAAACTATTAAACAAAGTGATCAATAAATTTCATTGTCTTCATAGTTTCATTATTATTTATCTGCTATGAAATTTAGCTTTTTTTAATCCATATGATCCATTCTGGTCTTGGTAAGCTGGGGGAGTGTTGCCGGCGTGAAACTACTTTAACCCCACAGGCAAGTCACAAGTCTTACCGCCTGCCTCCTTCCTTCCTTTCTTAAGTTTCCTAAATTATTTTTTCATAAATTTCGTTTGAGTTTAAGTTTTTCTGTTAAGTTTTTGTTGAGTTAGTTTATTGATTCGTTTGTTTTGCAGGCTGTTAATTAATAAGTTTGGTTTCTTTAAATATGTGTATTTCAGACCCTGACGAATTTTTTTCACCTTTCTGATCTTCTTCTACATAATTTTTTTTTCATTCTTATTGGTCTTTGTGGTTTCAGTGATCTTGTATCTGTTGCTTGACTCTTCTACGCTTAATAAATCCTTATATATATATATATATGTTCAAATAATGTCCATTAGATGGCACTACTTGTCCCCTTGTTTTGTTTAAATTCTTGTAATTTTAATTCTATTATAGCCTTCTCGACCTTTAGACGACCTTTATATTTATGTTAGTCATATTTAAACCAGTTATATTATGTTAGTTATTACAGTATATGTTAAACTGTGGCTTTCTATAAAGTATTGAAGACATGAATAACGCATATATTTCTCTCTCTTCCACGATCTATACTTGCAAACACGTAGGTTGAAATGGATTACTGTTTGTATGTTGTTAGAACTACAAAGAGCATAAATAAAATTATACAGACACGACATTATTTCATTATTTAAAACATGAAAATCTGACATTGACAGATTTTAATTTAGTGCCAGAGGCCTACTGCTAAACTTGTTAATATCGACAAATTCTTCTTTAGTTAATTCGTGACGATCTAAATTCCATGATAAAGTTTTCATTAAATCAAACCAATGTGTTTCAGCAGCAGATATTGTAACAAATAACGTTGGAAGTCAAAACTGTCTTATAGCCGCAAAACAACGTTTTTTCTCTTTTTCCCAATGAGGGGGAGGTGTGCCTTAGGGGGGACTCATGTCAAAGGTGTGCCTTGGGGGGGGGACTCATGTCAAAGTTGTACCTTGTGGGGGACTCATGTCAAAGTTGGGCCTTGGGGGGACTCATGTCAAAGTTGGGCCTGGGGGGGGACTCATGTCAAAGTTGGGACTTGAGGGGGCTCATGTCAAAGGTGTTCCTTGGGGGGGACTCATGTCAAAGTTGTACCTTGGGGGGACTCATGTCAAAGTTGTACCTTGGGGGGGACTCATGTCAAAGTTGGGCCTTGGGGGGACTCATGTCAAAGTTGTACCTTGGAGGGGACTCATGTCAAAGTTGTGCCTTGGGGGGACTTCATTCAATGAATCCCCATTCAATAAACCGACTGAAATAGGCCTCTAGCACTAATTAAGAGTGACCTATAAAAATTCGACAACTGTACCGACTGAAATAGGCCTCTAGCACTAATAAAAATTGAAATATTGTCATAATTTTTAAAAAATATTTAATTTTTAATAGCTTCAATTGGTTCATCAATGTTTTTTCTTCCACTTTTTAGGACACGGTGTCATTTATGAGAACATTTTTGATCTATTTTTTTATTGGCTTAAAAAAGCTTTTTATCAAAAGAATTATTGCAGTGCAACCCGCATTTTCATTTGTCAATTATTTAATTTTTATTAAAGCTTAACCCTTAAATGCCTGATTATTTTTTAAATCAATTTAAAAATGTTTTACTGTTACCTCTATTAAATAAATCATGGGAAAAATACTTTAAAAAATGATACTTTATTTTAACTATGGTTTACAGCTAAAAAGCAATTTGTTACCAATCGGTAAACGTGAGGCATTAGAGTTTCAATATTATTCTAATAATACATTAGAAGACAAAATTGAGTATGCTGCCGAATATACATATATATATGACGCAAGCGCAAAAACAAACGAACGCCACGACACTCAGCGGAAACGGAAAAACGAACGAAAACTGCGACACTTATATATACAGGAATTTTAAGATCAAAGTAACCGCTGAAAGCCGACACTTAATATCTCAGGAAATATGGGAGGTTATGTTCTGATATTTTCAAAATAGACTTTCACCTTCTGTTTGATCCTACCCTGAAATCCCTACATTTATGCGTGCAATATATTTCGAGATATGAATTGGCTCATTTAAGTTGTAAATGGACGGCGTATGTAAGGAACAAATTTTTCTCGAATATGGCTCGAGCGAATTTAGTTTAATTGATATATGATATTAATCGCTTTTATCTGATGTGCCTGACATCTCCCTTTTCCCTAGGAAAACTCTTGTTTTTTTTATAACTCAGTTTAAAAATCGAACTATTTTTTACTCCGAAAATACCGTGATGCGGCAGTTTCGCGGACGAATTTCTTCTCTTCCATCTGAAATACTGAATATCAAATAATCGTTTTGGCTCCATCTATCGGGGAGCGTCAAAAATAAACACAAAAAATAAAATAAAAAATATTTTTCTTTTTTTAATATATATATTAAATGAGTTATTTATTTAGGTACTTGTATTTTATATGACATTTGTTTATCAAAAAAATTCTTTTTATTTACATTGTTTTTATGCTGATACGTTGTTAACTTTCAAAATTGGTTCTATTTTAAAAGGTGATTGCAACAACAAAAAAATTTTCCTTAATTTTCATAAAAATGACAAATAATATGATAATCATATGCAAATATTTGTAATTTTTTCAAAATTAGGTGATAAATCACTTAAACTACGGATTGAAAAAATTCTTAAAACAGAATTTGAAAATAATTAATTTGCTCATTAAGTTTCTAGTATATATATAATATATAAATTACAAAATGTTAAGCTATAATAAAATTTTGAATAGATTAAGATTTTTTTAAAAATTAAATTCATAACAAACTATACTACTTAAATATTTACCAGTATAAAATTTTCACTTTTTAAAGATTTTTTTATTATTATTTATTTTTCTCTTTTAAATCAAATCTATACCTAAAACATTATAATAAGAAATAAATATAAATAAGAAATTTTTGTCATTTTTAAAATGTACTATATTATGCCTATACTATGATATTATAAATGTACTATATTATATTTTTTATCACTTTTTATAAAATTTTGAAATTTTATTTAGTTTGTTATTTTGTTCGAGTGTGACCTATAAAACAACACTTTTAATACAGTGTTATTACCATGCTCCTTTAATTTTGCGTTTTGATCATTAACCCCTAAAAAGTAATGATATCAATACAAAAAACCCTTAACGGGTTAAAAGTTTGTGACGCAGCATTGTACTTTATGGCTATAAGAATTAGAAATACGGGTCTTAAAAATAATGATATCAAATTTTCAGTGACGCTTTGATATTAATTAAATTATACATAGATTTTCTTATTTGAATTTGCTTTTTCCTTTTATTTATATTTACAGTGTAAACGTTATTTTCAACATAAAATAATATATAGCATTTACTCATTGATACCTTTCCATTCACATCTCTTATACTATGAAAGCATGTGTTTTAAAAGAAATTATATGAAATTCCAGTAACGCAGTGGTGTTACATTAAGTGATTTGTTTTTAAATTTCTCTGCAATTATTTTGTTTTGCATATTAAAGTATATGTGCACATTGAAATATTGCTTTTAATTTTCAAATACGCTGTCAAATATATCACTTTCATTAAGCTTATATTATGTACTGAAATATATTTATTTCAATGAATTATTCTATCTTTTGCGTCACGCCATCCAAAACTGTAAGTAAAATATATGGAAATGTTTACTTTGTGTCATTTCATCCAAATAAATTGAAAATGCATGCAAATAGATATCGTGATGCAAAGAAAAAAACTGTGAAATTTTTTTCAGTTTTGGATGGCGTGACGCAAAAGATAGAATAATTCATTGAAATAAATATATTTCAGTACATAATATAAGCTTAATGAAAGTGATATATTTGACAGCGTATTTGAAAATTAAAAGCAATATTTCAATGTGCACATATACTTTAATATGCAAAACAAAATAATTGCAGAGAAATTTAAAAACAAATCACTTAATGTAACACCACTGCGTTACTGGAATTTCATATAATTTCTTTTAAAACACATGCTTTCATAGTATAAGAGATGTGAATGGAAAGGTATCAATGAGTAAATGCTATATATTATTTTATGTTGAAAATAACGTTTACACTGTAAATATAAATAAAAGGAAAAAGCAAATTCAAATAAGAAAATCTATGTATAATTTAATTAATATCAAAGCGTCACTGAAAATTTGATATCATTATTTTTAAGACCCGTATTTCTAATTCTTATAGCCATAAAGTACAATGCTGCGTCACAAACTTTTAACCCGTTAAGGGTTTTTTGTATTGATATATACACACACACACACACACACACACACACACATATATAAACCATAATTTCTGGTAGATACCCCGCAGGTTATATAATCCAGTTTTACACCAGAAATTTCAATTGATAAATAAACTTATGTTTGTACGAGCTCTTTCTTCGAAAAAGTATAGATTTCTCTATTAAATAAAATGTCTGGTGGAGAAATGACACATCTTACCTGCGGGTTATGTACCAGAAATTACGGTATATAAAAAATATGGATTAAGAATCTTAGTTCACACAGTTTAAATATAAATGATCTAACTTAAGGTAGGTATGTACGGCTTAATATATAAAACAATCTGGAAAAAAGTAAAAAAACAGTTTTTTTTTTTTTTTTTTTTTTTTTTTTGTGTGTGTGTGTGTATGCGTGTGTGTGATTAAAAGCATATCATCAGAAAAAACATTAAACTTTCTTACTTAGAATGATTAAGGCTTAAGGTGAAAAGAAATGTCAAAATTTAACAAATAATTTACACATTTCTAAAAAAAAAAATATTTTTTTTTGTTATTATTTTGTCATACTTACTGTGGCAAAAGTTTTATCTAGAAAATATTCCATTTTAGGGATGTACAACCCATTGAGTTACCTATATGCCCCAAAATTGTAGGAACAGCTGGAACTGTACCCCGTTTATCTTTTTTTCGAGCTTTACCCTCAATTAGGGTTCACAAGGATAAAGTAGTTCCGTATAAAGGTTGTTTGATGAATAAGTGTAATACGTTACTCGTAAATATTTCTTATTTTGTATTTTTAAACTCTCTCTGTTAGTCTATTAACTATACATATATATTTTTAATAATTAAAAAAAAAAAAACATTTTCCAGTTTTTAAATGGGAGATCACGCACATATAGATGACGAACTCGGAGAAGCATTCAAAAATAAATAAACACAATTAGTTATTATAACAGTCATAAATGCAAATTTCAGTATTATATGGCTTGTCGTTATCATATACTACAATATATATTATAAATTAATAACGATTAATTACTAATTTAACCAAATGTTAAACAATAATTGATGTATATTTAGAAAAAATAATTCAAAACAATTTGTACTTTATTAATATTTTTTATAAAGGGGCAAGTTCTTAAATAAAAATTCCGAAGTATTAACAACTAAATAAAGTCAAAATAATTCACAAGTATTAAAAAATATTTTCAAGACTTATTTGCAAAAGTTATTTTAGTTACTTTTAAAACTTAATGTAAGATATAACTGTGAAAATTTTAGAAAATTTTACGTAAAAATATACGTCTATAAATAAAAATAGCGTTTGCGATCGGCGTAAACAATTGATTATGTAATTATTATTTGAAAATGATTAAAACTTTTAACATGGAACAATTAATGCATGTTGCGACCAGTGAATTTATGTTAGTGGATACATACGAATGACATGAATGGAGAAATCACAACAGAGTTAATCATAGTTAATTAATGCATGCGTCGACAATGAATGAATACATATAACTGCATGCATATTAATAATAGCTAAATAATAGCAGAGAAAAGCGTTAATATGTATTGGAGGCTGACATTTAATTATGGCAAATGTGCTTGTATACATATAGATTGCCGACACAAATATTTTGACGCACATGAAATTTTGTGCGTATGTATTTAAACAGTTTAATTAACGTTATGGAGGAATGAGTTCTATTATGTGAAATACTTTGATCTATACAAATACATTAACCAAAATAAAGATAAGAAATTAAAAAAAATGTTTGTAGCATAATTTCGTAGAAATCAAACATAACACATTTTGCAAGATAAGGTAAAGCTAGGTGAGTCTGTGCACAATTTAACAGAATATGATAAAAATCCAAATAATATATATATATTTTTTTTTTGCTAAACTATTATTGAATAATTTTGAATCATTCGGTTTTTATGCATTTTCATTGTTATTTTGTTGTTAAGCTATAATGTAATGCAACATCTGTAGCAGCACTTATACATCGTCCGATAAATACCCAAACTTAAGTGCCCAGGTAAGGCGTTATCGCAGACAGTGGGATCCAGACAGGAGGTCGTACAGCTGGGGAAGACCCTACCAAAGGCTACGAATATCCAAAACGAGGTTCGGAATGATTTAAATGAGATTTTTGTATTTTTTATTTATAAAATGACATATATATATATATATATATATATATATATAATGATTATTCAGTTTATAGAAAAAAATAATTTAAATACAGTGACCAGCGAAGAGAGCAAAGCCAGTTTAATAAAATATTCCTCAATAAAATCCAAACATTATTACTTGTATTGTCTAAAGTTGTTTTTTCAATTGTTTTTTTATTGTTTTAAATAATTTCCACGTGCAAATATATATTAAATATTACTTCGGTTTTCTCTTTCTCTTTTTCTTTTCTTTTTAATTATTTTAAGTTTAAAAAATAATTTGTTATGGTATATACAAAAACGTTAAAAGTAACTCAAACTGAACTTAGAAATAATTTTATTTGATTGATAATTCTGTGTGTGGGTATTGTCACTCCCCTCAATCCCCCGTTTGAATATAGAACCTATTTTTATATAGAATTCAAAGTTGCTATTGAGTTTAAAAATGTATTGCTTTTTCCAAAAATTTCAGACAACTTTCACCGTCACTACTTTTCCAAACTGATCAATGTGATAAACTATTCAAGTATCCACCTCATATCCTCTTCAAAATACAATATTTTGGTTGCTTGCAATTATTTGCGTTTAAATTATGCTAATAACAGATGTATACGAAGAAAGGACTTTAAAAACTTGACTTTTGCATTCAGGAAATCTTAAAATGCGCAATTATTAAAAAAAAAAAAAAAAAAAAAAAAAATGCTGAAAATTTAAATTAAAAAATTATTTATTTATGCGTATGAGGAATTAAGTTTCATGACTGAGATGTTTTCCCGGACATGGTAAGTTATATTAAAGTACTTCTACCAATTAAATTCAATAAACAAGAATGTTTTTGCTTAATTACACTGCGCTGCAATAATAATAATAATAATAATAATAATAATAAAATTCGACCCCGATATTATTTTTATTGATTCTTATGTAAAATGACCTCCTGAACCCGAATATAACTACCATTTTTCCCAGTCACCCACCGTTTTCTCGGGACACCACACCCTCTCCCAATTTTTATCACTATTCGGTAATTTTATGGCCATGAATTTGATTTGGAGAATGAAAAAGAATTAACACTTAATATATATATATATATATATATATATATATATATATATATATATATATTATAGTGTTTAATAAGTATCATTAATAATAGATAAAAAATATAAAAAAAATAAAATAAAATAAAGGAATGTAATACATAATTTCAGTGGCAAATCCCCCCTAAATTTTTCCCTTTCCGTAAATGTTGCTGTTTTAGAATTTTCAAACTCTGTAGCCCCTCAGAAGGTATTTAACCGTTAAAATAATCCTCCTCCCCTTAAAAATAAAATTTATAACCATAAAATTACCGAAAAGTGATAAAAATGGGGAGCTGTCCCTAGAAAACGTGCGATAGGGCAAAATGGTTCTCGTATTCGGATTCCTGAGGTCATTTTACATAAGAATTTGCCAAAATGATGTTAGGGGCAATTTTCATGCCGAGCAGTGTTATTGGTAGCCTTGCATGTCTTCTATAAATTATGTACATACCACATTGTGTACTTAAATATAGTAATATAGTCCTAAAATAGTTGTACACAACACAACCTGAAGTGCATATTTAGTAATTTCTGAGCATAGTCCCTCTACATTCTAGTTTTTTTGTGTAGCCCAGTGTAAACGAATTGTGAATGATTTTCTTTCCATAATCTATACGAAATATGATTCTATGCATATAAAAATATGTGCTCATTATTTTTTTTTTAGTTTGGCCTATACATGTTAAATTGTACCTGCAATAAATTTTGCCTACAGTTGTAATGTATTTATATTCTCTTGGATGTCCCTGTACACACATCCTTTACTTGAAATCAGTTAAAAGTTTAACGTAGCATTCCTATATTATACACATTTAGAATACTGAGTTTGAACTTCTTGCTACTATTTGTTCTTGAGAAATGCTGATAACAGACACCAGAAACACACATATACTCAGACCAACCGTTCAAAATACGGTTTTCAAGTTTCCTCACAATGTGGAAATATAACAAAAACGCAATTTTGAAAAATTAGACCTCAAAACAATACTATCTTTACGATAAATATGGGTAAGAAAAGTAAAAATTAGTGAAATACAGCTTAATAATTCGTAATGTAGTTAAAAAAAAAAAAAGTATTCATGTCAAACACCCATCTCATGGAACGCTTTTTAATAAATGTTTAAAGTTAAAATACTATTTTTGTGAAAAGTGAATAGAAAATTACTTCAGAAGATCAGTTTTTCCCCATGTACTATATCTGTTATTTGCATTATGCAATATAATAAAAAAACTATATATAGATTGTATACTAGACTTCTTTCTTTTAATTTTTAAAAAGTTTTATTTTTAATATAAATATCACGCAAACAAAATCTGCTTCTCTACTAGAAATTTTTACATATTTGACGGAACAAAGTATGACTAGCTTACGGACAAAAGAACTATATGTGAAATAAAATTACTATTTGGATTTTAAACTACAATTAATGTCTTGAAAATTTATTTGATTTTTTACCTATTCAATGCTTTTAACATTTTCTTAAACAAGTAGTGTAAAGAACTTTTACAAAAAAGTTATTTTTTATTACTTTGAAAAAAAAAAGTAATAATAATAATAAAACGAAATTTAATGATTTTGTTAAATTTTTAATATCTATCAAACGTTTTTTACTGAAAATTCAAATGAAATATATTAAATGGGGTTTGTTGAGTTTTTTATGTAAATAAAGTTTTGAGCAATTTGGACCTAATTTTATTTTCTCAAGGCTCAATTAATTCTCAGCAAAAAATTATAATTTATGCATGCAATGTTTTTCGTGCAGTATAGTTATCTTTCTACAGATTTTAACTTTTCCTCTTTTTAATGCTACTTTAACTGAGTGGAAATTTATTTATTATTTAACCAATCAAAGCTTTTCAGAAATTCATGAAGGATTTCCATTGAAAATTAATGTTAAACATAAGTGCTATTGTTTGCATCTGTGTTATTTAATAGTTTTAATGAATTACAAAGTAAATTTCCAAAATATTTACTTATAAAATTATTATTATTATTATTATTATTATTATATACTAGAAAAGCCCCGGTTCATGAACGAACCGAATTCCGAATGCGGGAAAAATTTCAAAATCAAGCCCTTGATCTCTGTCTCACCCGTTTCTTTAAACGGACTGCTTGTTCTACAGCAGTTTCCATTTGCCGCTTTAAACGTCTATGCTCATTGTTTCTGTCTAGTTTATTTTGATCTTCGACTTTGCCGCTAGGATCCATCTGATCCAAGATGGAGAATGAGAGAGAGAGCAAACAAAAAAGATCCTCACTTTAAAAATCAATAAAGTAGCATCAATCTGCGCTTGCATAAAAATGTGATTATTCCTATACGGTAGATAATACTTAAAATTCAAAAGCCCAAGCTGTAAAACAAAATATAACCAACATAGTTGCGTCTCTTTATACATTCTCGTATAAAAATTTTCTTTATTCTATTTCTTTAATTCTATTTCTTTAATCTATTTCTTATAAACATTTTATACAGATGACACGTGCATAACATAAACTCTTAATTTTTACACTCTTCTAAAGATAGCACGTGATTATACTTTTACGTAAAAATCAAAACATTAAATTCATTTAACCATTTTTTTTCCTTTACTTTTTGTTCAGCATGTGATCTTATACTCGGTGCTTCCACGTACAGAGTTCAAGGAAATCTCTTATCCATTAAATTTTGAGTTTCTTCATTCTTGAGCTGTCAATTATTCTTAAAATTATAATCATACTATTAAACACATAGTAATCAATAATTTTCATTGTTGCTTCATAGTTTCATTATTCTTTATCTGCTATGAAATTTTGCTTTTTTTAATCCATATGACTCCTATTCTGGTCTTGGCAGGCTGGGGGAGTGTTGCCGGCGTGAAACTAGTTTAACCCCACAGGGAAGTCACAAGTCTTACCGCCTGCCTCCTTCCTTCCTTTCTTAAGTTTCTTAAATTATTTTTTTCATAAATTTCGTTTCAGTGTAAGTTTTTCTGTTAAGATTTTGTTGAGTTAGTTTATTGTTTCGTTTGTTTCACAGGCTGTTAATTAATAAATTTGGTTTCTTTAAATATGTGTATTTCATCCCCTGATAAAATTTTTTCACCTTTCTGAGCTTCTCCTACACACACACACACACACACACACACACACACACACACACATATATATATATCATTCTTATTGGTCTTTGTGGTTTCATTGATTTTGTATCTGTTGCTTGGCTTTTATTACGCTTAATAAATTATTATATATATATATATATAGTTATCTCATAAATATTCTTTCCTTTCTAACTGTTTATAAATATTAATGAAATATAAGGGAAATATATTCGTATTATAATAATGAATTGTAATACAAATTTATTTATCAATTTGCATTCGTGTTTTTTTAATAAATTATTGTCGAATTTACACTTAGATTATTCTTCATATTTAGTTTACATTTATTTTTTTATTAGTACGGCAGGCCGTAATATTTCTTTTAATCTGTAATTTTGTGATGTTGCCGTTTGTAGTAAGTAATACACCTTCACTGTAAAAAAAAAAAAAAAAAAAAAAAGTGTATATTTTAAATAATTTAAATAATATTTAGAAACATCGTGCTAAAGAAATGAAACAGCTACAATATATAGAACTATATATGTTATGCATTATTATTTTTATTATTTATATATGTTGAAAAAAATGCACGAAAAGTTAACTTGCGTTACTTATTAGGATTCTACAAGAATATGAAGCCATTAGTTAACTAAGAAATTTATTTGAAAATATTTATAATTAATATTTTTAAAATTAATAATTTTAAAATTAATATTTAAAAAAAAAATTCAAATTTCTAAAATAACGAGGGCAATTTCGAATAAATTAAAATGAATGGAAAAGGCTGGAAAAGACTTAAATTTAATAAAAGAAATGGAAATATTTAAAGTAAACAAACTTTGTGCCATAAATTTGACTATTAAAAATGTGTTAAAAAAAAAAAAAAAAACTATATAGCCAAAGATTCTATTATTTATGAGCCAAAAATATATAAGTAAAAATCTTTCTGTTTTGTTGGAAAAAAAACTGAACGTGCAAACTTTTTTTTAAAAAACAAATTGATATAAAATTGAGAAAAATCCTTCTAAAGAAATGGAACAGCTACGGTATTAAACCCCTTGCCTAAATTTTAAATTTTGCACTGAAATAGCTTGACGTGTCTTTCCAACATCTTTACATACGCATCTGCAATAGCCATTTTAATTCATCGCCAAAATGACAACAAAAATTTAAAAGCCGCTAAGGGGCTGAGAAAGTGCTGCTTGGGAATGAAACACAGTTACTGTCTGCTTTTATGTAGAAGAATAAATTATAATATGTCTTGTCGTACTGAATAAAATTCTGTTTTGTTCGGAATTTTATATATATTACTTAGAAAGCAAAAGTAGGCTTAGGTTTTATTTCTATTTTATTTTATCAGATCAATATTATTATTATTGCTATTATTATATATGTTTTTTTTTATTACTCAACATGGTGACGATTGTTATAATAAGTTATTAATTTTGTCTCGATCTTTTAGCAAAATTTCAAAAGATTCTAAGAAATGCTTTATGAAAGTGTCGTTTTAAAGATGTACTAAGTTTTTATGAAAATTTCATAAGGATTTTTTTTTTTTTAACCTGATAAAATTTACATAAAATGATCTTATTTTAGTTGTTTTATGTTAAAAAAAAAAAAAAAAAAAAAAAAAAAAGTGTTGTATTTCAAATGTCTAAGAAATGTCTAGGGATGTAATTTAAGTATTTCAAGAAGTCAAGAAAATTTGTATAGTAAATCATAATTCAAGAATTATAATTATTAACTATAATTCAATACGATGAATAATTTTTAATAACACAGGTCTATACCTAAGATTTTGATTTGATAATTTTGTCAAACTTTTATGTTTTTAGTGTGTTGAAACTAAAACTAAAGTCAGTTTTTTTTTCTATTACCTACAGTTTTTTGTCAATACAGGGTATCTACTGAAACAATTTTCTCTTCCACTAATATAATTATGTATGGTATTTTTTATAAGTATATTTCAATTATTAATTTATAATTGTTAATTATGTTAACTAATTATATGTTATGTTAATTAATTTATGTTGTTTTAAAGATGTACTTAGCTTTTATGCAAATTTCATGGCGAACTAAAAATTTTGTTTGAGAAATTTATAAATAAAATATTTTACAGAAGGTGATATTTAACAAGTCGCTGTATGTTTTAAAGATGCACTAAGCTTTTATGAAATATCTTATTACAAACTAAAAATTTTGCTTGAGAAATTTTTGCATGAAAATCTTTACAGAAGTTGGTATTTTATCAGTTTGTCGTTATATGTCGTTATACGGTGTTTTAAAGATGCACTAAGCTTTTATGAAAATATTATAACGAACTAAAAATTTTGTTTGTAAAATGTTTACATGAAATGTTTACAAAAGATCACCTTTTATCAGTTATTCAACTTTCATAGTTTCCTTAAGACCAAATGCTACACAACTTTAACCGAATAATCTTTTTTAATGTTGTATAAGTAATTCCTTTTAACATAAAATAATTATTAATATAGCACGTTATATTATTTCTTTTCTGTATAAAAGGATTTTTTTAGTTTTCTATATGAATTATAAACACAAGTATTCTATTTATTATTTAAAACATTAATAGTTTTTTAAATTACTAATATTACAAGCTGCAATTTACTCATGTTATTTTTACTCGAAATTATATTATTCGTATTACACAAGTCTACAAAAAGAATGTTGGCAAAATTTGATTTGATAACTTTAACTGATTCACATGTTTTTTGGTCTGTTGAAACCGAAAATGAAGCCAGTTGTTATCCATCATGTATAGATTTTTGTCAATAAAGGGTGTCTACCGACAAAATTTCTTCATTTTTTGTAGTTTCTAGTATGTTTCCATGATTAATTATAAATTAATCACGTAAATATACTTATAAAAAAAAAATACCACACATAATTATACTAGTGGAAGAGAAAACTGTGTCGGTAGATATCCTGTATTGGCAAAAATCTTTAGGGAATAGAAAAACAATGATTTTAGTTTCAGTTTCAGCGCACCATAAACATAAAAGTTTGTCAAAATTATGAAATCAAAATTTTAGATATAGACCTGTGTTATTAAAAATTATTCATCATATTGAATTATATAGTTAACAATTATAATTTTTAAATTATAAATTACTATACAAATTTTCTTGACTTCTTGAAATACTTAAATTTCATCCCTAGACATTTCTTAGACATTTGAAATACAACCCATTTTTTTTCACTTTTGAATTTTCAAACAAACTAATGAAATATATCCAAATATGCAATGAAGCTTAATTTGTTTTACTCAAGTTTTAAGTTCAAACCTGACTTATATTATTGAAAATTTTAAAATGAAACGAATTAAACACTCCTCTTAAATTTTCTACGTGAAAATTTTTAAACAAGCTGCTCCTTTATTACTTATCTAACATTCAAATATTTCTCAACGAATGGATTACAGTCTAATTTTTGTATACAATCATTATTCATGTTATAACTCTATTGTTCAAAGCTACACACACCTCTGCTTATATCTCATTACTCAGTTGCCTAGCTTTAAAAACCTATCCAGTCCTACCTTTTATTACGATGACACTCCTCTAAGACGTCACGTTCTTCTATTTTGGCATATCTCCCTCTGGAAACTCTCTCTTGGTTTCCCTAGAGATCCCTAATTAATGTAGTGAGGCGTGAAATTCATGAGCTTTAATGCGATCCTTTTGCTTTAATGGGCTACCCAACAGTGATTACAGAGAATAGGCTTACTTTTCTGAAAAATGCTAATGGAAAATGCCCTTCCGCTGTTGAAGAGACAAAGAATAGCTAATGTTTGATGGGAGTTTAATTCGGATATAGAAGGGGAGAGGGGGAATATGCGTGCAAGTAGACTTTCTGCAGATCTTTTTGGACCTTCTGCAGACAGAGAGGTGTTTTTTTCTTGAATGCTGAATTTGATGTTTTATTTTTGAAAAGATGTGTCGTTGTCTCATTCTTCATTGGAGCGTAATTTATTCTAATTTGGGAGCTTCTGATTTGTGTTTACTTGGTAGAATGTTTTAAGTGCCTGAATTAGGGAAAGAATTTATCAGAGGAAAGTCCAGTCATGTGTGTTTTAATGCAGTTAGTGGTCACGTTGTTAATTTTAGGAGCATAGAGAATAGAAATTGCGGTTTTTTTCCCCCTCCCTATTTGTGGCGAAAAGAGAAAATTTGAATTACTGATATCGTCAGGAAACTTTGCATAGTTCTTGTGTAATTACTTACGTGAAGGAAATTTAAATTGTTCGAAAATATTATGCGATATTTGCATGGTAGACAAATAATATATATATATATATTGCAGACATAAAAGAGCGTCATGTTTGTGCATATATAAATAAGTAACATATGAATACCTTCATAAAGTTTTAAAGTTCAGAAACAGTGAGATATGGTTCAATATTTATATTAATTATAGAATAGCAAGAACGTTTGCAAAATATGAAGGGAATACTTTTATGTGAATAAATATTTAAGGACATTACCATATTCAATAAATTAAGATAGAATGTTAAATAGAATTTGAATGTAAGCCTTTCCACTGTATCATCCGTGATAAAAAGGACTATTATATATATATATATATATATATATATATATATATATATATATATATATATATATTTGTAGTGGTGAGTTTATTTTGATCTACGTTTTTAAATGGTTATTGGATTATCATTTGTAGTGATGAGTTTTATTTTGATCTTCGTTTTTTCTGGTTTTATTTACAATGGGTGCTTCGGGCCTGAGAACAAAGAAATTCTTAGCTTTTGCTTTCTTTGTGACAGAAAAACATCCATTTTTTAGCATATTTGCATTCTACCAGGCCCTTGATAACGTTAGAATGCAAATATTGCTTTTTTCTCATTCCAATTTGCTATAATTCATTTACATTTTACTTTATTTATTTTTTGGTTTGATTTGGGTGGTCTTCGTTTTTGATCAGAATATTGTTTGAATACTGAAATTAAATTTCAAATGTTTGCACTTCTAATATTAAACTATTATTATATTACTATATATATATATGAATGAAAATTTTTGATCGATTAAATTTTCTTTACCACAAATAAAAAAAATTATTAATTAAGTTGTTAAAAATAAACATTAAATAAATTACAAAAATGTTTGATTACTCTAAGTTTAATATATGCGTAATTACGATACATTTTTATATATAATAGAAAATTTTAAATCCGGAAATGTTGTTCCATTTTAAATCACGTGAGTGTCATGAAAAAAGTTAAACTCGAATATGGTCAATCTTCCAAAATATACTAACAGCAAAACTGTTAACTATAGACTAATTAATATGCCATTTGGAAAAAAAAAATAATAAGAAGAAATGCATGTTGAAATGTGGTTTTATTTTGGCTTACGTCAGTGAATGGTATAAGCACAGCACAAGATTTAGACGAGGTAAAGTGTAATTCAGATGTGGCTTCCACTGGGTTATTACAAAGGTTGCAATATCATTTGATATAAAATTCTTTTTGCATTTTATGATGCAATTTATAAATATAAAATAAATACTTTGTATATGTACTTTACTTTATATACTTTATATAATACTTTATATACATTTTGTCATAACGTGATAACAGTACTAGCTGTAAATACTTTTAATGTGTAAAATGAAATATTTACTCTGTTTTCCATAAAAGTTCCTGTGATTCACTATATAAAGGAAATGATAAGGCACCCTCCACCCCCGGGCAATGTACAAGATCTGTCAAAAATGTAGCGTCAACGATTCTGTGGTGGTTATAAAAAGAAATAATTGTGAGGGAAATAATCCTCAAATGAATTTGATTTGCTTTACGACAACTCCAGGCCACACACTGCAATATCAGTCAAACAAATTTTGTAAAAATAGGAACACAGTCATACCATGGTGTATCTGTACTTACCTCATTTAGCACCTTGAGATTTTTTTTTTCTTTTTTTGTACGAAAAGAAAGGATTTGGAATTAAAATATCAAAAAAAAAAAAAAAGAAATAGGGCGTTTACTACTGTCAAATTATCTGGAGAGTTTTAGAGCTGTATAATAAATGTAAATATGTCAATAAATACTGTTCATTTTTCGAGTTATTGATACATTGCTCCTATTTTTCACACATATTTTCTATTTTTGAGTAGGTTATTAATTATTTTGTATAAAATTTTTATATTGTTGTCAGTTTTGGACCTTTTTAACGTAACTCAAAGAAAGGGATTTTAGTTTGTCTTTCATCTATGTTCGTCACTCAAAAATCCTTTCTATTACTGTATAAAATTAATGCTTCTTACCGAAGTTCTATTTTTTCTTTTCTTTTTATGAAAATCTATCTTTAACAATCTATTTTTTATCAATATCCATAGACGTAAGCATTGGTCACGGCTCTATACAGGTACTGTAAAACTCATATGTTAACATTGATAATTGCTCTCTTATATCACCAATAATTTTTTAATAATATGTGTATAATTTTTAGATAGTTAAATGTTCGCTATGTAAAAGTAATATTATACAAATATTTAAATAAAAACATAATTTTCAATAAATTTTGAAAAATATTTCTCTTTAATTTGTGCATGTTCAAACACATTTGTATCCACGTTTTCTGGATGGAAAGAGCGAATAAATTTTAGCAAAAGCAAAAAGAGATCTAGCCTCGATCCTAGAAACTATAACTTAAGTTTAGCGCTTTAACATTAGATCTTTTCATTAAAAAATATGTGTAAATACATAAAATCTAAATTAAACTTTTATAGCTGTAGAATAATGATTTAAAAAATATTTACTCACAAGTTATAACAAAATTTTTGAAGCATGTAAAAAATATTTTTAAAATCAGGGAACAAAAAAAACTAAAAACACATTTGTTCAATTTAATAAAATTAAACATAATTTATACGTCTCATTAATATATTAAAACAAAAGTAACATTTAAAACAAGAAAGAAAAATCATGCAGTACGCATCGATTAGTAACACTTTCCAACTGTACGCAATTGTTGTATCGAATAACTATTAATATTCTTTGCCTACATTATCGCACAACAGACAGAAGGACTGAAAAACATACAGATAGACTAATTGATTTTAAAATTACTCTTAGGCATTTTGGAAAGTGATAAAAGGCTTAACGCAAAAGAAAATGCAGCCGTTAGATTATAATTACAGCTTTTATACTACCTGAATATTTTACTGTAGCCCTGCAAATCTGAAAGTTAATCATATCATATTCTATACAAAAAAATATTTTAGAATATTAATAATACATGTCAATGTTTTTAAGATTTTTATAGTAGAAAGTTTTTTAAATATAACTTTTAAAAAATTCTGTTCTAAAACGTAATACATTGGCTTTTTTTTATTGTTGTCTCTGTAAACAAACTAGTTGTACAGGACCTATTAATGACATTTTAAATAGGGAACATTCCATAGGGAACTTGAGTGAATCATTTTTAAAAAATTCTCAAAATATTCACGGATGATAGCAGCCGGAGACAAACAGATAGAAAGGTAGACAATCGGACAGACAGGTGCACAAATTCAAATCATATTCCCACTAAAATTATAAGAAATTGTTAAAACGCTCATGTAAACAAAAGTGCAATTCCAGCAAATTTTTATTAATACCTCTTAATGTAACTGATTATTTTTGTGTGGCCCTGTAAATCTAATGCTAACCATATTATATTACATAGAAGGCACACTCTTTTGTGTATACGAATAATATATTTCAATTGCATTAAGCTTTGTGGAAGATAAAATTATTAAAATTTGGTTTATAAAAATAACTCTCATACAACACAATGCTTTGGAGTACTTTCAAGTGCCCCTTTACACAAACCAGTTAGAAATGTACTCTACTTTACATAGGAAACATCCGATAGGGAATTGAAAAACATATTAAAATTTCATTAAAGTTTCTATACATTAAAGGTATTAAAATATGATTTATAGAAACTCCTCTCATAGAGCACAATGCCTTTGAATACTTTTGGGTGACCCTGTACACAAACAAGAAGAGGTATCCATTCCATTTTCAATAGGGAACATCCGATAGTGAACTTCAATAAAATATTTCGGTTTAAAGAAATTCCATAAATATTTACGGGAATTAGAGCGCTGAAAACAGGCAGAGAGACAGACAGACGGGCAGAAGAACAGTCAGACATATGCACAAATTGAAATTATATTCACACTAAAAAAATGATAGAAAGTGTCAAAAACGCTTAATGTAAACGAAAGTACAATTCTAGCAAATTTTTATTAATAGCTCTTAATATAACTGAATATTTTTGTGTCACCCTGTAAATCTAATGGTAACCATGCTATATTCTACGCAAAGCATTCTTTTGTGCATATAAATAACATATTTCAATTTCCTAAAACTTCGTGGAAAGTAAAGTTATTAAAATTTAGTTTATAGAAATATCTCACAAAGAACGCAATGCTTTGGAGTTCTTTTGAGTGTCCCTTTACATAAACTAGTGGTGGTGTGTAATCTATTTTATATGGGAAACATCCAACAGTGAACTTGAATAATATATTTCATTTTCATGAAGATATTGTACAGTAAATGTATTAAAATATGGTTTATAGAAATACCTCTCATAGAACACAATTCTTTGAAATACTTTCGGGTGTCCCTGTACACAAACCAGTAGAGGTATAAACTCCATTTTCAATAGGAAACATCCGATAGTGAACTTGAATAACATATATCAGTTTCAAAAAATTTCATAAATATTTACGGGAGTTAGAGCGCGGGCAGACAGACAGACGGACAGACGAACAGATACACAAATTGATATAATATTTACACTTAAAAAATGATAGGAAGTTTTAAAAACTCTTAATGTATACGAAAGTAGAATTCTAGCAAATTTTTAATAATAGCCCTTAATAAAACAGAATAATTTTGTGCCACCGTGTAAATCTAATGTTAATCATGCTATATTCTATGCAAATCATTCTTTTGTGCATATAAATAACGTATTTCAATTTCCTAAAACTTCGTGGAAAGTAAAGTTATTAAAATTTGATTTATAGAAATATCTCTCATAGAACGCAATACTTTAGAATACTTTTGAGTGTCCTTGTATATAAAACAGAGTTGGTATTTAATCCATTTTATAGAGGAAAAATCCAATAGTGAACTTGAATAACATATTTCAATTTCATTAAGATATGTGTACAGTAAAGGTATGAAAATATGATTTATAAAAATACCTCTCATAGAATACAATGCTTTGAAATAATTTTGGGTGCTCCTGTACACAACCTAGTAGAAGTATAAACTCCATTTTCAACAGGGAACATCCGATAGTGAACTGGAATAACATATTTCAATTTCAGTAAGATATGTGTACAGTAAAGGTATAAAAATACGATTTATAGAAATATCTCTCATAGAACACAATTCTTTGAACTACTTTCGGGTGTCCTTGTATACAAACCAGTAAAGGTATAAACTCCATTTTCAAAAGGGAACATCCGATAGTGAACTTGAATAACATATATCAGTTTCAAGAAATTCCACAAATATTTACGGGAATTAGAGCGCGGAGAGGCAGACAGACGGACAAACAGACAGACAAACAGAAGTCATTAACACTTTTCAACCTTGTTGGGAAGTGTTAAAAATGTTAGAAAGTGTTAAAAATGCTTAATGTAATCGAAAGTACACGTTTAGCAAATATTTATTAATAGCTCTTTATATAACTGAATATTTTTGTGTCACCCTGTAAATCTAATGCTGATCATGCTATATTCTATGCAAAGCATTGTGTTTTGTACTTATAAATAACACATTTCAATTTTATAAATCTTTGTGTAAAGTAAAGTTATTAAAATGTAGTTTATAGAAATATCTCTCATGAAATGCAATGCTTTGGAATACTTTTGTGTGTCCCTGTACACAAATCAGTGGTAGTATTTGCTTCATTTTATACAGGAAACATCCGATAGTGAACTTGAATAACATATTTCAATTTCATTAAGATTTGTATACAGTAAGGGTATGGAAATATGGTTTATAGAAATGCCTCTCATAGAACACATTGCTTTGAAATACTTTTGTGTGTCCCTGTACACAAATCAGTGGTGGTATTTACTCCATTTTATACAGGAAACATCCGATAGTGAAATTGAATAACATATTTCAATTTCATTAAGATTTTTCTTCAGTAAGGGTATGTAAATATGGTTTATAGAAATGCCTCTCATAGAACACAATGCTTTGGAATATTTTAGGGGGTTTCCTGTACACAAACTAGTAGAAGTATAAACTCCATTTTCAACTGGGAACATCCGATAGTGAACTTGTATAACATATTTCAATTTCATTAAGAGTTTTGTACAGTAAGGGTATGAAAATATGGTTTATAGAAATGCCTCTCATAGAACATAATGTTTTGAAATACTTTTGGGGGTGCCTGTACACAAACCAATAGAGGTATAAACTCCATTTTCAATAGGGAACATCCAATAGTGAACGTGTATAACATATTACAATTTCATTAAGATTTTTGTACAGTAAGGGTATGAAAATAGGGTTTATAGAAATGCCTCTCATAGAACACAATGCTTTGAAATATTTTCGGGGGTCTCTGCACACAAACCAGTAGAGGTATAAACTCCATTTTCAATAGGAAACATCCGATAGTGAACTTGAATAACATATATCAGTTTCAAGAAATTCCATAAATATTTACGGGAGTTAGAGCGCGGACAGACAGACAGACAGACGAACCCAAGTCATAAACACTTTTCAACCTTGTTGGAAAGTGTTAATGAGATAAAGAATACAAAAAGTTTTAAAACTTTAAAAATACATTTTAATTAAAAACATTAAAATACACGACAGACATTTCGGCTAGAACACTAGCCCTCCTCAGTGGCAAACATATAATCTTGTTCTGATGTGTTATGAATTTTTTGTAAATGCTGTAATGTTTGATACTGAGGAGGACTGGTGTTCCAGCCGAAACGGCTGTCGTGTATTTTAATGTTTTTAATTAAAATGCATTTTCAAAGTTTTAAAATTTTTTGCATTCTTTATCTCATTTTAAACGTTATTTTTGTTTTAATATTTATCCAATGTTTGCAATATTGTGCAAAATGACTTAAAATAATTCATATATTCAAGATGTTAGTATATATTTTAATTGTATGAAAGCAACTCTTAATTTTGTTTTAAGGAAAATTTACACTATATTTTTCCTATACTGAGTCTGTGTAAGCCCTTTGCATTTTTGATATTTAATTCTGAATCTTTTTTTTTTTTTTTTTTTTTTGATAAATTAAACTTGAATATGAAACATAACATATTAACGCCATCTGCAGGAAATTTGAAAACAAAAGAAACAATATTAAGAGATAAAAACAATCAATAAATTCATCTTTAAAACCTAATTGCAGAAATTACTTTGACTTTTTGCGTATGTTACAGATATGTAATACGGTTCACGGTTACATAACGAGTTGAAATTAAAATTATTCCTTGTAATTCAACAAAAGTGGAGTTAAATAAATTAAAAAATAAATTTTATTTGTAAAAATGCGTCTGTATTCGCACAACGGATGAAAAATTCCATCTTTCATGTGAGCAATTAGTGTAGACAAGTAATGGCAGCGCAGCTAAGTTGGTAGAAATCTGGCATATTTAATTGTAGATATTAGGTTCGAACCTTGGTCTGCTCATTTTTCGCACTTATTAATAAATCTTCTTACCACTCATATGGTATGTGACATACATGTTGTTAAAGTTAAAATTGTACATTTAATTTGATATTTAAAATTGAGTTCGAGTTTTTTGATTAAAAAATTAAATTTAGAATATTTATGAATAACAAAATAAATTGTAAAAAAAATAATTTTTATTAAAAATTTTAAATTGTAAAATGTATTATTTAAAATAAAAATCTATATTTTTATTTATATATGTAAATTAAAAAAAATATATACCTATTAGATGAAATTTATTGCATAGATTTATATGTATACTAATCGATTGAATATATTGATTAAATTCATATAAATCATTATTAATTGAAAAATATTTCCATTTTTAGGATGAAGAAACACCTCAAGTGATTTTTTTTCCTATGAGAAGATTATTTGACCCTCTTACAAATTTTGATACGTCTTTTGGGAATCCTTATGTAATAAGGTAATATTTATGCATTAGTATGTATGAAAACTTATAATTGTAAATGCTTTTTATTAATACAATTCTGTATAATATTCTTTAAAAATGTTTTACAACTGAAAAACATCAGATGAAAAATCATTTTTCTCATACTCTGTCAAGCAATATCCATTCTGTATATATACGTATTCTGGACATGGTGTAATTACTATTATTAATATAACAATTTAAAAAATATATATATATAAATAATGTTATTTAATTCCAGCAACTTACCTATTGTGTTAGCTATTTTAAGTGTCTTAATATATTTTAATGACCAAGCATTCACTTTTACATTTTTTTTTTTGTAAACCGCTAGACAAAATATTTAAGCCGACAGTTGATATTTTTGACAAAGTTATTTCAAATTTATTTCAGTTAATCTTCTGTAAAAGGTTTGAACTTTTAATATCAGTCATAATCGTATAACAAGTTTTAGATTTTACCATCAAGGTATTAATTAGACCTTTTTAAATAAACAACTGAAAGACTTCTAAGGAACGTAGGTTAATAATAATTTATTATTATTATTATTATGCTATGCTAAAATAATGCAATTTTTTTTTATGAACTTTTAGGAAATTATGAACTTTTAGGAAATATTTTCAAATTTATTAAAATCTAGTAATTTCATGTTTTTTTTTTTTTTTTCTCTTCATGCTAATGATTTTTTACTTTTATTCTATTCTCTGAATTGAGCGTAATATTGAATGTCTTATGGTAATGGTATAAAACAGCTGCTTCGTAAGACATTTAAAAAATCACATTTTTTTTTTTTTTTCTTTGTAGAACTCATTACAAAGATCTCAACGAAAAACTTTATTATATTGAACTGATTTTAAGAATGTTGAGTTTTAATTTATGCTAGGCACATAAAAGTTCTTATCCAGAAGAAAGAAATATAATCTGGTGTGTCACTCACACGACTTTCTCTTACCCTGAAATTTAATACTATAAATACAGGTTGAAGATTAACAGGTAAAATAACGAGTACTGTTATGTAAACCTATGTTAAACAATTCATATTAGGCTTCTGAAGAGTTTTATATGATAATTAGTTCTGTGTGAGGGGGGCTACCGCCCCCTCAACCCCCCGTTTCATTAATGCACCTACATTTATATAGAATTTAATTCGGTTGTTAAAAAATATTTCTGTTTTTAAAAAATAATTTATTAAAATTATTATTTAAAAAAAATATCTTTTATAAAAAGGCAGACGATTTCCATATTAGAGAAGTAGTATAACACCAAATATCCAAAAAAGTCCATTTTATTCTCAATATTAAAAAAAAAAAAAAAAAAAAAAAAAAAAGTACGTTTTTTTTTCAGTTTTTTTTTTTTTTCGTTAAAAGTAAAAAAAAATCGATAACTTTGTTTTAAATTATCGCAGATCGATGGTTCAACCATTCGTTTTAAAGGTATTGGTGAGCTCTTTTTAAAGATACCCATCATGAAAATTTACTACCCTCGAGGGGGGACTTCCCCCCCAGGGGGGAGGCGAGGCTCCTACATACACAAAAAAAATTTTCCAGTTAACTGTCTCTATTACAAAAAATATATATTTGTTTCATTTGGTTTAGTGCAGTCTATAGACGTTAAACTCTATTTTCCTGCAATTTCCCCCATAGACGTAATGTATTAGAATTCTCTTGATTATCCCTGTACACGAACCATTGGCTTGATCTTAACGAAAAGCTTACTGTAGCATCCCTATATGATACACATTTAGAATACCAAGTTTGAAATTTCTGCCATAATTTGTTTTTGAGATATGCTGATAACACACAGACACACACACACACAGACACACACACGCACACACACAGAGACACACACACACACAGACGCTTTGCTAAAAACATGATTTTCGTATTCAGGGGACCTCAAAACGTGTAAATATAACAAAATCTCGCGTTCGAAAATTTGACCCAAAAACAATACTTTTTCTACCTTATGGGTAAGAGAAAGTAAAAAAAAAAGGCAGGTGTTCAAACTTTAGTCCATAATGTAAAGTATTGCACATAATGTATAATAAAAAAAAACAAAAAAAAAACGACATTTTCCACAATTTCAGGGGATGTTTCAACCCTCCAAACACTCTTTGCTACGGCTTTGGGTACATATTGATAAAAAGTTATTTTAACCCAGTTTGTTTTGTTTGATATTTAGCTTATGGACTTCCAGTATGTCAAAATATCTACTTTTCATATATACATAGGTTGTTCCTTTAGAAAACTCGAATTATTATCAGTACTTGTTACAATTTAATTTTTTAACGTTTTTTGTTTTTATTTATTTATTTAAACAGTTATAATGTGAACTCAGTGTAACATAAGGAATAATAATAATAATAATAGAAAAAAATCAGTACTTTCACTTTTAAGTAACTAATTGCGCTGAATTAAAATATAGTAAAATGAAAATATACGAAGACTAATAAGTTATTAAATGATTGATAAATGTAATACATTTATCCTTTTCAGCGACAAATTGTTCTTGAATGAAAATAAAAACTAGAATCAATTTAAATCTATTGTTTTGATATATTAAACTTATCTTTTAATAGTAAAATGTGGAATAAATACATTTGACGCCATTAGATGTGTTTTCATAAGATTTATCCATGGTAACTTTGTAAAAGTTAAGAATTGGAGTCAGTTGAAAAATAATTATAAGATTAACTATAACAGTCATATTTATGTCACAATGTGGCCTTGATATTTGTGTCCTTAAATGAAGTTATTATGATTTCATTTTAACAATTTGTACTATTAGGTAACTATATTTCTTTGTAAATGTGTGAAACTTCTTGATATAATAAAGGATTATGCGGAATATATTTCTTATTGAATATTCACACAAGTCTCCTTCTTTCAAAGTAAACATTAAATGTTATAGCGAATTTTGCCGAAATGGTAATTCTTTCATAAAAGTTATTTGTAAACAAAATTTTATAGCGAACGAAAACGAATGAAACATGAGTGTAAATAATAAATATTCTTTAGTTGAACTTTAGAAGTTTTATAAAATAAATAAATTTAAAAGACTTAATGGTCAGAAAAATTATACACAAACTTAAGTAGACTTATAACAACTCCCAAGACAGCATAACTCAAACATCACAATTCTTCAGAAATTCATCTTCATCCGTATCTTACTAATATAAACCCAGAAGTTTATAATGTTCAAGAGAAAAAAAAAATTCTCAGAGAATTACAACCCCAAAGATCAAATATTTAAAATCCGTTCCTATAAAAGAAAAACCTAATATTTTATCTTGAATAAATTAATTTTACTCTCCATATAGAACATTTTTTTTTTTTTTTTTTTTTGAAAATCTTGATTAATTGAAAGAGCGTTCTAGCAAGTTAGCCTCAGTTCATGATTAAAATTAATCGAATCATCCTTGCATATTGCGGCCTAAAAAAATAATGCTCTTAAGCGTTATTCTTGATTAGTTCCCTTAAATGTTAATTATGTTTTCCCACAAGATTTATTCTTCTCCAAAAGAAATTGTATTTACATTCACTTTCTATAGAAAAAAAAAGAGAATACCAAACAGCTCAAGATCATTTCGTGTTCCTTATTTATTCATACGAAGTGAATGAAATACTTACTAATTGGTCAATTGGTTCTTTCAGCTCATCCATTGAAAGATTAGTATTTGTCAATATTATTATAGCTATCAAATGTCATTTGCTTTGCAATTTATTTCTGTTAGAAAAAAAAAACTCACAGAAGTAACAGGAAAATTATTGTAAATTTTATTAACGGTATTTTGGATTCTATAAACACTAAATACTTTAACACTAACACTTTAAACTAACTAACTAAATAAATAAATAAATTTCATTAAATATATATATATATATATATATATAATGAAATTTATTGAAATTTCATTGAAATATAATGAAATATAATGAAATTACTATAAAATTAATATAACGAAATTACATTATTGAAATATAATGAAATTTAATATATATATATATTAATAAGTAACGATAGAAAACATTTCTGGCAATAACAAGTTCTTGTGTTATTATTCCGTTAATATTAACTCCATAATTTCTTAGTAATTTCATAAAGGATAAACAGACTCATAGCCGACCATAAACGTGAATTTGCTTTTTCAATTTTCGAGAAATTTTTGTTCTAAAACGTTATATGTTAAGCTCATTAATTTCAAATTAGCCTTCCCCGCGTAGAAAATCTGCGCAATAGTACCGTCATACCTAATTTGATTTCCAATATCTGCATTAGAATTTTTTTTTTTTCTTTCCAATTTAAAAATTCTAGGAATTAAAATAAGTTATTATTATATTAAAAATCAATTATTTTCTAAAATTTCAGGGAATTAAATTACCATATCACCATACATAACATAAATTCCATAGAAACTAAATGAATCTACAAAGTAAATGAATAAAAAGAAATAACGTTTATTCTGATTACAATGAATGGAAAATCTAAAAAGAATAAAATTGATGACGCCACTACCGTCCTACCAAGTAACTACCATTTAATGGAACTAAATAGCCACCTAACTAGTTTTAAATTCTTTCACATGTACTCCTAAATATGAGATTTTGAGTATAACTTTCAGCACAAAAAGTTAATTTTTTTTTTCAATTTCATTAAGAAAATGTGCCTTTCAGGTGTATTAGATTAAACTTTTGTAGCCAAAACCTCTGTCCAAAGGGCTTATAATCACTTTGTCTCTAGCCTAGCAGCCTAATTTATGCTTTGGGTCTGAGCTTACCAATGAGATAACAGCTTACATTACTATCGTTTCGACAAAATTTAATCGTAACTGGTACACGTTAGCAAAATATTATATAGATAATAGCTAGTTTAATAAATATATAACTTCAATAATAATCAATCAATAACCCTTTATCAGGTGAAAAGAATTAGACACGTATACATCAAGAAAGCAGCAAGCTGCACTCGTGTTTACTATGGAATTTAAAGTGACTTCTGTATTTAGTTTCTTCTGTCAAGCATCATTTTTAAATTCTTGAGTAGTGCTGCTATCTACCGATCAGAAAAGGAACAAAAGTTTTAAAATCGATTGAAAAAAAAATTCCATTGAAAGATTGTTGCATAAAAAAGTATTAAATGTTTGGTTTTAAGGCTAAACTAATGATAATTAAAGAGTTAAAAAGCGAACTTTTTGCTAAGCATTATATTTAACGACAAAATAAAAGAAATGTGAGATCTTTTAAAATTTTTTAGTAAGTTTCCCCTTTTTTCATACAAGGAATGTTTGGTTGAAGTATTTTGATTTTGTCCGAATTATTGTATTAAAGATGTGTAAAATATGCATTTCTATGTCAATGTTAATGCTTTTAGTAGTTCACCACACTACAGGTAAAGGGGAACGTACGTATGAAAATTTTTACGATTAGATTTCTATATGTTTTAAAAAATGAGGAATCCGAAAATTACTTAATCGATGTGATGACCCTCTGTAGGGTTGTCAATTTGTTGATTCGTTTGCTTTTTATACTGCGTACATGTTATTTGAAGAACAAATTACTGTAAAGATATCAAAACAGTTTCAAAATATCATTTGTAATACATTGGAAAAAGTCACAATTAAAGAATTTTTTAAACTAGTCATATGAATTTTAAATCATTTTCACTTAAGCGTAGAACAATTTAAGTCATTTTCTTGAATACTTACAAATTTTACCCCCCCCCCCCCCCCAAATATTGAGTAATTTTGTTTGCGTTCTTTCAAAGAAGGAAGTAGACGAAATAAATGTGGAAATTGGCTATTTTTTCATATAAAATCAGAATGTATACAGGAGAAAAAAAAAAAAAGGGAATTTTTGGCAAACTTACAAAAATTTTTAATAGCAAACTATAGAAATTCAGGAATAGTTTCTATGTAATGTGTAATTTATTAAAAAACATTCCTCATAAAAAGTTCTATAAGTACTGAAACAGTATATTGAAATAAAGAAAATAAAATATTTTCAATGTTTTCAAAAAGTTAAATAATTCATTTTAAGTTTAATTTAACAGATTCAGTTACACTTAGGCTTTCTCAGGGATTTTTTTTTTTTTCAAATTATAACATCGCTTTCAAATTATTCAATTATATTTTCGATAAATTTTCGATTTCGATAAATGCCCAACTATCGTAAAACTGGTATCGTAAAAATCTGCAGATTGAGACTAATAGTCCTCCGACCCAACAAGAACGAAAAATCATGCTGTTCGCATAGATTTAAAATCTTTCCAACTGTACGCACTCGTTGCATCGTTTAACTTTAAATGTACTTTGCCTACATGATCACAATATGGACAGACAGAAAGACAGAAAAGTAGACAGAATAGACTAATTAGTTCATAATCGCACTTAGATATTGTTCGAAAGTGCTAAAATTGCTTAACACAAACGGAAATTCAATTCCAGCATTTTCCGATTCTAGCCCTTAATGTACCTGAATATTTTAGTGTAATACTGTATATCTGAAAGCTAAACATATCATATTCTATACAAAACATTACTTTAGCATATTAACAGTAAATGTTAACTCCATTAAGATTTTTGCAATAGGAAGTTATGTAAATGTGATTTATAAAAATGGCTCTCATAAATCCCAGTGCATTGCCTTTTTTTTTTTTTTTGGTGTGTCCCTGTACACAAATCAGTTGTACAGTTCTTATTAATGTCGTTTTAAATAGAGAGCATTCCATAGCAAATTTGAAAGGAAGTAGACAAAATAAATATGGAAATGGCTATTTTTTCATGTAAAATCAGAATGTATACAAGAAAAAAAAAAAAAAAAAAAAAAAAAAAGGAATTTTTGGTAAACTTACAAAAATTTTTAATAGCAAACTATAGACGTTCAGGAATAGTTTCTATGTAATGTATATTTTATTAAAAAACATTCCTCATAAAAAGGTTCATTCGTAATGAAACAGTATAGTATATAGTACTGAAACAGTAAACCTTTTGAAGTAATTCTGAAAATATTAACCGAATCTTAAGGCGGAAGGACGACAGATAGACAGAATGACAGTCAGACAGTTGGATGGACTAAGTCAAATCATATTTACTGTTAAACATTGTAAGAAAGTGTTAAAATGTTTTATAAAAATGAAAATGCAATTTCAGCTATTTCATTACATAGCCCTTAATATATCTGAATATTTTTGTACAGCTCTGTAAGTGTTAATGCAAATTGGACTATGTACTATAGAAAACATTCTTCTGTGCATATGAACAACATATTTCAATTTCATTAAGACTTGTGCAAAGTTATTAAAATATGATTTGTAGAAATACATCTCATAGAACGCGATGCTTTAGAATATTTTCGGGTGTCCCAGTGCAAAAACCTGTGGTAGTATTTACTCCATTTACAATAGAGAACATTCGATAGTGAACTTGAATAACATATTTCAATTTCATTAAGAATTGTGGAAAGTAAAATTTAAAAATATGGTTAAAAGAAATTCCTCTCGTAGTACTCAATGCTTTACAATACTTTCGTGTATCCCTGTACACAAACTAGTAGTGGAGTTTACTCCATTACCAATAGCGAACATCCGATAGTAAACTTGAATAACGTATATCAGTTTTAAGAAAGTTCATCAATATTTACGAGAGCTAGAACGAGGTTAGATAGACGAACAAACAAACCAAAGTCATAAAAGCACTTTTCAACTTTATCGGAAAGTGTTAATAATAATAATAATAATAATAATAATAATAAATATTAAAAGTAGTACGAACATTAAAATAAACATATCATTTGTGTTACGTAGATCAAAGCTCTAAGCACATTTGTAAATATAAAAGAAATTGTAATTATTTAAAAACTGTCATGGAATTGATGATAAACTATTTAAATTAGCATAAGCAAAAAGTAATTAACTTGCACTATTTCAATGCTATATCATGGACAGATAAGTTGTCGACGATTTTAGTGAATTTGCGATGACGTTTATTTTCGTAAATAATTAAATTTAATTAAATTTTTCATTATTCGAATTCCGTTATTTTAATAATAATAATAAAAACAGTCAAATTTTGAGTTTTTTTTTTTTTTTTTTTTTAAATTATTCGCTATTTATCGCGGAATATTTATCGCGGCCACTATCTTTTAATTTGGCGAATGTGACTTGAGGGCATAATATGCGAACAGCACATTTGGAATTAGGTTTATTTGCCAATATCGACTGCTAGGCAGGCAATGGCCGTCTACTTAAAAAAAAAATGAAGAAAATAAATAAAAAATCAGTGTGAAACAATCTTTGACATGAAAACAATGCATATACTGAAAAAGAAAAATATAATAATTTGGGCAAAATTTTTTAGATTTTGAAATAAAAAGTTAAAAGGCACTCAGGAATAGTATTTACAGAACGTATTATTTATTATAAAACTTTTCTTCTAAGAAGTTCCCTTAACTTAAGCAGGAAAACATCTAGAATATCTTATCTAATTTACTATGTAACTCTAAAACTTAAGTAATAAATCTGAAAAAATAAATCTGTGATTTAATTAGAAAGAAGTTATTTCCATTTCAGTGAATCTTGAGGAATAATAAAACTTAATTGAATCATCTTAGCATGGATAGGTATGTTAATTAACGTAAAATATTCTCCCTCAAATAAATACGAAATAAATTCCCAACGTTAGATGTTCTTCAGTAATAGTTACATATTTACATCAATATCAGATTAAGAATTGTGATCAGTCAACCATAGATAACTATATTAATCTAGAGGAATTTTTCGCACAGTTTTGTTGCTTGTAGTTTATGGTAATGCGAAATACCATACTCTTTTGTTAATCTCTTTGCTTAAATTTAAATTAATTGGCTGCAAAATTTTTATTCTATCAATATTTCTTTTATCATTAATTATGTTTATCTTTAATATAATACAAAAAACATTAATTATTAAAACATTCTGTAAATTCAAGTATCACACAAGCTATTACAATGCGGGAAATTAATTACTCAAATATTAGTATTTTGTACAAAATTTTCATTATATATATATATCTATACACTTTTATGTCTTAATACTTGAGAAAATGTTATAGAAAAATGTAATTTTGAAAATAAGTATTATTGTAAAAAAGAAAATAAATTTTTAAAATGAAGGATCAAAAGATATTATCGATAATGAAGTCATATGAAGTAATAACTAGTGATTTTTTTCCTTCTTCATGCACAACCGATAGTGACTTACTTTATAAAAAGTTTATCTTTATAAAAGCCTCTTTTTTTTTCTGAAAATGTAATTCAAATGGTCATTCATTTATACGTATTTCAAACGAGGATAAAAAGAGCAATATTGTCAAAGGTTTATACAGAGTTCATATAAGGAATGAGAAGAGTTACCACCTATAAAAGAAATTATATTAATTGGGGGAAAAAAAGGAATATCCATAAAAATATAAATTACGGATTCGCAAAAAAAAAAAAAAAAAAAAAAAAAAAAAAAATCCAAATGAATACATATAAAATAATTAAGAATTCGCCGTAACAGCTTTAGTATAGCATACCCTTGGCAATTTATTTTGTGTTGGCGCTGAAGTAGCTAAGACTGTTTTCGCCAAATACTTTGATTCTACGACCAAGTAAAACATTTTTATTCTGGCTATGCATAAAAAGAATAAATAAATTATAAAATTCTAAAAAAAAGGAAGCATTAATGATAATGGTAACTTTATCTATTTTCTATCTGTATAATGAAGTCGTTTTACAGAAAAATACTTTTTTCAAAATTGTATTTTTAGTTCAGATAGTTCAATTTTAAATAGATTTTATAATGTTAGGAAAAAAAAACCCCATAAAATATTGCCTTAAAATGCTAAAAAATACAATAATAAAAGCACTATTAAAGTAGGTTGAAACAAAAAATTTTAATAAAAATTTGTATCAAAACACGCGTCAAAAATTTAAAAGTCACCTACGGGTCCCATACTAAGGCTGTACGAATTTGCCTAAAATAGAAATAATGTTAAAGACTAATTATTATGTAAGTGTATAAGTATATATGAGTATGTGTTAAATGGCAGTATAAAACAATGAATTGAGAAAGAATCAAGAAAAAAAGAACTTTTAGAAATTAGCTGATATTGGCTTGGGGCTTATAATTATCATAAAATTGTTTAAATATCATGACAGCATATGAGTACTATTTTCAAAAAGTAATAGGAAGGACATAAAATAGTAGATTATAAAGATATGATTGTTGACAAAACATATTTTCAGTGCAAATCCATAAATTATTGTTTCAGTATTTTTCTTTTTTGTGTGGTTTCTCCATTTAAACTACACTCATAAACCACTTTATTTTATTTGGGCACTTTCATTTCACGGGCATGATAATCGCTTTTAAGATTTTAACTGATAACTTTAAGAGTAAAAATATTCATTGTATAGCACAACTAACAACTTATATTTGTTCTTACAGATAGGAAATTTTTATAATGGTAAATGTATTAAGATGAAAAACATGTAAACATTTTAAAAAACAACTTTTTACAATGATTTTCAAAAATCTCTTATATAATTTTAGATTTAACGAGATCATTATTTCTTATAGTGCTGTAAAATGTAGTAAAAAAGCAAGTAAAAAGAACTAGAATAATAAGAATTGAACAATTTTTATTTCGAAAAATATTGTACAATTTCTTACTGATATGGAATTCTTGTTATGTAGAATACAAAAGACAAAGTATATCAATGATGGAAAGCTAATTGCGGAAAAATCTTAATTTGATTACTATTGAATTTGCATGTAAAATTTAACAAACCAACAATAGAATGCTGAATTGTACTATAGCTGGCGATTTTTTTGCGCAGTATTTGGCGATATCTTGCCAAATCTGGTGAAGTGTTCCTCATTGTAATGAGAAAAAACTTTGTTTGTCTATGTATATGTGTACACACATAGACAAATACCTAATATTATTCTTAATTAATTTTTGCTTTCTACCGATTTCAATGGCTTGATATGCATTATCAAATGTTCTTTAACGTTATAGCCTCCCACCGGAAAGGAGACAGATATTTACATTTCTCTAGATCTTATTTTTACTTTCTTTCATAGTATATATAAGAAGAAAGTACTAAATTCGTAAAACAATTTTGACCTGCAACGTTTGATGGATTTACAGGTTTTGAGATACCCTGGTCACTATTTGACCATTTTTAGAAAATGTCTGTCTGTGTGAGTGCTTGTATCATAAATTTTGTGGATGCTGTATCCCCTGTACCAATGAACAAAATCTATTCAAACTTGGTATTTAGTTGGATTATGACTTAAACTGATGCTGCTTAGATTTTGGAACCAAACACTCGACAGATGGCACTGTCATTTCCTTTTTTCATAATATTTAATATGGTAGTTTAGAACAAAATTTCGAAAGAGTTGTTTTTAATCAATGATTTTAAAACTGATATAAATTATTGATAATAGTAGATGTAAACTAGTAAAAAAAAAGTATGTGTGTATAGAAGCATAAGTACCCCAGTGAGGGGTAGGGAACTAACATGCACGAGTATAAATTTTCAATGTGGGTATCATTCAAAAGAACTAGTCAAGACCGTTAAAACGAGTGGTTAAACCACAAATCTTTCATAATTTAAAATAAAATTATAGGCTTTTTTTTTTTTTTTTTTTTCATTTTTAAAGGGAAAAAAAAAAAAAATATGTCAATGCATTTCTTCTAATGCCGGCACAAAAATGATTTTTTTTTTTCAGGTTTTAGTGTTATACTTCTCTGTAAAACAAATTGTCAGCATTCATCATGAAAAATAATTTCAATAAATGACAATTTGATAAATAATTTGTAGTACGTGAATTAGTATAAGGTAATATAGAAGAAACTCTTGCGGTGGCCACAATATGCTAGTTAGTAATAGGGATGCGAAGTTCCTCCATTTCAATAAAAAACACCAAAGTTAGCATAAAATGATAAATAGTCAAAAAATTATAGCTAGGAGTATCAGATTTATTTAATTGAAAAATTCTTTTATAAGCATTTTTAAAATGATTTTTTTTTTTTTTTCTAATTTGAAGTTTAATTTTTCCTTTATAAAATATTTTTCTTTGCAAAAGTAAATGATAATACATAATTAAAAAACATATTAATAGAAAAGCAATAAGTACGAGTTTAAATTAGCATTTATTTTTGAAGAAAGCATGAATCCTATATTTTCTTACTCATTATGAATCTTCTATTAATATCTAAAAAAAAAAAAAAAAAAAAAAAGAAAAAAAAACCTGATAAATTTTCACAGGTTTGCATTAAACTAACAGATATTCGTATATTTATTTTAAAATAAATATGTTAATACATCAGAATTAACATAAAATGATAAATATTCAAATAATTAAATCTGCGCTTGTCAGATTTATTTTATTGAAAAATTATTTTACGAGCATTTTAAAATGATTTTTTTTTCTTTCTTATTTGATGATTAATTTTTCCTGTATCAAATATTTTTCTTTGCAAAATTGAATGGTAATATATAATTAAAACACAAAAGTAATAAATATGAGTTTAAATTATCACGAATTTCAGAAGGAAGTATGAAACTGATATTTTCTCACTTCAATTTAATATCTAAAAAAATATTCAAAGGTTTGCATTAAGCGAACCCATATTCGTATATTTAATTCAAAATAATTTAATATTCAATTAAAAATTGAAATATATATTTTAATATTTAAAAATAGAAACAAAATCTAATTAGCATTCGGGTAAAACATTTTTATTATTAAAGCAGTGAACATTTTAAAGAATTTCCACAAATATTTTAGTCGCTATTTTTTTCAAATAACAAATAAAGTTAAGCCCGTCTGTTTACGTAGGTGATTTCTTATATTGCAAAATTAATTTTATATGGTAAACAGTACAACAACAATATAAATACCTATATATATTTCAAGCTGTAATATTTTGCGCTTGTATGTTTGGAAACGATTTTAGTATGGATTTATTCAAGAAAATATTTTTTTCTTATTCTTATTAGATTAATTTATATTCCAAAGGATATCTGCATTCCTTTTGTGGATAATTTAAATGCATTGCAGACATTTTTTAATAGTATTCAATGAATAAATTGCTACTGCATGCAAATTGATTTATTTAGACTCTGTGAATTGCTAAAGTGCGGTACGTATACAAAAGAATTTTTCTGATATGCTGTTGAAAATTACTTTTCAGAAAAATATTTTTAAAGTGTAAGGGATTTTCAAGGAATATTTGAAAATTTTCTATGATATTGAAAAAAGTTTCTGTAACTTCAAATCATTAATTTTCTTGTGTGATTTTGCGCTACTACTAAAGATAAATTTAGTAAGATTTACTTCACCCTGGGATTTTGGAAATATATATAGTCCCTTACAGAATCCAACTCGTACACTCAAGTTAAATAAAAGCAAATATATTACATGTGTATGAATGTGACCAATTATTTAAATGCAGAGCAATATCTTATATTTGTGTTATCGCAAAGGCTTGATATTGGGTAACTATCAAAGCATAAGTAAATTCATGCATTTATGCATATAAAACTTATTTAAAGTTTAAAATTAAGTATATGACGAAGTTAGAAAGACCTTATTTTTCAGAGTAGCTACAATAAAACTAAAAATCTAGCAGTAGAAATAGATTGTTCGAGATAGAGAGGTAAAAAAGAGACTGGACTTCGAAAATTTATCTTTGTTTTGAAGCTACATTTGTCTGCTTTTTGTAACTCGATGAATCGTACACATCAAATATTGTTAAATTCTACTCTGTAAATATTGTTGAATATTTTATAATATTGTTACAAAATTGTAAATAATTGTGTTTAGTTTTGTATAAATTCTTTCAAAGAGGTTTAGTAAGTTGTTAAAGTGCTAATTTTGTGCGTTTCTAGTCTTTTTAGCGTAGAAATAGCCTTATTTTCCCTTAAAAACGCATTGGAAAGTCCCAATAAGGCAGGTAATGGATTTGGCGCCACATTTGGCGACTTTTTTCCACCTTGGCGATTTTTTAGCGATCTTGGCGAAAAAATCCTTATTAGGGATATACCAAATATGGAAGCTCTAATCTAATTGGCTGATGAGATACGGAAATTTCTGGAACTTTCCACACTTTTCTACAGGGGATATATAAGGAGCGCTTTCTCGCCAAGGCAAGTTAGTTCAGTTCTCAGCCAGCTTCGCTAATGCTTGCATTGTTTTGAGCCTCTTCGAAAGAGACTTGCTTTAAGTGTTATTGCTATACAGTTTGTACTGTGGATTTGCTATTGACAGCTGTTGTTTAAGCAGTGTTTGCTGGTTGAATTGAAGCTGATACTTGGTTTATAGACCTGTATTTTTCTTGAAATTTCTGTGAATAAATTACTGAATTTTTGCAAGTTTTGCCTTTCATTCTCGGACAACTCACGTACCCCCAAGTACGCAACAATATGAATAATTTCTCTAATATGGATTTCCGAATTTTGTATAAAAAGTTTTAATATCATCCTGTACCCTGCTCTTTTACTTTCACTCTGAAATAAAAATTTCTTTTATCACAAATACCTTTCCTATCGTCTTCCTATATTTATTTCCAGAATAAGATGAATTACATATCTTCATCTTCAAATCTCATTCATTTACATTAATAAGGTATAGGATTTTAAACAACATTTAAATCATTTAGTGATTCTATCTTGTTTAGACTCTGTGTATTAGGGAAAATATATTACTTCCTGCCCATTTTGAATTTGAATTAGCAAACATCAATTCTGTATAAGTCAACTGTGCACTTAAAAAAAAAAAAAAAAAATCTATAATTATAATTTTTATTACTGCAGAAAGTTACTATAATATTATTATAAATTATTATAAGTCAAATTAATATTATTAATATTTAGCATTATTATAATATATTAATATAAATGAATTAGTAGACTGATGACTGCTAATTCAAATTGAAAACATGCAGGAAATAATATACTTCCTCTAATAAAATTAGTACCGGATTAAGACCGGAGCAAAATGTCATAATATTAATAATTAATAAAAATAAAATATTGATACTTAATAAAGTATTAATTGAAAATGTTAATTAATCATTAAATTTCAAAATGTCCTTTGCACAGTAATTTTTGGCTTAAATTTCTTCTTCTTCTTCTTCATTTTTATTATTTTATTATTATTATTATTTCAACTGGTAGCATTAAATGATTTTATCAAAAGTTGTTTGACATTTATTTTTACAATCATAATTATACAAAATCAGTTTTTTTTTTTTAAGTTTTAAAATGCAAAAGGGGAAAAATTGTAACTAAATTTTGTGCTAAAATATATGAAACAACATTAAATGATATTTCATGAAGATTCAACAAAAAATAAAAATCAAGAAACATTTTAAACTAGATGCAACTTGGTGAAAATAAATTTTCGGGAAAATGATGTTTTAAGTTTTCGCTTTACAACAGATTGAATAGTTATTTACAAATATAAATACTTATGACACGTCATAACTGCTGAGACTTAAAATTCTTTTTGCCCAACTTTACTACTATTATGCCGTTTCATACTTTAGTAAAGTTGAAATATCGAATTTTTATCCCAATTTTAACATTTGGAAAGCTTCTGTTGTATTAACACTTAAAAAGCAACATGGTGGGATGGTTCGTTTTCCGATTGCTTTAATCAACAACGTTTTTGGAATAAATATTTTGGTATGAAGCTCACTATTTTGCTTATGTTATTTCATGCTGAAATATATTTTAAAAATAATTATTGATATTTATAAATCCATTTTATGTAAACTTAATAGTCATATATATTTTAAAACAATATCCACTCTGCACAGCTGTACTTAATGAGGACAGATCATAAACATAAACCGTAACTTATATAGATAGGTAGATAGTTAGATGATAAAAAAGAAAGAAAGAAAAATATGCTTACATGAGCAGCAAACACCAAGGAGAATTCATTTACTTCAGTAATGTTCCATCATTTTCAAACATATACACCTGTGCTATCCATTGTTGACCATTTTCTTTTACGAAAGTATGATTTTATCCCTAATACAAAAAGTTTGTAAATTTGGGCGTCTGAACGGTAGTCTTACGTAAACGAAAGGTATAAGTGCCACATATTTACCTAAAAAACAGATATTTTTACCATACAAATACCGCTTATGACTTATAACGTAGATATACTATATTTTTACGTTTCATATACTGTAGAAATACTGTACTTATACAGTAAACAATGAAAATAGTACAAATACCGTATAATTTACTGCACACGTACGGTAATTTTACGAATTTTTTTAGAGTGCATTATGTCATTTTAAAAACATTTTAAATGATCGTTTATTTTTAACATAAAGAATACATTGTAGAAAACGATATTTAAAAACTACTCTAGATTTGGGCTAATTTAACCTCCTTTCTTAAGTTTTACATCTTGACTTCTCATCTAATAACTGTACGAATAATGTTACGTTTTGTGTTATTCAACAGTTCAAAATAATTACTACGTTGTGTTATCCGTATAGTGCTTTAAAAGTAATATCCTTGCGACGTATCCTAGTTCTCATGATTTGATTTTAAAATACTTTAAAAAAAATCAGTAAGATGTTAATCAAAACATATTCCTTAATAATAATAATAAATAAATAAATAAATAAATAAATAAAAATAGCAGAAAACAAAAAATCCTCTAATGCTTAGTTCGACCTGTATAAATTTAGTCCTTTAAATTTTAGCTAACTCTCTTCAAATTCACATATAATAGTAGTCCATGACTATACACTCATTAATGAAACTTGGTACTGTTCACGTGGTACAACTGAAGGTTTCATATAAAATTCCACTTAATATTGTTACGAAATTGTAAATAATTGTGTTTATTTTTGTATAAATTCTTTCAAAGAGGCTTAGTAAGTTGATAAAGTGCTAATTTTGTGCATTTCTAGTCGTTTTAGCGTTGAAATAGCCTTATTTTCCCTTAAAAACGCATTAAAAAGCCCCAGTAATGCACGTAATGGATTTGGCGCCAAATTTGGCGACTTTTTCCCACCTTGGCGATTTTTTTGGCGACCTTGGCGAGAAAATCCTTATATGGGATATACCAAATATGGAAGCTGTAAGTTGATTGGTTGACCACTTTCTAGAGTTTTCTCGAAAAATCTGGGCTCCATGGAACAGCATATAAGGAGCGCTTCCTCGCCAAGGGCAGTCAGTTCAGTTCAGATCTCAGCGAGCTTCGCTAGTGCTTGCATTGCTCTTGAGCCTCTTTGAGAGAGACTTGCTTCAAGCGTTATTGCTATACAGTTTGTACTGTGGACTTGCTATTGACAGCTGTTGTTTAAGCTGTGTTTACTGCTTGAATTGAAGCTGATAATTGGTTTATTGACCTGTATTTTTCTGGAACTTTCTGTGAATAAATTACTGAATTTTTGTACGTTTGGCCTTTCATTCTCAGACAACTCACGAACCCCCCAAGTACGCAACAATATTTATAATTTGAACTATATTAGGTTTGTTCAATAGAATATGTATTCAGACAACAATTCTTATGCTTTTCTGATATATTTTTTACATGTTTTTTGATATATATTTGAAATCTTTAAATCGTGTTAAAACTTCTGTAGATATTTAAGAAAAAATTCAATAATTTTTGGATGTTTAATAGAACCTACATAAAAGAATTAGGAATGAAATTTCAAATTTATTAATTAGTTTTTGAGAAAAAAAAATAAAAATGTATGTCAATGTACAATATTAAAAAAAAAAAAAAAAAAAAAAAAAAAAAAACACAATTTTTGCTATATTTTATATTTTAATATCATGTCTTTTAAAGATATTGCAAAATCCATCCCTAATTCTTTCTTTTCCCTAATACAAATAATGCAAACTCCGAAAGCGCAATTTAAAGATTTAAAATCTTTAAAAAGTATATTAAAAACCATAAAAAATGTTGCCAGAATATATATTTTAATAAACAGACCTAATATAATTTAATTTATAAATATTAAATGGAAATATATGAAACCTTCAGTGATGCCACGTCAAAGGTACTAAATCCCTCGAAAATATTTTTTGATTGTCAATCATTTAAGATTTTATTACTGCAAACAATTTGCTTTACATATCTTAAATTTTATTAAATGTTTTCTCTATGGTTAATGTATAAACATAAATTATGACTTTAAAAGAATTTTATTTGTGTTGTTTCTGGCATTTTTAAGGATGTTGAAAGCACTTTTAGCTAAACACAAATGTAAGGTCATTAGAACAAACAATTAATATAGAATTATGAAGAAAAAAGTTAAATGGTAACTAGATGAGGCACATAATTCAGATAGGTACATATTATTTTGTTTGTACTAAAAGAGGAAAATGTAAACTAAAAGAAAGAGAAACATTTATCGCCGTTTTATAATGCAACAAAATGTACGTTAAAAGTTTTACGTTACAACCTCTTTAAAATGCCTTTCACAGAAAAAAAAATATATCTCACACAAACTTCGTTATATCTGAATAAATTGAATTCATTGAATTGATTCCATATATCTATATTAATAAAATAAGACATGTCTGTAAATGTCTCAGAGTAATAATAATAATAATAATAATAAAAAGCGATATCTTCGCGCGAAAGCCAAATAAGACCTCAGAAAATTTTCTGTGTGTGTCGTTGCATCCGTATGTCTGTAACGCTATTTTTGTATGGATATCACGTGAAAACGGCTGAACAGAATTCGAAAACACTCGACAGGGTTTTAGGTCTGTACTCAACTCAAAATTATATCTATCCAACATTTCAAAAATTTGATTAGATTTAGAGATATAAAAAAGACCTGTCTGTCTGTCTTCCTGCATTTCTGCACTCCAACTTCCGTAATTGCTGATATATTTTATTCAGTTTCACTATCGAATGTTTCATATTGAAAATGGAGTAAATGCCACTACTGGTTTGTATACAAGGACATCCAAAGGTAATCCACAGCATTGTTTTATATGAGAAGTATTTCTATAAACCGTATTTTACTATCTTTATTTTACACAAATCTCAATGAAATTAAAATATGTTATTTAAGTTCATTATAGAATGTTCCCTATTGAAAATGAAGTAAACACCACCACTCGTTTGTGTACAGGGACACCCGAAAGTGTTCTAAAGCACTGCCTTCAATGAGAGGTATTTCTATAAACCGTATTTTAATAACTTTACTTTGTAAAAATCTTCATAAAATTAAAATAAAGTATTTATATGCATAAAATTCTTTCTGCAGAATATAGTATGATTGGCATTAAGTTTTACAGGGCCACACAAAAATATTGAGGTACATTAAGGGCTATTATTGAAAATTTGCTGCAATTTCATTTTCATTTACATTAAACGTTTTAACACTTTCTAACAATATTTAATTGTGAATATGATTTACATTAGTGTACTTGTATATCTCACTGTCCGTCTGTATATTCGCGCTCTAGCTTCAGTAAATGTTCATGGAATATTTGAAACTGATGTATGTTATTCATGTTCACTATTGGATGTTCCCTATTGAAAATGGAATAAATAACACACTGGGTTGTGTACAGGGACACGGGAAAGTATTCCAAAGCGTTACATTCTATGAAAGGTATTACTACAAACAACATTTTAATAACTTTATTTTGCACAAATCTTCATAAAATAGAAATATGGTATTTATATGCACAAAAGAATATTTTCTGTATAATATAATCGGATTAGCATTAAAATTTACAGGGCCATGCGCAAATATTCAGTAACATTAAGAGCTATTGGAAATTTTCTGGAAATAAATTTTTGTTTACATTAAGCGTTTTTAACAATTTCTAATTATTTTAGTTATGAATATGGTTTGAATTAGTGTATCTGTATGTCTGATTGTCCGTCTGCCTATCTGTCCGTTTGTCTGCCTCCTGCGTCCATAAATATTTTCAGAATTTCTTAAAAGTAATACAGTCGAACCTCATTTACGTGAATACGCTTAACGTGAATTACTTTTAACATGAACTCTTTCAACAATCCCTTTCAAAATAAAGATTAGTTATATGAAAATTAGTTAATGGTAGCATGAACTACTGATAACATGAACACATTTTTTATTCCCCCTGTGATTCACGTTAACGAGGTATGACTGTATATGTTATTTAAGTTCACCATGCTCCCTACTTACATGACATTAATAGACCCTATACAACTGGTTAGTGTACAGGGACACCCAAAAAATGCCAATGAATTGCGTTTTACGAGAGCCACCCCACTAAAAATTATCTTGAGATAATCTTAAAAAATTTCAACTTTCTACAGAAATATTAAAAATATCTAAATAAATTTTGCAGATTTAGATTTATCACCAAAATAACCACAGATTTTTTTACGACGTTTTATAGGCATTATAAAGATTTTGTTTCATAATTAAAATAACTTCAGATTTTTTGAAGTTTTAACACGAACACTTTTATTATTTTAGGTATGAGCAAAAAGTTAAAATTAAATCTGAAAAATAACTGTAGAACTTTTGTGGGCATTTTGAAACATAAACAGCTTTAGTACGTACGTGTTTGTGCGGTGTGTGGTGCGTGTGTGAATTATGATAATCCATTTCTTTGCTTTTATTAAAATTTAGATAAATAAAAAACAATGACCATATGTTTTGCTTCCTGCGATGGAATACATTCAAGTTTAGAGAATTACAACTCAACTCGAAGATGTGATCAGTTAAAATAAAAAATGTTTGTTTACTAACAGCAAGCGTGCTGGCGATGGCGTTAGGGAAAAATGGCGATTAGCGTAGTTGCTCGATTGTATTTTATTAAAAATATTTTGTGTTTCATGTGTTGTGTAAATGTTTATTACATTTGCATTCATAAGATTTAGTATTTAATATGTTGTATAAACTATTAAAATTCAGTATTATTCATGAATTTTCAGTTTTATGTGAAAAAAAGTAAACAGATATTTTACAATATTTATGTCTTGCATAATTTTTAATGTTGAGAAAATTTCTTGCAAAATTTTATCTACAATATTCATTATAGGTTTAATTGAAGTATGAATCATGCTTGTTTTACCTTATTAAGGTGAAATATGCAATAATACACACAGGTATTTCCGTGGAAACTTCTAAAATATAATACTTGGTTTTCATCGCCAACATTCCGTAGTTTGAAAATATGGATTTTTAACCATAAGTGAGAATTTTTTTTTGATAAAGATGAATGCTAATGCTTAATGTTGAAATAAATAGTACATAACTGTATTTTGAAGGTCTAAAATTTAGTTTTATTCATGAATTTTCAGTATATTTTCAAAAAATGTAAACAAAACACTTTCAAAATTTTATGTTTGTAAAAATTTGTAATGTTGAGCAAATTATTTGTTAACATATGGTAAAAATGTTCATATAGGCATATTGAAGTGCAATTCATGATTATTTTGCCTTATTCATATGAAATATAGAATAATACAGGTATTTTCATGGGAATTAAGCCATTAGTAAGAAATCTTTTAGTTAAAAATGGATTTTGTTATTCACTTTTAAAATACATGTACAAATTTTATAAACAATTTAAATTCAGTTTTTTGTGAAATAAAAGTGAACAGATATTTTACTATATTTTGCACAATTTTGAATGTTGAACAAATTTCTTTTAGCGCTTCGCAAAAATGAGCAATTATTGGTAATTTTTATTGTAAATATAATGTAAAAAGTTTAAAATGTGTTTACTTAGGTGAATATAATGTTCCTTTTGTGCATTGAAGTATAAGAATGCAGAATAAGGGGCTTTTGAAGGAAATTTTTGAGAAATTAGTTTTCGGGTTTCGCCGTAGAATGTCGCCAGGAAGTGAAAACTCATGTAATCTCATATTCAAAGATTTATATATTTAAAAGCTTTTTTTTTTTTTTGCTCCATTTTAAAGAAAATAATAGATAAAAGTATAAAGTAAATATAATTTGCATTTTGACTATGAATTTTTTGTTTTTTTGTGATACAAATGTGTAAAACAATTTCCTTTTAGAGCTTCGCAAAAATGAGCAATTATTGGTAATTTTTATTGTAAATATAATGTAAAAAGTTTAAAATGTGTTTACTTTAGGTGAATATAATGTTCCTTTTGTGCATTGAAGTATAAGAATGCAGAATAAGGGGCTTTTGAGGGAAATTTATGAGAAATTAGTTTTTGGATTTCGCCGTACAATGTCGCCTGGACGTTAAAACTCATATAATCTCATATTCAAAAATTTATATATTTAAAAGCTTTTTTTTTTGGCTCCATTTTAAAGAAAATAATAGATAAAAGTATAAAGTAAATATAATTTGCATTTTGACTATGAATTTTTTTTTTTTTTTGTGAAACAAATGTGAAAAACAATTTCCTTTTAGCGCTTCGCAAAAATGAGCAATTATTGGTAATTTTTATTGTAAATATAATGTAAAAAGTTTAAAATGTGTTTACTTTAGGTGAATATAATGTTCCTTTTGTGTATTGAAGTATAAGTATGCAGAATAAGGGGTTTTTGAGGGAAATTTTTTAGAAATTAGTTTTTGGATTTCGCCGTACAATGTCGCCTGGACGTTAAAACTCATATAATCTCATATTCAAAAATTTATATATTTAAAAGCTTTTTTTTGGCTCCATTTTAAAGAAAATAATAGATAAAAGTATAAAGTAATTATAAATTGCATTTTGACTATGAATTTTTTGTTTTTTTGTGAAACAATTGTGAAAAACAATTTCCTTTTAGCGCTTCGCAAAAATGAGCAATTATTGGTAATTTTTATTGTAAATATAATGTAAAAAGTTTAAAATGTGTTTACTTTAGATGAATATAATGTTCCTTTTGTGCATTGAAGTATAAGTATGCAGAATAAGGGGTTTTTGAGGGAAATTTTTGAGAATTTAGTTTTTGGATTTCGCCGTACAATGTCGCCTGGACGTTAAAACTCATATAATCTCATATTCAAAAATTTATATATTTAAAAGCTTTTTTTTTGGCTCCATTTTAAAGAAAATAATAGATAAAAGTATAAAGTATAAAGTAAATATAAATTGCATTTTTAAATATGAATTTCTGTTTTTTTGTGAAACAAATGTGAAAAACAATTTCCTTTTAGCGCTTCGCAAAAATGAGCAATTATTGGTAATTTTTATTGTAAATATAATGTAAAAAGTTTAAAATGTGTTTACTTTAGGTGAATATAATGTTCCTTTTGTGTATTGAAGTATAAGTATGCAGAATAAGGGGTTTTTGAGGGAAATTTTTGAGAAATTAGTTTTTGGATTTCGCCGTACAATGTCGCCTGGACGTTAAAACTCATATAATCTCATATTCAAAAATTTATATATTTAAAAGCTTTTTTTTTGGCTCCATTTTAAAGAAAATAATAGATAAAAGTATAAAGTAATTATAAATTGCATTTTGACTATGAATTTTTTGTTTTTTTTGTGAAACAATTGTGAAAAACAATTTCCTTTTAGCGCTTCGCAAAAAGGAGCAATTATTGGTAATTTTTATTGTAAATATAATGTAAAAAGTTTAAAATGTGTTTACTTTAGGTGAATATAATGTTCCTTACGTGCATTGAAGTATAAGTATGCAGAATAAGGGGCCTTTGAGGGAAATTTATGAGAAATTAGTTTTTGGATTTCGCTGTGCAATGTCGCCTGGACGTTAAAACTCATATAATCTCATATTCAAAAATTTATATATTTAAAAGCTTTTTTTTTTTTGGCTCCATTTTAAAGAAAATAATAGATAAAAGTATAAAGCAATTATAAATTGCATTTTGACTATGAATTTTTTGTTTTTTTTGTGAAACAATTGTGAAAAACAATTTCCTTTTATCGCTTCGCAAAAATGAGCAATTATTGGTAATTTTTATTGTAAATATAATGTAAAAAGTTTAAAATGTGTTTACTTTAGGTGAATATAATGTTCCTTACGTGCATTGAAGTATAAGTATGCAGAATAAGGGGTTTTTGAGGGAAATTTTTGAGAATTTAGTTTTTGGATTTCGCCGTACAATGTCGCCTGGACGTTAAAACTCATATAATCTCATATTCAAAAATTTATATATTTAAAAGCTTTTTTTTTTGGCTCCATTTTAAAGAAAATAATAGATAAAAGTATAAAGTAAATATAAATTGCATTTTGACTATGAATTTCTGTTTTTTTTGTGAAACAAATGTGAAAAACAATTTCCTTTTAGCGCTTCACAAAAATGAGCAATTATTGGTAATTTTTATTGTAAATATAATGTAAAAAGTTTAAAATGTGTTTACTTTAGGTGAATATAATGTTCCTATTGTGCATTGAAGTATAAGTATGCTGAATAAGGGGCTTTTGAGGGAAATTTATGAGAAATTAGTGTTTGGATTTCGCCGTACAATGTCGCCTGGACGTTAAAACTCATATAATCTTATATTCAAAAATTTATATATTTAAAAGCTTTTTTTTTGCTCCATTTTAAAGAAAATAATAGATAAAAGTATAAAGTAATTATAAATTGCATTTTGACTATGAATTTTTTGTTTTTTTGTGAAACAATTGTGAAAAACAATTTCCTTTTAGCGCTTCGCAAAAATGAGCAATTATTGGTAATTTTTATTGTAAATATAATGTAAAAAGTTTAAAATGTGTTTACTTTAGGTGAATATAATGTTCCTATTGTGCATTGAAGTATAAGTATGCAGAATAAGGGGCCTTTGAGGGAAATTTATGAGAAATTAGTTTTTGGATTTCGCCGTACAATGTCGCCTGGACGTTAAAACTCATATAATCTCATATTCAAAAATTTATATATTTAAAAGCTTTTTTTTTTTGGCTCCATTTTAAAGAAAATAATAGATAAAAGTATAAAGCAATTATAAATTGCATTTTGACTATGAATTTTTTGTTTTTTTTGTGAAACAATTGTGAAAAACAATTTCCTTTTATCGCTTCGCAAAAATGAGCAATTATTGGTAATTTTTATTGTAAATATAATGTAAAAAGTTTAAAATGTGTTTACTTTAGGTGAATATAATGTTCCTTACGTGCATTGAAGTATAAGTATGCAGAATAAGGGGTTTTTGAGGGAAATTTTGGAGAAATTAGTTTTCGGATTTCGCCGTACAATGTCGCATGGACGTTAAAACTCATATAATCTCATATTCAAAAATTTATATATTTAAAAGCTTTTTTTTTGGCTCCATTTTAAAGAAAATAATAGATAAAAGTATAAAGTAAATATAAATTGTATTTTGACTATGAATTTCTGTTTTTTTGTGAAACAAATGTGAAAAACAATTTCCTTTTAGCGCTTCGCAAAAATGAGCAATTATTGGTAATTTTTATTGTAAATATAATGTAAAAAGTTTAAAATGTGTTTACTTTAGGTGAATATAATGTTCCTATTGTGCATTGAAGTATAAGTATGCTGAATAAGGGGCTTTTGAGGGAAATTTATGAGAAATTAGTTTTTGGATTTCGCCGTACAATGTCGCCTGGACGTTAAAACTCATATAATCTCATATTCAAAAATTTATATATTTAAAAGCTTTTTTTTTTGCTCCATTTTAAAGAAAATAATAGATAAAAGTATAAAATAATTACAAATTGCATTTTGACTATGAATTTTTTGTTTTTTTTGTGAAACAATTTTGAAAAACAATTTCCTTTTAGCGCTTCGCAAAAATGAGCAATTATTGGTAATTTTTATTGTAAATATAATGTAAAAAGTTTAAAATGTGTTTACTTTGGGTGAATATAATGTTCCTTTTGTGCATTGAAGTATAAGTATGCAGAATAAGGGGTTTTTGAGGGAAATTTTTAAGAAATTAGTTTTCGTATTTCGCGGTACAATATCGTCCTAACGTAAAGTCTCATATCTCATATTAAAAAATTTATATATTTGAAAGCTTTTTTTTTGGCTCCATTTTAAAGAAAATAATAGATAAAAGTATAAAGTAGTTACAGATTGCATTTTCAGTATGATTTTTTTTTCGTTTTTGTTTTTTGTGAAACAAATGTGAAAAAAAATTTCTTTTAGCGCTTCGCAAAAATTAGCAGTTAATGGTAAGTTTTGTTGTAAATATACAGTAAAAGGTTTGAAAATGTTTTCACTTCAGATGAATTTCATGTTCCTTTTGTGCATTGAAATATAAATAAGCAAAATATGGTGCTTTTTATAAAAATTTTTAACAAATTCGGTTTCACATTTCGAGATACTGTGTCGATCGAAAGCTAAAAACTGATATGAGCTCATATTCAAAAATTGATACATTTAAAAAAATTTTTTTGCTTCATTTTAAAGAAAATAGCAGGTAGCATTATTAAATAGATATAAATTGGAGTTTGATTAGTATATATATTTTTTTTTAATTAGCAGGTTTTTTTTTTTTTTTTTTTTTTGTAAACATACAGTAAACCACTTTCACGGCATGTTTTGTTTAAGTAAATTACATGTTTCTTTTGTGCACATAGATGTTTAAATATGCATAATAAGGTGATTTTTATGAAGATCAAAATAAAAGCATTGGCATAAGTTTTTAAACAGACACACACACGTACAAAATAGTCTGAATTTTGTAGAACATGTCTCATAGTAACATATAGGGATTAAAACTCATTTAGAATGATGAATATGTCAATTGTTTGTGATACTTTTTATTAATTACTTTCAAAAATTTCATGATTTTATTTTTATTACAAAGCTATTTTTTTTTTGTTGTTGTTTAAGCATTTTTAATGTAGTTATATAACTAAATTTTTGCTAATAACTATTAATGTTTTTGAAAAATTCTTTTCCTTTTTGTTATGAGTGTAAATAAAATCAGATTTTCTAAGATTTTTTTTTTTTTTTTCAATTTTAAATCTAGCTTAAAAATATATAAATAAAACAAGTTAAATTTTGAATGTATAACTTATTTAACGGCTTTTTAAACGTTTTGATTAACTGATAACTTTTAATTAATTTTACAATTTATATTTTATCTTTTATTGTATAAACAGATCTGAATCATTCGTCTGTTATTTTTCATAATAAAAAATTTCAAAAAAAGAAAAAATTCATGACAATTTAATTATATTTTATTCTGAATATCGAGCACCGTTTTTAAAAAGTTTTTTTAACTAATATATAAGCGGATAGAATGTTAAATAAAAAATAAATTAACTAAAATTTGTATTTTATTATTTATTTATTTATATTTCTTTTGATTATTTACCATGTATGTGAAAAATTGCAGATTTTCTGTAGATTTTACTAAAACCTCTTAAAAATATCTTTAAAAATATAATCTGCAGAATATCTTAAGTTATTTGGCCCACTTTTAAGCCTATATATTTTGAAAAAAATCTTAAGATTATATTCTGTAAATTTTCTTCAGAAATATGAAGAAAATCTGCAGAATATGTAGGCTTAAGAAGTGGGCCAAATAACTTAAGATGTTCTGTAGATTTTTTTTAAAGATTAATTTAAGATTATTTTTAGTGGGGCATTTTTATAAATGACATTTAAATAAGTTTTTACTAAAAATCATAACTGCATTAAAGTATTCATAGACACATTAAGGGCTGCAATTGGAAATTGCTAGAATTCCACTTACGTTTGTGTTAAGCTTTTATAACAGTTTACAACAATGTGTAAGAGTAATTATGAATTCAATAAGTCCATCTGTCTACCTTTTGGCGTTTCTATCTGTCCATTGTGAGAAAATGTAGGCAAAGAATATTGAAGGTTAAAACATGTAACGGATACATACGATTGGGAAATGTTAATAATCAATTTATCGTACTGCAATCGTACCGCATGATTTTACGTTCTTTTTAAAATTCGTATTTCTCTTTAAAAGTTAGATTGTTATGAATATAAAACCTATTTTATCGCAAGCAATGGTTATTTAAATGTTCTGTAAAAAAAAAAAATATATATATATATATATATATATATGTACATACTATAAATGTGAGTGAAAATTTATAATTTGTACCAGAGCAATATTATAGAAATCCCCATCTTCAATGTGAAATTAATATACATAATATTTAATAAAACACTTTTTTTTTTTTAAATGAAATATTATGCTAAAAATAAGTTTTTTTTTTAGAATAGAAAGAAACCCCTATTATCTAGACCATTCTGCGTTTCAGCTTTAATAACCCCTTTTACTTTAAATTTTTGGAAGAGTTGATTTTTTTTTTTTAAGTGTAATACCTACTTTTTTTAATGCCTATACATTTTTCTACTGAATCTTTTAGTTAAATTAATGCAATATATAACATTATATATATATTTCCAGTGTACAGCTAGATAATAATTTTACACATTCAAAAATGTCTGAAAAAAAAAGAAATTTGTTACTTAGATTATTATTTTAATTTGGAAAAATCTCCTAGAGCTTCAATTTTTATTCTCTCCTGCCTACTTCTTAAAATAACGAAGGATAAAATGTATTCGATTCTCTAGAGTTCGAAGAGTTTTAGGTGATGAATTGTTTCTTACCATAATTAAAAATATGAAATGTATATAGAAATGTTTAATTTTGTAATGGTAAAAAAATATTATTGCGAAATTAGATGATGCTATCATTTATAAAAGGGTTTGAATTTGACGCTAAAATAATTTTTTTTTATGCCAAACTATATCCGAAGTATTTTAAAATATGCTTTTAAATGTAAAAGTCAAATACACGTTACAGACAAAAAGGTATGCAATCAATTATACAGATATTATTTAATTTAATTTTTTTCCTCTTTCAAAATATTTAAGTATTAGAAACCTTTTCCCAAGAAAAGGTTTAAAATAAAAATTTCTTATAAAATTCTGCGAGTTATAAGTAAGTCATTATCAAAACTTCGCAGAATGTGACATTCCTGCGAAATACTACTATCAGTGCTCAGAAAGATGATAATTAAAAAATATAAATCTGGCGTGTCTTCACCCGACTTTCCGAACTGTAGGTAATTAATGGTTGTTTAATGTACTGGATCTGCAGATCATGAGCCTCAACATCCTAATTGTAACAATCATTACTCAGAAGATAATTTTAATTTATCCATATGTTATATATATATATATATATATAATTTGAATTGTTTAGTACCGTTGTAACACTCAGCAGACAAAAGATAGATGAAGATACCAACATGAAATAAATTTTAATTGAGATTTATTTCGGTTAAAATTAGGCACAGTGTTAATTTAATCTGAGTACCAATGAATAGTAAAAACAAGTTAAAGTACTTACGCAGAAGAGAAGTGACACAAACATAACACATAAGCCTAACGATGAGAGAATTTGCAAAAACTAAGAATTACTAGTAACAGTTACCATTTGAGAGAAAAGAGAAAGGATAAAATCACCAAAGAGTTCCGTTCAAAGGGGGAAAAATGGAATTCATGAATTGAAAATTGGAATTTTAAATGCTGAAAAATAGAAATGTACTCATCAGGAAACTTGCATTTCTATCAGCACTTGCAAGATTTCGTAAAACTGTATAGCTAATTCCAGCAATATACAGCTCAAGTCTCTATATTGCAACAAAAAAAGAAAAAGAAAGAAAGAAAATTGAATTAAATTAAAAAAGGAATTTAAATTAATCAGTAACACAAACCTAAATTTAATATATATATATATATATATATATATACATTTAAACATGCACGCACATATATGATTAACTCGCTTTATAATCAGGTACATTTCTCTACCGCCCCTCCCCCCCCCTCGTTTCTATCTCTCTATATGTATCTATATATCTGTATCTCATTGTAACTCTTAGCGTTGTGTTAATTTCTTGAAACTCAAAACACTTGTACCAAATTTCACAACAAATAATTTTATAAAATATCGGGATTTTTTTTTTTTATTTTTTTTCTGAGCAGTCCTGCAAACTAATTACTGATTCTTTGCCTACCATTTTCTACAGAAACCATGGTTTTAAAGAAGACGTAACGATACACGAATAGAAAGACGTCAAACAAATTGAACCCCCCCCCCCCCCCCAGGTTTGTTAATAAGAGAGGAATTTTTCTGTAGTAGAAATGCAAAAATATTATGAAATTTAATTCAATGTAAAATTTGAATATTTTTTAAAAAAGGGACTATTTTAATGTCAGTTTGTAAACATTCATTTATCATGAAATTATAACCAAATTTTCAGTTTTTTTTTTTTTTTTAATTCTAATAATTGCATTAAAGTAATCCTATATCAGGGGGTACATTGGTCCAATGTAGGAAGCCTCAATTAATTCAGTAAAAAAAAAAGGAAAAAAAAAGTTTGGGTCAAGATAGCCTCATGCAGGGTTGACTTTTACTCAACATTTTAAAACTGCTCCTTTTCTTTTATTTTAATGGCCATTAAAACTTTAAATAAATTGGTTACTTATTTATTGAAAGCACACATTTGTGACAAATGGCAGTGAACTTGTCACAAATGTGTCCACATGCTGTTTTACTGGATTAAACTACATTAAAAATTGCGAACATATACACCAAAAATAGTCCGGATCTACGGTGCAGGAAATGCGTTTATTGCTAAAAAAAAATTAAATGTTTTGAGAAGAAAGATATTTTAATATCTATCAGTAAAAATTATTCTTCCACAGCTATAAACTTTACGTGTTATTTGATTCAGCATATTTTGCAGATAGTTTCTTCATACGTGAACGTATTGCACTGGTTGATATTTTGTTAATTTTGAGATATAGTGCCCCTTTAAAATGATGTGTATAAATGGAAATGCTCATAAATAATAATTTAACCCTTTAATAAAAATGTTCATTTCTTAAATTTTTTTTATTAATTTCATATATTTATAAATTTTTATTTGTAAGAAAATGCTAATTTACACGTATCATAGGTCGAATAATGCGACCAAAAAATAATTTTTATAACCAAAATTGTGTAATATGCAAACGAGGTAAAAAAAAAAGAAAAACTATCGTATAGACTAAAAGTATAATTTAGTAATGACTCAAAACGTGTGAAATTATACAAAATAAATATTATTATTTTTAATAATGTGTACTATGTATTTTGCTTTACTATGTTTAATTTTTTTAGAATTAAATAGGCTAAAAATGTAAATTCAATGCAAGTAATAGCATTTTAGCTGCAATTAATTAAAATTTATTGTCAGAATTTAGCCCTCTTGCTCCTTAAATCTCCTGCTAAAATTTAACACATTAGTATAGTTTATATATATATATATTAAAATTATTTATGCCTCTTAATGGATACGAACGCAGTATAAAAACGTTTTTGTAAAGGAATTTTTACAGTTCATTTCAAGTAAAGTTCTTATTAAAACGGCTATGTTGAATATACGATTAGAATAAATAGTAACTTACTAAAGTAAACTGAAAAACCTGTTAAATTTTATATGGTAATAAATCGAATTCTTTTTAATTAAAAATTTAAACGTCGGTGTTCTTATATAAACGTACCAATGGCTACAAACATAATGCAATTAATGATAAAAAATTTTACACAATTAGTTCGAATTAAAAGATTTGTTAAAACAGCTATTCAGTTATATGATTAGAATAAATAGTAACCGGCTAAATTAAGAAGAGTAACCTTTAACACAGCAATTATTATTATTTCTTTTTTGTTAATAAAAAGTTAAACGTTGGTGTTTTTATACAAGTCTCTTAATGAGTAGAAACACAATGTAATGAAGGTTTGATTTAAAGAAATTTATACACTTCAATGAAATTTATGCAGTTCAATTAAAAGTCTTGTTAAAACAGATATTCAGAATATGCGATTAAAATAATGAAAAAAAAAAAAAATGTAACTCTGAAGGAATAATTCGAGTTTTGTTTTGGATTTTCAGGAAGACATGATAATTTTTAAGACGTGATCATCTTGTCAGATGAAGACTAATAAAAAATTATTTTGAAATATAATTAATGTATATTTCTTGATCTCCAAAGACGTTTTTAAAGTTTTAAACAACTGAAAACATCTAAGTGTAAATCAAATAATGCACTCGTATTACACGAATTTGTGTTGATATGAGTAAACTAAGATACTTCAAGTAAACAAAAAGAAAAACAACTAAAACTTTAATAAAAGGTTTTCTTTAAAAGCATAAGATCTTACGTATTGAAGACCAGAGTTGTATTAAAAAATGTTGGTTATGTTTATATTTTTTATATATGTTCATGTTTTATGTAGTAGTTGTTAAAAGAAACTTTTTTCCCAGTCATGCTCTGAAAAGCAAGTTTTTCTTCACAACGTGCATCTAAAAATTTCAAGGAACAAGTTTTTCACCTATTTTCCATCTTTTCAAAACAAAGACGTTAGTTTAAAATGACCTTACATCAGACAGACCGTGACAGCATGCTTGTATTTCTCAAACACTCATATGGAAGGACTGTATTTACACACCAATGTGTATGTGTGTGCTTATGGTCATACATACTGGCACATTTCCACCCTCCCTCTGATATATTGTTCCCTCATCTCTCTGTACCTATGGGGGAGTCCGATTTTCGAGTCATCGATCAATACTATACTCCGATTGGACAAAGTCAGTGGCAGTTTGTGCGCGCGCATAACTCTAAAAATGGTGAAAACAACAAGAAAAAAATTCACAAAAAGAAAGACAACAAAAATTTAGGCAAGCCGCGCCTGAGCAAGGGGTTGGCCGACGGCTGAGAGTGCGCGTCTCAAGCGCGGGGCTTTATGCTGATGAGCTCGCCCCTGTGTGGTCGCTGCGCCCCTGCTTGCACAGACGACGAGCAACCGACGACTGGAGCCGACCAACGAACTGACGCCACAAGGTAAGCCTGCTCCCTATTTCTGGTACAGGTGAACCGGTGACTGGTTTTTGTGGGGGTGGGGGTGCAACAGTAGGGTTCCATACCCTGCTGGTAATTTAATGAACATGCCAACACATCTGTCTACATTTAAATGTTTTTTTATATGATTGATCATCCTGAGTACTTGCTTCATAAATGATATTTCGATGTTGGTCATTTATAACGATAACATTGTTTTCTTCAGAATGATTGAAATAATGGATATTATTGTCATGTTTTATTTACTTTTTGAAAAAAATATTTGTTGGTAAACTATTAATATCACATATGAAAGCATAAATTTTTTTATTGAAATTTTTTTATTATTTTTTTCCAAGAAAGCGCTACAGGTTGTTTAAAGAATATGGATGCGCACATGTTAGATTTCTTCATGATAGAAATAGTATTCGGGAAAATATATGAAAAAATCCCAAAGATATTTTTTTATGATTATGATGCATTCTACATTTAAATCATGGGATAATTAAAAAAAAAAGTTTTGAAAGTAACGTTATTCTTTTTTTTTTTTTTTTTTTTTTTTACAATGCTTTGCTTCTAGTTTTTCTCTTGTTTCTATTTCCTTGTACTTTGTAAACATTTTTCTTTTCTGTAAATCAATCTAGTTAATGATTTATACCAAATAAACTTGCATTACAATCATAATGTATAATCGTAAATGGTGTATTCTGGAGATAAAATAAATATTTATAATTTATAACCAATTATTTTCATTAAAATACTAGATAAAGGTATGAATGTTCTCTATTTAAATTCTGTTATTTCTGATGTTTTCATTAAAAAAACGATCAAACTATTTAATATAAAATGTATATCCTTACCTAAATCTATGTAGAATGTTAATAAATTTAAATCTGAAAATTCATTACGTATAGAAACACACACAACAACACATTAAAAAAAAAAAAAAAAAAAAAAAAACCATGAAAAGCATTAGGGCTAGTTAGAACTTTATTTCAATTTATCACAAAATTTTTGATAATAAAGAAAGTTGAAATACTTTGTAAAAATATTGCGCAATTCGTGCAACACGTAATCATTTTATTATTGAAAAATCTTGGGAATTGAATGAAAATTCTAAAAAAACTTAATAGATTTAAAAGTAACATTTATAAATGAGTTCACATAAACAAAGTATATATATATATATATATATATATATATATATATATATATATATATATATGAGTGTGTATTTAATGTATCATTTACGCAAGACAATTTTAACACTAACAAAAAAAGTAAACATGCGAAATTTTAATATTTTTATTGCAGGCACAGTAGCAGTAGGGAAGATTTATTTTCAGTATAAATCTGATTATAAAATATATCGCCTGTTATATATGTTTTAGTTTCTGATTAAAAATTCATAAATTAGTTAACACTAACATAATATTATTTTATCTACGACATTCTGAATAATTAGAATTAAAAAAAAATAATCATTTCAGTTATTCAAACTAATATTTATTCATCAACTTTCATATCATAATATATAGGGAAAAGTAGGAAAAATACCATAATATATAGCGAAATTTCTATTTAAAATCACCATTAAATACTAAAATATTTTGGATCATTGTAGATTCAGTTATTGCAAACTTTCAAGTGCTGTTAATGAGTTTAGATGATTTTTATCTTACAAAAAATAGAGTTTACATGCAAAATATTTACCTAACGGTAAAAAAAAAAAAAAAAAAAAAAAAAAAAAAAATTATGGAACAGTTACAAAGAGAAATATGAAATACCCATTTCCTTAAAGGATAATATGAAATAGGATAGTATTTTTACAGAAAATCATGAACATTTGGAATACAAACATTTGATTTTGAAAATATTACTGAAAACAATCTAATCGCCATCTTGGAGAATAAATCAACCTCAGCCATATGTTGGTAGAAATAAGTTCATGGAAATCGGACTTCTAACTAATTCCAATACCCTATCGAAAATATACTAGGATTTAACTCATTTTACTGCTTCATAAATAGATTACAGAATTCGTGATATTTAATTTAAAAAAAGTCTGAATTTCGATAAATCAAAGAAGTTGTATGACACAAAAGCTGCTCTTCTCACTGACACAAAGTGAATTACCGTTTATATTTGAGACCCAGTGGAGACTTTCACATATTTCTGACAGGTTGCATGCAGCTCCGCAAAGGTGATATATAACGGTATTTCTTTTTATCCAGTTACTCTATATTTTCCACCGTTCCCCTACATATACGCAGGGCTAGAAAATTAGCGCAGTACTCATACCAGTATTCGTTTAAAATACTTCTCTACCTATAAAATTGTTGGTTTAATAATATGAAAATTTTGTTTCATTTATTGTAGTATGAATTCTTCGCCAATTTCCCACCCCTGTATATGTGATATTTTCCACCGTTCCCCTACCTATGTGTGTTCATATTGTTATTAAAAACAATAAAATAAAATAATAAAATAATAGATAAATAAAATAAATTCACGCAAAAACGAATGATGAATGCTGAAAAATGATTAAATTTCTACAATACGTAAACAGTTTTCCAATAATAGCTACGCGGTCAAAACCATCCACATTCTGAACTGAAATTATGGAACAGCTTGATTTAAAAATTATTCTCAGAAATCGATGGCGCATTTGATAAAGTTACAAATAAATTAATTCGTCTAACTCTTGGATGGGATTTTATTGTATTAATGTCCAAAAAAACTTAATCACGCATGAACTATTGAATTTAAAACATTGTAAATAAACAAGAATCTTGAACAAATGATTCGGATCGAAATACTTGAATACAACCTTCCTTTAGTCGGGGGAAAAAAAAGGCATAAAGGCACAAAGGCAGCATAAAAGCAGGAATCCACTCATGCCTATTTTTCGCCTTATGAAGAATCATATAGAATTATTTCAATCCGAACAATTATGGCGAGATTCTGCAATACATGGCGTTTCTTTGCAGTGTTTTTATTCAGTATTTTTCAACACTAAAATTTCGGTGCATTTTTCTACAGCATGCTGAAACTTGCACCCACCAGAGATTAAGTGGTTCTGATTTTAAGCTGGTAGATAAGAGATGCCGGGTTCGGTTTCAGGTCCCGCTTGTTGACATAGCCGTTCAAATTTTACTGTGGTTATTTATTTGTGTCACATGTGAATACGGGATAGAGGACTCCTTAGAATGATCCATACGGAAGGCATCCACTCAGTACATAACTATATACAGTGGCCTACATAGTACAGTTCATCCCCAGTACAGAAAATTGGCTTTACCTCTATACTTCCACAATGCAGGAACTTATCCAAAGTTTTTTAAAATATATTTTGCTTATGCGAGAAAAAATGAAAGATTAAAATTACATGTTCAGTTGACTCTCTGGATTTTATTTAGTTTCAAAACTTTCCATAAATGAAATTATTTTACATGCCAAAGTGATATTGGATAAATATATTTATTAGTTTGAAGTAATTTCAGGAATACCAGATTTTTTAACAATAATTTTGCGTATTACTAACATGAAGTGACGATGGCATTATTGCTCATGTGCTTTAAGTTTAAAAGCTCAAACTGCGATTTGATGTTTTGCTTTTTATTGTTACAGTTAAAGTAAACAAATGTAATACAATAGAAATATTAAAAAAAATATTTGTGTAACATAAATGACTTAAAAATAATAGGAACATACTAAATCAAGACTAAAACTGTACCACAACTTAAAGAAAGAAAAGAAATCATTAATTGGTACTAGAAAGGTGTTTCAAAGATTTTTGTAATATAGCTATTTTTTTAAAACCATTATTCTGAGAATAATTTTCGTTAAAATGTAGCATATTAGTTGGCTTGTCAAATCGCACTTTCATCATGTGGGTTTTTTATTTATTTTTGATAATTTTCTTCCCACATGCGCTACAAATTTGTACTTTATGCATCCGATGTATTTGTAAAGACTGTTTCATCGTATTATGGGGTGTTTCATTGTAAATGTGTCGTCATAGTGATCTTGCCGTTTTTTATTCGCCACTATGATATTCTAATAAGAATTTCTATTCTAATTAATTATTAAAACAATTTCTTAAAAATAGGCTAACGATTTCTGTAAAATAATAGTAGTTGTAGCCCAAATAAAAAAAAGAATCCGATTTTTTTTTCTTTTCTTTTGTGTGTGTGACTAAGGAATAATCCATTACATGTTACTTCAGATAAATAATGGGATAGAGCAAAAATATCGGAAAAGTATTTATATAACTAAAAATTTAATTCTAAAGAGGATTTATTTTTGAAATTTCTTTAATTTAAATATCGTATGTATTCTAAATAATGCTTTACTTTCGTATTTTACTTTAAAAATAAATAAATAAATAAAACTGTTCAGTTTAAAATGTTGTTTTTAAAGTATTAGAATCAAATCATAAATGATATTTCTATGGTGCATTTGTATTCAATGAGATAATTTGGATTTGATAAGAAAAATATTTTAATATCGTAGTTACTTAGATTATATGAAAGTGATTTAAATTGCATTAAACATTACGATTCCCAATGATTGCATTATTATTATTTTTCCTTAATAAAACGTACATGTTCTTTAGAATATTTTTTTCTTGAGTACTTTGGTTTTTTAATAGGTCAAAACATTTGGATTTTAGAAAATTTAACAACCAGTTACGTTTGGTAGAATATTAATTTAGTTTCAGTTATGAAATAATATGTATATATATATAAACATAAAATAATCTGTCACAGTTATGAAAAAAAAAATCGACTTTGGAAAACTAAAATAAATATTTCCATCAAAAGGATATTGATTTTAAAATATAAGCCTTTCTTTTTTTGGAATTTGGGATTACTTTTTTTACTATATTTCCAGAGTTCCTTTTTTTTTTTTTTTTTTTTTTTTGACCCACCGTTTTATCATACCAATAATTTTTAAGAATAATTATCTCTTTATTTAGTCATAGTCATATATTGGTAAATATTATTCTATAAAAATTCTGGTACGAAAAAAAAAAAAAAAAAAAAAAAAAAAAAAAGAAAAGGTGTACTAACAATGTTTAAGATTACTTAATGCTTAAGATGAATAGAGGAAAAAAGATGACAACATTGCATTTTTAAACTAAAACCATTATTTCTTTTAAATATTTAATAATAAAATAACATTAACTTAAACATGCTTCCAATAATCCAACTTCTGAATTATGTGTAAACAGAAATCAATTAATTCTTTTGATCAACTACAGAAATGACATTAAAGGTGAAAAAAAAAACATATTTTCTTTGAAATTTTGTCTCTTTTATCCCTTTTTCATTTGATTTCTATATCTGGTCGTATTTTATTTTCTGTCAGAAAGCGAGCTGAAAAACAGATATATTAATTGTCTCATTTTGTGTTACTTACTTTATTTAATGTATATTAAAATATGGATTCTTCGTAAGTACGTTTAAATTACTATTGAAAAGGAATATAGACTCAAAGACATCTAACAAGGAAACATTCAAAAGGTGTCGCCTTCAAAAAATATTGAAAAAAAATTATATGTGATTCTACTCTTCATAAAACACCAGAAAGTGAAAAAATTATGGGCTGAAAGAAATTACAGCGACCACAAAAAATTATCAAAATTAAGCATACTTGGCGATTTCACACTGTTGAGCGACTAATTTTGAGTACTTGACGGTGAAGCAAAACACGGTTTTGTTCGTACATGGCAATCTCGGTACTAGCGAACTTATCGCCTAACAGCGCTAAATCACCAAAAAATGCTTAATTTTGATGATTTTTTGTGGTCGCTGTAATTCATTTCAGTCGATAATTTTTTCACTTTCTGGTGTTTTATGAAGAGTAGAATCACACATATTTGTTTCAATATTTTCTGATGACGACACCTTTTGATGGTTTCCTTGAAAGTTATACGTACTGAGTTATGATGAAATTTGAAGACTATATACTGTTATTATATAATACTGTTAATATGTTACTGCTTTAGCAAATATTTTTATGTTTATGAACTAGGAAAAGAGAATGTAAATTCGCAGAGGGCTTTGTTAATAGCAAATTCCTTGTTTAACGAAGTAACAAAAATGTTCGAAACACGAAAATAATAATTTGAATGTTTAAATTCAGCGTTGCCCCAGCTTTTCATACTGCAATGAATGCTTTTTATCTAATTTTGAAAACAGAAAACAGACTGTTTAAACATCTCACAGAAATATTAAAAGTTCTTAGGGGGATCAAATTATTAGTAAAAACTAGTGTTTTCGGAAATAATAATTTCTATATAAATTTCTCGGAAAAAAAAAATGCATGCATTTGAAAATTTTTGATTCGGGGCCAGAAGTGAGGGTTTTTCATATTTCAGTGAGCGTGTTTGTGAATTTTTTGAAGAATAGGTTTTAACAATGTTATAGAAGTAGTTAATTTTTAATGTTTTCAAGAATGAAGAGGACCCATTAGTGATCGAGATAATCTAATTTCTAGGCTGGAAGACGGAAGGTCACACTTTTTGGACTATCCGTTCTAAGTTTTTCTATAGCTTTCTCCAAAACTTACGTGAATACGAGCTAAATCCTGGACCTTAACTCGTAACTGCATCCGCAAGAGAAGAAAGCGAATTTTCAGTAAAGAGAGAATTTTCTGAATATAAGCTTACCAAACCAATTTGTATGCACAAAAATTTACGTAATCGGGGGGGGGGGGGAGGGGGGATAAATAAATAAAATAAATAAAAGTAAATAAATAGATAAGCAAATAAAAAGAAAAAGAAAGAAAAAGAAAAAAATTAATGAATATTCTATCTTTGTGAGATTTTATTTAGAGTAAGAATCCTCACATTTTTGAATTTCGATGAGTGCTTTTTTACAATTTTGAGTGAAACACCATAAAGCATTTCATGGAAATAAATAAAGCAATTTACTGTCTGTATTTTGTTTTCTAGCAAAGAATAAGTTACCACCATATAAGTTCATTTTTCTAGAAATTATACAACCAGATCGATTTCCAAGCCTTTGAAACTCTTTAACTTTGATTTTCATTAAAATATTTAAAATCGTCTGCTATCTTTAATCTTTTACTGTCCTAAAAAGAGCAGTTATCAGTGAAATTTAATTTTGCCAGCAATTAAAGCCTGTCTGATTGATTTTTAGGAACAAAAACTTTATAGTACTTGTCTTTTTCCGGAATTTTTAATAACATTTGATTTCTTTAATTTTTTTTTTTCCTCGCGGGTATCTGGAATGTTATAAGACTATTTTCATTGCAGAATGATTAAAGTAGTGCTCCAAAATAAAAATCATTTTGTATATAATTATATTTAAACTTTCACAATCGCAAAAGAAAATTTTTTAACAATTAATATTGGTATAGAAAAGGAGAGTAATGCAAATGTGTTATTTAAAATAAATTTACTTTTTCATTTATCAAGCTAAAAAAAAAAAAAAAAAAAAAAGTATGTATCAAAAGGTTTATCGAAATAACGCAGATATTTCTCAGTTCTGAAAATTAATGTTATTTTATTACTATTTTATTACGTCTAAATTCTGCAACGGTTGTTTTACAATGCAGAGTAGCTCAGTTAAATTACATGTGCTTAACTTATGTATATGAATAAATGAAAACTAAAGTAAGACATACATTTTTAGTAACCAAAGAGAGAAGTAGCATGTTAGATACTAAAAGTATTTACACATATAAATTTGAATTACTGATATAATTAATGTAGAAATTAATATGAAAGAAACTGGTGATAATTTATTTGAATTTGGATAATGTAATTAAATATAAAAAAATCGCTATAAATTTTATTTCGCTTTTTTTTTTTTTTTTTTTTTTTTTTTTAAATAGAAAATCTCATTTTGTAGGCGTTGCATAAATGTTACCAAATTTTCTATGAATGTATTTTTATTAATTCAACAACTATCTAAAATTGTTAAGGCTTTCAAATTTAGTAACAAATATTCATCAACGGAAATGTAATCCTAACAATGAAAAAAAAAAGTACATATATATACAGTTGGTAACAAAAGTCTCCGAACACTAGCAAAAATTCCTATATAAAAAAAGCACACTTAATACAGTTTTGTTAAATAAATCCTTGTCGAATCATGTTCTTAGTCAGTTTAAAAGCAGGATTCGACAAGGATTTATTTAACAAAACTGTATTAAGTGTACTTTTTTTATATAGTAATTTTTGCTAGTGTTCAGAGACTTTTGTTACCGACTGTACTGCCTTCATCTAGAATGAATAAATAATCATTTTCTGAATCCTTAGACTAGAAATATAGATTCACGAGTTTTCTGTATAAAGTAACCAAATAAACGAAATAGACGAAATTATCGAGATTTTCTAGTACACAGTTTTCTAGATGGTGAAACAATATTATGAAAATTATGAATCATTAGACTGCGAAAACTCGCTTCTTGTGTTCGCATTTATTTGTAGAGATTTATTTTTAAATAAGTTTGATCACAAAAATATAAGAAAACGCTCAAGAATTCTAATAGGGTTTCTAGAAACCGCTAGCAAAGAGAACTAGAATTTATGTGGGTGACATGGAACTATTTTCTTTGAAGCCACAATTTAAGTGTATGCATTTTTACTGACCCAGTGGTTGTCTTAAATCTTGGTGTAAAGTTTTATAAAAAATATTCTTGTTCTCATAAAATGATTTTTTTTTTAAATTTAAGTTAAATATAATTATTTTTATTTTTATTTTTATATATCTATAAGTTGAAATGTTCATTTAGTTAAAGTACTGGGATTTCAGTCAATATGAATATTATACCTTTGACATACTATAACCATTACCTTTATAACCATCGTAAACAATATATAATTGCTAATTTGTACGGTTTTTCAATACATATTCAAATATTAATGTAATATATATTTTATTTAATAGAAATTTAATTTGAAACCTATTTCTGTTGAAAGAAATTGCTTTACATAATCATAAAAAAAAAAAAAAAAAAAAAAAAATGATTTAAAAATTATAAAATATTTCTTTTACAAATTAGAGGTAGCAAAAAAACATACAAATGGGAAACAATGGCAATAATTTGCCAACCTAGTGCAATATATGCAAAATTATGAAACGGTAAAAATATATATCATATATTAATATTTTAAATTATCCGATGGGAATATTTTGAAATTAATCTATTTTTAAAAAATATTTTGCTCATTGGAAGGAACATTTTTAGGTTAAATTAAAATTGGTGTCATAATTAATACCTTGTGATTATTGGGTAAATTAATTTTAAAATAGCCCTTTATAAACTGAGCACAAATGACCACTGGTCACGCTGTCGGTGGGAAATTATTGAAGTACAAGATAATATATTTGTTTTAACGCCATGAAACCCGAGTATTAAACTGCGAATTGTCACGACATTCTTAGATCAAGGTAGTAAATATTGAAAAACAGGTATACTAAAATTAGTTGTTTCTGAACAAAAAATATGCATGAGCTTGTGTAAGATATATAAAAAGAAATTGAAAAGAAATTTCAGGCTTTATAAAAATAAATATATGCAGCAGATACAATTACATCCTTTTCAATAATAATAATAAACAAATAAGTTTATATGTAGTTAACTAAAAAAATAATTATTAACTAAAGTTAATAATTAGTTTATTAAAAAACTAATTTTAAACTTTATTTATTATTGTATTATATATATATATATACCGGGTGATCCAAAAGTTACCGAAAAAATAAAAATATATATTATTCAAAAGTACTGACTGTAAATCTATGCGGTTTTCACTAAAATGTACAGAAAAACATGGGATTTATATATATATATACACATAAATATATATAAGAAAATTTATTGTTATATTTTTCACTAACATAGCGTACTGTATTCATATTATCCTCTCACATTTTAACGCCTGCTGAAATGACGAATTCTGAAGCTTATATAGAAGAATTTCCAACTCCTGAGATTCTGACTGTCGTTATATTGAATGACGGCCATCACATTGAACATTTATATTCCTAGCTACATTGTTGAAGGTACTGCACCACCGTAAAAAAAAATAATTTTACAATTAAAGCGTCACCTGGTGAAGAATATTTAAACTGATTTTTTAATAAATCCTTTGTTACCTAAAAAAATCCCATGATTTTCTGTGCATTTAAAGGAAAACCGTATAATCAAACCTTTACTTTTTGAATGATTTATTTTTTATTTTTTCTGTGACCTTTTGGATCACACTGTATATATATATATATATATATATTGTACAAATGTAGGAATGTGGAAACTTTAATTTTAAATACAAAAAAGTAACATTAGATGAGCGCAATACTGATATGCTAATGCTGATATGCTGATATGCTAGCTCCTTGCTAATGTACAATATAAATCTAAATAGAATGCAAAAGAAAAACATCAACATATGTAACTGTAAAGGAGCTAAAGAAAAAATGGTGGAAAAAATGGTTTTACAGTTACATATGTTGATGTTTTTCTTTTGCATTCTATTTATATATATATATATATATATATATATATATATTAACCTTTTTATGATTATCACTTGTATTTAATTTTAGAAAAGAATGCATATAGCTAAGTACATGTTTTGTTTGACAATAAAACTCTATCTAAGATATTTTCAGGATGAGTGATATTTAGCCTAGTTTTAATGCAAAGTATTTTTTATAACAACAGAAAAGTAAGTAAGTTTAAACTTAATGAGGATAAATGTATGGAATATTTGTGTATATGTTATGTGGTGAAAGAAACAATTGTTTGACTTTTAGAAAATAAATTCGAATTTTATCTTGTTCAGTATTCCATGCTGTAAATTTAATGTCTAATTAAGCAGAAAATTTTCGAAAATTTTAATACTTTGAACGAAAGTTAATCAAAGCAAAGAAATGTTTGAATTTACATATTTATGTAATTTAAAAACCTCCCTTTCAAATAACTGAAAATAGTCTGAGTCAAATACTGAAAATTGTCAAAGAAAAAAGAAAAAGTCAAATATTTTTGTTATTAAATGCCAGCAATTTATATGTAAATAAATTAAAAAAGAAACAGATATCCAATAAAAAATAAAGATATGTGTAAAAAAAAAAAAAAAAAAACTGATTTCTTTTTAGTTCAACGTGCATTCAATAATGTAGTACAAAATATATTCAGTGATATCAATAATCCTCCAAAACATATTATGTTATAAAAAATATCCTTTTGATAATTGTTTAAACCCGTATAAATAACCTATATACTAAAATTAATAAACTGCTAAATTTCGGTGATAGTTTTATTAAGAAATGCACTTTAATATCCATTATGAATTATTTCAAGAAAAAATAATCAAGTATTTTGGTAATCGTTAACAGCAGTATTAGTCTATTCGTAATATGCATGAAGCATTGACAATATTTATGTAATTTTAAGAAGCATATACGTAAGAAGCATATCCATACGGACGAACTTACTATGAGTTGGTTGGGTAACACCTAGATATATGAATTCATATTAATATATATACTTAATGGAAGAGAAATAACCATTCTTCACAGTGAAAGAAAATTTTTGTTACATTACTTCATTGAGGATGAAATTAGAATCGTCTATTGATATAACGAAAAAGGAAAAAGCCACAAAAGTAAAATGCAAATATAAACCAGAAAAATTACAATAAAAACAAATTTAATGATTATTTTTATTTATAACCGAAAATCTACCATTTATGCTAATATTATTTTTATGACAGCCCTTAAACACAAAATGTAAAACAAATGTCTTATCTTTATTTTTCGATATCAGTAAGACAAGCTATGTAAACATATTTTTTATATAAATACCTTTCAGCACATACAAAATATATTTTTCAAAACGTTTATTTTTTCCTGCTACTGTACAAAGTCTATGTATAATTCCAAAATTACATCTAAAAGACGCTTACTTAAGTAGGTAGTATTGGTTGTGTGGTACGTTTTTTACGTGTCGAAAGCTTGTAAGTTTTCCTTATATCTGTTCGAGCTGATGCATTTAATCTGATAGATTACATTCTTAGTGATATATCTTGATTTTTTCCTCCGCATGTTATTCGAGATTAATTCATAAATACCTACTTATATATTAAATCTTTTTATTTTTTATGTAATAATTTTTTTGCTCATCATAAATTAGATATCTTAATTCTTAGACGAGTAAATCATTAGTTACTGTGATAAAAACGGTCATATTAAATTAAATATTTCAAATTTTTATTCGATACGTGCATATTTTTCTTTTTGAAACATTTTTACTATTCAACGTATTTTATTAAAATTTGTCCTGCTGTTAGTAGTAGTAATATTGGTAGTAATATCAGTAGTAGTAATATTAGTAGTGGTGGTGGTAGTAAAAATTGAGATTTTTCTTGATTAGACATAAATGTTACATGAAAAGTTAAATTTTATTCAATGGAAATGCCAATTTCGATTTTTATACTATAGGAGACTCAGGGCTCAGAGTAGTCACTTTTTTGAACAACACTTTTTATATAAAACAATCTTCGTAGTGTTTATTTAAAAAAAAGAGCAAACTGTTACTAGACGCGCTGTTTATAGAACATTAAGTAGTTTGATTATATTTTCTTTACCCTTTTTTAAATCACTACATGTAAAATAAACCATGAAGATTATTACTGAGCACAAACTTTAATTATTGCGATTCTTCTATTTCATAACCTAACGCAATATTGATTTATAGAATAAGTAGTTATCAATTATAAGAAGATTAAGACTGTGGATCATTTATTTGTCTTCATAGTTCGAAAACCAATAAATATTTAAAATTTTCCTCCTGGTGCAAATAATAATTAAAGTTTCCAATGAAACGATTTAAGAAATTTGGTAAATTAAATAAATTTGATATAAAACAGAAATTTCAGTGCGAAAATGAGAGTTTCTAGTAAAGATCATTTCACTCTGAAAAAATCCACTTTAAATTCCTAGCATTACTTATCTGGCATTTTTGCTCCCTTTTAAGTCCTGTAAAATTCTTTCATTCTTTTATTAAAAAGAGAGCTCTCTGTAAATTTATTCGAAAAGTCCTGTGGAAAAACGCGAGTAAATTAAATTTACAGGATTTGCCTTTTAGGTACGAAAATGGTGATTTACCTCAAGAATTTCTATTTTAAACATTTTTCCCCTCAGTCTTTGAACCGTAAAAGTTTTATTATCAAGTTCTCATTTTTTCTCTCAGTAAAATAGAAAAAACAGATGAAAATATAATATATAAATGACTGCAATTTAATAATTACAAGTTAATTATGATCCATTTCGTGTTTCTTTAAGTGCTCAGAACCTAGAAGTATTAAAAAATAGTCTTAGATAACGAATTTATTTCAGTTTCCATCAAAATCATTCTACAAATGTGGCGAGTTAATTATCATTGCTAAAGAACACGAATTCTAGTGTAAATAGTTTCAGCAAAAGTCATACGTAGACTGCAAAACTGTTAAGGTCCCATCCACGTCTTTTTATGTTAGCAGAGCTGGGAATTTGGTGCAGAACTCAAACCACTTTTTGCCAAAACAAATTTATTTTTTATTTAATTAAAGATTCATTAGGGAGAAATTTATTTTCATAAATAACGGTATGTGTTAGAGAAATCAAGTCATTTATAATAAAAATGAATATAATTCTATAATAAAAAGATTAATTGTAATAAAACTTTGCATTTCTTTAAGTTTATGAACATATGAACATTTAAAATTATTTTCAATATGAAAATTACAAAAATCTGCAATTTATAAATAAATGATGGTTGTTATGAAACATTTGTTCTAATGAAAATCCTATATGGGCTTCAAAGTAAATTTAATGCAAGCAGTATCTTTCTTCTGTTTGTAATTTTAAGAAATCAAAAATTATGTGTATATATATATATATATATATATATATATATATATATATTGTGCAATGTTTGAAAACGTTTTCAATATATATATATTCAAGCACTGCACAAGAAAAATGCAATTGCATAAGAAATATATATATAATCAAACACTGCATAATAAAAAATGATGTATCCTATGCAGAACAGGAAAAATTTGAAAAAGAAGAAAAAATATTGAGAATTCTTAAAATGAAGGCATACAACATACATTACGTCCTCAAAGGTTTTAATTGAATGTTGTATGCAAATATATATACTATATGCATACATGTGGCATAACTCATTAATTTTTAAAAACACAAAAACAATAAATTTTATTTATTTTTAAGCTAGAGTTAGTCTATATTTTATTCCATTGTATGTATGCATCTTGTTTTCAATAACTGATATGTTTTACATCGTCTCAAAAAAATGTATGTTGGTACAAAAATTCTATAAAAATCCTTATACTTTCATACATTTTATCAAAATGCATCATTTCTATTGAAAGTTTCGTTAATATGAAAATAATAATAACAATAATATTAAACTGGGACAATTTAAAATATTTCCATGAAAACCTCTTTAAAAATACAGTGAATTAACAATGAATGATAAAATGCTGGTATTCGAAAAACATCAGAACATATACTCATTTTAATTTCTACATTCTTATTTCAATCATCGTAATTAATAAACTTCAACAGCGAAGCGAAAACGTATAATTTCTAAACCGAATTCCACACACGCTTTAAAACAACCCATTTTTTTCGAAGAAACGTATATCGGCATAGAAACACCGATGTCCCTTCTAATGTTCGGTCTCTGAATCCATAAAAGTTAGAACACATGATAGCTCAAGTGCATGCTGACAAGCCTCTAAATTTAATGGCTGTCTATATTCTTTCCAGACGAACGTGTGAACAGAATTATAATGAGTGTAATGGGAGAATTTAGTAGGCATACGCTGCTTGCGTGTCATGGAGCAAGGGAAAAAAATAACATAATCCTAATTCTACTCGTAAAAGACATGGAACAGGTAGCAATAAAATTCAGTAATCACTTTCACTGTTTTTTATTTATTTATTTATTTTTTTCCAACTGATCATTCAGTTAGAGGTTGAGTCGTAAAGCATCTGTTTTCATTTTTGAATGTTAGATTGAATGTTTATTGCGCGACCAATTGCATCGACGCAATAAATTTATTTCTGGAAACGTGCTCGCGTGATACGATTATCTATTGACAGATATTTGCATAAACGTGTGTCTATTGCCTTTTCTATTTTATTTTTTTATTGATTTTTGCTACCGTTTGAATACTTGTAAATAAACGGAAATTAATTTGGAGTAAGTTTATGATAGACTATAAAATTAACCAAAATTAGCAGTTCAATAAAGCATGTTGTATTTAAAATGAAATTATCACAATTACTGAACATATGGATACTAGGTGATTTTTATTACATGTTTGTTGAGTGATAAATTTCTCTCCGGTAATTTAAGTATGTTCATAAAAGCGAATTTAACATGTTCATTTAGTTAGGCGCTCCAGATATAATCCTGATATAAAAATGCCCATCTTATAATCAAAAATTACTTTTAAAAATTGATGTCACTATTATCATTAAATACTTTAAATGCACTGCTGAATGTACATTTCTTTCTTTTCTTTTCTTTTCTTTCTTTTTTTCTTTTCTTTTCTTTTTTTTTTTTTTTTTTTTTTTTAGAAATCAATCAATTTATTGTCCCCTTAACCGAAGTCGTCTTCTCTGTTGAATTTTAATATACTATTATTTCAAAAATTATTACATCAGATTCCTGCTTCTCTGTGGGTACTATTCCTGGTATTATGTTCACTGAAATTTCTTGTTCAAAAATGCACATTATTAACTTTATTAATGTTTCAAATTACCTTCTTTCTGTTGGAAATGGTTAAACATCTTTAAAATTTTTGTTAATTTACTTTTAAACATACTTCCGTTTAATTTTTTTGTCAAATATTCTGATATTGTTTCAGAGTTCATAATGGGAAGGGAAATATCATTAATTGTTGGAGTTCTGGGAGTAAGGCCGATTGACTGCACTAGGGTCCTGGGCCTGAGGGGGAGTGCCCTCCGTGGGGAGGGGGGGGGTTCTAATGGAAAAAATATCACCAGGAAAGGAAGGATGTCTATGACACTTCATATTTACTAGTTCTTTTTTTTTTTTTTTTTTAGGTTTTTCGTTTTTTCAATGTTTCTTTGTAAAAAAAAAAAAATTCTAAAGTTACAGATAAAAGTGGTATGGTAATTCCTGCTTGACTTGTTTTGAATTTTGATTTTTTTGAGGTTTTGAATGTTTCGGTATGATCCATTGCGATACCACATTATCCACTGCGGTTTCCTGTTTGTTACTATAATTGAGATAAGTCTGAGACAAATTCAAGTCCCGCTGTTAATACTTTATTGAAAGTTTAAGAAATAATTTATATTAAGCTTGTATAGGGCGTTAGATTTTTAATAATCTTTTCAGATATTTCTGATACTCTATAAGAATAATAGTATACAGAAATAGTAGTACGCTCTATAATAGTTATTTCTGTACACTATTATAGTGTAAAAAAAAAAAAAAAAAAAAAAAAAAAAAAAAACGTTTTTTTGAAATAACAAAACTTTATAGAGACTACATCAATCGAAATTTGGATGATTTAACAAATTGTTTTTGTTGTTTTAACAAAACGTTTGTTGCATCAACAAAATTCTTTGTTCAAACAATATACTTTTTTTTTTTTTTTTTTTAAGTCAACCAAATAGTTTTGTTGATAAAGCCTGAATTTTTTTTTTTTTTTTTTTTTTTTTTTTTTTTTTGAGATTACGTCTTATGCGACTTCTTCATGCCTCTCCATACTTGCTGTGGGATTACTCAATTGAAAACAGAGACAGTTTAAAAACTTAACAGGAACACTTTAATTGAAACTCTTAATTGAGGGGCCAAATATTACTACTTCTCTAGACGACTTATAATGTATAAATGCCTTATACTCTTCACTTAAATATAAACAGTATATGATCTCAATATCTTTCAGCTTAATAATGACAGTGACCGACATTTTCACTTAACTGTAAAATAATAATTGAATTAATCTCTCAAAGTCCGTAACTTTCTTTTTAAATACGTAACTACCAGCTATCGTTCGTAGTGTACTAAAAATAAACAGAGTAAAATCTAGTGACTCGACTCGACTACTTCGTAACTTCCGCTTTTCAAACTTCCTACGAAAATTCTTTGCAGCCTCTCAACTTCTCAACTTTATTCTCTTGATAAAACATTTTTTTCTGTGTATAGAGTAGCATCCTCACTTCATTCTTCCTATTACTTGATACATTTGTTTTCTGTAAACATTTGATAATGCATTCATTGCTAGAATTTTCATAAATACTTTAATAGTTTCTTTAAAAATGTTAATTTTGATTCCATATTTGCTGGAGCATTTTTCTTCTTTTACATTTATTTTTTTATTTTTTTAATTGCTTGAAGAATTTTATACTTCATATAACACTAACGTTATTAGTTTATAAACTTATATTGCTTTGTTAACGAGAATACATTCCCTTCAATATCCACACATATATAAATTGCTGCAGGTAATTTCATCGATGCTTACAGTCGGCAGCAAAATTATTCGAGCGCTAGCAATAATTCCTATGTAAAAAAAGTACACTGTTTTGTTAAATAAATCCTTGTCGAATAATGTTCTTAGACTGACAAAGAACATGACACGAATAATTTTGCTGCTGACTGTATTAATTACATTGTTGTATTTTTATGATTTTTCCGTCTAATATTTTATTCCTTCAGCATAATTTTCAATTTTTCTAGCACATAGTTTGCGTTTAACTATTTCAGGTGATATATAAAATATCAATTTTTTCATCCTGTGATGTAAAAAAAGATAATTTGTACTTATTCAGAAAAGTATTTAATTTAAAAAATCTTTTTTAGGCATAAATTATGTATTTAAAAGTTTATTTTATTTTTCATATTATATATTCTATAAAAATCCTTCAGATTTTATTGTTGCTTTAAAGATATTAAGAAAGAAATTCATTAGTGGATCCTTAATTTTGTCTTTGTTAATGTATTTTCTAAAATTCGGGTCGTTGGAAATAATATATTTCAGACATTATAAATCCTAATTAAAAGAGTTAAACTTTATCACATATTATATATTTCGTAAAGTAAAGTAAAACTATGTGTTTTTATACACACGCCATCATTAGTTGTTCTGTAAACACAGAAAAGTGTAACCAATAGAAGAATATTTACTGGACTTTGAAAGCAATTTATTAGATTTCTATTTTCAGTTATTTTTAAATTTTATGTTATTCAACTTTTACATAAAAAACTTGTTCTTGAAATGATTTAATTTTTCAAACACAAATTTTGTAGTATTCATACGAGTCCAATTAAAAAATACCGTCGTGGTTCTCATGTAATATATTTTATCTCCTTATAAAAAATAGTTTTTATTTATGTAGTTCTTCATGATTATTTATTGCAGTGCATTGTTATCTAAAAATATAAATTAGAAAAAACATTTTAGCTTATGTGACTGTAGTTAATAATCTAAAAATATAGTTACTATGAAATTAAAATGCATTAATTTATTTCTGGTTGTATTAGGGTTAAGTTCATTAATTACTCGAGGGTTCAAGATATGGGATAATGCCTTTTTGGGGGGTTTGTAAAATGGATTCTAGTCCATATTTACGTGAGCTTCGGAGAAAAACATGGGAAAATCCCGAGGGATATGCCAACGACCGCGACCTGCTGTCGTACCTGACACCTCTTCCATAATTCGCTTTAAATTCAGTTTAATTCGAATTTAATATTTAAAAAATTGTTAACCATTTCTGAATTTTTTTAAATTTATCAATTTAGATATAAATACGTCAGTATAAAATTCTACTGTTTTCCGATTTTTTTTTCGACTACAAAAAATATGCAACATCACGTCTTATAGAAACTCAAGATAACGCATTATTTTAAAGTCACGTTTGATTTGTCTAACTTAAAGAAGACGCACTGAGAACGTAACCTTTATATTTCCTTATCATCATTTTTTTTCTGCAGTATATAAAGTCCTTTGAAATATCAAAGGAACCTACTGAAAATGAAGAACAGAAAGAGGTGGGGGATCTCATGAACAATACACGCACACGCCCAGCACGTGCTGATCCTAGTGTGTTTTCTATCGATCGTATGACGTCACCGCACGAAAATAATTCTCACGGGAATAAATGGTGATTTTAAATGTGTTATCAGAGTGTATATATACGCACACATATTGTGGGTTATGTAGTAATTTTCCTATGAAGATAATTAATTTTATACTATTTTTATTACATTTTTCAATAACGGTTTTCTATGCTTTCTTTTGACTAATTTTTCTTCTGTTTATAACTGAAAAAATAAATATTAACACTTTCGCGACCGGCATACTTTAGCCTTTTCTAAACTGATTGCCGGGGAATATTAAAGTAAATTAAAGTGAGTTGCGCAAACTTTTGATGTTTGAACGCGGATAAAAGTTGAATGTAATGTTTTGTAATGTTACTCTTGTAATTACCTGAAGCTTGGAATGAACGCTTAGTTATATAATATTAGAACGAACCTATAATACTATCAAAGAATCGATACTCTAATAATACTATCTAAATAATATTTAAGTATTGTTTACATAGAAATTCTTGAAATGACGTGAATTCACATCAGCGGTAACCAGGAATAGAATCTGAAAAGACGTTAATTTACGTCTTCGGCAACTAGTTATAGAAGTTGAAATGACGTGAATTCACGTCAGCGGTCGCGAATGTGTTAAGAAGAAACTGAGTTTTGTTTTCGAAATCTCTATAAAATTGTATTAATACCTGAAACATTTCGATGAGATTTCGAATATATATTGCGTTTGTGGGAGAAATGATACTTATGTAGCATTAGTACAACTTATCGTCAATGCCTTGCATTAAACATTATTAAATTAATAGGTAGGAATTCTATGTTTAAAAAAGCATGTTCTGTATAGAATATGATATGAAAATCATATAAGGAATCATATCATGGAATGCTGTACAAATAATTTGATTTAATGGGCCTAAAGCTATAAATGGTTTAAAGTGCGTTTCAAATCATATCGAACACGCATCATAGTATGCTAAATTTAAGTGTACTATGTGATGCGTATATAATTCATAATCATTACAACAATTATACAACATTGCAATTACATCACATATTACCCAAAATTACTCGAATAAGTTTCACAGATTGGAGTGAAAATTCTTTGAATAACTGGAATAAACTTTTAAATTTAATAACAACCGAAGATATATTTTGCATGAAGCATCTGTTAAAACGGAAGGAGAGGATTAAGGTGGGTAATAGTCATTCGTACACAATACGCAGACTAATTTGTTTTTTTTCTAAAATAACTACAAATACTTGTTTTCAAATACAGCTATATTTTTCCTGATTTCAAATACCTTTAAATGCTCTTTAAAAACTGTAAAGTAGACTGTTACCTTATTCCTTACATTGTAATAACTCGTTCGCATGAATTCATAAGAGAAAGTGGAGTGACTATCACACCAGAGTATTTCAATGCATTATATCTGAGAATTTTTGTATTTTAATTAAAATGAATAAAATTTTTATTATTAACTTTAAAAGATTTTTTGAGCTTAAGATTACAAAATGAATCTTAAAATTGTATAAAATGGAACTGTTTTCTTCTAGTATTTTTTCTTCATTAAAATACAATACGAATTAATAAAACAAAGATATTTATTATAATTTTGGAAAACTCAAAGTTGTAATTATTCAGCATATTTTCCTCTAGACATGTCTTTTGGCGTTTCTTTAAAAAGTCACATGTATAGTTTCCAACTTACTACCTTTTGGCTACCGAAAAATTGTAATAATTTGTTTTATTTTACTTCATCATTAAATAAAATAAATCTTTCTGTTAAAATTTTCCAGTAACCGAAAGGTAGCCCATAGTTACACGTTTTAGAAAAATAACATTTCATTTGCAGAGGAACACATTAAGGCATGGCTCGATTTTTTAATGTCCCCTCAGAAGGGACATACGAGCGATAAGGGTTAATATATTTTCCTAAGTTATATAGTTTTTTATGGTGATGATGTTTCTAAATTTAATTTTTTTTTTATCTGTATGGATAAATGTGTTGCAGATGAATATTAATCTGTATTTTAAAATTCACTCGCAAAAAGTAATTATTCAAATCAAAATCTAGGATAATTTATGTCAGAAATATCTTTTTTTTTATCAAATATTGAGATATAATACTAGGATTTATCAAAACACCAACAACCATTACTGTGCAGGAGTATTCGTATTTCATATTCTTTTCAACAACAATTTTCTATGAGAAAGACTTGTGGCCGTTTTCACGTAACTTTCGATGTTTAATTATAACAAAAATTAAGATCCATAAAAATTGATTGGATATAAACTTTAACATATCTGAATGCGTAAAAATATAGAAAAAGAGGCTTTGACATAACATTTAATTGGTTGGCTATTGAGAGTTACTCAGTTTATTTGTTAAAATTATGAAATTTTCAATTGGATTCTGTTGCCGAATTTAGCCTTTTAAAATCAAGTCACTATTTTTTAAAAATTATCATATATAATTATTAATACTACTAAATTTTGTTTGTTTTCAAAAGTTGATTAAAATTTAAAAAAATGTTTTGGCTCATGACTAAGGTAACCAAATTTCTCCCTTTTCTGCGGACAGACTTTATTTTGAAGGCATTTTTCTAAATTTTGAATAATTGTAGAAACTAAATTATTTATCACTGTTATTTTACTTTTAGTCCTTTTTTATTAATAATGAAAAACTACATCCGTAATTGAACAGTTGTACAGTTGGCAGCAAAAATATTAGAGCACTAGCAATAATTCCTATGTAAAAAAGTACACTTAATATTGTTTTATTAAATAAATCATTGTCGAATCATGTTCTTAATGTGACTAAGAACATGATTCTAGACAATGATTTATTTAACAAAGTTATATTAAGAGTACTTTTTTTTTATATATATATAGGAATTATTGCTAGCGCTCGAATAATTTTTCTGCCAACTGTAGCAATTTTTAAAGCTTCTCTGTTACAAAAGTACTCTGATCTGATCACTATACTCATGACAGTACATATATTTAACCATAGGCAGATATTATTATCTTAAAATATTGCTTTTTAAATCAATTAGTTAAAAAAAGAAATTTAATGGTAATAACACTTAATATCCATTGATGAATATTTAAACAGAAAAAATATTTTAAACATTTGAATAACATAGTAAATTGTTATTCTAAAGTTGAATAATTTCTTTCGAATTTTCAAAATCACAAAATAACTTATCATAGAATTTAACAAGAATCGCTGTAAAAATTGTAATAATAATATCTTCAATTAAAACTTCAATGTGTCGTTTTCAATAAAAATATGATTTTAATTAAGAAAAAGTGAATGATAAGAAAATTAACTAAGTATATATATTTTTTGGAATTTTGCAAATCATAAAAAATTACATCATATGTTCCTTCACCATACACATTTTAAGTTCATTGTTCATTCAAAGCATTGTTATATCCGATTTCTAAAAATATCTTTTACTGACTCACACTGTTGAAAAAATGCAATTTTGTTGCCAGAAATTCTCTGTAAAAATTACAGAATTCTGTGGCAGTTACAGAAAAATACGTTTTGTCAACGTAATTTTATCGTAATTTACGACTTTTTTCTCAAATTACGGAGAATTCTGTAATTTTTACAGAAATTGCAAGGAACTGTTCAGGAACAAAAATTAATTTTTCGTAACCATACGGTAAATAAAGTATTTCTTAAATTAAATTTACAGTGCTTTTTTTTGTGTAATTAAATGATTTGAATTTCCTTGAATATTAAAGTCAAGTTTTTAATGATTGATCTTTCTGTAAGTCTGTTATCAGTGTAGCTAAAATTTTTGAGAAGTTTAATCAAGTTTGATTATTTTCAAGGAGTGGTGTTGGTGAAAGTTTTCTGAATAATTTTGAATAAACTTTGAAATTTAATAACTGCTTTAATTCTATATAAATGTCAGTTCTATATTCAAACTGGAGTATGAGGAAAACGGTAGTAGCCACACCCCCGTCCTACAAACACACAAAAATATTTGCCAAATAAAACTGTTCTTAAATCTAGTTTGAATATTTTAATGTAGGTTTATATAAAGTACTTGTCATCTCACCCTTAAATCTGCCATCTGTCCTTATAGTATTGAAATGCAGGTTAAGAAAAAGTCGTGTAAATGCCACACCGGATTTTGTTTTTTATTAGCGCAACAAACAAGTTTTTTTAAAGAAAGCTAAAAAAATTAATGGTAAAAATGCGGAGAAATAAAGGCAATGATTGTAAAAGACATATAGCCGATATTTGAATCGTGTGAATGAAGCATTTTTGAAGTAAAATGAATAAGAATGAAGCAGAACTATGCTAAATAGATGCACTACACTAAATGGACATATAAATATAAAGAACATTTATGTGATTTACTGTACTTAATTTCGTTATTTCCTGAATTTTACAATATTGTTAAATAAAAGGATCGAATTACTGAAAACCATTATCAAATCATGTTGCTGGTGGTATTTTATGTTAATATTACTCGCTTTACATAATGAAATTACGCTTTTCCGTCTTGTACTTTAACAGGTTTTATTTTTATTTTTTTTTTAAACTGAACATTTGTCTCCTGACACGACGTATTTATAAAATGGCCAAGCCCAGCTCTCAAAAATAGACAAGATTTTTTTTTTCTCTCGTACTTTCTGTCAGTGGGGAGTAAGCTCTGTAATCCTTATTGATTTCCAAAACTCTTTTGACCGAAAATCACTATTATTAGCATAATACGACGTACGAACAGGCAGACATCGCCCAAAAACAAAAGGGCAGACTCGTACTCTTTCATTTATTTAATGTATCCAACATGGCTCGTTTCTTAATTACCTGTCCCCGATCGATTTCGATGACGACTTGTTTTCAACGATGTTGGATGTGTTAGCGCAAAAATTGTACGGATTGGCAAGCTGTTGCATATACTAAAACTTTTTTTAACAGATAGTTGTGAAATTATTTTTTTTTTTTAATATTATTTTTACAAAAAGAGTAATTACGTTTCAGTTTCATTAAAACTTGTTAATTGTTTACTTTCGATATTTGAAACATATATTGTTATTTTTGAAGTTTGGAGGCAAATTTGAAAAAACGTATAAAGTGAAAATCGTTATTTTAAATATTTAATAGATCAACTATACTATACATTAACTACACTACAGTATTTTGTATCCGCACTTATTTGTAGTACTGTTTTTATACTATCTTAATACGCTAAATATGTATATATATATTTTGTTCTGCAAAAAAATCGTTATTTTAATTATGTGACATGCTTAACTGTATAACATTTTGTTTTCTACCACTTACTGAAAGTACAGATTTTATGTTTTGTTAATTCTCCAAAGTTTTTATCTTATAAGCTTAAAAGGTCATGTGCTATTTAAATAGTGGCAAACAATGTAAAACTGGCTAACACTAACAAAAAATGTAGTTAAAAATTATGTGTACAGTACAAATTATTTATATTATTCTTACTTCATAAAATTATATTCTTCTATTTCGCTGATTTATTTTTATATTTAAGGCTTTTTTTTTTTTCCTCATTGCTTAGTTTTAAGTTCTACATTTGTCTGGAACGTCAGAATGATATATTTAAAGATGCAATATCTTAAATGTTTGATAACAGAATGTTAAATCAAAGCTAATTTTTTCAATAAAGATTAATAAAGGATATGTTAAACAGTTCAATATTTGAATAAATTTGTAGAAAAATTTGACAATCACGAATACCAAAAGTATCAGTTAACTTTGCTGTGTTTTGTTTTCTTTGTTCAGTGACCATTGTTCTCACAAAGGAGAATTTGGTTACAATTATTTTTATACAGCAATTTTAGACTTGACTAATTGCAGATATCTATTTAAAAAAATACTATATAAAAATGCCGTTACCTAAATTTCCTTTTCTGAGAACCTTGACAAAGATGTAAATGAAACAAATAAATTTGTCTAAGGAAAAAAAAAAAGTCTATGATATACTAAAAAGGATTAACAAACTAGAACTAAAGCTTTATTTAATAAATTAAATTAATTCTTCTGTTTTAGGTTTTCTGGTTTTCTGTTATAAAGTTGTTTCTAAATTTAACAAAATATGAATGAAAAAATCAAAAATTCTATAAAAGGTTATGAATAGAATATAGGCCTACTGATAGAGGTTTTGAAATTTTGTTTTGAGATAATAAAATGATGTAGTTTTGAAAAGTATCAGTAATTCAAGAACAACCTTAAATCTTATACTCTGAGTTTTCAGAGGCCCTGATGATATGATAAATATAAAAATTTTCTCTATAACTAAACATATTAAATTTTCTGTTACCACGTGATAAATATTGATAAAGTGATACGGCATATTTCGAAAGTATTTATTGTTCAACTCTACTTACCATACTGCATGTGATATGAAGCAAATTTTAATCTGTCGTTAATATTGGTTTCACAGAAATATAAATTCAGAAAATTCAAATGAGTAATGATTTATTAGGAACATAGAATATCTGGTAACTTTTACTCAGAACATAATAGATATTATTTTAATTTGAAATAATCAATACTATAACATAATTCTTAAGATTAATTAGATGTTACCAATATTAATAACATAAAAATAATCATACAGAAAGTAATTAAAAAAAAGTTAAACGTTATATTACTTTACTTTACCTAGTGTCATTGAAAAGTATTACCAAAATTTCTTTTCCTTATTACTTGAAATGTCTTTTTTCTCATTTAATGTCTAAATCGCATTAATTTCTTAAGACTAATTTTTATAGCTTATATTTATTATTTAACGTAAATTTAAGTCTTTCTTTCAAACTATTCGTGAACAGTTTAATAAAGATAGTGAAGAATGGAAGAAAATTTAATATAAATATATAATAAATGAAAATGAGATTATAATGCCAAATTTCAGCATTATGTTCAATAGTACATAATATAATAATAATGTGTTAGAAAAAATATTGTATTGTTAGTCTTTAGTTGCAGATACAAAAAGGTCAGAACACCTGCAAGCATATTTAAGTATTTTTTTTTTTATTTTTTTTTTTCAGAAGTAAGTTTTAGCATTAAAGCAATACATAATTGTTTATACGTAAATTTTCGTACAATTTTAGAATTAAAATAATGTGTAACGTATATAAAAATTTTTTTCTTCGCATGTACTTTTCAATTTCTCTAATTGTAAAAATATATGGACATTAAATATTTAAATTATAAAACGTTATGTTACAAACTATATATTTACATTAAATTTAGCTTATTATTATTATTATTATTATTTTAACAAAATAGCACTTATTGAATTACGTTTTAAAGTACCAAAATTTTTCTGTGCAAAATTTAAAATTATAATTTTTTTTATATTTCTTTCTTGATATTGTATTACAGCTTTTATTTTATTTTATTTTTATTTTTATTTATTTGTTTTGCTGTATTATATTTCATTTCTCTCAAAAATAATGTTGCGTAAAAATAAATGAATAAATAAATAAAATAAAAATAAAATAAAATAAATATATAACATAAAAATAAAATAATATAATGGCTATCTAATTTATTATTATAGGCCTCGAATTATTATTTTCTTTTTTTCTTTTTCTTCTTCTCAAGTTCGAAGTAAAACTAGGCTTAATTTGGCAGATTTAGGGAAAATTAATGAGTTATAAGGTCTTTTTTTAATAACTAGCCAACAGAAAGTTTTATAAATTAAATTTACTGTTTATAATATATCATGTAGCTGTAAAATATAGGCTAATAAATTATTCTATTAGTGAACAAAAATTAACAAAACACTTTTCATTCTTTCAGTTATGAATGTTTTTAAATATCTGAGGTACAGTAAACTCTCGATTATACGCGAGTGGTTTATCCGTGATTCCTATCTTCATTGAATTTTTTTGTTACTATAAATTACAATGGATTTAAATATATATAATTAGGTATGAAATTATTTTTTTAAATAAAATAAAAAGTAAAGACTAAATATCAAGGAAATATATAAATCAATGTCACGAATAATATTTCAATGCCGCGGATAATCGAGAGTCTGTCGTACATGAAATTTTTAAATATTTGAAGTGCGTTTAAGAAAAATGTCTATAAAAATACGTTCTGATAACTTTATTTTTAGTCCTCTTGACATTATAGTCATTGATGACTTTGAGTCATACACATAAGTTTATCTTCCTAGGAAATTTTCCTCGATTTTTGATTGATTATCTGTCATCAACACTTACCGAGTACATCATACACCGGAAGTGATGAATCCAAGTAAAGAAAGTACAGCTGATGCTTTCTCAGGGCAATGACCCGGTCTGCTCCCCTCCGGTCTATATGCACGATACCTTTTATACATACAAAGAAGTGCGGTACTCTGTGTATTTTATGTGTCATAGATGATATTGTACAGTTTACTCACTTTTTGAGTACGATGAACGACCAATGATAATATGGTTAAAAAAAAAAAAAAACGTATATTTTAGAAATATATATGTGCATAATTTTATAACCATTTTCTCAATAGTTAGCTACAAACACGAATTAAATAATACTTTTTTCAGACCCCCCCCCCCCCATTTTAAATTTCAGAATTATTTTAAAAGTTAAAATTCCCGAAATTGGTTAACTTAATGAAATATATGAAATATTAAAAATTATACCCTAAAACTTTTTTGTTAATTGAATCATAAGGAATTTAGATTATGAATGCATATATATATATCGTTACATATATATATATATATATATATATATATATTAAATGATAGATATCGTAATAAAATTTAACCTTAAAATTTAGCAACTAATAGGTACAGAACAATGCCAACACAACAAAAATAGAAGTGATTTTAACATATTGGAAAGACTGACACAAAATTTTGCGATACAGATTAAGAACCATTTAGAGACAAAAACAATTTAAATTACTTACGCCGACATGAATGATAATAATAAAAAAAGGACCATTAAACTTAATGACAGATAAATAAAGGACCACAGAAATAATACATCCAAAAACAAAGTTGTGTTCAGTGAAATACGTAAGGGTGACATACTGCGGAAAAAGTCAGACGTCAATATTATAAAAATACAAAATATAGATTGTTATATGATCCCCAGTCTTTCGAAAGTGGCGATTTTTACTGATGATTTTAATGTGGGTCAGAATTTTATTTTATTTTATTTATTTATTTATTATTATTATTATTTTATTGAGTTATTAATTTTAAACTCAAACAAGATCAAACAAAAACAATACGATAGATTATTATCATTATTATTATTGTTGTTATGTTTATGTTAGTGTATCAAATTTCTTTTTACTAAATACAAATATAGAGATTAGAAGAATATATAAAGATTTTAATTTCGGCATTCTTAGAAATTTGATTTTGCGGATTTTTGTTTTTCCTATTTGAGCTAAGCATCGTTAATTAATTCATTGAAAAATTTTTTACAACTAGAAGAAATGACTTCGAAAACTAAGACCGTCTAATACTACCCTTTGCTCCAAACTGTTATTCTTACTTTTGTTATTCATTTGAAACAGTTATACATTCAAGTTTTTCAAACTGTTTGGAAAATCATTAATTATAATTATAACTTATCTGTATATTTGTCTGTTTTACATCATGTCATTTTCATAAGTTATTTAATAAAGATTAATTTAAATTTTAAATATAAAATGCTAAATAATACCTAATTAAAATTCATAAGAAAAAAAAGGGAAAATTAATAAATAATACGTAAATAAAGTTGCGATTAAGCTTCATTATTAAGGTAGACTGCACGAAGATTGAAATGGAACGCATGTAAATTTATGTAATTCTGCTCAGTTTATTATTGCTAAATTTTAATCACATTAAAAACCGAGACAATATACATTAAAAAATATACAATTTAAAACATTAAAGCACAAAACATAAATTTATTTATTTATTTTTAATTTATATTTTGTGTGTTTTAATGTTTTAAATTGTATATATTTTAATGTATATTGTCTCGGTTTTTCATGTGATTAAAATTTAATATAACTATACGATGCGTAATGATTTTTAAATATTTTAAATGTATTATTACTGTTATTTATTTTGGAAAAAAAAATTAACCTCATTATCAAAAGCATAAAATAATAATCACAATAATAATAATAATAATAATAATAATAAAATTGTATTTATTATTATTATTATTATTTTAAATATATTAGAAATACCTACTGTTAATTTCTCATATATATGTTATATATACACGCACACATATACATATGTATAATATATATACGCACACACCTGCCAAATGTTTTAATTTACACCATAACGCTATTGAGATCCGCCTTCTTCTCACATCATGTTTTATTTTTTATTTTTAATTATTTTTATTTTATTTTTATTATTATTATTTAATCGAAATTATATATATTAAAAAAAAAGAGGATCTTAACACAATTACAGGAGTGAACAGAGTAATCGGTAGGTCTCTATAAATATACATAATATATCGCTTGATAGTTTTTTTTTTTTTTTTTTTTTTTTTTTTTTTAACCTTGCTAAAAAAAAAAAAAAAAAAAACAAGATTCTCAGGTGTCACAATTTGAATACCACTTTTTATTTTATCGGTAATCTTTCACTAGTTATTTGTAGTACATAACTTCAAAAAAATAATACGAAGATCGATCTATATAAGAAAAAAGTGGTACTGAAAATAGTAACTGTTGAGAAAAATGAAAATATGTTACAAGGGATATTTTTTACATTATCAATTGCAGTATATATTTATCAAAAATATTGAAATAAACAAACAAATAAATAAGTAAATGAATTTATAAACATAAAATAATATTGTTTTAGCATTTTTAATGAATTTGTAATGTTACATCGGTTTTTAGTCAAATTATAATTAGTATAATAATAAAATTATTAATATCTCCTTGCGCCATACCGTGTAATCTATCCATTAGGATACAATAAATGTTGGAAATTGTTATATATAATTTATAATGTAGCTGATAATGGTTCTCTAGCAACAATACAATAGCGTAGAGCTATGCACGAATTGAGAGTAATAATGCATTTTACTAAAAATAACTTGAGAACTGGTCTTGTACGATCTCTGATCTCTCCACGTTTCTCTATTCATGCCGTATATTCAAGTAATGATGTACAGAGACTAAAGTAAACTTAATAAATCAATTTATTTAAAGCCCATAATTTTACTTAAAATCAATTTGTTTTAAATAGGAGGTGTGAATGAATGTTGAAACTACTCTCTCTTTGTGTATTAAGATAAAATGACCTCAATGATCAGTAATGTAAAGTAATAAATGGTTTTATATTACCACTAAATTTGATGGCACCATAACTGGTATTAAAATCAGATGCACTCTTTGATACTGAACTAGAAATGAATTAAACTCAAAGTGGTCGCGAATTGACGCCTCGAGTACGCTTTTAAAATGTTTTTTATACACTGGAGTATCAATTTGCATTCATATTATGCCAACTTTCCACTAAAAAAAAAAAAAAAAAAAAAAAAAACAATTAAAAAATAACTAATTTTAAAATTTTGAAAAGCCCAAAGTTTTCTTTTCAAACTCGCAACTATTGTCTACCAATCGCAGAGAATATTTCTGGATCAGATTTAAGACCTCCAATCAAATTCGATTTCTTCGCAACTCCCAATTTATTTCTATGAAATATGAAGCCTCACAATAGTTTAATTTATATATTTAATCTGTACAATCATTTTAAAATTCAAACCACTGAACGTTTAAATAAATTATAATTTAATACAACAATAATGCTAATAAGAAATTTTTATTAACCATTTTCAGTCAGCTAAAATTTTCTTACGGTAAAAAATATCTTTAAAATGTAAAATTTTTACTGCTACTTTTAACCGTCTTTAGCCACAGCACATAAAAGTATTTATTAGCAATAATTTCAAATTTATCTGAACTGTATTTGAATAAAAGAAAATAAATATTTAATACTAATTTATGTAAATTTGAAAAAAAAAAAAAAAAAAATCTACTCATTTTTATGCCACGCCTGTGATAAGTTCACATTTCATTTCTAGGATTGTTTAAGATACAATTTAGGATTATTATTATATTTACTTAGTTCTATGTTTTTATGTGTCGGTACAACTCTTTAGATTTTAAGTATTACATTGTTAAACTATTGAAGTGTTATCTTGATAATACTAAATGAACGTTGCTTAAATTTTTTTGGATAAAACATTTTCAATTTAAACATCGAATTATGTATTTATACTAGTTTGTATGGTTTGTTAGGGAAATTTTGGTTGTTCTACCTTCTTCTTTTTACTCAAAATAACCAGATGGAAAAGTTTCTCTTTTGTGTGCAGTAGTTATATGCTTTACTCAGAGTCTTTTATAGTCTGTTTCATTTTTTTTTTTCACCTTGCTTAAAAAAAATCAACTGAGGGAATCTTTTGATTAATTTTTACTGTGAATAATCATATAAAATAATTTAAAAGTTTTAACGAATTTGAAAATTAATGTATTATCAATTAACAAACAGTAAATAAATAAATACATTTTTAAAAATAATCATGATTTATGAAATAAAATCATGACTTCTTGTGTGATTTTGACTTACTTAGAGTTAGCACTATGTTCTTGATGTACATTTTTTTTGCTTTATATAGATGCATTAAGCATTATACACAGTTACTATAACGGAGATAGGACAGTAGAACATAATACCATGTCTATTTTATTTATTCATGACAAATGTCAGCAATTAAATTCATTATAACATCATTACTTAAAAGAAAAAAAAAGTCATATTCGTGATATAGTGTCCTTTACCTCCGTGGTACAGAAATAAATAAATTATATATATATATGTAAAGTAAACATGCTCCGAGGCCGTAATGTATGCATCTTAATTTGAAATTAGTTGAAGTTTTATTTCTGGATTTTTAAAATTCGTCCTTTTCATCGTTTTCAATTGATATCTGCCTAAAGATTTTTTTTCTTTTTAATACTTAATTATATAGCATTGAAAATTTTATATCCTTAACAATTAACGGTGTTTAATGTAGTACTTACTAAAGTTTAAGTATTATTTCTGTTTTTTTATTTCCGATATTCTATGTAAAGTTAAATGAAAATGTACGTATATCATATCTCTTATACATTTTTCATCTATCTATTATTAATTTCTCTTTCGTTACGGTAGATATATTTAAAAAGTAAACTATCCGCAGTAATTCTTATTTACAAAAAATAAATTTCAGAAAGAAAAAAAACATCAGAAAAGTAAAAGATTTAAAATATTTTATCATTTAAGTAACATGTAGGGACACTCAAAGCTCAGCAATGACATATTTTTTTACTTTAAATTCTATGGATTAATAATTTGCAAGAAAAGTTAGATTTTATAAAATAATAATAAAATAATATAGAACAAGTGAATCTGCAGATCAGGAGCCTCAACGTCCTATTTGCATCACACATTATTCAACAGGCCATTTTTATTCATTCCTTATTATAATATATATATATATATATATATTGATTCGATTAACTTGCTACATAAACAGATACATTCCTGAGGGCACGGCTACTGCCCCCTCAACCCCCCGCTGTATCTCTCTTTCTGAACCTATCTGTATATCACATATATGTATAAAGGAGCCAAAGTTATTATATACGCCAATTATAAGAATGCACCTAATTAATTATAACGCATTACTTTTTCAAACTAATTTGACATCATTTGGATGATTACAGTAGGTCCTGGGAATTCTTTTGTGTGGTCCCATAAATAAATATTTAGTCTATATATACCCCTTTTTTAAAGTAAATATGCTTTTAAGCATCCTTACAATGTATGTTAATTCCATTGTGTTCAATGCAGCATAAACGCATTAAAGTGCGCTTAAATAAAAAAATTGTCCATAGGCTCTAATGTCACAAAAACTTTTTGTGTGTCTCTGTAAACGAACTATAAACATTGTATACACAAGTTAAAACTATTCATCTTATTCTACGTGTTTCATGAGGAATTGTTCGAAGTTCGACATAATTTGGATGACTACGTGAGATTCTCAGAACACTTTTGTAAGGTCCTGTACATTAATTAGGAAGCCTAAGAACTTATTTTTTAAAGAAAACATAAGTTTAAGCATCTCTCTAACGTACGATAATTTTATTATTCAATTGCAAAATAATGATGTTAAAATTCCTTTAAACGAAATTCATCCCATATTGCGTAATGATAAGAATTTTGGCGTGTCCCTGTACGCAATTCATGAACAATATAGACATAAAAAATTATACAGCTATTTCTATACAAAGTCTGAACGTGTGTGCTAATTTGCAAGTCAATCGGACGACTTTTGCGGACGCTATTGCGGTACATACAAATTCTGCCTATAGGCCGTAATGATAAAAATTTTTGGTGTGTCCTGTACACGAACTAAAAATATAACAAACACCCAAAGCAAATCAGTAAAGCTAATTCCATGTGGCTCAGCCCCCCCAGAAATTTTGAATACTGATTCACTATTAAACAAGAAAATCTTTCCTCTATTTCTATTTAGTTTTTTACCAAAATCATAGCTGTAAAGTAAGGTTGTTGCAATTCAAAATAGACATAAATTGACTAAAAAAAAAACAAGAAAGGCTGAAAGTCTCTGTATGGGGCGCGGGGGGGGGGGGGAGATCAGTGGAAGATGATTCCCTTTGCTGTGCTATGGGAATCCCAATCACTTATGGTTTGTGCATGAGGAGCAAAAGTTTTCAGAAACATCGATGCAAAGTAATATAAATATTTTCACAAAAGTTACTGCCATATTGTTATTACATTTTTAATTTTAATTTAATTTTATTAATATATTATACGCTTGATGCTACTCTCTTCCCTAAGTTTAAGTGAAAATAATTTTTATAAAGGTTTCTGAGACGTTCAATTCGCCTTTTTTTTTTTTTTTTTTTTAATTATTTATATTTGCATTTTATTTATTTGGTTGCTTCTTTTTTCCCTTCGCATTTTTAAATAAAAATGAACTATTTTGGATGTAAGTCATGAATTTATAAACAATAAGAAGTATATAATATTTTCCTCCCTCCCCCTTATTTTTATGAAACTTTTTATATTAGGAAAATAAACCTTGATAATCTGGTGTGTCACTCATAAAATTAAATTTTATGGCCTATTGGAGCTGTGCCATGTTCAAATTTGTCACTTGATATAGCTGCTCTAATGCAGACTCGGTGACCTTGCCAACATAAATTATGTGAGAAGTGCCGAGCTGTTTATCAGCCAGGGTAGTTCAGTGGTTAGAGCATCCGCGCGTTAAGCGGAACGGCCCGGGTTCGATTCCCGATTCTGGTATTTTTCACATAGTTGGTAAAATGTCAGCCTTCTACTCCATTCTATCAAAATTTAATTAATCATAGTTTATGAATTTTTAACATTTTAAGTAAAAATGAAGAGTAAGAACAAATATTGTTTTTAAAACTCAAAGAGAAGATATAGCAGAAATTATTTCGAGATTCTGTCTTTCCCCTCCAATTTTAACTTAACATAATCACAATATTGTTTTCAAACTGAAGTGACTGATGGCCGTATTATCCCAGCGACCTCCCTGCTACTCTTAATTTTGTTTTATAAATTTGATTTACATAAACTAAATGGCAAAAATTATGATGGCATTTTCAGGACCAGTTTTGGGGCCCTTTGCTACTCAGGACGCCTCTGGCACGTGCCCCTGTGTTAATCAGGCCGTTGTTTGTGTGTGCATAAGCATGGGTGCATTATTATACCAAATTTGATGACCTTGTATTAGAAATATGATCCCCCCCCCAAAAAAAAAAAAAAAAAAAAAAATCCTGGCTACGGCCTTGGTTCGAGCCCCCCCAGAAAATTTTCAAAGTCGGCGCTGTCCCTGTACATGAACTATAAATGGAATACACACCCAAAACTATACAGCTAATTCCGTGGGGCTCACAGACACGTGTACCAAATTTCAAGTCAATAGCGTGATTTTTGAGGCCGCTGTCGCGCGTCAGACAGACAGACAAACAGACAGACGGAACTCAAAAACCATTTTGAGTCTCAACAGAGGACCTCCACTGACGTTTCGGCAATGTATTTATTTTCTTTATTGTATTAAAGAAATAAGTTGTGTTGAAATCACTACTGTAAACAGGACCAACAATTAAAATTATGATCTCTTTATATTAAACGGTCTCTATTAAATGATCTCTGTTAAATAATCTCTATGAATTAGTATGATCTCGTTATATGAATCTTTTTATATTAAATAGAATAAATATAGCTATATATTCAGTTATATATTTTTGATGTTAAATAAATAATTTTTTTCAAAAAAGTTTAAAGAATGATAAATAAAAAATAATCATTTTTATCGTATTGAAAATCACGATACACAAATATATCCAGAAATTTATATTTAAAAGTTTTATTACACGATTTTGAAATTTATTGAACAAAACACGAACATATTTCTAGTTTTATAATTTTGATATTTATTTAACAATAATTTTATAAGTCAAAGAGAGAATAAATAAAAATTTTGAAAAGGAATCAAATGTTAAAATAAATAAAATTTTGAAACGGAATCAAATGTTAAAATAAATAAAATTCGGATAAATTCTTTTACTTTTGACGAACACATTTTTTTTTAATATTTATTTTAATCTGAAAGGAAATTGTTAAATATACACTTCAGTGAAATAAAATAATTCAAATTAAAAATAAAACATTACTTGGAATAGTGCAATAAGACTCTATTTATTCCTTTGTTTATATTGAATACATTTTATAAATATAAAAATAGATAAATTTTCAAATAAAATTAATCGATATATTTTTTCTTACAGATTTTTGATTTGCCAACTTTGTCGTAAAGAAACAAACTAGGTAAGTTTAATTTTTACACATAAGTGCATTTTTAAAATTTATTTATTTCGATGAAATTTAGATACTTAAAAATCGAAAATTCAAAATACTCATACTAATAATGTACATACATTCAAACTCCCATAAATTTGCTACGAAATCAGATAAATTTATATGATGCATAAATCTTCTGAATTAAAATGATCTGAATCTAAAATGTTGTAATTGACAAATGTAAATGGTCCGCATTTATTAACCAATGAAAATAAAATGGTCCTTTTCCCAACATGTAATTTGCTTTTTTTTTATGTCTTCATTTGTACATTTTTAACTTTCTCAAAATTTAAATATAACGTGTGACGCATTAATGAATTAATATTCTTATTCTTATTCTTTTTTCCCCCTTTTAACTATTTAATATTAAACAGCAAAATTCAGAATTCTAAGTTTTTTTCTCCATAATTTATTATGTTAGAATTACTCTGAAACCTTCTCCGCAACATTTTCACATCAAATAGTTTTTATATGAGTTTATTATATAAATATTAATAATATATTCATCATAGTTTATTTAAAAAAAAAAAAAAAAAAAAAAAAAGGAGAACACAATTTGTCCAATCTTATTCCTGTTTCTGGAATTGATTTTTGCCTATTTTTTCATGATTTGAATTTAACTTTGAGTAAAAAATTAATTTAGTTTATATGAGACGTCTCAATTTTTTAAGTTGTGGCTAATTATTTCTGTTTGGCTTGAATGTTTTATTGCGATGTCAGGCAAATTAATAGCGATATTTTATCTTTTTTAATCCATTGTTATTATCTGAAATATCTTCGCATTTTTTTCTCTTTCAATGATTTTCCCTTAAAAAAAAATTTCAAAGGAAAGCACTTCAAAGTTTTTATCATATTTTCCTGTTTACTTTGGCTTAATCTTCATTTGATATTATTTTTCTATTTTAAATATTTGATTTTCGTTCTTGTTACCCATAGTGTTTTGTTCCTATATACATACATTGACATATATATATACATTGATATATATATATACATACATATATACATTGATATATATATATATATATATATATATATATACATACATACAGAGAGAAAGAGGGAACTGAACATAACATGATGTTATAACTAATGTAACCCGATTCATTAAAAACGCCATACAGAATAAATAAAATAATAATAATAATAATAATAATAATTCATATATAAAAAAAATGCTAAAAGAATACTCTCTAAAAAAGTATTAAAAAAAAGAGAGAGACAGAGAGAGAGAGAAGAGAGGAAAAGAAATAAGAAATCCAGAAGTAATACTACATTTTAAAATTTAAAAAAGTTAGATAGATTTACGTATAAATGTAAAGGATTAAAAGACCAACAATATTAATAAAATCAATAGATAAATTGACCTAATAATATTTTCTTCGGATGTTCTTCTAATTAAATATAGACATTCTAAATCATTAAAAAATTATGTACCTCATAATGCTTTTTTGTTAGATTCATTTTCGTTTTCTTTTATGAACATTTATTATTGTGTGATATTATTAGTATTTTCAATATTATTATCTCAGGTTTATGCCTGAAAATTACTTAAACAAAAAGTATTCTATGAACGTATTAACAATGTCATTTCCTTATTTTAATTGCTATAAAGAAAATTGTTAGTTTAAACATTTTTATTTGTTACATTAAACTGTCTTTTGAATATGTATAGCAAACTAGTCTTCTGAAATATTATAACTATAATTTATTAACATAAAAGTCTCAATGCATGTATTTTTCAGCGTATCAGAATTAGTTCCTGAAAATTCATAATTAAAGTCGTTATTGCAAAGGGTTAAGGAAAAAGGTATATCAATGTAGTAAAATTTAAATGTAGTACATACAATGAGCATTTTCAAATACACGAAGTATAACATTATAAAATATATATATATATATATATATATATATATATATATATATATATAAGAATTAAAAAAAAAAAAACTTCAACGATTAAAAGAATTTTAAAACAATATGAGCATTGTGTTTGTATCTATGTAATTTTCTTATTTTGTTTTTTTTTTCCTTTTCGATAACTATGGACTTCTACAGAGGTGTCATAACTTCGGATTTTTTCATACCAACAATATTTTGTATTAGGAATTTTTCTTTTACTTAACCGAAAATTCTGTTATTATATAAGACGAAGAAAACTTTAAGAAAAAAGTAATATTCCGTAGAGTTCTCAGTTTTGTTTCTGTTATACATTTATCAGATATTTCAGATTTGTGTGTGTAATTAAGTATAAACTCAGTATATTTAAAGTAAAAAAAAAAAAAAAAAAAAAAAAAATTAGACAATGGCATAGTTTTGAAACATTTAAGTATTAAAATTTAAAGATTAAAGTGCTTTTTATAAAATTAAAGTTATAAATTTACATTTATAAAGTATAATTTAATTATCACTTCGAAAACTAATGTGTTTATTTAAAGCTTCTTATACATGAATAATCTTTAAGTATTTTAATACATAAAAAATTACTTATCAGACTTTCAGCGAAAAATACAAATAATTAAATTAATTAATATAAAAACTTAAAATATATATATATATAGTAACGCAATTAAACCGTCTTAAATGGATATTATACTTATTTTATAAAATTAAATTTAAGAATACATACATGCATAATCGTATTTGATTTCTGAAAAAGAAAATAATAAAAGAAAACACATAAAAGAAAGTAAACTTTGTAAATCATAACAACAAAACTTTTTATTTATTTATTTACTTTTTTTTTTTTTTTTTTTTACTTTTACGTAATTTTACGTACGATTAGTTGACGCAAAAATTAAAAGCGCATAGTTTTGGAGTTTAAGTTCTAGCTATAACTGATATTTCAATATAAAATAGTTTTAAATAATGATTATCAGTTTATAATTGTATATGTATATCTCTCTCTATATATATCTTATAACTTATATTAATAAGTCGTAAGAAATATTATAATTAAATATATATATATATATATATTTAAAGTTAGTATCAGTTATAACGTATGAAAACTTTCCTGTTTTAATTTTAAAAAGTGTGTTTTTAGCGAAACATTATAAAATATACTTTTGAACCCTAAAGGACCGTGATATATAATATTTTCCTTCTAAATTTAATTCCCAACTACGACAATTTGTCAAATAATAATAATAATAAAACTTTTAAAATTTTGTGGTTGAAAAAAAAAATGCCTATTTTTTATGTTCTGATTTTTTTTTTTCGCAAATAGGAGTAATTTTTTTTACATTTAAGACCACAATTACCTCTCTCCTTAAGGGATAAAAGCGCCAGTATTTTTTACAGAGACAATAAAAATGCATTTTTGTGCTTTCGAAAAAATTTTTTACATTACAGGTACGTTTAAATTGCAGATGAAAAATTATATTTTATTTAAACTCTTGATAAAATTCACTTGTGATTATGAGGAATATTTTCTTAAACTATCATAGTATAATACGGTTCACCTTCTCTTTTAATTTTTCGTTCCAGTAAAAGCTTTTCATACAACAACATTCTATTCTGCATATGACTATTTCTATAAACGGTTGCATGTTCATAAATATGAAAGGAGAAGGAAAATCTACTTAAAGTGGGGATACCCAAAGATTCTGGAGCCTTATGCATTTCCCATCTCGCTAAAAGATCTCCTCACGTCCTATCCTGTCTATCAAAGGACAGTTCACATTATCATGTAAAAAACGTTCTTGAACGCAACGTTCGATTTTTCCCTGCAAAATTAGCAAAAAATAAGGAACAACGTCGTATGGTTACACAAAGAACACCCATCCGCACGCGCTACGACCACGTGTCGCTTCCTTCCCCGCTTTTCCAACAGCAAAAAGGAGGGGGCCGAAAGGGCAAAAGGGGACCAGCTGGCTTGTGCCCTTCGCGTGCCATATGACGCGCACCCATGCTGGATGTAGAGGGGGGGGGGTCATATTCAGGTACGAGAAGTTTTGCAACGGGTATACCTTTTTCTTTTTTTCATCTTATGCTCTCTCTCGCTTTCCGGCTAACTATTATTCTAAATTCGTGTATTGTTTGGGTGCAGACGACTCCGTATTCCACCACCTGCCTCCGTCAAATTTTGGGGTTCATATTGGGGGATTTCGTCCTCTTTTCTCTTCCCTCCCTTTTAGTGTGTGGTACCGTCTGTTCGGAATCGAAACTTCACCGGATCCGAATTTCAGTATATGTGGTACAATTTGTGTTCGACGGATGTGCAAATCAGCTGAGAGAGTAAGTTTCGTTGTGATCTTTCGGTTTCGGTGGATGTCTGCGATTTATTTTCCTCTTTTACGTATTAAGAATAATCCTCCTTCTCTTCCTGGATATTAATAATGAAAGGTAAATCATTATGTTTATTAATTTATCAAAAGATTTTACTCTAGAAAAATTAAAAAATAACGGAAAAATTTTTAAATAGTGAAATTTTATAAAATTGAATCAGTTTGTAAACAATAATTTGGTGCATTTTATTATTATTATTATTATTATTATTATTATTATTATTATTTGATTGTTGAAAACTACTTTAACAAAAATTCTTAATTTAAAAAATGTATTTGAAATTTTTTGACACCAGGATATTTTTCTAACTTTATAAATATAAATGTAAGGATTTTTTTTTTTCGTTAAAAAAACCTGATTTGAAACGTTGTTTAAAAATTCAAAAATAAACAAATATCAAGCCTTTTTTTAATATAATTTTTGTAACTTCGACCAAATGTAACATATCGAAAAACGCAAACATTTTCACAAGAGAGAAAAGTCCGGCGACTAGTTTTTGAATACGAACGTTTCTCATAGCATACCAAAAGTGTATGAACTGAACGAGCGGGTCGACATTTGACCGGCACCTTGACATCTCTTCTGAGGATAAGAGCGTGTTTTTTTGGATGAATTAATATTATAATTATTTGTTAATTGTAACTCGTTATATTGTATTCGTTAATAATGCTGAATAGTATAGGACAATTATGATTTTTTTTTTAAAACTTCGACTAAATGTATTATATATTTTCAATTCTTAGCTCAATGCTGGGAGTGGTGACTCCGGATAAATTGCCTCTACATTCTGAGCAATTTATTTTATTTTATTTTATATATAATTCAATTTTATGTGTCCTGTTCCATAAATACGGTTCTCTCCAGTCCATCATTTTATTTTATTTTATTTTATTTATTTTATTTATTTTATTTATTTTTTTTTTTGTGTGTGTGTGTCTTGTTTTTTTCTTTTGTTATGATCAGTTCAAATAGAAATTTTTTCATTAAAAACTCCTTCTTCTTATGTTTCGTGTTTTCATTGTAATTAAGTTAAAATATGTATTCTATTTTTCAAATCTAAGTTTTAAAAATACTGGTATTCAAATTGACTTTTCTCGGTTGTTTTGGCAAATTGTTCATCTGTTTTTTTTTTTTTTTTTTTTTTTTTTTTTTCCATAAAATTATATATATATTAAATTTTACAGCATTACGTAAACCAAAAATTGGGTAATAAAATTGCAAAATAAAATTAGAAACACATAATTCAAATATCCCAATAAACTGAAGAGATCCTTTGTATGGACACTTTTTATTGGAACAAAAGTGAATTTAGTGGTTTAACGTTATATTCTTCTTGTGTAAATTGGACATTTTCTTTTCTTTTCTTTCTTTTTTTTTTTTTTAATTGGATATTCGATACTTGAAACAAAATATTTTATATATATATATATATATTTTTACAAGGAAAAAAGTGAGATGGGAAAAAAGAAACTAAAGTGAAAAGCAATAGTTTCTGCAATTTGGGAAGGAGTTGATGAGTTAATATGAATAACATTACATTAAATATGTTTCAGAAAAACTTTAGCTGAATGATCTATGTACTACAACAACCTGTTTATTTTACATTTTTTTTTTTATCAGTTTCAATTTGATAGTGATTACAATTATTTTCTAATGGTTAATTTAAATAAATAACACAGATATCCATGAAATGTGCATTAATTAACCATTTTTGCTTTTACTCCAATAAATTTTTGTAAAAAGATATTTACAGTAGAATTCAAGGGGAAAATAAACAGTTGATGATGTAAAAAATATCGAAATTTTCTATAACAAATAAGTAATATTAGATTATTATCTTGTTTAAAGGAAAATATTTATAGCAAAAATACTTTATAAAATATTTCTAAATTGTGAACAAAATTGACAATCTATTAATGAAAAATAAATAAATAAATATTTTACATGCTAATCAGTGTTGCTAACTACTAGAGTTTTTTTCATTTAATAAATAATTATCACTAATTTTGAAAAAGGATGTTTTGTATATGATAGTCAGTTAGACAATGATACAATTACTCAAACATTACAAATAAAAATTTGTAACGAGTATTAAATATGAAATTCTCTACCAGTTGTCAACACTGATATCAATAATCGTTTTTGCTTTTAGTATGTTTTATTTACTAATAAAGACGTTTTATTTTAATACTGTTTATTTCAATATACTTTTTTAAGTAATTAATGTAAGTAATCCTCAAAAAACAATTTTATACACCTGTATTTGAAAATTTACAAGGATTTATTAAAAGATGTTTTTCTTCCCTTTCTGAAACCCTAACTGTTTAGCTCTGTAATAGTTTACTACATCCATTTATTAATGGGTATTTGGTAAAGCTAAAAATGATCTTGTAAATTAAACAATATAAGTCGTGAAACATAAAATTGTAGATTAAAAGTCGGTTTATACTAATGTTTGTGGTAATAAAATTTATCACATGTTTTTCTTGCAACTTAAACATTTTTTTTTAATCTTTAAATATATATTTAAGTTCAAATAAGGATAAATTCCAGACCATCGTCAGATGCCTGCTATTTAGCTCTTGTGTGACTTTAAACCAACTCAAACTCAACCAAACCTCAAACAGTAGAATACTTTAAATAAAAATGTAGAATAAGAGTAAAAACGTAGCAAGAAAAATACAGAGACACGTATGTTATACTCAAAATGTTTTTACTTTATGAACGTTATTGATCGTAAAAAAAAAAAAAAATAAAGTTTCGAAAAATTTAAACGCTCTCTCATTAATTAATACCCTCTTACTCTTTACTAATTTTGTAAAACTATAGTTATTTCTGATGGATCCAAGTGATTATTCTAAGATTGTTTATTTTGAATCAGGAGAACAGAGCAAAATTTCATACTCAATCATTTCAACAACAACAACAACAGCAATAATAATAATAATAAACACGTTAAATCATTAAAACTTATAGTTTTACCTATTTGTTAAAGGAAAAGCTGAAGTTTATTTTAAGTGATTATACGGGTTTCAAAGGCTAAAAAGAAGTATATTTTTCTGGTTAGATACATATATATATATAAAATAAATAAAAATTGTTATCCAAAAATTTGAGCATATAAAAAATTATCATTTAAACAATATTAAAAAAAGAAAAAAAAAGTAGAATAACCGGTGGATCTTGGTTTCCGGAGACTTTTTCTGAAAGCGAGTGACACGTTTTCTCAAAAACTAATGCACCAATCTTATTGCAATTTTTCACCATTTTTCAAAGTAGAATTGTGCTTGAACAAAGAATAAAAAAAAAAAAAAAAATGAAATTTGTCAGAGTTATATACAAAAACAGTACAATTTTCGGTACATTTTACCCTACGTATAATCCTCTAAATTTAGTTGTAATGAAAAAACAATTCTTCGTTCATGTACTAATTAATTTTCATTTGAAGAACTGTTGAAATTTTTAATAAAATCGATGTACTAGTTTTTGAGAAATCTTGTCGATCATTTTTTCTGAATTTTCTCTGGAAACCAGAACTGAAATTGGGAAAATTTTAAATAGAAATTTCAGAAAATATTGTTCAAATCTTGCCCTTTTATATGCTCAAATTTTTGAATAAAATTTTTTATTGTTTGTATATAAAAAAAAAAAAAATATATTCTTTTTTTTTAGCCTTTAAAATACATGTAATCCCTTAATAGAATACGTGCTAGATAATTTAATTTTTAAAAAGCGTACAAACACTTCGATTTCTTGAATTACTTGAATGAAGTTAAGAAGAAAATGTTCTATAACTTTGTAACATAGTCATAAGGAACTTTACTGCTTTTACAATTAACTTCCCGTTTTCGAATTTACCGATTTACCGATTTTCCATCTTTTTCCCCTTGCAAATGAAACTTTAAAGAATATTTATTTAGTAACTTTATATTCCATAATTTCTATCTGATATCTCTTATCAGTTTTGATGAGAAATCTTATTGAAATCTAATGCATTAAACAGATTAGAATAATTCTAATACTTAGCTATTTATTTGTTACATTTAAAATACAATAAATACTCTAAAGTAAACTATTGAAACCTTTACTATAGCCCTAGTAATACTAATATTTAAATATTTACTTGTTGCATTTTAAATACATTAAAGACTTTGCCAGTAACTGTTGAAATATTTGCTTCTTCGCTACAGCCTAAATAATACTAATATTTTTCATATATTTTAAATGCATAAAAAAATATCTCAGTAACTATTGAAATATTCGCTACAGCCTTAATAATAATAATATTTTTTATTTTTTGCATTTTATTTGCATTAAATTCTTTACCAGTAACCTATTGAAATCAGAAATATAGTTAGTTCTTTTAGATTGCAATTACTTACATTCGGTTGTTCTCATTTGCTGAAGTAAAAATATTTTTTTATCATGGTGCTGTTTCTTAATACAATATAATCTACTTGTAAACTCATTGTTGCTTATATTTTGATCGACTGATTATTACTTACTTAACGGGTTACCATTTTGCATTTCGTAACAAAACAAATAGCCTAAAAGTAATGTTTTGCTATTTCTGTAAAAAAGGTTTAAGAATTAAATAGATAGTGACAGAGCATTTTAGGATTGAAAGTAGAAAGAATAATATTTATTTGTCACTCCAAGAAAAATCAGGTTTCTAAAACTTCAACCAATCTTTCTCGTATGCAGTACCTGAGTTATGTTTATTAAAATAAATAAATAATTAATCAAAACTATAAAAATTACGAAAAAGATATTGACAACACCTCAAATTAAATAAAGCGTTAAATTAAATTTGAATCCGCAGGAAATTAAAACTATGAATTTTTAAAGTTTATTTAAAGACAAATAGTATTTGAAGTTTTTATTAAAATAGAAATAATTATATTAATATATTTTAATTTAAACAGACCTAATGGTTATTCATAAATTTATAATCACTTTTAGTTTTGTGTTCAATACATGCAATTATAGATACCAATTATTATGGTTCTTGAGTACATTATTTTTCATTATTATTAAAGAAATTTATAAGGTTTTGTAGCAGTTTTCTGCGAATAAAAAAAAGGAATAATTTCTATTAAAAATACTGGTATCCCAAAGTCGCAACACTTGGCAGCTATTTATATAATAATATAAATGTTTATTTTGTATATATAATTCAATAGAAAGAAAAACATTTAACAAATATTAAAGCAAAAATAATAACTGAAGATGGACAATGTATTAAACAAACTATGATAATTGAATTATATCGTTTAAATCGGGTATCAATCTAGACCAAAGATGTTTTATTACTAAGCTTCAGATTTTACCTTTAATAAAAAACTAAATATCTATTAAGAAAAATAAACCATACTTTTATTCTCGGCCTTAAAATTTCAAGTATGCAAAAATATATTTTTTTCCGCACCCATAGTTTGCGTGTTTAATAGAAGGTGACGCCCAAATAACTAGACTGTTTATAAAATATAAATCTTGCAAAAGGTTAAACTCTATCTTTTAGAACTTTCAAATATAATTGTTTCCAAATGTATACAATGAATAACTTATAAAAAACTTTACCATGTGTAGTGTTAAAATGAAAAAAAAAAAAAAAATCGAAATAATTGGTAAGAGTATGAAAGGATTTTGATTTATTCAGATGTTCAATTATTTAAATTATACGACGATATGTTTCGAATAAATTTTTTATTATTTAATTAAATAAAATTCTATAAAATTAAAGTGCCATAATATTATTTATCATATGCAAATTTTAAGTGAATGGAATATATATATATTTGTCACCTAAAATACATGTATTTACAAACTGTCTTTGAAAAAATTAACGAAGAAAACTATTATTATTATTATCATCATTGTAATTATTTTAGAAATATATTTCTTTTTGATCAATTTAAAAATTTATAAAATGGGCATACATTTTGGCATGAACAATTTTAGCATGAGTAATGACAGTAATAATAAAATTATTATGCACGAGAAAAATAAATTTTTACGTAATTATATATATATTATGTATTTATAATGAAATAATTGTAAAATTATACTGCAATTAATGTGCTGTATTGTGATTTTCTAAAATGTATATATAATACAATATTACAATGTGATTTGCAGATATCATAAAATGTATGTTTAAAGATTCTTTAATATATATATATATATATATATATATATATATATATATATATATATATATATATATATATATATATATATATATATGCGTATATAATCCTGAACGTTCTGACTGATAAAATACTATTGTGAAAATAATTAAAAGGGAAATATTTTCTATTTATAATTTTATCACATCATCGAAAAACTAATGAATCAATTTAATATATTTTCAACGGAAGCATATAATTTTTATTCAGTAGTTTTTCAATGATTAAATTATTTCTATTCATTTATTTATTTAATACAGATGCATCAGATAAAAACTATCAAATAGATTTTATACACTTTTGCGATGAACACCACGATGAACATTTATATTATCAATATTTAATGATACAAAAAACTTCAGATTTGTTAATTTTTTCTTTTTTTTTTTTCTCCTCTTTATATTCTTATTTTATTTTTATTTATTTCTTTTTTTAAATAAAAATTTTGGTAATTTCTCTTTGATAATTTCTCTAATTTTGAAATACTTGTTACCAAACGTCTTTAGAAAATACGTCTTAAAACGATTAAAATTATGTGTTCTAGACTTTGAATGGTTATGTACATTTACCCTTCAAACACTTTTACTCATGAAAGGTGTTTTGTTTTTTAATTACAAATAATATCTGGCTGAAAATGTAATTGAATAAAACCTCAATTAAAATGGTTGCTTACAAAATGTATATGAGCATGTATAAGATATATAATAATAATAATAATATTAATAATAATAATAATAAAACATTTTTTTAATACCTCATATTACTAAAGAAAAAATAAATTTATAATAATAATAATTTTTTTTTTTTTTTTTTTTATTGTAGATTGTGATAATATTGGTAAATAATGAAATTTAATAAATTAACTTTTTAAAAATAAGTCATTAACAATTTCTTTAATGCAAGTATACAAAAAGTAATTTTGACATTACGTTTGCTTAATAATTTATTTTTTAGATATTTTATGACATCATATGACTAACTTACTAACTGGCACTTTAGCTGTCGTCATAGGTATCCAATCACAATGTAAAGAAAATTAAAAAACTGTACAAGAAAGCACTGTAACTTTTAATTATTGCTTTGTAACACCACCTCTTTGCAACACTTTAATGTACCATGCGACGAAACAACTTCGACCTATGGCACAATTTGTAATCGTAATTACTTTTTACCTTATGTGTCTTTTGAATTCCATATTCGGAAAATCAACAACCGTTAAAAATTTCCAATCATTACAGAGTTCCTGTTTTCCAGAAATTCATTTTCAAAAATTTTTAATATTTCTTCTTGTTGCTAGAAAGCTCTAAAAGCACATAAACTCATTTATCAGTTGTTAATGTTTCTGAATATGAAAATGGTTCTTCAAAAGAATACAATAGGAAGAGAGTAATTATAATCCCAGATTTTTCAAAATATAACAAGATGTTTAGCTTTCGTGATAGCTAATATGTTCCCTGTATAATTTATTAACGAACCATTCGTATTTTCATACTTGCTAACCTAGCCCATGGAGGTTGTTAATCCCGCACCTTTCTGCCTATTTTTTTACACCAGTCTTTTTTAGAGTACTTTTCTTCTTATTTAATCGTAAATATATTTGATGAGAATTTCTCTAAAAAATTAAGTAGTGTACAAAAAGGTGCGGAAACTGACAATCTTCAAGGGTTTGGTTGGCAAGTATGTATTTTACATGACAAATGTCACAACAATACTACTTACATGATATTTAAATATATCCGAAAGTCCGCAAAGGTGCAATTTATTAATATATGTGTATATATGTACCAAGTTAAAATATTAATGTTATACATAACTTTCTTTTTAGTAATATTTTATATTTTGAATATCATAAGCGTTTCAAAATTTCCAGGTTGCCAACATCTTAATTATGAACCGGAAAATTTTTCAGTACACGCCCATTTTTCCACACCAGCATATTTTTTGAGTATTTTTATTTGATCGCATTTAAATTTTCAGAAAGTAACTCTAAAAATATACTACTGTGGAAAAAAATAAAAGGCGTGTACTAAAAGGCGTGTACTAATACTTTCCTGTTTATAATTAGGATGTTGGCAAGTATGCAGGTTTAATGAAAAACGCGTTTTTTAATCATATAATAGTCGAACTCGGTCAGAATGTTCTCCATTTACTTTATGAAAAACATTTCTGTAAATGTACTACTATGTTTATCCAGATCCACTGTAAATTTACAATAAATTTCAATTAGAGATAAATAACCAATATTCTCAGTAATTATTGCATATTTTTATTTTGTAATATTAATTATTTGTCAATAAAGGAAAAAAAATTCTGCTCAATATATATATATAGAGTAGAATTATATATATATATATATATATATATATATATATATCAGATAAATAATATATTTACAACAGTAATTAATTAAAGTAATATTTACTATTAAATGATTTATATGGTTTTTTTTTTTTTTTTTTTACATCATTTTACTTTTCGGTGTAATCTGACATAAAACGTAAATATTTTATATTTTCTAATGTAATTTTCAGTCTATTTCTGTAATTATTTTTATCATATGTCTACTCGTCATAATAACAAATATTTTTTTTTTTTTTTTTTTTTTTTCAGAATTATATAATTTAGTCCAAAAATTTCAATGCAATAACGTAACGATATGATAAACTGTTAAATGATCTTGAAATATAAACAATATTTTAATAAATAAATAAATAAGTAAAACAATACAGTATACAAATAAAACAGTAAAGTGACAAACTCCCCATCACCAATCCTCATAATATTAGCATTTCCCAAAATCCCAACTTGTTTTCAATCTGACGATCGCGCTCTTTTTTAGTATATGGGACACTGAGATCACAAACATATGTTTCAACTAGGGCAGCCTAGAAACCTTTCAAAAATGTTTATCCCCTTACTATCTAAGTGTTTCCGGCAGATTTTTGAAACCCTCCTAGGCCACTCCTCAATTTGTTTTCTTTTAACATATGTTGCTGTCCACTTTAAATTCAAAACGACTTTTTTTTTTTTTTTTGTGCGTGTGTATGCGCGTGTTAAAAAAGAAACTATATCTGATTTATGTATACACACACACACACACACACACACACACACACACACACACACACACACACACACATATATATATATAAACATTACTAGCAATATAATAAAAACAATAAATAAATATTTTTTTCAATAAAAAAGGGGGAGTATGTTAAAAAATATAAATAATATACCTACCGACATTCTAAATAATATATCGTAAAACTGTTAATACCCGTCATTTGTTTTTCTTTCCACTCCAGTCTTTTTTCAGAGTATTTTCTTTTCCTTTAATCGTAATTATATTTTTAAAAATTACTCTAAAAAATAAAATGGTGTGAAAAAGAGGCGGGTACTAACAATCTTGCGGAATAGTAATTAGAATGTTGGCAGGTATGTAATAAACATATTTTTTCTACTTTTAAAAATAACTCGAGAAATGTCAATGACGTTTATTTGTTATGGAATACCGGCTAATATACGTGTATTAGCAGAAACAAAGCACATTAGCGAAAATGAAACATAATTTGTATATTTATATCATCACGAATTTTAAGTTATATGGAAAACATAAAAAATAACATAAAATAATTATTTTAGCATTGCGAAAAAAATATATCTACAAATCCTATTTTTTCTATTTATATTGGAATAAAATTATTTTAAATGATGGAATTTCATAATTTTAAAGTAAATATGATTTTTCTTACTCGAAATTTTTAATACTATTTGAAAAAAAAAAAAAAATTAACATATAAACTATGTTGCAGTACGATAACCCTTTTCAGTATTAAGATTTAAGAGTGCAGCTTATTCCTAAAATTAAACTTTTGTTGACGAAATTGTTGATACAGACAGTCCATAAACCTAATATTAAAATTACAGCTGATATATAGGCCACTTATTGTGTAATTTTTTTTAAACAGTTTTTCTTTTACAAAAAAGCATTATTAAAGAATAAAAATAAGTGTATAATATAAAATATATTATTATATATTTGAATAGGTTTTTGCTAAATCAACGCATTTCAAGTGTCTGTATAGTGATTTTTAGCAATTAAATAACCTATGTAATCTCATGACAAAAGACTGGTTTAATCACTGAGATACAATTACAAAAAGTAAGTAAGTGCACCAGTAATTGACACTTTTAGAGCAATCTCTGATGTTTTTAATGTTCTAGTCATCAGAAAATATTTTTAGAATTCTTAAGTTAGTGCATGTGGTATGAAAGACATTCAGAACCACATGTATGTTAAAATATATACATTTGATAACAATGATTTTTTTTTTTTATGAATTTTTATTTGATACCCACTCAATGTTTCAATAATTGACACTGCCAGTTTTTCATTTTATCAGTAATTGACACCCTATGTTCCAGTGTTTGACACTGCTAGTTAGTCTCTTTACTAGTTATTAGCACCCTATGCTCCAGTGTTTGACATAAAATGTTAAAATTCTTATATGTGAAATATATGATTTTATTATTTTTCTTATTTATTAATTATTTCTGAATAGATGTCAATTACTGGAGCATGCCAATCACTGGAGAACCTACACTATATATATATATACTTTTAAAGATAATTTTTTTTAATGGTTTATAAAATTTTTATTGTATTTATCTCAATTTTTTTTCGTTTTATATACTTTAGTAAAAAAAATGTAAAACATAGTATTTCACAGATAATAAGAGAGGGAGGGGGAAGAGAAAAAGAAAAATAATTTAAAAAGGTGATTAGTTTACGACGTGTTAATTTATTATTCGAATAAAAGTTTTAGTTTTAATGATTTTTCAATAAATATTTTTTTAACATTTCATAAAGTATATTAAACGTGTCATATACTATACGATTCTTGCGACCTACTTGTGTATAAAAGAACTATAAAATACCATCCTATTCATAAAAACTAGTCCGATCTTCCGTATATATTTTTAGCGATCGATTTGAGAACACAATGGCAACTGTTGGTTTATGCACGCACCAACTTAGGTTATTCAACATACCATTTTTTTTTTCCTATTTTACTTTTGTACCATATTTGCATCGTAAATGATGAGAAGAAACTAATGGAGCGTCCACACGCAACTATGTCATTTATCATTTCTAAATATCTTCTGAAATATTAAATAATATCAAAGTTAAATAACTTTGAACGAAGCTTAAAAAACATGTTTATGATCTTGTTACTCAATCTCAGTCGTACTTCGTGTCATGATAAATGCTGATAATTAAATTTATCATTGAGTGCATTTTGTGTGAAAGTTCGAGGGTTTATTTTTATTTTTATTTTTACTTTTTTCAGTTCAAATCTTTATTCAGTTATCAAATTAAAATTTTTACTGACACAAATTATAATTTATTTATTTATTTATTTATTGTTCGTTTGTTTTTTCAAGCCGTCATTTTTTTTTTTTTTTTTTTTTTTTTTTTTTGATTTGAAAAAATGATATATTTAGTTCTACAAATATTTTTATGTATAAGTATTGGTTTAACATATTATTTTTATTAGACGTGAAAAAAATAAATAGTAAATTCAGTTCTACTACAATTTTATGTATATTTTATTCTATTAGTATGTAACATTATTATTAAAAATAGGTAGTTCTTTTATTCCTCAAAATAAAATATTCAAGTTAAGAAATATTGAAATGTAACAATAAATATGTTCTATAAACTTATAAAAACATTTAATTTATTGTAGATAAGCATATTTAAAATCTTACACATTTACCCAGTTCAAAGTTTTTATTCAGTTTTAAAGAACATAAATAAAAGTATTTGTATTTCTAGTACACATTTTATTGTTAAATTGAATTATTTGAACTGCTATAAATATATATTTTGGTTAAAAATATGTAATATATATAGATTGTGTTATGAATAGTAATACATTTTTAAGTATATATAAAAAAGAGTATGTTAACAGGTAGATTTGATTATTTTTTAGAATATGTATATCTAAACATTTAACATTAGAAAACAGTGAAATTTATCCATGAAAGGGGCATAAAAAATTTAAATAAGAATTCTTCTAAGTTTTCATTGTAAAAATATTATAAATATGCAAAAATCGGTAAAAATAACTTAAAGTATATGAAATAAATCAAACTTTATATTAAACAAATTGAAGTTTCATTTCTTGCATGCATGTGCCTTTATTCACTTACATATATAAATATTTTTTTCCAGTTTTCTTTTCTTTTTCTTTTTCTTTCTTTTTTCTTTTTTTTTTTTTTTTTGAATTTTCCAACTGTTTGTTTCTACTTCTGAACATAATTTAACGGGCTGATCGTTATATAATAAATTCATGACTTATGTGCTAATTCTTTCATGCTGCTGTGAATGTTTACGGTTGGATAGGCTTTACCCTTGTAAAACCCACTTATGCGAGTACACTATGACAATTACTTTCAGAAAACAGTTTAAACTTGTTTAAATTAAAATATTTACTGTTAAATAATTTTCGATAAATTAAGACCAAGTTTTCATCCAGTGTAGAAATAAATAAATAAAAAGTTTTAAAACTGTATATTGACTTATCGTGTTATCCAGTAAATAAATTGAAAAGGGTTCTTATGATAAACTAAAACGCTTACATATTTCTGGTATAAATAAATTCAAAGGTTGTTAGGATATAAAGATTTTTTTCTGCGTATTTGCTTTTACATAAATGTTTTTGAAAAGAAAGAAAATTCTATCTCTTCGATCTTTCAGAATATTTTTTCAGGAATAGGGAAATACTTGTATGGGGTAAAAGCTGCATATTGAATTTTGGTTTTCCCAACTATCAAAATTATGTCATATTATTCTATATGAAAGCGTTTGCCATGTAAAACTTTATTTGCCTTTTAAAATATATTTCAAATCAATAACACTCAAAAATTAAATTACACGTTAAGCCAAATCCAGCTAATACATATTATGTTAATTTTTTCCATATAATAAAAATAAAATGTACTTTTAAAAGTATTTTTTTAATAATTATATTTTTTAAATAGTCATATTCACACATGCTTCAGAGTATTCACTTAAAAGGAAAAAAAGAGAGAAAGAGAACGTTTTTCATTAGGCTAAATATTCCTAAGAATATTAAAATGAAAAGCGATTTTTTTTATTATTAATCATTAAATTGTCATGCATATGAAAAAAAATTATGTTGCTAAGTCAATAATATAAATTTTCACTCAACAATTAAGAAGAATAAACTAACAACTAGTCAATTATATGATCAATTAAAAAATACTCCTTCGCATATATATGATACACGCCCATTTTCAAAACTAAGAAAAGTTTGGCAAAAGACCAGAAAACTCTTATTGGAATGCATAGTTCCAGTGAATGGGTTCTGAAAAGACTTCTCATTTAAACAGTTGTCAAAATTAATCAATATATATACGTCTATGTGTGTATTCTGTAGAAGAGCAACTACTACTTTCTTATTTTTGGAAATTATTTAGTTATTTAATCATCTGCAAGAGATTTCATTCAAAGTTTTTATTGGTTTCGATCCTTTTTTTATATAACTTATTTTTCTATTTCAAAAAAGATATATTTAGGCAGTTAATCTGGTTGATAACAATCTCAGTTTGATTTAATTCACTAGAATTAATTAATACTACTTCTTTATTAAGAAGAAGAAAAAAATGGCACATTTTAGTTTTTAATAACTGTCATAACTTTAGGTCTTTACAATGTAGAAAAGCCATTAGAATATCTTATAAAAGCTGTTGTTTTATTACTGAGAGATAATCTAAATATATATATATATATATATATATATATATATATATATATATATATATATATATATATATATATATATATATATATATATATATATATATATATACATATGGCACTCGACAAGAAATGTGTCACAACTCAAAATTGAAGTATTTCATAAAAATCAACTTAAAGATGTGACACTTTTGACGCACTTTGGAGCACATTTATTAGTGACATAACTTCAAAATTGCCATTTTTTGATTTGAGTTACTTTTCTTACTTGGGTGCGGCATATTTAAATGTTATAAACACAGTGAAGATATTTAAAAAATTCAAACCATAAAAATCAATAAATAAATTTAAATGAATTCAAAAGATAATAATTATTTAAGAAATTTAATACAGTATTAATAAAACTTTCTTGAATAATTATAGAATAATAATATTACAATTGTAAAAAAAAAAAAAAAAAAAAAAAAAAAAAAAAAACTTTCTTAATTATGTTTTTCAATGACAATTTCATTTACAACAGTGTTAAATTTTATTTATCTAATCCTCGCATCCTTTTAAAATATTATTTTTGCTTGTTGAATGGCTTCTTTATTTATTTATGCCGTGATTTAGGTTGCTTCCTATATAATGCATGGCCAATTATTGTTGCTTCCTGTCACTTTAAATCATATTTTTATTATCACAGCTCCACTTTTGTCATTTTAACAGAATTTTTTTGTTTTATTTTACTGTGTTATGTTACAAGGGAAAAAATAATAACGGTATTCGCACGCATCTTGACGTCACGCAAAAACTGTCGGTTACAAAGGCGATTCTTTATTTACCTATACATAAAATACATTATCAGTTTAGCAGAGGTGTGGCCGATACTATATTTATTTTGGGTGTTGGCTGAAATAGTAATTGGCACCAAGTAAGTTTGATTGGGTAGCTGTTTAAATGATTGTGAGAAAGAACTATAATGATAGTTTTTTCACAAAAAAGTAATCGGACCTGACTGCTGAATTGAAGCATCGAATTTAATTTTCTCTGTGTTAGTTAAAATATTTTTCGTATTTTATCGATTATCATTATAAAACTTACACAACTAATTAATATACAAACATATATACACATATATATAGGGGAGAAGGGGGTAGGGGCAGTGTGGGCATGAGGCTAACTTAAATAATTCTACTAATTATCACTTAAAAATCCTCTGTATGTTTTTCAAGTTTGGTCACACTGCTATTTACATCCATGAATAGTTATATGATTGGTTCCATGAATAGTTTTTACGATTGTTTGTTAAATGATTGGTTCCACGAATAGTTGTATGATTGTTTGTATACACAATTGTTAGTTCAGCAGTAGCTTATGGAACAAAGTTTTTATGGTGGAAAAATAAGGTTTGCCTTTTAGCGAGATCAGGCTATTTCACTTCAATATCTCAAATGTCTTATAAATAAATATATTCAATACATATTTTGAGTGCTATTTTTGATCTGCGTGGTCTACGTAAATCAGTATAACGCCTAAGTGTACAACAAGTTGCATGGGGCTAGTATGGATATATGACACTCATGACACTGTTCTGGTCAAGTTTATATAAAAAGGGAGCAGTATTGTGTACTATGCTGATAAAGTTTAAACCATCTAATGATTTAATAATTATTGATTTTACTTCCAAATAGTTTGAATGTTTTTAAAGTAAAGACAAATGTGCAAATAATTAGAAAAGTATTTTATGTGTTAAAAATCCTTTTAACACATATTTTTTTTTTTTTTTGGTAAAAGTATAAAAAATGTCTAGACTAGACCCTTCTCCCATGTACATATATATAAACAAAATGAAAATCTAATAAATAAATATATTTAATAAAACCTGTAATTAATGAAAAACAAAATACTAACATAATATAAATTTCAACACATGTATTATAAATATATAAGTGTCTACTACATGCACACGTACACATATATTCATATATTTAGATGTGCAAAACTTATGTATAAATTTTTCTCTCTCTCTTCGCTGTACTACTTCGCTAAACGAATGAATTCAGGGTTTTGATTTTAGTTAATTATTTACTTTCATGTAATATATTATTACTAGTCTCATTGGTTGAAACTCGACCACTATTTTGCAAAGAAAAGTACAGCAAAGTAATTGTCTTCTCGAAAACGAATTAAATTGCAACACAGCAGAGCCACTTTTCGGTCGATATGCACCCAAATTAAAACAGAATAGTTTTATTTAATATCCATATTACATATAATTTTTGGTGCGTTTATACACTACAGAAGTTGAGGTATAATCTTGACTTAAACTGAGTGATCATAACATAACAGAACAACCTATTGTGTGATGCATCCCAACAGCTAACCAGCACCAAATTAAACCAAAGTCTAACCAATTATCAATGGCCCTTAAATTCCACCCATTGGCTCGTGAGATATTAGAAAATTTTCTTAACACAATATACACGCACAGTTTTTTTTTCTTCTAAAAATGAGTGAATCTAAGACATCTCGAAACGTGTAAATTCACCGAAAACTAAAAGTCAAAAACATTCACGAATCCAATACTGTCTTCTATATCATTTCATATGACAGTGCCCCTTACTGATTAACATGAACAAAAATTTAATCAATATGATCAATATTCAATCGTATTCAAGAAATCTCAAAACGTGTAAATTCATCGAAAACCGGAAATCGAAAAAATTTCTGAATCTCATACATTTTTCATACATGCAGAAGATATTGTAATAAATCCACTTATTTAAAAATAAGTAGTCAATTTCAGTTTGTTGAAATGCATTATGTTTTAGCTAAAAATGTGTCTTCAAATTGGAGCTGACGTAAATAAAAAAAAAAAAAAAGAAAAGAAAAGAAAAGAAATTATATCACAAATAAATTAGAAAAAAAAGTAGAACTTTCATATATCAAATCCTTTTTTAATTTGCGTATATTTTTAATAGTATAAAACATAGATCTACCACTCCATTTATTCGCAATCATTTTTACCAATTTAATGACCGTTCTTAGAATGAAAAATCTGTAGTCAAGAGTTTAAGAATTCTATATCTATACAGATTTAACAACTTTCTTGTTTAGGAATTTTTTAATACAAAAGAATATGTGTATGAAATGAAAAAGTGAATAAAAAATAAAAGTATTTTAAATCACGTTCTTGACATCGTAAAAAAATAATTTTTGTATTCTGCAAATCTGGTTAATCATACCTTTCGAATGATATCACTTTCAATCCTCTACTCCCATAACTAATATGTTAAAAGTGTATCATAAATTTCATGTTTGCCTATTAATATATAGATTATTATTACTATTTTACTTCATAATTTTAGTAGGATAACACTTTTATCCTGAAAATTAACGCTTTTATTTTAACGACTGACGATAATAATTATCTCTATCCTTATATTATCTTAATGAAAAAATACCCATCTTTATGTTACACTTTCGTTTAAACTCTTTTTGAGAATAACTGTCTAGATCCTTATAATATATTAATGCAGAAATGCCCATTCTTTATTGCGCTTTTATTTTAACGCTTTTCGAGAATAACCATGTTGATTCTTATGATATCTTAAAGTAGAAATATCGATCTTTAAATAACACATTTTAAAACTCTTTTCGAAAATAACTAGCTACATCCTTATAACGTCTTAATGTAGAAATAACCATATTTTTATAACATTGTTGGATTTTCCAGCTATTGGGATATTACGAAAAAGGCAGAGCTTTCTTTTATATGAAAAAAGAAACTCAAACAATCACTGAAATAATGTAAAGCTTCTTTTTATTTTTCTTCTAAAAAAAAAAAAAAAAGATTTAATAATTATTTATTTATTGTAATTCTGAATGTTCTGAGTAGAAAAAATCTTTTGAAATCGCCCTTTTCTTATAAATTGACTCAGAAACTCGCATTATGAACAGAATGTGTTCTAAGAAAATGCTTAAAATATGCAACGAATGAACTTTTCCTTAGCCAATTTCCCTTATACAAGCAACATTTAAACAAAACTAATTTTCTTCAAACGCTTTTTCTTAGTTGTATAGAAAGCAATAACGCTGCCGGCGTAATTTTGTGGAAACATTCCCTGATCTTAGTACAAGAAATTCGCTTTCCGATGATAATACTGTTCTAAAGGAAAAACTTATTTTACAGGTAAACATGTGGTGCTATAGCAATACTAAACGAAGCAATTCAAGTTTTTCACTTTGGATGCCATCATTTTATTTACAATTATACATTTTATTTTATTTTCAAACTTTATACCATGTATTTTGTAATTTGTATTAAATATTATATATATAAATAAAATGTTGCAAATTGCAGATAATGTTTCTAAAATAATAAATATGGCATTAACTAAATAAAAATATATAATGAATAAATTACAGTATTTCTAATATATTCGGTTTCTCTAATGTTTTAGTAATTTAGTTTAATTGTAATAATACAATATACATTTCTTAATTTCAGGTGGACCTGATTGTTTTTTTCTTTCAAATGAAAGTCTTTTGCATTGAAGTAAGTAACATGTTCTCAAATATTTTGTTCCCTTTTTTTATGTTGCAGTATAATTACGATAAAAATAAATTATATTAGCTTCGAAAACGTTAATTATTGTGCATTAAAAATGTTAAATATTTTTAAAATAAGCATTTAGCACCGATATCTGATAACTGAAAGTGTTTCTTTTCACATATGTATTTCATAGAAAGGAATTTTGCTGAAGAATAAACAAACAAAATTAAGTTAAGTAAAATAAGAATAATAAGAAAATAAGAAAATCATAAAAAGGAAAAAAATGGTCAAATGTTGTTTAGATACTATACAGGCTGTTTCAAAACACAACTTTTTAATAGTAGTTTTTAAAAAAAGTGCGAATTAGTGCTACTTATTTATGCCGATAGCTGTATCATAAAAATAATTCAAAGAACATAACTGTTTGAATATTGTACATACTTAACCATTTAATTATTTTAATGTAATTAAAAATGTTTCCAGCCTTTTAGTCAAATTTTAGCAACAATGTGTTTTTTTTATTAAGTTATTTTATTAGTTTATAATATTTATCGATAAAAAATTTCATTTGCTTATGCGTTTAAAATACATCTGTTTAATGTTTCCCGTTTTAAATTGTTTCATTATGAGTACTAGAAAGGCATATTCGCAATTTTTAAAGAGATTCTTAATACGAGTTTCTTATGTATTTAAAGAAACGTCAGGGAATTTCTTTCTTTTTCTTTTTCTTTTGGTCTGGGAAAATTATAGTTCTGTTGAGTATATTTTAAAATAAAATGAATTAAGTGACTTTTACGCAAAAAGCCCCAAAAAATATTTTAACCTGAATACAGGGTGTCCCATAAGTCTGTAGACATTTTAAATATTCTCAACTATTGAATGAATTGGTAGAATTAAACGCGGTTTGCGAAAAAATCATTCTCGTGAAGAGCGATTTTTTTTTTTTTTTTTTTTTTTTGTAAAGAAAAAACATACAGTTAAATTTTTTGTCGACGATAGTTAGACAAATAGTTAAGTTTTTCGCATCGATGTGAAAGAAAAATATGCAAATGAAAATCCAATAAACTGCACAACTTTGCGATTGGAATAATTTTTTTCTTATTTTGCCTCCTACTTGTGCATACATGAAGTTTTAAATGCGATGCTGTCTTTGTGGATAAAGCGTTATTGGTGAAGACGATTTCCCTCAGGTCAGAACCGTCGATTGAAGATTCAGTTAGCAGTGTCATAACTCGTTTACAAACTATAGTTTGTTGTGACCACGGGCACATAGAATAGGATTTATATGTCTGTAAACATCTGAATGCGAATAAATGCAGTTTTTCATGAAAGTGTGTGATCTGTTTACCCACAGCGCCCTCTATCGACAAATAGCTTAATTATTAGTTTTTTTTTACGAAAAAAAGAAAAAAAAAACCTTCATGAGAAATTTTTTTTTCACAAACCACGGTAAATTCTATGAATTCATTCAGTAGTTGTGAATTTTTAAAATGTCAACAGACTTTTAGGACACCCTGTATATATAACCTGATATGTATTTATTCATTTTTAGAGAATATGTTTTGTCCGAAATTGGTTTTGTATATAAAATTTACTTAGAATTGATTTTTTTTTTTTAATTTTTTTTTTAATACATAGGTAATGTAAAATGATCTCTGGTTAGAAAAGAATTTAGATTAAAATTTTTATTCTCTGCTAAATTAATTCCTCCAAACCTTATCAAAAAAGACTACTGAAAATAAAATAAGAATAGTTCAGTTATATTTTTTGTTATAAATAGCATCTTTTGGATTACATTACTATAATATCACTTTTATTAATGAACTGTATGATACAGATGAAAAAAAAAAAAAGGAAGAAGAAGAATACCAAACTCTCCTACTGCTTATGAAAAACAAGTATTTTATGTTAAAAAATTACTGTAATATCACTTTAAATAGTAAAATATATGATACAGATAAAAAATTTACAAGACAACCAAAACAGCCAACTAATTATGTATGTAAGACTTTTCCTCTTCTTGTATAATGTATACTAAAACATAGATTAAAAATCGTTCTACAACAATACGTAGCACTTAGATAACGATGTTAACACTGCTACATTCTTGATCAATAGACTTCTCTTTCTCTCTCCCCCTCCCCCTCTCTCTCAATATATATATATATATATAGAGAGAGAGAGAGAGAGAGAAGAAAATTTCAGAAATTTTGTTTCAGTTCATGTTTTTTGTTTAGACTTTTGTTGAGTTAGTTTATTGTTTCGTTTGTATTGCGAGTTGATAATACATAAAGTTTGGTTTCTTTAAATATGTGTATTTCGATATATATATATATAGTGAGAGAAAGAGAGAGAGAGATAAATAATCGGAATCGAAATATAGAAAAAGATATAGAAATTAATAATTTTTTTTATGAAATATCTTTGAAAATTTTACTATACATAGATGCCAGACAAGTTGTTATGACGAACATTGATAAATACGAAAGCAGAGTTAGTTTAGATACATTTTTATGTTAAAAAAAAAGTGTATCTTGGGTTACAGTACTGTAATGTCTCTCTTATTAGTAAGGTATGTGATGCAGCTGGAAAAATGTAAAATGTTACTAAACTCCCTTCTGCTTATGACAAGTAATTTTTTTTTACTGAAACATAGGATTCCGTACATACAACCAAAACCACCCTATAACAATAGGTGGCACCCAGGTAACGTAGTAAACACTGTTACATCCGTGATCAGTGGACCTATTATGCATAACCTCTCTACTATAAAAAACGGAGAGGTATAGCGTGACGGAATAACAGCTGATTGCAACATCTGGTGTGGAACCTCAACCCCGCAGAGAAAGGAAATAATTGATTGAATTTCGCATTGTTGGCAGACAGTCGATGACCACGATTCGACAAGATATAGATGTTGCGTGCTGCGAATATTCTAAATACATTTTATTAATTTGAAACTATAAACGGTCATGAATGGATTTTTTTTTTTTTTTTAGTATATATATTTCTTCATTAGAGACAGTGACGGGAAATGAATATAAGCCGAAGTTTCATCAAAGATATATGCCTAAATTTTTTTAGTTTAGTTTTTTTTTTTTTTTTTTCCGATTATCAGCATCTATTTTTGTTAAGTGGGAGGCTGATATTTAATTGTATGAATTAGGCTGCTAATTTAACATATATATATATATATATATATGCTTTGAAGTCGCAGTATTAGGGATATATACATTTTTTTAAACTTTGTCAGTCTTAAACATTTTTAAAAATGTTTAATAAATGGTTATTAATACTATTTCATACAACCTTCATTGAAACTTCACACTAACCTACTTACCATCATATCACTCAACACATTTCGCCAGCAAATTTAACAAATTTGTCTGTGAATTTCGGTTGGTATAATGTTCCTAGCATTCAGAAAGTAAATGACAGAATAACTGTCCCATGGCGGGACGTTTCATTTTTTAAACATTTCAAACGCTCAGCATGCAATCGACGTAACACTCAGAAATTTACTAATGACTTCAGTTGTTTGCTAATAAGTCCGCGTAGTGAACAAGCATGCGTGAAAGCATTGCTTTCCAGGCAAATATTGTAAACGGAACTTACTTTCCGGATTGCTTTCATAATTAAAGTCAATTTTAAAAAGATTTTATAACTAACAATTCTTGCAGAATTGTTACTTATCTTGAACTATACTTATCTTGGACTATAAATCTTGAAACAACATTAAACTCGATGAGAAAGAAATTAACATCCAATAATATCTATAATGTATGTGTAAAGCATTTATTCTCCATTTTAAAACTTTTTAGATTGGCTAATACAGTACATATAGATTGTAAGTACTCATAATGTAACAGTTTATCTTATAATTATGTGAGTTTTTCTTAAACTTAATACAATGATTATTTTCCTACCGTCAGACTATTTATCATTAATTTCCAAAGTTAATGATTAACAATTTTAGATAATATTATACAAAAGGCAAACAGAAATAACCAACCTACATTTGATTACTGGTATTACAGCAGATATAGGTACATGAAAACATGTTTTGTTCCATTAATAATAATATTTATGCAAAAAATTTCAAATTCATTTTTAAATTTATCTATGGAAAATATTCACCAAAATAAATCCCTTTTTTTTGCGTTATTGTTAATTAAAAACTTTGTATTTTAAAAGTAAAAAGACGTTCTCTTAAGACTCACTTAGATACACGTACACACACATACATGTATGTGCATACGTATACATATATATATATATATGTGTGTGTGTGTGTGTGTGTGTGTAAAGGATAACATAGTAAAAGGTTAAAAAACAAAAAGTTAATAAAAATAAACAAAATTAAATCATAATTTACATATTAAATACGTAATAAAATGCAGCAATTATAAAATATGCAAGCCTAAATAAATAATAAACATAAAAATGACAATAAAACCAGAAAGGTAATTAGCAAGACGTTTCAAGAGATATTAGCAAATGGTAAAAGTATCTTGGTTATCAAGTAACCAAGATACTTTCAGCTTTTGCTAGTACCTCTTGAGACGCCTTGTTGTTCTTTCTCAACTCTGCATTTGAGTGGTTTCCCTGATGATAGCCTGATACTCTCAATGCTTTCTGGGTTAATTATCTTCCTGATTTTATTGTTATCTTTTTGTTTAATTCATATATATATATATGTATGTATTTTATGTATATATGTATATATATATGGATGAGAGGAGTGTATTTTGGAATACCATTTACATTTTTCTTAAAATATCTTTACTTGTTTTTAATAAAAATCCCCAAAATCATGATGAGTACATAGTGCAATTATTTGTAATGAATTGTCAAAAAAAAAAAAAAAAAAAAAAAAAAAAAAAAATGTAGTTATAAAATTTTACTTTAAAAAAAGTTACGAATGGAGGTTAATATGAAATAGTCGGTTAATATGGAATAGATGGTTTAAACTGTGTAAACCATAGGAAAACTAATTAGACTTCATAAAAATCATCTTCGAAGAATTTTCTGTGTCAGAAGATATATTCGGCATCTTTATTTTCTGTTTCTTTAGTTGAATACATGGAGTCAATTTCAGATGATACTAGGAAATACCTAGTATTCCATAATACCCGACACGCCATCTTTAAAAATGAACTTTTAAATTGATGGACGAAATATTTTCAGCTAAGAAACGACCAATGTATAACAAAATACAATTCTTTGAGCATACATTATGCTTAACATCAATTTTCAAATCACTTGTGTACTAGTAAGTTTAAATGTTTGAAAATTTACCTGCAAAAACTTTTAAAAATCACAAAACGTACTTTGTTCTATAGAGAATGGTACGACAGATACAAGCGGTTGCTTCTTACTGTATTGCTTCATGGGAATCCTTTTTGAGTAATTCATAGCCGAAATTTCGGTATTCTATGTTTCCCGACTTTTCCATAATACCCTCCTCTCCTTTATGTATTATATATATTTATATATGTGTGTGTAAAATATATGTATAATGTATGTATTATACACACACATATATATATATATATATATATGTAAGTTTATATTTCTGGAGTTATTTCTATAATTAAACATCTTTCAAAATAAATTAATCTAACATTCAGACTTTTATCTTTACGTAAGAACAAAATAATCGAAGAGAGCTATCTAAAACAGAAATGAATTAAATTAAAGATATAATAAATAAATAAATAAATAAAAATAATAATAAATAAATAATAAGTGAAAAAAAAAATGAATATAATGTTGTCCAAGTGGGAACTACTGAACCTGACTTTCTAGGCTATTCCAAGAAAAGTGTATATTTCTGGAGACATTTCATAACACGCGTAAGATATATGAATAGAAATTATATCGTAACATCTATTTAAATGCATTGCTTTAAACATAAAATATGCATTTTTATTAAATTGTTCAATTTATTTTTTAATGAATTGTTAAATAAACTTTTTAAGTACAGGGATATTTTCTCTTTCTTTTTACAGTTTTATGAACTAAGAGCTTTGCATTGTTTTCGTTGATGTGATAGAAAAACATTGAAAAATTCGTTTAGAATGTCTGCTTAATGTTAGATGTGGAACGTGAAAAAGGAATGACATGGGAAAAATATATCTATCCTTTAAAAATTAATAATAATAATAATATATATTAAAATAAATGCTGACTTTTTTTGTAAATCAAATGACATTCTCTCTCTCTATATATATACTGATTGGTGGGCGGAATAATAAAAGAAAAATAGTTCAGTAGACAAAACATTTGATACAAATTAAGAATCAAATGTAGAAAATGTTTCCAACAAATGTAGATATTCTATGTGACCTAATAGATTTAGAATTTGAATTTAGAGCTACTTAAAAAAAGTACAATCTATTAAGTTACACAGTGTAGAAACATACTTAAATAATATGATATTATATTTATGATATTGTATCAATTCTTTAGAACTCGTAATTAAAAAAAAAAAATAGCTAAAAGTTGCTGTATCATACTAATTAGCTTCACGCTGACGTCTAATTTTTAAGTTCACTGTAAGCTTATTAAAGCTTACTGGACTGGTACCTACTACTTAAATTAATTTCGAACAATTACGAACGTCCATGTTTGAAACGGGATTCGAACCCGACACCTGACTATTGAATGCCAGACTACAAACCCTCCATATACCATATGGGACGAATTTTCAGAAATTAAAATAATCTTTAACAATCTGTACAAGGAACTGTGTAGTATAGGTTTCAATGTAATCATATTATTAATATAAAATTTGTATGTATTGTTCTTATTTGTATCTATCTTTCCTAAACAGATATTAGTAATAATGAAAAAGTCATTATTTTATTTACTCGAAAATATATCGTTCTTTTAGTAGATAAAAATTAACTATTCTATTTAATACAAGTCATGAAATATTTTAACTAACATAAACTCAGGCAGTCGATTTTATCCTTAATCTCTTAAAATTAATTAATGTTTAAGTAAATTGAAATCTCACTCAATTTCTTTTTCAATTATAATGATTCGTATTCACGATGAGCCTTATGTCTCAATGTTCATCTTTGTGGATAATAAATATTAAATAATTGGTACCAATTGAAAATTGACAATTTAGCAGGAATTAAACTTGCAACCGATGTCATGGAATTTCACAGTGTTAAGGAAGTATTTTGTCAATTTAAGACTTTCTTCTTCTGTGGAAAAAAAAATGAAATAAAATACAAATAAAAAAGTAAACTTTATACAAATGCATAGAATGTGCATAAAAATAAAGATTTTTGTAACCAAATACTGAAAAACACACCACAGGACACCGATAATGATTAGAAAGAGAAAATAATTTTATATGAGACTGGTAAAAAGAAAAACAACAAATTATACCAAAGTTCATAGTAAGTAAAAACTAATAAATAATTTTCTGAATTCTAAACGGGTAATTTTAGTCATACTTAATTTTTTCAATGTTATATTCTATCTCATTTCGTTAATAGAACGTATATAAATACAGAATGTATATAACTATTAGTATATAACTATGCTCAGCAACAAACAAAGCATGATGTACGAAATCTCGTAAAGAAATAAATCAACATTCCTGTATGTATGTACCACGCCCTATGACAGAAATTTTTTATGCTCTCTGCGACAAGTCTTGTTCGTGCAAACCTTTACTGCAAGACAATATTGACATATTTTCTTATTTACACGTAATATGTACATGTAACTATAAAGACATCAAAATTGTTAGTAGACTGTTGAAGAATTCTTAAATACAAGACACGAGTTTCTATTTTCTACTGAAATTTAGAAATAGCTTTCATTTTTTATGGGCAAATCTTTCTGCAAGTGACAATGTCGCTGTGTTGCCTTAATTTTGCCACAGGGTCACTACGTAGTATAGTTCTTGAATATGTTTGATATTCTCTACTACTAATTGTATATTGAAACTTTTGTCATAAAAACGCTTATAAATTTTAAAAGAAATTTATTTTTTAAGTGCTCTTTTAAGAGTCTTTTTTAAAAAGCGGCCCCGTAATAACCTTGGAATACGCGAATTAACGATAAGTGACTATTCATCTAAAGGTAGATACTTATAATTAAGCCCACGCAAAATCGATTTTTTAATTTTTAATTGCGATTAACTAGCCTTAATTGTTATTCTAAAAATGTAAATTTTGTATATATGTAGGGAAAACACTTTTATTTATAACAAATTAATGCAGTAGGTTTTTTTTTTTTTTTTTTTTTCTTTGTAAAGGATAGTTTAAAGAATCGGCCTTGTGTTATGTACATGAAAAACCTTTTTATCAAACATTTCACTGGAAGAAACATAAAATATCACATAATGAAATGGAAAATGTAATTGTAAAAGACGTCCAAAATTTAAAAATAAATCATACATTAAAACAATAATTCTTTAAAGGCAGTGGCTGAATAATGTGTGCAAATAATAGGTGAATTTTTGCATATTTGTAAGCTTAAAGCCTTATATATATAGAATATGTATATATAAATTCTGCCATCGTATCACATTTGTAATTACTAGTGCGATAGTATATTGGTTTGTGTTAATATCTTGGTATATTCTGGGCATAAGTTTAATTGTGAAAGCAATAGAACCATAATTATTGTTTTTATTTTATTTTTTTTTATTTTTTTTTTTTTTAATCAGAAAAATAGGGTTTTTTTTTGAAGTAATATTTATGAAGATGGTAGCAATTTTAATGTACTAATAAATAACTACACACCACATTTAAGATATAAATTCAAACAAAATGTGGAAATATTGGTATACTACCATTAAATATAATTCGTGGAAATCGCGAAATTCTTGTGTATACTTCGCCCATATACCCTCTGTAACTTTCTTAAGATGAAAGAAAGAGAGAGGAGAGAAAAATAGACAGGATATAAAGCTGAATAAAATATAAGGAAAATTATATTACATATGAAGCGTGGGTATTTTAAATCATCCGTGTACTATATTAAAGATAATACTAAAGAACTGTTTGAATGAGACGGCCTTATTAATTTTTATTAGATGGAAATATCCGAATTTAACGTTTTCTGCTGTATTGTCAAATGTAAAAAAAAAAGGCAGGTATTTTTAATCGTGATTTAAAAACATCTACACTATAAAACATATAGATATATTTTTTGTCATTCTGAACGTTTTCTTAAAAGTTAAAAGTAAATTTTTAAACGAAATACGTTTTTTCGAAAACGTGTATTACTTATTAATAGTTATGATTTGGCTTTATGAATATTTTAGTAAATTACTATTATTATTATTACTATTACTTTTGTACATCCCCTGTAGTCTGTGCAGTATGCTTAAATGTTGAAATTATGATTTTAGCTTAAGTTTTTTTTTTTTTTTTTTTTTTTTTTTTTTTTTTAATTTTTAAGTTATTTTCTAGAACGTTTGATTTTCGTGTTATTTTCAAGAAATAAGTTCATTGTTTTTGAAAGTTTTTTTTTTTTTTTTTTTTTTAAATATTGTCAGTAATTGTCAGTAAATTAATTTTGCGAATATAAATTGCGAAAAAGTATAAAAAAAAATTGTAAAAAAATAAAGAAAGAAAGAGAGAAAAGAAAAGAAAAGAAAAAATAAAAGAAAGTATTTAAAATAATAGTCCTCTTTTTTTTTCAGTCTGAAGATGATATCTAAACAAAATAACATTTTTTCAAAAATTTTCAAAGGGGATCAAGCTACCACTATTCATATATACCCGTTTAAAAAAAAAAAATCATTTTACCATATTACAGATATCAAATAATTTTAAAAATCCAAATCTGGCAAATTTTGAATTTGTGATTAAAGTTTCTCACCTGTTCTTCTTTCTCTTCATATTTTTATTGTTATTTAATTTATTTATATTTTTTACGTGAAATTTTCGCAAGCTAATTTGATGACAATATGTAAGTTGTTAATATTCCTTCAAAATTTAAGCAAAGATCTTTGAATCTCTTTAGAGTCTTTACAAAATGAAAACACTAAGTCTTAACAAAACCTTTACATAAACTTTAACTTACAACACACGTTTTTAAATCCCTTTGAAATGAGATTTACGACAGATTTCTTTTCTTAAAGAAAAGACGTGCTTACAAATATCTAACATTCCTTTTATTACACATAAATTTTAATAAGTATAAATCAAACGCCACATCATATCCATTCCTTGAAGGCTATAAATACGTAGCGTACATTGAATGCAATTCATTCCGGTGTGCGACATCTGAAAGTAACGTTCATACTTTTTGAATTTTTTTGTCAATAAAAAAGAAACCCAGAAGCGTGCCTTTAGAAATTTATGTTAAATCTTTCCTTACCTCTGCAGCATCTGGGTGCTATTTTCTAAACAGCCGCGGTGTAAAAAAATGAGTTCGTATTTCTATAGCCCCGCTACGTCATTTTAAAATAAAATGAATTGAGATGCAAAATATAAAAAAAAGATTTTCAATAGAAGCTTATGCGATGCTGAAGGGAGCTGGCATTGCTATAACCGTTTCAAACGACAGCTGTTAGAACTTCCACTAACGGCGAATGGTTATAATGTATTGTTGTTACCATATGTTCATTTTTACCCTCCCTGTTTGAATTAGTCGTTTTATAAGTTTGGGGTTTGTGTATAGTTTTTTTTTTTTTTTCCTTTCGTTCTACAAGAACACATATGATATGGTTGTTTGGTTGAGTTGAGTTGCATTTTTCTTCGCGGTAAATTTGAAACAGGAATGGGAACTGCTTAGCTGTTCAGGTAAATCGAGTTAATTTTACAAATATGATTTTAATTTAATTTTAAATGTTTATTTACCTTTAAAATTTACAAGACTTATTTAATAATGTAGTCCTATACGTAATTAAAAAAGATGAATAATGAATTTAATAATGTTTACCTTTACCTGAGCTCAAATAATACTGAAAGGAAACAAATATTAATAAAAAAAATTCTCCCCTATATATATTTATACACACACACACACACACACACACACACACACACACACACACACACACACGCACATATATATATATATATTAAATACAAAAAAATTGTTCATTTTTCAAAACATTAAAAATATATGTGCATGCAACAAGCATTACATGTATTCAAATTTCCCAGTTTGAAAGAGCAAAAGTATATACCTCAGACAAAATTTAATAATTTTAAATCATTAAATATGTTTGCTTAAATTTCGTGTTATTTGGACTATTAATTCGATGCATCATCGGAATATTCTAAAAGAACGAATGGTTTCTATTTTCAACAAATTCTTAAATTGTATATTTGAAAATTCATAGAAAAAGTGTTTTTTCTACGATACATAATTAGCTTTGACTAAAAAAAGTGTTATTATTATTATTATTATTATTATTACATTGCTTATTTGTGCTCTAAAATACTTTTATAATTTTATAATTTTTTTAATTAGTTTTCAGATTTTGATTTTTTGATCAGATGACTTTTCAAATCATGCATTTTTTTTAAAAACAATAAATATTTAATACATAAAAACCAAATTACCATCACATAAATAAAACACAATTCTGAACTTTTAAAAGTATGCAACTGAAGAACATTTACGTTTTTTGGATACACATAACTCAAAAACTAATGTAAAAATTATTGGCATTAATTTTTCTATTCAATTTACGTTGCATGACAATCATTTAAAAAATAGAAACTGGATATTTATGACGAAAAAGTATAATTTAATTTTTAATATATTAACCCCCTTTTTACTGTAGAAAACTTTTATAACTGTTATGTTTTTTCTTTCATTTTTAATAATAATTTTATCATTAATTTAATATCTCTTGAAAGCTAAGAAAGAGTTTTAAATAAAGAATTGTTAAAGAATTGTTAAAATGTATGATCATATTCTTCATTAAAATATTAATAGTTTTCATAGTGTTTTTATTATTTTTTCTGTTAAGTGGATGGTGGATATTGGAAATTGAAATAATAAAAATTTTGAATAAACACCATATAATGAAGAAACTCGCTTCAATTGACTTCGCAACGTTTTCGACCTGTAGCAATTATTGCGAGTTTCTTGCATTTTATGGTGTTTATTCAGAGTTCTGTACTTGTAGTAGTTTTTAATATCTCTTGAAAGCTAAGAAAGTTAAAAATATTAATAAATAATATTTCAAGAATTGTTAAAATGCATGTCATGTCCTTCATTAAAATATCAATAGTAGTTTTATTATTCTTTCTGTTAAGTGGATGGTGGACATTGGAAACTGAAATAATGTAAACATTGAATAAACACCATAAAATGCAAGAAACTCGCAACAATTGACTTCCAATGCTTTCGAACCTTAACAATTATTACGAGTTTCTTGCATTTCATGGTGTTTATTCAGAGTTTTGTACTTGTAGCAGTTTTTAATATGGTGGTATAATGTATAGTACTTTTATTAGTTAGGTTTAATATATAGTATTTTTATTATTCTTTCTGTTAAGTGGATGGTGTGCATTGGGAATTGAAATAATAAAATCTCTGAATAAACATCATAAACTGCAAGAAACTCGCAACAATTGAGTTCGTAACGCTTTCGGCCTGTAACAATTATTGCGAGTTTATTCCATTTTATGGTGTTTATTCAAAGTTTTGTACTGTCGAAAATGTAATACCATAATAATACAATCGAAATAATACTAAAATATTGTTTTCATAAAAATTATTTAAATGACGTGAATTCACGTCAGTGGTAACCAGGAACATAATCTGAAAAGACGTGAATTTACGTCAGCGGCAACTATCTATAGATGTTAAAATGACGTGAATTCACGTCAGCGGTCGCGAATGTATTAAAATTTATCGAGAACTATTTTTAAAAAAAAATGCAGTTAATATTTTAACTATTTTTTTTAATTTCTTTAAATGATCCTTGCGACTGAGTTTTAATTTTTTTTATCTTGATTTTACATTATTGTAATTTATAAATATATTCTAAACGTATTTATGCATTTATTTGTGAGTTGATTCATAACTTAATGTTTAAAAAATATATATTTATGTTTAAATAATGAAATGTCAAACAAATTTTTAAGTTCCAAAAATAAAGATATTTAAAAAAAAAAAAACTATTGAACCAATCCGCAAATGAGGAGCAACCGTGTTTTCTCGGAAAAAAAAATAATAAGAAGAATAAGAATAATTGAGTTAATGATTTTCTTTAAACTCAACATAAAAAAGCATGTCTAGCATAAAAAAGCAACATAAAAAAGCATGTTAAATATTTTCCTAGTAACCAGTAATGCATCTAAACAAACAATAATTAGGGTTTATGTTTAGTTATTTTTTAATTGATTAGTTTTTTTTGTTTTTGTGTTTTCTGAAAAACTGTATCCGAAGGAGAAAATCTAGTTTTGTATGTTTGCTCCTCAAATATGTTTAATGCTTATATATGTTTAGACAAAATATGTGACAAAATTTTTAAAAGATTTCTATTAAAAAATTCTGTTTTTTTTTGTTTTTTTTTCTTTAAACCTACAGAATACGACTGAATTATATAGACTTTTTGAACCTTCTATTTTCTTTTCTTTTCTTTTCTTTTTTTTTTTTTTTTTTATTGTCTATAGTTTTATAAAGCAAAAGTGTAAAGTGAAAAATATATATATATATTCAAGGATGAAAGGATGATTTTCATCTGAGAAGCATTTCTTGTTATTTAAATACAAGACAATATTTCGAAATTAATATACAGAATTCTTTTCATAAAAAATATTGTATATGTTCTTCCTCTAACTTTTCTGCAATATGAACAGAGACAAGTAAATTGGGAAAATTCTCTGTTTCTATCAGTGTTAGTTTTCATCTAGTATTTATATTTCCATTTTTCAATTTTTGCCCCTTTGTTCCTTTTGAGAATCGTATATACATATAAAATACCGAAAAATCTAATTCCAAACTTTTCACAAAATAATGTAGAATGGCAAAACGAAGAAAAAAAAAGTTTCTCGTCAAGCGATAAATTGGTTTCCGCGTTTCGTCTCAAAGGAGCGACCTGGTGACAAACTCGATTTTTTCCTTCCCATTTCTAGAACATTTCTGAATTGGAATGTCAAGTTCTAGATCTGGAAAAGAAATTGGAATTCATATTCTTGCTTTTTTTTTTTTTTTTTTTTTACAAAAAAGCTCCACCTGGAGTTATTTTGAAGTTTCAAAAGTACGTTGTGAAACTCTTATTTGGATTTTCCGGGTACATGTTCAGTGAAGTATAAAAATAAAGTTGAATATTAAAATTCTTTTTCAAACATTCCCAATTAAATATTTTTTCAAACAAATATTATTGATTATTTCTAAAATATTAAAAAAGAATAATTTCAAACTACAATTTTTGGACTGTGTCTTCCGATTTCAAGTGTTATATAATCGTTAACCTTTACACAAAGAAATTTTAATTTAACCATTTATTCTTTTATAAACATTTAATATAAAATATTTTTATTTCTATTTCTATTTTATGCTATTTCAAAACTTGTACGAATATTTTAATTTTTTTACTCAGAAGAATAATTTTCATTTCAGAAACATTCTAATTAACTGAAAAAGAAATTCTTCTAAAATAACATATATATATATATATATATATGTATTTCTCCACAGAAACAATGAATATTTTTATCCAACTTTTCTGCATTATGAATATAAACAAGTGAATATTAAAATATAGTATATTTTTATTTTTATCTTTGCTGCTTAGCCCTTTTTTACTAATATGGAGAAATACTTTCATATAAAATACTCAAATATTTAATTGAAACTTTTAACAAAATAATGTAGTACAGAAAAACGAAAAGAAAAAGAAAGATACAAAAGACAAAAAAGTAGTTCCTCTTCAAGCAACAAAATGTAATTTTCATTTCAACGGTGACAAACTCGATTTTTCCCTTCCCATTTATAGATTTTTTTAAAAATTGGAATGTCAAATTCTAGAAGTGAAAAAAAAAAAAAAAAAAAAAAAAAAAAGAAAGAAAAAAATGGTATCTATATTTTTGGTACCCCACTCCCTCAAAAAAAAAAAAAAAAAAAAAAAACTTCTATCTGGATTTATTTTGATGTTTCAAAGCGCATTGTGAAATTTTTGAATTACGAGTATTCATGCTAATAAAAATAAAAATAAAAAGTAAAAGTAAAATAAACAAATAAATGTATAAATAAATAGAATTTCAACATTGAAAATTATTTTGCCCATTATGTATTTTTTTTTTTTTTTTTTTAAGAAATGTTATTGGATATTTCTGAAATATTAGAAAAAAGATAATAATTTTTAGTGGCATTCTTTGGAATATGTTTTTGATTTCAAATGTAATAAAATCGTTATTTCTTTTAAAAAGAGCATTTTTATCACAATTTATTTTTTTCATAAAGCACTTTCATTTTAATTTTTTCAAATAATATTTCTAAACACACACGGATATTTTAATTTCATGTACAATGGTGTTAATATATATATATATATATATATATATATATATATATAGAAATACATTAATATAATCAGTGCAAAAATTTTTCTATGAAATTTAAAGATGACTCAACTTTAGTATTAAAACAATTCCTCGGATCACAAGCTAAGACTACCCATATCAAATCAAAGAAGAATTAAAGAAAAATCGAAATAAATATTGGAAATTGGAATGAGAAAATAAAGCATTATTTGCATTCTAACGTTTTCAACGGCCTGGTAGAATGCAAATATGCTAAAATATGGATGTTTTTCTGTAACAAAGAAAGCAAAAGCTAAGAATTTCTTTGTTCGCAGGCCCGAAACACCCATAGAAAATACATTAAAGATGAAGATAAAAATAAAACTATAACCTAATATGAGAATCCAAAACTATATAAAATGAAGATTAAAATAAAAATACAAAAATTCAAATTACTTAATAAAATATATTTGAAATGAACACAACTCAAAAAAGAAACAGACATATATATATATATATATATATATATAAGACATTCATATTTCTCGTACCTTTAAATATCCTATTACACTTGGTCGCCTGCTTTTTAACTATAATTCAGTCTCTAAGTCTAATTTATCTTCTCATGTGACTTGTAGTTGTGCTCATCCCTCAAATGTAAAATATGTTGACAGAGATCATGCACATATTATCACTGGTGATCTTAATATTATTAATGACTCAAATTTAAAGAAATTTATGGAATATGGTACTAAATATCGACTCCCTTCAAAAACTAATATTTCAAAGATCATACAACAGTTTTCTTATGATATTGATTTGTTTATTTATAAACTCTCCATCTCTTATAATAAAACTATTGAATATTTCAATCAATGGAAATTTTTAGTAATTTCAAAACTTAAAGCCGAATTAATTCAACATAGATCAAATCTCACACATTACAATAAATCAAATCTCTTTAAATCTATCAAAGAATTGCAACAAAACTTTGTTATTACTTATGTCGATAAATCTCCTAATAATTATGCAATAATCTGTAAACATTATTATCTTTCTTTACTCAGTTCATCTATATCTAATAGTACTAACTTTCATACTATCAATAATGATCTTAAAATCAATAACCGCAAAATTCACTGCTTTTATAAATTGCTAAAGCTTCCATTTAATAATTTTAAATATCCTTATATTGTACTTATCCCTAAATTTCACAAAAATCCTATTAAATTCAGAACTGTCACTGTAGGGTGTAATACTTACAACAACAATGCTAACAAAATTCTCCTTGATATTCTCAAACAAATCTATGACTTAATTAGTAAATCAAAAAATTTCTTTTGCCTTAAAAATAGTTATCAACTTAAAGCCAATGTCTTATCTATGAATAATGTGACTGATATCATGACTTATGATTTTGCTGACCTATTTAATAATATCAATTTAACAGATCTTCATCGTATCATCTTTAACCTTTTTGAAAAATTTAAAAGTCAAATCTCTTTACCAAAATGCTTTTCGGCAAATTCATTTAAGACACTTTTAAATTTTATTATTCATAACAATTACATTATACACTGTAATAAGATCTATATTCAAAAGGTCGGTATTCCACAAGGAGGATGTAGCTCGAGTATGTTAGCTGACTTATACATTTACCATTATGAACAGGGATTATGTATTGAAAATGTCTATTTTTACCGATACATTGATGACATTATAATTTTTTATGTCAATAATTTTTCGCCTAATTTATTTAAATTTGAATATCCTTCTCACCTTACCTTAACTTATAATCATCTCAAAAATAACTGTATTAGTTTCTTAGATTTAAAACTTAAACTTGATGGTAGTAAAATTTATACCGATATTTATGACAAAAGACAAGATTTTAGTTTCAAAGTAAATTTATTTACACGATTTACCTCTTGTCTTCATATCTCTGTCTACAGAAATATTATTCTCAATCACCTCTTTCGTATACATAATCTTTGTTCAGATAGGTTTAAAAACAAAAATATCTCTCACATAATTAATGTTGCTACAAAAATGGGATATCCTAAAAAATTTATTTATTCACTTGTTTATCAAAAGGGTCTCTGTCTAACACACACACAAAAAAAAAAAAAAAGAAAAAAAAACCTAAGGTTTAATTAAAAAAAAAAAAAAAAAAAAAAAAAAAAAAAAAAAAAACAGGTGGATGGGTGGGCAGAAGTTTGATTAAGGAGGAAGGGTGGTGTTGTTTGGCTGGTTGGCTGGGTGGGTTTGATGCTGAATAAAATTTATTAAAAAAAAAAAAAAAAAAAAAAAAAAAAAACGTGGGGGATTGCTGTAAGTTACATTATTATTTTTTCTGGTGGATTCTATGAATTTTGAACTCACTCTTTTATTTTTTCTGGTTGATACTATGTATTATGAACTCTTTTATCATTAACTTTTACTGTGCTTCTGGCTATTTGAGGCATCCCTTGTTAACTTTGAACAATCCATCTATTTGCATAACAAAAATAAAATCTTATAAATATTAATATATATATATAAAAAAAAAAAAAAAAAAAAAAAAAAAAAATCTTTTAAATTTTAATTTTTAATTTTAATTTATGATGACCGCATTACATTGCTTATCCTTATAGTTGTGCACTTTGGCATTATTTGCTTATAATTATGTCTTCTTAAAACTTAACACTTAATAATTTGACTTAAAAAAAAAAAAAAAAAATCTTAAAAATTATTTAAATCTTGCTGTTAATACTTCTAAATTATATTAATCTTTCAGTCATTACATCTTAAATAAAAATCTTAAAAATTATCTTAATCTTGCTGTTAATACTTCTATATTATCTTAATCTTTCAGTCAATACATCTTATATAACTGTTAATACTTCTAAATTATATTAATCTTTCAGTCATTACATCTTAAATAAAAATCTTAAAAATTATATTAATCTTGCTGTTAATACTTCTAAATTATCTTAATCTTTCAGTCAATACATCTTATATAACTGACTTAATGTTATTATAGCTAACCGAAAGATGGCGCTTGTACTTAGTAGTCCTTAACCTTCATTCTTCAGTCCTTATCTTAAACGATTTAATTATTAATATTTTTGGTACGATTTAATTTAACTCTACTAGTATTAATTTTAACATTATCATTTAATATTTACTCTTTGTATTTTATCTTTAATGTAATTGTTATTGTTCTGAAGTTTTTTCGATTAATCGATATCTGTTGAGCTATTATTTTAACTTCAATTTAGGTTTTGGCATCACCCTTTTTTCCAGTTTGTGTTAATTGTTTTCCATGTGGTTACTCTGCTTATTTCATGTTATTAATGTGGTTTCCTTTAAGATTTTAATTAATATTTATTTATCCTTTGTTTTAATTGAATTTTTCACTTTTTTCTCATTCATTATGGTTTTTTTGCTGCATTGATCGGGGCGTGAGATGATATAAATTGCTATGATTAGCAATATCGTTTTACGAAATCATTGCAGCTTTCTCTGCTTTATGAAATATGCGCCCCTTGAAAAGTATATTTCTACTTTTAAGCATTTATATCCAATTGATTATGTGGTTTATTATCTTTTTCTCTTTCACAAGTTTAATGGTCCCTTTTTTATTATCCTTCAGGTCGGCGTAAGTATTTTAAGTTAATATGGTAACTCATTGGTTCATCATCGCAACTTTTTGTGTCATTCTTTCCTCTATGTTAAATTCAGTTCTATATTTTAGTGTTCTGTTATTGTTTTAGTTCTATTAATTGCTAAATTTTAAGATTAAATTTTATTACGTTATCTATTATTTATATATATATATATATATATATATATATAGGGTTCGTGAAATGCGGTCGCCTGGTCGCCGTTCGCGACCAATATATTTCAACTGGCGACATTTCCCTTTCTTTCTTTCTATTTTTTTTTTTTTTTTTTTTTTGGTGAAAAAGTTACTCCCAGTATTGGCTCCTATTCCACTCTCGATGTAGTCTAACTCTTGCCATTTTGATACAGTGTGTTGAATGAATACACCATCAGGTTTACATCACTTTCCTTCCTATATGCTTCACAACTAAGTGCTAAAACAGTGCACCATTTTAAGGAATTGGTTTACACGGCTCCTGTTTGCGCATGCTTAGCAAACTGGTGCTGATTCGTTGACTGGTGTAATGATGTATTAATGCCGATGGTGTGTGTTTGAGAAAATAATAAAGCTGGTTTCATGATGTTAAATTTAAACAGAATTTCCTGCCTAGTAAACATTTGGTTTCTGGATTGAATTTTAATTTCTATATTCAAGTAAAGTTAAAAAAAAAAAAAAAAAAAAAAAGGATATTTTTTACTGGGTATCAGAAATTTTTACTGACTACCAGTTTTTTGAAATTCCTGGAGTTCTGTACATATACGAGGTGTGAAACCGATTTTTTTCTGTATTAGCTTTATTGCTAATTGTACAACATTTTAAGCACTGTCCCCTTGAAAATAGTCTCCTCTACTGGGAATACACCGTTCCCATCGTTTCTTTCATTTTTTTAACATCTCCTGGAACGAATTTTGTGGGACGGCGCGCAGGTTTCTCGTCGCATTGTCCTGAATCTCCTCTGTGGTTTGGAAACGACGTCCTTTCAACGTGTTTTTCAGTTTCGGAAACAGGAAAAAGTCTGCTGGGGCTACGTCCAGAGAATACGGGGGATGGGACACAACGGGAATTCGGTGTTTTTCTAGATAGCTGAAGACAAGGAGTGATACTTCTCAAGTTTTTCACTCAAAATTTGATGGCATGATCCTACGCCGATGCCCACCTCCTCAGCAACATCCCGAAAAGTTAAACAATGATTTCCGCGAATCACCGCTCGAACTCTATCCACATGGCCATCGTCTGTTGATGTGGAAGGACATTCAGACTTGGAATCGCCACAGACTAACATTCTGACCTGTACTGAGGTCGACTCACACAGTCCTCGCCGTATGCTTGGCTAAGCATTTGAAATGTCTCTGTGAAAGTTTCGCCAAGTTTATAGCAGAATTTCACACACACACGTTGTTCTTCAAGCTCCTTCATTGTTACTTTGTCACTAATCTTACGAGCAGGCTGCACATGTGCTTACTTCAGCAGCTGTGGTTCGCTTGCTAATTGTCCAAGTGACACGAATCAAATGGCAGTTTGTTGCCTAAACCTGCCGCTAGGTGCCCTCTCTCTGTTGATGATCGCGCTCTCTCTGTTGGTTGGCGTTCTATTCCAAAAGTTCGGTTTCTTTTTTAACACACCTCGTATATATAATTTAACTTTTATATACATCAGATAAACGGCCCATCTATATCGATAATATTCTAATATACTTTAAATACTATGAGAAAGAAAAATCATCAAACATCAGATTATATTTGAATATTTTTATAATTTAAGAAAACAAATTTTAATAATTGTATATTTTTGCAACATTGAAGAGTATATTATTTTATTGAAAGACCCATAATTTTTCTTTTAATAAAAACACTAGTTTTTTGTATTTTAAAATTTTTAGTAGATAATTTGAAAATTATTAAGGTAATTTGGATACATATTTCATGATGTATTTAAAAAAAAAAAAAAAAAAAAAAAAAAAGAAAGAAAGAAAAAAGGATGATTATTATAAAAATGTAAAACAGAGAACAATGCTTTAACTTAAAAAAATGTAAAAAATTAATTACTGTTAAAAGGTTATTCATAAGCAATATTTAAAACATTTCTGTAGTTTTTATAATACCGCACTTTTTTTATTCTTTACTATAACGATTTTATTCTTTAGTTATTTTTTTTCTTCCCTTTTCTCAATAGGAAGTTTTTTTTTTTTTTTTCATTTCAAAATGTTATGGTAAATTCGTATAAATGTTTTAAAAAGTGTAAGTATTCAGTTACACAAACTAAAAATAGACGTTTAAAGAAAATTCCTACTCATTATACACGTTAAAATTAATATTTCTGGAATTTTTTTTAAATCGTATACGTATTAATTATCTGTTAAAAACAGAAAAGATATTTAGAATTATTTATAAATTACTAAAATAATTCTTGTTCACGTCAAACAATAATCTATATCGAAATTATGAATATTTGAGCTAAAATAAAAAGAATTATCTGTATTTTCTTTAAACTATAGCTTTATATTTCAATTTAGTCATTTTTCAGATTTTATGTTAAAAAAATGCCGAAAATGTCTTATGAACTGATAAAAATATAATGTAATTTTAAATATGTAAATACTGAAAAATGCTAATGCAAAATATCAATATAATATTATATAAATATTATTATTGAATCTTTTTGAAGTTTTATTTTATTCTGTATTCTTTGAAGATAGCATAAATGAAAATAAATACAATATTCAGAATAATAAGCGCAACTAAATAGATTTTGAAGGAAGACAATTTCTTTTAAATTTCAGACAACAAAAAGAGAAATTACTTGCTTTTTCTCTAAGCACTTTAAGCATTAATAATAATAATAAAAAGATTTTTATTATAAAAGAATAGAAGCAATAATTATGCATCATCAGCTGAATTTTACCTTTACTTTGGATCATTTTCTTTGTTATAGAATTCCATTTTAGAGAGGAAAAAAAAAAAAAAAAAAAAAAAGAAAGAAAGAAATTCGTTTCAACATATGAAAATACCATATATGTATTACCAACATATTATATTAAATAAAATTATTCGGTTTGAGACAAAAATTATTATTTATTTATTTATTTATTTATTTTTTTAGTGTGCAAAATTATTCTGAGGAAGTACCATAATATAATTTATTTAAAAAATGTATATTCTTTAAGTTTTTATTTTTTCTTGCGACCCAAAATCCATTGTTAGAATTATATATTAAATAATATTGTAATGAAGATATTAATTACTATTTGAACAATAAAATTTTGCGAGAAAAAAGTTTAAATATCAATTCCTGTTTTTAATCTTTAAAGATAAAACATTAGAATTATATTATTAATTTTTGGTGACATTTTATCATTAAACTAAGTATTATACGCACGTATATTTTTTTCAATCTGAAATTAATAAAAATTTTCATATTAATAAAAATTTATGTTTATTAATGAGACTTTTTTTTTTTAATTAAAATGTTTTTTGGTGGTGTATACCAGTTTTACAATTATAAAGCTATAATAATAATAATAATAATAATTATTATTATTATAGTAAATTATTCACATTATATAAATAAAGTTCAAAGAAAATATATCTTTTTTGAGATTATTTTATGGACAAACTTAATTGGAATTACTCTTTCGTTTCTTCTAAAGTTTGTTTTCTGAAAACATAAGCAAAGAAAATATATCTTTTTTGAGATTATTCTACGGACAAACTTAATTGGATTTACTCTTGCGTTTCTTCTACATTTGCATTAAATACATTTATTTTCAATAAAAATAAATTAATTCATTGATGATTAATTAATAAAATAATTAATAAGAGATATTTCATTATGTAATACTTTTATTCGAATATCACATAAATGGATTTTAAATAATTTTTACCATTTAATCCTCTGCATTAACGCAGTTTTATAAGTAAATTTAAAATTACATAATATTTTACTTAAGATCTTAAACTAGTTTCAACTATTTTCAGTTTGAATACATTTCAACGGTTTCATTTTCAAAATGCAATATATGACTAATTTATATTATTAATAAGAGTATATCATTTATTCCATTTTATACAAAAGCAACTACTGAAACTGACATTCTCATCTCTTCCACTGAGTGGTTTTTCCCCAAAATGTGATAAATTAACATAATTTTGAAGCTTAAATATCAGAAATATCAAAATTCGTCTTCATATCTTGTCTTTCTTAGTTTAAAAGACGCGGTAATCAAATTGAATGTTAATTTATTGCAATATTTAAATTTCTAACAACTCGTTCCAAGTCGAATATTTTGCCAGTCTGTGGTTTACTGAAGCGAGTGTAAATTCTACACTTGAAACAACGGCAAATGCTTAAAATTTTGATCAGACATTTTACGATTACGCAGGTTCTAAATAGAATTACTGTACATATTCTACATTTAATATTCCTAATCTGGCAATTTTCATTTAAAGGATTAGTAACATAAAAGTTGATTATGAATTTAAATTAATTACGTAATGTTAAATTAATTCAACTTGATGGATTTCTAAAATGCATCATTCACGGTGCGATTCAGGGATTTTGTATCGGAATAGTAATTATTAAAATCTGTATACTAATCGGCTTGTGTAATTCTGTAATCTGAAAAAGTCATGGTTATTAAATTGTGTTGTAATTAATTCTTACAGATTTTTGAACATACATTATTATTTTCTACATAATAAATATATTTAATGTTCCCGATATGTATTAAATATTTATTAAATAAGAATTAAAGTAATTTATTAAACTAAGAAAGAATGACATGAGGAGAGAACTAAAAATTAGGTCAATAATATATTCTGTAATGAACTACAGAAATAAGTGGAGAGAACCTTTAGAACGTATAGGTACCGACCGTATACCAAAAGCAGCCTAGGAATATAGGCCAAGGGGGAGAAGAGACAGAGGAAGGCCACGTAAAAGATGGATTGAGGCCGCAACAGGCTTGTAGCCATCAGCCGTGTTGGTGATGATAACGTAATAAATATTGAAAACTTTGACATTTTTTCTGAACATATCTGTATGCATGTTCATCTATACTAAAATAAGAACTTTATTTTTAGTTTAATGCGGAGTATACAGCCCCGCGTAGTATCTGCATTTATCTTTCTCTACACCATTTGGAAAATGCCAGTTATAAGTTTAATACAAATATCATTGTTTTTATAAGCAATTTTAGTAGTTAAATAGTCTAGAATGACGTTGCATTACCAATAACTTAGTTTAGCAGATTTCTCCATCATTGCCAACAGTAATAGCTTTGTTGTATCCATGATGGTCAAACCACATTAAAACGGAAAAAAAAAAAAAAAAAAAAAAATCAGTAATTTTAAAATTTTTGAATTTCACCATACTTTATTTAAATATAAATTTTAATAAATTTTATTAAAATCATTATTTTTGTCTATATTTATTTAGCTTAATGTACAATTATTTTTAATTAATCTTGGAATTTATTATTATTATGTAATTAAATGTCTCAGTCCAAAATTTTCAACATTTTATGTGCGTATTTTATTTATTTATTTATTTATTTTTTTTAAAAGCATAATAATTAATATGCAGGTATTGTTATCATATTGAAATGGTTTAAATTAATTTATTTTTACATATTTTTACAGTAGATTGATTTTTATATTTTCGTGAGATATTAGTTCTTTACAGAGCCGACAAATAAAAGACATAGTACTTACTTTCAAGTTTCTGCAAATCATAAGAGTTCCACTTTAAAGAAAATTTTATTTGCGTAATATTCGCTGCTGCGAATTATACTTTATTTTTCTTTGATTATACGCTGCCACGGATTATAGAAAGAAAATTAGGGAACTTAGATATGGTAATTTGAGTGAAATAAACCTTTTTTAAATGACCTCAATGAAATCATAAATTAAACTATGTATATTTTTGTGATTTTTCAGAAACAGAAGAAAAGCTGCTATATGCAACACAACAAGTTTTGGAATAAATTTTAAAAAACGTTTGTAATTTTAAAATTTAAATGTAATTTTAAAATTTAACTGTGATGAATGTTCCTTTAAAAGATTAGTTGTTTCTTAATGTTGTTATTTAGAATTTAAAACTTAAAAATACATAAAAAATGATAGATGATTTAAATTATATACATGCAGTTATTTAGCAGCTAATAATTTTGTACATAAAATATCAGATATTATGTAGTGAGCATTAGATACCTTCCGTGTACTCTGATTAATATAAGCTGAATTTAAAAGTAGTATTTAAAGAAAAAAAATCAATAAATGTTGTATTACAAGAAAGACAAATGTCAAATAACATTTATATTTCTTTTTATTATAAAAGTTTTAATAATAAAGATAAGAATTGCATTATTTTGAATGTTAAAAAAAATGAATCATGTGATTTTCTTTTAGTTTTATTCCGTTTATGAGACAACGCCCTAATTAAGTTATAGAAAGAAAAAAGTCAAACGTAAAAGATTTTGTTTTATTGTGAATTGACTATCCGTGTTAGCAGTTTTTTTCACTTAAAAAGTTTCCAAAAATGTAATTAACGAATACTTTAAAAGAAAGTTGTAGTTTATAATTATTAAAATTAAACAAAAATAGATTTATAATGTTAATTTATTCAGTTCATAAATATTTATTCTTAACATTTGTCTAAAAGTATTTTTAATAAACGGAAAGAAAGATAAATGAAAGTGTTTTATACTTTGCAGTTCTATCTTTTTAAGAATTGTTTAAGACTTTTTTGTCAAAACAAGTTTAGAAATTTTGTGTTTTAAATTCGATTTTAATTATTTTAAGATAAATTTATATAATTTAAGTTGGGGACTGTGTTTATTTTTATTTAGTCTAAATACATTTTCCCTTTTGTAAACTTATATATTGCTTGAATTATACGGACTACTTTCGAATCCCTACGTTAAAACAATTTTGAACTGTATAAATTAGATTATACAACACCTAGACCTACTTTCAGGTCTATTTTATACACTACCAGTAATTTGCTATTTCTCAATATATTTAGAATTATCAATAACTGAGTGTTTAAAACCATTCATTTTATCTTACAGAATGATATTATGCACTAAATTTTTTATTAAAACATATATATGTTGAATGCAAATGTTGTATATCGAAAATTATATATTTTTCATATTTTTAAGTACTTTTTCGGTAAAATGTTTAATATGGTTAGTAGTTCGATTCTAAAAACGTTCTTTTACGATTGGAATTTAGAGATTTAAATTGTACATATGATTCAGACTGTCCTATTCTTTTTATTGTATATAACTTTCTTTTTGAAATAGTAATCTTCCTTATTCATAGATAATCATTACAAAAAATAAAAAGTAAAAATAAAATAATAATAATAACACAAAATTCTTAGAAATGGAATTTTGTGAGAAAGTTTAAAATATGTCAATTTGTGACTTTTTTCTTTTCTTTTTAAAAAGTGTTTAACATGATTTTTATCTTTTTTTTTTTCATTCACATGAATAATATGTATATTTGAACTTTACAAAATTATCCAAATAAACATTTAAAACATATAAACATAATAAATGTCAGTCGTTCTTAATTACTGCATGAATTCATATTGATAATATGGTAATTTTACAGCGAAAGTACCAATAATTTATATGTTTGCAATTTCTCTTTTGCCTGATCTCTCTCTCTCTCTCTCTCTCTCTCTCTCTCTCTCTCTCTCTCTCTCTCTCTTATTATTATTATTATTCAAATACTTTTTAATTTATATAAAACATATATTTATCAGGGATGGGAATTTGGCACAGATTTCATACCAAATGTCCTAAACGAAAAGTGTCTTCTAAATAAATCTTAAATTAAATAAGTAGAACATTTGATTTTGTAAATAGTGGTATGAGTTCTGGGACAAATTATCATTTCCGAATATATATATGTATAAACATTGCGTTATCAAATTCATATATCTTTATTATTAAACATTTAGAAACTTAATTTTCTTACAAAAAATAATGTTGTTTATACTCTGACAATGCTATTAAGTATTTTATGGTAAAAATGTTATTTAATCATGCCAATCATCAATCATATTTAAGGGAGCATGCTGGTGTACTCAATGAATACTGCCTTTTACAAGGTACAAAAATGTCTTCCGTGTCTGTTTTGACAATTAACGACAAATGACCTATGAAAGCAACTACCTAAATCTTGCAAAACTTAACTGTCAAAGGGACAATTCGAAAACAAAGAAAGACATTTATTTTGTCTGTGTCTATGGCAACATAAGTAGTACATTTCTCGTATTAGGTCATAAGCCTTTCTGCGATGAAGTAGTTGTTATAAATAGCTATTGACACACAATTTTATTATATTTTTCTTTAAGATGTTGAGATTTTGAAAAAGAAAAGGATATGTTTTCTTTCAAAATATATCATGAAAAAAATTGAAACGATATTAATAACTTGCTTTGAAAAGTGCTGATATTAAAAAAAAAGGGTTAACTTAAAAAGCAATGAATAAAGTGGACAATTTTGTATATTTACTTATTAAAATTAGCAGAAATATATTATGTGAAGCATTCATATGACATTACTAATAGTTTTAAGATTATTCAATATATGTTTAAATACATAATATCTATATATTATTTTAAAAGAAAAAAAAAACTATCTTATTACTTGATTATTACTATATTATTAAACATTTCAATACTATAAATTTTCTTAATAGTGCGGTCATTATTTAAAATTCATTAAGAGTTATAAAAGTATAATAAATAAATAAATATTTTATTTATTCTTTTAAACTGTTCAAAAGGATTATACAAACTACAAGTAAAATATATGAACAGAAATTAAATATTTTATTATTTATCATTCTTTTTGGTTATCTAATTTTAAATAATTAGATCTTTCTAGAATAAAAAATACACTTTTTTTTTTTTTTTTTTTTTTTTTTTTTAAATCTCATATGTAAGCGGTGTGACATTTAAAGCCTACAATTTACATCGCTTTGACATATATCTTTTCATTCATGTGAATTATATATATATATATATATAAAGAAAGTTAATCAGTACAAGGAATTGTGAAAGATGAAAAAACAAATATGTAAAAAAAAAAAAAAAAAAGGATGTATATATATATATAAAATAAATAAATAAAATAAATAAATAATAATAATGATGCATCAAAACATTTTATTTGTTAATAAGTATTTTTATGCCAACCGTTATTATCTACAGACAATATCGTCATATTACAAAAAAAAAAAAAAAAAAAAAAAAAATTCTGAATACCTAATTTTGTATTCAGATGTTTTTATATACCGTGGTGATAACTAATAAGTCAGAAACATGCGTTCTTTGTTTCTGTGTTCAATATGTTTATTTTTGTTTAACTGTATATTGCCAGATTTTACATATTATAGTTAATTAAATGTACAAAATAATTTAGATGTCACATGTCTACCAGGTAACAGTGAAAGAAAGAAAAAAAAAATAAAAATATCCGAATGTAATATTTCTTACACTTTAAATTTGGATTTTTATTAAAATAAAATAATAATTTAATTTTGCAATTCGTTTATGAAAAATAATTTTAAGTATTTTTTTTTTTCTATTTGCAGGAACACGAAGCATGGTTGGGATCAAACATCTCCGTTGAATGATGATCAGAGGATAAAGAGGGAGATCGCTACCAACGCCATCTATTGATGATGTACCCAACTATTTTCTTCTTGTGTTGTCTGACTCTCCGTATTCACTGTATGCCTTGATGTGGTTTTACCCGATCATAAGGCACGCGGTGAATGCCAAGAGGAAGATTTTTATTACTTCATGATATCAGGGAATCCAGAATGGGTGAAAAACATTATTTTTATATACATTTCTCTAATAAATGTAACACGATAAATCACATATAACTTACGATATTCACATGATAAATCACATAAAACTTACGATGTTCATAACTTAACACCATATATAACTTACGACGTTTAACTTTAAAAAGTAATTTTAAAAATATTTTTTTAAACACTTTTTAGAAAATAATACGTTAAAATATATGTATTTGATAGAATTTTTTTATGTATATCTTGATCTGTGTTTTTAACTTGTGTTATATTTTATCACGCTTATTAAAATTAATTGAAACGTGTATGTAATATTTATTATATATATATTTTTTTCTTTACTGTTGCATGCATTTTCATATTTATATCAAGGTGATACGTTATTTTTTTTATGCTATATTCATACATTTACTTTTATCTAAAAATTATTTTTTGTATTGTGCATTTTTTTTTTTCTGTATGATTCATAAAACTGCATTATATTGCTTATTTTTAGGTGTAACATTCAAACACTTCAAACATAATTTTTTTAGATAACAATTACCTACGGAACATTTTTTGCATATAAATACAACGTTTTCAAGTTATCTGGAATTAAACTTTGCATACATAAAACTAAGAATTCATAAAAAATACTAACCGATGTATAATTTTCAAAAACAAAACTTGATTTTTCTTTAAACTCTCTGCTACATATTTTTGTTTACAAACTTATTATTTTTTGGTTTGTTTGAAAAATAGCTTTGTGACATTATACATCAGAATATAAAATATAACTTGAAATTAAACTTTCTAAACGTACACTTAATATTCATTGGAGCCATTTACTCATATTTCAGTTCTGGAATTAAAAGTAAAAATAAATAAATAAATAAATAAAAGTCGAAAACATGCGTATTTCTGATTAATAATGTCACTATTACAGCTCTTCCATTGAAAATTGAATTAGGTTCAATAATAATTTCACCCATTTATTATTTTATTCAAGACGAAATATGATAATCATTTGAAATTTGTGCAGCAAAGTGAACTGGTGGAATAAGAATCTAAACACACTTTATGGGCTAAATCTAGTAATCTACCATTTTCAAAATAGTACGAAGATATGAAGCTCAAATTTGTTTAAGAATTCAGTATGATAAAATATTATTGTTTAAAAGGTAAATTGTCATATTTATGCAGCACTGAATGAGTTACTTTTTTGCATATGTTTATCTCTATACCGCCATTTCTTTGATTATGGCTAATCTATCATTTGTTTCTACGATACAGATTATTCGTTTAAGAAAAAATCTCAGTAATATCATTATCTATAAACATTTTCTCTTTAAATAACAAAATAATCAGAATTTTTTTGGTAATTGCATCAAAATAAATTTTCTCAGTTTCAAAGATAAGAAAAGTATTTCAATGCTTAGTTTTTACGATGCTTATTTTCCGAAAGTAAATTTTTAGAGCATGTACAAAAAACACTGAGATATTTTTTTTTTTCTAATATTTAGTAAATCTTAATTCTTCATATTGAAAAAAAGAAGAAACTGTCTGACAAAAAGAAAATAAAAGAAGAAAGAATGGTTAACTAACTTAATGTTTTTAAATATGCAAATTATTTCAAATTTTCGCAATTGGTTTTACTATACACATTCATATTAAAATAAAGACTTGAATATCTTGGGAAATAAATATTATTTACCTGCTATTACTCTATTCTAAAATCTCCAAATTCCTTAGAAAAAAAGTTTTTTTTTTTTTTTTTTCCCGAATTTATTTATTTAATAATTTATTTAAGCTGCTTCGGTACTATACACTTTACTTCTGTCCCTTTAATACATAGCTTCTGAGAAAAAGAATATCTTCAATTGTCATTTTAATTGCGTGACTAAGTGACTGTTACATTTCGATTAACAGATAAATAAAATGAGTGTATATGATTAAAGCACTACATAAGAATTTTAAATTATATGAAGTTAGCAATTTACATCTATTAGTTACACGTGTTTTTACGTTTTTATACATTCAAACAAGAAAATAAAAGTTAAACTTGTCAGTATCATGAGAAAAAAATCTTTTACATTTTAAAAATCACCATTTGAAAATCACTTACTGAATACACGCTATGAGAATGGATTTCTCGGAGAAAGTATATTAATTGAATCTTTCAAGAAAATTTTAAGGGCTACTAACTGCATCATAAGTTAAAGAAAAATTTTGAACTATTCTTTGCATATATCTTGGTGTCATTATTATCATTACTATTATTATTTATTACTGTTAGTATTAGTCTGTCACCATTCACCTAGTATTTGATTTTTACACATTATTTCCAAATTTATTTCACGTTGCCTTTTCGAAATACTAAAGATGGGTTTATATGATATTTAAAATAAATGGCTTTATCTTTTACATCATGATATTTATATATTTTGAAGTCTAAACGTCTGCAAGCAATTAAAAATGACATCGCAGTCCTTTAATTTAAATTTTATAACCCCGTATCTAATTATTTATTTGTAATATTAATATCTCTTGACGTAGTTGAAATACACATATTTAATTTGTTATTATTATTTTACCTGACGCATTGAAATTCCGTACAGCAACGAACAAACTTTATTCTAAAAATAGAATTTTTTTTTCTTTATTTATTGAATACCACTGAACTAATCTTCCAATACCATGCAAACCATGGATAAAATTATATATTTTTAATCTCAATACATCGCTGTGATTGTGGTGTAAATTAAATCTATTAAATCCAAGTTAAATGATCTTTTTTAACACGCTTTTATTAGCTTCACATGTATGTATATTTGTATGCTTGTATGTATAATGTATATTTGGAACAGCTCTGGGAGCAAACAAAAAAATCTATATTGTAAAAAAACGCTGTGGCTGTGGGGTAAAGCTCCGCGCTACGAACCTAAAGGTCTAGCGTTCGAGCCCAGTCAGGGGAGAATTTTTAAAAATGGTTTTTGTTTAATTCTAAATTATTTTAATGAAAGATTTAAATGTATGTAAATATTATGGTGCGTCACTCACACGATTTTCTTTTACCCTGCATTTTAATACAAAGTTAGATATTTTATGCTTTTTAGTTCACATTTCTATAAAAGCGTGTACTTTTTTTTTTTTAAACTATAATATTATTCAGTATTTGATTCAGTTCAAATGCATGGATGGAAACTGTGAATAAAATTATACTTTATTTATTCAATTGCAGTGTTTTAGCTATGACATCACTTTCAGCGTTAGTTTCAGGATCTTGGGCTTTTATTGTTAAGAAGATTACAAATAAAAAAGTAATTATCATATTTTTTTCCTTCTCAAGTTTCTATAATTTATTTATAAATCGAAACTTTACTCATAAATAAATATAACTGAATATGAATTTATTTCTTATACGATTTCTTAATCCTGACATAGTTGAATAAAAATTCTTTCGATTTAAAAATTTGAAAAATTTTCTTACGAGATACATTTTAGTAAAAGTTATTAAAACTTTTGATTTCCTCATTGGAATTTTGCAGTGCCACCCTCGATAACTACCCCATATTAATATACTACTCATGCTCGATGTTAACATCCAAAAATTTTTCTTACAGGCTACAACTTACTACGTTAAAAAATTGTGATTTTCATATTCAACCTTTACTCATGTTTTACCTAGTGCGAATTTATCGTCTCATAAAATCAATAAGGGATCAACATATCAAAGGCATTTCACTCTGGATTATATCGCTAATCATTAAGAATAGTTTGAATTTCAAATGTTAAAAGTTCTAATACATATATATATATATATATATATATATATATATTAATTTTTTAACGATTTGTTTCAAATAATATTTCAAGGATTTATTTTTTGCCTTCCGAAATTCACGAGATTTGATGAGAAAAATATTGAAAGTAAGGAATAAGAAAACAGATACAAATAAAAAGTATACGAAAGACTTTCATCCGATTCAGCAAATTTTTTAAGTACCAATTAAAACTAATAAAATTAGAAATTTTACTTGAAAATGTTAAAGAATAACTGTTACGACGAGCTAAATACATTTCATACTCGTAAATAAAACTGCAGAATATACGAATAAGAAACTTTATGTGTAGTGTATGTATGGGGAAAAAAGATTAATACTGTTTAACATTTTTCATTGAGAATACTTTTCTATTGATTTTTATCTTTTATATAAAATTGACCACATAGATCAATTGATAATATTCATGAAAAATGGAATTACTGTGCTTCTACACTTTCTTTATAATAGACTTTATAACGTTATCGATGCGCATTTATTCCAGTTATCATATACTCTTGTCTAGTAGGACAGGGGAGCCGAGTATAAATTTACGTTGTGCTCGCCAGACTAGACATTCGGAATTTTCCATGTTTTTCTCCGAAACTCACTTGAATACAGGATAGGAGCCTCAGAACAACCCCCCCCCCCCCTCACGGAGGCCACCATATCCAGGTTTAGGGCTTATGTGCACATGTAGACAATCGACCTTATATCCTAAAATACAACATAACACCTGTACAAAAGTACTTCCCTTACAAAGCAATGAAAGATTTGAAAATTAATATAAACTATTTTTAACATAGATATATTCCATTACTAGCTGGCTTTGCCTGCATTGCTGGTTACTTTATTTAAATGAATCATTATTATAATAATAAGTCTGATTTTTATATTTATTAATAGGCAACAAAAATATGAACATTTATTTTATCCTAACAATTATTTTTGAAATAATTCACTTCTAAAACATATCCATAGAATGGCAACACTATTAAAAAAGAAAAATATATATTGTTCTAAGAATAGAGCTTGTTTTTACTATGCATCCGATTAAAATATTTATAGATAACATGCAAAAGCTTTCTGGTATTATATTATGATTTGAAGGTACAATTACTATTTTTATCGCTTATTCTATCGAAAGTAAATAAAAGCCTCACACAGTTCTCTCTGAAAATTCCAAAAACTTCTAAGATATGACATCATTTTCAAAAACAATACTATTTTATTTGAGAGATTTTCTAATTTTCTGAAAGAGACTACATTCTAACGTGTTATAAAGATTATTTTGAATTTAATTATTTTGAGATACCACTTCATTTTGACATATCCATAGTAAAGTGTTCAAATTGAATTTATGAAATATTGATAAAAGCGTAATTATAGGACGATTTTTAAGCATTTCACTGTTTTTTAATTTTGAATTTTTAAAAACCTCTGTTTATATTAGTGAAAATATATAAATGAAAAGTAACCTAGATATAAAATTTGAAGTTTTAAGCTTCATTATTACTATAGAAATGATACAAAAACGTGATTATTAAGATGATTTTTCCCACCCCTTCCCACTTCGCTAGAGATATCGAACCCCCAATAAATAAGCCGTAACTGTGTTAATTTTAGTTGAAATCGGCTCATTAGTTATGAAGAAGATATAAGATATGCACACAATGACTTTTGTTTATATAAAAATAACTAATGTTAATTTCTGATCTCAAAATGGTAATATAACATGTTTGTTATCAAATAAGAAATTTTGAATGAACAAATTCATTTGTGAAATTAATCATCGTTAAATTCAAACAATTTATATAAAATAATATTTAAACTGTTTACATTAAATAAATATATATATTTGTTCTTCATTTTAAATATATGCAACACTATCGCTGTTGAATGAATTTATCATAAATGATTTGTTCAATGAACACAGTTTAGAATGAATACAGTTTAAAATCTTTTAAAGTTTCTAAATCAATTTTTTTTTGTCTGTTTTTCTAAATCTATAAACTAATCTGACGAGGAAATTAAGCATTGCAATTATCTTATCAAAATTAATATTTGCCTTAGACTTTTCGTTATTGTAATAACTTTCAGAATATATATATATATATATATATATATATATATATATTAAAATGTTATGGTATGGTGGAAATTTAGTTTGTTATATTGTTTTTTCATTAAAGGTCGTGTTTCTTAGGCTGAGATTATTTGCCTTTTCTTGAAAAGACATAGGTATACAGAACCATCATATGTCCAGTCAGGTATTTTTGTAAGTGGCATTTAGGTTACGAAACATAACAACAGTAGGATTTTTAGTAGACAAAACATGGCTCCAGCCCCTTTAATAATTTGAAATAAAGACTGGATCTTGAAGACTGCGATCTGAATTATATAAAGGATATAAGCTGAGAAAAAGTGTACTTACCCAGAAAAAGTGAGTGAAAAAACAACAGTGCTTTACTAAAATCAATTTTTAAGGATCGATAAAATATTAATTAGTAAGTTACAAAAATTGTAAAAGAAGTCCATTTTAAGCGAGGATTAAATATTACTTTTTAAGAAGCTCTTTTAGATTTGGTAGCGAGAAATTTAAATTTCGGTAACAATGGACACTTGTGCGAAAACATGAAACAAAATATATTAATCACAACTTTTTTTTAATATTCTAATATTTTTTACCTTCTACTGATATGCCTAATTAAGAAACGCATGATGCAATCTTTAACTCTTTACCTACAGGCAGTACTATAAAATACCATCATTTATAAATGTGTACATAACTAAATTTATGGAAGAAATGTCAAAGATATTTATAAGAATGCAACATCTATATTTCACATTATTCTCACTACATGGCACTAGACGGTACACGTAGCCGTTGTATTCCAGAAAGGATATTGTAGAGTAATGTTGCTGTTTTTGGTTGTCATTTTTCACGATCTTCACGTGTATTATAATTAATTCTGATAATACCTCAAAAATCTACAATCAGTCTTAGAATATATATATATATATATATATATATATATATATATATAAGAAACATAAAACCTTTTTACACTTTTTCAAGGCCTTAATATCTTTTTCGATCACTGTATACTAACGGCACACTAATGTATCCCCTCACCAAATCCTCATTAATTACTATGGTGAGATGATGTGCAAAATTTTATTAAAAAATATTTTATTAATATATATATATATATATTGAAAAAAATAATTTAAAAGATTCTGCATAATTTTTTATTAAAAAATACTCTTGTTTTAGTTTGTATTGTAACTAAAATAATATGTTCCAAATAGGTTTTTTGTTTGCTACATAATACAGTAAATAAAGTTTTAAATGCTCCCTGAAATTTTATTTTTCTATTTCTAGAATCTTGTCAAATCTAGAAACATTTTCAAAGAGTCGTAAAACTCATACGATATGATTTAATCAGTTAGTTTTTGTAAATTTTAGTTTTTTTGGTACATTTGCGGCCATTTATTTTATAGTTCGTATTTACGTTAGAAGGTGTCATGACATTAAGAAACAAAAATATACTTGAAAAAATTATAATGAAAGAAAGCCCATTTTACAAATATGAATTAAACACATTGTATGTAAAATTCTAAAAATGCATATTTTTTGAAGAAATATTTTCGCACTAATACGTTGTTGACAAATAAATGACAATTCACCGCTAATGGTCCACGGACTATCGGTCGGTAACTTCTTAACTATTGTATATCCATTCAGAATATTCATAATGCTCATTTCGCTTTAAGAAACGAAAACAGTGAAAACAGCCAAACTAAAAGCGATGTGAAAGAGCATTTGTGAAGTAATGTATTCATTTCTACTAGTGTTGCTCATTTTCCCTTTACTTCTCAAATCCCTGTTTAAATATTTGTTTGAAACATTTATGCTTACTAGTATCGCCCAGTGGTCGAATCCCGGCTACTTTTTTGCAAAGCAATGCAAAGCAAAGTTATTGCCTTGCCCTAAACGGAATTACATTGCAACACAGCTGTGGCAATTGTTTGTCGATATGCACTCTAACTGAATCAGCAGAATTTTACTTAATATATTTCTCTAAGTTTTGTACGCTGTAGATGTTGAGCCTTTCCTGAAATGAAAGGAAATCGCAACGTGGAAACGCTCCTTGTTGGGGGATACAGCCAAAAGCTAATCGTACCATGTCAAACCAAGGTCCAACCAAATATCAAATTCGGTTAAATTAATTTCATTGATTCATAAAGTACAGTGTTTGAACTCAAAAAGGCAGATATTTTGCAAAAATGGTCGAATTGAGTTCGAGAAATCTCAAAACGTGTAACTTCATCGAAAACCGAAAATCTAAAGTTTTTCTGAATCTTATACTTTCTTCTTATATATGCAGAGGAAAGAATAATAAATCCATTTTTTTTTAAATAAGTAGTCAACTTCAGTTAATTGAAATGCAAGGAAATCTCAAAACGTGCAAATTCGTCGAAAACGGGAAATCAAAAATTTTCCATATCTTCTACTTGCTTCTTATACATGCAGAAGCTAGCAATAAATCCACTTTTTTAAAAGTAAGTAGTCAATTTCAGTTAATTGAAACGTAAGGAAAGCTCAAATCATGTAAAACGCTCAAATCATGTAAAACCGGCAATCGATATTTTTTCCGTATCTTCTACTTTCTTCTTATACATGCAAAAGCTATTAATAAATTCACTTTTAAAAAACAGTAGCCGATTTCAGTTGATTGAAATGCAAGGAAATCTCAAAATGTGTAAATTCATTGAAAACTGGAAATCAAAAGTTTTCCAAATCTTATACTTTCTTCTTATATATGCAAAAGATATAGGCAGGCGAAGTGTGCCGTCACTGACCATTGTTGGGGGCCAAGTAAAAGATTTTCTATGTTAATTCTCCAATAGATTTTCTGTAAAAAATTATTAAAAATTGAGGAAAATTATTTCCTGATTTTAATTCCCATATTTGGGTATAGTTACAAACTAGTTACCGTGCATATGTGTTGGATTAAGTTATTTTCCTGTCAAACTGACAAAATTTTAATTTGAAATTTGAAATCTCTAGAAACAAAATGGGCATAGATTTTATATCTGTTCGTTCTTGGTGTTTTGTACATTTGGCGATCAAAAACGTAATACGAAAACATACATGTTCGATGTATATTTTTGTAATACATATATATTGTACGAAATATTGTTTCATATTACTGATTGATCTCTAAATGTACGTTTTTAAAATAACCATGTTTTTTGAAAGGAATTAAATGTGCTTGCCAGATAATTTAGTGACCTTTTATTATTTTTTTTCTCCCGTCAAGGACGACAGATATCAAACCTGTTCCTTTGAAATGAATCTCATTCTTTTGAACTGAAATCTTTATGTTTATAATCGAAAATGGAAGTCTACCATTTTATTTTTCTAGAGTATTGAAATTAAAAATTAATATTTTATGAATATGACAGAAAAAATCTGGCACAATCTAACATACGCAGACAGTAACTTATATAAACTATACCCAAATATGGGGTTTGATATCGGGAGACAATTTTCCTTAATGTTTAAAATTAAACCAATTAATGTTTAAAATCAATCCAATTAACGATTAACATAGGAAATTTTTGCTTGGCCCCACGGACGGTTAGTGACGGTCATCACATTGCTTGCGTATAGTAATAAATTCATTAAAAATCGTAGCCAATTTCAGTTAATTGGAATGCATTATGTTTTTACTTAAAAATATGTCTTCAAATTAGTTAGATATTAATAAAATTATTTAAAAAAATAGAACTCTCATAAATCAAATCCTTTATTTAACTTGCGTTTATTCGAACAGTATAAATTTTTGATCTACCACGCATGCACTCAAATTTCTGCCATTTTAATGGCTGTTTTCTTTTAGAATAAAAAATCTGTAGTCGAGAGTATAGTGATGCTACATTATACAAATTACTGTGTCTATGATTTTATTTGAGTTTTAAGAAATTGCCAGATTTAACAACTTTCTACTTACAACTTTCTACACATTTCTAGATGGTGAAACAATACTCTGAATCTTTTATATTACGAGAAAGTCTCGCTTGATTTTCTAGAATTGAGTTATAAACCAAGATTATAGCTGCTGAAACCAGCCTCTTGTATTCACATTTATTAGGTTGAGTCAAAAGTTTTGTCCGTTTTTTATTTGCGTACCAATAAATATGTTACATTAAAGTTGTAATGTGAATGTCATATATATATTGAAAGCTCATTTTCTGCTGATCGAAATGACGTATTTAATTGTTATGTTATTTTAATTTTCACAGACGTATTACTCTTTAAAAAAGATCAAGTATGTCAAAAAATCGTGAACAAATCCGCAGCCTAATTTTTCACGAGTTCAAACAAGGCCACAATGCAACTGAAGCAAGTCGTAACATATGTGCAACATTTGGTAGGAAGTCTGTAAACGAAAGAACATGTATACGTTGATATGCGAAGTTCTGTTCCAGGGATATGCACCGCGGCGATAAGAAACACTCTGGGCAACCATCGACAACTGATGAAAGAGCTTTACTTTGTGCAGTTGAAGCCGATCCGACTCATACCACCCAAAAATTAGGGCAAGGTTTTGACACTTCTCAGTCAACTGTCAATAGACACCTTCACAAAATTGGCATGAAGATTAGGCGTCGTCAAATGGTACTGCATGAGCTCAACAAAATGCAAAAGAATCGTTGAAAATCAGTCTGTCATTTGCTGCTGCGAGAGTTTAGCCGAGATGGATGGCGTGGAATTCTTACCTGTAAAGAGAAGTGGGTACTATACAACAACAAAAAAACCGGATGTCAATGGCTAAACCCACATCAGGTTGGAGTTAAGACGGCTACACCTAGCATGCATCCAAAAAACGCAATTTTGTGCGTTTTTTGGATGTCGACAGCAGTTGTGCATTGGGATCTTCTTCCTCAAAGACAAACAATGAACTCAGATGTCTATTGCACTCAAGAGAACCACATTCAACAGAAACTCGTGAAAATAGGCGTTAATCCGGCTCGAGTTTTCTTCCAACATGACAACGCAAGACCACAAGTTTCAACCAGACGCGTGAGAAGCTGAATGGGGTGGGCTGGGAACTTCTCGCTCACCCGCCATATAACCCTGACATTGCCCCTACACATTACCATTTGTTCAGGTCGCTAGAGCACTTTATGCCTAGACAGCGCTTCAGCAACCATTACGACCTCCGACAAGGCATTGTCGACTTCTTCGCTCAAAAACCAGCGGCTTTTTACAACCATGGAATTTTAATGTTGCATCCACGTTGGAAAATGGTTGTTGAAAGTAATGGTGAATATGTTAATTAAAATATGTTATAATTGTTATAATTTTTTAACTTTTAATAAATGATTAGAAACCGGACAAAACTTTTGACTCAACCTAATATTTGGAGATATTTTCAAATAGGTTTGTCCTCGATAGTATAGGCAAACGCTCAAGAATTCTAATAGAAGTCTCTAGAATTCACTTTCGAAGGGGACTAGAAATTTTTTTATAAGAAATTCATAAGGATGACACGTAATTATTTTTTCTAGAGCCACAATTTAGATTCTAGATGTCAGTTATAGAATTTTTTCTCAGTGTATTGGCGTGCCTTATACTCATAGTTTGTAAATCTATATTTCTAGTTTGAGGATTTAGAAAAGGACCACCTATTCGTTCTAGATGAAAGCGGTATATTTTTTTTTTCTCAGTGTGTTTTGCCAAATATTGCCACGTATAAAATTTTCTAACAATTCCTCAATGTTTTCTCTTTTAAAATTTAATTATTTTGCATTTATTAAAAAAGTTATTTAAGAATTAAATTTATTTCGTAATTAAAGTAATGGAAAATTTTAGTTGCTTTCTTGTGTGTTACTTAATATGAAAATCAAGAAAATTTCCAGTATACAGCTTATACCGTGATTTTACATCGAATATCATGAAATATCATTTTTCATATTTATAAAATGCGGTCTGTTTTAAGTATCAAATTTAGTGTAAGCACAATTATTTATTAGACAGATATGACTTACAGAAAAGGACAATACGTCACTGTCTCAGTTTACATCTTTGATAAATTTGGGAATATTTTCTCATAATCTGTAAAGTGTGTTGTATTCGGTGTTGAACCCCTCAAATAAGTTTCCGAATTGAATTTTAAAAAATGTAAAAAAACGTAAATTTGAAATATGTAACCACTAAGACTGCTCGTCATAACAAAACATATGCAAATGAAAATAAATGTTTTCTAAATTTACTATATCTGAATTGTTACAAGAAAATACTAAAGTACAAGTTGTTAATAAAGTGTCTATACATTTTTCCTTAAACCGGCTTTATTTTGAAATATAAGTTATTTACATGGAAACGCAACATAGGAGAACACTAAATTAATACAATTCAATGTAGCCCTCCCTGAGTGTCTAGGTCCAACTGTCATCGTTCCACACACATCTTCTGTAACGTTCTTGTAATTTCAGCTGCTACAGCCATAATTCGCTGTTTTAATTGCTCAATGCTGAGATCTTCACTCGGTACATTTTGGATTTGACAAAACCCCATACGAAAAAGTCTAGGGTAGTTAAGTCTGATGATCGTGCAGCACAAGGCCGTTGAGAGCCAAGATCAACACTTATCAGGAAAAGTTTCATTAAGATAATTACGCACAATATTGGCAAAACAATGACGATTCTTTCCTCTGATGACACCATTCTTTCAGATCACCTGCAAATAAATCTGTAAATTGTGCTGTATTCAGCATTGAACTCCCCAAATGAGTTTCCGAATTGAATTTTAAAAAGTGTAAAATAACATAAGCTGAAAATGTTTAACCACGAAGACTGTTCGTCACGACAAAACTTATGCAAATGAAAATAAATCTTTTCTAAGTTTACTATATCTGAATTGTTACAAGAAAGTACTAATGTACAAGGTGTTTATAAAGTCTCTATACATTTTTTCTTAAACGGGCTTTATTCTGAAATGTAAGTTATTTACATGAAAACGCAATATAGTAGAACGCTAAATTTGTATAATTCAATGTAGCCCTCCCTGGGTGTCCAGTCAAATTTGCCACCGTTCCAATACACTCCTAAACACCTTCTGTAAGATTCTTGGTCTAATTTCAACTGCTGAAGCCATAATTAGTTGTTTTAATTGTTCAATGCTGAGAATCTTCACTCGGTACATTTTGGATTTGACAAAACCCCATACGAAAAAGTCTAAGGAAGTTAAGTCTGATGATCGTGCAGCCCGAAGTCGTTGAGAGCCAAGACCAATCCTCTTGTCAGAAAAAAGTTTCATTAAAATATTTGCACACAATATTGGCAAAACAACGACGATTCTTTCCTCTGTTGACACCATTCTTTCAGATCACCTGCAAAGAAATTGCAATTAAAACATATTTCTCAATAAAATATTTAAAAAAGAAAAATTAAAGACTTTTTCTATTAGCTTGATTCGCACTAAAGTATGAAAAGTTTAAAATAAATTAATAACCACCTAAATTTCATACTTTAGTTAATTTAAAAAAAAATCTAATTTTTGTGTCGAAAAACTGTTAGCACCCCTGGATTCAGAAAAATCTCTCCTTTCATTTGGTACCGAAATTGTAACGATAGGTCTGATATTTCTCATTTATTATTTCCTTTTTCCGTTTTCAACCCGGATTCGGCAGAAGGTTTATGACATAAAATGTAAGCTGTATTGAGGCCATTTCAAAATTTTCTTACATATTTTCTTGTGTATGAATTCACGCAATGCAAATTATTTTTCATGATCAACGCAGAATGTCATTTCAGGAAAGTATAAAATTAAATGTCGATAGAAAGACGATTTTGTACCCTACAGACGACAAAATAAAAGATGAATTTTATCAGTATTTATTTTATTGTATTTTATTTTTATTTATTTATTTATTTTGGATGGGGCAGGTTACAACTGAAGAAAAAATAGACAATTTTGTTTTAAATTATCACAGATCAATGGTTCATCTATTTGTTTCAAAGGTATTGACGGGTTCTTTATAAAAATACTTCATATTGTAAATTTACACCCCGGCGAGGGAGATGATACTACACATACAAAATGTTTGCCTAATTGATTATTACAATTATCAAAAATTTCTTTTATTTCATAGTGATTGGTTAAAAATAATTATGGTTATTTTTATCTTTGCCCAAATTGGGGCGTATAACTTTAATAAAATATTTATCCCTTCCCCCTATCTTTCATGAAATATCAATAAATTGTAACTTGAATTTGTTAACTGTTATTGCTGTCGAGAACATTTCCATAAAAACTTTCTTATAAGTTCACTTTTTAAAAACTATATATCTGAGACAATAAAGCGTAGTTATTGTAAAATTTTTGTTACATGCAGGAATTTCATACTCCAATTCATACGCATGCTTTGCTAAGTTTAGATTTATAGTTTTATTTAAAATTAATTCAGTCTAAAATAGATTTATATAACCACTTCTATAAATTTATTGAAAATATGATGAATTGCAAGCTTTAAGATAACCAATAAAAATTATAAAATATTTGATGTCCCCTAATATCGCGTATTAAAGTTATACTTTATATAACTTATTTATATAACCACTTCTATAAATTTATTGAAAATATGATGAATTGCAAGCTTTAAGATAACCAATAAAAATTATAAAATATTTGATGTCCCCTAATATCGCGTATTAAAGTTTTACTTCTACAATTTTTTTCTTAAGTTGACAAAAAAAAAAAAAAAAAAAAAAAAAAAAAACACTTATACAATGATTAAGATGTTTTATTGTTTGCAAACATTTTTGCTTTCTAGGATAGGCTGGTTGGTAATATTGGTAGTAAGTATTCCAAATACAATGTTGAACACTACATTTATTACCATCTACTTGGTACATATTGTCAAAGGACGTATGTTTTGATGTTTTTGTTTTTGTAATTTCAGTGTCTTCAGTGTCTTTCATTTTACCTTGAGAATGGTACCAACTTGAGAACATTTTTTGACATTAATAATCATTTTCAGCATAATTTGACCAAGGATCATTCGTAAAATTGTTCGCGTTTGCAGTCTCACGAAAAATGTGAACAGCACGCAGTATGGCATTTTTCTGCGGTACTACTCATACCTTAAAGTATTTGAAGAGCTATTGTGATGTAGTGATGGAGCTTCTACTACTGGTGAACGCCTCCACGATGTATGAAATTTTAACGACTGTCCATATTTCGATAATTCTCAGCAACAAACATAAAAACATATAACTTCCAGCGTTATACTTCATGCTATATAAAAACGCATATGATTGTAATTGCTTGCTGCATTCAAAATAAAAATGTGTCCTATCAATATGACCAAATCTATAGAAATTTAGTACAAATACAAAAGTACATTATGAAATATGTACATTTTCTGCTATAATCGTTACAACACAATAAAATTATCTTGAAACTTAATCATATATATTTTACATGATTATATATATTATCTGCAAATTTATTAATTATCTAGAAGATGCTTTGAAGTGTTAGTCTCTGGTTGGCTTAAAATCATTAAGATATTAGCCTATATTGTAACGATTAAAATTTTAGGTATTGAATGCCAAATATATATGTACATAAATATATATGTATAAATCATTATTAAGTTACAGTAACCTTCATTATTAATATAGAAAAACTTTTATCGCCAAGAAATTAGGAAACTTTGTAGATCGAGAAGTTCTTAAGGAGTAAGCTTTCACTAGTCAAGTTTTTCCTTTCTTTTGTTTTCCTATCTTTTGTTTTCCTTCTTCTTCTTCTTCTTCTTTTTTTTTTTTTTTTTTGAAGACATTTAATATTAGTCTGATTCTTGTCTTTTTTAAATAAATATAAAATCTAAATGTTTCACAGGTATAATTTATTTACTGTTATTTTTTTTATTTATGTTGAATACTCTATTTACGGGTTTTGATATTTAAGATGACTATGTAAAGAATAATTTTCTGTTGAATACGGTTAGATAAAATGGGTTTTGGTGCAATTACATTGTGAACAGAAAAACATTCTATGAGAACAATTTTATTTAATCGGTTAAAAATAATATTAAGTTGTTTGTATATGAAAATGTTGAAACTAAAGTAGTTTAATGTTACCCAAGCGCTATGCATTAAGTAATCGGCGACGATCTGGGATTGAGTTCCACTAATGGTAAGGAGACATGCCATCGCATTTTTGAATCATCTTGGAGGATATATTTCTAGTAAATCTCAGAGTAATAACTATAAGGGTGATTATCTGTTAATATTAATACACTTTTGAAATTGTTTTCGCTATACGTAGGGTGCGGATTTAGATACATTGAAAACATGAATTCATTTTTAATAAACTTTTATAGTTTTTCTACCGCGATTCATTGACTAATATTTCTAAAATTACTATTCTTGATTAAGTCTTATACCAGCAATTATTTTTCTAAAAAATTGCACTTGAAATGTTTTTAAGTTTATTTAATAGAAAAGTTTTATGTGATCTTTATACGCATTTATTGGCTTTGTTTTCATGAACATTGAAGTTTTTTTCGAGTAATAAAAGAACATTTGAAAATTTTTATGAAAAAAGTTATAAAATAGTGCACTTTCTGGTAAATTTAATAATGGTCCATAACTGGAAATGTTTCAAAACTTGACAAATGTTGAAAACGATTAAATAATATCAGTTTTTTTTATCAATGATATTTTTCCTATGTAATTTATATCTATTGAGTTTTTTATATTTTAAATAGTTTCTTAATACATTAAATAATGATTCAAATCAGTCATTATTGATTTTGAAGTTTAGTCACTTGAGGTATCATACATGTTACTAATGAACTCAGGATCTACTTGATCGAGTTCTAAACATACCTAAAACATTTTAAACGTGACTAAAGTCATATACTTTTGGTTAAAATTCATTTCAATAATCAATTCACTTTTGAGAAATTTTGCAAGTACTGTTTGAATAGAATCACGGATTATAATCTATTTACTCAAAATCTTAGTTCATAATAACGTTAAAATGTCTTACATGATACTAGATAAAGGATCTCCTGGAGAAATTCTGTTGATTACAGAAACTTTATATTAGGAATGAAACTTCTTGGTATAATTTCTCCTTTGGAGATTAATTATTTCCTCGCTGAGAGATGATTATCATACACAATGATTTGAATGATTTCCTGCTTAGAATATTCTAAGAACACTATAATACTTTGAAAACAGTTAGTAGAACTAATCCTTAATCTTGGGCAAAACTATCGATGTTTTGACAATAATGACGGAAGAAATATGTAGACTTCTTACGATAAAAGGAGAAATTGAGACAAATTCCTAGTATGTAAAGAGAATATTATTAAAGATGTTGGTCATAGCAGATTCTCTATGAATCCTTGAGGGTGCGTGGATGGCGCGTATGCTTAAAAGAAATTAGTGCCGTTAAATATGTTTATTTATAGGTCCAGAAAGAAAGAAATGATTCTCAAATTATACCGTGCTTCATTAATTGTGATATAACATAAGACCTGCCACCTATAAGATAGAATTGAGTAAATTAACGTTTCACTAATGTTACACAATGGCCTGTTGGCAAAGGTCTGTGAATCATCCACAAGCGAAGTCTGGAGACATGTCATAACAATAGATTTTATCCGTGTTACGTCAAACAACATTTACACATGAACACTACAAAGAAAATTGCAAAATTATACTGTTCATATTTGCATTATACAGGGAAATTTTGGTATTATATAGGGAAATACTTGTATTCCATGGGAAAATTCACAGGGAAATAGAGAAACAGAAATCACATATGGTGGGAAAAATCGATAGATGTTTTAGCTTCGAACGGAGGTTGTGAGTTGCCTACTTTCTGGTAATTTTGATGACGTACTTGCGATGTCGAAAAATTGAATGTGGAGAAAATTTAATCCTTTCTTAATTATTAAAAGTTCGTTTTTTAAAATCTTTATGTATGGATTTCCTGTTTTGGTATCCCAAGAATCTGCATGCAAAGTGGAGCACATGACGGTTCTTCACAGATTAATGAAGATCATACGCTATCACATCTTCCCTACTTTCGTAGACTACACTGTAAAAAATATGTCTTATTTGCTGCCAGAAATTCTCTGTAATTTGAGAAAATACGCGTAATTTACGAAAAAATTACGTTGATATAACGTATTTTCTCAAATTACAGAGAATTTCTGGCAGCAAACAGGATATATTTTTTAAAGTGTAGCCGAAAGAGGCTCAACCCTGCCAAGTACTGAATTTAATCAGTGCTGTTCGACTTTAGGTGTTCTTATTGTAATGAAACTTAACCAACTGGTCCTCTGTAGGGTATTCTTAAGAGTTGGTTGTGCCTGTTTGGTTGATCATTATTCCTCTAGAGCTGCTTAGTGAGCTATTTCTGTTTCAAAATCTAGGAGAATTGAAATTTCGCTAATTAAAATGTCTGTAATTTCAGACGAATTTTAGAACCCCCTAATTCTTTCCTTATTGAAAATTTGTTTTCGTAAAAGTTTCTTCAAAACTAAAATTTTGCATGATTTGCTGTTTCTAAATATGCATGAAAATGATTAATTAAATGTGTTGCTATACGAATTTGATTATTACCTTTTTTAAATATGTCCGTGTCACAATGTTATATCTGCTGGTAAATCTTTTGAACTTATGTGTATTTTCTTGGTGAATTTTCATATTTGTCACAATATTTAAACTATAATTGTAAAAAGCATTTTATGGATTTGTTTTCCACTGCAAATGATTAATTCAAATTTAATTATTCGGTCGAAATTAAAGAAGTAGAGAATAGATAAGTTAATTAGATAAGGCTATTACCTAGAAGATTGAAATTCACGTGCTCTCTTCCCCAATACAGACCTTTTGTTTATAACGCTGTTCGTGACTATTGAAACAAATGAAAAGTTTCTCCCTAAATTAAAACTAATCAAGAAAGAGACTGTCAAAGGACAGAATAAATATAGTTTTTTGCATTACATATAGAATCTAAAATACGATTTTAATTTAATTACTTACAAGGTGGGGATAAAATAACGTGAAGTGTTCGGACACCTACAGCTCTTAGTGTAATGGAACAAATGTAATAAAATTTGAACCATGTGAATTAATAATTATGATAATTTTAATTGTGGGGCTATAAGAAAAATGTTGTGTATCAAGGGTATTTTTCTGACATTTCCATTTTAACGTATAAGACACATTTGAAGTTTAGACGAATAAGACCTATATGCGGCAAGCTTCCGTTGATAGCGTTCTACACTATATGCAAATATTAAAAGAGCAGAATGGTCGTGTAGGTCATATTTTCAAGCAACAACGAACGTTACTTATGATAAATAGTGACACCGTTAATTACTGTTTTAATTAGCACGTACGTGTTCATTTACCACAATATTACGCTTGTAGCGCCAAAGTTTACACTAGTGATGACTTTTTAGTACTATTTTTGTTTCTTCATAAATCGAAATTTTGTACTCTGCTCTGCATGTACGCAAATTTTTATCACATTTGGTCGATTACATTAAAAGCTATAGGGCTCTAAACATCTGACGCTATTTTAAGCCCTCCTAATACTTTTCACGAGTTAAAGTTTGAAAGAAACGATTATTTTATTTTTTCAAAAAACTACAGTAAATTCGTCGAAATAGAAAAATACTTGTTCAATTTAACAACATTTAAAACTTTTTTGCTGAAACTTTTAGGAACAACTACATAAAAAGAACAATGAACATTTTTTTAAAAATTATTATTCAGTAAAAACTTATGTTTACGAAAAAAAAAAAAAAAAAAAAAACATACGTTTCGTTAGGTGAAAGCAATATTTGTCCAATACATTAATAATGTTTATTTTTATGTTTATGTATATATATATATATATAAATATATAAATATAGTTAACATATACATAATACATAACATATATACATACATATATACATACATATATACACTACCGCTCAAAAGTATTTGCCCACCATCCAAATAATGCTGTAAGACGATTTAATAATAATTTATTGTGACAATTCATAATAATTTATATTTTATTCAAAAATACAGATGTAAGTAAACTGAAAGATAAACAAAATAAATATTTAAATCATATTTTTGATTCATCAATATGGTTTCCTTTATTTCTTATTAATGCAGCACATATTCTTGGCATTCTCTTGATTAGTTTTTCCAAGCATTCCTTGCCGATTTTCTTCCATTCTGTTTGCAAAAGGCTCCACAAATGGGTAATTGATGTCGGGCATGATTTTCTGACTTTTCTGTCTAATTCATCCCACATCAATTCGATCGGATTTAGATCGGGAGACTGTGGAGGCCACTGCATTACTTTTAAGACATTCTTTCGTTCTTGTGTTTCCAAATACGCTTTGCATAGCTTTGAAGAATGTTTTGGGTCATTGTCATGCATAAAAATGAATTCCTTTCCAATTAATTTTTTCCCTGATGGAATAGCATTCTTTTGAAGAATTCTCTTGTACCCCTCTTTCTTCAATATTCCATCTATTTTAACCAGATCTCCAACAGAACCACCTCCAAAACATCCCCATACCATTACGGAACCACCGCCGAACTTTACTGAAGGTACTACGCATTGATCTAATATTTTTTCTCCAGCTGATCTGCGAACAAATATTCTTCTCTTAGATCCGAAAATTTCGAATTTAGATTCATCACTCCATAATACTTTTTCCCATTCTTTGGTTGTCCAGTCTTTATGTATTTTGGACCATTGGAGTCTCTTTTTCTTATTTACAGCTCGTAACAAAGGTTTCCTTACAGCAATACGACCATGAAGACCAGCAGCTTGAAGTCTTCGTTTAACTGTAGAAACGCTAATGGGTACATCTCTATTTAAATTTACGTGGGCAGTGATTTCAGGTGCCGTGAGTCTACGGTTACGTTTAGATGTTGTAACTAAATATCTATCATCAGTAGAAGTTGTATTGCGGGGCCTTCCACTGCGTTTTTTATTAGCAAAACTATTTGATACTTGAAATTTTTTTACATTATAATCTACAGTTCGGCGTGGAATTCGTAAATCTTTCGCAATTTGGCGATTAGATTTACCACTCTGATGTAGACCAATAATCATAGCTCGTTTCAGAGTAGAAAGTTCCTTTCTTTTTGGCATAATTTCAATTTCTACTTGTATTAATTGAACACTGTCAATTTACTCAATTATTAATGGATTAAAGCACAAATATGGCGATAACCTATAAAACAAAATATATATGTCAGACACATAGTATATTATTATCATTATTAAATAATAAAATAGTTAATTAAGATCTCCAAATTAAAAATATAAGCCAAAAACAACGTCTATGAAATTTTCATTTTCATTGGTGTTTTTAATAAAATCAATTTACTTCTTGAAAAATAATTATATCTTAATTAATTTATAATATTTAGTAATGATTAGATGTGTATTTTATTAATTAATAAAAATTATATGTCTAAAAAATAATATGGTAAAAATATTAAAAAAAAACAAGGTGGGCAAATACTTTTGAGCGGTAGTGTACATACATATATACATAACATATATATATATATATATATATGTTATGTATATATATATATATATATATATATATATAAATATACATATACATATATTTTCATTACATCATTCAGTGGTATTTTATAAAGAAAATCATCATTAAAAAGATCATGTGCTTCGCATAAGTAATAAAAGGCTTTTCAACTGTTTTTAGCTGTTTCATCATTTAACTTTCAATATAAGTTATGACTTTTAATATATGCAAACCAAATATTATGTTGGCGGTAAAGTTCTGTCGTATTTCAAATGAAACTTTTGAATCAGTTTTAATAATGTTTATCAACATTTTTATCAATAATGCAATATCCATTATTTGTAACCACTTGTTGCCATCTTTCAGACAGCTTGCTGATCTCCCTGGCGTAAAAGTTCTCATCCTTGGAGCTATGTCAGGTGAATATCATGTGTAACTTACCCATCCAAGCTCATTCGACTTTTGTTGCATCACCATTGCAGTATGTGATTTTGCATTGTCTTGTCTTGATGGAATAGAATTCTTTTTCTGTTCGCTAATACTGGCCAGTTATCCTTGATAGCTGCATTCAGTTTATCAAGCTGGTTAAATAGGTGTTTGCATTGATGGTTTGTCCCTGTTTCAGTAGCTTGTAGTACACTGAACCGCTTCTATTCCACCAGAAACAGAGCTTTATCTGCCATTGATGAAGATCTTGTTTTCCAATAATTGTGGCAGAGGTTACAGATTTGCAGTAAACTTTTTTCTCTTTATATTCTCGTAAAGAATTCACTTTTCATCTTCTTTAATGAGCTTTTTCTAAAACGGCTCAATATTGTGTATAACAAGGAGAGAGGAACTGATTCTCACACGATGCGATAAATTTCTTTCAGTCAAACTGTGTGGAATCCAAAGACTTTTTCTCAAGACAAATCCAAGATTTTTGATAGGTTACTGAGCTGTCGAATGATGGATTCCGATTTCTTTTGCAATTGTTCTAGTGGTTAGATGTGAGTTACTATCCAACATGGACCTCAAAATGTTATTATCAATCTTGAATAGCCACCTAGATTGGCGATCATCTTTGAGACTGAAATCTCAGGAATGAAATTTGGCAAACACTGTTTCACATTTCCGAACATTTACAACTTCATTTATAAACGTGTCACATAAGATTTTACACGAAGTCGATGCGTTGCTTCTTCTCTGGAATTCATACCAAATGCAATGTCGTAAATGCACTTTATCCACTGCCATCTTATTAATTCTTTACTTCGCAACTATTTGATGAAGAAAGAGTTTTGAAAGTAGTCCTGTTATATCCCATGAGAAGTACGCTAAATAATAAGACCCCCATAAAACGTATTTAATCTTCTTGTCTTGACCTAACAAGTAAAATTACCTGCAGGCATTAAAATACAACAGAACTTTCCTCCAACCCAATATATTGGGTGAAGTAATAAGATTTAAAGCGTGTTTCAGAAAACGAATACGTAAATGAGAACTGGGAATATTGTTTTTTTTCATTAAAATATTCTCCATCATATTCTAACGCCATCAACCATATGTCAGGGAGGTGACGGATGCCAGCAGTTTAGAACCATCCGTCATTTGTCGCAGTGAAGTCGCCAAACCATTTTCGTTCTTCATCCATTGTCTGGATGTTTACTGAAGATAAAGCGTTGTGCATAGACTGAAACAAATAATAGTACAAGACAGCTATATTAGATCTATGCGCCGAGTGATTCAAAACACCCCAAGAACGTGTTACTAACATGTCATTGACCTATTTCGCAAGATGTTTCCTTGCGTTATCATAGATAAGTTTTACGAGGCGTAAAAGTTTTCCAATAAAGAAACGGTTTCGACCGATTTAGCGGTTTAATCGAAGGAAATGGGGTTTATAATATTTGATAGCAACACTTACATTAGACCCCAATAGTTTGTAATAGAGTAACAGTTTGCAATAGTTCGTAATCTCTTAATATTTCACCAGATGCATCGGAGAACTTTTTCGCAGTAAATGGCTCATATAATACATTGTCATAACACATTCATTTTTTACCCCCTACTAGTCACGATTTCTTACAAGAAGTATCTTCTCTGTTGCTTTTTGTGTAGGTTCATGAACTTAAAAATACGCTCAGTCTTGTTCCTCTGGCTCAATTGCGTTTGACACTCCTCTTACTGCCTTCCATTCTCCATTCCATATAAGATGTTGGAAATCGTTTTTGTGATACTTCGAACTCTTTAGTGAATTCTCTTTGTGTTTGAAACGCATCTTCATCGAGGAATGCGCGTAAATTTTTATGCCTAGCCTTCAGGAAAGCACTGTTAAGTTCTTGATCAGTAACATTAAAATCCTCATCTTTAAAACGTCGAAAGCTGTTTTTCACTGAGAAAAAATTCTGTGTCATTTGCTAGCGAGTTTTAAAAACCCCTATTAGAATTCTAAATCGTTTTTTATATTATTGTTGCCAAACTTATTAAATAAAATCTCTCCAAATAAATACGAGCTTAAGAAGCGAGTTTTATTAACTGCAATCTTCGTGTGTGACGGAATTCTTCGAAATCAAGCGAGAATATCTCGCAATACAAATGATTTGTAATCTCCAAATTATTCATAATATTTTTTCACCATCTAGATAAGTATAAACTAGAATTTTTCGATCCTGTCGACTATCCAGGTTATTTGTTTACTTTATAAACATAGCTTGTAATTCTGTATTTCTAGTTTAGGGTTTCAAAAAAATGACTACCTATTCGTTCTAGCTGGAGGCGGTATATATACAGTTGGCAACAAAGTTACTCGAGCGCTAGCAATAATTCCTATATAAAAAAAGTACACTTAATACTGATTCGTTAAATAAATCCTTGTCGAGTCATGTTCTTAGTATAAGAACATGATTCGACAAGGATTTATTTGAGAAAACAGTATTAAGTACACCTTTTTTACACAGGAATTATTGCTAGCGCTCGAATAATTTTGCTGCCGACTGTATATTATATATATTAATATTGAAAAAAAAAATCAATTAAAATATAGATACATATTTAAATTTTTTTGAAAATTTCCCCTCCAAACTCTAATGGCATTCTGTGTTGATTAAATTACATACTTCTGCATCTAAAATTTTGATTTAATAATTTTGGCTGATCTTTATGCGTTTTAGTGTGCTAAAACCAAAACAGCAGCCAGTTTTTCTCTATAAATTATAGATTTTTGGCATTACAGGATGTTTATCGACCTTCTCCGAATCTTCCACAAATATAACTATATGGTAACTTTATAAGGGTATGTCTGGTGCAACTTCCTCATACCTCTCCATACCTGCTGTGTGATCAATAAATACAGCACAAAGACAGTTTTAAAACTTACTAGAAATAATTTAATTGAGGCTCTTAATTCCAGAAATAATTGGGACTGCTTCTTTGTATGTCTCATAAAATATAAATGATCTATACCTTCGCTTAAATAAAATTAATAAATTATTTTATTCTCTTACTGATTAATAATATGTCAGTTACTGGCATTTTCACTTGAATAAAATAATAATTGAATTATTACCAATGCCTGAAACTTGGCTTTGCTCCGCAATACATTAGATACATTAACTTCAAATACATTAACTCAGAAAACTATCATGAAGTGAATCCCCGCTATCTTCAGCATTCGTACTGGACTGCACACTCATCAGAATCAAATCAGAACAGAATGGAACAGAATCCTGAGTACGATTTTAACATCCCTTTTATACATTGGCGAAGTAATTGCATTTATAGGCAATCTCGTTTTCAACATACTTGTTCAAAACTAATTATTCATTAAATCTCGTATAGTACGGTGTTTTCATTTTAATACGTTGCTGCTAGCTATCCTGTGTAGAGTACTTCAATACACAAAATAAAAACTTTTAACTCGATACGACTACTTCGCAATTCCCCGCTTTACGAACTTCTTACGAAAACTCTTTGCAACCTCACAACCACAATATTTGTATATGTTTCCATGACTAATTAATCATGTAAACGTACTAGAATCTACCGAAAATGAAGAAACTGCGTCGCTAGGCACCCTGTATGGACAGAAATCTATACGTGATAAAGAAATGGGCTTCATTTTCCAATCCAGCTCACGAAAATCATATATATCAGTCAAAATTATCAAATCAAATTTTGGCAAAATTATTTTTGTAGACATTTGTTGCATAAAAGCGGCGCCCTCCTTGGCCGAGTGGCTATGTCACTACACTGCTATACCCCTTCGAGATAGGAAAGTATAATCCATTTCCTTGCAATCCCTGGATGTTTTCTCCAGTTCTTCGTTTTGTAATTCTGTTATGTGCTATCTGACTTTACCTAACGAATATTTACAAGTAGGCTTCGAATCAAGCGTACAAGTCTGATGTATATATATTATCAATGAATGGCGAATAAATAAATAAATAAATGTCACAGAAGTGGTAAAAATTCGACAGTAAAAATTGTGTTGTTATGAGTAAATACTTACTTTTATTTTCTTTGTTGTTTTTCATATATATGTATATATTAATAAAAGAATGGTAAAAATTGTTGCGGATATTTCTCGGATTTTAATGGTTTTTGGATTATATTGCCATTAGTTGCAAAAGAGGAAGTAGCTAACGCAAACACAAATGTTAAAATTAAATAAAAAATTTGGTTTCGAAAAAAAATAAAAAAAAATAAAAAGCAATTTACCTATCATTTCGTAAGCTTTACCTGAAAATATTAATACGTTGGAATAATTCATTAGTGCATAAAAAAGTCATCCAAAGTGATAATATAACAATACAAATTAGGTCTTCATAAGTAAATACTGGGTTGGCTAAAAAGTAATTGCGTTTTCTTCTGTAAAAGTGAAAGGGGAATTTTTCATTGGAAACAATTTTTTTTTAAACAATATGTTGTCCATTTTGTTCGATCACCTTTTGCCACCTTCCAGGCAATTTCAATATTCCGGATTTAAAAAAGCTTTTATCTTTTTCGGCAAAAAACTGCTTCAAGAACAATTTGATATCCGCATCATCAGTAAAGGTTCGACCATTTAAAGCATTTTGCAAAGAACAAAACAAATGGTAGTCTGATGGTGCCAAGTCTGGTGAATATGAGGGCTGTGGTAACACATTCCATCCAAGTTGCAACAATTTTTGACGAGTGTCCAAACTTGTATGTGGTCTAGGGTGAAACACAGCATCTTTGTGATTCGCCAATTCTGGACGCTTCTGCTTGATTGCATTATGAATTTACTCAACTGATGACAGTGCACGTCAAAATGAATGGTTTGATTCCTTGGAAGTAATTCAAAATTCACAATAACTTTGAAATACCAACAGACTGACAGCGTAACTTTCCTTTGATGAATATCTGCTTTTGAAGTGCTTTTGGGCAGGTTTATCACACTTGCACCACGATCTTTCTCTTTCGATATTGTTATAGGCAATCCATTTTTCATTGCCTGTTATCATACATTAAAAAAAAGGGTCATTTTCTTCACGATTCAAGAGGGAATCGCAGATGTAAACACGCTTAGTGAGATGGATTTCTTTGAGCTCATGAGGTACCGAGATATCGAGCTTCGTATCATATCCAAGTTATTTTAAATAAATTTCAATACTCGATTTCGATATTTTAAGGTTCTCGACAATCCTTCATGTCGTTAAATGTCGATTGGATTCAATCAATGTCTTTATTTTGTCGTCATCAACATCTGTTGGCCTTTCTGAGCGTGCTGCCTCTTTAACAACAGAATCGCCAAACCGAAATTTAGCAAACCAATTCTGACACTGCCGTACTTTTAAGGCATCTTCTCCATATACATCATATAATTCTTTGTGAGCTTGAACATCGTTATTTACTTTTCGGAAATAATACAACAAAATATAGAGAAAATGTTCCTTTTGATTTTCCATTTTGAAATCGACACCAAACAAACAATTGCTAACGAAATTATGAACTTTTTTTCTAAATCAAGGTTAAAGTATCTTATTTGAAGTTACATAATTACATTGCAGTTTTAAACGAATTTAGTTGCATTCCAAAACAGTTATCGTCATCTATTAGAAAAAAACAATAACTTTTTGGCCAACTCAATGTTTGCATTATTTTCTTTGCTAAATTTTTCGTCACTTTTATTGCGAACAAGCTGGTCTACCCGGTGCTCCATTTCTTATAAGCAGTGCTTATAAAATTTTTGAATTAAAAAAATCTAAGTAAAGAAAGTATGAGAAATATTTTAAATTAAATTAAAATAAAAGAAAAACAGGGTCTGTTTCTCTAAAGAATATATATGCAGTAGTTGGCAAATGTTTTGAGACGATACATTTTTCTGTTTTAAATTTTTCTGTACGGAAAATTTCTTAATAATGTAAATCAGTATTTTGTACCTCTTTTAAAGCAAAAAAAATGCAACATTAGAATAATTGAGACATGCGCATGAATTAAAAAATTTCAGAAATTGACAAAAGTACTTAAGCAAAAGTTTTCAGACAATTCAGTTTTAAAAATATTTGTTGAAATTAAGCGTCTTAATGTAACAAAATAGAGCAATATTCAATATTTAGTTGCATATGCTATTCCTTTGAGAACTGCAGCACACCGTCTGCGAATGGAATTAACAGGGCTTTATAAGACGGACCTATTGATTTTTGGCCATTTCGGTTCAAAATACTGAAGGAGATATTTGAAGAATGCTTCTATGTCCCGACTTTTCTTACGATGAGTTCCAAAAAGTGTTCAATTGGACAGAGGTCAGGTGTCGGATTCGACCAGTTCAAAACTTTAAATTTCTTAGCTGCAAAGCGATTTGTTACAGTTTTGAAGGTGTGCTTGGGATCATTATCTTGCTGAAACATCCATTCATGGGGCATCCTTTTAAGAGCATAAGGTACAGTCGGTAACAAAAGTATCCGAACACTAGCAAAAATTCCTATATAAAAAAAGTACAGTTAATACTGTTTTGTTAAATAAATCTTTGTCGAATCATGTTCATAGTCAGTCTAAGAACATGATTCGACAAGGATTTATTTAACAAAACAGCATTAACTCTACGTTTTTTATATAGGAATGTTTGCTAGTGTTCGGATACTTTTGTTACCGACTGTAATATGTGATCTTTTATAATGATTTAAAAATATTTTGATCAAAAATACAATCGATGTGTACATGGGAGACCGCGCCATCATGATGGGATGCTCGCCAGACCACTACTGATCAGTTTCAGTGCTTCATTGTTAGACATTAGTACTGGAGAACCATTCTGTGGCCTTTTGGACGACGAATATGACGTCAGCCATCACGTACAAAGAAATTAAATTTGGATTCATCGCTCCAAAAGACTTTCTACCAATCTTTGATTGTTCATGCGTCGTGCTCTTTGCGAATTTCAATCGAATTTTGTTATTATTTGATCAGGTAAGAGTTTTTTTTTTTTTTTTTTTTTTTCTTTTTTTAAGGAATTTATGCACACAATCCAGCTTCATCCAGACGATGCTTTATAGTCTCCTAACTCACATTCTTTTTTGGTGGACATCTTCTTTCATGTTTGGATCAGTGACCGACTTTATTCGGATTAGGACGTCTTGGTGTTTGTTCGTTTTTCTGGGTGTCCTGATTTTGGAAGATCGCACGCACATTTAGCCTTTTTTCACTTCTCTACTACGCGATCGACATTTGATTTCGGGATTTCAAACTTCCTTACGATAGCAGAATATGAACCCCTCCCCCCCCCGCATCCTCCCTTTCTTTAATAATTGAAAAACGAATAGCCAAAGGTGTGGAATTTCTCTGGTCTAGCTATTGAGCTAGAAACGCTATTGTGTGTGTGACAATATTCCGTATATTCAAATCAAGCATTAAAAACTTGAATTTTACGAGATCGTCTGAAAACGTCTGCTTTTAATTTTTCAAATTGAAGTTCAGTATTTTTTTAATTAACAGTTAGTAGTGCACGATGTAGGATGAATAAAGCTATAAATTAATGTTTGACATCATTAAGAAAATTTGCTTACAGAAAACGTCAGGACAGAAAATCATATAATCTCAAAATTTTTGCCAGCTACTATATACATGTACTGACTAAAAAAAAATAATCAATATATATATAGATATATATATATGTATAATGTTTTGTTATTATATAATTGTTGAATTATTTTTTAAATAAAAATTAATACAAACTCCTTTCTTTATATTTCATGTAGTTGAATCCCTTACTCAAAACATTTAATTTGTTCACTTAAAGATAATTTTACATGGATTTCTTTATTCTGAAAAATGCTAAATGCTGTATGAATAAAGAAATTAAAAATCAAGTTGCAATTTAGAAATCTATCATAATGTTTCTTTAATCTTCAGCTAAGATCAGTTGTTGAAAGAGAGTTTCAGTGCAAAATAATATGCAAATACTAAATTGAGTTTGATTGTTGAGAAAAGATTATTTATTTAAAAAGTGCAGTTTAGTATAAGTTTTGATTTTTTTTTTTTTTTTTTTTTTTTTTTAAATCTTTGAATAATTTTAAATACAGAAATATTAAGAGGTCAAATTTGCAACATTATAACAGAAATTTTAGTTAGAAAAAGGATTGTTTATTGATTCAGGTAAACTTAAACAAAAGAACTTTTTGAAATAAAAATTTGTATATATACTTATTTCCGAATGTTAAAAATTATCTTGTTCCTTATTACCCTTCTTCTTTGATGCATAATTTTTAAACTGAAGACTACGTAAAAATAAAAGTTTAATGACACTTTTGTTACCCAATAATTAATCTAATATTATATTACTTTGACTTCAGGAATAATTTTTTAACTCTTATTAAATCAATTCTTTCTAAAGTACTTTTTGAACATATTTTATACATTTTTCTTACATTATCGACTTCATTTTCACAGAAAGTACATTTTTTTTTAAATAGAATCGATAAAGTACGAAATTTAACAGTGATCATTTTTATAAAAAAGCATGTTTGTATTAAGTTTAGAGCTGTAATAATCCTAATGTTAATAAAAGCGCACAAATATTTGTAAATAATTATTAAAAATCAAATGTTGAAACTTTTTGAATTGCTGTTCGCCTAAAAGTCATCAGAATAGTACATGGTAATATATTCTAAAGCATATGGACTAATAATAAAGATCTTTTGGCAAATTAATTTTTAGGTAAATAACTTTTATAAGGTGCTATGAATATTACATCAAAAATAACATTTTATATTTGACAATACTTACGAACGCATATTATAATTAACTCTTTGACGCAGATGGGACACCGGTGTCCCTTTTCCTTATTTATTTTTTGACGCTCTTATTACAAATATTATAATTATATGATAGTTTTTTATTATAAAAGAGAGTCCAATAGTTATTATAAAAAATCTATTAGATTATCAGAGTAAATTTTTTACTAAAATAAAAATGTTAAATAAAAGTAGTTTGAAAAAATTTTATCAACCAATTTCAAAGATTTATTTCTAATTAAATTTGATTATTTAAAAAAGATCAGTAATGCGTTATTGCTACTCCTGTCTCTAAGTAATTGTAAATAAGTGCAATTTGTAAAAATATTTATTCATGGGACGCCCATGTCCCATAATGAATTTACCTTTAACTCAGAAAAGGACACCGGTGCCCCACCCTATATTTTAGAACCAAAATTAATTAAAATTTTAATTATAACATTTTCCATTTATTTAGATCTAAAATAACTTAAAACTATTAAAAAAATGTAAAAATTGTGTTTGATGAGAAATCTGCTTCAAAGGGTTAAAACATTTAGAAGGGTTTAGCGAAAAAAGTGAAAATAATATTTTTAATGAAGAATAATACTAGAAATGAGATTTCATTTTACCTAAAAAGATATCCATGAATCAATGATGCATTTTTTTTTTTTTTTTTTGCATTTTATTAACCCTATATATTAGAGAACGTATTATTTAGAGTTTTTCTTTTTTCTTTTTTTTCTTTTAGATTTTACTATATTTATTCTTTTTAAAATACCCTAAATCCAAAAATCAGATTTGTAGTGGTTTGTGCGAGTGTCCGTGTATCTATAAGCCTGTTTGAGCCTATGAGTCTATGAGCCTGCACAATTCAAGAACGAATATTGGTAGGAAGTTGAGATTTGGCGTTCTAAATATGGATATGCTATTTTATTTTATTTTATTTTAAATGAGACAACTGGTTCGTGTTCAAGAAACTAGAATTTATATAAAAACATTATTCTATGGGCAAAATATGCAATTTCTAATATATTTAGACAGTACAAAGCAAAATAAAATTGATATACATTCTTTATGTGCACAAAAGCATGTTTCACATCAAATAATGTACAAAAGATATTTATCCTTTGTTTACAGTGCCATACAAAAGAATTCCAATACATTCCCTACAAACACATTTTCTTCCCAGGACATTTATAAGACATCTTGAGGATGTAATGTGGATGAAAGGGATACCGTTAAGATGAACTGTGAAAAAGTGTGTTTGTAGGGTTAGTGCAATGTTTAGAAATATTTCGAAGTGCATTTCAAGTTATGTAATGCATTTTTTTATGTGTGGACTGTGTTGAGTTTCAGTACCTTGTACCCCATACAAGACAAAGAAAGAAGAAAAAATCTAGAAGCCGTCATTTGTAAGATATTACGGCATTCTTTGGACATCCTGTAAATATCTAATATCCATCAGAAGGCATCCAGAGGAGAACAAAATGTGACATCTAAACAAATCACAGAATGAGTTCAAGATTCTCATAGGATGAGATAAAAGGTCTAAAAATCATACATGTGAGCGTTTAGGAAAGATATATAAATATTTTTTTTCAACTTTCACAGGAGGTATGTAGTCTGGTTACAGAAGAACACGAAGTAGACTTGGGGTTAAGGCTTTTATTTGTAAATGAATGAAGAATAATGAAAATACTTTTTTTTTGGTTTATGTAAAATAATTAACACAAAATTTCACCTTTGTTTCAAATATATATATTTATTACTATATGCTAATATCTAAAAATATAGCATTAAAAAATTGCACACATTGCTTTATTTAAGACTATATTTAATAAAGATATTTAAATAAATTAAAAATTAAGGTTAGAGATATTTTAGATTAGAGATTTTAGATAAGATTTAAAAAAAAACTATTTAAAATAATTATTATATACAAGAAATATATTTTACCCATTCAAACAAAAATAAACATTTAAAATGAAAATTTGTTTATAATGTCGAATAATTGTTACAAATTTCCTATACAGATAATCAAAAAATTAAAATAAAATTGAGTTTTATTTTAAAGCAGAACAATTCTCGTAGAATGTTGCATAAAAGCTTTTTTATTTATAAATCCTCCATGAGAAAAAATTACTTACATTTACCAAAGACAAATAAACGTTTATGGGAATAAATAAAAAAAAAGACACATTTCATACACTGAATGATATTTCTTTTATTTCCAAAGTATGTACAAACACGTGTACAGTCGGTAACAGAAGTGTCCGAACACTAGCAAAAATTCCTATGTAAAAAAAGTGCACTTCATGAGGTTTTGTGAAATAAATCCTTGTCGAATCCTGTTCTTAGTCAGTGTAAGAACATGATTCGATAAGGATTTAGTTAACAAAACCCTATGAAGTGTACTTTTTTTACATAGGAATTTTTGCTAGTGTTCGGACACTTCTGTTACCGACTGTACATACATTAGAATATTTTTATAGATCTTTCATATTGTTTCTCACAAATAATGTAACATTTGACAATTTTAGAAATTTATTTAGAAAAATTGTTATAAAAGTTTTACTCATAAATGTTGCAAAAAAGAAATATATACCAATTGGTGCATCACGATGCAGCATCTTATCCCTAACTTCTTTCATACTATATCTGAAACATTAAATATAGAAAACTCAAGCAAATTGTTTTCAGAGAAATGGAATTTGGAAATTTACTTATTTCAAAAATTCAGTATATTGTGCTTTGTTGCAGAATAGTAATATTAATAATAATAAAGAAATTGTAAGAAATAAGCAGATACAAAAGTCATGGTCACAGCAATTACCGATTGTGAAAGTAAAGTTTAACTGACTAACTGCTCTTTTCCCAAAGCACGAGCGCACGTGTTCTTCCACCATGGAATGTCTTGCAGTGTGCTAAGTCGACTACCAAGCATATTTGTCATTTTCTGGAGGCTTATGCTTTGTACAGGATCTGGGCACTTTATCACATTTTTAGGCCCCGTATAATCATTATAATGCGCCCAAAAGTTGATTTGGGCTGTATTTGCTGGTATGCAACGTGTTTGTACATATCCATGCATTTAGGACGGTATTAGCTAACCCCCCCCCCTCCCCCCCCCTCCCTTACAAAATTTCGGGAAATAAAATTGTTTCTAAACTGTTTTGTTGTTTAAAATACACTAAATATGTTCTTCACATACAGTATATTGTATTTTACAATTTAAATTACAATAATATCTCTATACAGTAAAGTAGGGTAAGAGAATTGTGAGTGTCACACCATGTTATTAAATATTAGGTGCGTGCACTGTATGTTATATATTTTAATATTTTTCAAATAAATATATTTTTATAGTAAGGCTTATTTATGTTACGTAGTCAATTTTTATAACAGTTTGATTGTTTTTATATATAAAATTATAGCGATACACAAAGATAAAAATTATGCTTTATTTTTGACAAAATATAAATAAATAAAGGAAAAAGAATAAGACACTGTTAGAACTCTCGGAAATCAGTGGTTTTTTGCTCAATATTTAATAAGGTATCTAGGGAATATTAAAAAAATATATTATTATAAGTAAAACATATTCTACAATGATATATTTAAATTTTCTTGTGGGCTAGAAAGTTTGAGCCTTCTCCATACACTGAAGATGAAAAAAAATTGTATGAAATATTAAACATTTGTGCATAGTTCCAACGTTCGTTCGTTTCAAAGGATTTTTCCCTCTACTCTGGAACAATATATATTTCATTTATAGGCCTATTCTATGAGAAAAAGTACTGTTCATAATTAGTGGTAGAGGAAAATACTGGTGCAGAATTTTTGTTTTAGGGAAGCATAGATTTTATTTTATCTTATTTTTTATTTTTTTCACGAATGTTAAAAGTATTACATCACTGAAAATGACTGTAAGACTTCACAGATAGTTTTCGTTGTAGGGTCAGAAGTTGGAAAGATTTACTTCGTTCGGATGGTTTCGATGATAAAGGTTTCGGATGGTTTCGATGATTAAAGCAAGGTATTAAGTGGAATTGGTGCGTTATGAAGGAAATTGTGGATGAAAATATGAGTTTTAACAGCTTTTGATGAAGTTTTGGTGTTATAGGTGAATTGAAAAGTATTTCAAGTTACGTTTTGTTATGATTGTTATTTAAAGAGATTCTCTAATCTATTTAATTACTGAGACATTCAAAGCAAGGGATTTTTTTTTTGAAGTATTTCTTAGTAGTATTGGGGAGTCTACGAGAGACTTGTTGAAAGGGCTGATTAATTGCAGTTCCTTCATTATCTTCAATGTTGGTTTTTATAAGTGTGTTTAATGCCAGTAAAAACCGGCATTTTAAATTAAGAAAATAATTTTTGTTTTTATTAAAGATCAAACAATCAAGGGGGGAGACTTTCCACACATTATTTAATTTTTGCTTTCACTTAAATTTAATGTAAAGCACCGTTTGGTGTCAAAATGTATCTAGTATTAAAATTAAAAAAAAAAAAAAAAAAAAAAAAAAAACCTAACTTAATAACTTGTTGACTTGAATACACTGACTTAGAATATATAATGTGTTACCTCTCTTACTTTCCAAAAGCACACACTAAAGATTCACACAAAGAATGCTTACTCAAATAGTTTACTGGAGGAATATTTCATTTAGTTCACTTTAAAATATCTAAATTGAAAATACTACCATGTAACTGAACTTCAAAGCTTAGTAACTTCCATAACCACGCTACATTTCATAATTCCTCCAAAACCAATGCCCACTAAACGAAATTTGAATGGACATCTTACCTTTAACTAACCAAACTTTCCATGGACAATTTACACTTACTCCGAAATCAATATCAATTAAACGAAACTCGAATGGATACCTTACCCTCAACTAACCAAACTCTTCATGGACAACTTACGCTTACAATCTTAGCGAGGGAGACATTACCTTACGAAGTTTTAACTTGGAGCTAACACAACTTAGTGAAGTAGTATACATTGTTAGTAGAGTCAAATTTGACTGTCATCAGTAAATATAGATGAATTCTTGCCACACTCATTTTTCATTCCACTCAAAAAATCCTCTCATTTACTTCAATTATTGGGTATAAAATTCCGTAGACTTGTTTTTTAAAACACCCCTCTTCTTTATTCCACACGTCTACATTTCTAATTACAAGAATGTCAGTTTAGGAGGTTACTGAAAACAATGTAACCTCACATGGTAATCTTTCACGGATATTTATGTTTAGCGCATATATTCACCCGCAAATACAGATCCATATATTCATTGAAATAACTTTCAGTGAGAACTGTCCTGTAATCTCAAACGTATACATTTAAATTTAGCAATTACCCAATTTAACTCTTTGTAGATATATTAAAGTATTTCAATAACTACAAATATTTAGATTTGAATAGTTTTTTTAGTCTTTTTATCACACAGTAATATTAGAAACTAAATATGAAATACAGCATTTTAATTAGAATGAACTAAGCACTAGTTCATTTATTTCTTTCCAACACCACACAACAACGATGGCATTTTTTTTCCCCAGGTATTTTATTTTTGTTTTTATATCGCAATTGAAACTGATTTAGATTTTATTTTTCTGATTTTATATGGATATTTAAATATTTTTAAATCAGACTTCCCGCAAAAATTTTAGTGTATATAATTTGCAGCATCATAAAAATGACATGTGAAAATGTGCATGCCTTCATTTGCATTTAACGTATCTTCTTAAGATTTATCCCATTAAAATAGGAAATAAAAATATTTTTAAAAAAGCAACAGAGCATTCCAATTCCCCAAATACGATTAAGTGCAAATTTTCTATTTCTGTTTCTGATAGATATTTGCACTTTTGAATGTTATGTTATGAATAAATTACACACGCGCCTGAACTCTGCTGATAAGGCAGCTTTCTTATAAAAATTGATATTCAGCTATAGCTAAGAATACAGATATGACGTGAGGGACAACATCTGTTTAGCTAAGCAGACATTTTGAGAGGTTTTAAGGCATATCTCGGAAACATTTCTCCGAGTAGAATCCATTTTGTATCCGCCTTTCTCCAAAAAACGATCTTCTTATCCTCCTCCCACCTTTTTGATTGACAGCTAGTCCCAACCAATTCCCTCTAGCCGCATCTAAGCAAACAACATTTCAATCCCGTTACTAAGGTAACGAAGACAAACATCCTCTCTGGACAGCCTGGAAGAAATCAATTCTCATACATGGAGAGAAACGCAACACTAAATTCTTTCAAGCAAAGTCACTACATGGGATTGGGATTTCAGTTAGTGAAATATAAAAGCAATTATAGTGCCACGATATTTTTTTGGGATTTGAACGCTTTTGTTGTGATAATTTTCTAATCTAAATCCCTATACGGAATGATTTCAATTTCACTTATTTTCGCTGAGATTTCTTTCTTTCTTTTTTTTTTTTTTTTTTTCTCTTGGCTATGAAATCAATTTTACATGTCTCATCTAGGAATATTTTCGCTCAATTCAGCACCTAAAGGTTCTGAATAAAGAAATAGCATTCGAAATCTAGAATAATCTAATCGAGCGTCACAATTTTTCTTAGAGAAAAAGTAGTACTTACATGTATTGTTTGGCTGTAATTTAGAAATATCTCGCAGAAAACTGCCATGATTTTTATATCATCGAAGTCTTTACTTTGTGAACTTCATTTCAGTTTTATTTTTTAATTAGGAAAGAAAAATGGCAGTGCATCATGATGAGATTTCATTTGTAAAAGATTAAGCAAAAATTTTACCAGGATGCTTTAGTAAACATACAATGAATAAATTTCAATAATTTCCTAATTCAAATATATGTAGTGAATTATCTAAAGTTCCATTCTTTCCATTTTTGACCTTTTTTGTTTTATTTATTCTATTGGTTGAGAAAATGGCTGCAATTCAAGCCAAGAAATATTTATTGAATTCATTTAAGGACATTTAAAAAAGCAGTGATCTATCCATATTATTAATTGTTCAAATAATAAAAATAATAATTATTATTTATTTTTTTATTTTTGTTTAATAATAAATGTTTTATGACAATACATACGATGTGTTTTAATATTTCAAGCAAAAGAATTTATAATTCAGGTTTCCTTTAGAAAAAATCCGATGAAGTGATTAAATAGTTAGCGTTTTGGCATTGAGTTTCCTAGTGTCAGGTTCAAATCTCGGTTCAATCATGGATGTTCCCAGTGCTTCTAAATTAACAAAAAGCAATAATAACATTCCTTTTTAGTATGAAGATCATGCAATAGTGATTATATATATATATATATATATATATATATATATATATATATATATATATATATATATATATATATATACTTACAGAAAATGTACAAAAATATATTGTACCTATTTTATCATGAAAATCCATATTGATCTTGAATTGTGGCACTTAGTGAAAATTAAACAGTTAACAACCCATCAGCATTATTTAATCAAAAAAGTTTAAAAAAACAAGCACAAAACAAGCACATTAATTCTACTTTTCGTTTTGAAAAGAATTCTCAATTCTTGAGAAAGATTGGAATAGATAAAGAAGCAAATACTGCTGATGAGGAAGTAAATTCAAGTGTAAACAAATTGAAAAATATATCATTTATTGCAGGAAACTTAAAAAAAAAAAAAAAAAAAAAAAATAGACTTGAATAATTGACATTGGCTCGTCAAGCCCATATTACAAATGATAAGAATTTATTCACCGAAATGAAAAATACTGAGGTGCGTAGAATATAGTAATAGTTAATAGTAATAATTTAACCTCTAACGGTTCAGGTGACAGAATTATAATAACTGAAACTACTCAGCGAGAAATATATAACATATGTACCAGAATTAGAATAAACGAATCTACTTTCTTTAGGGAAAGAAGCAAGAAACAGATACACATTAATCTTTGTAAAAGATAACATGTATACGTCAAACCCTAGTAAATGATACAAAAATCTCAATGAAATTTGTTTAATCTTGTCACAGGACGCTCAGATAATCATATGTTACGTAAACTATATTTTACCGTACACTGTTAAAAAAATGCAACTTTGCTGCCAGAAATTCTCTGTAATTTGAGAAAATGGTCCTAAATTACGAAAAAATTACGTTGACAAAATGTATTTTTCTGTTATTACAGAGAATTTCTGGCAGCAAAGTTGCATTTTTTTAAACAGTGTATGTCAGAATATCAATAAATCATCTATAAGACATTCTAATATTAATACATCAAAAATATTCTAACAGAAAATATTCACAATAAAAATATTCTAACAGAATGCTTTGCAGTATGTTTATCTACGTTTTTTGCAGTTCAATAAATAAATATAAAATAATTTTAAATCTAATTAATATACATATTCATTATAAAACAGAAAACAGGTATAATATTTGGATCTCGAATAAGTTCTCACTGATTTTTTATACGACATCCAATATCCCTGCTTCTGAATCATTCTTAATGCTTTCAAACATTTCGAAACTGTTGCGTCATATACTTGTAATGATGTGTGAAGTTCAACTAGCGCCTGACACGGGTCTTTGTTAAGTGATTCCTTCAATTCTTCGTTTTCAAATTTTTGCTTTGCGCCAGAGTGTTCCTTATTACCAAGATCAAAATCATTTTCTTCTGAAGCGTCGAAACCAGTCTCTGCATGTCGTTTCCGACAGAGCATGCTCGTCGTAAAAATTCTGTGTGCTTCAGCTGCAGATTTCTTTTGAATAAAATTGTGCAATAAATTTCCCCACAAATACTCTTTACTTGGCACTAAACTAGAAAATTTCAGAACTAAGAAAAAAATGTTGTATACACTACGTTTGACTAACATACACTGAAGTTCAAGGTTACCTACATTATTTCCTTGTAGATGCGTTACCATCTGAAATTACATGCACATAGTCCTGGTAATGCCACCTGTTCGGAAACAGCGAAAACTTATTGAAGATCTTAATGTATGAGGGGTGATTAAAAAAAAGTTACAAGTCGAATAAAGAAATATTTATTAATAATAGACAGAAAATACAAAAGAGAATTAAGAGGAATACGTGCCTATCATTTTTAGGCATAATCACCAAGCCTATTTAGGCATTTATCAGAACGCAGAACCAACTTGTTTAACCCATCTTGGTAGAAATCAGGTCCCTGTCCATTGAACCAGGTCTCGGCGGATGTTTTCACAGCACTGTTTGAAGAGAACTGTGTGCCGGATAAGTGCTCCTTCAACCTCGGAAACAGGAAATAGTCACTGGGTGCCAAATATGGGCTGTATGGGGGTGACTCCAGATTTCCCACCTGAACCGTCGCAACAATTCCTGCGTTGCTTGAGCAGCATGGGGCCTGGCATTGTCATGCAGGACGATGACACCTTCACTCATCATGCCAGGCCGTTTGCGTCAGATGCTTCGCGGACACATTCTTTGCCCATAAAAATCGAATCACGGCTCGCACTTCCACACGAGACCAATTTTCTAAGCGTCTTGCCATTTCAGTCGTCATGAACCGTCTGGGAACTTTCAGTACCTACCCGCACTCCAGCTGTATGACAAGTAGCACCATCTGTCTCCACTCTAGGGAAACAAAAGTTCTCCACAATATGCAGTTTTCAAATGCTGTAGCTTGTAACCTTTTTTTCTGATCACCCCTCGTATAAAAAAAATATAACTCATTCCAAATGCCACTTTTTTTTTCAGACTGTCTCCAGAATTAGAAAGTAGTCATTATTCAGGAAAGATAACAATCGACAAAAACCACGCCTCTGGTTAACTAATAACTACACCTCTTGTTACATCTTCAGTGCCAATGTTACCCTATGGGAAATTTATCATAAATTATTTAATGTTATTACATATCTGTTTAGTTGTGCAATATTTTCGAACATGCTCATGATAGGGATGGAACACTGGGGCAGAACTCATACCACTCAATGAAGCAAAATTTCCTATTTCTTAAATCAGCGAAATTATAGGTAGAGAAATTTCTTGAACAAATACCGATATAAGTTATGCGCCATTATTCCATTCCTGTGATCGGGCGCAGTGAAAAGAACTTTATTACTATTTGTTTTGTTTTAATTATTATTTTTTAATTTAAGTATGAAATAGCCACCAAAAATTGTCTTTTAAATTGAATCAGAAAAATACCGAATTCTGAGGGTCCATTTTTGACTTAAAATGTCAAAAATTTTCAAAAACTGTATTATTTTTATTTTCTTTAAAACTCGTATATTAGTCACTCCTTATTTCTAATAGTAAACATAAGTTGACACAAAAAATGTTTAAGCGTTGTGAAAAGTTTGAACATTATCTAATAGCATCCTGAAAGTCCACAATTGCTCCAAAAATCTCATAAAATTCGTAAAACGGATTATTTTAATATTACTTTTAAAGTATTTATATAAATGAAGCCAAGAATTTGTCGACGGAACACATCCGGGCGGACCACTACTATTTTTGATTGGTCTAGATTTAACTACTTTGATGATGAAAGCCGGCCATTTTTTTAGCAAAATCTGATGAATTTTTTTAAATGATACTGCGCATAGATGTTAGTTATACTTTTTTAAAAGAGCTCTAAAAGCTGTTCATTTTTTGTGCGGACACTATATGCATCAAGCTAAAGATTTAAAAATAGTGCGTTACAAAGATTCACAACGCGATATCATTCAAATGCTTTTATCTTAAAATAAGACTCTAGTATTAAACAAAAGACAGTCTAATATTAAAGAATAATGAATAACTTTTAAAAATGATCAGTTTTGAAGGTCTAAGAACTGCAATTTTTAAATTACAGTGTACTTATTTCCCATACATAATCCATTAAATTTGCAAACAATTGTTCATTCATTCTTGAGAATCATTCACATGAGGCCATAGAGCATTGTTGCAAAACGCAGAGCTGCCAACCTAATCCGGCAAATTGTTAGTACCGCCTTTTTTTCTACACCACTTAATTTTTAGAATAATTTTCTTCAAATATATTTACGAGGATATACTCTAAAAATATATTGGTGTAGAAAAAGGGGCAGTACAAACAATTTGCTGGATTAGGTTGGCAGCTCAGAAAACGAGTGCAAAACGGAAGAATTATTTAATTTAATTTAATTTGTAATATGTTATTTTGACTTTTTGACCCTAAAAGGAATTTTTAATTATGTTACAAAGCCCAAAATATGATATAAAAGATGAATAGTGGTTCAATTCTTTTGAAAATTAATTTAAATTTAGTGACCAGCGAAGCGGGCGTAGTCTGCTAATAATTAAATATAATTCTTAACATCAAATAACGAAAAATAAAGTAATATTATAATTTATAGAAACAAAATTATTATGGTGTGTCCATGATCTTTTTACCACTATTTTTTAATAGTATTCTTTTACAATATTTATCTACAATTAAATAACACAAAAATTATTGTTTGTAAATGACACTATGCAATTATTTTACAAATTGTAATAACGTGGCACCGATAAACGTTATTTAAAGGATGTGGAAAATTTTAATACAATCAGAAATTATCTCGAGGTTCCACTGCAGCAAACAGAAAAGCAGAAAAAGAAATAAATCCCATAATAATGAAATTCAGAAGCCGTTGATCATAACTTCTTGCCCTCGCGCGTGTTTATACGTGTGACGTGATTATTAAATAAAGATATGTTTATTTATTAAATACAGAACTATTTATTATATGTCAGATGTTATTGTGTGTATATGAACTTTGTTTCTAGATTTTAGATTCCGTTTAGCTCAGAGTGAATTTATTTAGGCGATAACAGCAGATTTTATTCAGGCTTTAATTTTGCATTTTAGAGTAAGATTGAGTGTGAAAACTAGGAGTGATGTTGTATATCCAGTTTTTGAAAACTTTAAAAAATATGTGATGACAAGTTAGGAACTTATACAAAATTGAGCAGTTTCATTCGCAACTACTGGATGATTTAGAATCCAATAAAAATTCAAACGAAGCCCGTTACCAATGGAATTTCTGCTGTTCTTGCAGATAAATTAGAGCTAATTTGAAATTTTGCCTCGATTCCCGTTCTAGGAAGAGTCATTCGATCATTTCGCAATAAATATCAAATAACTTTTAATTATCAGCTAAAAAACTATTAATATTTTGTTTAATACTCTCGCTCTTCTTAAAAACCTTAAGAAATGGTTTAACGGTGACAGGAAACCGAGCTAAGTTGTCCAACAATAGCAAAACAGTTTTTTAGCTGAAAGTAAAAAAAGTTATTTGTTATTTATTACGAAATGATCTAATAATTTGAAGAATTATTTGCTAATTAAAATTGAGGCAGAATTTTCCAAATTAGCTTTAGTTTATTTGCAATAACAGCACAACCATTGCTGACAGTGGATTCTTATTGGGTTATGAAGTACTCTTTAGGAACACATAAAAATTCATTATTTCTTCATATATAGGTAACACATTATCGTATAATTCCTTTGTTTTCAGAAAACCGGACCTTCGACATCACCCCTAGTTTCATACTGAAACTCATGCTGAAATGTAAAATTAAAGAGAGAATAAAATTTTAAATTACCTTCTAATTATTTGATTATTCGGTAAATAATTTTTTTCTTGAAAATGAAAGGCATTTTTCTTATAGTGAATAAATATTTTATTGAATTATATATTGTCCAGTCTGGTCCAATACCTTTTGCCATCTTTCTGGCAGTGATTCCATGCTTATACCAGTTTTTGTCCTTTGTTGGCAAAAAACTGATCCAAGTGATTTTCGACCTCCTCATTTGAGGTGAAGGTATTACCGTCTAAAAATTTTTGCAGAAGACCGGGACAAATAATAAGCAGAAGGTGCCAGATCTGCAGAATATGGTGGATGTAGCAGTATATCCCTTCCAAGCTATAAAACCTTTTGGTGAAAACCTTGTATGAGGTCTCGCATTATCGGGAAGGAACACTACACCTTTTCTATTAATCAATTCTGGCCTTTTCTGTTTAAGTGAATCATTTTGTTTGTCCAGCTGATGACAGTACACTAAAAAAAAAAAAAAAAAAAAAACGATTCCTTTGAAATCCCACCAAACAGATGGCATCACCTTTTTTTGATGAATTGAATATTGACTTTCGAAGTGCTTTGAGCCGGTTCATCTTTTTTACTCCATGATCTCTTGCACTTAATACTGTTGTATATTTCTCGTTCCCAGTGATGATGCGCTTCCAAAAAGGATAATTTTCTTGACGTTAGAGAAGCAAATCGCAAACGTCAACGCGGTGGCACAAATTTCATTCCATAAGAACAAGAGGAAACCATATGTCGAGCTTTGAGATTAAAGCTGGGCGCTTCAAATGATAGTAGACGGTCGAATTAGATAAATTTAATCACTCAGCGATCTCACGCCGGTTTGCATCAAATTATGCCTTCATTGTGTCTTCATCAGCTTGAAGTGACCTTACAGAGCGTGGTGCATCTTCAACATAAAAATTGCTGGATCGAAATTTTGCAAACTAATTTTGGCACTAGCGTTCTGTCAATACATCTTCTCCATACACATCGGATAATCTTTTTCTTGTTTGAACAGTATTTTTACTTTTTTGACAGTAAAAAAGTAAAATATACCGAAAGTGCTGCTTTTCACTTTCCATATTTGAAAGGGCACCAACAAAAAATTATTGTGTAGAATCAATCAAGCTTTTTCACAAGCAAGCCATTCTATATAAGCTGTCAATATATATATAATGATTATGCGGCTTAAGTGTGAAGTCGGCTGTGAAAATATACAATTAATTCCTCTGGCGGGAGAAAACGAAATTTATTTCCGAACAACCCAATAAATTCACTCTGAGTTAAAAAGAATCTAAAATCTAAGAACAAGATTCATGTACACAAAATGACTTCTGACATGATTCAAGATAAATAGTTCTTTTCTTAATAAATAAACAGGTTGCGCGAGGGCAAGAAGTTATGATCAGTGGCTTCTGAATTTCATTATCACGTGATTTATTCTTTTTTTCTACTTTTTTGCTTCCTCATTGGAATTTCCAGATATTTTCTCATTTTTTCCACAAGTCTTAAATAAAATTTATAGGTACCAAGTTATTACAATTTGCAAAATATTTTCATAGCCCCATTTACAAACAATAATTTTCTTCTTATTTAATTGTAGATATATATTATAACAGGATACTATGAAAAAATAGTGGTAAAAAGGTTGCGGATAAATTTGCGCCTATAAACGTACAATATTACTTTTTTTTTTTTTTTTTTTTTTTTTTGTCATTTGATATTAAGAATCATATTTAATTATGTGTTAATAATATAAAAATACTCAGTTTTTCGATATTTATGACATTTCTACTGCAATTGCGGACACCCAAGATAATATTAGATAATATTCAAACTTTGCATAGCATATGACATTTATATCAACTTCTTATTCTTCTTCTTTTATGCTTTTTTCGCTATCTATATTAATAAAATCAGACTTTTGTCTGTAAATTTGTCAGAATCGAAAAATTTTGCGATATCTTCACGTTTCACACACCATGAAAGCCGAAAATGACTTCAGAAAATTTTGCCTGTATGTGTGTGTGCGCGCGTATGTGTGTCATCGTGTCTGTATGTTCTTTTTTTTTTTTTTTTTCTCTTTTTTTTTTTTTCCGGGCATCACTTGAGAACGGCTGGACGGAATTCAATGGCGCTTGGCTGACACTTAGATCTTTACCTAACTTAAAATTATATCTATCAACTTTTCAGAAATTCCCCCACGTTCCCCCTTTGAGGGGCAAAAGACAAAAATACGTTTGTCCGGGTATCACTTGAGAACGGCTGGGCAGAATTTAATGGCGCTTCGCAGGAATTTAGGTCTTTACCCAACTTAAAATTATATCTATCAACTTTTTAGAAATTATCCCACGTTCCCCCTCTTGGGGGGCAAAAGCAAAAACACGTTTGTCCGGGCATCACTTGAGAACGGCTGGACGGAATTCAATGGCGCTTGGCTGACACTTAGATCTTTACCTAACTTAAAATTATATCTATCAACTTTTCAGAAATTCCCCCACGTTCCCCCTTTGAGGGGCAAAAGACAAAAATACGTTTGTCCGGGTATCACTTGAGAACGGCTGGGCAGAATTTAATGGCGCTTCACAGGAATTTAGGTCTTTACCCAACTTAAAATTATATCTATCAACTTTTCCGAATTACTCCCCTTTTCCCCCTGCGGGAAGCAAAATACAAAAACAGATTTGTAAGCATAACTCGACTCCTAATTACTCCACAGTAAAGAAATTGCACATGGGAGACTAGACATGAGTACAAATAATACATTTTCTGCATTTAGGAATTTTCGATTTTTAAGGGAAAGGAGGAGGGAAATATGGAAAATTCCTGATTTTTGAGTAAACCTCTACCAAACATGAAACAAATGTATTGAAAAAAGGCTATGCGACTTCCTTAGGATATTTCCAAGCACACATTTTTGTTTTTGTAGGGCTTGCGTTTTTTTTTTCTTTGGGGGGTGGGGTTCGAGGGGGCAAACTCGAGACACACCTTTTAGCACTAAATTTGTCCTGAGAAATCTATGGGATCTGCGGTCACGAAATTTAGTGCGGGAATTATTTATATGTATCCGACCCTTAACGGGATTTTACGAAATCCTCCCCCCTTATCCCCTTGGTGTCGAGAGAGCTATAAACACGTGTAAAACACGTTTAACCGTTTGTATTCGCCTTAAATTATCTTAGATTGCCAAATTTTGGTGTGTGGATGATGATTAGGTGTACGCATTATGTTCTTTGGCGAGATTTCGCAAAACTTCGAAGTTAGTAACTTGGGAAGGGGGAGTAAGAATCGGGTAAGTTGTTGCCGAAGGCAGTGGGGACACGGACTCCTCACGTTGTCACACGGACTCCTCACGGACTCCTCACGGACTCCTCACCTCCTCACGGACTCCACACGGACTCCTCACGTTTCTCTATCCCGCTGTGCTCGATAGAGAAAAATCTCTATCGAGCACAGCGGGAACTTTAATTCAGGTTAATTAATAATGATATAGGATTTTGACAACTCATTTCAGTATTGTGTCCAGCGAAGTGGACAAAGCCTGCTAGTTAGAGCTATGAGCGAGTTCAATAATAATAATAATATTTTAATTTAATTTTACTAATTTTATTTTCATTTATTTATTTATTTATTTATTTTGACATTTTGGATCAAAAGTGGGCTTTAAATATATATTTGAAAATTTCCGAAACTCAGTATTTTTCTTAGTCAATATAAAAAGCAACTTTTGGTTGCTATTACATTTTCAAAAACAAAAAAATACTTCCCCTTAATGCTGAAGATTTGTGTTGCTGTCTGCTGTTTAAACAGAAGCAATAAAATTGAATGCAAACAATGAATATCAGTCTTCTCAAAAAATTTTTAAAGACTGTAATTGTCTAAATTTCAATAAAATAAAATAAAAAAAATTTACATAAAAAAATTTAAAGTTAAAAACGAGACAATTTCAAACCAAGTTAAATTTAGGTTTTCTGTTTGATTTTTTTTTTTTTTTTTTTTTTTCGGATGATTTGGAGAAAATACAACAACTTCAGGGAAGCTACAGAGTCGCCATTTTTTCCTGATTTTTCTACCAGCTTATTTGTATGATAGTTTATTTACTTAATTAATCATGCAAATTTACTATTATAAATTACTACTATTAAAATTAATCATTACTATTAAAATTACTACTATTAAAATTAATTATTACTATTAAAATTAATTATTACTATTAAAATTACTGCTAGTAAAAAATAATTATTTACTCTGAAGAAGAAAAATACTAGTGGAAGAATCAGGAAAAAGAAGAGGCCTGTCACCACCCTGAACTTTAATAAATAATAAACGGTAGATTGATTCGGGGCTTAAAAGTGGGTGGAACAAGCTATTTATCCTTATGCACTTGTGTTTTTGGCTCGGAAATGCATTACATGTACGATGTACTACCCATCTTTTTGACTTGAAAATGCTAAATATTTTGTAAATGTTATGAAAAAGTCAAATACATTAGTTTAATTCATATAGAATACTAGAAACCTTAAGGTGTCTCAGATATGTTATAGCATATACGAACATTTAATTAATCAGGGCAAACTACTACGCCTAGAACACCAAAGAAAAAAAAATTGGAAAGCAGACAGCTGTTTCGGTAGGAGAAATGAGATAGAAGTGCTCTTCTGAGCACTAGCAAAAATTCATATGTAAAAAAGTATACTTAATACTTGTTTTGTTAAATAAATCCTTGTCGAATTTTGTTCTTAGACTGACTAAGAACAGGATTCGACAAGGATTCATTTAACAAAACTGTATTAAGTGTACTTTTTTGCATATAGGAATTTTTGTTAGTGCTCTGATGTTTTTGCTGTCTACTATATAGGAAATACCTGGTCGATATAGGAAATGAATAGAATTCTGATCTACGAATAGAAATACCTGGAATATGAGGGAAAGAAATAGTTTCAAAGAAATCGAGTGCATAAGTGGATTTAGGCCTGTATATTATTTTAGCTGAATCAAACTTAAAATTATGGATTTACTCCCAGCAAAGCTTAGAAATAGCTGATTTATTGATTTCTTGCTTTTGGTTGATTTATTGATTTCTTGCTTACCTAATGTTTTCTTTTAGACGGAATTTAAGACATCGTTTAGTTTGACCAATATATGATAAACTACACTGGAAGGAAATACTATAGATGCCCGAAGAGTTATACATATGTATAGCATCTTTTGACTGAGAAAAGGTGAGTTTATTGAAACGCAAAAAAATTATTTTAAAATCATATTGTTTGAAAAATTTAGCTACGGCATGAATGGATTTAGGAAAATAGGTTAAAACAACAATTGGGTAAATCTAATATCTATATTGTTTTACCCTATTTTTCTAAATTTAGTTATGTCATGCCTAAAATTCTCAAACAATATGATTTAAAAATAATTTTTTCGCCTTCCAATAAACTTGAGTTTTCTCAGTTAAAAGACGTTATAAATATCTAATATCTGTATTGTTTTACCCTATTTCTTACATACAATCATGCCACAGCTAAAATTCTCAAACAATATGATTTTTAAATAATTTTTTCGCCTTCCAATAAACTCACCTTTTTTCAGTTACAAGATATAGATATGTGTAATTCTTGAGGCATTCATAGTATTTTCTGTCATTGTGATTCATCATGCATTGGTCATACTAAATGCAGTCTTAAATTCCGTCCCAAAGAACATATTAGTTATGTCCTAAAGCAAGAAACCAATAAATCGGTTATTTCGAAGCATTGCTTGGAGGAAAACTACAATTTTAAGTTTGATTCTGCTAAAATAATTTGCAGGCCTAAATCCACTCATGCTCTCGATTCCTTTGAAGCTTTTTACATCTATAAAAATCACAAAAATATTGTCAATTGTGATTTCGCTGTAACCCACTTTCTTGATTGTTAAAAATTTTAAATTCCGTCCACATTTTCTTAATTTCTTCAACATTTTTCACAACTAATGTTTCATAAATTACTATTGGTTAAGTCCTTCACATTTCTATTCGTTGATGAGAATTCAACTCATTTTCAATGTATAAGATCACTTCTCTTTCATTTCTTTATGCACTGAAGACGGTATGCTAAGTACTACCGAAACAGCTGTCAGCTTTCCAATTTTTTCTCTTTGGCATTCTAAACGTTGTAGTTTCCCTGTTTTGATAATCCCACGCCAAATCTCCCTTTAATATTTAATTAAACCTTTGAAGATTATAACTGCATGGAAAATACGTATTACCTAGTGCAGATATATTGTTTTCTTAACAATATACCCTCTAGAAAGATGTTGAATGCAAAGAATTTCCGTTGTATATGACAACAGCATTTATATCTCTGTCCAATCAGCATTCTAATGATAAACCCCCTCTAAAATTTATATCAAAATATATGCAATTTCTAAATTATTAACTTCAAGCAATAAGAATTCCTACAACATATTTTCCTACAGAATTCTCCAATTAAGGTTTCACCATACGAGAAATATTTCAACATACTTTCTCAAACATTTATGCGTAATATTCCCACGGAGAATACCAATTCTTACAAATAACAGCTCAAGGAAAAGACTGAATTCTAATTTTCCCACTCATGTTTGATTGACATTTCAATTTCATCGGATTCTCCATAGTGAATGAAATATGTTGCGGCAATATTGCTCAAGGTAACCATTATAAAGTTAGAATTTCATCCTTAATACACGTAACTTTAGTTTATAAATTCGATTGACAAAGTAAAATTTCTAATTCAGTATCTTGATATATTATGCAATCACTTATTAAAATCTTAAACAATTAATAAGTGAACATTTCATTCAGTAATCAGTAAAATACATACCAGTTTTTTTTTTTTTTTTTTTCTCCATATTTATATAATAAAACATAAAAATTAATTTTGACATGGAAAAATATATGTTTTTAAAGCTTGCAGAGGAAACTGAGGGAATTAAAAATAATCATGTGTTTTTTTTTTAAATTGTATTATTTAACAAGTGTGGTGTTTAATAAAAAGATAATCATGATATTTAATTAATATTTATTTAAATTTTAGCATACTGTTTAGAAAGAAGAACGCAAGAAAAGTATGATAATTATAATTACTATTTACCGCAATTTTTGCCATATAATCTGCATATTATACGTTTAAAAATCTTTATTTTTCTTGTAATGCTGATTATGCAGCGCCTCGTATTACACTGCTCGGCATAAAAATTGCCCCAACATCATTTTGGCAAATTCTTATGTAAAATGACCTCCTGAATACGAATATGACGTCCATTTTGCCCTATCACCCACCGTTTTTTTAGGGACGGCCCCCTATGTTTATCACTTTTCGGTAATTTTATAGCCATAAATTTCATTTTTAGGGTGGGGGGGGGCAAAGGATTATTTTAACTGTTAAATATCTTCTGGGGGGTTACAGAGATGGAAAATTCCAAAACATCAACATTTGCGGCAAGGGGAAAATTTAGGGGGGGGGGGGATTTGCTACTGAAATTATGTATTACACTTCTTATATATTTTTTAATCTGTTAGTAATCTTATTTATTAAACATTATATACATATATTTTCTTTTTAAGAGTTAAATTAATCCTTTTCATTCTCCAAATAAAATTCATGGTCATAAAATTACCGAACAGTGATAAAAATTGGAGGAGGGGGTGGTGTCCCGAGAAAACAGTGGGTGACTGGGCAAAATGGTAGTGATATTCGGATTCAGGAGATCATTTTACATAAGAATCTGCAAGAATGGTATCAGGGATTGAATATTTTTTTTCTTTTCTTTTTTTTTTTTTTTTTCTTTCTTTCCTTTTTTTTTTTTTTTTTTTTTTTCTGCGCAGTGTTATCAGTGATTTTTTTTTTCTAAAAAATGTCAATAATAAATTTTCTTTTTGAAAATATCTTTGTTTTTATAAAAAAAATCTAATCTATAAAAATATTTGACTAACATGGATCAGTTTGTTTTTAGAGACAATTTTCACTTGCGGATTACAAGCTGCTGCGGATAATAAGATATATATATATATATAAGTCCCATCAGCGAAGTGTACGCTGCCGTGAATTGTGGGCAAGAAATTAGAATGATGTTATTTATTTTTAAATCTTACAGAGAAACTGAAGCAATTAAAGTTCGCGTGTTTTTGTTATGGAGATTATATTTTATAAAAACCATATTGTTAAATAATAAGATAATCGTGAGTTTTAATTTATATTCGAATGAAATTTTGCATACTATTTAGGAAAAAGTACGTAAGAAAGGCATGAATAATGTTATTATTATTTAATATTAAAATGTATGGTATTAAAATGTATTATTTGCTATTAAACGACACTAATGTCAATATTGAATCTGAAGAGAAAGATGTAACCCGATTCATTCATAAAATAATATTTATGAGTATATTAGTTATATGGGTATTAATTTATGCTAAATCTAATATCCGACAATAAATTATATGCATATTTCAGTATTTTTCCAAATGCAGAATTAAAAAAATTCTGTCAATCAAAAAAGAAATAATTTTAATATAAAATATAACAGAAAAACAAAAGCAATTTTAATTTGATGCATTTAAAATATGATAAAAAGTCATTATGGAACAAGCGTAACAACTGTCCGTTGTTGCATTTGCTTCTTTTGTAAATTGAACCTTTTGATTTTTATTTGTAACTTTTCACCTTTAAGTTTAAATTTACTAGCTGGAACCTGTCGAATTAGACGATCACTTTATTGATCGTAATGTTTCAAAAATCGTCGCATCATTATTTAAATGTATTTAATGTTAAAACATCTAATATAATTTTCGACATTTCACTTAAAAGAAAGTCGGAAAAATGCTTATAAATAGAAATACTATATATGACATCACTTCCTACAAAGTACTGTCAATGTGACGTCAAACTGACTCCAAATAAACAGATGCTATCTTTTATTTTCTATTTCGTTTAATACTAAGACTATATGTTAGCTGACCCGTCCGGCGTTGCCCGGGCCCATGATACCTTAAATGAACCGTACATTTGTATTATTTTAAAAGTTTAACTCGATTTTGTTTGAATTTCTGTTTTTAAATGAAAGCATCACGAAAAAAATAATCATCTGTAACAAAACAATTACCTCGAACCGAACGAAACTCTGCCTTGTGACCCCGGTGCTTGCGGCAGCGCATACACGGGCCGCTAACAACATAAAAAAATTCTCAGAAATTAACCTGGAACCGAACGAACCCGCCCGGCAATACCCGGGCCCGTGATAATAACCTTAAATGAACCTTAAATTTGTATGATTCTATACCTTTAACTCGATTTTGTTTGAATTTCTATTTTAAATAAAAGCATTGCGAAAAAAATAATCAGCTGTAACAAAAAAAAAAAAAAAAAAAAAAATTACGAAACTCTGCCTTGTGACCCTGGTGCCTGCGGCAGCGCATACACGGACCGCTAATACCATGAAAAAAATTAACCTGGAACGGAACGAACCCGCCCAGCATTGCCTGGGCCCATGATAATATCCTTAAATGCACCTTAAATTTGTATGGTTTTATATTTTCAACTCGATTTTGTTTGAATTTCTATTTTTAAATGAAAACATCACACACACACAAAAAAATAATAATAATAATCATCTGTAAGAAAAAAAAAAAAAAAAAAAAAAAAAGAAAAAAAAAGAAAAAAGAAAGAAAGAAAACCTCAAACAGAACGGAACTCGGGTTCGTGACCCAGTGCCTGCGGCACGTATATGCAGGCCGCTAATAACATGAAAAAATTCTTAAAAATTAACCTTGAACCGTACGAACCTCTGACTCGTGTTACCGCTGCCTGTGGCTTCGACACCGTATAGCAGGCATGCTACGTACGCACTGCAAAATCCACTTTCCTCCACCAGGGAGCGCAGCATGCTGTATACAAACATCGCCAATCGCCTTGAATTTCCAAGACCTTTCAAATAAGGTGTCACATGGTGGTGTCAACTGCAAAATCCTTTAGATACACTTTCCACCGCCAGGGGGGCACAGCGTGTTCTATACAAACAACACCAACGGTCAGGAAATATCAAGACCTTTAAAATAAGGTGCAACATGATAGGGCCTAATACAAAATCACCTAGTTCCATTTTTCACCACCAGGGGCCGCCCTATATTGTATACAAACATCCCCAATCAACATGAAATTTCCAGACCTTTAAAATGAGGTGCTACATGTGTGGGTCCAGAACGGATTTACCTCTCAAATTAATTTCCCCCCTTTCAAATCTTCTTTCCCCCTTCCCACCCCCCTTTAAAATTGAAAATTCCAAAATCGGAGATATTGATATTTTAGTATTCGAGTCTAGTCCCCCCTCTTCACCGTGAAGTAATTTGGAGGTGAGTTATGCTCGCCAAAGTGTTTTTAACCCCTGCCCCCCCCCCAGGGGGGAACCGATCGACTTTTTTTTATTTTTCTCTTTTCATAACACATCTACAGACCAAGACGTTTTTTGAAACACCTCAACCAAATTTTTACACCTAGCCGTTCTCTCAATTTAGTGGAGACAGACAAAAACACGTTTCAGATTAATATATAGATTCAAACAAACCAACAATTTAATAATACATATAGGGGAGCGTGGGGCGGGTTGTAATAGTTTTTGGAAAATTAAGTATATTTTGAAATGTATTTACGTTTTTCTGTTTCTAATTGCTGTTTTCTATAGCATAGATATTCATCTATCATATCAAAAAAATAAAAAAAAAATAAAAAATCGTTAGTTCTGCTAATTTTAGCACAAAAAATATTTTTGCAAAATTATTTTCCTGTTACAATTTGCCCCGCGTTTGGGGCAAATTGTAACACACCTGGACGAAATTGAAACAGATACAAAGGGAACCCTAATATTACAAACGTCAATATTTCAAAAAAAATTTTGTCTCCAATAATTTATTAATTTATAAAAAAATGCAATTAATAACTAATATTAAATTATAACATTCTTGGAATAGTAACAATGAATTATTTACATCAAATGGATTATAGTAAAATAAAGATAAAATTAAAGATAAAATCAACATAGAAGTCAATCTTAGTCAGAATTGAAATTAATTCAAGCAAATGATATTTTGTTCCCTCTCATGCCTTTAATGTGTGCTCATATATTGCAAATTAAGCATTATACCCATTCTTCTGCCACAGAGTAGGTTTAACAGAGCTCGAATTCCCCGCCCTTTTTTCAGGACATTGTCATTAATGAGAAATTTCTGCTTTTTATATACCACTATTTTTATGAAATATTCTTTAATTGGTGATTAAATCATGACTATAATTTGGGATTAAATAATCACAGCACTGTACTACAAAAACACAGAAAATATTTCTGTATAAACCTAGTAGTGGTAAAGAAGCCAAAAATATTTCATTTCAGAAAAATTCCTTAAAATGGGCAGAGACTTCGAGATTTGGCTGTAGGCATCTCCACAAGCCCCTCCTTTAATATGTTACAACTTGCCCCATCGTATGATTTTGGATATTTTGTTTATTTATAAAAATTCATGATAATTTATACAAAAAATTACACATGCATTTTATAACTTAACACACAGACTAAATAAATAGCTATAAATATTTCTATAAAGTATAAAATAACACACCTTTAAACAAAATTTACGAAATATTTATTTTCCCCACTAACTAGCTAAAATGAAGCACGTGTACAGAACATCTCATTAAGCATTTTTGAGGAGCACCGATCGTGCTTACATTATAAAGCGCGTCATGAGGATTATATTTATAAAAATACTTAATCACAAATGTTACAAACTATTTCGTAAATTGCGTGTTACTTCTTACCCCTGTGACAACTAGCCCCACGCTCCCCTACTATTGAATTTATAGCAACATAATGCTAGAAAGATGCCCGATTACAGTAGCGCCAAAAGCCTGCAGAGGTTGGGCGTTAAACTAAACAGTGCAAACAATAATAAATAGGCCAAACAAAATATTCAGTTAAAAACAATATTAAAATTGTGGGACAGGTTCAGAGTTTACAACGTGTATAATTTATTCAGGAGCGTTTTTAGGATTCCGAAGCTTGCCGGGCCCTTTTTTAATGATTCAATTATCGCCTTATCTGTGGAAATATACGTTAACTATTTAAAACCCTTTCAGCGTTAGCCGTTTTTCAGTATATTTCTTTAATGGTTCATAAAACTAATACTATGTAGAGTACAAATATGAGAATTTAATATTATATATTACAGATAGTTATTAATCTCATTTTCTCGAAAAAAGCAACATATATTTCAAAATTTAGCTACACCAGCCTTTTATTTTGGCTATGCATGACAAAAAAAAAAAAAAAAAAAAAAAAAGGCTTAACGCTTAAAGGGTTAAATCAAAAAACAGTTACTTGTCTGACTTCTTATGTCTAGTCTTTAATAAAGCACATAGAGGAGTACTTCAGTACTTTCGGCATAATTGTTCAACTTCAATACTAAGAAAATTAACGCAAATATTCTTATGTAAATAAAGGCAAAAATCACAGAAATAAACGCATAATATTTTCAGAAAGTTGGAAACATTAAAATTTCAATTGTTCTGATAAATTTTAAGTAAAAATATCAAACAGGTGCAAATATATAAAATGATTTAGCAGAAAACGGTAATTAAAAGACGACGTTTTCAAAACAAACCTAGGAAAAGTTAATATTCTGATTTGAGCCCACAGGCCATAATGATAAAGAATTTTTCTTGTGTCCTTGTAGAAAAAATATAAGTGCTAGATTCCCCGTGAAAATGGGAAAAACAAACTCAGGGTTCCTCAAAAGATATATATACATTTATGTCTCAAAGTCGAATTTTTGTCACTATTACAATACTTTCCTTGCATATGTATGCTCGGAAAAAAAATAATAATAACGAATAATTCTTAAATGGATTATGTGAAGAAAAATAAGCATAAATATAATAAATAAAAAATGAAATATGATGTATTATTTTATGCACGTAGATGTTATTATTATCTTTATTATTATTTTTTTAATAATTACGTTAATTTTTAATATCGTTAATTTTTACGTTAATTTTTATTACGTTAATTTTAATGCATGATTCCAGTTAAGAAAATTAGTGTTAAATTTTAAACATTAAATAATGGCGTTAACTCTTTAATGCACAGAATTCTGTTTTATTCACAAATACAAAAAAATATTTGTATTTACAAAGTGAAGAATGTTAGTAAAACTATAAAGAACAACTGTTTTTATTTTATTTTATATTTTTAAATAAAGTACACAGAATTTAAATAGATGCATTTGAACTGAAATAACAATTGGTAGCAAAAATGAACCAGTATGAAACAACCAAGGAAAAGCTTGAATATGTGGCATGTTTTTTAAACCACTGTGCACTAAAGAGTTAAGGAGAGCAATTTAATACCTTCATCTGCAAATTTCATAGATTTAAAAGATATTACTTTCGATTTTTTTTAACTCTTTGAGGCACAAGGTAATTACGCTCGTTTAATATCGACTGCCATCAGAATCATTGTTAGATGAAAAGTAAAAATCGCTTTCCGGCAAGCTTAAAAGCAGAGGTAGATTCCTTACGTTAAAGTTACAAAAGTGAAGAAATATTACATATGCATTAACACATACTTAGCTAATGGCTCTGTTCCCACACATTGCCTTATTTACGTCGCTATTCTGTTTACAAGAAATTTAATTTACAACTACAAAAGTGTTGTATTCACTCTACTTAAAATATTAGGCTAGATTTATTGGTCTGTAAACGTTTCAATTTTTTAAAATTCAAGCTCATAATCATTCATCAAATAGAAGTCACAAAGATATACAATCCCAGCAATCCAAAATTATAAAGTGAAACTGTTTTGGTTCACATTAGCTGGAACATTAACATTAACATTAACATCAGTTAACATTGGACCATTTGGGAACCACTAAATTTCAATGTTAATTATTACGAATTTAGTAAATTGTATGATTTGGGGAGATTTTGTTGGTAAAACTTGCAACTTAGCAAGGAAATTTGTGATTTGGCGGCAAAATTTGATAGTTCATGACGAAATTTTGACTTGGCGAAGAAATTTCTTATCTGACGACAAAATTTGGTGAGGTTGGTTATGGAGAATGGCAGCTTTGGCGTCATTATATTTTCTTCCCACGCGAAAACTTCATATCTCTTCACGGACCAATATCTTGTTTCCACAAGATGAAAAGTCAAAGGAAACTGTAACGTATTACTTTCAATTTCAATCGTAAATTTTAAATTCTTGACTAAACCAGCATTCTAAACTATTCACCACAAACGATATTTGTATTAAGATTAACGTGTTATTTTAATTATATATTTTTAAATGATTAATTAAAGCGGTTAACATGTTTTTTTATATTTTCAGTGATCTTTTTTTATTATCGTTTGCACGTGACATAAGTATCAGATTATAAATTTAAGCAATGAAAGCTATAGAAAATGTCGGCTTCATCACAATTGACGAAAAATCACTTTTTAACTTGTAACTTTTAATCAATTGAAGCTATCGAAAAAGTTTAAATACAAAAATTGTTCTTTAAGGTAAGGCGGTAATGCGCCTGATTTGAAGTTTTTTTCCTATTTTCAATATTAAAGAAATTATAGGCAAATGAAAACTTTCCAGAAGTCGTGTCACGAAGACCATAACAATAGGTAGATTTCCTATAAAAAATCTACCTAATAAATGTATTTTTTTCCGCTATATTTTGGCGGCAAAATTTTGTAAAAAGAATTCTGGGATAAATATTAGCAGTTGGCAATAAAAAATAGGTGGTATATAATACACTGTTAAACATGGTACTCAGAAATGAGTAAAATTGTCTCAAAATAGCTCCGAAACAATATATGCTTAAATTTGAAAATCCCATGTACTCATTTTTTATTATACTGACATACTCAAAAATGGGGATATTGGTATTCTTAGTGGTCAACCCCATTTTTGAGCATATCAGTATACTCAAAAATGAGTACATGGGATTTTCAAATTTAAGCATATATTGTTTCGGAGCTATTTTGAGACAATTGTATTCATTTCTGAGAAACCATTTTTAACAGTGTATATACTACCGTACTTCAACGTGTTAAAAGAGTGAATACATGTATGTATTGCATCGCATAAGAGTTCTAATGTTAAAATTTGCTTCGAAATATATTGTTTCTTGCAAAGAAGGCTTCATAAAATATTTTCCCTAAATACTAGAATAATATTTAGCAGCACTCAACGACTTATATTGTATATATATAAAAAAAAATTAAACATAAAATAATAAATAAACGATATATAATGCATTATTGTCAATATATTGGAAAGCGCATTGATATTGTTTCAGAAATTGTATTACTTTTTCATATAGTAATTATATATGAGTCTAGTAAAGCCGACCTATGTCAAAATGTGAGCATTGTTTAACAATATTGATAAAGTGAAAACAACTCAAAATTGTATCATATGATACGCGTGTTCAAATATGTAGTATTGTCTAACGCATACTTCAAACCAGAAATTGCACTGAAAACTTTCAAAATGTCAATCGTCTTTAGTATCTACGTTGAGAGAATCCTGCCTTTAGCCAAAAACCACTTCGCGATTTAATTACCATGTTTCATCTACAGAAGTACTAGAAAAGCTCCTGGTACTTATTATTAATTGCCAAGCAGATTGATATTGCACGTACGTTATTTAATGAGGTTTTACTGTAAAGTGCTTTTGACTCCGAGGGGGAAGTTACAGGTAAGTGAATAAATGTAAAAGTAGAAGTTGAATAATTTAAAGAACTGTGAAATGGGTATGTTTTATATATAAAAGCAATAAAATATTAAGTAAATAAAACTGATTTTTGTGCCTAAATTTTTAAACGATTTTTTTTTTTTTTTTTTTTTTTTTAATTATAATTTAAAATTATTTTATATTTACAAATTAATTGTTAAAGAATATTTGTTCCCATACACATTTTCAGCATGCCATAATTTTGATGAGATATGAAAAAATAATCAATAGATGGCGAAAATAGTATTTATCTACACATATTCGCATATGCAAATGGAATATGTTGAAAGTGAATTTTAAAACCTTTAAGTGTAGAACAGAATTAGGATTATAAGAAGATGGGGTAAAATATTATGCACTTCGTTTGAGAGATAAGTTTTAATAAACATCAATGTACAACGTATTTTTATAGAATGCAACATATTTACAACCTACTTTTACATAAATACATTTTTAGAAGGATTGGAAGAAAGAAAATTCACATGGAGGGGTTAACTGATTATACCCAAAATTTCGATCCCAAGAAAAATTATTTTAAAATAAAAAAAAAGCTTTTCAGTAATTCTTGAGAAGCAGTAGAATGGTACAGGGTCTGTTCAGAAAGCAATGGGAATGATTCCATAAAATTCATATATTTCAAGATAATTTTACAGACAATTAATGTTCTTCAAAATAGCCTCTTCTTGCATTATTTCACCGTTGCAAACGGCTCTGCCACCCACTGGCAGTTTTGCCAGATCTGGTGGATTTTTTATTCAATAATCACCAATAATTTTCAGAAGTGATATTTGATATACATATTAAACTATCAATCTTTGAAGTGATCAGGCAACCGTCACAATTAAAAGTTATTGGTGATTATTGAATAAAAAAATCTCCCAGATCTGGCAACACCGCCCAATGGAGTCCACCTGGAGGTCTTGGAGAGAAATGATGTTCAATATGACCGTTATGTTTTTTACAAGTCTTCCAGAAACAACAAAACAATCACCTATAAAGCTGGATTCCAAGGAAATAGAAATGAGTCTGGTAGTGACAGATAGGGATTGTATCGCGGTTCAGACAGCGTTGCGACGCTGTCGTTTGCCAGAAACTTGAGTCAGGAGCTAGGCACAAATTTTCCGCGTTTGAAGTTCTTCCGTAAAGATTTAATGCACAATCCATTTTTGTAAGTCCCAACGTCTCCGCAATCATTCGGACACTCATACGACCATCAGAGTGTCAAATCGGGTTAATTTTAGCCACATTGTCAGAAGGTCGAGACCACTAGGGATTTTCAGCGTGTTTTTCGCCCTCGACGTTCCCTTTTCCGTCTTTGAAGCCTTTGTGCCACCTAAACACTTGAGCCTTGCGCCACCTAAACACTTGACAAAGAATCCTTCCTGTAGGCATATTGCAATATAGCAAGCATCTCAGGAGCTAATTTGTTTAGTTTACACAAAATTGTATGGCGTATCGCTGCTCGACACTCCGCTGCATTCTGAAAATCTAATACCACTTTTAAACATGTGTCTGCTTCGCGAGCGATTTCTGCGCTGCAAAGGCTCTAGGCCAACTAACTTGCACCAGATTCTGTAGTTGATATTCTCCACAACCCGTATCACCTGCAAACTCCGCCTCTTTGGCTTTCTGATTGGCACGAAAAATTTAGTCTCATTACTTTCTGGACAGGCCATGTATTATTTTAATAGTATTATATAGTTTCAAAAATTTTAATAACTACCTGAATATTTTTAATTGGATCTGTTTTGGTAACTCTCCTGTTCCCTTAAAATACATGCATAGAGTACATAGTTGCAAAATAGCAACAGAAATAAGGAACATGAAGACTTACATCCTTGCTTTCGTTTTTGTTGACAAGATAGCTGATTACTTATTACCTGAAGACAGAATAGCTGTTTTCATATCTAGGAAGACTATGCTATTCAAGGATGTAATCTAGAGATCTTATGATAATTACTGCTGTAGAAAAAGAACTTTTATTCTATTGATATAAGAGTACTGAAACAGTTTAATCAATGAATACGAATAATTCTATACAACTAATTCCGTATAAGAAATTTTTTACAATATATTAGATTAATGGAAATACTATATTTTTCGAGAATAAGATCTAATGGAGAGGTAAGATCTGGTGAAGATTAAAGATTTTGTACACTTAATAAAATTAATTGTTTCTTAAGTGAGTATATTGCAATAATTCAAACAAGTAGACTTTTTTAGAAATATGCTCCCTCCAAAATATTTACATTAGGTGGAGGTGTTGGAAAAGTTTTAATATTTAAAGATTTTTTCCGAGGAAGTGATAATATATGGTGCAAATTAAGGAGTTTGCATGCATCATAAGGGTAATTTTTACTTAAATAAATATATTACAACATTCAATTAAAAAAAAAAAAAAAAAAAGATGCAAATTGCTTTTTAAATGATTTCCTGATAAAAAATCAGTGCAATAGGTGGACATGCTGGAAAGATTTTAATATTCAGTTCAATGTTCAACGAAGATCAAGAATCATAGAGCCAATTAAAGATTTTCTACACCAAATAAAAGTTTATGTATTTAGAATTTTAGACAAGTATATTAAAACATTTCAACTTGTTGATATAAATGACTCATTAAAAATAATTTGACACAGAAAAACTATGCATTAAACAATGCTAAAAATAAAAGCATATGTTTCACCATAAAATTGTTTCAAGTTTAATTGCAACCAATACATTGGTGCCAATTTTCACCATTTTAATAGTAAGAACTATTTAATTGATGAAATTTAACACTAAAATATTAGTTGCATATAAACTACTGCACATTTTCTGGGGAAACATACACTGTAAAAAATATATCCTATATGCTGCCAGAAATTCTCTGTAATTTGAGAAAATACGGGTAATTTACGAAAAAATTACGTTGTCAGAGCGTATTTTTTGCAATTACATCAAATTTCTGGCAGCAAATTGGACATATTTTTTTCAGTGTACCATTTCATTTTTAGCAGTGAATGGGCACGCTATCAATAATTACTTGTTTGAGAAACGCAATACCCACTTCTTGGATTATACTTATATCCATAATCGACATATATTGATTGCCCTATTTATCACTAGGGATAATGTTATCCTTCATCCACCTGAAGATTTTTCTTTCATACACCTGTATATATATATCAATAGTTTCACAGTTAAAAATAAAATTACAAGGTCAAATTTCTGAAAATGAGTAAATCTTCTTTACACAATTGAATAATAATAATAATAATAATTAGGGGTGGGAATCGATTAAGAGTTTTAACTGGGTTAATCGTAGTTCATTAATCGATTAATCGGTCGATTAATCGGATTTTTAATTGGTTTTCATTTTTCTGTTTATAATTTTATTTCAATGATGAATAAAACTCTCATATTGTGTATTATTCATAAGTTTGATTGAGAATTTTTTTTTTTTTTTCAAATTAATTATATCTGTTTTATAGCTGAAATTTAAATCAATTTTCAGAGCAATAATTGGTGATTTTAAGTGTTAATTTTATATAAATATTTTCACTTATTCATTTTTTTTTATATAAATTAATTTTTCAATTAATTTTGAAAGAAACATTAAATGAAATTACACATATTTTAGTTTTATACTTGTAGACCTTGTCCATCTCGCTAGTCACTATTTTTAAATGAATTCTCAAAATTCCATATCATTATCTTAAAAATCTCAAATTCTTATATTTTGGTTCTTCTTTGTCACTTTGAACTAGGAAACAGAATGTTATTTTCTGTTTCTACTTCAGTAGTTACTATCAGCAATTCTGAACAGACATTAAACGAAAACGCTTGAAGATATTCTGAAACTCTGTTGATATGTCCCCCATCACAAGGATAGTGGAAATCTCAATTCCTTCTTTTCGTTTTTTTTTTTTTTTTTTTTTTTTAAGCATTTCTATTTTTTGAAAGCTTTTTGTTTCTGAGAATACTATTACCCTAGCCAATACTTTCTGTAGAAGGCTACAGACAGGTGGTGTTGCTCCAGCATGCACATGGAGCGGCATTTTGTTTAATAACTGTCCTCTCCCTTTTCTTTATCAACAAAAGTGCAACAACTTCTTTTGAGAGGTTTTATTTATTTTTATTTATTTATTTCATTTTTTATTTTTTGCTTTTTCATTACTTGATGGATGTTTCTTAGAATGTTTGTTAGCAAAATATGCGAAAAAATATTTGCAGAACAGCATTTTTAATTTAATTCGTAGTTTGAAAATTTTAATCGGATTTTGAAAAATTTTAATCGAATTAATCGATCCGATTAACTCGATTAAAAAAATTGATCGGTACTAAGCCTTGATCGATTAACCGAACCGATTAATCGATTAATCGACACAGCCCTAATAATAATAAATAAATAAATAAATAAATAATAAAACTTACGGTTAAAATTAAAACTAAAAGTTAGATTAAAATTTAATTGGCTGAAAATTGGTTTTTAAATAAATTTTCAAGGAAAGACACAACACAACTTCTTTGAAAGCCATTTTCACCAACGGACTTTGTTTGCTCGTGTTTTGGAATTCAGTTTTTATGGATCGTGTTTTGATTATGGTTTTTCTGGATGGTGTTTCAATGCATTAGAAAATATTATGTTTATAACACATATCTTTCATTTCAAGGTAATTTTTTCTTGAAGGTTCGGTTTATGATTTCATTATTTTTTTAAAGTTCATGGTGTGTTTTAATTTTTCTGGAAAATATTCCGTTTTTGTTTTTCTGGAAAATATTTTGTCTTTATCTCATTTAATTCATTTCAGGGTAACTTTTTCCTTGTAGGTTCGTGCTATCAATTGATATTTTGCTAAAATGCATATCAATTACAGAAAACCTACAATTCTTTGCTCAATGCTGTGAGGATAACACTTGAAAACGTCTTATAGCATTATGAGCTTTTCAGTTAAAATTCAGTCTTGTTCTGTTTTGGTCCGAAATTCTTTTGCTCATCTCAAAATTAATAGGTTCTTTTCATTACACAGTTCCTTTTTTTCCCCCTTAGAATACTATCCTAGAGTCAAACTTTTTTTTCTTCAGAATCTAATTATACGGTTCTATTTTTAATTTTCAACAGATATTGTAGTCTAATAAAATAAAGTGAGTATTATTATTAATCTTAAAAATTATATCAATTTAAGATCTCTAGTTACTTCGTTTGGCCTGTGTGTGTTTCATTGGTGATTTATTTAACTGACTATTCTTCGTTCTCATTCTTTTCCTTTATTACCAAATGGATTATATATATATATATATATATATATATATATATATATATATTGTGTGTGTTTGTTAGTGTTTTTTTTAAATCATTTTTTAAATTTAGCTCTTTATATATCTAGAATTGCATGAGATGATTTAATTCTCTGTAATCCTCTATAACTCGCTCTATAAATTATAAATAAAACAATAAAGCTATCATATCAAAGATAAATAATTAAATGAAGAAAAATAGATTTTTATAAGCACTTTAACGCATTGTAACATATCATTACATTCGCACCAATCTAATACGAGACAAGGCAGTTTGTTTTAATTGATTTTCTGGTGGAGATTATCGGTACTGTTTGTTTCCATATTAGTATCTAATCCACGCTGTTGATCATGCATAAGGTGTCAGTTGTAATATTTATCAAATTGAACATGAAAGGATAGACCAGACTATTTTGCATTATCTGCTGAAAATTTCCAATGTCTATAGTAGCCTCAGCGGTCATCCCGTTTCGGAATAGAATCGCCTCTGTTTGATTGCGACTGGCATCTGTGAGTGAACAATATATTTTTGTTTTTTAATTATGTACATATCATGCATATCCAGTGAAATGTATGTTGTAATATTTAAAATTAAATAAACAAATTTTCGCTCAGTTACAACAAAATAATCGATATTCTGTTTTATATTGATTGGTTAATATTTCAATATTTTATATGTTTCTATGATGTTAACAATTTGAAACCTATTTTAAATAAATTAAAAAAAATCATGTATGGTTCTTTCCAATTTTTACTAAATCTTCTTAATGATTTATACTTTAAACCTTTGTATCCCACAGGGTCTTTAAAGTCCCATCAAAAAATTCCTCAATATAGCCTACATTTACTACAGGATTTCATTGGAACTTCAAAGTCCCAATAGTTTAAGCTTTCCCTATAGTTAAGATATAATTCAGGCTAAATTTAATATGAGATGTTTCTCATGCAGCAAAGAAATATAATACAAAATTTCAAACTATTTTTCCAAAAATAAGGTAATTTGGGATATAAAGGGCTAAGTAAATTAACTGTTTGAAATATTTTTTATTTTATTTTTTAATGTTTATAATTTGTATTTTAAATAATTTCAATAGGTATTTCTTTCAGAATTTTGATATTTTTATTTATTGAAAAGTTATGATTTTTAATGGCAACAGTGGTTACATTAAATATAAATAAACACCTCTCAGTTGCTTTGTTACCTATATTAATTCGTACTCTGCTATTATTCCTATTTTAAAAAAATAGTTATATGAATTACCTTTGAAATAAATTTATGACTAAATGTAAGATTTATTGTTTTATGGAGGGAAAAAATTGGGAATGAAAGGGTTAAATATAAATATTTTTTCACGAGAATATTAACCTTTTAATAATTAACTAAATCAATAATTCGGCGCAGTTTCAGTAGCAAAATTGAGCACTTTATAAGCAATTTATCGAAAATTTTCAATTATAACAACAACGCTTAGAATACGTAGTGTGGAAAGTGACCAACAAATATGTATCTTAAAAATTAAGCCTTTCACCAGAGGTCAGTGCGATCGCGCTTATTGCTTGAAAAATTTCCTATTGGTTAATTATGTGCTTAGATCACGTGATTGAACAGGCGAAACTGGGAAAAGCCAATCAGCTCTTCGATTTTAGCAAAAAATTTGATCGCAGCGTCATCTGGGAAGTTTTTTTTTAAAGTAATATTTTAAGCATTCGATCATAATCACATGCCACACTGTGTATACTTGGCGCTGTATTAGAAAGGTGGCCTATTTTTTCAGACCAAATATATCGAAAATAAAATAAAATAAAACCCTCTCATAATAAAATTTTCCAGTGTGACCAACCAAAATCCACCGCATACTAGGCCACGATGTTACCTCCGAGCCATGGAACCACTTTAAAGCTGCTGTCAGACGCAAGAAGATATATTCTGAAGTACAAGATATTCCAGCACAAAGCTACCGAACGACTTTGTTGAGCTGAATCTATGGTTATTTTTAAGCGTAAACTAAATCCACAAATGTAAACAACGGACTCAACATTTTGCGATAATTCACCTCAGAGAGGTTTGAAAAAAAAAAATGCTTACCACTGAACCACTGGGGACACACAGAACTTGCTTAATTTACAGTGGTAAATCATTCACATTAAACTTAGAATTGCTTTAAATTACTAAAATTAGAATTATTTTTAAATTAATAAAATTAGAATTATTTCTCAAATCAAAATGTATACTTGAAAAGAAATTCCCTAAGACAAATAGTTATTTTAAATGTAGCCTAGGGAAAAAGAAAAATTCTTGAGTGTGCATGTTTAAAAAAAAAAAAAAAAAGTTAAATATTTACGACAAATCTACACAGTTTCTTGAAAAACTCGTCTGTTCAGGAGTATTAAATCTCGCTGATGACTTTAATTTTTAGTAAAATATTATAGCCAGCTTTTTTAATGTTTCACATGTGTTAAGCATCAATGAATAGAATAAAAATATAAATTCCTATTATGCTTTTAAGATGTTATGCATTAAGTATTTGCATTGATATTTTCTTTTATACCTTATATATTTCCAAATAAAACTCCATGCTCTCATTACGAATTTCCATAACTTTCTTATGATTTTCGATTCTTTACTAATAACACTTCAATTTTATCAATCGTATAAAAAAATTATATTTACCAAAACAGCTTTTAACAGAATTATTTTCTTTTTTTTAAACTCAAATAAATTCAATAATTTCTGTTTAACAAATCACATGCATGAGATTGCCGAGAAATTGTCTTTCATATTTCGTTCGAAATATGGAAAGTAGATGGCGGCAGCAAATCTTCACTCTTCAGCGTGTTGATCTTGCAATTGATGATGACATCACTCTTTGTGACAGAGTGACTAGAAGTCTCTCTTTCGAAAAAAGTGAGAAATGTCACATTTTCAAGAGTGACAATAGTATTTTCTCACTTTAATTCGTGTCAAAATAATGGTCACTTTTTTAAGGAGTGAGATTCCCACTCCAGAAATTTTAGAGAGCATGCTGAAAACTTCTATATGAGATGTAATCAGTCAAACGTTCGTGATTGAAGGATATACGTGAGGCAAATTGTATCAAATGGGGATATTTCTACCGTTTACCTCATGAAAAACCTGTTTATGAAGTAGTATGTGCTAATCACTCTCATATTGCACTGCATCTGATAGCAACGTTACGCTGTTACTTAGCATTTCCCAATCGTTGTTGAACAGGATTAATCATACAACTTTTAGATATTTTTTTCTATCAGAAATAAAATAAATGTGTTGACACAATATAAAATATGGGGAGATTATAATTAAAGTTACTCTAACTTTAAAAATACTCTAATTTTAAAACTATTGGTCAGAATGATTTGATATTTTAACAGAGCAATCATGAGGCAATGGAATTTTCTTTGGCAAAGGGGAAAAAATATTTTACAATGTGCGCTGATAGATAGTCCTGTCAGGATTATATTAGGGAAAGGCTTAAATTGATTCATAAAACATTGGAATGTTGTTCACCAAAAGGAAACAGTAGATTTCAAGGGTTTACGATACATTTATTGCCAAAAAGACAACAATACATATTTATAGCAAAAACTGTGATGGTGACTTCAAACATCGTACGGATAATCAACACACATAAGTTGTTCGATATGCCCTTGAACTTGTTCCGCTTTAGGTTGAAGCGCAAAACGGCATGTTCCACAATAGATCGGAGGATATATGAGGTAATGCTATAAATATGGTGCCTGATACCTGCCTTCAAGTCGGCCAGATACGCAATCCACTGCTGTGAATAACATTCTTCACGCATCCGCAAATCCAGAAATAACACGTGTTTATAACGGAGGGACATGTCTGTAGTGCACGTGTTACGCCGTAGTAATTTGCATCCTTCTATAACAGCAATGTGAAACTTGAGAACATCATTTATGGAATTATTTTATCCTTCGTCAAACAAAATTCCATTACCTCACGATCTTTCACGATTGAAAATTACCTATATTTTTATTTAATATTTATTTATGACAATTATTAACCCATTAGTAGTCGCTAGTTGGTCGATTTGCCGCCCATCCTTCAGTGTTGCCAGATTTTTTTTATTCAATTGCCACCAAAATTTTTAGAAGTAGCATTTGATATACATAAAACGCGAATAAAATCGAAGGAACGTCGATCACATCGCTTCTTAAAATTATTGGTGAGAGTTAAATAAAAAGTCGCAGTCTGTAATAGGTGGCGCTGTCTATAGCGACTACTAACGGTTTAATGACAATATATTCTGAAGACTAGAAACTGCTTGCTTATTTTATTATATTTAACTTATTATATTTTTTCCAGTGGTGCTGTACTTGCGAGTTAGTATTGACCGGGGGGGGGGGGAGGGGCGTCGCCGAACTGATGGCCATTTGTGAAGGACCATCCAATGGGCGGCCATCGCTACCCTTAACAGAGATAACATATCTATAGCTTGTTTGGGATTAGAACCCGAGCCCTACCATGTGGGAGTCAGTGACGCTAACTACCACGCCGTATGGATGGCATTATATCCAAGTTAATAGAAGTTATTACAATTTAATTCGGTAGTATTTTGGTGTAAGGGTTGGAACCGATTAATTATATGAAGGTTTTCGGCCTAGATAGAATATCCACTATAGGGGTGTTTTTAAGGGATCTTAGGACGTATTCACGCCAGCTTTGAAGAAAACCAGGAAAACTCTAAACACCTAGGTGAACGAACACAATCACTCTTAGTCCCTGACGCTTCCTGTGTACAAAATCTCAGAACTTCTAAGTCACATTACCGAGTAAAATTTCCATTCGAGTTGATTTCATTCTATGTATATTTCTGTTGATATTTTTATCTGTATATTAGAAAAAAGCAATATTAAAAATAGAGCATATTTTATATATTTTTCATTACAAAATTTTAAAGACTTGTTTAAAAAATACTCTACTTAAAATGTGTTTACATTTTCTTTCCTCAAAATTATTTTAAACTACAAGTCAATAAATTTATTTATGTAAATAACTACACACTAAAGGAATGACCAAATAATTTATTTCACAATGTAAAAATAATTTATTAGATTTAACAAATCTTTAATTAATATATTGGTCTCTTTGTCATAGAGTTATATTTTTCAAGATGGAGTAACTTTTCAAAAAATTGCAAAATAATAGTCATAATGATTAATAGCAATACGAAGTAAATATCTTTTTTATGCAAAATTCATGTCAAGAACAATATTAAGTCTATATAAATTAGGACAAGTACTATTTAAGTTTGTTACAATTGTATTTTACTCTTATCTAAAATTAAATTAAAATCAATACTAAAAATAAATGTATCAAAAACTATCGGAAAACGATTTTAAAAAGTTAAAAACATCCTTCAAATTTCAATTACACTGACAATGCGCAAATAAATTCACATTCGAGTACCTTCTATAAATTTAAAGTTTTATTTATTGTTAATTCAGTGATGCCACTCCTTTTTGATAAATTAAGGGCTCGGAAAACATTTCGGAAACACTACTCTGATACCTCAAATCATTGTAAACAAACTGCATTCCACTTTATAACAACAAATAACATCTTCTCTGGAAATCCTCAGAATAATATCTGTGTTTACAAAACATTATCTGTAAACCAGAACAAGACTTAGCGGTTTTATTACCCAATTACCCGCAGATAATCATTTACGGGCGCCTAATTCTTGTTATTTAGTTACCAAATGATCCGGAGTATTGAAATACTCTTAGTAGGTAATGAAATTATCGAACTTAAAGTACTTATCTTAGGCTTTTGAGCAATAAATAAATGATGCAAGTTCGCCAAAAAGTGCACATTAGGAGAATAAGTTATTTTGATTGCATATTGGAGCACTGGCATTGTACGTAATTTTGTGTTTGACAATAATCATTAAATGAGATTGATCTAAAAATAATTGAGATGTTCATAATTTTCGGGAGGAATTTAGTTAAATATGGCTATCCTTTGTCATCGCTATATAATGATGTCAATGTGAATAGTTTAATAAACGCTACTCAGTTTAGCGCATATTTTTTCTATCTTTAATCATTGAATAAAATATGAGCAAATATATATATAAATAATAAAATAATAAAATTTGTGATGATATAAAATAATTAATTTTATATTATCATTTAAAACTATCAAAGGTAAGGGTGGGGGTGGAAATGAGTACATTTACGTAATTAGATAAATAAAACTTGAGATTTAAAAGTAATGTAATAAACGTAAAAATACTCTCTCATTTTATACAAGTGTACTAAAATACGCTTTGGATAGAAATAGCTTTCTATTAGAAATCTGCGTGACCCTGCACAAAATAAGCCATATTATTTATACCACTTCCAATATAGAGCATGCCATAGTGAATTTAAATAATAAATATCAGTTTCAACGTATTCTAAGAATATTTAGACAAGTTAGACCGTGGACAGATGGACAAACAGTCAGACATATGAAGTTATAAACATTTTTCAAATCAATTGGAAAGTGTTTAAAATGTAGCTACGCGGTATTGTTTCGTAAGACTTTCAGTTAAATTATTTCAAATTCAAAAGTTTCATACCAATACAAATCAATACAAAGAAGGTCATTTATAGAATACGAATGGGATATTTCATCTCGGAGGATTAATCAAATTCAAAAGTAATTATTCTATTCAATGGTTTAAAAGTAGCAGTTAAAAGAAATTTAATTAGTACATTAAAGTAACAATAAATTTTTAATTCTTATTTTAAACATCAACTATTACTTGGAAGTTTATAAGTAGATATAAAATGCTATTTTCTTACTTTGTACATCTATTAATATATTACGATTGTTCATTATTTTAGTTCCCCATTATACTGCTACGTTTTCGGGGTTCGTGTACTGTTCTTGATAGAACAACAGGTCTTGCAGAGCTTACAAATTTATTTACAGAAGATTCCAGAAAATTACAAGTCTGTTATCCATATAGCAGTTTCACATACACTAGAAAACATAACAGAAATAATAGCTGACAACATACATATCACTGCAAAAATTGTATCATAAACATAACAGACAGCATAAGCTGAATTCAGTAGAAGCGGCTCGGACAAGAGAAAGCTTTCAACAGTGCAAAAGCTTGGCTTCAACTGAACTCAAGGAGCAGAATACGATATTTTATAAAGCCTCGTATATTTCCAGAATTTACCAGGTATTTTGCGAAATGTTCGATTTAGGGCATCGATAATTGATTTATAGTATACAATAATAAGGATTTTCTCCCAAAAATCGCCAAACAATGTCGGCAAGTTGCGATAAACTCGCCAACACAGTGCCGATTTCTTCGCCCCACTTTCGCCCTGGTGAAGACTTTTTAACGGATTTTTAAAGAAAGAGATGAGCTATTTTAATGCCAAACATATGTAGAAATGCAGAAAGTTTACATTTTATAACCTTACTAGACCTCCTTAGATTAAATACATTTAGAAAAAAAAAAAAAAAAAAAAACTATAATTTGTAAATTATTAACATGTAGGTATAGGGAACTTAGATATTCGTGAACATTTTCAACATCAGATTTTTATCTTATTTTTAACACGTTTTGAGGCCTGAAAAATCCAGAAGTCATTAAATCTATGCGGTTTCAATCTGCAGAGTACTTAGTTTCTTAGTTTTTTAGTTTGTTAGTCTGTGTACACGTGTGATTCAAGCCATGTGTCTGTTTATGTCTCAAAGACAAATAGTCGTAAAGAGGTCGTAAAGAGGTCGTATCACTTTTAAAATATCCGTTATGATATTAATAGGAACGTATTTGTTTTCAACATTGTCTTTTTAAAACTTCGAAAGCAATTGAAAATTTATGATTTTCTCAATATAGGATAATAGGAAAATTTTATCATTAGCGTGCGTTATGATTTTATTTTTATTATTATTATTTTCCCCCGTAAAGATGTCAAATCAATTTTAAGATATCATTTATGATACTAGCATAAACATTGTTGACTATGAATATTCTAGTTCGAAAACTTCATTAGTTATTCGAAATTTTCAGGCTGCTTAACATGGCAGAATAGAATAATATTTCCATACACTTGCGTCATTGGGATTACTGTCTTGTAAATACTGTGGAATTGCCCCAGATAACAAGCACATTTGCAGCAAATTAGATTTTTTCTTGATGTAATCTTGCCATGACAAATTTGATGCGATAAATTTGCCATGAACTTGCCGCAAAGTAGACACAACATAAATATATCTTTCTTTTTAATTAATTTTTATTTTTTTCCCTTTCACACCAAAATAAAAATTGCTATGTAAGTATTTGAAACTCAACCAAAGACTGATATTGAGGCAGTTTCGCAACGTTTTATTGCTCGTGTTGTTTACTGGTGTAAGAAGCGTGATGTTATCCGCGGGGCTCGAAGTCTCGTGTCGACAAGTTTTATGCGAAATACAAGCTATATTTTCATGTTTCTATGTGTATTTGCAGATAATGTAACGTAATAAGAATCTGAGTTTGCAATGCATTAACAGTTGTCACATGACAAGCTTGCCAATTGCAATGAATCTGCAGTACTCTTACAACAAACCTAACTTTTCCACTAGTTTGCAATGAATTTGCAGCAAATTTGATACAGTAAGAGAGCAACTTGCACGACAAGTTTGCTGAAAATTTGGCGTATGGTGACTTCGGAGTTTGCGTTAATTTGCTTCAATCTTGTTATGAACTTACAGCTTGTCACACTGAACTTGCTGCAAGTTTGTTGGCTTACAAAGCAAGATTGCTGCAATTTCGCTGCAAATTGAAATTGCTATATGGGGCATGAAAACTAAAGTATGAAACTGATACTAATAAAAATTAAACAAAAAATGAAAATAAGTTAAATGTATCGAGGCGGAGGATGGATATACTAATGGATGGGGCATTGTTGTCTATAACCATTTCGAGTGATTAGTACAGTTAATTTCTCTAAGCGTTAATATAGTATATTATATAGTAGAAATTTATCAAAGCAAATATAGTATTGGGAATTAAGCAAAGTCCATCTATACCAACTTAGTTTTTCGTTATTATTTGTAAAATATTTTTTCACTATTAGGAAGTCATTCTTTTTTTTTATTTAATATAATATTTTCTGTATTTTTTATTTAGTGAGATATAAAATGCTACAGAAAAAAGTATATACACTCTATAACCAAAAAAAAAAAAAAAAAAAAAGGACGTATCAAGAGGGAGTAATACAAATTGGACACAAATTGACATTAATACAGGTTTCGATGGAAAATGCAAGATTTTAAAATTTGGATGCCATTGAATAAATATGTGACGCGAGCATCTTAACTGCGCAACTGGCAAAATATTTAAAAGGAGAAATTTTTATTCCAGGTTATAAATTCTTTAAAAATTTTATTCCGTCTACTCAGATAGACAGTATAACTATGCCTCACATACAGGTGCGGGAGCAATATGCGCAGATGTCAGCATTTAACAGAGGAGTGTAGTTGGGCTCACAGAAGCCGGTTCATCTAATGAATTGTTTAACATTTTGACATTGGCAGAAATGGATGAATCATGGTCAAAGATAGCATCAAGAAGGTAACGGTCGGCCTAGATAGAGTACAGAACATGATACCCGATCAATCGTCAGAGCGGTACACAAATCGCTTAACAGGTGGCGTTGTGATACCACTTTTTCTAAATTTTTAACATGACAGTATATATGACAAAATTTCGTATAAATAAATAAATATATATAATAAGAGTTACTTTTAATGTGTTATTGAAAAATTAATGTGTGTTGTTCACAATAGTAGTAGTAAACTAGGAAAAAATATTGTGTATGTGGAAGTATCGTTCCCCCCCCCCCCCCCAGGTGGGGAAGTACCACGAAGGAGGGTTGTAAATTTTCAGTATGGGTATTTTTCGAAAGATCTCGTCGGTAATGGTTTGGCGCGTGATGTCTGCTCAGGGTAATGGACGTCTATATATTCTAGAAGGCCTGATGAACCAGTATCAGCATAAAAAGGTGCTTGAACAAACATTAATTCCACAATTAAAAGACTCGTTTCCGAAAACAGACTTCATATTCATGCATAATGAAGCTCTGTGCCATAAAGCTTTATCTGTGACCAGATTTTTGGATGAAAAAAATATAAAAAACTTCCTTTACCTGGAAACAGTCCTGACAGGAACTCAAAAGAGAATTTTTGGGCCATTGTAAAGAAAAAATTAAAGAAATTCAACATCACAAATAAGAATGGTCTGATAGAAAAATCAACCAAATTTGGCACCATGACGACAAAATACAAATTAATTGCCAAAATCTTACAAAAAGTATGGCAAGACGTATTGAATCTTTAATTAAAAAACAAGGGGATGTACACTAAATATTAAATGTATCACTGTTTTTTACATAAAGTATTATTTCTTTGATATAACAAGATTTTATAGTAATTTTCACAATTATTCTAATAATTTTCCCTCCTCTGTAATTAACAGAAAAAATAATTTCCTTTATTTTAGGAAATATCATTTAGATACAAATACATCTGTTTTACTTTTGCATAGGGGCTATCACATAAATTTGTTACGCTTGTGTTTCAACTCACCATTTTTTTTGCGAATTATAAATTACTGCTTGCTGATATCATTGGATAATATGTTGGGCATGTATCAGTCAGAAAACAAATGCGTTCACACTGACAGAATGACAGGTTATGCCTTTTCCGGCTATCAAGCCAGACGTTTTCTAACTATCCTGGGCAGCATCAATTTTCATCTAAGGAACGCTGAGCAATACAGGATTTGTCCAAGCAAATCCGGTCTATTACAGGAGGTACGGTGCGAGCTAGTTTATTACGCAATTACCTGACATTTAAATCTCGTCCCCGGAGCGCACTCTTGAGGATATTTCCCGAAAATGGTTTAACAATTCTTCTGTTACTTAATGAAGAAAATTAAGAAAAGGGACAGGGTAAATAACTTTCCCTAGAAGTGAATAGTTTACACGTCACGAAAAATCGGTCTCTTATCTATGGGACGATATTTCTTTCTTAAAGAATTTAGAGGTTGTGAAAGGTAAAATAATGATTGTCTTTGTAAAGGAAATGGCTTGGGAAATGGACCTTTCATTTAATATTTTTCGGTTTAACTCATTTTCTTTTGATAAGTTAATCTTAAATTAATCTTTTTGTGTGCTCCTTTGGGCTATTATAGCAGAGTTGCCAACATTTTAATTTATTTCGGAACATTTTTAGTCCCGCCTTTATTTCATACCACTTTTATTTTAGGAATACTTTTTTTTTACCCTATTGTAGTTATATATTGGAGAAAATTATTCTAAAAATAAAGTGGTTCGAAATAAAGGTGGGGCTAAAAATGCTCCAGAATAAATTAAAATGTTGGCAACTATGTTATATAATTCTTCCACTCATTTCAAATTTTTAAAAATTAATTTAAAAAAAAATTAAATAATAGAATTGTTTGCTAATGCAACAATACATATAATACTTTAGTTTACAACTTGATATTCTGAAGCAATCGCAAAAGAAAGCTATTTAATATTCTATTTCTTTCTTTCTTTCTTTCTTCTTTTCTTTTTTTTTTCTTTCTTTAATATGTGTGCGTGTATTGAATGTCATATTTCATGAATGATCGTAAAACTGTATTGCAAATATTGCACATCCTGCTGTATATAATGTCTGTTATCGATATATCAAATTCTTACAGTTTGTTTGATTCTTTTTTTTTTTTTTTAACTTTTTTTTTTTTTTTTTAACTCTTTTTTTTTTTTTTTTCTGTGTGTATAAGAAGAAAGTACTTCATTCCTGAAAATTTTGTACCTCTGATTTCAGAAGGATTTACACATTTTGGGATGTCCTGGACACGATTTGATATTTTTTATAAAGTATTTGTCTGTGGCGTTTCAAAGATTTTGTGGACACTGTGTGTCACAAACCAAATGCTAATATTTAACGAAACTTGGTATTTATTTAGTCCTTGACTTAAGTTCGTTACATTTGGGAATTAATCGCGTTAGAGGTAACGCGTTTGTCATCCCATTTTTTCCATAGCTTTTAGCATGGCAATAAAAACAATTTTTTGCATAAATGTATATTATGAGTATTCTTCTTAAATTTTCAATGAAAAATTAAAAATATACAGGGTGTCTCAAAATTACAGCGACAAACTTTAACAGGAGATAGGACTTAGATGTGAAACCCGTGTCCGCAAATGTCACCTTAACCCTTTGAGAACCGGTTTTTGGGGGTAATGTTTAACAGATGAGGTGAGTACAGTCGGTAACAAAAGTATCCGAACACTACCAAAAATTCCTATATAAAAAAAAGTAGAGTTAATACTGTTTTGTTAAATAAATCCTTGTCGAATCATGTTCTTAGTCAGTCTATGAACATGATTCGACAAGGATTATACCGACTGTACAATCATAGAACAACAATCTTTAAGTTGGTGTAAATAGGAAGGAATGAGGAATACATAACGACCTATGACCGTAAACATCATGTTAGCCTTTAAGGAGCAAATACATTCTGGTATTTTTTAACAGTTAACGTATTTTCGACTTTTAATGTGTAGTCTAGCTTTTTGTTTATTTGTAACTCCACCTACCTTGTACATTTTAAAATCTTGCACAATTCCTTATTTTACAAAATCATATACAATATTACACATTACTACAATAAGTTTTTAAAGTGCATCGATTAGAAACAACATTATTATTATATATATCATTTTATGCAACCAATTGCAGGAAAAATACGTTTTTCAAAAATTCAAAATTTAAAAGCCACCCTCCCCCCCCCATCTGTTAAAGAATATCCCAAAACATCCGCTTCTTAAAGGGTTAAGATGCCACTTGCGGACATGGGATCTTGTACAATTTTGAATCCTTATATGCCCTATCTTCCCTTGAAGTTTGTCGCTGCAATTTTGGGACACCCTGTGTTATACACACACACACACATATATATAATAATACTAACATTTAACCAGGAAATATTCTTTTCTAAACGTATGAGCATCGTTCTCCTCTCCTCGGGAAAGTCCACCCCCCCCCCCGCCCCCCGAGAATAAAACTTTTCAGTATGGATGGATTTCAAAATAAATTGTCAGTACTTTTAAAACGAATGGTTGACGAAACGAATAGAAATCATACATCTGTGAAAATTTAAAACAGTTAGCGAGTGTTGTTTTTCATTGATAAAAAAAAAAAAAAAAGAAGAAGAAGAAGAAGAAGCATTTCCTCAGGTGTCAGAAAGAAAAAAAATTCCTCCGGACATTTAGTGTTATGTTTCTCTGAGATTAGAATCGTATTCATTCATCATAAAATATAACTTTAATAAATAATTTGTACTGCTTGAATTTGTATAGGAAAATGTAGAAGAATGTTAGTAACAAAGTTAACTAAACTAAACATAACTAATTCATAAAGTCAATTTAACTGACTTTGTAAAGTCATTCTAAGTCATTCCTAAGTTCCTTTTTAATTTTTATTGATAAATTAAATAATGAAAATAGATAAAATACTGAATATGTGTGTACATATATGTATATATATATATATATATATATATATATATATATATGTATATGTATATATATATATATATATGTATATATATATATATATATATATAAATATATATATGTATATATATATATATATATATATGTATATATATATATATATATATATGTATATATATAATAAATTTGAGAATCTCGATTATTTACTTTTAACTAAAGATTATTGTAAATTTACAGAGACTCTGGATGAACATTTTAGTAAATTTCCAGAATTTTTTTTACAGTGTATAAAAAATACGCTCTCAGAATTTCCAACTAATTTACAATTGTTCTAAAAACTTCTTAACATTTGCCATTTTGTATCCCTTTTTTATTAAGACAATTGTTGTACAGCCAGAAAAGAAAAAAAAAGTAAGAAATAAGATCCAACTAATTTTTTCCCGAATCGTTGTATAAATATGAGACTGGTGCCAATCAATTAGCAATAACACCAAGTTTGTAGCAATAAATTAGATTTTGCTTAGGGGATAGTCTACGTATTAAAATTTGCATCAACTTCATTATTTCAAATGGCTACACTCTATTTTGGCTGTTTTTTTTTTCAGTTATTTGGATAAAATCATTCCGAAAAACGGTATAGTTTACAGGGGTCACAGTGATTCTATATTTTTACGTGCGTTTTATTATATTGCTGCCACAATTTTCAAAGAAAAGAGATTTGAACGTTTTAATTTTACAATATTATTTTTAAAAAATACTGTTCAGAAGTAGTGGTGACAAGAATAAAACGCACGTATAATACAGGAACGGTGTGACCCCTGAGTTTATATGTTTATCTAAAATTTTCGTAGAATTATAAGTTATCAAAATCTGAGTGTAACTGATTTTAAGTCATATCTTCCTAAAAACTTACGACATTAAATTTTCTGTTTTTTAATGAATTAGAATGAAACGACCCACGAATATTTCATGCACGATTTTAATTATGAAAGTTATTAATAAATTCATATTCAAAAAATCATAAATTATCATAAAATCACATTTCAAGTAAAATGTAATGCGTTTAAGAGAAAATCGTTAAGGCGCGACTTACTGTTTAAAATAGAAATATAGCCAACGACAATATGTTAACTCTTTTTTTTTTTAATATTAAACATTTCATCCCATTTTTTACAGCTTATTTTTTCGGACGTCTTAAGTTATTTAAATTTTGACTCATAAAAAAAAAAAAAAAAAAAAAAAAAAAAAAAAACTATTTCATTTTTATTTAAAAAAAAAAAAACTTATTAAAAAAATCTTAATTTATAAACCGTATTTCAGAAAAAAGGAAAATCATATGTTAGAGGAATCGAAGAATTAATAACATTTTAGCTTTAGGTTTTTCTTAAACTAATGTTATTTTATTTAATGGCATGTTCGTGAATGAAGGGTGATTTTTATTTTTTTATCAAAAATAGGGTATTTGGCTTTTAAAAGTTCTTTAGCATGCAAACTGTATTATCGGAAGCAATGGCGCCGGATTATTTATATCCGATTAAAGCTGTACAATCAAGGCGTAATTATCCCATTTATTTAGAATAAATACTTAAAATAATTTAATGTAACTTAAAAGTTTTAAATTTTACATTTTTCAAACACGGAAAATAAAATAGCTTTTCATATGCGTTTTTCATAGCTGTCAACTTGTATATTTTTGACTGCCTGAAATTGTCAATTCAAAGTTTTAACAAGATCTTTAGCAGTTTTCTGTCATTAAACATAATGAAATATTTTGCAAAGAAATAGTGGTGTTAAAAACTGCAAAATTCGGCACATAGGTGTTTATATACAGATACAATTAATTTATAAACGCAACTTCAGTTTATATCTAAAATTTTTGTTCTTTTTTTCTACATAGTTCCTGTATAAATGCAATACATTTCTGCGGTTATCTAAATTTAAGGCTGAATCCGTAATATATTTCCGCATGCTACTTTATCAAGAATGAATAAAAGTATATAAACTACACATTTTTCCGAACCGCCTTGATCTCAGAGGTGTGAATATGAAGACAGAATGGGTATTACTGTTTGAAAATATGAAGTTTATGAAATATTTAGTATGTAGATTACCCGTTAAGCAAAACTTAAATGTAGCATTAATAACTAAACGCAATTACCAATCGATCGGTACCAGGCGAATATTAAGATTTGTGGCATAATTAGTAGATAAATGCCTTATTATTATTACTACTACTATTATTATTGTTATTTGACTTTGAGGTAGAAAAAATATTTTTTATAAATGTAATTTCCAACTAAAACAATAAAAAGCTTAAACATTTATCAATTACTGCATGATGAATAGTTTTAAAATTTAAACTTAAGAGAAGAATATTACATGCTTATGTAATAATTTATTAAGCTGCCTAATAATTTAAGTGAGTAATTTATTTATTTTACAAGAGAGGAGACGAATTTTCCGAAAATAAATAAATGATGCAAAAGTAATCAAAATTACTTTAGTTTTCAATCAAGCATTAACTTCTTAAAGGATATTAAATTCATATCATATTTTGAAGGTATTTCAATTCAGCTGTGTTTTTCAAACTATAAAACTTGGTTTCACAATTCGTTCTGAAATTTTAAAATTATATTTTTTCCACTTTCACTACCTTTGTTATATAAAATTTAAAAAATAAATAAAATAAATAAAATCCATATTTTACGATCTATTAAGTAATTTTAACACAAAAAACCATTATCTATAAATAATAACTAAAAGGTCACTGCTGTAAACATATCATTTGATGACCACCATTTTGCCTCTCTTTATAACTCCTTAAACGTTTTTCTCTTGCAGCATAGAATATAAAAAAGTCATCTATTACTTTCACGGGAATAACTAATTTCATGGGAAGAACCAATAATCCGCGTGAATAACCAATCTATCGCTAATATTAGCCATTAAGAATAATTTAATAAACGTCATTATTTTACATGGACAAGTCATCAAAAAAGATACTAATCAAAAGTGAAATTATACCTGTTTCAACTTTATTTATTTTTTTAATAAAGTAATAAAAGAGATTTTCACCATAAATAGTGTTTATTTTTCGCATCTGGAGTCACTAATTTTTAAGCAAAACTGCATGTATAAGTGAAAACTAAATATAGAATTAATATTCTTGAAACAATTAACTAATGCATTTGATAAGAACGCTTTTAAGAAATGTTTTTATTTAACGAACTTTCTTCAAATAGTGTATAAAGGATGTTAGGTGCAATTGCAAATATAAACGCTATATATGTATGTATACAAATTAGGATAAAGAAATGATACTCAGAAAATTAAAAGAAAAGTTTACAAGAATTTAAATAAAATCTTCTTTATTATCATTATTTTCCTTTTGGAAAGGTTACTTTAAAAATTTATGATTCAGAATTTCTCGACATCAAAATAATAATTTTTTGCGAAATGTGTACTTATGTATATATAAAATGTATATATATATATAAAATATTTGTTAAGTATAAAATATTTGATTTTAAGTGTAACTTCGGAATAAAAAATAAAAACTTTTAAAACCCATATTTTACGGATATGTAAAAAGAATTTTTTACACAAAGGTAATTGCCGGTAAATAATGAATAAAAGATCGTTGCTATAAACATATCATTTGATGATGACCACATTGCCTCTCTTTGTAACCCCTCAAACGCTTTTCTCTTGCAGCCTCGAATATAAAAACGTCATATATTACGATTATTGCTAATATTAGCCATTAAAAATAATTAAGTAAACGTTATTATTTTACATGTATGAGTTATTAAAAGTGATGATTATATCTCTTTCAACTTTACTTAATATTTTTAATGGTCTAATAAAAGAGATTTTCATCATATATATATATTTTTCCCCCTTTTACATCTGGAGTCACTAATTTTTTAAATAAAGCGATATGCAACAATAAAAAATACGAACACATTCAAAGAATATTTTTATTTAATAAATTTTCTTTAAATAAATCATAATGGATTTTCGATACAAATATAAGAGTTATACTTTTCTTTAAACACAAGTCAGTATAAAGAAATTATGCTGAGAAAATTAGAAAAACTCACATAACTTAAAATAAAACCTTATTTATTATTATTTCCCCTTTAAAAATGGGGCCCTAAATATTCTGTATTATTAATTTCAAGACATCAAATGAAGTAAGTTTTGCATAAAACATACTTATATTAACAGAATATTTGATTTTAAAAGTAACCTGGGAATAAAGAAATTAAGTATTTATAGCAAATGGTAATAAAAATGAAATGAAATTATAATCTATATTTTTTCATGCGTCGAAGGATTGTTTACATAAAGGAGTAATTACTTTAAGTACCTATTAACAATAGCTAAAAGATCATTGCTATAAACATATCGTTTGATGACGGCCACATTGTCCCTCTTTGAAAAAACATATTTGAAATTTTTTAAATATTTCTTTTACAGCCTCAAAAAAAAAAAAAAAAAAAAAGAAAGAAAGAAAAAGAAAAAAAGTTATCTATTGTGATTTTATTGTTATTATTAGCCATCACGGATAATTTTTTAAAGTCATTATTTTACGTGTATGATTTATCAAAAGTGGTAATCATATCTCTTTCAACTTTATTTAAAAATTTTAATGAACTAATCAAAGAGATTTTCATCATAAATAGAGTTTTTTTACCCACATCTGAAATCAGTGCAATTTTTAAATAAAACAATATGCATTAAGAAAAGTTAAATAGAGAAGTAATATTCATGACAAATGTATTTGATAAAAACACATTCGAGGAACATTTTTATTTCATAAACTTTCATCAAATCCAGCATTATAGATATTAAGTGCAAATATAAAATATATATTTTATCTTTTCTTCCTAAGTTATATTTATATTTTCTTTAAATATAAGATAGGATGAGGAAATGATGCCGAGAAAATTGGAAAATCTAACATGAATTTTAATAAAATGTTATTTATTATTATTTCTCTTTTAAAGAGGGTACGCTAAAAAATTTGATATTTATAATTTCAAGACATCAAAAAGAGTGATTTTTTTTAAAGTGTACTTATACTGATAAAGTATTCGATTTTAAGTGTGACCTGGGAAAAAATAAATTAAATATTTATAGCCGAAATTGAAATTTACTTCATAAATGAAAAATAAAATTACAATTTACTGGTGCAAAATCTACATTTCATCTGAGAATTATATTTAATAAAATTAAAGAAATATGTTATTCATATTCTGCGATTTTTTTTAGATACGTTCAATTCGATTAGGTGTTGAAATGAAATCATAAAATAAATTCTCTTGGAATGGAATAATATAAATCTCAATATATTTGTCTAAAATAAAATTAATTATTTTTATATAAATGGCTATTTTCTCGTCAAACATAAATTAATATTCAAGCTTATGTTTAATGCAAGATGAATGAGTAAATTGAATAATTACATTAAGCAGATGAATATATAATAATTCATCGTAAATTTAATATTGAAATTTTTATAATCGTGTTATTTAAAGGTAGATTATTACACAGATTTTTATCAATTCTATTACAGTTAGCATTAATGTTAATTTCAGTGTAATAACATTGTTGGGCATGAAAATTGTCTCTGATACCATTTCAGTATATTCTTATGTAAAATGGCCTCTTAAATCCGAATATGACGCCCATTTTGCCCTATCACCCACCGTTTTTCTGGGGACAGCCCCCTATTTTGATCACTTTTCGGTAATTTTATGGCTATAAATTTGATTTTTAGGGTAGGGAGGGGGGGGGAGGATTATTTTAACTGTTAAATATCTTCTGAGGGGCTACAGAGTTTCAAAATTCTAAAATATGGACAAGGGAAAGTTATTGGGGGATTTGCCACTGAAATTATGCATTACAGATCTTATATATTTTTTAATCTGTTATTAATATTATTTTTTAAACTTCATATTTTTTTTTATTATTAGGTGTTAAATTAATTTTTTTTTCATTCTTCAAATCAAATTCATGGTCATAAAATTATCGAACAGGGAAAGAAATTGAGAGAGGGGGTGGTGTATATAGAAAACGGTGGGTGACTGGGAAAAATGAGAGTCATATTCGGATTCAAGATGTCATTTTACATAAAAATTAGCAATAATAGTTTCAGATTTCGATTTTTTTTTTTTTTTTTTTTTTTTTTTTTCAGAGCAGTGTAACTTATGGTTGTCGTTCACTTCTTCGTTATTCGTTATGATAATTCTACGGATAGAAATCCTATATTTATATCTTTAGATGTTTAGTTTAATAATAACCAGACTTGACGTTGAACAGTAATATACATAGTTATACAAAGTTGAAAACGTTAATGTAAAAATATTAAGCACAAACTTCAGTTTCGTTAGTACCGTCATCAGTGCAGAATGATGCGAAATGGATTATTGCTCTTATACATAGATAGGGGAGCGAATTTTAGATTCGGAATAGCAGCCAAGGAATTTAAGAAACTGGAGGTGTTAGTCAGTAGGAATTTGGAATGTAGAAAGCTATGTAAAAATCAATAATATATGTATTTTATGTAATATTTCCACTAATCCGAGAGAGAGGGCACAGCAAAATCGCAATTAATGATATTTTTATGATTTTATAGATATGGAAAGCTTGAGTTCATGTAAGTGTTTAGGCCGACAGATAAATTTAGCTGAGTTAAAGTTGAAAGTATAGATATTCTCCCAACAACACTTAGCAATGGCTGATTAGTTTATTTCTTATTTCTGAATATAACCGACGTGTTCTTTAAGGCGAAACTCGAGTTTACGTTTTGTTTGACCAACATGTGATTGTCCAGACGAATATATGATTGTCCATTCATTCTGAAATTCTTATTGGCTGCTATTCAAAGAGCAATAATCCACCTTGTCATTCTGCACTGATGACGTTATGCTTTAAGCTACTGAAATTGCAGTTTGCGTTTAATATTTTTACATTGGCATTTACAAAGTTGTATAAATAACTATATTTTAGCTTATATTGTTATAAATGTTCGGAAATTTGAAAACTTTGAAAATTCTGATTGATTTTTTTTCTTTCGAGATTGTTGATATAATTAAATAATCTAGTAAATAATCTAGTATGTTGTGGACTCTACAAGATTTTTTTCTATATATTCCTGTACAAACTCTTTCATTATCATTGATTTAAAATACTATATTTATCAAAGTTATAAATGCACACTATTTTAATCACAAAGATATTAACAATAAGTGTCGAAAGACAGTCAAATTTATGCTTAACAAAAAATATCTTAAAAAATGTTTTTCCCTTTCTGTTCTAAAATAAATAAATAAATAAATAAAATAACTACCACTGCTGCTGCCGTGTCTCCATTTATTGAGTCCTTTTCGCTTTCTTGACTTATACAGCAAATACTGTTATACATAAAATCATAGAATTTGGCAGTTTTATACAGAAATGTGCGATAAGCATGCTGAAACAAACCGTTTATATATTAAAGTATTATTTTAGTGCTATTTAATGTAGGGAAAAACATTGCAATTATAAAAGTTTTACAGACTCAAAAACTATTCATGGCAACTTCCTCATATTTTCCTAACAAGGAAACATTCTAAAGATATCGTCTTCAAAAAATATTGAAAAAAAAAAATATATGTGATTCTACTCTTCATAAAACACCAGAAAGTGAAAAAATTATCGTCTGAAATGAATTACAGAGACCACAAAAAATTATCAAAATTAAGCCTATTTGGCGATTTCACATTGTTAGGTGATTGATTTTAAGTACTTGGCGGAGAAACAAAACACGTTTCTGTTCGTACAAGGCAATCTCGGTGTCAGCGAACTGAACGAATAAATCGCCAAATATGCTCAAATTTGATAATTTTTTGTGGTCGCTGTAATTCCTTTCAGCCGATAATTATTTCATTTTCTGGTATTTTATGAAGAGTAGAATCACATATATTTTTTTCAATATTTTTTGAAGACGACACCTTTTGAATGTTTCCTTGTAAGATATACATCAGACGCCCATGGTGTGCAGTATGTAACTATTTGATAATTTTGATAAATTTTAATCTTCTTTTCGAATTTTGTTTCCAACGCATACGTATGCTTTGTTTAGTTCTCTTTTGGATTTAAATTTATATCTATCGAAAAGTGTTTCAAATAATTCTCTGAAACTTTCGTTGAACACAGATAAACATATTTTACTTAATTTACAGTACATTTCGACAAAATATTACAATTACGGGATTTTATACGATTTTTTCTTTAATTAACTGAATAACTTCTTAAATAAGGAGAAAATTTTGCTCCTTCATTTAACGAACTGAATATGAGTGTAGGCGTTACTTTCAAAGTTGTAAATTCGTCAAAGTAGAACTTGACGTCCGTAAGAAAAAGGGAAAGATAAACAAGATATTTTTCTTCCTTTTCTTCTCTTTTCTTTCTTTCTTTTTCTTTTCTTTTCTTTTTCTTTTTTTTCTCTGTAGGACGACAAGTTTTTTGCATATAATAAAGTATCATTGCTGATGCTTTTACTAATATTACAAACACAGACATAATAATTGCTATTAAACATTGAAGCTGAAATGGAATTTATCAAATTTGCGACACCTTATATGCATATACAGATACACGTAAGTCATTGTAAAATAAAATAATTATAGACAAATAGAAAATATAGCTGTGATAAGTAATAATTATAATAGTATTTCAACGTAAATTTTTATATGACTATTTTTTATTTGTGGATATCTAAAGTAACGGGACAAATGCCCCGGTTATCAAATTTTCCAATCCCCGGTTAGACAAATGCCCACTTTGGTTATTGGAACGAGTCGGGAGAGAAGCTATCGCGGAGGTTGGTGAACGAAGCGAGCAGAGGACATAGTCCTTTAGTTAATGAGATAAATCAATAATTTTGTTTTAAATTATCACAGATCTATGGCTCAACCATTCGTTCTAATGGTATTCATGAGTTCTTTAAAATATACTCATAATGAAAATCCAACCCCTCCCCCCCCCCCCACACACACACACACTTCACGAGAGGAAGGGCTTTCGCTAAATATACGAAATAAATAAATAAATAAATAATGATTGACTATAGTTATTATAAATATATTTCTTAAGTTTCACTGCGAAATGTTAAAAATAATTCACATTATGTACATTTACACGAAATTTTACCTTATACTGCCATAGTTTGAATTATTTAAAGATATTTTGAAACTTGTATGTTGTGGTTACCACGAAACATTTTTATATATTTTCCGATGCAAATTTACTCAGTACATATCATTTATTGAATTTATTATATAAAGAAGTTATATTTTAGGATAAATGCAGACGATTTTCATCTCAAAGAAGTATGTAACACTTACGAACGAAGAAATAAAATCTTTTTTTTTTTTTTTTTTTTTTTTTTTGTGTGTGTGTACAGAAAATCTTTCGCTTTTCTTTTCGTATTTTTTTCTGATTAATGAAAAAAAAAAAAAAAATTGTTTTATTTTATTATAAACTATGTTTAAACATTTTTTTAAGGTAATGATGAGCTTTTTGAAAAAAAAAAAAAAAAAATTACCCCCCGAGGTGTACAGTCGGTAACAAAAGTATCCGAACACTAGCAAAATTTCCTATATAAAATAAGTAGAGTTGATACTATTTTGTTAAATAAATCTTTGTCGAATCATGTTCTTAGACTGACTAAGAACAGGATTCGACAAGGATTTATTTATCGACTGTACTTCTCTCACATGGAGGTGAATGAAGCGATGTTTCTACATATTTCACTTTGTTTTTCCATGTTGACTAATATTAAGTATATATATATATATATATATATTTATAATAAATTTAATACTGAAAAGTTAAAAATAAGTCTCATTATCTACATTTTTGCAGAATTTTGTTATATACTGCTATATTGAAAATTATGAAAAAAATAGGATGAAAACGTCACCTGTTGAGCGACAGGTCCTCAAATACAACATATAACTAGCGCCAATTTGCGTAAAAGTCCACTTCAGTACCAGATTTGGTTAAATTTCATTCATTGGTTCGTGAGGTAAAGTTCCCACAAAAATTTGGATACACACAGAAAGATATTTTCTAAAAATGGTAAAATCTTGTTCGGGGCATCTCAAAATATGTGAATCCATCAAAAATAAGAAATATAAATTTTTTAAGAATCTAATAACATAGCCTCCTAAACTAGATGCCTGTCGCGTAGCTCGGAAACTAAGCAACAGTTGAAACGGTAGACACCGCCACCTGGTACAGTTTGCGCGAATTTTTTATTCAACAGCCACCAAAAATTTTTAAAAGTGGGATATGATAAAAATAAAAGGCGAAGAGAATCGAAGTAACGCCGATTATATATATAGTGCATCACTTCGATAAATTATTGGTGACAGTCGAATAAAAAAGTCCCATAATCTGTACTAGGTGGCGCTGTCTACCGCTTCAACTGTTGCCTAGTTTCCGAGCTACGCGACAGGCATCTACTTAAGGAGGCTCTGCTAATACATTCTTATTACTTGAATAGAATAATGTAAAAATGCGACCTTAAGATATTTTTTTGCATTATTATCTTCACTGAATGACTTTGCCGAGTTTGACGTTGTTTTTGTTTTTGACGAGTGATCAAAAACATTTGATCACTCGTCACTTGAATTATTAGAAACTTTGTACAAGCGATACAATAATAATATAGCATTTAAACACTCTGTGATGTAGGTACCTATCTAGGTATATACAATAAAATCAAAAGTTTTTTTTCTCTATCAATTTCTCAAACTTTTGGAAGAAAATCCATTTTCCCTTCCATGTCTTTTAATTGATTCACGCATGGCAAATCTAATAAAAGAAACTTCTTTATAATAGAAAAAGTGAAAGTAAGCAATAAATTCAATAAAGAAAGTATAATTCCTACCATTTATAATTTGTAATTAACCTGAATATCTTGCACGCTCGATTCAATCAATAAGTTCAAAATATTTTGTTCGCAAATGACTTAGTCTATCTCCTTTGTATTCAATCTTGTAAAATATTTTTAACTTTTTTAACATAATTCTTTAACTGCAGTTTTTCTTTAAAAACATATATATTTATATATATATATATATATATATATATTAATTCTTTCGAACGACAGCATATGTCGCCCCCGGGAGTGCATGGAAATTGTTCATTCAATGAAGTCAGTTCTGAAATTTCTCTATACTTTTAATCAATAAAATTTTGTTTATGATAAGACTGGGAAAATAAATGGCGTTATTAAACGCTGATTTACAAAAGTAATTTAAAACACAGCTTTATACATAACTTAAATATGCTTGAAAGCTAAAATTTCAAGAAAAAACTGATTAATAATTACTTAACGTAACTTAAATGAACTGCCGATTTTTATTTTTCTAACTGGTGAATGATCAAAATATTAAAAATTTATGTTAATTTAAACAAACTTAATGAATTCACTGGAGTAGCATGTAACATGAATATTAAAACCTAACTTTGGATATTTTAATCTAAAGCTTTCAAAAGAGAGAGAGAAAAAATGTTTAATACTAAAGATATTTAATTCAGTTACTCGAAAATTATTAATTTATACCAGTTAATTAACCCGAAACTCAGCAGAATTCAAATATACATATATGTATAGAAAATTTCAAAACCCTATTCCCAATTGTAAAGAAGCCAATTAAAACTCAAATTCCCCCATTGTCTGCGGAGGACACTGTGCCCGATAAATAAACACAACTGCATGTGATTTTGTATGGTTAGAAGCTAATGTCAAAAATATTACATGTAAAAAAAAAGAGGGAAAAAAATCCGGTATCCAGTTACGCCTTTTCCAATTTGATGCTAGTTTGCATAAAGATATGAATTTCCTGCCGACTAAGCATCCGGTGTGGACCAATCACAGTGCTGGCAGCTCTCAAGAGCTGACAAAGGCCGCTCATTATAAAGCTGGGCACTTGAACAAAAGCCTTAATACAGGAGGCTGATGACGTCATAGTTGCCATAGCAACATCGGATGGTCGGGAGATCTGCTCTTCTCATGATGCTTGTGTCCGTAGCTAGAATTAGGCGATGAGGAGAGCAAGAGGGAGGGAGCAAGTAGAAATTTCAGAAATATTGCAGTTCGGATTGCAGCTAATGGGTTTTTAAAAGCTCTATTAAAAGTAAATGCATTGTACACGAAGACAAAAATAAAAATAGGGTTTATGTACGTTTATTTGTTTATAGCTCATAATCTATTTCAAAAAAATTAAAATATCTAAATGTAGATTACTTTTACGCTCTGTTATATAGGCATAGAATTTATTTTTACACAAGAAGCCTGAAAGAAAGGAGAAACAATGAATAAATTTAGCTTACATTTAATATCTGTAATTAGTTTGCATGCAGGAAACGATAATAATTACATTTAATTTTATTTAGATATTTGAAACTAATGATATATATATATATATATTAACGCTAGTTTTAAGTGACTCTCTTCTGATAGTATTATTGCTACGATGATGTTTGACTCTATGAAATGGCTTGTTTATTGCCGATTTTTAATACAACGATTTTTTTTTTTTTTTGGCATAACTTGAATTTTTCAGTCCTTTGTCGATTATTATGAGTTTAGTAAATTGGGAAGATACTACTTATTTAATTTTTGTAAAAGTAGTAACTTATAGAAAAAGCTACACTTAGAACTTTTTCAATGGAATAGAATTTATGAAAGAAAAATAGTATTAAAAAAGCGAGATAAAAGTTGTAGCTTATTGAGAGAATGTAGTATTTAAAACATGTGAAACAACAAATTATATCTGACAATTCGAACCTTTTCATACTTTTATTTTGAATAGCATAACTTTAGATAAATATATGTATATCTATATATTATAACAAATTTATTGAAAATTTATATAATTAATTCTAAATAACAGAAAAATAATAAATGCGCACTGAATAAAAATTTTGCAAAGTTTTTTTTTTTTTTAAATCTTATTAGAATTTTTTTTAATTCATTTCTCACGAAAATTGAAGTAAATGATCATTTTTTGTTTTAGCATGTGCTGTAACTGGTAAAAAATTCATACATAATATGCTTTACGTTGTCTTACTCAGTTATACGCGATAAATATTGTAAATTTATTTTTGTACCATCAGAATTATTGTCTCACCATAATTTTCACACAGTTTTAAAGTTTTCTCGTAATTGAAATTTGAATTTTTACATACCAAGTTTTGTGCATTTATATACGATAGAAGATGAAATATAGACTTTCCAAAAAGAGGAAAAGCCAGAATACAAAGGTGCTATCTGAGGATCTGAATGCATAAAATTTAATAGACAACAGTTTACGTGAAGAAAATAATTATAAAATTTTATGGAATTCCTTGCACTAGTTCTAGAACTAACGTTGACACAAATGTTTTATTATACACAGACAGACTGAATGAGACAGACATTTTCTAAAAGTAATCAAATCGTGTTCAGGACATCCCAAAACGTACAAATCGACAGAAAATTGGAAATAAAGCATTTTATACATCCAATACTTTATTATATGAATATAAAAAAAAACGTAGGTAGGTAGGTAGGATGAGGTTTAACGTCACACTAGTATTTCGCTATGAGTAATTCGCAACGGTCTGGGACCTACCCCTAAGGGTGGTCCGGAGACATACCATAACAATTTTGATCCTCCATGGAGACAATGCCTCCCCCGCTTCGGTGACCACCAGGGGAATAATTTTGGATGGAAACATGGAGGAAATTGCGGCCACGGCGGATTTTACGTGCACCAGCCACCATTAGTATATACGTCGGTCTTTGGCCAGCTCCAGTATCGAACCCGCAATCTTCCAATTACGGGCTCAGCGTCTCCAACTGGGCTACCGCGGCCTTATAGAAAAAAGGAAAAATAAGCATCCAAAAAATGAGGCTTAGTAAAATTTCATTTCCTAGAATTTCTATGAATTCTGTAAGAGTCAAAGAAATGTGCCTCATATCTATGTAAATCTGGAAATATCTGAGAATCACCTGATCTCATTTCAGTTTTCTTCTTTTACCCGGAACTGGCTCGAGGCAGACCTTATCTTTCAAACACTATCCAGCGCCTTCAGCAGTTTTTAACAGCTTCTATTCTTATTTTTATCACATTGTTTAAAGAGACAGCCCTCGACTGAACATTTTTTGAAAAGTATTATATTAGTGATATATCTTTTGTGATAAACTGCTAAGAAATGGAAGCGCCGGTCACACTTTCGTTGTGATACCTTGATATTATTTTCCAATTAATATTGTATACCTTTAAAAAAGAAAAGTTTAAGCACATACTCACATATATATACAATTTGATTTCAAGTATTATAAGTCGTATTGTAAATGGCTGTAACAATTTTTATGGATGTCATTTATTAGAAAATTTTCGTATGTAGACATATATCCCCCATGATATCTCATATTCGGAAAATCTGGATCTGTATAATTATTTCTAAAAACGAATTACTTTATTTTTCCGAAATTGAAATTTCAGAATAGTACAAACTAAAAGTTACTTGATTAAGAATTTTGATTAATTGGAGATACACACACATATATACGTAAATTTGAGGATACTCAACTAATTTGAGGAATTCTCATTGAAGTAGTCGTAGCTATGTCTAATCCATATCGGTATCTGCACTGAGAAAAAAACAACCTGTAACAGACCTCTAGAATCTAGATTGTGGCTCTAGTAAAAATAGTTCCATGTCATCGTTATAAATTCTAGTCCCTTTTGAAAGCGAGTTCTAGAAACCCCTGTTAGAATTCTAGAGCGTTTGCCTATATTATCGAGGTCAAACTTATTCAAAAATCTGTGCAAATAAATGTGAATACAAGAGGCGGGTTTCAGGAACTATAATCTTGGTTTATGACCCTATTCTAGAACACCAAGCGAGAATTTCTCACAATACAAAGGATTCAGAATATACAGAATATTCAGAATATTGTTTCCCCATCTAGAAATGCATAGACTAGAAATTCTCGATCATTTCGTCTATTCAGCTTATTAGTACGTCTTATACGCATAGCTTGGAAATCTATATTTCTAGTTTAGAGATTTAGAAACTGGCCACTTATTCGTCCAAGATGAAAGCGGTATATATTTTTTCTCTGTGCGAGTAATGATTATATTTACTTCGTCATAAATGATCGTATACTTTCGATTTTAGACATTTTGTCAAATATTTAGAATATTAATTGGCGAATTATCTTTAGTGAGTGAGTTAATAAGTGAGTTGATTATACGTCGTACTAGTGTTATGTTCCAAATTATCTTGAAACTTTAAATGTGTAAAGAATATGTTATGCACAATATACTACAACAAAAGGTTTAAAAGGACCAATCACATAAATTTAAAAAAATAAGGTTTTGGATCTTAAAAAAAATATATATATATATATTAATAATAATGCTTGAAATGAGTTGCAGCTATTGCATATCAATATGACTTTCTTTTAATTACACTGCTCGGCATGAAAATTGCCTCTGACACAATTTCAACATATTCTTATGTAAAATGACCACCTGAATCCAAATAGGACGCCCATTTTGTCCTATCACCCACCGTTTCTTAGGAATGACCCCCTATTTTTATCAATTTTCGGTGATTTTATGGCTATAAATTTGATTTTTAGGAGAGGGGAGGATTCTTCTAACCGTTAAATATCTTCTGAGGGGCTACAGAGTTGGAAAATTTTAAAACATGGACATTTGCGACAAGGGAAAATTTTTGGGGGAATTTGCCGCTGAAATTATGCATTACGTTCATTCTTCAAATCAAATTCATGGTCATAAAATTATCGAACAGGGAAAGAAATTGAAAGAGGGGGTGGTGTATCTAGAAAGGGATGAGTAAGTGGACAAAATGGGAGTCATATTCGGATTCAGGAGGTCATTTTACATAAGAATCAGCAAAAATAGTATCAGATCTCGATTTTTTTTTTTTTTTTCAGAGCAGTGTTATCTGTATTTATTTGTATATCAGGTACATTTATGGAAATGTAAATTTAAATTACTTTTAGGTATTTATTTATAACGTGCAGAGATTTAATTTAATTTTATTTAACATCCAGAGTTTTCATTTATATAAAACTTGGTATAATACGGCAGTAAAAATCTACTCGAATCTGATGGTAATAATATTAAATACCTAATGAAAAGGGGCATTTTTTCTAAATAATATTTAACTGCTCACTTTGAAAGTTTATTTTGTATAATATATTAGACAAGTACTTGTAGATACTTATAAAAACCTCAAGAAAATACCTTGAAAATTCAGGTAAATATCGTCGTTATGAGTTGTATTTCAACTGCTCTGGAAAAGAAGCAAGTAGATAAAGGTATTTATTGAATTTTTATTTTGAATCAATGTGCACTAAATTGCCTTTAATTTATTCGAAATAAAAAGTTGGATAAAACCCATTATCATTGCATTTAATTTTTTGAACAGTAGAATTTATAGTGATTTTAATCCTTGAAAGTTTTCTAAATTTTCACGGTATTTCTTTCTTTTTTTAATATGAATAGCTCTGTACATTTAACTAATAAATTATGCAGAACAACTTTTGTTGACACTTATGAATACACAATTAAATATTACTTTGTAAAAAATGCTAGTATTTCATCAGTAATTTAATATTTTTTACATGCTGATTGTAGTGTGTTTTCTCCACCGTAGTTTAGGCTGACCATATGTCCTCGAATCTCGAGGACAGTTCCCAAAAACAACCTTCGTCCCCAAAAAATTACAACACATTTAGGGACGCCGGTTATGAAATTATTAATGTTTTATTATAATAATTTATTATATTTATAATAAATAAATTGAAATAAGTTCTTTTGGGTGCTTTATGCATAAAAATTACTAAAATTTTGCAATTTAAGGTAATTTAATTAATTATTTATTTTTTGTTCACGAAATTCGAGGACACCACCATAATTGTGTTCGAATTCAATGAAAAACATATGGTCACTCTACGATTCGTATGTAAATTTTCAAAAAAAAAAAAAAAAAACTTTGCATTAGTTTGAAATCCCAGCGTATAAACAAAATACATTCGAAAATATTCGATTTTGTTGAAAAAAGCATTATGTCTCTATGTAAATGCATGCTTTTCTTATACAAGTGAATCCAGATTAAAAGAATTACCATATTTACAGGGATAGAACATGGGCGCCGAACTCTTACCACTATCAATGAAACTAAATTTTCTAGCTCTTAAATCAACGATATTATATGTACAAACACCAGTACGAGTTCTGCGCCCGTGTTCCATCCCTGTAATTTTGTGTTTCTGCTACAACGCGTTTCAAGCAATAACTTTTACAAAGTGACTTTAAACATTATTTCTTTCTTTTATTACTGGTCCCTTTTATGCTTGCGTGACAAAAGTTTTGTGAAATATATGAGGTATAAGATGATCTTTATACCCATGAAGTTTCAGACTAATTTGTCCGCTACTTTACTACTACAACGCGTTTTAAGTATTAATTTTTAAAAAATGACATCAGACATTATTTCTTTAATTAGTTACTAGTCCTTTTTATGCTTACGGGACAAAAGTTTCGTGAAATATATGAGATATAAGATGATCTTTATACCCCTGAAGTTTCAGACTAATTTGTCCGCTGCGTTACAGCTACATCGCGTTTTAAATATTAATTTTTACAAAGAGACATCAAATATTATTTCTTTAATTTGTTATTAGTCCCCTTTATACTTACAAGACAAAATTTTGGTGAAAATATGAGGTATAACATGATCTTTATACCCCTGAAGTTTCAAAATAGTTTGTGAAATATTTTTCTAAATATTTAAGAAATCGTCTAAAATGGAAAGCGTTAGGTCATTAATAGCAAGGTATTTACTGTAATAATATTAATTTAATATTTACTATAATAACTTTTCATGTTTACCGTAATAACTATTAGTATTAAAATGAAGTTATAAGGAAGTTGTTATAAGAGATGTACTGACTGAAATTTTTACATATATCGCCAGAAAAGTGGCATTTTTATTTTAAACTTCTTACTTAAAAATTATATCTGAAACTTGAGGCATATAAAAGAATCAAAATTGATACGAAATATGATCATTATGAAACCTTACCTGTGTTCAACTTTGAGTTTCATCTCGGTAAAAAGCTGTGTTACTCTATGCTTATTCTCGTGAATAATAAAACTACTTCTCATATTCTAATGGACAGAGTGCATGAAATTTAAATACAACATCTACAGCTCAGACGCTTTAACTACAATTGTATTGTAATATACTATACGTATATAGAAGAATAGTTCGTAATAATTAAAATAGCATAATTTTTATTTAAAAATATTCGTTCTTAATAATAAAAACACATTTATTGCCTTGAGGAAAATGAAATTACACAGAAGTTTCCCTCATTTATTTATTTTTCTTTTATTTAAAATGATGTCATAATCCTGCATCCCATTTTATTTTAATTTGATATTTACACGAATAATTTTATTGTCAAAAAGAAAAAATAAGTTTTAACCCGAAGGTAAATTAATTTTTTTTTGTATTTTACAGACATATGGCTATGACATTTTTTGCTGAGTTGATTCAGAAAAAAAAAAAAAAAAAAAAAAAAAAAGAAGAAGAAGAAGAAGAAGAAAGTTTCATAAGAAATTAAAGGCTATTTTTAAATATTATATGTGTATAAATTTACCTTTCTTTTTAAAACACGTTATTTAACATATTTAATTTCCCTTTTGTATTGCAAATTGTTTTTAATTCAACTGATATTAGACATTTTTTTTAAGATTATAAATCGTTATACATATAATAGCATGTAAAAGATTTATTTATTTATAAACAAAATTTATAATTACTATTATGAATATTCTTTGTGAAATTGTAAAATTTACATTTTAAATAAAAATGTAGTGAATTTGAAAACATAAAATTGATATATATAATACATAAATGAAGACTTAAATGAAATTCTAAAATTTTATGATGATTAATGGTCTAATTTGTAGATTTTTTTCTTCTCAAAATCTATGCTTACACGTACTTTTGGGATTACAATAATATATTATTATATAGTAATAATAAAAATAATAACAATAATACATCTATATATATAATATATGTATTAATATTATATAATTTTTATAGCACTCTCTCGTAAATGGCTTTACGCACAAAAATAATTATAAAATTAAACTGAGCTAAGAACGGTTTCAGATATTATTTTAAAGTTCATTCACAATTAAATTTGCCACTTTTTGAGCAGCATTGGGATGAAAATTATTCTACCTTTACTTAAAATCAGCTGTCATAAAAATTTTAAGGAGCTTCATAACAGAAAGTAAAAATTTAACAGTTTTTAAATTGAAAATGCATTTAATAAAACCAATTCCTTCATATTTAAGAAAAGTAAAACTTACACACCCAAATAGAATCCATTTTAGCTTGCTCTTCTTACGAAATTATCTACCAAATAATTAAAATGTCACAGTCATTTTTATGAATACAGATCAAAGTTGTTTTGAAAATTCACTTCACATTGAACTAAAAACTTTCATGAGAAATCCCACGATCATTGCATGTGGAACTAGCATTAGAAGTTATTCACTTGTTATTCGCCAAATTTAAGTTAATTCTACGTAGAATGGGAAATTCAAAAAATATTCTTTGTTACAATAACATGAGTGTAAATATTTGACTGTAAAAGGAAAAAAAGAAAGAAAAGGACTGCTGGTTGTGATGGGGGGGGGGGGGGGGTTGTTACTATGAGCATTGTATTGTGAGTAATAGAATATTATATACTTTATAATTAATTTTGCAAAGTTACAAATGAAATTAATTGAAAAATACTATATAAATGTATTAATAATATTATATTTTTCACTGTTTAAACATTTAATTAAATAATCGCACATTGTCACATCCGTTACAATTTCTGTCAAATCCGTTATCTAACTATTTATTTCTTAATTTATTTTTAGCGTTAGTAACAGAAATTCATTTTGAAAATGTTTTATTTTGCTTAACTCCTTTTTTTAAACTATTGAAAAATTCGTTCAACATTGCAAAATTTACAGAAATTTTAATAAATATAGATGGTAGTAAAAAGTTATGTCAGGAAAGTGTTATACCCGCACAAAATTAAACAACAACAACAACAAAATTAATTTGATAAAATTAAATTGCAGACTTGTTTTGTGATTCTTTAGAATATGTTGTAATAATCTGAGGTATTATATTATTTTTTAAAAATAGATCGTATCACAAATTCTGCCCTTGAAAAGTTGCTAACACTAAAATTAGTCAAAATGACACATCCGTCACCATGGAATGTTTAATTCATAAATCCATAAATTTATGAAAAAATCTGTATATTTATACGTATATTTTGCTCAGATACAAGTTTAGAACAATTGTGTTTTAAGCTGTAGATTATAGATATTGTTTAAAATAAACTGAAGACGTTAAATTAATAGTAAAATAGGGTTAAATAAGGAAATTCCTTATATATTTTCATTTTTTCCTTTGCATATATTGCATTTTAGTTTATCATGTATACTTAATAATTTAATAAGTTTTCCACATTTCTGTAATATGTTTGATGAATTAATAATTCATTCATTAGTTGCTTAGTTATTAAACGTGTTAAGTCAATTAATTTTAAAATAATTATTAAAACAAAGATTTCAGTGAAAATTAATTCGATTTCATGTTATTCTTATTATTACTTTACTTTGTACATTTGCCAGTAAGGTAGGCTCTAGTGCATTTTGTAAAATGAAAATTTATGGAATACCATTATAAATAATAATACCATTATGGATAAAATATTGAACTTTTAATGAAGGATTCAGATATAGAATTTTTATACTACATTGTTTGGTTTTATAGAAAAATGTTATTAAAAGAAAAATGCTAAATTGATAGTTATATAATTATAATAACTTTAATAGCTATATAATAGAAGAAAATATTTATGGTAATATTATCAAACAGTTAATTACTTATAAAGCACTATTCTTTAACGATCAGGGTAAATAATATACTAGGGACGTTTTGGCAATATCTTATAATATATTCATGTTATGGCAGGTGAAACAAAACAGAAAAAAGCATAATATGCATTTCAAATGCATAGCAATTTTTCGAGAGCAAATTAGAACTTCAGCGGCTTTCCACGAGTAAATAAATCATGTGCTTGTCACGAAATTAAAATCAGGAAGTCTGGGAAGTATAAAATATGTAAAAGTGCTCTGTCAAATTAAGCTATTTTAGCAGTTCTTTTTGGAATGTGCAATGCATGCAGAATATCTTTAATTGTAATAATACGCAAAAACCTTGCAAAACAATTCACAGACTTTTCAGATCTCTTTGCCATTTCATTCAAACTGGGAAAAAATTAGTCCAATGAAATAAAAGTGCTGTATTTAGAGCAATTCACCTCTACTTATGTAATTGTGATTTTCAATAAGTGGACTAATTTTTCACGTGAAAAAGAGACATTTTTAATTTTCTAAATGAATAACTTATTATATTATATAGACCATTTCATGAAATGACAAAACAGTCACAAACATTAAAAATTAAAATTAGAAAATTAAACAGCATAATTGTTTTATTATTACTTTTGGAATAATGCCTTAACTTATTACATTATATTCTAAAGCAATAACAAACAATTCTGCTCTTTATTTTATTTTTAAAGTTAATTTTAAAAATTTTGCGACAGGTGTAACACTTTATGGTGCAGGTGTTACTGTTGGAGTTGGGGTTAAAGTCGATTGGTCATAGTTCTAGGTCTGGGTGGAGGGCCCTCCGTAGGGGCTTATCTAAGGTAGCTTAGCTCTTTTTCCAAAGAGTTTCGGAAAAGAGAACTCGAAACACACAATGAATAGGCCAACAAGCGTATCTGGGTTTGAACCAGGCACTTTCTGCCTACTGGACTTCTCGATTACAGGTGGGGTGTGATATTTCATTGTCCATAAATAAACTTAAAATGAAATGAAAATTTTCTTTGAATGCATAAATCATATAGTCTTTAAATATTTATTTATCTAAAATTGTCAGATTAAATATGTATAAATATTTTAATGTGTTTAAATATATGTAAATAAATCAATAATTAATTCATATACACGAACTCTTGTAAAATTTTATCATTTTACAAAATCGATTTTCTTATTTTTTATAAATATGTTACTTAATATATTCATTAATTAAATAATAATATGAAACATTTCAGCTTATTTTGTATTTTATTAATAATCTAAACGTTTTGGCTAAATATACCACTTATGTATAGTATTTTTACATTGTAATGTATGATAAAATATCTATTATAAAACTGTTCGAAGCCTGATAAGTGGATTAATTAGAGTATATTAAATACAAAATATAATGTGGAAAACAAAATCTTTATCGTTATTTGGCAAGTCTACAGAAAGAAAATTTAATTATATAGTATATGAAGTAAATTGAATTCATGATATAACAATAATGAATGCGTTCCTACAATGGATTGTAGCTCATACTATCAGCAGCATTGCATAATTTTAAGTATAAAGATATTTTAGATTTATTCTTATCTTCTACTTCTTTTTGTAAATGTGGTAATGATAAGAGAAAGGCTGAAAAGGGTCATATCAACGTCCAGATAATACTAAGGATAATACTAAGTTAGACGTTGATTTTGTTAGCGCATTATTGTCATTGATAATATCACTATATTCGTTCCGTCTTATCACTGTTCCATCGCTTTTTACACAAAGCAACATGAATATGATGAAATTGTTTATCTTTACAGTATCTGTATTATACTAAAAATCAAATTTTGTATTAGTCACGCTGTATTTTAAATTAGCAAATGCATTTCGACATTGGATTTTTACTTATAAAGAAAAAATAATAATGAAGTCTTGTACTCTTTGCAACTTTGTGCTGGAATATTTCCGAGAGTGTGCCTATTTTAAAATAGATTTAATTTAGATATGTGGCACAAACTTACATACATGCTTTTCTTACATTTGTTTTCTCAAAATCGACCATTTTCAATAGTATTTAATAAAACAAAATTTTCTATACTCAAATAATTAAAATATTAAGTATCACTCATACCGAAACCATATATAAATTAGACAGATTTAAATTGATTTAGGTTGAATGCGTTTTACATCGCACTGGAATATATAATGTTGCAAGAGCTTATAACCTAATGCTTAAAGCACTGATAAAATAAATAAATAAATAAATAAGCCTCCCAGATAGCGCTTCAATCGAAATTTTTGCTCAAATCGTAAACATTGCATAAGAATTCATTGCCTTCCCCCAGTTTCGTCTGCTCAGTTCCTCTGCATCTAAGCCCATAAATAACCAATAAATACAACAAATGCATTAGTTTCGGTTTTTCAAGCAATAATCTCGATCACACTGACCTCTGGTGAGAGGTTTAATCTTTATGGCCCTGATTTGTTGGTTCTCTTTCCGCACTATGTATTCTAATCACTCTACTAGGGGTGATTCGGATTCTTGTAGTCAAAACTTTCATTTTCGTCGAAATGGATGATATCCCTGTTTCGGTAACTTCCAAAGGTGGTATTTTTACGAAATATGGAAGACATTGCAGCCATGACATAGTTTACGGGCATCAGCCACCATTGATCAAATTTAAGATAGAAAATCTAGATTGATTTTTACATGAACTAAAAATGACGAGGCCAGAATACGAACCCTTGTCCTTTAATTTAGCGCTGAATAGCTTCTACACAACTGATATAACACTATCAAGAAAAAATTTCAATGCGTTTGGAAAATATTGAGTAAAGAGAAAGAAAAAAATGGCCAAGGAAATGAAAAAGAGTGTCAGATTAGAGTCATGAAAACTTCCTAAATGTATCGAAAAGTATAAAAGTTAAATCAAAAACTCTAAACTTTTTAAATTATCTAGTGCCTTTTGACTCTCTTTTATGTTTTTTAAACAACAAAATAAATGTAAAGAATTTCAGACGCAATGTGACCTGTCTATTACCTATTTCAATGAACATTCAATCCCTTCTTTTTGATATCCTGCATCCAACGATCTGTGATGCAATGAACTGAAGCGAGCAGGGCGCACGAGGTGGTTTCCTCTTTCAAAAGACGACCCTGTTTCATATAGGTAAGGAGAGGGAAGCGATCTCATTTCATCCTGATCTTTGAAGTACCGACCACCGTTTGTACCCTCTCCCTACCATCCCTTATACTGCAGTTCCCGTTTCTGTATTAAAAGTTTCCGTATTAAAAGGTTTCTCTGAAAAGGCTCTGGCAGGGAACAAGAAAAGAAAGGCTCCTATTGACTCTACCTGGTGTTTGTGTAAGCGCCGAGGAATAGGGAACGATTGAATGATGTTGGTTTAGTGTTTCGAGAACCATTCAGTGAAAATGATGTGTACAGTCGTTGTCATGAACATATATTTTTGCTATTCTCCAAAAGTATTTTATTTTGTACATTTGTTATTTCAGCATTAAAAGTATAGATACGTTATTTTCGTTATTACTTTGACAAATACTAGTGTTTATACAAATGATTTAATGGGGAAATGATACGGGTATCAGAAATAATTTGATTCGTTTATTTAAAGCATAGAGTTGCGATCACAAATTTTATTGGATCGTAGGTTTCGTAGATAAATTGAATGGATTTAATACGTGAATGGAAATTTAACATTAATTCTGACTGAAAATGGGCAATATTGTTTTAAAGTAATATGTTCCAATAAAAATTTGATCTAGTATCTAAGTATTCAAATACAATATCATTACTCCTACAAAAATGTTTCAAGTGTCAAAATTATTAATATCTGTCTGACTCAATTAAAAAGGAAAGAAGTATAAACGAAGAAATGGTTATTAGCATGGACATATAAGGTAAAACTAGGAAAGATTGCTCACATAGATGATCAGAGGAAGGAGTAGTGTGAGAGCACTGCTACTCCAGCTAGTTGTACAACAGCAATAGTAGAGTGCCAAATTGAATGTGCATGATCATTGTTTCAACCGTCTAAAATTAAACATGGTTATTCTGTCTTGTTTTAAAAAAAATACATGCTTGAATTTTCATATCACTTTCTAGGAATTTCTATAGAACAGTAGCAGTACAAAATATTTTAAATTAAACGATTTCTCATGAGTTACTAAGCTAAACTAACGGCCTGAACACCAATAGTTCTCTATAGAAAAGATTAATTTTTGAATAGAAGACTCCGCAATCTCTCCGACTGAAATGGGAGAGTTTGTGCATTTGCTAATAAGGAGAGATTGCGCATTGATCCCATTTAATTTTGTACTAGGAACGATTACGTAGCTTATTGGTAATCACAAGAGAATGAGAATGTGTTTGTTGAATGTCTGGAACTGTACCTAGACACAACTTCAACATATGACTGGACTAGTTTAACCCATTCGAAACGGTGCACCTTTAAGGAGACCGTCCGTTCGAAATTGGACATTATTCAGGAGTGGCAGCAATCGACAAAAGCCACACAGCTGGTGACATTTACCTCTTGAGTGGCAATTTTAGCCTATGATAAATTTATCGTAAATTATTTTATGATGTACAATAACAACAATTTAGTTCTGCAATATTTTCAAGTATGTCCAGTTTTGTCCAGTCAAGTATGTCTCAAGTTTTGTCCAGTTATCGACTGTTTAAACAAAGGCGATAAAACTGAATGAAATACACACACACACACACACACACACATATATATATATATATATATATATATATATATATATCCCCCTTCTCAAATTTCTTTTTAAGTACTGTAATCCTCAAACTTTTAATAAAATAAAATAACGTCACAGTTTTTAAACTGAAACGAGAATATTTCAAACCAAGTGAAATTTAGGTTTTGTGTTTTGAATTTTTTTTTTTTTTTTTTTTTTTTTTTTTTTTTTCCCCGGAAGATTTTGAAAAATTAACTTCAATAAATAATAAACTGTGGGCGGATTCTGAGCTTAAAAGTGAGCAGAACCAGCCATATATAATTGCACACGATGTGCTACCTGTTTTTTTTTTTTTTTTTTTTTTTTTGTCTGTTTTGTCTCGGAAATGCATCGCTCACATGGTGCGCAATCCATGTCAGATGGGTCAGAAAATGGTGCACGAAAGGTGTCCAGGGCTCGTGAAATACGATCACCTAGTAGACATTGGCGACCACTATATTGTAACTAGCGACTGTGTTTTTAACTTTTACGGAAATTTAAAAAATATATATATATACATATATATACATATATATTGGAGCAGGAATTAGGCTCTGATACCACTCCCGCTCCTCTCACCATGTTTCATAACCAGGTGTCTAATCGATGCACCATTTTAGGGCATTGAATTACACCGCTCCTATTACTGGTATTGAATCGTTTTGCTAGTGTAATGATGCACCAATGGTGATGATGTATCATTTTAGACAAAATAATAAAACCGATTTGATGATATTAGATTTAAACAGGTGTTTCCTGGTTTATTATCCAGTTATAATAAATATTTGGTTTTTATGCATAGAATTTTAATTTCTATATCCAAGGTAAATACCAAAATCGTAAAAAAAAAAAAAAAAAAAAAAAAAAAGAGGCTGGAGGGAGGGGGATATATTTTATTATCCACCAGAATTGTTTACTGGTGACCAGTTTTTTTTTCAAATTCCTGGACCCCTGGCTGCGCCATTTACAATAAGTGCAACGATTTTGGACAACGGCAGATTAGGTCAACAAACAAGAAAACAATCGAACTGAAAAAGAAATATACTATTTTTAAGTAAAACGTGTTATCTAATAATTTAGTGTAATTTTGTAGTCTTATCATTTTTTTTTTTTTTTTTTTTTTTTTTATGATATTGTAATATTTTTTCTTTAAATGAAATTGTTTATTTATTTTTAAATTTCTTTTCTTTTCTTTTTTTTTTTTTAATTGAAATACCACTCTTTATATAAAAAAGAAGAAAAAGTATTTGTTTACAAAAAAGCCTTACAAAAATGTCATTTAAGAGCAATTGTTATTGTTAATATTTAATTGTAGTCATAGTTGAGCGCAATATCTCTCCTACCCATGTGCGCGATCACACCTGCCCTGTAAGGATAGTTGCACAAAATAGTTCTCTTGGTTCTAAAGCTATTCTACTAAATTATAGCATAACAACAACGTACCAATGGAAATGCACAGAAAACGAATGAATTCGAAATTATTCAGCAATAATTTAGCAAATAATAAATATTTGAATTTTTTACATTATTTTGTTGAATTGTGCGCAAACTCTCTTAGCTTTACCCCTAAATAGCTCACATGGCTAGGCCAACGAGTGAGACTTGGATTTGAACCTGGTGGTACACCACCAGCTTTAAAACAGTTACTCCAGCTTTAAAATAGTAACAGACAGTGTTTAGTAAACCACACTGGCATATATTGGCCAAACTAAACGCAGTCTTAAATTCCGCCTTAAATAACATATTAATTACGTCCGTAAACAAGAAGCAGGATGAAAGTACATCCCACGAACATCCTCATAATGTACTATGGATAAGTGTATTATTATGATTGTCTCTGACAATTTAGAGATACTTCCTACAAACGTAGCAAGCGTTATCAGGCGAGTTCATACAAAATCAAGGCTGGTTGACTGGTTTGTTTTAAGTCATACTAGTGCTTAGCTATGGGTAATTGGCGACGGTCTGGTACTCTACTCGCCTGTAGGTATGATCCGGTGGCATGCCATCACAATCTTGATCCTCCACGAAGGAGATGGCTTCCACACTTCGGTGTTCTCCAGGGGCATAATTTGGATGACAATCTCAAGGCATTCTAAATCAGAAATAAATATCTTCTAGCTATAAAAAATTACAACAAAAGAGGAAATGTCAATATTCATTTATAAAATCGAATCAAGGTACATTTGTAACACTTTCTATACATTTTAGGTGTCTTCCTAACTTTTACTAGTGTGAATTAACTTTTCATTCCGAGGCATTTACTACATTACAGTTCTTTACAATAGATGCTTCTGAAAAGAAAACTGTAGCTATTTTTCACTTATGTTTATCCTTTTTGTTTACAGTAGTATCGAATTCATACAAATTTGCTACTTTTGTTCAATTAACAAAATTTTAGTTGAACAATGATATAAAGCAAACCTTTAAATATTCAAATTCTATTTTACAATGTACTATGAATGATCTATAATGAGAAAACAGCAGAGTTCAATTTCAATTATTTTATGTAAATTCTAGAAATACTAGTGACTGAAACAGTAGAATATGTGAAGTCAATAAAACGTTAATCTCTAATATTTAAACAGGAAAGTTTATGCTACAAAATGGTTATTCAACTATCTGACAAAATCTTTAATTCATTAAAGCGAGTTCAATCTAAATTAATATATCATGTAATCTTTGAGATTAAGCTAATTACAAGTTTTGCCACTTACTTGATATATTGCATTGACCGGGGCTTAAATGTTCATGCTTCAAGTTTACTTAACTTATGTATTAAACTATGCTAAATGATAAAGTATGTTACATTGTTAGTACTAACAGATTTAATATAAGTACGTGCATATAGCATATACAGTTTAAGAAAATTAAATTATTGTACTTCAACTGTTCTGAATGTTTATACATTAAAGTTAAACAGTGAGGGCAAAGAGTATTACAGAAACGTTTAATACCAGTTATACTACCACCTATCCATTGTGATATGCATTCACTATAATTTATGTAAAAGTTGTCTAGAAGCCATTATAACTTAGATTATAGCAATATATTATTCCTAGATATCTAATTAAACATCTATAAGCAGAGCTTAACAAATTAAAAAATGATTAGTTGGCTAGCAGTATTTTCTAAATGCCAGAAAAAAAAAAAAAATGATTTTTTAAATTGTGTGAAAGTTTCAGACATAAAATGAGAAAGGTATTGGCTGATGCAGTAAACTTAATAGTAATAATAAAAATAACATAACTTTAATCAACCTAAGAGTTATTTAAATTTTAAAATTATCTTTAAAGTAATTTTATAGTTTATTTATATATAAACTTATAGATAAAAATAGTGTCTTTGATTAAAAGATAGCTACAAAAATAAAAAAATAAATTTAGTTTCACACATAAGGAAGGCCACAAGTGGCTGAGCGGTTCTGCGTTCAAAGCTGGTAGACGTGAGGTGCCGGGTTTGATCCCAGGTCGTGCTCGTCGGCCTAGCCGTTCGGATTTTTCCGTGGTTTTCTCCGAAACTTGCATAAATACAGGCTAGGACCCCTTAGAAACACCTCCAAGGAGGGCACTCCCCCCTCAGCCCTAGGACCCTAGTGTAGTCAATCGACCTTAATCCCCACAACAACAACACACATAAGGGAAATGTAAACTATTTTCTTCAATGAAGATTAATATTTCTTGAACTGACTCAATTTTTACCAAAGACAATATAAATCGAAGTTTCCAACAGTACTTAATCGTATTTCTTATCATTGAAAAAAAAATGAATAGTAAAAGATAATAATAATAATAATTTTTTAAATAGGTATTCTAACACGATAAATATATATATATATATATTAAAAATGTGATTATATCTTAAACTATAGCAAACAGAATGGTTTTACTGAAAGCTACATATCCCTGCACGATTATATTTATATCGTGTTTTAATTACAAAAAGTAAAATAAAATGAAATAATAAATTTAAATTATTAAATTATAAAATTAAGTTAAATTAAAATAAACTATTTAAAACAGTTAAATTTTTAATTTCATGATTTAATGTAATTATTTTTATTATGCAAAAATGTAATAAATAATTTACATACACAATAAATAAATAAATAAATGAAAATTGCAGTTTTTAGTGTGTTTTTTAAAGCGTTTCTTATAGAAATAAGAAAATTTTAAGAAACACCAGCTCAAAAATGTTGATCGTCCGTAGCAACATGGCGACTTCATTTGTGAAACCTTAGCTATAACTATTTCAGTAATTGACTCGATCAAATTAATAATAATAACAATAAATACTGACTTTCTGTAAATACATTCTAGTTACATGAATGCAGTAATTTTTATTAAAAATCAAATCACAAATGAAAAACAAGATAACAAAAAAAAAAACTAGTATGTTGTGGCCACCACATGACTTTCTTCTATCTTTTCCTATACAAATTCACTCAGCAACAATAATTAAAAAAAAAAAAAAAAGTGGGACTTTAACAAATTTTCACATTTTACCCAAAATTTTATCAAAGTCCCACTTTTTTTTTTTTTTTTTTCTCCCCTTAATTCTATCAAACTCCCACGGTTTCCGTGTTCTGACAAACTTAAACAAATTTTTGCATTTCCCTCCCAATTTTGTCAAAGTCCCACGGTTTCCGTGTTTTGACAAATTTAGAATAATTTTCACATTTTACCCAAAGTTTGTCAAAACACGGAAACCGTGGGACTTTGACAAAATTAGGGGAAAAATGCAAAAATATGTTAAAGTTTGTCAAGACACGGAAACTGTAGGACTTTGACAAAATTAGGGGAAAAAAGCAAAAATTAGTTCAAGTTTGTCAGAACACGGAAACCGTGGGAGTTTGTTAAAATTCAGGGGAGAGAGGAAAAAAAAAAAAGATTTTTTTTCTAAGTTTTTTTTCGTAAAAAGTAAAAAAAAATCGATAACTTTGTTTTAAATTATCACAGATTTATAGTTCAACCATTCGTTTTAAAGGTACTGACGAGACCTTTCGAAAGATACCCATCTTGAAAATTTTTGCCTTTATCACCCTGTTGAAAATTTAGAAAAAGCGGGATGGCAACGCAACCTGTAAGACGATTTTTACCAAAAGTTGATAGGCACTAATTTATGTCAAGGTGCAACTACATACCAATTTGTATGAAATTCTGTGCAGTAGTTCCAGAGATAAAGTTGCCACAAAATTTTGTCACACACACACACACAGACAGACAGACAGACAGACATTTTCTAAAAATGGTAAAATCGTGTTCTACATCTCTCAAAACGTGTAAATACATCAAAAACCCGAAATCGAAAATTTTTATGAATCCAATACTTTCTTCTATTGAAGATAGAAGAAAGTAAAAAAGTACTGTGTGTATTGGGTGTGATGAAACCCTTTTGTTTGTTTTGAAAAACACAAGGTATTCTCAAACCACATTTTTTTATGACCATGGGAGTCTCTGCGCAAGTGCAGACTCAACGAGTCCAGTGTTAAAATAGGGGTGATAGCCCTTATCGTTAAAAGAAAATAAGGGATAAGGGAGCACCAAATGACTGGCTGTTTATCGAATCCCAACCTTTTAGTCGACTTGGCACCTTTCCAAGAATTTGAAATCGTCTTCACTGCTAGGCGTAGGAAACGTGGTTATACTATGTAATAATTGCGAAATCATGCAGTGATTATTACCTTATCATACGCTATCTAACACGAATTTGTAAGTTACATGAAGTAAATAAATGGAAAAAAAAATGCTTATATATTACATATAATAAAGCTAAAAAGTATGATAGTTACTGATTGTCTATTATTGGGTATGGGGCAAAATCTTACGTGGACAAAATATCGCCTACATAAATGAAAGAAATACAAAAAGGAATTGGTAATTATTAATAATGTTGTATAAAATTTCATGACAACACATTCCATAGTCAGAGCACTCACATACAGACAAATATACCTCAAAAATTGTTATAAATTTTGCTTAAAAGAGTTTAAAGACTATGTTAATTAACTTTTGTCAAAATTAGTCATAAAGAATTCTATCGTACTTATCTATTTTAAAATGCTTAATTAAGGTTTCTGAACAGTGTTCAGCTTTGATGTCAGCAGCGAAGTACAATATTTTTAAAATGTACTTTGAATGGTGAAAAGCAAATGATAAAATAACTTAAATATATTAAAATTTATAAAATTCCATTCTATAATCTATTTATTTATTTATTTATTTATTTTAATCAATTTAGATTTCTAAGGCTCTATGGCCTTCACCAGACATCCCACGTGACACAAATACAAATTTTCAAATAGATCATATTATTTTTTTGATGCGATATTTTGTCCCGCGATATTTTGTCCGGATCCCTCTATTATTCTTTGGTAAATTTTTTAATTAATGGAACAACACTTGTATTTAGTACATAGAATAAGTTCAATATGCATACATTACAAAATTCACAAAAATATATACAACATACAATACTGTATGGACAAATGTGTTTGGTTCCTTACGAATTTAGACAGTTTGTCAATATTTAAAAATTGCTTTTTGGAACTTCAGTGATATAAAAGACATGTACCCCTCAAACATTTTAGTGAAAATTTTGTCCCGAATGTGAAAAAAAAAAAAAAAAAAAAAAAAAGGAGCAGTAAACAACTAAAGAGTAAAATAACGTTTTGGATCATTTTGTGAGGGATAACGCTGAAATGAGTTTTAGTTGTAACAGATGACTTTCACACTTCGGTAAATAATCTATATCCACTTGAATGAGCACATATATTTATGTAGATATAAAGACTTCTTTAACGTCATCGAAAATTTTCCGTATGCTTTTTGTTTATAACATGATGAATATTCAAACCAATGCAATGTAATTTTTTGAAAACTTGATATATTGCAGTAAAGTCATCATACTACAATCAAAATGCAAAAATGTTAAATATCACGTGAAATATGAGCATTTTATCCAACTATAGCTTGATTGCTCCTACCCATTCATTAACAGAATTTCTTTTGAATAATAAATTTAGCTAAATGCTTGCAAATAGTTTTATGAAAAACCAAGAAAATATCATGAAAATTCAAAAACGTACTGCCTCTAGAATGAGTTCAATTTCAAATAATCTCATAAAGAAACAAGAATGAAAAATACTTCAGTATACATTGATTAATAACACTTTCCAATTGTATATACTCTTCGTATCGTATAACCTTCTATGTTATTTGCCTACGTTATCATACAACAGGCAGACAGAAGGACAGAAAAGCAGACAGTAGAATAATTGAATTCATAATCACTCTTAAACATTCTTTGAAAACGTTAAAAATGCTTAACAAAAACGGAAATTCAGTCTTTAATATATGTGAATATTTTAGTGTAATCTTGTAAATTTGAACGCTAAATATATTCTATTCTATACAAAATATTATTTTAGCATATCTACAATAAATGTCAATTTCTTTATGATTTTTGCAGTAGAAAGTTATTTAAATGTGATTTATAAAAATGTTCCACATAGCATGCAACGTATTGAAATTATTTTGGGTGTCCCTATACATAAACAAGTTATACAGGGCCTATTAATATCATTTACAATAGGGAACATTCCTTAGTGAAATTGAATAATATATATCATTTTTAAAAAATTGAAAATATTTACGGACGCTGGAAACCAGCAGACGAACAGATAGACAGGCAGACAGTCGGATAGACAGTTACATTAATTAAAATCATATTCACATCTAAAAATTGTTAGAAAGTGTTAAAAATGCTTAACGTAAATGAAAATGCAATTCCATTCATTTCCAATAATAACACTTAATATAAGAGAAAATTTTTGTGTGATTCTGTAAATGTTATTGCTAATTACACTATATACCGCAGAAAAAATTTTGGGCATGTGAATTTAATCACATTCAATTTAATTAAGGTTTGTGCAGGGTAACATTATTAAAATATGGTTTATAAAAATACTTCTCATAAAACGCAATGCTTTGAAATATTTTGGGTTGTCTCTGTACACAAATAAATGGTGGTATTTAATCCATTTTCAGTAGAAAACATCTGATAAAGAGCTTGAATAACATATTTCAATTTCGTTAAGATTTGAGCAAAGTAAAGGTATTAAAATATAGTTTATAGAAATACCTTTCATAGAACGCAATGCTTCGGAATACTTTAGGGTGTTCTTGTTCACAAACCAGTAGTGGTATTTGCAAAAGAAACATCCGATAGTAACCTTGAATAACATATTTCAATTTCATTAAAATTTGTGCAAAGTAAAGACATTAAAATATGATTTATAGAAATATCTATCATAGAATACAATGCCTTTCAATACTTTCAGATGTCCCTGTACACAAATCAGTAGAGGTATTCTCTCCATTTTCAATGAAGAGCATCCGATAGTGAACTTAAATAACATATATCATTTTCAAGAAATTTCATGTATATTTACGGGAGTTAGAGCGTGGATAGAGAGATAGATAGAAAAACCGAGAAGTTATTAACACTTTTTAACCTTGTTGGGAAGTTTGAAAAAAGTAAATTCATGTGTTTAAATCTAATAAAAGTATTCCATTAATAAATATATTAAATTTTCAAGACATGAAAAATGTTTACTATATTTCATTTTACAATTTGCATATGAATTAGTTTTATTTTACTCTTATTGATCTATACTCTAATATAAATTCCCCGTTCAATACCATTATACCAATAATAACAAGAATGAAAAATCATGTGGTACGCATTGATTATTAACACTTTCCAACTGTACGTATTTGTTGTATCGTATAAACTTTAATGTCCTTTACCTACGTTATCACACTGTGAACAAACAGAAGGACTGAAATGCATATAGATAGACGAATTGAGTTCATAATCACCCTTAAACATTGTTTGAAAGTGTTAAAAATGCTTAAAGCAAGAGAAAATGCAGCCTTTAGATTCTAATTGCAGCCCTTAATATATCTGAATATAATAGTGTTAACCATATCCTGCTCCATACAAAACATTATTTTAGCATGTTAACAATGAATGACAATTTCTTTATGATTTTTACTGTAGAAAGTAATTTAATCTTTTACACACCAATGTTCCATAAAGGGGACATACACTTCAAAATTTGATGAAAAATACAATTTTTTTTGTAATGTTTTATACAAATTACTGTACAAGCAATAAACATGGCTTGATTTTTTCGCACCAAAGTTATGTTGCTAAAATAAATAGTGGACTAGTGAAAAAAATTGCAATTTCGGCTTTTTCTACTTTTTTGTCAAGCTAAATTCATATAAAATCCAAAATTCAACAAATATTTTTGTAATTAAGTAAATTGAATTAAAATGTTCATTTTGCTGATAAAAAATTAGTTATAATGAAAAAAAAATGTTGTTTTACTGTTAAATAAATTTGTATGTTCCAGAAATGGAACATTGGCGTATAAAGATATGTTTTTCAACGTGATACAGTTCTTTTCATTTCACTAAATAAAAATATTTAAAAAACATTTCTGACGCCGCTAACTACTAGTAACTATCAAAAAAAGATTTTTATGAACTTTGACCTACTTTTCATTCCCTTACATGCCCCTCTCCCCTGCACATTCTAATAAATATGTAAAAAAACAATAAGTAATTTTAGTTTTTGTTTTCTGTTTTAAAGAATATTGGTAAGAATTTTATTGTTCGTTGTATTTTTTAGCTTCACATTCATATGATTATTTTTCAGTAAGTTTTGTTGTGGATTATTTGTTAATTTGTTATTATTGCCATTTTTATATTTACGAGTGGGGAAAAAGACTTCATGCGTGAAAAGTGATTTCCTGAATCACATGGAGAGTAAATAACTCGTAATATAAACATAAATAACAAGATTTATTTATTTCCTATTTTATAGAATATTCATAAGATTTTTATTATTCTTTGTATTATTTAACTTTTTTTTTTATGTATAAGTTTATTGTTCAGTAAGTTTTGATTCAGATTATTTTTCAGTTTTCCATATATTTTTATTTAATCATTAAATTAACACAATAAATTATATTGATTATTAATAATTTTAAAATTGTTTTATTATAATAATTCCTACTAATCACTTGTACAATTAACTTTTATAATTTAGAGGCATAGCTTTCTCTTGTGAAAGCTATGCCTCTCTCTTCCTACTTCTTAACAAGATTAGCATTTACACCCCTATAGCTTAACAGGTGCCACATGGTTATTTTTCTGCTTAAACTGTATAATTGTTTTTAACAAATTTAGAAATTTACTTTTATTTACTTAAAATTTGTTTACAGAAATTAAGTTTTTAATTTAAATGACGTTAATCGCACTTCTTATAAACATGTAAAAAAAACTGACTGTTTCACGCCAATGTTCCATTTCTGGAACATTTTATAAATCATATGGGATTTTTTTCTTTAAGGGAAATAAAAGTACTGATAGTGCTTATGTTTGTGTTTTAATGCAATTTTTTATCAATAAATAGTTTATTTTAACTTTCTATCATAGTGCGGCGTGTAAAAGGTTAAATGTGATTTATAAAAATGTCTGTCCCAAAACGCAATGCATTGGCATTTTCGTTGTACACAAACCTTGATAACAGACAGACAGACAAACTGAAGTCATGAACACTTTTCAACCATGTTGGAAGGTGTTAAAAACTGATAAGGGGTTTTAATTAAATTTTTATTGTCAAGCAGCATACACTGTATTACCATAATTGATTAAAAAGAAAAATTTGGATAAAACTCCTTGTCGTTTTACTTTATTTTGAGAACAACGAAAATTTAACTAATTGTATAGATGATATAGTCTTAACTTAAGCGATATTTACTTTTGTTTTCCATAAAAGAAACTCTATAAATATGAATTTAATGAATAAATTATGCAAACAATATTGACATTATACAGGACTACCTTAATTAAGTGAAAACCATTTTTTTCAATTGAATGTAATCGATAGAAGTGATTTGTTAAGTTTTACCAAGCCCGTAAATACTGCTTAGGAATGATGATTGCTTTCTCATACCCATCTGATAGACAAAAGGTTTTTTAATGTACAATTATCAGTACTAATATTTTGCTATAATTAGACATTTTGTAGTCCCCTGAATAAAAAAATCAACTTTCTATCGGCTGATATGTGTGTCTGCTATCAGTATACCCTAAAAACAAATAAATGCAGAAAATCAAAGTTATATTTTCAAGGTCAAATAAGAATTTGACTTAACCCTACAAGGCTCAATTTTTTTTTAGTGCGCGACAAAAATATATAGGTTGTAATTAGTGACCAGATGATAGGGATTCTTTTTTCAATTCATTTAAATACAGTGCCCAGAAAAGCAAGCAAAGCTGGCTCGTTAAAAAAAAGAAAAAGAAAGAAAAAACGTTTAACTACTTTTACACTCTCTTACCCATAAGGTAGAGAAAGTATTGTTTTTTGGTGAAACTTTCAAAATTGAATTTTTGTTATATTTACACGTTTTGAAGTGTTATATTTACACGTTTTCGGTGAGATCAAGCAAATGTACAGGGACGCCCAAGAGAATTCAGATTCAAGAGAATCTGAATTCAGAGAATTCTGAGAATTCTGAGAATCAGATTCAAGAGAATTCCCAAGAGAATTCGTCTATGGGGGAAATTACAGGTTAATAGAGTTTAACATCTACAGACTGCACTAAATTAAATGAAACAAATGTATATTTTTTATATGCGCAAAAACGTGTTTCATGTAGTATATATTATAGAAATAATTCACTGTTCTTTTACAGGGCTACACAAAAGAACTAGATTATAATACGACAATACTTAAAAATTGATGGAAGTGTATTTCAGGTTGTGCCTTGTATTATTAATATAGGATTATATTTATGTGCACCATATGATTTGCACATAACTTTCAGAAGATGTACAGGGCTGGGCTGCCAATATTTAAGCCATAACATTCTCTTTTATTTGTTAGTGGAAGTGCTTTACTATAACATACTATATCATAAAATATTTTACCCTGTCCAGGAAAACTGCTCAGGAATTGAAATTAATTCCTCAAAGCCATATGGTAAATAATGTATTTTTTAAGCTAAATATTCATCGATTGGTTTATTTTATATTTACACGTTTTGAGACTTCCTGAATACCGGAGTAGAGTTTTACAGTTTGATCTTTGCCTGTGTCTCTGTATGCGTTTGTTAGAGTAAATTAAAAACAAATAATTTCAGGTGATCCAAATGATGTATTTTGAAGTGAATACGTTTGTTACTAGAAACGTTTGTTCAAGATTCATAAGTTTCAAGGGATGATGCGTGTGAAAGTTGTCTGAATAATTTTAAATGAACTTTTGAACTTAATAACAGATTTGAATTCTCTATAAATGTAGGTAAAATAATGAAAAGGGGGGTTGAGGGTATCCCCCCCCTCACATAGAATTGTTTGTCAAATAAAGCTGTTTCGAAGCCTAAGATGAATTGTTTTAACATAAGTTTACATAACAGTACTCGTTATCTTAACCCTTAATCTCCAATCCGTATTAAATTTCTGGGTAAGAGAAAGTCGTGTGAGTGTCCCACCAGATTATTGTTGTTATAATATATTTACTTGTTAAATGACATAATAAAATTTGCCAAAATAAATAAATTTAATATGATATATAAAAACATCTAAAACCTTTAGATTTATTATAATATCGATTTAAAAAAAAAAAAAAAATTATTTTTTTTTTCTAAAATTGTTATAGATTACATGTCTTAAATAACATATAATATCAGTGAAAAAATGACTAGAAACCCATTAAAGTGTTACAAAACCCATATTAGATTTAGAATTTATCATAATCAACCTAGCAAATTTTTAAACAAATTCAGTATCTTGTTTCTTTTATCCACAAAGTGACATGCTAATCACGAAGTAGATATTTTTACACTTTCTAGAAACTTTATTTTGTCTCTGAGATCATCAATCATTATGTTCATAAAATTTCAATGAAAAATTTCGACATGGAAATTCAAAGCTTCACTTCCGCTATTACTTAACTATATAGTTAAGTGTCATGAATTTATGATTAATTTATAGAAAATAATCCCCTTTGCTCTGTAATATTCATACTCCGTAATATTCCTTATAATTCGTGCAAAAAAACATTATCGTAATTTTAACGATTATTAAGGGCTGCTATATTTTATGATTTTATCTGTATATATAAAATTTTTTGTCCTGAGTGAGTGAGTAAGTGAGCGATTCATCATCACCCAACCCAAACCCCTGGACACAGAAGCATGAAATTTTGTGACAATGTTCTTTCTATGATGTAGACATCCACTTAAAAGCGATTTTACAAAATTCGCCGCCCAAGGAGGGGGGGGGGGCAGGGAGGGCAAAGCGTGATTTCACAAAATCCTTCATATCTCAAACAAAAAAACAGATATACGTAAATTTTTTTGCTTTAAAATATAGCTAAAATAAATATCTAAAAACCAATTTCTGGAATTTTAGAAATACGGTCCCCAAGGAGAGGAAAGGGGGCAAAACGTGATTGCACATAACCCTATATATCTCAAAAAAAAAAAAAAAAAACAGATATACGAGAAATTTTTGCTTTGTATTACAGCTAATACAAATACCTAAAGACCGATTTCTAGAATTTAAGAAATTCATCTCCCAAGGGGGGGGGGGGGGAGGGCAAAAAGTGATTTCAAATAATCTTTTATATCACAAAAAAAGGATATATGAGAGATTTTAGCTCTAAAATATAGCTCACACAAATACATAAAAACTATTTTCTAGAATTTTGGAAATTCATCCCAGGTGGGGTGTGAGGGGAGGGCGCTATATGGCAAAAATATAGAAATACCGTTAGACCCTTCAAAATTGGTACAGATGGGTTCTAGAAGCCTGCAAGTCGAATGAGGATATTTTCGAAAGTGTAAAATTATTAGGAGGGGCGGGAAAGGGGCGGAGAGGGGCAAAAAAATAAAAATAGAGTTATATCGTTCAAAATTGGTAAATAGAGGATTTTGAGACCTACAAATCGATTGCGGATATTTTCGAAATTGTAAAGTTATTAGGAAGGGCGGGAAGAGGGATGGGCGGAGGGGCAAAAAATGAAAGTAGAGTAAGGTCGTTCAAAATTGGTCCATAGAGGTTTATGATACCTAGAAATCGATGGCGGATATTTTCGAATTTCTAAAGTTATTAGGACGGACGGGAAGGAGGAGGGGCAAAAAAAATAAAAATAAAAATGGAGTTAGATCGTTCAAAATTTGTACGTAGAAGTTTTAGATACCTACAAATTCATTTCGGATATTTTTGAATTTGTAAAATTACTAGGATAGACGGGAAGAGGGAGGGGCGAAGGGGCAAAAATATATAAATAAGAGTTAGAGCATTGAAAATTAGTATTGTTAGGTTTTAAGGCCCGATAAATCGATTGCGGATATTTTCGAAGGTGTAGAGTTATTATGAGGGACGGGAAGGAAAGCGAGTGCAGGGGCAACAATAAAGAAATTCAGATAGAGCATTGAAAATAAGTATTATTAGGTTTAAAAGCCCGAGAAATCGATTGCGGATATTTTTGAAAGTGTAAAATAATTAGGAGAGGCGGGAATGGTGGGCGAATATCGTGATTCATTAAGTGTGTCAAACATAAATGCGTGCTCGCAGCGCACAATTGTCTGCGCTGCCGAAGGCAGTGGGGACCTGGTGCGACATTTTTCCCGATTAGATTTTTTTTTGTCTAAAATTTAATGCAATTTTGAGAATTCATTAATTATAGTGATTCATTTAAAAACAGCGACCAGCGAAGCGGGCGTAGCCTGCTAGTTAATAGTATAGTTTTCTTTTAGATGTAGTAAGATTGAGTATTTTTCTATTTACTTAAAAGTATCTTAAGTAACTTAAGTAAGATTACTTAAAAGTATCTAGGCCTGCAAAATTTGAGTACTGAAAAAGTGTTTGCAATGTAATGACTAATTTTTATATTATTTGGTGCGCTGATTTCAACTATGGCAACCATTTTTTTTTCAATCACACAAGGATTTTTCACAAAATGGGTTTAAATATATTAGACTAGTCCCCAAAGTAGGAAATCGATTATTATAAAGGGCAAAAAGCATTTCATATAACAATATAGGAAACAGCGTGTTTAGGGTATTTCGACCTCGCTGAATATGAATCTGCCTGTTACCAAAGCAAAATTTGGACCGGAAGTCCGGTATCCAAGATGGCGACTAAAACTATGTTGCCCTATATCTCGTTGTCTGTTAGCTTAAAGTAATAATTTAAACGTCTACTTATGGGCTTTCTCGGATACTAAACCCACTTCAATGCTAAAAATGTACTTACCTTGGAGTGAATAGGTACCAATATGATGCCCAAGATGGCCGCCGAAACTTTGTTACGTTTACGTGGGCTCCGTGCGTCTTGTTGTATTTAGAATATAAAATCCATCAGACATATGGTCATTAGTTGTTGTAAGTGTACTATGTAAAGCATTGTGTGCTGCAATAACAATGTTTAAACTCTGAAATGGTCATTTTCTCACCTTGCTTGCTTCCTTGCTTATGCCGAGTAACAAAGTTCCGGCGGCCATTTAGGTTGCTATCTTGGAACCCATGCTCTCCAAACTTAAAGGTAACTATTGAGCATCACAATGTGTTTGGCATCCAAGAATACCCCTAAGTAAATGTTTAAACCATTTTTTTAAGCCAACGCACAAGGGAAATATAGGGCAACAGTGTTTTAGCCGCCATCTTGGATACCGGATTTCCTGTTCAAATTTCACTTTGGCAACAGGCAGCTTCGTATTCAGCAGAGTCGAATTACACTAAAAACGTTATTTCCTCAATTGTTGCATGCAATGCTTCTAGCACTATATAGTGATCGGTTTCCTACTTGTAGGTCTAGTTTAAAATATTTAAGCCAAATTTGGGAAAAATCCTTACGTGATTAAAAACAATGAATGTCATATTTGAAATCAGCGCATCATGTAATACCAGTATCCGCTATTGGTTTTTAAACACCTTGTTTGTTATAGGCCTGTGTAATTTTAAAGCAAATGAACTTTTCAGTTTGGATAATACCAAACTTTTGAAAGTAAAATGCTGGATTTTGAAAAATGGCCTGTTATAAATGCTGTGCCAGTGAAATGAAAAAAAACAAAAAATATTGTACCAATAGTAAATTTTGTTATTTGCAATCCCATACAAAAAAAAAAAAAAAAAAAAAAAAAAAAACTATGTGAGGTGAATGAAAAATTATCAGTCTCAAACAAATACAAAGTCATAAACTTAATGAAATAAAACACTATAAACTGTTATAATTGTTATGCCAGAAATGTGAGGGGAAAAAAAATGTGGTCCAATATTAAATTTTGTTTTTTGGAATCCAATTGAGAAATATTTGTGAAATGAAGGAAAAATTATAGGAAACCAAAAAGTATGAATTCATAAATTTACTATAAAACGAAACACTACATTCATGTCAAAAATTAAAGCCACAAAATCTTTTCCCATTTCAATCTTTTGCGCATAATTTTTAAACAAATGCACATATAAACACAAAATTTGAATGGCATGATTGTTATCAAACCATTAATCGAATTTTATAGACCTTCAGTATAAGCAACAATTTTTAAACTGATATCACTTCATTTTTTCCTCAAAAGTAAGCCTTCGAAGAAATGGAAATTTTAAACAATTTAAAACAAGAACAAAAAATCATGTGGTATGCATCGATTATTAACACTTTCCAACTGTGTGTACTTGTTGTATCGTATAACTTTTATTGTTGTTTGCCTACGTTATCACACAACGGACAGACAGTAGAACTGAAAGGCATACAGATAGACAATTAGAATACTTAATCACTCTTAAATATTGTTAGAATTTGTTAAAAATGCTTAACGCAAAAGGAAATGCATCCCTTAGATTCTGCATATTTTAGTGTAACCCTGTAAATCTGAAAGTTTACCATATCATATTCCATACAAAACAATAATTAACAATAAATTTAAATTTCTTTAAGATTTTCACAGAAGAAAGTCATTTAAACGTGACTAAGGTCTGTCTTAAAATGCAATGCATTGGCATTTTTTTGGGTGTCTCTGTACACAAACCAGTTGTACAGGACTTCATAATGCCATTTTAAATAGAGAAAATTTCATAGTGAACTTGAATAACATATATCATTTTTTTTTAAATAATGAAAATATTTTCGGACGCTACGCGCAGGCAGATGGACAAATAGAGACTTATGGACAGTCGGGCAGACAGATACGCAAATTTAAAATATATTAGCACTTAAAAATTGTTAGAAAGTGTTAACGAGGTTTAATCTAAATTAAAATCAAATTCCAGCAAATTTCCAACAATAGCCCTTAATGTAGATGAATATTTGTGTGTAACCCTGTAACTCTAATGTTAATCATACTATATACTATAGAAAGCGTTGTTTAAACACTATGAATAACATATTTCAATTTTATTAAGATTTGTGCAAAGTAAAGTTATTAAAAGTTTGTTTATAGAAATACCTCTCATAGAATGCAATGCTTTGAAATACTTTCGGGTGTCCCTGTACGTACGCAAGTGGTGGAATTTACTCCATATTTTATAAAAAACATTCGATAGGGAAGTTGAATAACATATTTTAATTTCATTAAGATTTGTGTAAATTAAAGATATTAAAATGTGGTTTATAGGAATATATCTCATGGAGCACAATGCTTTGGAATACTTTCGGGTGTCCCTGTATACAAGCAAGTAGAGGTATTCGCCCCATTTTCAATAAGAAACACCCGATAGTGAACGTAAATGTCATATATCAATTTCAAGAAATTCTATGAATATTTACGGGAGTTAGAGCGCGAACAGGCAGACGGACAAACCGATTAACACTTTTCAACCTTGTTGGAAAATGTTAGAAAACTATTTGAGAAGTGGTGTTAAATATGCATGGGAGATAGGTGAAGATATACTGTTCTTTAAACATTAAATTAAAATTGGATTTTCCTTCCTGTATTCACTTTCATTTTTCTTCATTTTTCTTATTCTTCATTTGCGAAGAACTTTTTTTTTTAATATACAAACAAAAATGAAAATGGAATGAAATATTCTATATAAAATTATTCATTGATACTTTTATTATCCTATCAGAAATCACAGTACACAACTTAATAATCATGATTTTTTAAAAAGTCCGTTACAGGAGAAAACGAAAAGAGAATACAGGATAAACAAGAACGAAAAATCATGCGGTGCCCATTGATTATTATCACTTTTTAACTGTACGTACTCTTGCTGATCGGATAACTTTCAATGTTCTTTGCCTAAGTTATCACACAATGGACAGACAGAAGGACTAAAAGACATACAGATAGACTAATTGAACTCATAATCACTCTTAAACATCGTCAGAAAGTGCTAAAAATGCTTAACGCAAACGAAAATACAGCCCATAGATTTTAATTTCAGCCCTTAATCTATCTGAATATTTTAATGTAACCCTGTAAATTTGAAGGTTAACTATATCTTATTCTAAACAAAACAATATTTTAACATATTCACAATAAATGTCAATTTTTTAGGAATTTTTCAGTAGAAAGTTATTTAAATGTGATTAATTTAAATGTCTGTCCTAAAACTCAATGCATTTGCATTTTTCGGGGTATCCCTGTACATAAACTAGTTGCACAGGACCTAGTAATGTCATTTTAATAAGTAAACATTCCGTAGTGTATTTGAATAGCATATATAATTTTTTAAATATTACAAAAATATTTACGGACGGTGGAAGCGGGCAGAATGACAGATAGACATATGGACAGGCGGACATACAGATACAGAAATTCAGAAAATATTCACAATTAAAAATTGTTAGAAAGTGTTAAAAACACATAAGGTAAACAAGGTGCAATAGTATTAAATTTCCAATTATAACACTTTATATAACTGAATATTTTGTATGTCCCTATAAATCTTAATGATAATAATTCTATATTCTTTATAAAGCATTCTTTTATGAATATGAATAACATATTTCAATTTCATTAAGATTTGAGCTAAGTAAAGTTATTAAAATTTAGTTTCTAGAAATATTTCTCATAGAACGCAATGGAATACTTTAGAGTGTCCCTATACATAAACCAGTGGTAGTATGTATTCCATTTTCTATAAAAAAATATCCGATAGGGAATTTAAATAATATATTTCAATTTCTTTAAGATTTTCTTAAAGTAAAGACATGAAAACATGGTTTAAAGAAAGGCCTCTCATAGATCACAATGTTTTGGAATACTTTCGGGTGTCTCTGTACACAAACCATTTAAGGTATTCACTCCATTTTCAATGGAGAACATCCGATAGTAAACTTGAATAACATGTATCAGTTTCAAGAAATTTCATGAATATTTACGGGAGTTAGAGCGCGAGAAGACAGACGGACAGACAAACAAACCGAAGTCATTAAAAACTTTCAACCTTATTGCTAAGTGTTGAAAATTCAATTTAAATTTAACATTTAAAGGAATGTGTATCTTAACCTGTCTATAATGCATTTTTCACACCGTTTCTCATTGCGTTTTTTTTTTTTTTTTTTTTTTTTTTTTTTAAACTATTTTATTTATTTCTTGCAAAGTTTACTTTTGAAAAAATTTGAATTGATATCAGTTTAAAAATTAGTGCGTATATTAAAGTTCTATAAAATTCGAGTAATGGTTTGTTAAATATGTCATCTAAATTTTATGTTCATGCGTTCATTTGTTTGAAAACTATGTATAAAAGATAGAAACGGGAAAACAGGTCGAGACTTTAGTTTTGGGCATGAGTGTATATACAGCAATAGGAAATAAACTTTCAAATGCTGAACTTTTGTAATCTCGTCATTAGTAATATGACAAAGTGTCAAGCGTTTTGTGTATCAATTGTGACTTCTATGCTGGTGATGTGAAAATATTTTTAGTTTCTTAAAACTAAATTTTGTTATTTGCAATCGTATTGAAAAAAAAAAAAAAATATGTGAGTCTGCAACAAGTACGACGTCATAAATTTACTATGAAATGATACACTAGCAGAAAAAAAATAACTTTCAAGTACAGACCTTTTCGAATTTAGTCACTATAATTAATAATATCAGGAAATGGTCAAATGCTCAAGCAAAATTCCTGTTATTTCGTAAATAGTTTGTTGAACAGGTGAAACTAGCACTATTGACCTTTAAATATTATATCATAAGGCAAGTAATCCCCTCAAAAACATTATTTACAAAGTCTGCTGAAAATTTTGAAATGTACACTTTAAAGGATGTGTGTTGCCAAATATTGAAAAACATATTGCTGGAATTTGGAAAAAGCACAGATATCAAAATGTGTTTTATTTGACTACATGAATTTACTGAAATGAAATACTACACGCAGAAAAAAAATTAACTTTCAAATGCTGACCTTTTCAAATTTAGTCACTTTAATTAATAATATAACAAAGGGTCAAATGTCCAAGTGAAATTCGTGTTAGTTCGTAAATAGTTCGTTAACCTGGGGAGACCTGCATTATTGAACATTAAAATTAATGTTATGAGAAAAATAATTCCCTCAAAAACAGTATTCTTAAAGTCTGCTGAAAAATTTTAAACGTTCACTACAAAGGATTTATGCTACCGAATATTGCAAATCATATTGATCGAATTTGGAAAAGCCACAGATATCGAAACGTGTTTTATTTGATACCATCGTAAGATTCCCAAAATTATTATATAGCGTTAATGTGAGTATTTTTATTGGACAGCTTAATAAGAAATCTTTTAATCTTAAGCGAATGAAATTTTTGCAGATATTTGAAAGTATACTAATTATATATTTTTAATTTCCTTTATTACTATTACAAACTGTTGTAATCTTGCCTTCTGAATGAGTAGTAAATTGTGTTCTACTCATGGTACGAAATTTATTTGTAGATTTATAATGTATTTTTTTACGGATATAACTTTATATTTACACGATAATGATTAGATAATTTTGATTTGGGATTTGCAATTTTTTTTTTTTTTTAATTATTGTCTCGAAGATATGTGTGTTTTCTTCACTATGAAGCTAGTAAGTTGTATCTAATTAATGATACTAATTTAATATATATAAATATGTAACTTGTGAATTTTTTAAACTGTTTCCTCAGTGGTTGGATATTAATGGGTTTGGAGTGTCGCTCCTTCGTCATTTTACCATATTTTTATTAACTTCGATTCTTGTTTGTTTGTTTGTCCAGTAAAATTCTTGCAATAGATTTTTAACTAACTTCCCTTCTAGCTAGGCATTTGAAACTTTCAGGATAGCTCAGAACACGGTGACAATACATTTTTTAATACTTTTAGTCAACTGTTTTAGGTCCCGACTGCCTTCGGCAGCGTTTCTATGATACAACAGAAAATTTATTTAACTTACTTCTGGACTAGCTAGACATTTGAAACTTTCAGAATATTTCAGAACACGGTGAAAATGCATTTTTTAAATACTTTTAGCCAATTGTTTCGGGTTTCTTCTGCCTTCGGCAGTGTTACCAGTACAAAGCTTGCAATAGATTTTTCACTAACTTCCCGAATAGCTAGAATAGCTAGACACTTGAAACTTTTAGGATAGTTTGCTCAGAACACGGTGACAATTAATTTTTTTTAATACTTTTAGTCAACTGTTTCAGGTCCCTACTGCCTTCGGTAGCGTTTATATGATTCAACAGAAAATTTATTTAACTTCCCAAAGAGCTAGACATTTGAAACTTTCAGAGCAGTTTAGAACACGGTGAAAATGCATTTTAAAAATATTTTTAACCAACTGCATCGGGATTGTCTCGAAGCAGATGGTACACTGTTAAAAAAATGCAGAAAAAATACAGAAATTCTCTGTAATTTCAGAAAAAAAGTCGTAAATTACGGAAAAATTACGTAGACAAAACGTATTTTACGACTTTTTTTCTGAAAAAGTTACGACTTTTTTTCGGAAATTACAGAGAATTTCTGTATTTTTCTGCATTTTTTTAACAGTGTAGCTTAGCCCGTATTCAAGCGAGATTCGAAAAAAGCCTTGGAAAACTCCGAAGGGTAGGCTGACGAGTGAGACCTGGTTTTGAATATGTTCATCATCTACCGTCTATCAGCTTTGAGATAAGATCCTCTCGGTCACTGGTGGGGCGAGGAGAATAATGTCTGGATGTTCGGGTGGGGAGCATCTTATTTTTTCTGCGAATGAATAGATCGTATTAAAAGAGCTTCTTAACTTCCACCGTTATTATTTAAAAAAAAAAAAAAAAAAAAAAAAAAAAACTTGAATTTGTGTGCTTTTTTTAAACATTTGTAACGGGACAAAAGTTTAACGCAAAAAAAAAAACAAAAAAAAAAACAGTTTTTTTTTTTAAAATATTTATCTTCATGAATTTAAAAATTATTCCATCATTTCAGAAACTGTTCAAAAATACGGATCGTTTGCTTAACAATATTTCATTTCGAATATTTTAAACAATTAGAACTGAAAGTAATGCAACTTCGACATACCAATAAACTATCATTGAAACAAAAATTGCCTCATTAATGGGCTGATAAAAAATAAACGGAACTCAAATGAAGCCCAATTTAAACAAAAATAAGAATGTTTAAATAATCTCTAGCTGCATTCGCAATTTTAAGATTACATTATACCTCTCTAATTTCTTAAAACATCAAGATGCTTTATTTTTAATAAAAGTTGTAATAAAATATTGCGTTATAATTTCTCAAAGAAATTTGTTGAAGACGAAATTAAAGAAAACAAAATGTATAGAAGCTATTTTTTTTTAAATAAATAATTAAGCAAAAACTAAAGTAGTTCGCCTTTGATAAGGTAAATAAAAATTCAGTGGCAGATTTAATAATTCAGTTTTGAAAAAAAAAAAAAAATAATAATAATAAAAAATAAATAAATAAATAAATAAATAAATAAATAATGCAAAAATTTAAAATATGTTTTATTCCTATCGTTAAACAGAGCAATTTTTAACAACGAAAAATGAAAGTAATTTAAATTTTTATAGAGAACATTTATAAATTTATTTGAAATATTCGCTTTTAAAATACATGTAATTATTAAAATAATAAACCCATGAATTAAATTGCAACCAATTCCGACACATATAAAAACAAAACGTGAGTATCTAGGAGACAATAAATTATAGCTAGATAAATTATAGCTATCTACTCTTCTAATCTTTTTTTCACCATGCATACTATGCTTTTAAGAGAAGCAAGGTGGAGCGAAGATTTCTACCAACTCTTCCAGCAACCTCCAATTTAAAATATTTTTATTTCTAATAAAAGTTGGGTTTAAGTTATGGTGCAACTTTTCTAAACAAATTGTTAGTTCCGTCGCTTTAAAACACAATTATAAGCGTCTCCGTTCATTAGACTAATTATGAAACGTGACATTAAATCATAGAGAGGGAGAGTTTGAACTTTCTAATGCAAAGCAATCTTTCTCAATTTTGCTAGTAAATGAACCATGGAAGGATGAAGTAAACGATAATTGCATGTGATTGCAAAGTAATTTATCAGTTTTCGCAGCAGTTAAAAATACAGTTTAAAATGTTTAAAATACGTTAAATAATTTACTAAAATGCTTCTTATTTTGTTTTATTTAAAATTGTCCTGCAATTTGGGATGACACATTTCACCATAAAATCGATTAACATATTTAAGGAATAAAGAAAAGTACTTATCAGTATTTATTTGAAATTATCTCTTAAATTTAATTTTTTTTTTCCTTTAATAGCTGTACTCAGCATAACAAAATCTAAATAAAAATTTATTTTATTTGAAAAAATATTTATATTTTTTTATGTATTGTAGTTATTTATTAATAATTTTATAATTTCTAACACTTCAATTTATACGTCATTATTTTAGTAGATTTTTATGAAGAAAGGTTAAGAAATGTGATTGTACATGTATCATTATATAAGTCTAAAGACAGTTTTTGATATCCATAACGCTGAATAAGGCTCATTCTAATAATGATTTCATATAAATTGCATTAAATCTAAAAATATCATGATATCCTGCTTATATGTTGTTTGGTTGTTTGAACGTATTGTCAAATGGTAGAAACTACTGCGACAACTGGATTTGTTTTTAGTACACTGATAGCAAATTTTACATTCTTTAAACAGTCTCCATCTCAGATTTAATTATTTCTCAAATAAACATAAAAAATGAATGTTATATTATCGCTTACACCCTTTAGACAATGTTTCTGATGACTACTATATATCAGTAAGCCTATTGTACAGATGACAAAATTATATGTAGGGAAAATGCAGTTGGTGTCTATAGAGTTATTGCAGTATCTGATCAATACTTTCCGATAAATATTTATTACGATGCAGAACTTCAGATACAGGGTGTTTCAGAAAGGACTCACCAAATTAGACTTAACTGCGAAGCAGTGAGAAACAGAAAGGTTAAACAAGTGGCATACTGGACTGACATGTCTGGAATTTTCCACATGAATAGAATACAAATTGTTTTCTTCTGTACCTTTCTTACATTCAATTTTCGTTGAAAGCTTTCGTCAAATTTCGAACTAATCGGTGGCATTTCAGTACAATAAAAACATGTGTCTTCAAGAACTACTTCCTATAATAACTAGTTCTATACGACGTGTCAGCAATGAAACAGACTGATAAATGAACTTCCTGTATTTCTGAGTACTATTAAAAAACTTCATGTGCTTATGACGCCACCTATTAACGAATCTTAGAACTATTCTTGCAAACCTGAATATAACAAATTCCAGACCTGTATATCAAACATACAACTTGCTTCACCTTTCTGTTTCTCACTATCTCACAGTTATGTAATTTCAAAGTTGGGAAGTCTTTTCTCAAGCACCTTGTACAAAAGACATAGAGAATTTTATCTAATTTTACTTCGGCAACAATTGCTTCCTTCTCGAAGCTAACACACCGTTAGTGTTTTCTCATAAATAAACTACTTTGGCTCATTTTTTCCTAATGACTACTTCTTACTACATCCATTCAAATTTTATCTCCTGTATTTATTTTTTCCTTGTTCCACTTGAGATACTCGCGATCACACAATTCATGGTCTTGATGAAAATCATAATGTACATTGTGGATAACAATTCGTTATTTATTTTTAATCTTCTTAACGAGACATCTATTTTAAATAATCGATCCTTTTAATTCCGATCAACTCAAGTTTCGTTCCCACAACCAGTCAGGCATCCTTACTTTTGCTGCCTTCACCGAATTTTGCACAATTTTGATAGGCACATATCACAAATTAATGATAAAAGAAACATGTGATTCAGATTAGAAATAAAATCAATTAAATATATACAGTAAAATAAAACAATCATGTTCTCCACCTAAATTTTGCTCCATGGTTTCATGTGGTCTGCACCTGTGCTAGTACTGTTGACTGCTGTGTTATTTCCTATCTTCTTAACATCATATCAGTCATTAGGCTTCACTTTGACCACTTCATACGTACCAAGAAATTTCAGTCGCAATTTCCTTCAACTTCCGAATTACAGTCGGTAGTAACATTATTGAAGCACATCCACATCCACATCCACATCCACATTCTTCATTTTTTTTTTTTTTTTTTTTTTTTTTAAGTTTACTTGCTAATTTTTATCATCAACTTACTTTTTCATAAATAGAATAAAGACAAAGATCATGACTCGACAAATATCTACTTAACAAAACATTATTAGGTGCACAACTTTTAAATACGAATTATTGCTGACGCTTCAATAATTTTGCTACCGACTGTACGTTCATTGAATTGCAACTAGGTCACCATCTTTGTGTACGTGATCTTGTTTTCTTTTATTGTCGTAGTTCTTACGATTTTCTTCTTGAGCATTTTTAAAATGCTTCTTTTTGCCTCTTTAACTACTTTTTTCTTCCGTTCTTTAGCTTTGATTCTTTCTCTTTCACATTCTTTAATTTTTTGTTATACTTGTGCGACCGAATTTTTTAAACGTTCTTAATAAACGTCTTTTTTTTCGTAATTTTTATTTATTTATTTATTTTTCTCATAAGCATAATCTTTAACACACCCCTTTGTTTTGTCTTGTGATCTAAACAATCTCTTTCACGATTCCATTGACTGCGATCACGAGACCTTGATCTTTGCCTTTCTATCTGCCTTTCCCTAGATTGTTGTTCATGAAATTCTTTTGAAACAAATGTACTGCCCTTCAGTGTTTTGTGATCTCTATCTCAATTTCTATCTCAAAATCGACTACGCTGTATTCTGTTGCTTATTTCTTTTCGTTCAAGTGAGCGTTGTTTTGACCACCTTTCATCTCTTTCTCTTTCCCTTTCCCGTTCTCTGTCTCTCAGTCCCTATTCTTGTTCATTACTACTAATAATAAGTACATAATAAAAAATCTCCTATCTAACTTAAAATTAAAAATATCCCTGGCACACGTTTCTGCCCACAGGGGAGTAGCCGGCAATGAACTTGCGGACTCTTTGGCAAAAGAAGCCACAGAGTTCCAAAATGTAAATTTCTCCCTCCCCGCCCCTCCCTCTTATGTTAAACTTCGAATAAAGGAAATTTTGAATTTAAAATGGCAAGACCTGTGGAGTGTGTCTGAAAAGGGCAGACATACTTTTAATCTTTTGCCACAGGCCAGCCCTAACTCTTGGACCCTTACCCCACCCATTACTGCTTTTTTAACCGGTCATGGTCCTTTTCCTTCTTATCTCCACAGGTTTCGTCGTCGGCGTTCTCCCTTGTGTCCTTGTGGCGAAGAGGGTACTCCCAGCCATTATTATTTTCATTGTCCCCTGACCAAAAATTTTCACTTAAGAAATCCTTCCCCACGACCAAATAATTGGTTGGAAAATATAATATCGCGCAAATTACTCATAAATAAGTTAAATAAAATATTTTCTTTTCTTATGGATTTAGTTAACTCAACTGATTAATTAATATCAATAGCACTTGGTTGCCTGCTCCGTGGCTATTTAACAGAGTCTTCTTCATTACACAAGTATTGCCCCTTGTCGCGAAAGGATAATAATTTCCTGGCAATAATTTCCACCATCTGCTCTTGCCCGTTGTCGCGATGGGATCTTATCCTGGAAACTTGCAGGAGTACCAGTATTTAGCAATCTGTTTCATTTCCCAGAGACTTTACTCATATAGACTTTTCAATCAAGAACATTCGTATACTTCATGCCACCTGTCGCGTGGGGCATAGCCCGGAAATTTAGCACCTGAATAATCGCCCACTGTCGGCTTAGGCCGGATTGCGCCTGGCGAAATTTGTATTTTTCTTTTTTTTTTTTTTCTTTTTTTTTTTTTTGAGTTTTTCAATAAACTGCGAGTAGTCCCCTTAGAAGCGCTCTAAATCGCTCCAAGAGTGATGAGCGGGGGCTGCTCCCTGTTAATAAGTACGTGTAATCGGATCAGCTTTTCCGTATGATTCCATGCTTCAATCATTCGATCTTCTACTTTTTTCTCCACTTCAGCTTTCTCTTTCATATATAATCTTCAGGACTTTGGACATACCAGAGTTTCATCAGATAGCACTATAGTCATCTTCAACTCACTTATATGCGTTTTATTTGGCTTGAATTCAGTGAGTATTTTCCTTAATCGACTTTTATAACTTCTTGCTTGATGTAATTTAGGTCATACTCCTTGTATTTTACACACTCGATATTGTTACCAAAAGAAGGCTCAATTTAGACATATCACCTTCCTCACTCTAAATCGTGTTTTCGTTTGTTGTACAAAACTCTAGTTTTCCCCCTTCCAGCATTCGAAATATGCTAATTGGCAAAACAACATCACTGCTCAGATTTTGTCATATTGCTTCCAGTACTTCTATCAGTTTCTGTCCTTCATGCGCTATACAGAACATTAGATGATTTGCTGTTTAGGTTTCATTAAAACAGCTTTCCAATGTAATCTAACTAATACTTTCCTTTTGCTGTGGCAGTATCCGTTCACTTGCGATGAAGAACTGTGACCCTGAATCTATTAGTGCTTTGTGACATTCGAAATCTAAAAATATATCAACGTATTATAACTAATTCATAATCAAGCATCCTGAAACATGGTTTTCCTTTTAATCTTATTTACTGTGTTGATAAAACTGAAAGCTATAGCGTAATGCTCTCTAGTACATATGCAATGTGCAATTTTCTGTTAATTTTCTTTCTCCACTTTATAAAATTTAAATTGATTTGTCTACCCGTATTTTGTAAATGGGCGTATTCTTGAAATAATTTCCCTCATTTTTTTTCCCGAGTGTTATTATTTTACTTGAATATTCCTTGTTCTACTACTAACAGCAAAAATATTGTAATCTTGTGCAACATTCTTAGGTTTCAAATAGGTTCCCCTCGTTTTATGGAAATGTACGCTTCAATCGCACGCTCAAGAATTGCGCATAATTTGCCAAAGACTAATAGTTGGCATAATGATTCAAAGTCGTGTACCTCACGTTACTCCTGATTATATCATAGTGATGTACCGAAAAGTATCGAAGCAAACTGTACATGCGTTTCTCCTTGTTGCTTTGCTTGCTTTCTTGAAGATAATAAAACACTCGCGTGCGGTTGGTTGTAATTCTTTCAAAACTGATTTTTTAACGTTTTCATATGATTTAATTTCTTCATCATCAAGATAATGTAAAACATTGGCTGTTATTTAATATTTCGGACTTAAATTTTGTTGGCACTTCTTTTAATGTAAACGTGCGTTCTAAAGTTTGAAAAAAATAAATCCAAATATTCAGCTTTTTGAGGTACAAGAATTATTAATGCTTTTAGTGCTTTTAATAAATTTTCTATTCTGTTATGCGTAAATTTGACTTTTAATCCAGAATGTGTATCATTAACATCAGAGATAGAAATTCGAGTTTTTTTTTTTTTTTTTTTTGCTTTTCTATCTCTAATAGTTTTTCTAGCTGTGCTAGATTGATTTTTTTTAAACACAATTCTTTGTATCTTCATTACTCACTGTCCTCGTTTTACGATCTTCCACTAGTGAGGATAATGCATTCGATACCATTTGGTTATGCTCTTTATAGATTACTGTTGATTCAATCATATTTTTCAACTCCAAATTTTTTCACTATCAAGGTTGACAGGTTCACCGAATTCAATCACCAAATTTACTAAATCAAGTTTTCGCATGCCTTTATGATAAATTGCCATCTTATGTACCCTTTTAAACTAGTTTGCAGCAATACATAATTATTTTCTAACGATTATTTAAGTAATTGTTCATTTCTAATTATTATAGTCTTGATGTTTTAGATATAGTCACTATAATTATGGTAATATACTATACTTACTGGTGACACTTTCGCCTTTGAAAACATTTGCTGTGACTTCCTACACGGAGTCTCTACTCATATCCATCATATAACTAACCGTAAACAACAGTAAATAATTGTTACGTAAAGAAAACCGTTCCGTTTAAAAGAATATTCAGCTGTGTTCGAAAACTAGAAACGCACAAATCGACTATTGCTCGCAGAGCAACCATCATTTTAAATTTTATACAACAAAAATTATTTCTACAGTTTTCCCTGTTACACTTAGGTTTTTTCAAGGAGTTATTTATTTACTATTTATTATTTATTTTATTATTTATTATTTATTTATTTATTTTATCTCCTGGTGCTTCACTCTGAATGATTTCTGCTTACGCGGAGATTTATTCAGAGATTAAAATTCTAAATTCAATTTTTTGGCTTTTCTTTTATTTATGGAAAATCATTTTTATGTTTTTCTTAATTTCCGATGGAGGTAAGCATTGGTTGCGACCAAATGCAGATACTCCGAAGCATCTTGTTCACTTGCCTTGTAGATCTAAATCTAAATTCGAATAGCACCAGAACTTTCTTAGAATATCTAATGACAGTAACAATCGTTCAAACACTGTAATTTGTGTTAAAGAACGGCGTTCTAAAATAGTTTTATTTAGGACGATCTAAAAAGGTACGCTTTGTATCATTCATGAAGCGCACAATTCTAGTTTCATGAAAAATGTTTAAATGTAACACAATCAAAAGACGTTCGTTCTCAGTGTAATTATTACGAATATTAAAAGATGCCGTATTGCTTACACTTAGAGTGTCTTTTAATACACACCCTACTGAAAGCATGTATTTAAATTATTATTGTTTAGGCAATATTATCCCAAATTGATTAGTTATTTAAGCTTGGTTCCCACTAGAACGTCAGATTTAAAGCAGCACTAAACTCAGTCAGTTAAGCTTGGTTTCCACTAAAACGTCAGATCTGAAGAAGCACCTAACGTAGTCAAATTTAAACTTGGTTTCCACTAAAACGTCAGATGTGAAGCAGCAGAGAAGCAGTCAGTTGTGCTTGATTCCCTCTAAAGCGTCAGATGTGAAGCAGCACTGAATGCAGTCATTTAAGCTTAGTTCCCACTAAAACGTCAGATGTGAAGAAGCACTGAACGCAGACAGTGAAGCTTAGTTCCCACTAAACCCTCAGATGTGAAGCAGCAGCAAAGCAGTCAGTTAAGCTTGGTTCCCACTAAAACGTCAGATGTGAAGAAGCACTGAATGCAGTCAGTAAAGCTTGGTTCTTATTAAAACATCAGAGATATGAAGCAGCGCTGGACGCAGTCAGTGGTCGGGAGGGTTTAGTCTCTCTCGTCTAGCATTCCAAGGGACCAAGGGTACGGCGTAGCTGGCTCTCGTAAATGTGCTTTACACCTTTAAGCAAAAATTAAAGAGCAATAATCATCCTTTCTATGTAGGTTTAAAATTGTGATGGTATGCCTTTGGAATCTCTGAAAGATGACTTCCAGGCAATCGCTAATAGCCTATTGAGAAATTCTAATGGACTTCTATATCTCAACCATAAATTTTTTTATCTTAATATATTTTTTTTTTAAATGGCAAAATTTTCTTGAAAAATTTATTCTTAAATAAAAATTTTCAACTAGTTATAAATTCCTGAAAAGAAACTTACCAAACCTACCAAAATTGACTTCTTCAAATTAAAGGGAAACTTTCTCTTGTTTTAAAGTTTATCAAAACACGAAGTTAAAAAATATTGAACCATTTTTTCAATTTTACATTATAAAATTATAGTAAATAGATTTTATACTAAAGTGTAATGACTACCTTATACACAGAGAAACGTTATTGAAATTTTAAGATAGGATTGTCTTAAAAACTAATTTTATAATTACTATTAATTTTGAAATGTAATACTTATAAATTATTTTTACTCAGTAAAATACTTTATAATAGCAAATTTTTATGTTGTAGAACAGAAAAAAAAATATTATTTCGAAAATTTGCTGGAATATTTAAATTTAGTGATCACGTAATGTAAAAGAAAAAAAAAATATATACCATCCGCCTGTTACATTGCGTTCCACAGAACAAAAGTATTGAAGGTTTTTTCCAATTAGGAAGAAAGCCAAACGTAATGTTCTTCGTAGTTCGGAATAAAAATGGAACAAAAATAATAACTCTTTGAAGAAATAAATGCTTTTCCTAGCATGAGACTGCGCTTCCGGCTGTGCAAGATATAATATATCCTTAACGATATGTCGTTTATTTGCAAGTAAAATATGATACCATTTTGGCCAGAGGATTGTACTTATTTGTTGTAGATTGGCATATGACGGTGGAGAGGTAATTTATACAGCCCTGCGGTCTTAACTTTCAAGTTGGGAATATTTTTCTTCTTTCATTCATATCAATAATAGGATATGCAAAACAGGCTTCTAGTCTTCAGCATTGAATTATGACTTCAGATGTTGCCATCCGAACTCGGGAAACAGTTGTTCGTAAGGGAAAATAATTATTTTTCTGAATATTGGTTGTGTAATTCTAGTTATTTCCATGCAGCATTTCCTTTTTTATAATATTTACAATTTATATTATTTTTTTAAGACACGTTTCATTAATATGCTTTAAAAGTTTGTATATTATTGTTTCTAAATTTCATAGTGAATTCTTGTACAATTTAAGCATTATTTTTCATTAATAACATGAAATTGGACAATAAAACACAATAAATTTTGTAAATTTTAAGATTTTTCTGATTATAGAATACTGTAAAATATTTATTATTATTATTATTATTATTTATTTATTTATTTATTTATTTATTTATTTATTTTTTAAGAAGAAAGTACCAAAAACTTCTTTTTTTTAAATACAGAAAGAATTAAAATATTTAAATAAACAGTGTAATTAGGTTTCTGTTATATAAACTTCTTTCAAGCCTTCCAATTATAATGATGTTTTACAAGGTAGCCGAAAATCCTTGACTGACACATATAAAACTTTAAATCAAAATGTTCAATTGGTGTAGGAAAGCGCAGTTTGTACTAAAGGGCGTCATACTGAGAAAAGCTTTTTTTAAATAAAATATAAAAGCCAGTTTCAAATTTTGCTCTTAGATGGCGCTGTGACATAAAAACAGCAAGAAACAATATCAAAAAACAATTTTTTTCCCCTACAATTTTTACAGTCTATTTATAAACTCATAAATTTTAATTACTTAATTTTGTAAATAAATGTACAATTTATGAATAATTCATGTGATAGTTTACTTTAGATATCTTGCTTAGTTTCGCGCTATTCATATTTTAATATTATGAAAAAGTAGAAAGGATTCGACTATGGAAGCAACATATTGCTTCTTGGAGACAGGGCAGATTACAATTTCTGGATTTTACTTAATCCCTTGTTCATCATGAAATTTTGGTTATATTGGTCAAACAAGGAGGCGCTTGAAATATAGAATAAATGAGCACCGTCAATTTTCATAAGGAAGAGATTTCCAAATGTTCGATTGCTTTCCACTGATGGTCACCGTTTTCATTTTTGTGAATGTAACATAATTTCATCTCCTATCGCCTCTTCCCATTTGTATATCAATGAAGTTTTTTACATATTTAAATATTCAGGAAATCTTGTTAAAGATATTTCTTCGACTCCATTCTTGTCTGATGTTTGTAAATTACTCACATAACTTCGACTTTCGTTTAGTTTTGATATTTTTTAGATTTTCAGTTCATGTTTTATTTTTTTATTTTACTTACTTACTTACTTACTTATTTATTTCTTGTATTTTATAATTTTGCTCACACCAATATCTACATATATTTAGATTCGACTTTATTTGTGTTTGCTCTTCACTTAAATCAGTCTTGTCCGTTGCCGCTTTGACTGCAGTACTCATGCTTACGAAGGGCCGTGTTTTCTTTCGACCCGAAACAATTGTTGCGAGTTTCTTGCATTTTATGGTGTTTATCCAAAGTTTTGAAATTATTATTTCAAAACACTAGTTCTGTGGTGCTTTTTATTAAACTGGTTCTGTTTTTTCTATAAGATTTCATTCAGGAACTCCATACCACACAATGAATTCCATCGGTTTAAGAAAAAATTGTTTTTATAGGCACTCTCATTTGGTTTTTTTTTTTTTTTGTAATGACATTGTGTTTGTATTTGCATTTGGTTATATTGCGTACTTGGTTTATTTTGCATACACCACTTTGCTGTTAGATGCAGATCTTGCTTCTCAACAAAATTCGTTAATGTCCAATATCACCTTTAAAAAATTATAGCACAGAAGCAATTTTACTGCGGCAGATAGCTTTGTATTACTTATATTTTTGACTACACTGGTAAGATATGAAAAATTCCCTAGAAGCTTTGATTCATCTAATTTTATTTAGCTTTTCATGCATTTATCAAAATTTGCTGCAGTAATAATGTAACCATGTCGTTTCAAGCAGGATCTAAGAAATGGCTTCGATGCGAAAATGATTGACTAAGAGGAGGAATTGGGCACCATAGGAGATATAAATAATGTTGGTTTGTTGTAGTAACAAGAAGTCCGTCTTGAAGTTTATGACATATTGCACCTGAAAAGTTTCATTTCAAATAGATATCTAATTTATAACTATTGGTTACACTATTGTAAAAAACGTTAATCGATGTAAAAAGTCGGTCAAATATGTAATTACGTGCAATAAAGAATGAATCATTTTCTGTCTGTGATCTGATGTATAGTTTGCATAGATGTAAATATTTATTCGTAAGTTTTAAAATTTATGCTTCTAAAGGAAATAATGCTGTTTACTTTGAATAAATATAATTGACTAGCAATACTTAATTGAGGATCTTAGTTTAATTCCCTATTGTATTATGGTGAACTTTCAACAATTTTATACATATAGGTTTAAAAAAAACCAGTCTTAACGTTTCTAACTCAACTGTTTTTAAGTAAAACACTCAAAAAGTAAAATAAAAGTTTATGATATTTGATTTGCATTTCTTATAAGAACATGCATTACATAAATGCCAAAATAGCGCGGGCATAGAAATCCTACAAGACATCTATATTCATTACATCTAAATACAATAAATTTTTATTTACAATTGGTTTATATAAAAAGGAACTGACCAATTGTCTTTTTTATAATAACAAACAATAAATTAATTATTTTTCATAAAAATCTACGTGTGAATTTATATTCATCGAAAATTAGTTATCAGGAAACTATACTCTTAGTAAATCGAACGAAATCTAGCATTACTTGGATGCCTATCGTCTGATTCATCCCTAGGGTGACATTTCTGGTCCATTATCGATTTAATTCAACCTTCTTTTATAGGTTTTTGATTATCAGCCATTCATGATATCATCGGATTTCGATAAGAGGCAGTTTCATGGCTAATTGGCAATTACTTTCAATTATTTTCTAATAGAAGCAACATTTATCTAAAACTAAATGATTTTTAAACCACTATATTCACGTAATATTTAGAAAGAAATCTAATATGGAATTTAGTAGTAAATGGTAATTTATATAATATAAAAAATTGTCATGTTCATAAATCTAACAATGAACTAAAGGCTAACAATCACACGAAGTTGTTAATTATCTTCAACAAAGCAATAAATCTTATTTTTCAAAAATCAATTATTTTAACAATTGAAATGTCTTGAAAGGAAGTTGACATCCTGCCATTGTTTTCGCTGAAACAATTCATGCATGTTATTTAAGATTTCAATAAAATGATTTCGACTACCACTATCGTAAATGAAAATCTCTTTGCTTAAAGTTTTTTGTTTTTTTTTTCTCTCTCTCTCTCTAATAGAGCCTTTTCGAAAAACCACAGAAAAAGAAATTTATCCATTAAAGGCATTGGGATCAAACTGCTTGCATCAAAAATGTGTCGTAATATATTTTTATCTATCCTGAGCTACCTGTAACAGGCCACTGCCAAGTCCTATTACAGCTCTTGTAACTTAAGCCCTCACAACCAATGAAATGCCTTACCTATTAACAACTTTTCCGTACTTATATTCTTTATTCAGTTTTCTTATTCATTTTTTCCGGTATCACTTTTCTTTTTTCTAGTTCTTGTGGTTGTTTATTTTTACACATTTAATTAAAATGGATGGACCCACTCATAATACAAATATGCAAACACATCAATTAAATACATATTAATTTCATTTACAAAAATATTATTCATTGTGTTTATTATCAGAGATAATAAAAACATTTCTGCATAAATATTTACTCAGAATTATTCTAGACGCTAAATTTTGATACTTAATTAAAAATCTTACGTCTGCAATCCCATGCTGTTTAAGAATGGAATAAATTTCTCCGTAACGGATAAATTCGAAATTTTCTCTAGACCGACACCAATTATTAAATTTCAAATACATTTTCCTTCCTGTATTTCTTCTGTGTCGAATTTACTTAGAAACAGTTGTTCAAAATGCAATAACTAGATAATAAAAGGAACTTATAGTCGTAATTTCTCTATCGAATGCAGCTCCATGAAGTGATACTGCTTCAGGAAATTCAATAATATGTGTCGATGCTTTAGCAATAACGTCGCTTCCTTGTCTGGTTCTATACTCTATGTCTATATGGTACTCATTGTCAATAATGTATAACTGTTTGTAATCCCTATTATACATATCACTAAATGATCCACGATTGAGGCTGGTCAATTTTAAACACATTCATATGAGATTATAAATAATTATAGGAACTGTTTTTAAAAGATGAATATCAATGTCAGTTTTATTCTCAAAATGGAATTCAATTTTATAGACAAACTTTATCGATTTGGAAAGCAATTATTTTATATTTTATTACCAAATGTGCTTTTTAACATTCTAGCTTTATTTCAAGTAATATATTCACAATGCTTCGTAATACATGTAGCATATATTTTTAAGATTTAAATGCATTGTTTTGATATATATATATATATATATATATATATGTATATTTCTAGTAAAAGGGTTTAATTTTAGATGATAGTATATACGTTACATGAAAAAAAAAAAAAAAAAGACAAGTACGATATGAGTATTTTACAAAATTTGTTTTTCTATATTTCTTAAAATCACTAGTCATATATAGAATTTACAAAACATTCTATATCATCAAATCATAAATCTAAATATCCGTGAAATAAATTTTAAATTTGCCATGAATATCATATCATATGCATTTTCAATAATATCAACTTTTTTTTTTTTTTTCTGCGCACTGAATCTTAAACGTTATTTAAATAAAGATAAACTTAAGATCATATTAGATACTTTATAAATAAATATCACATTTAGTAATAAAATATTTTTTTTATTTAACTTTTGTATAAATCTATATATATTTTTTATAAAAATAATTTCTAAGATAAAAATACTAAAATAAATGTAATTCTGCAGATATAAAAAGTAACCGGTCTTGTTTGCATTTTATTTCCGAAACGAATAAAATATTCTACCTTATTTTGTTTCGTTTTCAACAACATGGAATATTAGGTCAATAAAGAAAACCATTTACATTTATAACCATTACACGATTTATTTTTTTATCATTGTTTATAGTCTTATCTCCAAGTATCTAAGGTAATCTTTATATTTTGGAAATATCTTTTAGCAAAATAATACATAGAGTTTTATTTAAGATCATAAAATATTAGCTTTCTTATTTGTCTATAGTTTCTTGTCTATATTTTCTTTATATATACCCATGATACGACAAAATGCAAAAACAAAAACATAGAATACGAATTTTCTTAATGATACAATAAAATATATAATGTAATGATCGTTTGCTGGAAGAAAAATTCTTTCTCGCCGCTAGAGTGCGCTTCTCAACCGATGCCAGATTCTTGCGCGGAAGTGGCATCATATTTTACTTGCAAATGTTACGACATGTCATTAAAGGTACATTATGTCTCTTGGAGTTATGTAACGATGGCTGTGGCTAAAAATGACAGTTATTTTGAAGAAAAAAAAAAAAGTAGATGTCCCTTTTTATCGTTCTTATTCTTTGAAGTATGATAAAGAAGAAGAGGCATTTGTTATTCTGCGTCTTTATTTCTAAGTGTGGATAGTAAAATAAATTTTTCAGCACTCTACTATAAATTATCATAATGGTTATTTTATATTATTATTAATTTAATTAAACCAAGTAAATTAAAAATGATTTTTCCTTATATATATATATATATATTGTTTTTGTTTTAATTAAAAATATATTGAAAAAAAAAAAAATATTTTGTGTGTTAAAGACATTCTAAAAATTTCCAGATCCAAATCAGCTTGCTTTTGCAGAAAAATAAATGTCTTACACAAATATTTAAAACAGAGTCAAATAATCTCTGAAATATTTGATTTCATGTACAATTTTAAGTAGATTAAAAATAAGTTTAATTTATATTACAAACGAATTTTTAATATATATTCTACACTTCGTAAAATACATAGGAGAATTTCATAGCAAGATCTGCTAAAAGGTTAGAGTGCAAATTTTATTACATAATTAATGTCATTTTTATTTTAAACAAATAAATAAAAGATACATTTTTTATATTATTTAAAATAATAATAATAATAATAATAATAATATTAGTAATATTAACAGCTATCAATTGCATCTTTTCTTCTTATAATACACGTAGTACATATACAAATAATATCAGTAGCTTAAAATTCATTTCCAAAACTATCGATATACAGCAATGCAGTGTAATAAAATAATAGAGTAAAGCTTACGGAGTTTTCTGCTATAATTGTTCAGTATGAAAACAATACGTCAAAAAGTATGCGAGATTTTTTTTTTTTTCATATTCATCAACATTATCGAAATATAAATTGTTTAGGTAACAACATCATATGTAAGTCGAACCTCGTTAACGTGAATATCAAGGGGCAAAAAAAAAAAAAAAAAAAAAAAAAAAAAATGTTCGTGTTATCAGTAGTTTATGCTATCAGTAGCTAATCTTCATATAACTAAACTAATCTTCATTTTGACGGGGATTGTGGAAACAGTTCATGTTAAAAGTAATTCACGTTAAGCGTGTTCACGTTAACAAGGCTCGACTGTATTATAAATTAAATTGACTAATTGTAAATAGAGATCATTTCACATCATTGTGGGTGTTATAACTGAGCCATTTTCAATTTCAGTGTATAAATTTGTTTATTATTTATCCTCTATTTTTTGCAAGTTCACGTGCTGAACAATATGTCAAAGAAAAAAAAAGAGTTAAATGAATTTAATGCTTTAATTTTTATGTAAAATATGAGCGCGTGCTATCTTCAAAAATTTGTTAAAAATGTAAAGATTATATGGTGCGTGTGGCATCCATAGTTTTTTTTTTTTTTTTTATTCAAGAAATAGAACAGAATAAAGTTAGCAACGATGTTAGTTGCATTTTTTCACATTGTTTGAATTTTTAATTTTAGGGAACTACTTTTTACCGTAGGAATAATTTTCTTATGTTTAATGTTATAGGGAATTATTATACGAGCACAAGAGTTGCTACTTTAATAATTTTAAAGTGTAAATATTAGTATTGGCGTCCGCTTTTATACAGTTTAATGTAGTAAGAGAAAACCTAGGAATTTGCGGTGCTTATTCCGTTGCTTTACATAAAATTAATGGAGTCACTGCGACAGGACCTTTCAAGTGAAGTAAAATTATTTTGATTATATTAAGATTAAAAAGATGTTTAAAACCGTTAAAGGATTTAAAAAAGAAGATTTGAAGTGGGTAGCCGAAGAGATTGGAGAGGCTTTGCCTTCGACGTTCACAATAGCAAGCTTAAAAGAGCTGATTTTAAATAGTAAAGAGTATGAAAAGGATCCCGAATTTGTGAAAGATATTTTAGAAAATGCTATAGCTGAAAGAAAAATAAAAGAAGAAAAAGAAGAACAAGCTTTGAAAGAAGAAAAACGAGCTGAAAAAGAAAAAGAACTTGAAAAGTTAAAGCTAGAAAAAGAAGCTGAGGCATTAAAGCTAGAAAAAGAAGCTGAGGCATTAAGGCTGGAAAAAGAAGCAGAACTGGAGAAAGAGAAATTAAGATTGAATCATGATTTAGAATTGGCGAGAATACAATCATCTGGGCAAATTCAAACTGATGCTATTTTAAGTAATTATGAAAATAGTACTATGAGACGAAAATTTACTTTACCTAAGCTGGAATTCAGGAAATTTGGCGGAGAAATTAAGGATTGGTTACCTTTTTGGAGCCAATTTGAACAAATCGATAAAGATGATGAGATTGCCCCAGAGGACAAGTTCCAGTATTTAGTACAAGCAACAATCGCTGGTTCACGCGCAAGAGAAGTTGTTGAAAGTTTCCCGCCAACTGGCGCCAATTATTCAAAGGCGGTGGAAAGTTTAAAGGCTCGTTTTGGCAGGGAAGATATTCTAGTAGAAGTGTATGTACGAGAGTTATTGAAATTGATAATATCTGTGCAAACAAAAGGTAAATTTGCATTAACTTCATTATATGATAAGCTTGAGTCATATTTACAGGCGCTAGAAACATTAGGTGTTACCACTGATAAATATGCCTCCATTTTATACCCTATGGTTGAGTCTTGTTTCCCAGCAGACTTTTTGAAGGCCTGGAATCGCTCGAATCCCTCTTCTAATACGGATGCTAAAGGAAGGTTGAATAATCTGATGCGTTTTTTGAAAACGGAAATAGAAGGTGAAGAGAGAATATCTTTAGCTGTAGCGGGCTTCGGTTTGACAAAGCGTGAAGATAATAAATATTCTAAAAGGAAAAACAGTGCAAGTGCAGACTATATGCGAAATAAGATATCGACAGCTGCAGGTTTATTGACAACGTCTTCTGCTTTAGATTTCAAAAGGGTATGCATTTTTTGCCAAGGCAAACATTTGAGCTCTGAATGCTTTTCAGCTCTAAAATTGAGTTTAACTGAGATACTAAAGATTATAAAGGATAAAAATTGCTGCTTCGCTTGTTTGTTACCTAATCATACAGTTAAAAAATGTCGAGCAGTTTTAAGATGCATTATCTGTTCTAAGAAGCATGTGCCTTTGATGTGCGATTTGCGTGATTCTCAAGGTAAAACTGCACAAGAAAAGGTTGAAGAAAATTCAGTCAGTAGTGAAGTAAACATGACAAATTTTAATAAGCAAAGTGCTAAAGTATTCCTTCAAACCTTAAAAGTCAAATTCATCTCAGAAAACAAGCAAAAAACAGTTCGTTTATTGTTAGATTCAGCATCCCAAAAATCTTATATTTTGAAAAGTATAGCAGAAGAGATGAATTATACTCCCATTCGTCAAGAAAAAATGATGCATAGTGAACTTGAATAACATATTTCAATTTCATTCAAATATGTCTACAGTAAAGGTATGAAAATATGGTTTATAGAAATACCGCTCATAGAACACAATGCTTTGAAATACTTTCGGGTGTCCCTGTATACAAACCAGTAGAGGTATAAACTTCATTTTCAATAGGGAACGTCCGATAGTGAACCTGAATAACATATTTCAATTTCATTAAGATATGTCGAGAGTAAAGGTATGTAAATATGGTTTATAGAAATACCTCTCATAGAACACAATGCTTTGAAATACTTTCTGGTGTCCCTGTATACAAACCAGTAGAGATATAAACTCCATTTTCAATAGGGAACGTTCGATAGTGAACTTGAATAATATATTTTAATTTCATTCAGATATGTCTACAGTAAAGGTATGTAAATATGGTTTATAGAAATACCTCTCATAGAACACAATGCTTTGAAATACTTTCGGGTGTCCCTGTACACAAACCGGTAGAGGTATAAACTCCATTTTCAATAGGGAACGTCCAATAGTGAACTTGAATAACATATTTCAATTTCATTAAGGTATGTCTACAGTAAAGGTATGAAAACATGGTTTATAGAAATACCTCTCATAGAACACAATGCTTTGAAATACTTTCGGGTGTCCCTGTACACAAACCAGTAGAGGTATAAACTCCATTTTCAATAGGGAACGTCCGATAGTGAACTTGAATAACATATATCAGTTTCAAGAAGTATCATAAATATTTACGGGAGTTAGAGCGCGGACAGACAGACAGACAGACAAACCGAAGTCATAAACACTTTTCAACTTTGTTGGAAAGTGCTAAAAAGAGAAGCATTATATATATATATATATATATGTGTGTGTATAAAACGTATGTAGTAGTTTTTTAAAGTTTGTGAAGTTTTTCCTTGTACATCGCTCTGACGATTTGATTTAAAAATTTGCTGTGTAAACCCTTTTTTATATGTCTTTTAGTGTGTATTAATTATACACACAGGTTATTACAGGAGGTGATAGTCATCCAGATTTAGTAGGGCAATTTTAGGTCTTGGAAGTGCGTGTCTTAAAAAACGGCTCAATGTATTTTCTAAAAACTCTTACAACAGCGCTTTTTAAGATGGCCTTTCGTAAGTATTAGTTGGTTTCCAGTGTACAGATAAGTTTAGGAATTCGTAGTGAAAATCGATATGAGGCCAAAAGTCGGTATCTCAAAAACGGGCATTAATGATTTTATTCACGTTTGAGGCCTAAACCTACTTTTTGATACTCTTTAGTGTGCATTAGTTAGTAGATGAAAATTGAAGTGTGTTCTGATAGGTAAGTTAGTTTCAAATCTTGGAAATGGGTGTCTCAAAAAACGTCTCTTCGCATTTTTTAAATTCTTTATATAAAGACACTTTTAGACGTCTTTACGACATTTGTATTAGTTGGTAAGTACAATAGACTACTAATAGATTACGAATGATTAATTAAGTCAATTTTATGTTTTCGAGAAAGAGTTTATAATACGTATAGTAGTGGGTAATGGAAATCAAATACTTGTTACACACCAGATTTTTTTTTTTTTTTTTTTTTACATATTTCCATTTTTATTATTTGATAAACTTTGTACTTTTATGAGGCATTTTTCCAATGACTGTCAAATGAATATAAAATTTTAAATGCTTATAATAATAATTTAGCCATGAACCATATTAATATAATATGGTGATCTTTTTAACAATCTAAACATTTAAACTTTCACGATTTTAACACTGATATTATAAATATGTAATATTAAAGTTCGTCTATCTATATTATGAATCGTAAATTTAATTGTATTCTGAAAATACGAGTTTTATAAACTCTGATAAATAATAAGTAATAATTCTTCAGTTAAAGTAACAGAGATTTCTCGTAGAATAAAAAAAATAAAAATATCATAAAATAGATTATTTATTTTATAAAAATACATCAATCTTATTTTCTCGTTTGACAAATTCCTACATATTGCAAAAAATGAAACTGGCATATATTTCTTCAATGTCATAAAATTTTATCGCAAACAAAATCCATTCTCTACATTTACAAGCATCGTGGTGACTAAAATATCGAAGTGATAACACTGTCTCGGTTACAAGAATAATTTCTTCACTCTTCCCCAACAGCGTAAAATTACAGTTAAACATTAAGCTCAGCATTCTTCAAAACTTCCGGATGGAGCCATAAAACCGAAATGTCTTCAATGAGCTTCAATTCGGATGCCTATTTCCTTCCGGAGGAAAGGCCCCCATGAAAACTATAATACAATTAAGTATGGTATTTCACGCGGAGTAACAACCTCATATCGGATACCGTGATAGCCGTTTAAATTGCTATGTCCCTTTGCCAGTAGCAACCGTTCAACTCAGCTCCGCTTTCTTTAAATGAGAGCCATTTTCGTTTGCGGACTGGAGCCATTTTGGTTCGAATTCCAAAGCTGAAAATTGTTTGTCATTACCATAAGGTGCTAGAAGAACATACATTTTTCGCATTTCAGGTTTAGTATATCAGTGGAAAAGGTTAAATAAAAATTTTATGAGATATATTTTATAATTAATGTTTTTCTAGTATTTAGAAGTATATAATGTGGATTTTCTTAAAGTAATTTATTTTATGTTCCAAATAAAAGAAGTGATCTAAGTTTTAAACATTTTTTAAGGATATTATGTATGGCATGAAAAACAAATTACAGCGATAAACATTTGAAATATTTTTTTTTTAATATTATTAGAATTACAACATAAAAATCTTAAATTAATGTATGATCTATATATATATATATATATATATATATATATATTTCTATTTTATATGTTATCTGAAATAAAAAGTTTTATAAATATAATTAAATATCTGTATAGAAAATGTAGTTGAAAAATAATTCTAAATTATAGTTAAAAGATCATTTTTTCTTTACACAAATGTCAAATATTTATGCGCTTCTGAAATTTTGCAAATTTAAATATTAAATTTTGAAAATTTAAATATAAATAAATAAATTGCTTACTGCTCCAAATATTAGTATATTTTATATTGGTACCAATACATAGATTGCCATACAGGTAGGACACAGGCTAAAATGCGAACCAGAGAGATAGTAGCATAACCGGGGCCTAAAGAGAGGGAACGAAGGACTTTTGCATTTGTATTATTATAAGTAGTCTATGTGAATAGCATATCTGATCAAAAATTAGTTTTTGAATTTTGCGAATATTCGAACATTTGTAGGTAAAGATATTCCTCGCTTTATAAAATTTGTGCGTTCATAAAAGTATACTCTATAGATTTACAGCAATGCGTCTCTTAAATATATATAATGTTTAAAAATATGCTCTCTCAAGTGCATTATCTTTGTCCTAACACTAACAAAAATTGTAAACTGTATTTCTGAAATGACATTGCAGAATCATTAAATATTTAACCTTATTTGAATTAAATTATAATACAAAAAACATAAAAAAAAAAAAAAAAAAATTGATTGATATATATTTTTTAAAAAAAGTATTTACTTAATATTTAGTACTCGATTTTAAAAACAAATTGCAGTTGACGTTCAATTTGTAAACAATAACAAAACTCAATTGATGCCAAAAGAAAAGATACTGTCCGTTTTCGTAAACCATGTCTACCTCTCGCGGAACGATCCTACTCGGAAAAGGGGTGATGCGTTGAATGAGATGGGCACTTAGCCAAATGCGCTTTTCGTTCTACACGTGTTCGTTTTCTTTTTATGAGTCTTCAATATTTATTTTACTTAATTTTAATTAACAATATTTTATTTAATGTAATTTATATGACAATATGCGCGAAAAATAAAAGGTGTAAAATAATCATGATAAAAAAATCTAATGATTTGATTTAAATACGATTTTCTGTAAATTTCTGTAAAATAGAGATCCAAAAATATGGTATTTTTATTTTAGCAGTATAATTTAAAAGAAAAAAATATATTACTTTTACTACAGGTAAAGTCTACTGTAAACGTTGTTCTTTTTCTCTTCTTTTATTAATGAATTATGTAAATTTTACCTAATTTAAGTCATTTTTAATTAATTTACTACTATAATCAGTGCATGAAACAAGTGTTCAGGTATGACAGATATAGTACGAATTTAGAGATCAAGTAAGCAAATAAAAATAATTTTAACTGAAAAAAAAAAAAAGAAGAAGAAGAAAGAAAACAGGCATTTACTTTTAAGTTTACGGATTTTATTTTGCATCGAAGAATAAAACTGATCTTCTACACTTATTTAAAAATTACAAGGGGGAAAAATCAGCATTTTGCCTTTATACGAATATAACGAAGAAGTATCGCCTCAAAATTCAATAATGTCCTGAAAAGAAAAAAAAAGAAAAAAGAAACCGCAACTTATCTCTCACTCGTAAAATGTAAACATTCTCTCATCTTCTACGCTTCTACCCTATTTTAACAAAATCAATGCAGACCTCACGCATGCGCATAGGTGAGCAGGGTCACAGCTAACGAAAACAAACAATATATGCAACGAAAATAAGACAAGCTATTGCGAAAGCTGGAAAGCTCGAGAAGCTTACAGTTTTTTTCTATAAGGTCACTGTGGTCGCATTTTGGTTACCATTGAATCCACGAGTGTGTCCTACAAGGTATGTCCAGAATGTAATGAGACTGAATTTTTAGAATTTCAAAGGGGCGAATTTAGGAGATGATATAGGTGGTGGGGACTGTCAGCTACAGAGTTCAATGAAGTCAGTTGGCCTTGAGTACAGCGTCTAGAATAAACAGTGTGGCATTCGCCTATAACCATGATGTTAAAATGATGCTACAAAAATTAAGCTTACCCAGATGTCGCTGTGATCGAAGCTATTGCTCAAATCGAAGACCTGATTGGCTTTTCCCAGTTTCGTCAGTTTAATCACGTGATCTAAGCATATAATTAACCAATAGGAAGTCTCGGTTTTGTTGTCGTGACCCTAGCTTCGATTACAATGACATCTGGTGACAGGCTTAATTTTTTTAGTACAATTTTATTCGCCGCTTTCCACACTGTTTATTCTAGACGCTGTACCTTGAGTCTTTGTAGCGCACAGATCAACATGAAGCAGACACATGTCTGAAAGGTGGCGTTAGATTTTTAGAATGCAGTAAAATATTGAGTAGTGATACGTGATAACGGTTTGTGTAAAACTAGATAAATCGGCTATTGGGATGCTTGCTGTGTTACAAGAATCATATGGGAAGTATTATTTATCTAAGGCTGAAGTAGTTAACCTTCAAAGACGAAAGAGAGGACGTCGATGACGAGCAGCGTGCTGGGATTTCACCAAGTTCTCAAATTTCAGACAGTGTGGCTAAAATTAAGGCTTTTTCAGAGTATGATAGTCGGATGAGTATTCGAATGATTGCGGTGACATTGAGACCTCACAAAACTGATTGCACATTAAATCGTCACGGAGGAACATCAAATACAGAAAATTTATCACGAGCTCTTGAATCAATTCATATGAAAACATAGTGTCGCAACGTTGTCCAATACACTGTACAGTCCTGATCTGCCATTACCGTATTTTCATCCATTATTCCCTCTGTTAAAAACCAAAGAAATTGTTTTGGAGTTGTTTTTAATTGTTTTGATAATCTGAAAAACTTGCAGAGAAACGTGTAACGCGCTGTCTGAACAGCATTTTCAAGTTGAAGACTTCTAAGTGGGCATCAATGTGTAGCAGAGTCAATAACAATGGTGTATTAATGCTGGAGGCGGCTATTTTGAAGAATATTAAATGTCTGTAAAATTATCTTAAAAATAAACGAATTTTACGGGATCAGTCTCTTCTAGTCATACAGCATAATATTGAAAAATAATACATCGTCATAACTGTCTGGTCTATTACTCTTATAGGAAGTTTCCTTTGTTTCGGCTTTATTCCATCATACTTATATGAATGTTGTTAGTTCTTTGATAGTGAATAAATGAAAATTTAACAAAACTAATTAGTGATATTCTGTAATCTGTACGAGAATAAATATCGTTTTATGCCCTTGAACGTGCATACTTTTACTTTTAAGTATGAAAATAATACTGATGGAGATTTGTTGAATAATCAATTCACAGAAACAGGTGAAAACGTTTTCTGCAAACATAATCTACATTGTTTCCTTCCTTCAAATTTATTTTAAAAAACTGTTTGTGAGGCTCCAGCAGTCAATGGTAAAGAATTCTCCAAAATTATTATGAAAGGATACATGTGCCCTAGAAAAATGAAGCATTTTAAAATGAATTAGTCGATCGATTGTTTGAAATTTTTAATGTTTTATTTATTATTTGTATATTAAGTATTTATTTATGCTTCTAAAAGAAACCTAGAAATATTATGTATATTTTAATAAGTGCACGCAAAACCATTATTTTACTTTATTATTATTGTTGTTATTTATTGTTATTATTTTAATTTAGGAAAATATTTAACATGAAAGATCCAATTATGAGATTTTTGCACATTAATACATTTTGAGGTTTCCTGACTTAATTTTTGCTATTTTTATAAAGATGTATTATGTATTCGTGCTTGTGTGTATGTACTTATGTGCGTAGTTGTATAACTAAATATGATAATTATAAACAGCGTCACTTTAACTGGGCTGAAGTTTGGTAGGCATTTTATAGGTGGTTTTATAGGTAGTTCTTTAATAGGAACGCACAAAAGAGTTTGGTTGGATTTCGATCCATCGTAGAAATATACGAACTGAACGAGGAATACATAAACACAATACTATAACTTTGACTTTTATTTGTTTACAAAGCATTATTCACTGACTGTAATTTTCTTAAATGCCTGGTGACCAAGTCTTGTGTGTGCTTGTAAATACTTTTTTATTTAATAATCACCTCTAATTTTGAAGAATAGATGTTTGGTATAAATGTAGTCGATTAGACATAGATAAAAATTACAATAAAAAATTAGTTTTGGATATTAAATATAAAAGTCCCAACAATTTTACGTCTGGTAGCTTCTAAATATTCGAAATTTAATTTTTAAATATTGAATTTTTTAAGGGGGTTCATATGTGTTGACAAATCTAGCTTAATTTCAAAGTTTGTTTAAAAATCTATCAATTATGTTTTGCAGTTTTATGTAATCAAGTAATTATACAGAAGTTTAATAATACAAAATGTTCGGATAAAAGAGTTAGAATTTGCAAATTGATTGAGACAACTTTCTTTTTTTTTCTTTCTTTTGTTTTTTCTTTTCTTTCTTTTTTTTTTTTTTTTTTTTTTTTAAATAAAATTCGTCTTCTCACAAGGATTTTCTTCTCGAAAGAAATTTTTTAATTGCTTTTTGTTCTAAAAGCCTGAAATTTCCAAATTTTGTTTACTCATGTGATCATATCACATAGAAGATTTTCGCTTCGAATGTGATTCAGCTGATGTTATAAATGGTCATTTGTGTGAGTTGTCTGGTTCTCCAATATAAGGAAAAAAATCTGGAGTGACTCCACTCGACTTTCCGAACATTGAGTAACTAACAGTTTTGTAGATAAATTAAAGAAAGAGGAGTTGCTAAACAAACAAAAGAGAGAAAACCATAATAGAGTGTTTTTTTCTCCATATATCACACGAGGTTTTATTTAACGCTACTGAACTTTGAGCCCTTAGATCATAATGATAAAGAATTTTTCGTTTTGTCCCTGTAAAAATCTATAGATGCTAGATTCACCAAAATGCTTATAGTTAGTGCAACAGTGATTTATAATATTCATACAAATTTTCAGCTCAATTGAATAAGGCGTTTAGATGCTATCGCACTTTTAAAAATTTGGTCTCATAGGCCATAATGATAAAGAATTTTTCTTTGTGTCCCTGTAAAAAAACTGTAGTGCTAGATTCACCAAAATCTATACAGTTGGTGCAAATGCGACCTATAACATGTGTACAATTTTTTTGCTCAGATTAATAAGGCGTTTAGACGATATCACACTTTTAAAAATTTGGCCCCATTGGCCTTAATGATAAAGAATTTTTCTTTGTGTCCCTGTAAAAAAACTATAAGTGCTAGATTCTCCAAAATCTATACAGATTGAGTATCTGTGACCTATAATATGGGTATAAAATTTTTGCTCAATTGAATAAGGCGTTTACATGCTATCGCACTTTTAAGATTTTGGTCCCATAGGCCATAATGATAAAGAATTTTTCTTTGTGTCCCTGTAAAAAAACTATAAGTGCTAGATTCACCAAAATCTATAGGGTTCGTACTATGGTGACTTACAATATACGTACCAACTTTCAGGTTAATCGAACAAAGCCTTTAGACGCTAGCGTGTTCACAAACATACACACATACACACATACACACATACACACATACACACACACATACATACATCATCGTAAAAATAGTGAAAACGGACTCAGGGGACCTCAAAACGTATAGAAACATCAAAATCTCGAATTCGGATTTTTGACATGATTACAATACTTTCCTCACTATAGTGTTCGGAAAGTAAAAATGGATATGTCAGCCAGAAGAAAGATTAAGATTGTTTCCTCACGTCAGCATACCTCTTTTGATGGATATTACTGCAGCAATTAGAATTGAAAAATATACGTTGTTTCGAAGATTTTTTTTATCAGAAAAATAAATTTAGGTGTTGCAGATCTTCAGAGATAACTACTGTCTACCGGTATGAGTTTTGACTCATTGACAGTACGGACATATTGAATCAGGAAGATGGACAAGAACTCCAAGGGGGAAAAATACTAATTGTAATAAAGGGAAACTTTTGTATCGTCAGTTACAATCCTGTACTGCATAAGAGACTGGAATAAGATTGTAATCAGCGAAGAGACGTATTTCTTGTGCATGGGCTTCAATTAACATTTTCCCAGCAAAGTTAGAAATACAAAAACCCTATCAGAGAACCAACATCTTAATTAAACAATTAAGAACACTCAAACGCCGATGTTTTGTTCTTATTTTATATCTGGAGCAGCTTATTTCTAGTTCAAGAAATGATGAACTCCAAAAAATTCATTTCAATGCTAGATAACCCCATTGTGACTTTTATATAAGTGTTCATTGGTGATTTTTTATTTCATTATCATCATGCTTCATGCAATATATTTTTTTTTCTACTGTAAGAAATTAATAATTTTGGACTGAACTGGCCATCCTCCAAATATAAATCTTCAGACGAAAATTCATATATCATGTAAAAAAAAACGGCTAAATAAAAGCGACGACTCAACCAAGAGAAAAAGAATTGATAATGCCACTTAAGTTTGGTTTCATAATGAGAACATGAAAAATTTAAATCTGAAATTAGTTCCATGCTATAACGTGCACTTTAAAAAAAAAAATGCAACTTTCTTGTCTGAAATTCTCTTTAATTACAGAAATATACGTTTTGTTCACGTATTTTTTCTGTAATTTTTAATTTTTTTCCTCAAATTACAGAGAATTCTTGGCAGCAAAGATGCATATTTTTAACAGTGTATTCAAAATATTATTAAAACTAGGAGAAAACACATTTGCTATCCGCGTTTGTTAATGATCGATAGATGGCGCTTTCTCAACTGCAGTTGTTAGTAAATATTGCCACGTGTAATAATTGCCACGTGTATTTATTATCGTGCTTTGTTGTTGTTCTATCATTGTTTCAGCGTAAAAGCTATCAGTGGTATGATAATCTCACCTTAGCCCACCAGAGGGCGAGCATTTCATTACAATCGCGGATTAGGTTGTTATACCGTATGTGTAAAGTACATTTGTAATAATTTTGTGTTTGTACCAATTAGTTTGCATATTACCATATTACGCAAATAATGTTACAGTAATATATATATATATATATGTATCTCTTTCTTAGACCACATACCAATAGTTTAATTTATTCCGGAGAATTGTTACCACCCGTTCTTTTTTGGCACCACTTTTCTTGAAGGATATTTTTCTTCTTTTTTAATCATAATTACATATTGGAGAAAATTTCACTACAAATAAAGTGGTGTGAAAAAAAGAGCGTGTACTAACTGTGCACCAGAATAACTTAAAATGTTGGCATGTACGCTGCCTTTTATCAATACATGGTGGAAAATGTTGAATTGGGGTAGAATTTTCGAAATAGAGTTCTTACGGTCGGGTGTTCTCAGGTCACTTTAATTTTTAAAAATCAGGTTTTTAGAGGTTAGCTGTCAATATGTTTATAAGTGTCTATACGTCTGAGTTTGCGTCTTTTACTATTGTAACACTAAAATAGAAGCCAATTAATGTTCAGTACTGTAAATATGTGTCCTGATGATAATATTTGAATTTTTTTTTCTGAGATCAAACATGGGTAGCAGAAAATCCATGAACCCTGACATGCAACAGATTTCAAATGTATTATGCCCAAGAGGTGGAATTTAGTACATTTTTATATATTCAGACTGCACTAAACATGGTTGAATTTGCATTAATTTTTTATATATATAAAAGAATATCTTCACCATAAAAAAACATTAGAAGCGTTTATTATTCGTTTTCAGAACCATACAAATAAATTTAAATTATTAAAAACTGTGGTTGAAAATTATTTGAAGTGATTTCAAGTTCTGTTAAATCACTTTTACTGTGATGAAATAAAGTGTACTATGTGGTGCGAAAACAATTTATAGATGTTATATCGGGATACCCAAAATCAGTTGAATATATTTTTTGCATTGAATATAAGTGATAGACAAGCTTTGATAAATTGTAACATGTCCAAAAAAAAACAAGAAAATAACTGGGGAAAAAAAAAGTTGTAGATCAGTTTAAAAAATATTCTATTTAAAAGTACTATACGAGACAGTAATGTGAGTACCACTCAGGATTACTGTCTTTTAAAAATACATACTAATGTCACATCTTACCTTGAAACCATTTTTTAATGAGCAAGTTTTAATGATTCTACGTATCAGATATTCCTATCACTAAATCTATTGATCACCTGCTTATGGCGCATTAAAATTCGAAATGTGAATAAGCATGTAAGAGAATAATATAATATTACATCAGACCATTTCTCGAAATAACTATTTTTAAGCCAAAGGACTTGGATTTTGAAATATAATGTTTCAATTTACTCAGAAATACTCTAAAGTTACAACGATTTCAGAAAAATATTAAATTGGATCTGAAGTTTCAAAAGAAAATCGATAAAGTCTTCTATGATTAAAAAAAAAAAAAAAACATATATATATATATATATATATATCTTAGCTAGACATAAACAATTTTTATGTAACGTAATACATTTCAGCTACTTGTTAGAGACTTTAATTAGTTTGTTCTCTTAAGTAAGGTTCCTGAGAATTTGAATTTTAAAATATTAGAATAATAAAATTTATTTTTTAACATCTTCGAGTGTTATGTAAAATAAAGTAGTTTTATTATAAAATAACAATATTTCTTTTTATTCAAACATTATTGTTTGCAAAATATAAAATCCCTTTAAACATTTAAATTCAATAGGTATGAGCTTTTTCTTCAAAGTAATTTTACTCTTTTTTTTTAAAACAAACAACCTAAAAATTAATTAATTTATTGCTACGTATTGCAACATATTCCTGTTGATAATCACAGCATGTGGTTGTTCCGTTAGGTTAATCATATCCAATACTGAGTTATAAAAATCTGAAAAATTAAACCTCATTTTTAAAGAATATTTTCTTCTTTGTTCAAAAGGATGATAATATTGAATAATTAGAATTATATAATTTAAATATAATTATCGTAATTAACAAAAATTAACTTTTTAAATACACTCCTGCTCAAAAGTTTAGGAAGATTTGTAAACGATCAGTTTTTTTTTTTTTTTTTTCAATTTAAAAACTCGATGAAATGGTTTCAAACATTGGTATTTAAAGAACTTTGTCTTCCTCATGTTTTTCAGTGAAGCTTGGTTCAAGACAACATTTAGTCAGGCGGAAAAGAATTGAGCAAAATCAATAATGTTTGTGATAACCCTGTATCGTTAAATGAACGAAATAAACTGTAACTTTAGGATATGTTAATACAGACCCAGTTTAATTTGTGGATGAATTTGTGTGACGATAGCATGTTACATAACGGAGATATAAGAATTTATTTTAAAACTTGAAAACAAATTAGCATATTTTTTTATTTATAATATACAGAGCTTTGAAAGAAAATTATTCCCACTTTCAGATAACTTGAAAAGACAATTTTAAAGCAATATACTGCAATCGGAATACAAATATCTCATATATTTCATGAAAGATGAACATTTTTATGAAAAACTTTTTCACTGCGCGTGTGCAAAAGAAATATATATATATATATATATATATATATATATATATATATATATATATTACATAGGTTGAAAGCTAGATATATAGTATATAAATATTTTTGAGTAACCCTGTAAAACAATTACTAATTTTAATCATGTCCTTTTACATAGACTACATTCATTTTTGCATTTTAAAAATGCATATTTGTTTTGTTATATTTTGCACAGTATAAAGTTATAAGTATGAGCTTCAAAATTTATTAATGTTAATCATGTCCTTTTACATAGACTACATTAATTTTTGAATTTTAAAAATGCATATTTGTTTTGTTATATTTTGTACAGTAGAAAGTTATCAGTGTGAGCTTTAAAATTTATTTCTCATAGTCCGTAAAAAGTGACCGAATTCTTTTGTAATCCTTCTATACGTAATCGATTACTATCATTTTCAATAATACCCAGTAGAATTCATGGTCTTCAAGACATCCTAAAAATGCTTTAGAAAACTAGTGCGCGTACTCTGAAATATATATATATATATATATATATATATTTCATATATATATATATATATATATATATGTATATATATATATGTGCGTGTGTGTCTGTGGCTGACATCTTGAAAATAAATTGTGGCTCTGGTAAAAATAGTTCCACGTCATCCTTATAAATTCTAGTTCCATTTTATTGCGAGTTCTAAAAAATATTATTGGAATTCCAGAGCGTTATCCTATATTATCCTGGTCAAACCATAGATATAGTAATTTATATAGATCTATCCCCATGTTAACGAGCAAAGATTTTTGATGCCGAAAAAGTTTTTTGGCATAAGCCATTAGAGAGTTAAAACTTGAAAATAATAATAGAATAGAATGGTAATGAATTTTGAAAATGCCGAAATATTGCGCGGCTTTTAAGTGTTCTAATAAATATACAAAAAGAAATGGGATAAGTTTTCATAAATAAGATATATTTAAGTAATTTATGTGAAATATAATTTTTATAATCAGTTGCTTTGTTATTATTATGAGATAATTACTGTTTTCATATGTAATGGAATACTTTTTTTTAAATTTTAATATTTTTTAATATTTTATATTCGTAAGTAATATGGAATTCTCAAAATTCTTTTAAATGTAGCTAGCAGCCGCGAAAGTTTTAATATATAACTAGTATGTTGTGGCCACCACAAGACTTTCTTCATATATAATCCTATATAAATTTTCGCAATACAAATTATTTATTAAATTATAATTTATTAAAATTATTTTTCATGATGAATGCAGACGATTTTTATCTCAAAGAGGTATAATAATAATAGATGCCGAAAGAAAGACAGTTTTGTGCAGACATGAGTATACTAGAGTATAGTAAAAAATAAATAAAAATAAATAAATAAAAGGAAAGGAAAATAAAAAGAAAGAAAGAAAAAAAAGGGGTATCTGGAATTTTTCAATCTCTTTTAGTGCATAAATTTTACTTGCTAAATTACCTGTGTGTATTCCCGTGTATATTCACTCGGGGAAATACATCCATAAGAGAGAAAAATGGCCGTCTTTTCCCGATTAAAAAATGTGTCACTTTTCCCCTCTCAATGATCAATCTATGTCTTATTACTATATCTATGGGTCAAACTTATTTAAAAGTCTTTCCAAATAAACACGAATATACGAGGTGAGTTTTAATAACTATAATTTTGGTTTGTGACTCAATTCTAAGAAATCAAAAAAGAATTTAACAATACAAAAGGTTCGTAATATCCATAATATTCATAATATTGTTTTACCATCTAGAAAAGTATAGACTAGAAATTCTCGATTATTTTGTCTATTCAATTTATTTGTTTACATTATGCGCATAATTCGGAAATCTACATTTCTAGTTTAGTAATTCAGAAAATGATTACTTATTCCTTGTAGATGAAGACGGTATATCTTTTTTCTCCGTGTACTACACAGACGAAACAGCGTACTAAATACTTACCAACATTGTTGAAAATGTTAAAAATAGACCATTAAGAAGTAGTAAGTAATTCAAACTTTATTTTCCATAGCAAATATATTTTAATTAAAAATATCTCTTTTTTCTTTCTTTTTTTAATTTTAAATAAATTATTATATTACTATAGAAATTGCATTTTTAAAATTTTTATATATTTATATTTGTTTTTACTGTGATACATCAATACTATGAATTTTATTTAGAAAAAGTCATCCTTATATACAATTTCATGCTAGGAAGAAATTACAGTTTCATAATGTGGTACTTTGGTCTGATCCTACCAACTATGAATAGAGAAATCGTTCTTATACAATTTCATGGGGGGGGAAAAATCATGCATAAATTTTGATATGCTACTGTTACCAATTACACTTAGAGAATTCCATCTTTTACAATTTCATCTAAAAAATGAGAAAAAGTAAAACTGTTTTTAAATTTCAATACAGCACTTTGAGTTTATTTAAAACATTTCGAGAGTTTACTCTTTTATAGTTTCATGGGGGAAAAATGAAAGAAAGAAAGTTATTTTTAATTTTTTCTTTTTTTTATGGTACTCTGATCTTAACAATTATATTTAGAGAAATTATCCTTATACAATTTAAAATAATAATAACAATAATTAATTTTTAAAAAGTTAAATTTCATATGTTTATCCAATCCAGCCAACAATATTTAGAGAAACCATCCTTATCTCGAGTTTTTATGTAAAAAGGAAAAAAAAAAAAAGAGTAAATCTTATATATGTATACGGTTCTCTGTTTCTACCAACTGTATTTAACATAATACCACTTCTACAATTTCATGTAATCAAGAAAAAATATGCCCTTAAATTTTATACGGTACTTCCATCATACCAATTATTATAAATAATCTCTAAAAAATAAAGAGTTAAATTGAACACGTGTCATTTGTATTAAATATTGCGCAATGGAAACGAATCATAAATCCCTGATGATGCTTTACTATTAAAGCAAAAAGCTATGATAAAAAAATTTTAATATCTTTTAAATAAATTTATATTTACGTATGTTTAAAGTGTTTTAAATATATTTAATACCAATTATTAATTATTCAGAAAGTATTGACCATAGCAGAATGCGGTTTTCATTGAAATGCACAGAAAGACATGGGATTTGTTTTTTAGGTATAACAACAGATTTACTAGAAAAATAGTTCTTAATCGGGTAGCGCTTAAATTATAAAATTCTTTTTTTACAGTGGGGCAGTACATTAAACAGTATAACTAAGACTATAAATGCTCAGTGTGACGGCTGTCTTTAATTAAAATGACCGTCAGACATTGCACATTGGAAATTCTTTTAAACAAAGCTTCAGTATTCGCAATATGTCGTTATTTGATCAGGCGGATCTGTTTAAAATGTGAGAGGATACTGCAAATATCAGGTATAGTGCGATATTTTGGCGAAAAATGTAATTAATATTTTTTCTTATGCATATAAATAAAATATCATGATTTTTTGTACATTTTAGTGAAAACCGCATAGTGCTGCAGTCAGTACTTTTTTCCATAACGCATTTTTATTTTTTTTCTGTGACTTTTGGATTACCCAGTATATACATAATTTTAAATTTCGTATTTTTCGCAATGATTTAAAATTTTACCAAGGTATTTTATTTTAAAATTAAAACATTTTTGCAATGGAAAATAGATTTCTCAGACAAATAATTCAAGAAAGGTTGGTTGAGTACCAATAACACTGGACACTCGGCATATTTATTGTATTAAAACATATAAAGAAAAAAATATTAATTTAGATACAGCCATAATTGAAGAGTTTTTATTCAAGTCATTATTAATAACTGAAATAAAATGAAAATTAAAAAATAAAACAGAATGAAGCTCGGATATATTAATGTAATTACAATGCACACTCTAACATTAGGACATGACTTAAGGTCACTATATATGACATATGTATCTAATATACTGTCTTCCCTTCCTCGTTTTGCGCTGAGTCCGCCTAATGGCCATAATGGACTCAGTCATTAAGAACATGTAGTAGAGAAACTATCTTCAAACGCTATCAGTGTCCTATCTACGTCAGATTAATGTGCTCGCGCTTGCTGGCATGCATAATAGCTGGCGTCATTAATTTTGATGCTAAATCTTACACGTCACTGATGAAGCATGGATACAGGAATGAATATTTTGCATAGTTTTAAGTTATAATTAGCATACATTTATACTTAAGGTTAAAAATATTAAGAGTCCATTGTATTATGAAGTATCAGCTGTAAAAATATTTAGTAAAATGTCATTAGGGAAAACTATATATAATGTCATGTGTAATATTTTATTTGGGATTTTAATGTTTATAAAATGTAGAAGTAAATTAGACAATATAGATTTTTTTATCGATAACTATGTTTCATGTAACATAGCGACAATTTTTGCCAAGTTAGGAACAAATGTCGTCAAAATTACGCTACAAAAATATAAACGGCAATTAATATTATATGTATATATATACAAATAAACCTAGCTTTTAATTTATTATAAGAACAGGAAAAAATATTTTTTCACAATTACAATATGTTATATATTTTAAAACAAAAGTACATGCATCTAGAAGATAACGCTCGAAATTGATGTCAATACTAAAACAATTTATTGAAAAAATCGAAATAAATTTCTATCCTTAGTTTGGAGGAAGGAAAAATAATATATGAACGGTGGTTAGCAACATAGAAAAAAAAGTCGCAATTGCAGCAATACATTGGAAAAATAAATAAATAAATTATATCCATGATTTGAAGAGATAATTAAAGAGAATAGATGTAATTCTAAATAAGAACTACCAATTGACGATTGACGGTTTTCTTTCTCGTGCACAGATACAAACAGCCAAAATATGATCAAAACATTTAGCTAAATTAGTAAAAAAATTAGAAAAAAAATTAAAAGATTATAACAAAGAATAAAAAGTTATAAATATTAATACAAGTATAAATGATAATAAATTCAAATCGTATAAAAATATGGTATTCTTATGTAATCAAGATTGGATTCAAGTACAGGCAAAAAAGAAATTTCTTTTAGCAAAAAAAATAAATAAACAAATAAATAAATAAAATAAATAAATAAATAAATAAAAATAAAATAAAAATAAAATAAAATATAAATAAATAAAAAATAAAATAAATATATATATATATATATATATATATAATAAAGGAGGAGTGGGGGTATAATAAATATCTGTAAATTGTTTACGTATCAGAGCATTAAGCTTGAGAGCAAAATGTGAAAAATATGGCTTTTCAAAAAATTTTGTAATTTTTAACATGGATTCGTTTTGGAGCTGAGGTACTATTTGAAATCTATTGTGTGCTACAAAATAAATAAATACATAAATAAATAAAATAAAATAAAATAACGATTGTTATTGTTTATTCACTTTGAAGCTTCTCTTAACAAACTTTCTAATTGGTCAGTTGTGACATAAACAATGGTTCATTGGTACACATACACTTACATAAAAAACTGCATTTATTGATATATACATAAATTCGATCTACATATATACGAAAATCAGTATATTCAGTGGTCTAACTTCACTTCTTCCCTTATTTTAAACATTTATAATATTTATCATTTAAAATATTTAAAATATTAATTATTCTGAATCCACAACTCGGAACTTAGAAATTTAAATTGAAAATCAACCCTCATTTTTTTTTTTTTTTTTTTTTTTTTTTTTTTTTTAAGGATTGGGATTCCGCATAAAAATTAACTCTAATTTGACTTACATGGATCATTATTCTTTATTTTTTACAGAAAGTGCTACAATTAGTAAAAAAATAAACAAACGCATAAATATCTGAAATAAAAAATATTTGAAAAAATACTCTTTGGTACAGAAAATAAAAATACGTATTTTTTTTTTTTTTTTTTTCTTTTTTGAGTTATCCAGCCATGGTAAACTTCCCTTAGGGAAGACCGGGGTAAAATGGACCAATTTTGGAAATTTTAAGTGTTTACTGACAAAGTAGTGGTTTCTCGCTATTGAAAATATGCGTGCATATTACCTATATATTGGGTCTTATGTTGCATTCAATCAAAATCAATAATTTTGTTTACTTTTTTTAATATAAATTTTTAATAGCAACTGACAAAAACAAGATTGACAAACAATTTTTAATAGCAAATGACGAGGGGCAACTGGCATTGGACCCTAGGGTCGGGATAAAATGGTCCATGACACGGGGCACTATGGGCCACAGGTGAAACTTAAATGTATACTAATGTAGTGTGTTTTTTAATAGTATAAAATATAGAATATATTATATTTGTTTATTTATGTCTTCGATTCATACAAATAATGTACAATTAATGAAACAATACAATTAATGAAAGTTAAAATTAGAAAAATATACACCAAACGATTTTTGTGTCACTGAAAGTCTGCTATTTTCTTGTAAAGTTGTAGGGTCTAGAAGACTCCTCATTACAATAGCTTGAAAATTTACAAGAGATAGATATATGAATACTCTCAGGAAAAAATGTAGAAATCTTGATTAAGTTTTCGTTGTATGAATCTCATAAAAACAGATTCTTTATCTTTTATATCTATGATTAAGCCAACAAAATGGAAAACCGTCTTTTTCGTCAAATTTATTTGTATTATTATTTTTTTATTGCATTATTTAATTCAGTTCATTATAGCTGTATGATATTTGTAAAAATATAAGAAAAGTAACTGAATGTTTATTAAAAATAAATTAGATGAAACCTCAAAATAAATTTCTCTCTTATTCATCTTTAAAGACATAATGTATCTAATTAAGGTTAACTATGAAATTTTTAAGTATAATTTATAGCTAACACTTCGAAAATGTAGATTTCGTAAATCAGTTTATTATGACAGAGAATGGGGTAAATGGAACATGGTCCATTGTACCCCGTGTGGATCTCTGACAGCAAATGTAAAAAATAAATAAATAAATAAATCATTTTAAAAATTATTTTAGTCACATTAAATATAATAATAGATGGCTTTACCTCTCTTTTATACTATATAATACCTTTCAGAACACAATTCTTGAATGAAGAAAAGGAAAAATCTTATTTAGGAAAAATCAATAGCAGAAAACATTTACTTTTGGCTACTACAAACCAACTTTCTAGAATAAAATGGCTAAATTGCCAGGTAGGCATGAAATTGCTTGCTAAATTTCATCACTGCATTGCTGCTATTTATGTACCAAAATAAGAACCATAAAAATAAATAAATAAACAAATAAATACAATTATAGTGCGTGGACAACTCTTTATTTAGGGATACTCTTGAGTAGTCCTGCAATTTATGAAAAAATGGAAACATATTACATAATCAACTAAAACTTCAATATCATACATATCATTATCTGTTTAATAGTTTTTTCGCAGTGCCGTGATAAGATATGGCTTATATATATATATATATATATATATATATATATATATATATATACATGCAAATTTAGTACAAATGAAAATTTCTTACAAACAATTTTCATGTTATTTATCTCAAAATAAGGCAATCATTTATCTTAGTCAAAGAACATTCAATATAAAACACACTTTTGTTTATCTGAATACTATATGTTAATTGCGTTATGTTATGTACAGTATAAAAATCTTAAAATATGTCATAAAGAGATTTCTCGCAAAAATTTTATTAGAAACCTTTAAGGACTACAACTACACAAATCAAATGTTTTATTTATAATATTTTCAAAGAGGAATATACTATTGTAAACAGTGTTTTTACAAAGGGAAATTTAGATACCACATTTTTTATATAGTAATTTTTTTAACGATATGAACGGATACCAGTGTTTAATCAAGTTCAAAATCTTAATATATATAAATCTCGTGTCACAATGTTTGTCCTCAATGGACTCCTAAACCACTTAACCGATTATAATAAAATTCGCACACCATGTGCAGTTCGATCCAACTTGAGAGATAGGATAGTTTAAATCTCAAATTATAGTCGCAATTTTAATTTATTGCTAATTATTTGTTATAATTTCAATATTTCATTATTTCAATTTCTAATTATGATTAAATTATTTTGAATACATCATTCGAAAGATATTTTAAAGTTCTTTTAAATTATCGAAAGTTTTCACCAGATTTACACGTTTTGAGGTGTCCTGAATCAGTTTTCTTTTATATCTCAGAAATTAATTTAAAAAAATTTCATAAGTAATACATCATTTGAAAGCTTTGTTGACTTGATACACATTTTAAAGTACTTTTACATTATCGAAAATGGAATTCGAGATTTCACCCGATTTACACGTTTTGAGGTGTCCTGATTAGGTTTTTTTTTTTTTTATCTCAGCTACTAATTAAAATAATTTTATAAGTAATAGATCATTAGAAAGCTTTTTTTGATTTGGAATCGAACAGTGGATTACAGAAATTTCTACCGCCAGATGGCGCTGTAATACATTCAAATTTCAATATTTCAATTTCTAATTATGATTAAATTATTTTTAATGCATCATTCGAAAGATATTTTAAAGTTCTTTTATATTATCGACAGTTTTCACCAGATTTACACGTTTTGAGGTCTCCTGAATTAGTTTTCTTTTGTATCTCAGCTACTAATTAAAATAATTTCGTAAGTAATACATCATTAGAAAGCTTTTCGAACAGTGGAATACAGAAATTTGTACCGCCAGATGGCGCTGTAATATTTTAAAATTTCAATATTTCAATTTCTAATTATGATTAAATTATTTTTAATACAGCATTCGAAAGATATTTTAAAGTTCTTTTAAATTATTGAAAGTTTTCACCAGATTTACACGTTTTGAGGTGCCCTGAATCAGTTTTTTTTTTGTATCTCAATTATTAATTAAAAAAATTCATAAGTAATACATCATTTGAAAGCTTATTTTAGTTGATACACATTTTAAAGTACTTTTGCATTATCGAAAATGGAATTCGAGATTTCACCCGATTTACACGTTTTGAGGTGTCCTGATTAGGTTTTCTTTTGTATCTCATCTACTAATTAAAATAATTTCATGAGTAATACATCATTTGAAAGCTTTGTTGATCTGGAATGGAACAATAGATTACAGAAATTTCTACCGCCAGATGGCGCTGTAATATTTTTAATTTCAATATTTCATATTCTAATTATGATTAAATTATTTTTAATACATCGTTCGAAAGATATTTTAAAGTTCTTTTACATTATCGAAAGTGGAATTCGAGATTTCACCTGATTTACAATTTAAAGTGTCCTGATCAGGTTTTCTTTTGCATCTCAGCTAATTGAGTAAGACCGTTCAAAATTGGTATATGCAAGTTAATTAGGAGGGGCTGGAACGGTGGGGAAGGAATAGGCGCGCAGCGCGCATGGGTGTGGGACCCGGTGCGAGTTTTTACCCGATGATAAAAGATTTTTTTTTTATTTAATTTTCTTAATAAAAGTTTGAGTTGAGAAGGAATATGCGTGTACAGCGCACGTATATCCTCAAACGTGCGCGCGCAGCGCGCATGCGTCTGCGCTGCCGAAGGCAGTGGCGTCCCGGTGTGAGTTTTTACCCGATGCTAAATGATATATTTTTTAATTCCTTTTCTTGAGAATGAAAGTTTATGAGTAATAACATGGAATTTTGAGAAGTCATAAGGATGGTGAAGGAATACTTGCGCGCAGTGCACGGGTCTACGCTGCCGAAGGCAGTGGGGACCCGGTGCGACATTTTTCCTGATCAGATTTTTTTTTTCTTTTTTTATCACATGATAAAAATTAATGCAATTTTGAGAATTCATTAATTATTGTGATTCATTTAAAAATAGTGACCAGCGAAGCGGGCGTAGCCTGCTAGTTGTTATATAAAATGGTGATAACTAGATTCCTCTTCGTGAGAACACTTGTAAATTTGAATTACACATCTTTAAAGCATTCAATATATGTATGTATATATACAAAAATGAAAGAACGACCAGACAGACAAACGCAGCGATTTTTTAATTATATTTTTACCTTCTTAGAAAATGTAAAAACTGTATAAATGAACAAAAGCTGAAGCTTTCTTTCCTGTTATTAAATGAAAATAAAATATTACATTGTGACTTACTACTAATTGCTTAGATTGTACTAAAAAACTTTTCTGCTTTTTTTTGCAACTATGAAATATTTTTAAAGAACACTAAAATTTAAATAAAAAATAAAAATAAAAATAAAAAATAAAAATAAAAAAGGATAAAAAATACTAGTGTGTTGTTTTTATCACAAAGCTTTCTTCTATATCACCCTATATAATAACTCCACCTACCGGTTAACACGAACAAGTATTCAACCATAGCTATTCACAAATACTTTGATAATATAGGAGAAAATAAAATTTTAAAATGTCAATAAAACTGATTTTTTTCCAGTTATTTAATACATTAAAATGTGTAGCGAAGCTTTCTCATAACTAGTCATTTGGCAGACAAATGCTTTTAAGAAATGACAGCTTATGCAAGAAATTCTAGCCTCTATTCCCTTCTTATATTCTTCTTATAACATTTCTCACGTCTAAAGATGACCATTTGTGCATTTGAACATAAATAACGACACATAGCCTCTTATTAATTCCGTCCCCAACTTCCCCAGTTCAGTCAAAGAACGTTAACAAGATAGTTGATTTATCCCTCTGCTTTTAGTAGTTTTTTCCTTAACGTCGGTTTATTTGCTGCATTCATTTTCCTTTTTTTTCCTTTTGACTCCAGTCTTTCGTATCGCTCTCGCCAGAAGATTGTACATTTCGCATGCCAGCCTACTGGGCGCAAACTGCTTAGCTCCGGAGAAGTTGTATATATTTATAGATACTTTTTTCCTAGACTCGGAAAGATTCCGGTATACGATAAAACTGTTTTTTTTCCCCTTTTCGGAAAAGAATGTCAGAGTGTTTTTGAATAATTCTCCACCAGTAGAATAAAGAATTATTTAGAATGCCCCATAAATCTCTACTGTTAGATTGAAATGCTTTATTCAAAAGAAAGACTTTGGAAAAAAATAACTTATTTTAATAAGAAAGGTTCTCTAGAAAAAGTTTTCCTTTCTAGGGTTACAAAGTCGTAAAAGTGTTGTAAAATTTCCCTTTTTTTAGAATTAGTATAATAGGATGCATTTTCATGCTAAAATATGTGATTTATGTGATTTGTGCAATATTGCATAGAAAATTGATTCATTTAAATTGACAGGAACAGAGATTTTTATATATGCACATGCCATATATATTTTTTCTCTTCTCCATAAATTTATTAATATAGTTGACATGTGTAACATATATTTTTTTCCTGTCACATGTGATTTATGCGACACTTCGCATATAAAATTGTCTGTATTAAATTGATACGAGGAAAGATTTAATTTATGCATAATCCGTATTTCTTCTTTTCTGCTACATCAGTTTTCTATTTTGGAATTTTGCAAGAAAAGTTTCTGAATTATCACTAAATTTTGTTTCTTTTTTACCGTTAAAAGAAATGTACGCAGCTCTCCTTTTTGAAAACGAAAATGAAAGCAAACCAACGAATACCATATCTGCAATGTGTATAAAATGAAGTGTTTTATGCACCAAAACAGCCCACAAGTTGTGTTTAATATATATATATATATATATATATATATAGAGAGAGAGAGAGAGAGAGAGAATATATCTTCTAAATAATGAATTTTCAGAGAAATTTAGTATTCATTGTCAAAATACCTTAATAATGGGAAGGCTAGACACTACTATCAAAGAAAAGATATTACTTTATTTCCAGTTTCAGATTTTGCACTCATTTCTTATCATTATTAATCATGAACAACAAATAAAATTGCATGATATTTGTGCATATAGTGAGGGCGAAATATTACACAGCAATCAACTTTCAAATAATAGCCCTATTACAGAAATTGTGTAAGTTTTTTTTATACCATTTGGATAAAAAAAAAAAAAAAAAAAAAACCTTAAGAGATGTTTGTGATTACTATCATCACAGAATGGTTTGGCTTTTAAAAAATATTATGTAAAGTCGCTATTTGAATAATTCTAATCCATCATCGTATTACCTAAGCAAATACGACATTTAAACACAGCGTAATGTCTTTACCAAATTCTCTTTTAAAGTCCAATCCCTCAGTCATACGCACATTTTTTTTCAAAACAATTAGGTGTTCTTAACTCAAATTTTATTATTTGGATAATGTTTCACATAAACTACAGTCGTTAATTTATATCCTGTAATTAAATTACTATTTATGAAAAAAATTTAGTTGAAAACTTATAAATTTATTGTTTATTTTTGCTACATAATATTTAATATTTTATTAAATTAAGATATAAAGTGCATTTTTTAGAAAAACTTTTGTTATAGTAGAAGCTGTTTAAAAGAATTCTTTTTGCCTGTCTCGTATATTTTGATTTAATGAATTCACAAATTTGAGCTCCCGGTTTAAAAGTGCTTACGGAGAAAGCTGTAGTTTTACTTCCATTACCCTACTACCGTAGGTAATGGAAGTATTGCATTCGGTCCAAAAATTCGATATCGAGATTTCACCTGACTTACACATTTCAAGGCCTGCTGAGTCAAAAATAGTAGTTTTTAGCAATTAGTCAGTGTGTGTGTATATATTTTTGTATGTGTGTATGTATGTGAAGAATCTTCTGGCTATCATATCTCCGAAACTAATAAAGATAGAGCTACGAAACTTCAGAATTGATGAAGTCTGATGTACAGATGAATATTCCAAATTTTGGTGAAAATTGGAAAACCAGAAGTGGAACCGTAAGTCCGTATCTCAAAAACGGCTGTAAAGATTTTCTTCAAAGTTGTTTTATAAACATTCCATTAGATGTCCTTTCGAATGATATAGTTGGTTAGTTCAGGAAAATTGATAAGTGTCTGTATAAATAGCTCAATTTTTGGTCGCGCAAGTGCGTTCCTTTGAAAACGGCTGTACTTATTTTTTTTTTCAAACTCGTATTATTTACTCCATTTTAAATATCCTTTTGTACGTAATTATTGTTTTCCGATCAATAACTGAGTATGCCAAGTTTTGGTAAAAGTTGGTATCTAAAAAGCGGCTCTAATGATGTTCTTGAAAATTGTTACATAAATCAATTTTAGATACCCTTTCCTCATGTATTACGTGATTATTACAGGAGGAAAATTAACAGTCATCCTGCTTGGGTAGGTTAATTTTAGGTCTCGGAAATTGGTGTTTCAAATAATAACTCTACCATTTTTTTCTTCTTATTATTTTTTAACTTGGTATGTAAACTTTGTTTTATATGTCTTTATACGTGTATTAAATTTCTCATACCGGAAAAATTTTAAATTTCTACTTCGTTAGGTCAATTTTTTGTCTTCTGATCTTATTATCTCCAAAAGAAAATGCATGTAATAGTGAGTAATGGAAGTCGTGTGGTTATTTCACACTAGATTTTTTAATATATTTTTAAACATTTTAATATTGTAAGAAAAGCTAATTCTATTGAATCTTGTCATGCGACACTTTGAATATAGGATTTATTGATTCAGACTCGTGATAAATGGGTCATAATGATTAGTATTTTATTATTCCCTAATCAATAAACTGATAAACCGGTAGATATCTTTAAAAATCTTTTTTTATTACATGACACTAACCAATGCACAATTTTCATTTTAATTTCTGTTATCTGAATGCAATGTTTATTGTACAGTTATTTCATCTATGGTTAGCAGTGATTTTCATAACAGACACTGAGAAAAACAAGAGATAACGCCTAGTTCCTTAATACTCATTTTGGTTACCTATTTTACAAAGAGCAAATCATTGATCTATAAATCTTTAGTCATCTGTTTAAGTGTTATATCTTTTGTGGTCAAGATACCTAATTTATATATATATATAGATATATAATTGATTTCTTATTTAAATTTTAAATCATTATATGAATATCTAAATTCATAAATACACTAAAAACTAGTAAAAAAATTATTAAAAAATTAAAATCTTTTTTTCACTGCATATGTCATAAAATCTAAAATTTCGTTTATCAAACTCACAAAATTAAGCTGAATTTGTTTATCCTCAAGTATTTTATAAATATTTTTAAATGAATATTTGCAAAATTTCATATGTCTGTAAAATTTCCCTGTCTATTGCGACTAATACACCTTCTGTCATTAAAAATTTCGTGTTTGAAAAGTAATGAGGTTTGTTTTATTTTTAGAACCTTTTCTGGAAGTGCAAGCATCAATAAGTCTTTTATATATCACTACCACATTCCTAACAACATCACCCCTTCCCTTCTAATAACACTTCAGTACTCAGCTGCATCTGAACTGAAGTCTTAGCTATCGAAGTTTCGGAATAACAAAACTAAAGGCGCATTATCAGTTTATTTTAAATTTCGAGTTTTACTGTTTCAAAGAGAACCTGCATTATCATACCGACTCTAACTGCAAACGCTCTCTTTTCCCATTGACATCATACTTACATTCTTAGGATTGTTTCACATCATTTGGATCCCCATACTTAGCTCTTTCAAAAGCTCTTCCCCCTAGCAAACATTCTGTAATCCTGGTTTCCGAAACGCAAATAAAATCTCTCACGAGCCTTCGAAAATTTCGAATTCATAGAATAGAGGAGGGTTTCGTAAAAGAAGGGTGGGTAGCGAATTATTATCGAACTGTAAGAGCTAAAGCTCAAGAGAGAGAGAGAGAGAGAATCGTTCGAAGGATTTTTCCATCTCTTCCTAGCTTTTGCTCTTCCGCCTCCCGTTGCCGTGGTAACGGTCCGCATAGGAAGATGAGGGGGATCAATACTGCGGCAAAATACTGCCGTATTTACTGCGCATGCGCAGAGGATGATGCGGAGGATGCCGATGATTTAAGAAGCCGAATTAGTAGAGCATCAGAATTCTTACCTTTTGAAAAAAATATGAAGAGCCAATATAATAAATGAAGAAAAATAAATTAAATTAAACGTGTTTCCTCCTATACGCAGTTCTTGAGAATGTACAGTCAAACATTTTCAGAAAAGATTCTTCATTCTGAATGACATGAAGATACTCTCAAAGCAGAGGAATTTTCTGAAAGAAACTTTTAAATTCACTGCCACACTCGGAATACCGATAAAAGAACATATAAAGTTTCAAAAATGCATTCCGAACTAAAAGTAACATCAAGCCTTGAGAAAGTTCTTTATTTTTATTAATTAACTATGCCGTACTGAAAATCGCGTGTGATCAACGTTTTTTCACGTTTAGCTGTTTTATAAGATGAGATCTTTTCAAACCTTTAATCTGATATGTTTCAAAATGTATTTTTCTTCTCTGCTCTCATGCTGCTTTAAATTTTATGCAAAACTAAAATCTATCTTATTTTATCTAGAATTAAATTTTTTTCTCAAAATGACTCGCTAATATATGCTTTTTATATGTTGCATATTTTCTTTGGAAATAAAAAGTATCATAATTGGGAGATATGACTAAATGCGTAAATGATATTAAAATGTAATGTAGTCATTTAATTGTTTATTACAGTGTAACAAGTTTCCTTAAAATAATAATAATAATAATACGTGTGAATTTAGTTCATAAGTTTTCCATCTATTTTACATTTTCTGTAAAAAAAAAAAAAAAGTCATTTGTTTATTCGTAACAGTATGGAAAGTTTCATTTAGAAACTTCAGATAATTGTTTATATTTTATGTGTACTATATCTGTTTGGACAGAAAAAATAATATTACTGGAACATATGATGAAAAAAAAAACCGTAAATGATTTCAAGATGTCATATATTTTTTTTTTCGTTATCCATAACGTTGTAGCAATACATTAAAAAGAGCTATTTCTTTCTTTTACAGCAGAAAGAGAAAAATTTAATACAATACAAAATTTTTAAATTTACTTTTCATTCATAACTATACATTTAGTATAGTTTAACAGTAGTTAATTAAAATAATGTGAAACTTAAAATTGCTTTGTAATGTACTAAAAAGTTTTTTGGAAACATCTTCTAATATATTGATTTGTAATATTGATGATTTATCAAAGAGAACTGTAGTTAATCAAAATTTTACTTTCTCTTGCGTATATATAGTACGGAAGGTAAAGTTTTTGGGATAAATTTTCGAAAGTGAGTTTTTGCTATAATTATGTTTTAGGGGCCTTGAATCTGTCTTTAAAGGTTGGTATGTGTGTTCTCACGTCTGTCGGTCTGTTTGTATGTTTGTGCATCTGTGTGTATGTGAGCCTGTTAACTCAAGAAGAAACATTAGCAGGAACTCCACACTTCGTATTCAAAATCTGTATCATATGAGGATGCCGCACGAAACTTTTTGTTAAGGTCGAATAAATAATTCGTGTACAGGTATTTACAAAAGAATTCAACTACATTACGCCTATGAGAGAAAGTTTAGATCGGTACAGATTGACATCCTTGCACCAAACTAAACAAAATGAAATTCACGTACATTTTTTATATGCACGAAAACGTGTTTAGTATAAGAATATGGAATGAAAATGATCTATCATTCGTTTACAGACTCATACAAAAGGTTTCTAAAAAAGTAATGCTATATTTAGAGGCAATTCGAAGTGCGTTTCAAGTCTAGTCACGAACTTTTACTTGCGTATGTGTGTACTGACATTAAACAGCTTTTATAATTTACAGATAATGTACATAGCAACTCAAAATTATTCGAATACGTTCAATAAGTGATAAAATCGGCAATTATCTGATGAATTGGAAATAAATTTTGACAGCTACTAAATACCTTACAATTTTTTAATGTAACTACAATATCTAAACAGGAGGTTCAGGTTGGCGGAAGCTCCCCGACCCCTCACACATAAATGTATTTCATGTTTATATAACAACTTTAACTGTCTTGACGTACTTTGTAAATGTTAAAAAAAAAAAAAAAACAGATAATTTATCTTACACTTGAAACTATTACGTTATTATTATAGTAATGTAGTTAGGTAAGAGAAAGAAACTTGGGTGCAACACTAGATTACATAATAAAGTTTCATGTTAGTATACTGAAAATTTTGGTAATTATTTTTAAAAAGTAAAATTATCTGTTTATGTATAGATACTAAATAATTCTATAACTTTAGTATATTATATATTTCATGACTAATCGCAAAAATGTTCAAAAATAAGCTCAAGATCATTTTAAATAAAGTTGTTTTTAATCATTATTTCTTCATTAGTATAACACTATTAAAATTTTTTCAAAAATTGTTTATAAGACTGGAATCAGCATGCAATAGTCACTAATCTGCAAGATAAAAAAAAATCTGGTGTGAAACAACCACACGACTTCCATTACCCACTATTGCACGTGTTATATGCATTTTTGAGAGATAATGTGATCAGAAAATATAAAAGTGACTTAAAGAGAAAATCGTTAGAGCCGTTTTTGAGATACCAACTTTTACAAAAAATCAATCATTGACCGAAAAACAATAATTACATACAAAAGCATATTTAAAAGTGAGTTAAAATGGCGAGTTTGAAAAAAATCCGTACAACCGTTTTTAAAGGAACGCCTTTGCGAGGCCTGAAATTGAACTATTTATGCAGGACGCCTATCAATTTTCCTGAACTAACCAACTATATCATTCGAAAGGACATCTAATAGAGTGTTTATATAGCAAGTTTGAAGAAAATCGTTAGAGCCATTTTTGAGATACGGACTTACGGTTCCACTGCCGGTTTCCGATGTCCCACTTCCGGTTTTTCAATTTTCACCAAATTTTGGAAATTTCATCTGTACACCAGACGTATTTCAATTCTAAAGTTTCGTAGCTCTATCTTTATTAGTTTCTGAGCTATAATAACCAGAAGATTCTCCACACACACACACACACACACACACACATACATACACACTGACCAATTGCCAAAAACCACTTTTTTGGACTCAGGGGACCTTAAAACGTGTAAATCAGGTGAAAACCCGAAATCGAATTTTCAGACCTAATACAATACTTCCATTACCTACGGTAGTAGGGTAATGGAAGTAAAAAAATGAAAAGAAAGAAATAAAAATAAAAATAAAAATAAATAAATAAATAAAATGAAAAATAAAATAAAATAATAAAATTATATTTGGTTCTGAAATCCGTTCGTTTTCATAAAAGAAATATAATAATCTGGTATGGCACTCGCCTTACTTTCTTTTACCGTACTAATTTTAGAAATTGCTATATACATATATATTATATTTCTGTAGGAGGGTGGTTACCTCTCCTCTCAACTCGACGTTTAAGTGTTTGACCAACAAGCATAAAAAAGGCGGATAGAAAAATTATTTAAAATTATTCAGAAATTTTTTACTTACACCATACATAGAAACTTACAGATGTTAATCAGAATTTTTAAGTAGCATACCCATGTAATCTACAAATAGTTAAATTTGAATTATTATTATTATTATTATTATTATTATTATTATTTATGTGAATAACAAACACATAAATCAACCACTTCAAGCTTCATTTACGTATTCACGGAACTTCAAAAGGCGTATTTATCATACAAAATCAGTCTCGAAATGTGGATTCAAACAAACATTTTTCCACCATAAGAGTAAATTCTGGTCTTCAGTTACCAGCTGCTGAGTTCGAATCCCGATTCAGGGATAGATGTTTGTAGTATTTCGGAATCTACTTTAAGCCATAAGTCCGTTCTAAAGAGCTTTAATCTGCAAAACGTGGCCATAGAGCGGCAACTGAACCCTAACCCATATAAGAAAGAGAGAGTAATCTATTATTTTTAGGCAATTTCCTTGGACAAGGTATAATTGTCTGAAGTATATTTTCAGTTATGTCTAATAGAAAAGGATGTATTTACTTAATTTTGTATGCATATGTATATTGTCTGAAATTTGTAAATGCTCTGCAACTGCTTAAATATGAATACTAAAATGCATTTTAAAGGGTTTCCAAGTATAGCACTTAATCAATCCAAATTCTTTTACATGGCCCTGTAAATCAATGATGCTTTATCTTACAATTATACCAATTACATGATATAAATAATATCATGTAAAATATGATATTATTTATATATTTTACATGAAAGTTTTTTTTTTTTTTTTTTTTGTGCGTTTAAATATGTACAGTCGGTAACAAAAGTCTCCGAACTCTAGCAAAAATTCCTATATAAAACAAGCACACTTAATACAGTTTTTTTAAATAAATCCTTGTCGAATCCCGTCCTTAGTCAGTCTAAAAACAGTATTCGACAAGGATTTATTTAACAAAACTGTATTAAGTGTAATTTTTTTTTATATACGACTTTTTGCTAGTGTTCGGAGACTTTTGTTACCGACTGTATATCTTTATTTTATTTTCTTTAGTGCCACCTGAAGATGTTAAAACTATTAACAGAAATTTCACTTATACATGTAACGGATTTGAATATTTTTTAATGTCCCTGTACACGAACTATTTGCTCGATTTCAATAAAATTCCGCAAGTTCATCCCTAATTTATAAAGATTTAGAATTTCCTAATGATATTGTTCCTAAGTTATTATGATCAGAGACACACAGACAGAGAGGTGTTTGACCTATGTAAGTATATTTTTTTTTTGTCTACCTATAATATTTTGTAAAATTTATTATTAATACTTTCGAAGTATTTATTGTTAATATGCACTTTCGAGTATTTTAATGCCATTTTGCATTAGGTAAAATTCAGAAATCTTAAAACTTCTGAAGGATTGTTATTAATAATTTTATAAATGTCTTGTAAATATTTTATATCTATTTAAACACACACACACACAAAAAAAAATGCAAACTTTAAAAAAGTTTTAAAACTTCACATACACTTGTGGCAATCTCTAAATATGTATCTCAAACTAATTTTAAAATCAAACCTTTCTTGTTAATGTATATATACATATATAGAGAGAGAGATAGATATAGATATAGATATAGATATATATATAGATAGATAGATAGAAATTTTCTTCAAAGAAAATTAAACAAGAATCAAAGATACAACAGCTTAACAAAAATGTTTCTTAAAAAAAGAAATAGAAAAAACACGTGTACTTAGACAGAAATGCAGACAAAAACACTTTTTAGACATGGGAGTAAAAAAAACGCTTTATGTATATTCAATGTATAATTGGTATATATATACATATTAAACGTTGTGTATATTATTGCTGTTGGACAAAACTTAGGCAACCACTTGATTTTAAAAAACTGCAAATTATGAGCAGATGTGTTCCCCACCCTGATATGGAGGTACAATAAGAAGCAAGAATAAATATCAAAAACTGTTTAATATCTAAAAATTAAAATATTTTACAGAAAATACGTGAAAATGGTAAGCCAACATTTTGGCTACCACTAAGTAATCACGTATATATAACAAGTAAAAGATGACAAAAATGTGACAGAATTGTTCAATTTGTGGCCTTTTAACATACATGATCTTAAACAAACGTCCAATAATTGATTTCTATGAATTCATTATGGTTTCGTTATTGAATTTCTTTGTGTATCTCTCTAGAGCACGAATCAGTTTTTTCGGGTCATCGTATTGCTTATCGCTATTCCCAACCTCCTCTATTACATGCCACGCATTCTCAATGATATACAAATCAGGCTGCGCGCGAGCTAATCTAAGACAGCAATTTTATTGGACTTTGAGTATTTCAGCACATTTTTTGCACTGTGAATACTCGCATTGCCTGGCTGTCAAATCCATTTGTTCTAGCTATATTATATGTGACTCCACGGGATAGAGGTGGTTCGTAGTCCATTAAGATATTTTAGTCTTTATTTGCATTCAACAACCTTTATCACGAGATTACCGAAGTTGCAAATGGCACTTAAATTCAGGATACCGTCACCACCCATTTGATGCTTCACTTGATGCGTGCAGTGACGGTTTAACCTCCATATTCGACGTATGATCTGACGTTATTGGGTCCATCGAAACAAAGCGAGCTTCTCATCCATGAAAACCACTTGCTTGATGACCGTGGATTCGACAATGTGTTTGTGTGTGAACTTGAGACGTTCTTCTCTATGTCTTCGTTAACGGGAGTTCTTTCTTGATTCTTTCGTTTGGTCTTCTTCCTTGTTTTCCAGTTCCTATTCTTGAACATCCTGATGACTGTATCCTTTGAAACACTTGTTTGGACGGTTGTTTTTCTGAGATAATTAAGCTGACCATAAAACCTGATGATTTTTGCACGTTTCTTTTCAGTGATTATTCTTAATGTTTTTATGTTTCAGCACGCTTATTGCGCCATCTGTAAGCCCTACAACTGGAAGCGATGCAATTATTTTTTGTACGGGGGACTGTTAGTCTCAATCTATGGATAAAACATTGTCGCCAGTTTTACGGTGGTTGAGCGTTTATCGAAATCGAAAATTTATCGAAAATATAATTGAATAATTTGTAAGCGATCTTCTAATTTGAAAAAAAAAAAAAAAAAAAAAAAAACTAATAGTCCTCCGTACCAAACTAAATTCTGTTTTTGCCAGAATTTCATCAAAATCATTTCTTTTCTTTTCTTTTTTTTCTTTTTTTTGATAATAATCAGTATCGAAAAAGTTGAAGAAGCGTTTCTTAGATAAGAATACATAATTTATTATATGAAATATTTCCAAATCTCTTATCGGAGGCCAAAGTTTTGACCACCCCATTTTGGCGTGTTACTTTTTATTAATAATACGCACCGAGATTCAAATGGTCGCCAAAGGTTTGTCCAGCAGTATACACTGCACTCATTATCATGAAGATGGTACATTCAAATTTCTAAGATGTGTCTCGCACCAAATTTCAAGAAGATTATATAAAGTTTCTAGCATACATTTCCTCAATATGTAGGCCATGTCCCATGTCTATTGAGAGAGTGCTCCACAAGATCTCACGAAAATAAAAACGACTTCTCAATAAATAATAAGATTTTTAAGCATAGACATTTCTGTTGCAAGTTGAAAAGCTAAAATATCAGTAGCTTACATACAACAATCTTCTTGAATTTAGGACTACTCCAGACTGTTACCAGTTGAACATTTCATAACTCTAGTGCGGTGTTAATTCCATTCTACCTCAACCTCAACATTTTTGATTCCATGTTATATTTGAAACTTACATATTCTAGTGTTCTGGTTCACAAACATATTCTCTATCTCAAAATTATTTGGAAATTCATTCATTTCATTTCTCCATCAGACTCAACCTGAAACTTGGAATCAAAGTGAAACCGGACGCAGCATGGATCTCGGAGGGAATCCTAACCGAGTTTGACAGATTTTAATGAAATATTTTTTAAATTTCTGATTTCTTTTTTCAGATTTTTTTCAAAGTAGTAAGTGATATGGAATTTTGAACCAGTAATGTAGGTAAATCTTGCTATTTTAATACATTTATTAGTAATTTTAAGGTTGTGGGTGATGTGTTAGCAGCTGTTACGCAGTTATCCTTTCCGAACTTAAATTCGAATAAATCTCTCATAAAAAAATTAAACGGAATTATTTTTAATAACAGTATTCTTTTTAGCTACTGAATATAAATAGCGTCTTTATTTCCTTTTTTAGCTGAACGAGTTCAAACAAAAAATTTTAAGACTTAATAATGAAATCCCATTAAAACTCAAGAACATAATTATAAGTCATCATCTGCAAATAAAAGACATTTTAAAATAATATTTCTTTTTTTTTTTTTAATCTCTTCATCGCTTTCTGATAAAAACCTTCTTTTAATTTATTGTTAACTACCATCTAATCCAATGAGCTATTTAATAAAAGTTTTACCTGCATATGCAAGATAATTCACCTTCATTAAGAAAATGGCGATATTTTTTTCTCGATCGCTTTAATATTTTTGTTATATGACGTACTCAAAAAGTTCTTATTCTGATTGATTATTTCTTTTGAAACATATCAAATGCATATGATCCATTAAGTATGTTCTATTTTTTTCATCAATCAAAGGAATCACTCGATGAAAATTTATCATTAATCGTCTGCTCAGGATATAAAAGTAGAAATTAATGATTTTTTTTTTTTTTTTTTTTTTTTTTTAATGAAATAATAATAATAATAATAATACAACGATTCTTTTTCATCTCGAATTTTTACATTCTCATTGATCGAAAAATGTAATTAAAAGTGCAATAAAATATTGAACAATTTTAGCATAATCTGGATATTAAATAACAGAAGGTTTTTTTTTCAGTTTTATATCAATATATAACTTTACAACTAGTGGGTCTGCAGATCAGGAACCTCAACGTCCTATTTGCATCAGACATTATTCAATAGGTCATTTTTATTTTGTTCCTTATTATATAATGGTAGATATTGATGCGATCGACTTATTACCGAATCATATATACTATAGAATAATCAGATACATTCCTGAGGGAGGATGCCGCTGCCCTCAACCCCCTGCTGTATCTCTCTTTCTATACCTATTTGTATATCATATAAAGTGTTACGGAATTGTAACTAATTGCATTTATTTTTGTATAAACTCTTTCAAAGAGGCTTAGAAAGTCGATAAAATGCTAATTTTGTGCATTTCTAGTCGTTTTAGCGTTAAAATAGCCTAATATTTCTTTAACAACGCATTAAAAAGCTCCAATAAGGAAAGAAATGGATTTGGCGCCAAATTTGGCGACGGTTTTCCTCCTTGGCGATTTTTTGGCGACCTTGGCGAGAAAATCCTTATTAGGGATATATTAAATATGGAAGCTCTAATCTCATTGGCGGATGAGATACGAGAATTTTCCAGAACAGTCTGTGTTCGATAGAATAGTATAAAAGGAGCATTTTTTTTAGCCAAGGCGGCCAATCTCAGATCTGTGTCAGTTTCGTCAAATGCTTGCTTTGCTTTGAGCCTCTTTGAATGAGACTTGCTTTATGTGTTATTGATAAACAGTTTGTAATGTTGTTTTGCTGTTAACGGCTGTTGTTTAAGCTATGTTTACTGGTTGAATTGAAGCTGATACTTGGTTTATAGACCTGTATTTTTCTGGAACTTTCTGTGAATAAATCACTGAATTTTTGCAAGTTTCGCCTTTCATTCTCGGACAACTTACGAACCCCCAAGTACGAAACAATATGCATTCTTAATAAACGACGGTCTTGTATTATTTCCCTGGAATTCATAAATACCAAATTTCATACAAAAAAAAAAAAAAATACATAGCATATCGGAAATATTTTGCGCAACCTTTAAACTAATTATCAAATCTCTGCCCACAATCTGCAACAGGAAAACATGCTTTTAAAATTCTAATAAAATTTCATTATATTTGATGGGGATGTAACCATATTAAAATACACTTTTAAGAAATACCGACCGTAACAGTACGAAATTCTTTTATGTATCCCGGAAAAGTAACCACAGTTATTATAAACGCCAATAATAAGAATAAACCTAATTAATTATAACTCATTAATTTTTCAAACTAATTTGACATCATTTGGATGATTACAGCACATACTCGGAATTATTTTGTGTGATCCCATAAATTATTTAGTCTATACATAACCTTTTTTAAGAGTAAACCTGATTTTAAGAATCTTTATAATGTATGTTAACTTTATTATGTACAATACAGCATAAACGCATTAAAGTGCGCGCTTAAATTAAAACTTTGTCCATAGGCTCTAATGTTACGAAATTCTTTCGTGTGTCTTTGTAAACAAACCATAAACATTGTATACACCAGTAAAAACTATTCAGCTTATTTTGCATTTAAAATTAATAATTGTTTCAAATGTAACATCGTTTGGATGACTACGTGACATTGTCAGAACACTTTTGTAAGATCCTGTACATTAATTATAAAGCTTAAGAGCATATATTTTCTTCAAACAACATAAGTTTAAGGATCTTACTCACGTACGCTAGTTTCATTTTCTTCATTGCAAAGTAATGATATTAAAATGCGTTTAAACGAAATTCACCCCATGCGCGGTAATGTTAGGAATTTTGACGTGTCCCTGTACACAGTTCATAAAAAATATAGCAATAAAAATTATACAGCTGCTTATATGCAAAACTGGAACGGTTGCGCCAATTTGCAAGTCAATCGAAGGATTTTTGCGGCCGCTATTGCGGTACATACAAATTCTTCCCATAGGCCGTAAAGATAAGAAAAACTTTGGCGTGTCCCTGTACACGAACGACAAATGGAATACACACCTAACTCTATACAGCTAATTTCGTGGGGATCATGAACATGTGTACCAAACTGCAAGTCAATAGCGTTATTTTGGGGGCCGCTATCGCGGTACATACAATATCTTCCCATAGGCCGTAATGATAAAAAAAATTTGGCGTGTCCCTTGTACACGAACTACAAATGGAATGCACACCCAAAACCATACAGCTAATTTCGTAGGGATCCTTAACACGTGTACAAAATTTCAAGTCAATAGCTTGATTTTTGCGGTCGCTATAGCACGACAGACAAACAGACGGACAGACGGAACCCTAAATCCTTTTGAGTCTCAAGAGAGGGCCTCCATTCGGCAAAAATTGGAAGTCAATAGCTTGATTTTTGCGGTGGCTATCGCGGTACATACAGATTCTTCCCATAGGCCGTAATGATAGAAAATCTTTGGCGTGTCCCTGTACACGAACTACAAATGGAATACACACCTAAAACTATACAGCTGATTCCGTTAGGCTCATGAAGATGTGTACCAAATTGCAAGTCAATAGCGAGATGTTTGTGGCCGCTATCGCGGTACATACAAATTCCTCCCATAGGCCGTAATGATAAGAAAAACTTTGGCGTATCCCTGTGCACGAATTACAAATGGAATACACACCCAAAACTATACAGCTAATTTAGTTGGGCACATGAACACGTGTACCAAATTGCAAGTAAATAAGCGTGATTTTTGTGGCCGCTATCGCGATACATACAAATTTCTCCCAGAGGCCGTAATGATAAAAAAAAATTGGCTTGTCCCTGTATACGAACTACAAATGGAATACATACCAAAAACTATACAGCTGATTTCGTGGGGCTCATGAACATGTGTACGAAATTTCAAGTCAATAGCGCTATTTTTGCGGCCGCTATCGCGCGACAGACAGACAGACAGACAGAAAGACAGAAAGACACACAGACACAGCACAAAACCGTTTTAAGTCTCAACAGAGGGCGTCGACTGACGTTTCGGCAATGAGTTTTTTTTTTCTATTGCACAGAAGGAACACTCTTGAAGTGTGACCTTAGACGTATTACTAGTGGATCTGCAGATCAGGAGCCTCAACTTCCTATTTACATCAGACATTATTCAATAGGTCATTTTTATTTATTCCTTATTATATAATCGTATATATTGATTCGATCGACTTGTTACCATAATCAGATACATTCCTGAGGGGGGCTGCAGCCCCCCTCAACCCCCCGCTGTGTCTCTATTTGCATATCTTATAAAGTGTTACGGAATTGTAAATAACTGCATTTATTTTTGTATCAATTCTTTCAAAGAGGTTTAGTAAAGTTAATAAAATGCTAACTTTGCGCATTTCTAGTCGTTTTAGCGTTAAAATAGCCTAATTTTCCCTTAAAAACACTTAAAAAAGCTCCAATAATGAGAGAAATGGATTTGGCGCCAAATTTGGCGACTGTTTCCCTTCTTGGCGATTTTTTGGCGACCTTAGTGAGAAAATCCTTATTAGGGATATACCAAATATGGAAGCTCTAATCTCATTATGAGATACGAGAATTTTCCAGAACAGTCTGTGTTCGATAGAAAAGTATAAAAGGAGCATTTTTTCGCCAAGGCGGTCAGTCTCAGATCTGCGTCAGTTTCGTCAAATGCTTGCTTTGCTTTGAGCCTCTTTAGATGAGACTTTCTTTATGTGTTATTGCTAAACCGTTTGTACTGTTGTTTTGCTGTTAACGGCTGTTGTTTAAGCTGTGTTTACTGGTTGAATTGAAGCTGATACTTGGTTTATAGACCTGTATTTTTCTGGAACTTTCTGTGATTACATCACTGAATTTTTCCAAGTTTTGCCTTTCATTCTCGGACAACTTACGGACCTCCAAGTACGCATCAATATGTATTCTTAATAAACGACGGTCTTGTATTATTTCCCTGAAATTCATTAATACCAAATTTCATAACTACCAAATTTCATAAAAAAAAAAAAAAAAAAAAAATTACATAGCATATTGGAAATATTTTGCGTAACCTTTAAACTAATTTCCAATTCTATGCCCACAATTATCAACAGGAAAACATGCTTTTAAATTTCTAATAGAATTTCATTATATTTGATGGGGTGTAACCATGTTAAAATAAACTTTTAATAACTATCGACTATAGACCGTAATAATACGAAATTATTTTATGTATCCCGGAAAAGTAGCCACAGTCATTATAAACGCCAATAATAAGAATAAACCTAATTAATTATAACTCATTAATTTTTCAAACTAATTTGACATCAATTGGATGATTACAGTACATACTCGGAATTATTTTGTGTGGCCCCATAAATTCTTTAGTCTATACATAACCTTTTTTAAGAGTAAACAAAATTTTAAGCATCTTTATAATGTATGTTAATTTTATTAAGTTCAATTCAGCATAAACGCATTAAAGTGTTCGCTTAAATAAAAGTTTGTTCATAGGCTCTAATGCTACGAAATTCTTTTGCGTGTGTCTGTAAACAAACCATAAACATTGTATACACCAGTAAAAATTATTCAGCTTACTTTGCGTTTAAAATTAGTATTTGTTCCAAATTTAACATCGTTTGGATGACTACGTAAAATTGTCAGAACACTTTTGTAAGGTCCTGTACATTAATTACAAAGCTTAAGAGCACATATTTTCTTCAAACAACATAAGTTTAAACATCTTACTCACGTACGCTAGTTTAATTTTCTTGATTGCAAAGTAAAGATGTTAAAATGCGTTTAAACGCAATTAACCTCATACGCCGTAATGTGAAGTATTTTGGCGTGTACCTGTATACAATCCATAAAAAGTATAGACCTAAAAAAATAAATAGCTATTTCTATACCGAGCCTGAATATACGCGTCAATTTGCAAGTCAATCGGAGAATTTTTGCGGCCGGTATTGCGGTACATACAAATTCTTCCCATAGGCCGTAATAATAAAAAAAACTTTGGCGTGTCCCTGTACGCGAACTACAAATGGAATGCACAACCAAAACTATACAGTTAATTTCGTGGGGATCATGAACATGTGTACCAAATTTCAAGTCAATAGCGTGATATTTGCGGCCGCTATCACACGACAGACAGACAGACAGACAGACGGAACACAAAATCCTTTTGAGTCTCAACAGTGGTCCTCCACTGACGTTTCGGCAAAAAATGAAAGTCAATAGCTTGATTTTTGCGGTGGCTATCGCGGTACATACAGATTCTTCCCATAGGCCGTAATGATAGAAAATCTTTGGCGTGTCCCTGTACACGAACTACAAATGGAATACACACCTAAAACAATACAGTTAATTCCGTTGAGCTCATGAATATGTGTACCAAATTGCAAGTCAATAGCGTGATTTTTGTGGCCGCTATCGCGATACATACAAATTTCTCCCTTAGGTCGTAATGATAAGAAAAACTTTGGCGTGTCCCTGTATACGAACTACAAATGGAATACATACCAAAAACTATACAGCTAATTTTGTGGGGATCATGAACATGTGTACCAAATTTCAAGTCAATAGCGCTATTTTTGCGGCCGCTACCGCGATACATACAAATTCCTCCTATAGGCCGTAATGATAAGAAAAACTTTGGCGTATCCCTGTATACGAACTACAAATGGAATACGTACCAAAAACTATACAGCCGATTTCGTGGGGCTCATGAACATGTGTACCAAATTTCAAGTCAATAGCGCTATTTTTGCGGCCGCTTCCGCGATACATACAAATTCCTCCCATAGGCCGTAATGATAAGAAAAACTTTGGCGTATCCCTGTATACGAACTACAAATGGAATGCATACCAAAAACTATACAGCTGATTTCGTGGGGCTCATGAACATGTGTACCAAATTTCAAGTCAATAGCGCTATTTTTGCGGCCGCTACCGCGATACATACAAATTCCTCCTATAGGTCGTAATGGTAAGAAAAACTTTGGCGTGTCCCTGTATACGAACTACAAATGGAATACATACCAAAAACTATACAACTGATTTCGTAGGGCTCATGAACATGTGTACCGAATTTCAAGTTAATAGCGCTATTTTTGCGGCCGCTATCGCGCGACAAACAGACATACACACAGACAGACAGATAAACAGGCAGACAGACACACAGACACAGCCCAAAACCGTTTTGAGTCTCAACAGAGGGCCTCCACTGACGTTTCGGCAATAAAAGTGAACGGGACGATGGTAACCTTCTTCAGTGGCAAAGATAATTCGTAAAAAAGTCACGTGATTGTTGAACTACAGGAAGCTAAACTGTCTAATATTGAAATTTTCTCGCCATTCTCTAAATTCTGATTTTTCTAAGGCGGATAATAGTTTTCCTTTTTAACTGACTTCAAAAAAGAAGGAAGGTTCTCAATTCAAACCGTGTGTTTTTTTTATGTTTGTTAGCTCATAACTTCTGAACGGACGCTCCGATTTTGATACATTTTGTTTTGTTGGAAAGGTCTTGGTCTGAAATAGGTCCCATTGTAATATCTTTAAAATCTAAAGAAAATACAGGGTGCCCAAAAAAATCAGTCCCAACTCTTTTAACTGCTAAACGGCTGCAGCTATAGGGATAAAAATGGTATGTAATTATAGCAAAGTGGCCACGCAGTACAAGGTTAAACCGCTTGCAGCGCCACCTGGCGGAAAATAGAGGAGTTAGTGTTCCTATCTCGTAAACGGTTCTAGAGAAAAAAGTGAATTAAAAAGTTAAAGAATATCATCAATTTAGTACAAAAAGTTTGTTTAGACATTCATGCTAGCGTTATCTCGGAAACGGTTCAAGACAGGGGGAAAAAGTGAATTATAAAATTGCAGAGCATCATCGATTTAGTACGAAAAGATAGTTTAGACACTGATGCTAAAAATACAATGCTAAAAACGTGCATTTGTTTGTTCGCAATTTCTTACACTATGCACACTTGAGCTACATTGCACACGTTATAGCGTAGCTGGTGAGACATACGCTATATAGTTCAAAATACGGTTAGTTGATAATTTTTGTTTTGTTGTAAAGATATTGGTCTGAAGTAGGTCCCATTGTAATATCTTTACAATCTAAAGAAAATAAAACGCCATCTGGTGAAAAACAGCCGAATTAGCGCTCCAATCTCAAAAACGGTTCAAGATGGGAGAAAAGTTAATTACGAAGTTACGAAGTTGTAGAGCATCATCGATTTACTACAAAAAGACAGTATTTAGACATTATTGCTAAAAATAGAAAGCTTAAAACTTGCAGTTGTTTGTACACTTCGCAGCGTAGCGGGTGACACGCATACTCTGTGGTTTAAAGTACTGTTACTGTAAGCGAACACTTCGATTAGCGCAAAGTCGTTTTCAACCAACTTCAGAAAGGAGGGTGTTCTTAATTCGAGCTATGTGTTCTTGGTGTTTGTAAGCTTATAACTTCGTAAGAGATGCTCTAATTAACCGACTTCAAAAAGGAGGAGGTTCTCAATTCAAAGCGTATGTTTTTTTTTGTTTTTCTTTGTTAGCTCATAACTTCTGAACGGATGATCCGATTTTAATACTAATTGTTTTATCGTAAATATGTTGGTCTGAAACAGGTCCCATTGTAATACCTATACAATCAAGAGAAAATACAGGGTGCCCAAAAAAGTCAGTCCCGACTCTAGTGATAAAATAATAAAGGAAACATGAAAATGGATCATTCAAGACAACAGCATTTCTTGCTACCGATCTAAAAACAAACCTTTAAAAACTAATTAAATTTTATTTAATTTTGCGCCGACTTCAAAAGTTATGATTAATTGTAGTGTTATAGGTTGTTTGGTGAAGGAAATTATTTTATACTTTTAGGCGTAATTTACAGTTTCATTTCATACCTTTTTTTTTTTTCAGTTGTTTGAATAGTAGTTGCCTTTTGGAGTCGGTTTTTTTTTTTTTTTTTTTACAAAAAGATTTTATTCTTTGAAAGTTCTTTTTAAAAATTTTATTTCACTTTAATGGTTAGTTTGTGTTGAATTTAATAAGAATTTTATAACAAGAAATAGTAATTAAATGTACTTTAAAAGCCTTAGAAGTTATGTAAAATAAGAATTTTATTTCACAGGTAAGATTCTTTTGATATTTTATTATTTCGTTCTTTTAAGTAATTATTTTTATAAAGTGTTTATAACTGCTATACTCAATTCTCTAAATTGAATTAGTTTAAACTAGTTATACCTCATATGATTTCAAAAATGGGTATGAGAGTTAGTTATAAACACTTTTGAACTTTGTTGGAAATTGTTAATAGCAAGGTAAAAATAAATTTCAGCAGCTGTAGTGTTTTACAAAAGTTTTGCTTGCTGTATTCAGAACAAAAAATCGCCAATAACGCGATAAATGCCAGAAAAGATAACCTTTTTTCAGCAGTCACGTGTTTCATCTTTGCCAACTTTACTTATCTTCTCTTAATAATGGAATGCTCCGTTCACTCTTGTAATAGGTCTATGAGTGTGACTCATAGATCTTAACCAAACTATACAGGTAGTTAATAAGGAATGAAGATATACACTCCTACCAATTGATATCGGCAAACGTTACTTCAGAAGAAAGATGTTGGTGTTCGAAGTTTGAACTATCTTTTTTTTTTCTAATATTGTTAAGTAATTCAATTAATCTCTTTGACATTTCTATTATTTTCCCATCAAACAAGCGCTGCTGATTTATTTATTTAAATTGTATTTTTTAATCGTCTGCACGTGCATATTTTTCTTGTTTTAAATATCTTTTTTTTTCTGTTTTTGTTTGTTTGTTTGTTTATTTTTTTTTAAGCTTTGAAAAACATCGTGTGCTTATATAAGAGAGATTTCAATTACAATATTTAATAGTTTATTTGATTCCTATATTTTATTTATAATATAACATGGTATACAGCGGTTAATAATGCGTTGCGATTAGATATTTTCAGGTTGAGTTTTTGTTATATTCACATTCACAAGTTTTGAGGTCCTCTGAATCCGAAAAATATGTTTTTAACGGTTGGTCTGTGTGTACGTTATAAGCATATCTCAAGAATAAATAACAGTAGGAAGACCAAACTCAGTATTCAAAATTTGTATTATCTATATGTATAGTTTGCAAGAGAGGTAACGATTCCGTTTCGTACTCATCTATATAGCATCTATATATATAGTTTGCAAGAGAGGTAACGATTCCGGTTCGTACCACGTATAGTGAAGGACCCAAGATGTCGAGTGCGATCCTTTCAAATGGTGCTCCCACATTACACCGATGCAATCTTCCTCGGATTCGCTTCTTCGAGCCTTTACTTACAGCACAATCATCACAAGATTTGCACCATTTCTCCACGTCTTCCCTTGCCTTGCACCAGTAGAAGCGTTCTCAGTCTTTCTGGAGAGTCTTTGTCATTCCAAAATGGTCTCCGGTAGGGCTAATATGGAGCTGCTCTAGAGCGTCAGGAATCTTCGATCTTGGAAGCAAGATCTTCCATATGAAGCTTCGTCCATCGTCAGATTCCCATTCCCTGTGCAATACGCCGTTTCTCACATACAGAGAGTCCCAGAGTGCCCAGTATCATTTCGTGATGGGGCTAAATGTGTAAATGTCCTGCCAGGTAGGTCTATTGCTGGTCGTATCCTTGAATTGAAGTATTGGCGTAATATCAGGATCTTCGAACTGGGCTTGTCTACTTTCTTCATCACCCCATGGATCCTGTTTCGACGATACTGAGACTGTGTCTAGGCGAGAAACTGGCTTTATCAGCTGGTAATTCTTTTCGGCCTTAGAGCAGTACTTGCGATCGTCAGAGCAAGGCTCCCTCAACAAGGCATCTGGATTTCTATGCAAAGCTCCTTCCCGATGACGTACTTCACAGGACTTCTGCGTGGTCTCTTTAGATTGTCTTATTGGGTAGCTTCGTTTGATATGCCCATCTCTTCCAGAGCCCCAGCATTTAATCGACAGATTCTTAGCTTCTTATTTCCTTCAGATCAACTTTAGATTCATCCAAAGTAACTGCTGTGCTGCTCTGACTGACTTTACGGAAGGCTTGTTGGGCTACCTCAATCTTCAGGGCATACACTAAAGCTGATTCCACATCCTTGACGTTGTAGAGTCTATTTGCTTTGTGAATCTCTGGATCTCGCACGATATCGGATAAAGCAATCTAGGGCCAAATCATTCCAAGTTTCAGGTAGCCTGTCTGAGAAAGCTAAATGTGATACCCTCTGAATATTTGATGCCAGTTCTTGCAAATTTTCCCTGGTTTCTGATGACGTGACTTTAGCTGAAGTCGACTGCATTGTGAATTGTTTAGACCATTTTCTTCCAAAACGTAGTGCCAGTGCTCCGGTCAAATCCTCGAAGTCATTTCGCTGTTCTTTCGGGAGAGTGTCCAGGGTATCAGCTGCGTCGCCCCGTAACGTTGCTACACCTGATGAACTGTCTTGGCAGTAAGGTCCCAACCGTTAGCCTGAGTTACGACAGAAAATTGTGTCTGCAGTACTTGCCAGGATGATTTGCCGTGATACGTGGGAATCTTTATTGTTTCTCGATTCGATATTATTTCATTTTTTTTTCACCTTCCTGAGGCATCGATGTTGACTTTTCTTCCAGATTCTGGATCTTTTTTTATAATTCATTTCCCAACCTTTCTTCGAAATTCTTCACAAGTTTTACTATCAGTTCCCTCATACATTTTTCTTCCCTTTTTCTCTCAAGGTATTCCTTTATTCTCTTGAACTTGCTTTATATCTCTGAAAACCTTCCTTTCCTTTCAGCTTTTGATCAAACTTTTCTTTAATTTTCTCTTCAAACCTTTCATCTATCTTCATAACTTTCTCCTCAAAGCTCTCTCCTATCTTCAAAACTTCCTCCCAAAGCTCTCTTCTATCTTAATAACTTTCTCTTCTATTCCACCTATTCTGTTTTCCATATCTGATAACTTACTCTCTATTACTTCTTTCACTGTTGAAAGTTCTTTATTCATCTCATTTTGATTAGATTCCACTCTTTCTTGAATGGATTTAATTTCTTCAGTCAACTCTGTTTCTATCTTTTCCTGTACTGCTTTCATTTCTTCACTCAAACTATCTTCCATTTGTTTCATTTCCTCAGTCAATCCGGTTTCCATCTTTTCCTGTACTCTGTTTTATTTCTTCACTCAAGCTGTCTTTTATTTCTCTTTGCCCTTCTTTAATTTCACTCATCTGGGCAGTTAACCCTTCGAGAAGTTTCTTCATTCCTTACTCCATACCTGTAGGTATCACAATTCACAGACATCTCCACTTTTGAGACCAGAATTGTTGCGTACTCGGGGTTCGTGAGTTGTCTGAGAAGGAAAGGCGAATCTTGCAGAGGCTCAAAAATTTTATTTACAGAAAATCCGAGAAGATTATAGGTCTATAAAACAAATATAAACTTCAATTTCACCAGTAAGCACATCTCAAATAACAGCTGACAACAACAAATTCACAGCACAAACTGTATCAGAGCATTAACATACACAGCAGTGCGCTGCAAACAAGAGACTAGTCAAGAGCTCATTATCGTAAGGCAGTTGGCAAGAAACTGACTTCTTGGCCGCATTGGGCTTCCTTTTATACCTTTCTATAAAACCCAGAATGTTCTGGTAACTCGTAGAATATTCAAGTTAAAGCTTAGATATTTGGTATATCGATAATAAGTATATTCTCACCAAGGTCACTAAAAAAATCACCAGATTTGGTGCCAAGGCCATTACCTGTCGAGGCGAAGTTTTTTAACGTGTTTTTAACGGGAAATGAGCTATTTTAATGCGAAAACAAACTAGAAATGCAGAAAATAAACATTTTATAACCTGACTAAGCCTCTTTGAATAAATTACATAAAAATAACTTCTCTTATTTACAAATTCGTATCATTACTTTCTTCGAATGAGCTGAAAGTTGATGCGTATATTACGTCACCGTAGCATAAACTGTATAGATTATGGTGAATGTAGCTTGTGTAGTTTTTTTTTACAAAGACACAAAGAAAAATTCTTCATCATTATGGTCTATGATCAGAAATTATTTAAAGTGTGATAGCGTCTAAACGCCTCATTCAAATGAAATAAAAATTTATATACATGTTATAGGTCAGCTATCGCACGAACTGTATAGATTTTGGTAAATCTAGCACTTTTAGTATTTTTACAGGAACACAAGAACAAATTCTTTATCATTACGGTCTATGAGGTGAATCTTTTTAAAGCGCGATAGCGTCTAAAACCCTTATCTGATGGAGCTGAAATTTTATATACATGTTATAGGTCCCCATCGCATGAACAGTTTAGATTTTGTTAAATTTAGCATTTACAGATTTTTATCTGGGCACATCGAAAATTCTTTATCATTATAAACTATGGACTAAAATTATTTGAAGAGCAATATCGTTAAAAGCCTTATTCGATTGTGCTGAGTGATTTCAGATTCTTCTTACTTTAATTTATTTAAACAACCTTTAATTAATGTTCGGAAAACCAATTTTTCTCCAATTCTCCAATTTTTTTATTTTTATTTATTTATTTTTTTTTTCGAATTTTACTGTTCTTATAAGTATGATTCCAGATGTTTTGTAAATTAAGAAAAATATAGATGGTGCACACTAGTTGGAAAATAGAACCTAGGCTTATGTATTGAAAAGATTCATAGATCGGAAATATGCATGTTTCAAGATATAATTACACTCTCTATAACCATTAGAAAGAAAAACTTAAAAAAAAAGTTATCATTAAAAAAGATGTTTTCACAGTTAAAAAGTTCATGTTATGCCGCATAAAAGAAGATATAAATACGTCTGTAAGCTGTATTTTAATACGCAAACATAAAATTTGTTGTAAATTTTTTGCCCAATTTTAGTAAGAGGAGGGGCTTACAAGTAGTATCTTTAGAAAATTACGGTTAATATGGTTTATAGAAAATAATATTCTGATGTCAAGTCTAGCAAGGATACATAAATACATCTATTTTTATGAACTTTTTTATTTCATACACGCAATCTTTTGTATTTAAATTTCCGTAAAGTATAGTTAAATCTGCGCACGTAATTTTTTTTTAATTCAGCACAACGATTAGTGATTAATCTTATTTCCTGTATTTATATTTCTCTATACATTTTTTATTTCTCTGGTAACATAAGTGAATGTAATTTTATGTTCTTCGGACGGTTGAAATACGGTTTCTATATAGGCAGTGTTCTTTACTATTGAAATGCCCAGAAGAGGAACATTGATCGATCTGACTGAGAGACGAACAGGCGGCGAAGTTTATAAAATTATTCATCATCGTATAAATGAAGATGCTAATAGAGATTTTATTTATTTATTTATTTCGAAGAATAAAGTAATTAAAAAAACGAAAATCCATATATATTATTTAAATGTTTATTAAAAGAAAAAAAATGGGGCTATACTAGTAGCTTTTAATGCATCTCATAATTTCAAGTTAAAGAAAGTCACAAGAGTTATCTTGGAAGTGTTATACTCGCAAATGTTATACTTGCGTATAACATTTTTGTTATCGTAGTAATATCCTTCCTGCCACGTAAATTTGAATAAAAGCAAATATATTTTAAAGAATTTATTCTACTACCATAGTAGAATATACCTTTATATATTCTAAAATTACCATGTTTCAAATCTTCTGTCAAATATGAATAATTTCAGAGTCTCTAGAAGCAAAATTTGGAAACTATTGAATTTTCGTGTCTAAGGCTACGGGAAAAAGCGAATTAAGTGTGTGTTAAATGTATCTAAGAGCAAGATTTGGTTGTAATTGTATTCTCATTTAAGAATAAAGTAAATACTTTTATGAAAAATTCTAAAATTTAAATATCTTTAAAAATACTAAAATTTAAATATCTTAATGTAAAATCTATTTCCTAAATTTATTAAGAATCATTTTTACACGTTGAGTGCCATGTCAGTCATCGGTGGCTGACGACGAACTTTCCGTTTAGGCCGTGTCAACCACCGGTGCTTGACAGTGTAAAATATATGATATAAAGCCGCGTCAACCACTAGTGGTTGACTGTGTAAAATACGATATAAAACTAAAATATTTACATTGTTTTAAGTAATTAGTGAAAATTTATTTAAAATTTTCTTAATTTTTATGTATTACAGGATATCATAAGGTTTTTTAATGAATTTTATTGAAATACAATAATTTTAAGCAGCACGCGTGGCCTGACAGGGATTACCTTAAGAATTCGCATGGAGCACAATGTATTAATTATGAAAAATTAGAGTAGCATTATAAGATCATGAGTAGATTCATATTTAGTATTAAAAATAACATAAAATTTAATTAAAGACGAAAATAAAATGAAATGTGCTTGATATGTTTACCATCGTCAACACGCATCTGCACTGAAATGAAATTCACTTGTTGCATAATATGATCTCGTTGATCGAGTTATACAACCATTTATAATCCCAAGTATAGAAAATTGTGCATTTTGATTTTCCCTCAACCTCAAAAGGGAAAAATTGTTCTTCAAATTCGTAAGTGTAAGCGACATGTTTGTGAGTTATCCGGTAAAGAAAATTTACTAAACTAAAAGAAATACGTTAAAATTTCTTTATTGCAGTACTTTCGATCCGGATCCGAATCATTTTCATTACTACTCATAGAATTCTTCTTCTGTCTTGTATTTTATTTTAGGTATAAAGCAGTACCACTTAATGTGGATGCTGGTAAGCTCCAGGTCATTCTAATTGGCTAAGATTTTCTAAGTTTAACGTTTTAGGGCATTTTGAGGAATTTTCACAATTGGCTAATTTGTAACCCGGAAAGATGCGGACTATTCTCTGTAACATGAGAGTGCGTATTCCAAAAGAAATCCACAGGCCTGCTGCGCTTCCTTCCGGGTTAAAGATTCCTGAAGTCTGTTTTCATGTTTTAGATTTTGTTAGAGTTATGGTTAGTTTATTTTAATTTTTATATCATTACGGGTGTTTTTTAATTCTGTTTTTGGCTTTCCTTTGAGTCTTTCCTATGTAAATGTCAGTGTTATTGTCTTCGTTTCGGTAATAAATTTGATAAATTCCTGCAGTTTCGAGAAGATGATCGTCTGCATTAGGGGTGTTACCTCCTACAACATAACACAAGGCAGAAGAAAAATCCTAAGAGTAGTAATGGAGATGATTCGGACAGGATCGATAGTACTCTGCAAGAAAGAACTTTTAAGGACATTTTTCTTTTGAAAATTCATTCAAATATTATGACCTGCAAAGATAGCAAAGCCTACTAATATATAAAACAAAGGCCGATATATCCCATAAAATATTTCTCAGCAATAAACGTTAAAAAATTATTCTAATGTCTCGATACTTCTTTTATATTATTTTCAAAATTCGATCACGTGTTACATGCAAGAGGTTCTGAATTTATCTTTAAAAACTGCAAAGCATAGATATTGACTTATATTTAAGTGATTATTATACTTACAAAAAAATGTCAATAATTATACAAAATCTGTAAAAGTCCGAAATTTTATTTAAAGAAAATAACATCGTCAATTGTAACAAAATTTTCTCTCGAAAAACTGTCATTTACAGACTTTCACTATTGATTAATGTATCCAGTCTTCTCATCAATCTCCGACAAACGATGTTTAGATCATTTGATTGAAATGGGAAAAAAAATATATATTTAATAAGTAAATAAAAATCTCATCCTCCTAAGTGGCATGGACGAACAAGTTTAACGTATCTTTCATGTAACGACAGTCTTTTTTGATCTGCTTTCTATATGATTTATGGAATTCGAGCTGCTACAGAGGTTTGAACCGCTTCAATTTCTTCACATTTATTTTCATGCGTTATTTAAAATGAAATATTATGAGAAGAATTCTTAACGACAGGATCTCTCTCCTGCCACAGAGTCTGTTTCATGTCAGATTTAATTTTGCAGGAAACTTTTCAAGTGCTAAGAAAAATTTCATATTTTAGTGATAATTTATTTTAAATAGTTCGATAAAGTTGCTATTATTATTATTATTATTATTATTATTATTTTCATGGAAATAATCTAATTCTTAACTGTATGGTAGAACTATATAAGTTTGTATTTTTTTTTCTCTGTTATTTCATAATTTCGAAACAAAAATCATTGTTTTTAAAACTTATTTCTTTATAAAATTATCTTAATTTATAGCAAGTGTTTTTTTTATCTTTTCCAAAAACATTTGTGATTACTCAGGACAATTGTTTGAGCAAATGATAACCATATGAAAAATTTAAGCATATCAACCAAGTTTTGTCTTCACATTTTAAAACAATATTTGGAAACTATTACTAGTACATTGAAAAATTTTCATATGACGCTTTCGTTAGTTTTTGTTTTTGCCCCACGTCATTATTATTTTAACAATATTTACAGGTTTTCTTTAAAAATTTAACTTTGTAATACATTTATTTACTTTACATGTATGTTTTTAAACTTTTACTAGTATTGTGTTTCCTTGAAAACCTGAAGGCTGCATCCAAGATAATTTAAAGACAACTTAAGTCTAGCCATGGCACGCTTATGTGAAAATATTGTTTTAAACTAATGCAAATTCCTATGAAATAAGATGTGTGTAAAATTTATATAAATACGCTTAGTATGCAAAAATTCACTCTGTTTACCTAAAATAATTATTTCGTACAACATTTGCATGTAATGCAAACTTTTTGTATCGAAATCAGCTGTTAGTAGATTACTATTTGTATATTGCATCCTAATCGTACAATGAGAAAAAACTATTTCTCTCACTTTTCATTTTTATGATATTACTTTATGCCTAATCACATAAATATAAAAGTCTAACACTATAATAATCTTACACTTCGACAAATAAAAAATAATCTGCATAAAACGGAAGGGGTAGAAATAAAAGAGTTCAAAATGGACTTCATATGCTGAAAATAATAAATTACACAAGTAAAAAAATATATTTTTGGCAAAATTTGATTTCATAATTTTAGCTGATATATATGTTTTTTGACGTGCTGAAACAAAAAATGAAGCCAGTTTTACTCTATTACTTATAGATTTTTGCCAATACTAGTTATCTACTGACATAATTTCGTTCATTTTCTACTTTTCTACTATGTTTTCCTGATTAATTAGAATTAATCATGGAAACGTACTATATAAGTTACAATATAATTATATTGATGGAAGATTCACGGAATAAATTTTGTTGGTAGGTACCCTGTATTGACAATAATCTATAAGACTTTAAGAAAAACTGGCTTCATTTTCATTTCTGTATACCAGAAAACAGAGAGAGCAGTCAAGGTTATCGAATCAAAACATTAGATATAGAGATGCGCAGACCTCTTATATACATATAATAATCATTTCATTGAAGATTTGCAACACATGTGTATATTTATTATATATATACAGATATAAAATTTGTTGTGCATATATATATATATATATATATATATATATATATATATATATATATATATATATACACTATCTACCAGTAAGTATTTGGACATTTACAAGTTCATTAGGAATCATATTGAAACATTTATAGTGTAAAGAACATTGTATAACTCATATATTGTAGCAAAATTTGTGTCCTGAAGAGGAAAAGGGGATCAGTAAAAAATTTAACAAAATTCAAAATGTTTTGGATCACCCTGAAAAAATTAATGATTTAAATGCGTTTTGACTGTAGCATGTGATTATGGGGATTTTTTCCATTATCTGTATAAATTTTCATCAGGGTACCACATATACTCATGGTGATATATATGAGTAATTCTCTGAAAAGTGGTCATTTCATGTCCCAGCAGTCTTGAGGGCATATTTTTAAAAGCACAAAAACAAAAAGCAGTCCAAACTATCAATATTAATTGGTTTTGCATATAAACTGTTATTCTTTGGTTATTGGAATTCAAATATAATTTTAAAATATTTTTTAAAATGCAAAATATCATTCCCTCACTGTGTCCCCATTCCCACATGTAAGTAAATAAAATGGTTTCTATGGTATTAAAGCATCTATATTTAGATTATTTGAAGTGAAAATTTATTAAACATACTTTAATAAGTATTTATCCATTATACTACAGTTATATATTATGCAAAGAAAGAAATTAGAACACTTATTATTGTTGTTCCTGGTAATAGATATCATTCCCTGATCAAACTGTAATTATACCTCTAGTTACTCCAATTATGGCAGCACGTACTTTATATAAGTCAAACTTAATTTATATAGAAGCAAGGTAAATAAAACATTTTGTGTTCTGTTGGAAACATTTTACAATGAATAGCATATGGCTCTCAAACGTTAGATTGAAATACAGTATTTTTATTATATGTCATTCCCTCTCTCATTATAAAGTTAACTAAAAGAAAGCAATTTTGCTTTTTTATGCTACTATATTAATAAAAATATGTTTTAATAAATATTTAGTGTTTGGAAATATAGCTAAACTTAATAATATTTTTTTAAGTAGTTTCTAGAAAAAATTTGTCATTCCCTCACAATCATTCCCTCATTTTTCTAATCAATAAAAATAATTACTATTTCAAAAATTATCAGATACAGCTTGGTTAATATTATTTTTTATTTACTGTGTATGAATTATTTTTATTTTTATTAACGTGTATATGCACAAAAAAAAAAAAAAAAAAAAATTGGAGCAATTTTATTTGAGCTAACTTTAAAAAAAAAAAAAAGCCCACTTTTCAGAGAATGACCCATATATATATATATATAATTTTTAAATTGCAAAACAAATTTCCACTTTTTAGTTATAACCCGTAGGAAATTAAAGCCACTGCATAGACATTTTTTCAAAATTTAGCATGCTACATTAGACACATCATATTGCAAATCAGAATGCAAAAATGTTAAATGTCCTAAGAAATATGAGCATTTTTATTAAACAATTTTTTAATTACGCATGCGCTAACTTTAAAAAAAAATTTTCATTTATATAATTTAATAGCTAAATGTATTGAGCAACTTATATGAAAACACCAAACAAATATCGTGTAAATTCAAAAAGATACGAGATGTAGAATGAATCGAATTTCAGTTCTCTCAAAATAAAAGCCAAGCTATACAGGGGTTTTACTCACGTTTTTATTTTGATTCAGTCAATGTCCAGTGGGTAATACAATGTTCTCGCTGGCTGAAAATAAATAGGGATAAAACCCTCTATCATCTTCCTTTTTTTAGAAGAACTGAAATTCTGTTCATTCTATCTCTCATATTTTTTTAAAAGTTAAACGATGTTTGTTTGGAGATTTCATATAAGTTGCTCAATACTTTTGGCTGTTAAATTATGCAAATGAAAATTTTTTAAAAGCTAGCGCATGCGTATATAAAAATTATTTAGTAAAAATGCTCATATTTCGCAAGATATTTAACATTATTTGCATTTTGATTGCAGTATGCTGTGTCTAATGTAGTAGGCACAATTTCCTAAAAATGGTATTGCGCTGGGTCTAATACCCTACGTGTAATAATTAAAAAAGTGTATTCTTTTTTTGCGAAAAAAAAAAAAAGTATCTCCATGATCATATATGGTAACCTCATAAGGATGTATACAGATAATGAGAAAAATCCTCATAACCATAAACTACAGCCAAACGGTATTTAAAGCATTACCTTTTACAGGATGATCCGAAACATTTTTATTTTTGTTTATTCTTCTATTGGTCCCCTTTTTCTCTTCAGGACACAACTTTTACTGAAATATATGAGGTATAACATGTTCATTACAACACCAAAGTTTAAAGTTGATTTCTAAAGACTTTTCAATATATTTGACAAAACGTCTAATTTCGAAAGTGTCAAATACTTATTGGTAGACAGTATATATGTATATATATATATATATATATATATATATACATATGTATGTGTGCGTGTGATACATAATTTCTTCTATGCAATTTTTGAAAAAGTATTCTTAAGAAAAGTATTCTATATTATATATGTATAATTTATATATAAATACCAAGACAATTATATGACTAAATGACAATCAAATGACGAGTTTAAGCATACATATCGTGTTTTGCATAAAAATTTAAAAACGATATTTCAAAATTGTTCGAATAACATAGAAAAATCGTCTTGTAACGCTTTCGATGGCTTTTGTATTTACTCTGTATCATTAGAATTTTTAGAATACATGTATATTTTCTTTAAAAACTTAGAGTCATTTCCAAAAGTTTAAGACCACCCACAGAAAATTCAGAGTTAATGGAATTCCGCAAAAATAACATACATATTTTACATATAAAAGAACAAAATAGACTGTGCATGGTTATTTATTGTAATTAAAGTCAGTCTTTTTAAGGACCTCCTTTGTTTTTAATAACTTGTGCAATCCTCTTAGGCATGCTATAAATGAGAGACTTGCAGTAAGCTTTAGAAATGTCTGTGCACCAGACATGCTTTATTGTTTCAACAAGTGTTGTAGCAGTGGATGGTTACTTTTCGGCAGCTTTATTTTTCACAATATACCACAGATTCTTTATTGGATTAAAATCTGGGCTGTTACCTGGCCAGTCAAGCACTTTGATTTTTTGTGCCCGATGAGTCTTCGCCCTGTAACACGGAACTCCATCAAGCATGAAAATTGAACATTTATGAACAGGCACGTGAAGCTTCAATTTTTCACGTAATAAATTAAGGAACCGCTTTCCGTTCATAGTGGTTTTAGATGGCACAAAATACAGCATAGCAGTACTGGACACAGACATTGCACCCCATATCATTTGACTTGGAGTATGTTTCACAGTTTGAATCATATATCTCTCATCATATATTTTTCCCCTTGGGCGGCGAATACTTGTAGCACGTGCAAAAAAGTGCTGCACACTTGATTCATCCGAAAATAAGACCCTACTCCACTGATGTGCTGTCTAGCTCTGACATTGTCTGGCGAAAGTCAGTCGCTTTTTTTTCATCCTTGGAATAAGTTGAGTTTTCCTTAGGTTTAGGGGATGATAAACCAAAGGAAACAGTTCTCAAACTGACGTTGGTGCCTTTTGCAGTCAGAGAATGTCTAATCGTATTGCAGGAGGGTGTTGGATCTCCTACGACCATCCTTCTTATCACATGATCATCAAGAGCACTTGTTTTTCTAAGGCGACCGCTTCTTTTAAGGTCCACAATTTTCCCCGAAATTTTAAATCTAGTAATAGCTTGATGCACTGCTGTCTTGCTCAAATTTACCCTCGAACTTATTTGACGTTCAGAAAATCCAATGTTATGCACGGTCAATATTTCTGACCTTTTGTAACAGTAAGTGAAGTTTTTTTACCCATTACAATAATTAAACAGCAGTACAATCTACGACAAAATCCAATAAACAACTGCCGGTAAACGTGCCGGCGACCTTTATTTATAGCAGTGGAATGCGAGTGATGCAATTTGTTAAAATATTCAATATCAGCTATCTACTGGTCTTAAACTTTTACAAATGACTGTAATTTAATTATACATTTATTCACTTTTTGGATTATAATTTGAAAAATTTAACTTATTCTGTGTTATTTAATTTATTTAGTAAATATAAAATACCTTCATTATTTTATAGTGCAGATTCAGTACTATTTAGAATTTTTTTTAAATAGTACTAACATTTTGCAGTATATAGAAAATCATAAAAATATTGCAGATCAGTATTTCTTGAAAGACTATTTTAATATATCCATACTTCTTTTGAACTTTTCTTAGATCATCAGGATTCGTGTGCATTTCTTTGAATTTATATATTTTTAAAAATGCTAAGTATACAAATATTGACTTCTATTTAACATAATATTGTACTTTAAAAAAGAAATTTTTAATAATTTTGTAAAAGCTTTGTAAAAGTTTAAAACTCATTTAATATGTACATGCCAGGTGATCAAAAAGTCACAAAAATATATGTGTACTGGGTGATCCAAAGGTTACAGAAAAAATAAAAATTCTATTATTAAGAAAGTATTGATCGTATCACTATGCGGTTTTCACTGAAATTTACAGAAAGACATAGAACTTTTTTTAAATATTAAAAGATTTATTAACAACTTAGTTTGAATTTTCATTATTAGGTGGCGCTTTAGTTGTAAAATTACTTTTTTACAGTGGCGTAGTACATTCAGCAATGTAACTAGGACTATAATTGCTCAATGTGTCGGCCGTCTTTCATTAGAAAGGCTGTCAGGAGTTTCACATTGAAAATTATTCTAAAAAAGCTTCAGTAATCGCAATATGACGTTATTTGTTAAGGCGAATCTGTTTAGAATGTACGAGGATACTGCGAATACAGTGCGACATGTCACTGAAAAGTGTAATTAATATTTTATATATACATATAAAATAATCTCATGATTTTCTGCACATTTGACGGAAAATCGTATATAGCTACAGTCAGTATTTTTTTTTTTTTTTTTTTTATAATATATATATTTTTATTTTTTTTCTGTGAATTTTGGTTCATTCGGTAGATATATTATTAAAAAATATATAAACCATATGGTGTTTTGCCAAATATTGTCCACTATGCTGTTTCCATTTAAATGAGCAGAAAAATATGAAAAAAAAATATATATATATACATAAGAAAAAAATTATTAATTCACTAACGTTCTTCTCACTAACAGTTGGTGCTGTATCCGCAGTATCCGCTCACATTGCGAATACTGATTAATTTGATTTTGTCGTTTTACGTATGTGTGGCGACTTCTTTTTCGCACCTGGTTCTTTTCTTCCTGTAAAAGCATCTTCAGACACATTAAGGCACTGATCACGCTTTGTTTACTTTTAAAGATTTTACTTTTACTTACGGCACAAACATAAAATACATAACGAACACATAAATTAACATCAAATAAAGTATTGTTACGAAATTGTAAATAATTGTGTTTATTTTTGTATAAATTCTTTCAAAGAAGCTTAGTAAGTTGATAAAGTGCTAATTTTGTGCATTTCTAGTCATTTTAGCGTTGAAATAGCCTTATTTTCCCTTAAAAACGCATTAAAAAGCCCCAGTAATGCAGGTGATGGATTTGGCGCCAAATTTGGCGACTTTTTCCCACCTTGGCGATTTTTTGGCGACCTTGGCGAGAAAATCCTTAAATGGGATATACCAAATATGGAAGCTGTAAGTTGATTGGTTGACCACTTTCTAGAGTTTTCTGGTCCAAAAATCTGGGCTCCATGGAACAGCATATAAGGAGCGTTTCCTCGCCAGGGCAGTCAGTTCAGTTCAGATCTCAGCCAGCTTCGCTAGTGCTTGCATTGCTCTTAAGCCTCTTTGAGAGAGACTTGCTTCAAGTGTTATTGGTATACAGTTTGTACTGTGGATTTGCTATTGACAGCTGTTGTTTAAGCTGTGGTTACTGCTTGAATTGAAGCTGATAATTGGTTTATTGACCTGTATTTTTCTGGAACTTTCTGTGAATAAATTACTGAATTTTTGTACGTTTGGCCTTTCATTCTCAGACAACTCACGAACCCCCAAGTACGCAACATTTCTGGTGTCAGATGCGGGGTTTTGTCTGTGAATGGTGATAACGAGAGCTATGGAACAAGAAATGAAGAAATTTCTAGAAGGACTCACTGCTCAGATGAATGAGTTAAGATCTGGATTGATCGAAGAAATGAAAGAAGGACAGAGAGAGATGAGAGATAGCTTGAGTCAAGAGATGAAAGAAATGAAGACAGCACAAGAGAAAATGGAAACATCGCAAAGGGAAATGAAAGCAGGACAGGAAAAGATGGAAACCGGATTGATAGAGAAAATAGAAAAAGGACAAAAAGAATTGGAAGCCAGTTTGACCGAAGAAATTAAATCTAATCAAGACGAGATGAAGAAAGAGCTTTCAACGGCGAAAGAATCGATAGAGGGTAAATTAACGGTGATGGAAAATAGAATGGATGGAATAGAAGAGAAAGTTATAAAGATAGAAGAAAATTTTGAAGAGAAAGTTTCGAAAATAGAAGAGAGTTTTAAAGAGAAAGCTATGAAAATAGAAGAAAATGTTATGAAAGTAGAAAAGAATTTTGAAGAGAGATTTATGAAGATGGAAGAGAATTTCGAGGAGAAAGTTAAAGAAAATTTTGATCAGGAACTGAAAAGAAAGGTTTCAGAGATAGAAAGCAAGTTTAAGAGAATGGAGGAAGATCTTGAGAGAAAAATGAAAGAAGAGTGGAACGGAGAATTAATAGGGAATGAACTGCAGAGCAAGATTCGGAATCTCGAAGAAAAGTTAGAATCCATGCCTCAGGAAACTGAAAAGAAAGAGAGAAGAATCCAGAATCAGGAATTTATTAAGCTATCTACATACGATGGCAGTTCCTCCTGGCATGTATATAAGACGCAGTTTTCCATCGTAGCTGAAGCTAACGGCTGGGACTCTACCGCCAAGTCGGTCCACTTAGCAGCAGCATTACGGGGAGATGCAGCCGAGATACTGAGAAATGTTTCTAAAGAAGAAAGGAACGACTTCGAGGCCTTGACTAGAGCACTGGAGCTACGGTTTGGAGAGAAGTGTTCTAAGGACTATAGTCGCCTCCAGCTAAAGTCCCGTTACCAGAAAACGGGCGAAAGTTTGCAAGATCTGGCAGCGGACATTCAGAGATTGTCACACCTAGCATTCTCAGACTGCCAAGCTGACACTCGAAACGACTTAGCTCTTCAGTACTTTATCGATGCTGTTTGGGATCCAGAAATTCAAAAAGCGCTTAGACTCTCCAACATCAGAGACGTAGAATCAGCTTTAGGCTATGCACTTAGGATAGAGGCAGCCCAACAAGCCTCCCGTAAAGACCGCCATACCATAAGAGCAGTCTCATTAAACGATACGTCTGCTGGTGAAAATGAAATGAAGAGAAGTATCGAAGAGATCTTAAAGAGATTGCGCAGCCTGGAGAATAAAAAGGAAATAAAGGACCGGAAGATAAAGTGCTGGGACTGTGGAGGGAATGGTCACGTGAAGAGGAACTGCCCCGTACGACCAACTATAGGAAATCACCCGGCTTCACCATCACTGCAGGGAAACTAAGAGGAGGCCATCTCGCGGGGCGGAGGTTGCCTGAAATTATAGAGCCCCAATTTACAGTATTCCATGTTTCATCGATGAGTGGCGGCGATAATGGACTTCACGTCTATGGCCAAGTCAACAACGCCACCTGCCGGATGATTCTGGGCACGGGAGCCAACGTGACCATCATTAGAACGGATTTGGCTCAAGAACTAAAAGAGAAGATCATCTGGACGCCGCCCTGTGTTAAACTCCAGACTGTGACCGGAGACGAAATCAAAATATATGGGAAAATGAACTTGACCATCACTTTTGGGAATGCCAGTTACCATCATATGGCATATGTGGCGGATATAAGAGATCCTTTGATCATTGGAGTTGATTTCCTGAGAAAATTTAACTTTCAATTGGACTTCAAGAATAATGAACTGCATTCGAGTTCGGAAGACATCGCTGTGTTCAACACTGAAAATCAAGACATTCAGACAATTTGCCAGATAACAGCCAAGTCTGAAATTTCCATCCCTCCACACACAGAGACAATAGTTTCAGGAACACTACCTACAAAGCAATACTTCCGCTATGGACTGATTGAATACCCAAATACAGACAATAGCCCAAGAGGAGTTCTGGTAGCTTCATCTCTAGTTGATCTCTCAAAGAGTACTATACCTGTGAGAGTCGCAAACATCAGCGATAAGGTCCGAACAGTGAAGAAGGATGAAGTGTTAGCAGCCTGCACTCCTGTAACATGCATCAACCGCCCCACGCAATCAATTGAATCCAAGTCTTCTGAACAATTAATAACGGAATTACTCAAGAATGCAGAGTTAGGAAAGGAACAGAGATGTGCTGCGGAGAAGCTACTCCAAGAATTTAAAGACCTTTTTTCTCGAACACCTGAAGACGTCGGGCGAACGAAGATCACCCAGCACGGAATTGATACAGGAAATCATCCTCCAATCAAACAACAACCAAGAAGACTTCCTTTTGCTAAACAGGAAGAGGTCACTGAACTTCTAAATGAAATGCAGCACAATGACGTCATCGAGCCATAAACGAGTCCTTGGGCCTCTCCCATAGTACTGGTGCGGAAAAAGGATGGTTCAACAAGATTTTGCGTGGATTATCGTCGTTTGAATAACATCACGAAGAAAGACAGTTACCCTCTTCCCAGAATTGACGACACATTAGACACACTTGCTGGCAATAAATGGTTCTCGACGTTGGATCTGAAGAGCGGTTACTGGCAAGTAGAAGTACATCCTGATGATCGTGAGAAGACTGCATTCACCCCGGGACAAGGACTGTGGCAATTTAAAGTTATGCCGTTCGGATTATGTAATGCTCCTGCCACCTTCGAACGCCTGATGGAGACAGTGTTAAAAGGACTTTCCTATGAAGCCTGTCTGGTGTATTTGGATGATATTATCATTGTGGGGCGCACCTTTGAAGACCATCTACGAAACATCCGAAAGGTGCTGGAGAAACTCAGAATGGCTAACCTCAAATTGAATCCAGGCAAGTGTAACTTGTTCCGTCGTGAAGTGAGCTACCTCGGCCATATCATCTCTGCCGAAGGTGTGAGAACTGATCCTGAGAAGATCTCTGCAGTCGAGAACTGGAGTCGCCCTGAAAATGTACACCAACTACGAAGTTTCCTGGGGTTATGCACTTACTACAGGAAGTTTGTCAAGGGTTTCTCAAATATTGCCAGACCACTGCACAAGCTGACGGAAGCCAAACAGAAGTTCCTGTGGACAGATGAATGTGAAAAAGCGTTCAAGCGACTTAAAGAGGCCTTAACATCATCGCCTATCTTGACATATCCACAGCCCGACAGACAGTTCATACTTGATACAGATGCCAGCCATGAGAGTGTCGGTGCTGTTCTGTCGCAGGAAATTGATGGTCAAGAACATGTCATTGCCTATTGGAGTAAATGTCTGTCTAAACCGGAGCGAAATTACTGTACCACCAGGAAAGAGCTACTCGCCATCGTAAAAGCCATAGAACATTTCCATCATTACCTCTATGGCAGAAGATTCCTGCTCCGGACTGACCATGCATCTTTAACGTGGTTGCTCCAGTTCAAGAACCCGGAAGGACAGATTGCCAGGTGGATACAACGCCTGCAGGAATATGACTTCGAGATACGTCATCGTAAAGGGACTCTACATGGTAATGCAGATGCCTTGTCACGGAAGCCCTGCTCGGAAAGCTGCAAGTATTGCTCTAGAGAAGAACAGAAATACCTGCCGATAAATCCGGTTGCCTGCCAAGTTACTGTCTTAACACCATCAGATCAAGATCCCGATCCATGGAGTGACGAAGAACTTAGAAAATCCCAGTTGGAAGATCCTGACATAAAGCCAATATTACAGCTGAAGGAGACGACCAGCAACAGACCTATCTGGCAGGACATTCCAGATTTAGTCCCATTACGAAAAGTTATTGGGCACTTTGGGACTCTCTTCATATCAGAAACGGCGTATTATACAGAAAGTGGGAATCTGATGATGGGAAAAGCTTCAGATGGCAGATTTTATTACCAAGATCAAAAATTCCAGCTGTTTTAGAACAACTGCATAGTAGCTCTACCGGAGGCCATTTTGGGGTAATGAAGACTCTGCAGAAAGTTCGGGAACGCTTCTACTGGTGCAAGGCAAAGGAGGATGTGGAGAAATGGTGTAAGTCCTGTGATGCTTGTGCGGCACGTAAAGGCCCGCAGAAACGAAGTCGAGGAAGACTGCAACGGTATAACGTGGGAGCACCATTTGAACGGATTGCAATCGACATCTTGGGCCCTTTGCCATGGACCTCCAGTGGAAATAAATACATTCTCGTCGTGATGGACTATTTCACCAAGTGGCCTGAGGCATATCCCATTCCCAATCAAGAGGCATGCACAGTCGCAGAAGTCCTAGTGCAGCAATGGGTGTCAAGGTACGGCACGTCCCTACAACTTCATACCGACCAAGGTAGGAACTTTACCTCTGATGTTTTCAAAGGACTGTGTCAACTACTCGGCGTAGACAAAACCCGGACAACACCCTTACATCCCCAGTCGGACGGCATGGTCGAGAGGTTCAATCGTACCATCCTGAATAACCTCTCTCTTCTAGTATCAAGGAACCAGCAAGATTGGGACTTGAAGTTGTTATTGTTCCTGCTGGCTTATCGAAGTGCTGTCCATGAAACCACCGGCTATACTCCAGCCCAGATGCTGTTTGGACGTGAACTTCGTCTCCCTTGTGATCTCCTGTTTGGTTGTCCACCCGATGCGCCTTCATCGCCCGAGGAGTACATCCAAGATCTCCAGGCACGATTTGAGGACGTACACAACTTTGCTCGGGAGCGAATTCACATTGCAACGGAGAAAATGAAGACAAGGTACGATCTAAAGGCTACGCAACATGAGTTCCAGGAAGGAGAGAAGGTCTGGTTGTGGAATCCTGTTCGACGCAAAGGACTCTCTCCCAAGTTACAGTGCAACTGGGACGGACCGTACACAGTCTTAAAAAGGCTAAATGATGTAGTGGTGCGGATCACTAAAACACCTTCTTCAAAACCGAAGGTGGTGCATTATAATAGGCTAGCCAAGTACCACAAGTAACGGTAATATTAAAAATTAAAAATGTAAATACTGGTAAAATTTGCGCATGCGTAATGTAAATATTTGTATATAAATATTTGTACATATTTGTGAATTTTGTAAATATTTGTATATAAATATTTGAACATATTTGTGAATTTTGTAAATGTTTCTCACTTGATTTGTATTTATATTTTATCGTTATATGCAACTTAGTTTTTGTGTTTTAGATTGTGTAAATTTGTTTAGTTTCGCCTCTTGACCAAGGGTTGCACTGCCCGGGACGTGCAGTCCTTGGGAGGGGGGCAGTGTTACGAAATTGTAAATAATTGTGTTTATTTTTGTATAAATTCTTTCAAAGAGGCTTAGTAAGTTGATAAAGTGCTAATTTTGTGCATTTCTAGTCATTTTAGCGTTGAAATAGCCTTATTTTCCCTTAAAAACGCATTAAAAAGCCCCAGTAATGCAGGTGATGGATTTGGCGCCAAATTTGGCGACTTTTTCCCACCTTGGCGATTTTTTGGCGACCTTGGCGAGAAAATCCTTAAATGGGATATACCAAATATGGAAGCTGTAAGTTGATTGGTTGACCACTTTCTAGAGTTTTCTCGAAAAATCTGGGCTCCATGGAACAGCATATAAGGAGCGCTTCCTCGCCAGGGCAGTCAGTTCAGTTCAGATCTCAGCCAGCTTCGCTAGTGCTTGCATTGCTCTTAAGCCTCTTTGAGAGAGACTTGCTTCAAGTGTTATTGGTATACAGTTTGTACTGTGGATTTGCTATTGACAGCTGTTGTTTAAGCTGTGGTTACTGCTTGAATTGAAGCTGATAATTGGTTTATTGACCTGTATTTTTCTGGAACTTTCTGTGAATAAATTACTGAATTTTTGTACGTTTGGCCTTTCATTCTCAGACAACTCACGAACCCCCAAGTACGCAACAGTATTTTAAAAACAACATATAGAATGGAACGTTAGTCCATCTTGATTCACATACGCACACACTGTTGCCACACTTTCCCTCCAGTTTCACTTGAGGGACAATGGCCTTCACAGTGAAACTACTAACAAAAATTTGTGGATAATTTATATAACTGTCCATGAAAGTCTAATTGTCCTTTTAAATTCTTAATTATTGTTTCATCTTTAAATAAATGTTCAAGAAAGTCTAATTGTCCTTTTAAATTCTTAATTATTGTCTCATCTTTGACCTAATATGCAATGTTCCATCAAGAGCAATAACATTTATATTTCACTTAAAATTTAAATATTTTCTATGGTATAAAATAAGTAACATTTAAACACATAATAGAAATAATATATATATATAATATATATGAATAAACATTTATCCTGACATGGATTTTCTTATGCACTTTAAATATTCTTAATGAATTAATATACTTGAATATAAGAAACAAAATAAACACCCATATATATATATATATATATGTAATAACAAATACAATATTAAACTAACTTATGACTTTATTCATGAATGCGTGATAAAGCATCTGCAATAGTATTACTGCTTCCTGGCTTATGAGCAATAGTCACTTGATAGCGAGATAGAGCCAATGCCCATCTTTGTAATCTGGCGTTCTTAGGAACTGTTTCTGTCAAATATTTTAAAGGGTTATGGTCCGTGTGTAAGATAATAGTGGTTCCATAAGTCCACATTTCGAATTTACCTAATGCCCATATTACAGCATAAGCTTCCCTTTCAATAGTGCTCCACTTTGATTGAGCAGGGGTCAGTTTTTGGCTTGCGAAAGTTATAGGTTTCAGTTTATTCTGCTCATCTCTCTGCATTAGACAGGCTCCAATTCCGGTCACTGAAGCATCAGTATCGATTTCAAACGGTTTCGACATATCAGGTGTATACAGAGATGTTATAGAGCACAAACAATTCTTTAACGAATTAAATGCGCTTTCGGCTTCTTCTGACCATGGAAGGTCGTTTGGCACAGTTTTTCGAGTTAAGTCCGTTAAAGGTTTTGCTATATTGGCATACCGAGGCACATAGTCTCTGTAATAGTTAAATAATCCTAGGAGTGACTTCAATGTTTTCTTTGTTTTAGGGGCTTTCAAATCTTTAATAACTGATATCTTGTCGGGATCTGGGCCGTGCTCTCCTGAGCCTACGACATGTCCTAAATATTTTACTTTCAACATCGCAAACGAGCATTTCTTTAAATTTGCCGAAAAATTCAATTTTTTCAGAGTTTCTAAAATGGATTTAATATGTTTAAGATGATCTTCCCAGGTTGAAGAAAATATGATAATATCATCAAGAAAACTTTCGGCGTAGTCACTATGAGGTCGTAATACTTGATTCATTATTCTTTGGAATGTTGCTGGTGCTCCAGATAACCCAAATGGCATCACCTTCCACTGATACTGACCCTTTGGAGATACAAAACTGGTTAATTCTCGGCTTTGCTCTGCTAAGGGTATTTCCCAATATCCCTTAAGGATATCTAAAGTTGTCAAGTAACGAGCTCCACCAGCTTTAAATCTAAGATTTTCTTAATTCTGCATAGGAAAAGGTGGAATTTTACTAACTGAGTTCAGCTCTCTGTAGTCCACGCAAAGTCGGACAGTTCCATCTTTCTTGGCTACACATACCAATGGATATGCTATTTCTGCTGAAGAGGGTTCTATCAGGTCTTTTTCCAATAATTCTGCTATCTGTTTTTCTATATTAGATCTTAACGTTTCTGGAACTTTATAAAGATGAGGTTGTTTCCTCTCTACTCCAGACTTTAACTGGATAACATGTGGAGGAACTTTGGCTTTCTTTAATTCCCCACCAAATATTGTTAGATATTCTTTAATCAAATTCAACAGCTGTTTATGTTGCTTTGCTGATATCGAATTTGATTTTATACCAGCTTTTAGTTCTTCATCCGTTACTTGCCGTGATTCTACGGGCGCATGTTGTATATCTCCAAACTCTTCATCTGTTTCGTAAATAATTCCTACAGCTCTGACAGGTTGAATATATTTACGCAATTTATTTTGATGAAGATGTCGAACACTTCCATCAGGTAGTTTGACATAAAAAGAATGTGGAGACTTCTTTTCTACTATTTTTCCTGGTCCTTTCCATTTTGAACAAAGACGATTTGTTGAATCAGGGATTAACACTACAACTTCATCCCCAACAGAAAATTCGGTATCTTTTGACCGTAAATTATGATAATGTACATATTTCTGCTGCTGTTCTTGAGCTATGCTATCCGCATACTGTGCCGCGTCTTCTAAACGTTTCCGGAGTTTCAACAGGTAGTCAGCTACAGATTCTCCAATCCCTTGAGGAAGTACGACTTCATCTTCCCAACTTGATTTGAGGATGGCTAGAGGTCCTACAGGTGGTCGCCCATGAACTAGTAGGAATGGAGCAACACCCGTTGTAGCGTTAGGCACTTCTCTGTATGCCCATAACAAGAATGGCAACTGTTTATCCCAGCCTCGACCTTGTGAATTAATTGCATGATGTAGCATGGATTTCATAGTTCCTATCCATCTTTGAACCAAACCATTCGATTGTGGATAACCTGGAGTGGAAAATTTAGGAACACATCCTAATCGTTTTAAAAACTCTTTTGTCAGCTGTGCGGCAAAATTTCTTCCGTTATCCATTGCAAATACTCGAGGAATTCCAGTTCGTACAAATATTTCTATAAATGCATCACAGGCAGCCTTTGCTGTTAAAGACTTCAGAGGTATTGCTTCCGGCCAACGACTATGCTGCTCCATAACGCACAGTACATACTGATGGCCACGTGATGACTTTGGCTCTATTGGGCCTAAAATATCGGCATTAACCACTTGAAATGGGAGTTCTGGTCTTCCAACAGCTTCGATAGGTGTTCTACCGTTTACTTTTCCTTTCCTGCGCATTCGACAATCATGACACGAAGCACATAATTGTTTGACTTCTTTTGGCATTCCTTCCCACCAGAAAGATATTGCAATTCTGTCTCTGGTCTTCTTAGCTGCCAGATGTCCACCAGTAGGAGTTTCATGAGCTAATTTCAAAATGTCCTTTCTTCTGCTTACCGGTACGACCAATTGAATATATTTCTGTCCGCCTACTTTACCCATATGATATAATAAACCTCTTTCAATCCAGTAACCATTTTTATGTTGCCTAGCTTCTTCGAAGCACTTTTTCAATGTAGGACAGGCTAACTGCTCATCCCTAAACACTTGTGCTTGTGGAACAGGGATATTTTCATTTCTTTCATCCTTACTATCGGTTTCGGTCAATGTCTGTTTAACTACTGAGTTATTAAAGACTTTGGTTTCTGGATGATGCGACTCGCTGTTGTTTAGCTTTGCCTTTCGAATCTTCTCGTGACTTTTTCCCTCCATACAGAACATACACTTTTCATTATCTTCCGTGAGTGGAGTACTAATTGCCTCATCCCCAAGATAATTGTCGTTTGAATTATTCTCAGGTACACTGAACAAGGATTGTTCACCGACTTCATTTATTGTGATTACTTCAACCTCTTCTTCTGAAGAATAGTTTCCGGGAGACCTTCCCTCCACTTTGAACAAGGACGGTTCATTGTTTTCTTCCACTGGGGTGATATTAACCTCAACCCCTGAATTTCCAGGATTTCTTCCTTTCACATGGAACAAGGATTGTTCATCGACTTCTTTCTTCGGGATATTCACTTTATCCCTTAAAGAAATGTTTTCGGGAGACCTTCCCTCCACACTGAACAAGGATTGTTCATTAGCTTCTTTTACTGAAGTGATTCCTGTATCATCTCCCAAATAAGAACGCTTTTGTTCCTTCAACCATTCATATACCCTGGGAGTGATTAAAGCTTCCTCATGCTTTACCTCCTCAGTGATTAAAGCTTCTACTACTGCAGCATGCACTTGAACATATGGAATGATTTCTTCATCTGTATGAAGACTTAGTGGAACTGACACAAGTTGTGCTTCCACTGGATTACCTATAGCAGGTCTCAAAAGAATTTTCCCACTTGACTGTAAGCGTTCCTCAGGTACAACTGATTTTCGTAGTACGGTGATTTCTGCACCACTGTCCACGATGCCTTGAAATTTTTGGCCTCCGATTCCTAAATCCACTTTCAGAAGCTCGCCATCTTTCTCGTTGACTTGAAATTCCCACTCGAAACAAGCGCTATTTAGATTAACACTGAACTTATTAAGGCCCTTACTTTCTTGACTCTTTTTGTTTGTTTTCACGTAAGATGTACTTGCTGAATTCAATTTGGGGCAGGATTTTTTCATATGGCCTTCCTTTCCACACAAATAGCAGGAGAATTTCGGACGAATGTCTCTTTGTTCTTGCTGTGGCTTAGTAAAAACCCTTTTCTCATCTCTATTGTTATTTCCGAAATTCGCCCCTTTGGATGGAAGATTCCAATTTTCTTTATGAGAAATTCCTTTCGGTTTTTTATTGAAAGTCATTTTGACATTTTCATAATCATCTAATTTACTGGAAATAACATCAGATGACTTAAACAATTACCATTCATCGATGAAATGTTCTTTAATTTCTGGAGGTACTTTCCTTTTAATTTGATCTGTAATAATCAAATCATATAATTCTTCAAATGTGTTAACTTCTAATCCCCGAATCCATTCAGTAAAATAGTTTTTCAACTCGTAAGCAAAATCTCTCCATGTGATATCAGCTTTTTTAGTATGCTTAATGAAAAGTTGTCGAAATCTTTCAGGAGTAAGTTTATATCTCTTTAACAATAACTCTTTTACTTTTCCGTAATCATTCGTGTTTTCTTCGTCTTCCCGAGCTATAACTTCCGCGATTTCGTATGGCAGTAGCCCAATGAGATGAGAAACCCAATCATCTCTTTTAATTTCGGCACGTTTTGCCTGCCGCTCAAAAAGAACTAAATACAGACTAATTTAGCATGTTTTAGGATCAAATTTTTGTAAGATGTTATGTAATTTTACGCGCATTTTCTCAGAAGTTTCATTTGTAATTCCTTTCTTCTCAAGTTCTATTCTTGCATTTTCCAAACGCATTTTTTCCAATTCTATTTCTTCTCTTCTTATGCGTTCCTCCATCTCTTCTTTTCTCTTACGTTCCTCTATTTCTTCCCTTCTTATGCGTTCCTCCATCCCTTCTTTCCTCTTACGTTCCTCTATTTCTTCCTTTCTTATGCGTTCCTCCATCTCTTCTTTCCTCTTCCGTGCTTGAAGTACGTTCGCTAATGTTTCTTTAACAAATTCTTCATCGTAATTCTTTGAAGCCAAAATAGCATCTCTTAACTCATATAACTTTAAATCTTGAGCTCCTTCCACTCCAAGCTCAGTAGCAACTTCTTGCAAATCTTTTTTATTCCCTTTACCCAAAAATGCCATCTTCGGATGGATGAAATCAAATCAAGTTCAAATTTTCCGTGAATAAAATAAATTTTCTTATATTTATAATCACAAACCATATTGTTTTCGTTCCTAAGAACGTCAAATTTGACATCTTAGTTTTTATCTTAAACAACATTTTCCCCCAAATTAAATAAAATAATCATTAAGTCGGAATGCATACATAAAAGGAGAAAAAAAAATAATATGTATCGAAATAACAAATTAAAAAAAAATGTTTACACAATCAACTCTTTCATTAAATAAATCACAATATACTTTATTACATAACCAGCTTTCAATAAATTAGAAATAATGGTGCTATAGCAACCTTTAATCAAACTTACTTTTAAACAGAAAAAAAAAACAATTTCCGATTCATTCCTCAAAGTAAAAAAAATAAAGAAAACCGGACGTTCACAAGAATAATTCACTAGTTTTTTTTTTACTGAGATATTTCATTAATATTCCCATAATAATAAAGATAAATAATTATAAATAATTATCAACGTCTAACAAATAAACAATCATTCAATAAAACAGAACAAATAAATCAAAACAGAACTTGTTTTTTTTTTTTTTTTCTTTTTTTTTCACTATCTGCTTTAATGAAATCTTATTTATTCTAAATCACGTGATGAATAAAAAGAACACACAGAAATTAATAACAATGGTCTTGAATAGCATAAAAATATATTCTTTTCACCATTCTTTTTACTATTTTCCGGCTTTTTAAATACAAATAAACAAATATATTTCTATTTTTCATTTTTCAAACACTAGAATTATTATTATTTCAACATTACGAAATATTTAATTTCCATTTACCTATTTTTTACCTTGTTGGAATACAAAATCGGAACAAAATATCTAAATGCTTAATCCTAATTATTTAACATAAACTTATACAAAATATGACTCTTGATGGAACATTAAAAAAAAAAAACATACCCTTTTTTTTTCATCACTATCATGAAATAATCCATACGTGCACTAGCTATTTCACATATGCTTGTCGACTGCGCCAATTGTGGCGACGTCTTTTTCGCACCTGGTTCTTTTCTTCCTGTAAAAGCATCTTCAGACACATTAAGGCACTGATCACGCTTTGTTTACTTTTAAAGATTTTACTTTTACTTACGGCACAAACATAAAATACATAACGAACACATAAATTAACATCAAATAAAGTATTTTAAAAACAACATATAGAATGGAACGTTAGTCCATCTTGATTCACATACGCACACACTGTTGCCAGACTTTCGTACCAAACTTTTCAGTTCTTGTTTTGGAGTACTCTCGAAATCAGAGGAGTTCACAGTATGATTTTTCAATGTTGGTGAATATTTTAAATAAATATTATAACTGCTGTCAATCGTTCAAAAAAAAAAAAAAAAAAAAAAACTTAACATTGTTAAAAGATAAAGCACTGTTAACACACTGCAGTGTGTAAAAAAAAAAAAAAAAAAAAAAAAATCACACCGGAAGTAATAAGGGGACAGAATTGACTAGGAAAATACATTGAACAGCGGGAACCGGGCGGGCTGGGGCATGGGTCCTATCGTCCAGGATTAATAGCTTTATTATGAGAATTTCCAATGCGCACGTCTCATGTTCATTCTCGTGAATAACGATCGTCACAATGAACATTTATAGCTTTGATTGCGTTGTTGAATGCACAATCAATTGTTAAAAAAAAAAAAAAAAAATTAATTTTACATTTGAAGCCTATTCTCATTTTTTTGCCCTCTGACTTTTGGACCAACCAGCATATATATATATTGTGAATTATAACAAATTTTTTCTTCCGTAACCCTTCTTTCACGCACAATCTTCTATTCTTGATTAATGTATGCAGCCTTATTTCCAATCTCAGGCAAACAATGGCCAGATATTTTGTTTGAAATGAAGAAAATATATTAAGTAAATAGATAAAGGTCTCAGTGTTTTAATGGCACTTATGAACAGCTTTAACGTATCTTCTATGTAACAATTGCCTTTTTTTTCACTTTCTACTTCATTTATGGCACTCGAACACCCTGAAATATTTTAGTCGAATGAATTTCTTCACATATATTTTCAAGTGTTGTTTAAAATTAGAAATTATTAGATGAATTCATAACGATGTGTTACTTTAACAGCAGACTCTTCTTCTGTCAGATTTAATTTTGAAAAAAGAAAAAAAAATGAGGTGTTGGTATAAAATTCCCTTCTTGACTATATTTTATGTTAAATTGTTCGATTACGTTTATTTTTATTTTTATTTTTTTATTCGTACAATTTATATAATTTTTATGTGTAATGATTACTTTTTATTGTATTTGTTCTAAACAAATATTTATACTTTTAAGAAAAATTGCATTAATTCCTTTAAAACTTATTTATAAATAATATATTAGCCAATGACTTATTTTCTGTTTTTAATATGTATTTTTGACTACTCAGGAGAATACAGGACGGAATGAATCTTATGCATCAAGTTTCAAATGCAAAAGTTGAAAATGATTTTCTAGAATTTTTATTTATACATGGAAACATTTTTCATATAACGGTGATCATTTTTGTTTGGATTTCTACTTGATTTATTGTTCTCAGTCTGGTAAAAAGGTTTGAATCGCTTCTATTTATTTTCATTTATTTTCATGCGATACAGAAATAGAGATAATATGAATATAATCTATAACGATATGCTTCAGATAAAGAATCTGTTTCATGTCAGCTTTACGTTTACAAGAAACTCTTAAAATTGATGGTATAAAATTCCCTTTTTTGGAGATATTTTGTGTTACATTTTTTGATATACTTTTTTTTGCGTGTGTGCAATTATTATTCAAATTTTTATTTCCCACGCAATATTTTTTAACTGATTTGCCTTTTCTCTATTATAATATTAAAAACTTTACAGCTTTGACTTGAAAACATATTTTTATAAAAAAAAAAATTAATTGTGGCAAATGTTTTCCCTTTTTCACATTAATTATGACCATCCGAGGAAATTCATGACGCATTCAAGACTATGAATCAAATTTTGCTTACGTAAAATTCGAAAACGACAAACGACGGTACAAAATTGTCATTAATACGTGGGAAGATTTTTATGTAGCAAATTTTGCTTCTTTTTTTTTTTTTTTTTTTTTTTTGTTCTATAAGAACATATACATACTTTCCTTAGAAACTTACGTTTACTGAATAATAGATTTTTTTTATTTTTCAGATTTTAATTTTTTCAGAAATAAAAATGTTTAAAGCGAATTTAATTTTACGCAGTAAAAATGTAAATCCTCTGATGTTTTTACTAATTTCTTTTTTCATATTATTTGGTGTTCTAATGAGTTAGCATTAATCTGTAAAATAAGTCCTATGACTTAAAAATTCCTGCAGAACATTAAGTCTTAAAAGATTGTTTTGATATCTCGTCACTTATTTTGAGTTATTTTTAGAACGCCCTCACGTTTTAAATGTAAATATCGAATTTATCTTTAATATAATACAATACAGTGCATCGAAAAAATTTCTGCACAAGCTAAAATTTTTAATAAAATGAAAAATATACCCCGAAGTGCTTCGAAAATTTTACTGTATTTAAACAATTGGATGATAAATTCAAGTTTCGAATTCGGAAAGAATTAATTGAAAGGGAAAAAAATCAAAAATGTGATGTCACAAAAGTGTATGCACAAAATCGCAATATTTACATTTCACAAAGCACAAAAGTTCTTTTGTAGTCTATGGTGTTTCCATTGCACCTGATGAGATCAAGTAAGTGATTTTCCCACTTATAACACGAGATTATGAAAGGTTTCGGGAGCTAATACGTACAACTTCCTCGATCGCTCATTTGAGCTCATGTGCTGAGTAATACTGTTTCTCATACTTGTAGACGTCACATGAGAGGGTTCCCCAGATGTTCTCTATCTTATTGAGATCTAAGCTGAGTGCTGGCCATTTCGTCACACTGATATTCTGATATCTAAGCCATTCTTTTGTACTATGGGAAGTGCATATAGACGCGTTATCCCACTGAAAAGTCACGTTCAAACCACTTAAGAGATCACCAAACAGCAACAAATGCTCATCCAGAGTTCCCCGATACTCCCTTTAATTTGTGTGCCATTTAAGAAGCAAAGAGATGTTTGTCCATTGTAGCCAAAAGCGCCCCATACCATAATCAAGCCGTCCCCTTGTTGTCTGCTGAATATGCTATTTGGATCTTTCCTCGAGTCACGTCATTAGAATGAGAACCTATCTGGACCCTCCAAATTTCATTTTCTTCATCAGAAAAAAATAACACTAGTCCATTTATCACGATAATACGTGTACTGTTTTCCCCATTTAAGTCTTTCTTGTTTGTGACGCTGCTTCAGAAAAGGCTATACAATCTAATTTTTGTTTTTGATGAATCCTGATTCGATTATTCGTCTTCATATGGCGTCACATGATGTTTTTGATCCAAGTCGATTTTTTATTTGATTAAGAAACAATTTTTTGTTCGAGCCATTCTTTTTAATCTTATATCCTCACGTAATGTGATTTTTCTCGGCCTTTTTTAGCGAAACGTAATTTTGAATTTATTTCCACGTTGCAAAACACTATAGATACCACATCTGGACCGATTTAAAATAAGTGAAATTTGTAAAACAGATTTACCTTCCGCTTTCAGTTTCTACACTTTTCACACTTCTTCAGGAGAGAACTGCAGCAGCGATTTCGGCATTTTGATTAGTCGTACAGCGATCACTACACTTTATAGTGTGGGAGATAAGTCTCACCGATCCTCCACTAATCACGTTTAAAAAGACATTTGCATAAAATCTCCTCTGTGTTTAAACTTTTGCAACATCACAATTTTGATTTTTTTATAATCTATTATTTTGCTTTTAATTAATTGCTTCCGAATTTGAAACAGGAATTTTTAGTCCAATTGTTTAGACACAGTAAAATTTTCGAAGCAATCCGGTGTATATATTTTTATTTTATTAAAAAATTTAGCTTGCACATAAACTTATGTGCCGCACTGTGTGTATATGTATATATATATAATTTTTTTTTTCTTTTGACATACATATATACATATTAGAGAACATATCTCATATAGAGATATTTTTAAAACACGTGTATCATTCTAAATTTTTGATAGAGACACTTTTTAAAAACACGTAAAAATTTATAAAATACTTTTAATTAAAAGAGACACTTATAATAAATTACATTTCAAAGATTTTCGCCCTCATTAACGTGGCATCATCAGGAAATTAACATGATTTAGTTTCACATAATGTGGAGCTATGCGTTCAATTATCTATATTACAATAACAAGCGACAAATACAGTTAAGCTTGATAAAACGTCAGCTTAGTTAAAAAATTCTGGAGTCGGTCAGTTGGAACTGTTTTGGGTTTACAAGGAAGTAAAATTTGATATCCGGAACTATTAAGGAACTTGCTTGAAAAAAGGGTCAGTGGATAGTAACTGGAAAAGCTGGGCTGGCGGTAACAACTGTTGGAAAAAAACTGTAGAATGGTCCAAAAAACTTCTGGAAACTTGCAGAAATTAAGAATCACAGTCGTTTGAAGAAGTCAGTGGATGAGCTTAACTGTATTTGTCGCCCGTTATTGTAATATATATAATTGAACGCATAGCTGCACATTATGTGAAACAAAATCATGTTAATTTACTGATGATGCCCTGTTCATCAGTGCGAAAAACTTTGAAATGTATTTTATTATAAATGTCTCTTTTAATTAAATATATTTTTTAAATTTTTACATGTTTTTAAAAAGTGTCTTTTCCACAAATATATATACATTGACTTTCACTAAATTTATAATTACAACAAAATTTCTAGAAAATTTACAAATTGCTTAAAAGTACAAAACTTTGTTTAAAAATGTACATCTGTAATTACAATGTTTTCCCCCAAAATATTATTGTCATTCGCAGCCTTCTATTCTTGATTAATGCATCTTGTCTTCTAACCAATCTCCGGCAAATCTTTTGACTGAAATGAAAAGTATACATATTTTATAAATAAATAAAAATTTCTGTCTTCTTTATGGTACGGATGTACAACTTTGACGTATTTTACATGTAACGACGGTCTTTTTTACTATGTTTCCTGTTGCTTTTATGGCATTCGAGCTTTAAAAAGTATTTGAGTAGCTTCAGTTTCTTCACATTATTTTCACTCATTGCCTAAAATTTGAAATTATAAGTTTGTCTTCGGACCAGATTAATATGAGGTACTGCTATCAAATTTACCTTTTCGCGATATTTTAGGTTAAGTTGATCAATAGATTTACTTAAAACATTTTAGAATAATCAGTCTAGTACCTGTTTGCATGGTGAAAAAAAATGGCTACAACATTTCTGTAATATTTTTCTTTTATAATATTATAATTTTTAAAAGAATTTAATCCTTGACTTTAAAGCTATCTCTATATAATAATATACTTATGACTGATTTTTTTTTTTTTTTTTTTTTTTTTTTTTTTCATTTCGATTTATGACCACACAAAGAAATTTCAATCTTTAAAGCTTATCTATTAGTGTGGATTCAAAAAAAAAAAAAAAAAAAGAAGAGAAAAGAAAAGAAACTGATATCTATCAATAGTTATACTTTGTCCCTATGAACATTTTTGTTCCAATTAATAACAATAGTATAATTTACATCCTTTTAATTTCGAACAAAAGTCATAAATATCGAAATTGTAATGCTTTTTTACTTCCACTACACGACAACTGTAGGTAATGGAAGTATTGCATTCGGTTCAAAATTTCGATATCGAGTTTTTACGTGATTTACACGTCTTAAGGTATACTGAGTCCAAAAAAAGTAGTTTTTGGCAATTGGTCAGTGGGTGTGTATGTATGTGGGGAACCTTCGGACTATCATATCTCCGAAGCTAATAAAGATAGAACTACGAAACTGTGATATTGAGACAGGTCTGGTGTACAAATGAATTTTCTAAATTTTGGTGAAAATTGGAAAACCGAGAGTGGGATGGTAAGTCCGTATCTCAAACAAGGCTCTAATAATTTCCTTTAAAGTCGCTATATACACACTCTATTAGATGCCCTTTCGAATGATACAGTTCGTAATTTCATGAAAATTGATAGGCGTTTAGTATAAGTAGGTCAATTTCAGGTCTCGCAAGTGCGTTCCTTTAAAAACAGCTGTACGGATTTTTTACAAACTCGCCATATTAACTCCCTTTCAAACATAATTTTGTTTGTAATTATTGCTTTTCGGTCAATAATTGAGTATGCCAAGTTTTGGTAAAAGTTAGTGTCTCAAAAAAGGGCTCGAAAGATTTTCTCGAAAATTGCTTCATAAATCCATTTTACATGTCCTTTCTCATGTGTTACATGGTTATTACAAAAAAAATTAACAGTCATCCTGATTAGGTAGGCCTGTTTTAGATCTCGGAAATTGGTGTTTCAAAAAATAACTCTATCATTTTTGTTCTCTTACTTTTTAATTCGCTATATAAACTTTGTTTTGTATGTCTTTATCAAATGTATCAGCTTTCTCTTACAGGAAATTTGTGTCTACTTCGTTAGGTCAATTCTATTTCTTCTCATCACATTATCTCCAAAAAATGCATATAATACGTATAATAGATTTATTTTTTTATTTCTTCCCTTCCTTTCTTTTTTCCACAATTTATTTGAAAAAGTAAATTTTGGGTAATTTTAATACAATAAAAATATATCTTAAAAGTAATGTACTTTTTTTCTTATCACACTTTTAATATTTTCAACTTGTGCATACATCTGATTTTTTGTCATTTTTAAAGATATTTTTGAGAATGTTACACTTTTGAGTCATTTTTGAGAGCTTTACACTTATAAGTTACTTTCGAGAGCAAAAAATAATATTTTTGAAATGTATTTTTAACATATTAATATTACCTCGCATTTATTTTGCGAATTTAATTTGGGTATTTAGGTGAAAATGTTACAGAAAAATCACAAAAAAATTTTAGGTAATTTTAATACAATAAAAATATATCTGAAAAGTAATGTACTACTTCTTTTTCTTGCCACACTTTTAATATTGTCAGCTTGCGCATACATTTGACTTTTTGTAATTTTAAAAGTATTTTTGAGAATTTTACACTTTTGTGTTATTTTTGAGAGATTTAGACTTATAAGTTACTTTCGAGAACAAAAATAATGTTTTTGTAATGTATTTTCAACATAATAATATTACCACGCATTTATGTTTTGAATTTAATTTGGATATTTGGGTGAAAATGTTACAGAAAAATCACAAAAAATTTCAGTTATTCTAAAACTTAGAACTCTTGCGCTACGCATACTGAAGACGATAACAAAAAAAAAAAAAAAAAAAATAAAATAAATAAATAAATAAATCTATACTAATAAAAGAAAGTGTTTGTATGTCTGTGTACGATGTCCTGAAAAGCTTATATACAGTTCTGAAAATGTTTCTCTTGATAAAGGAATTTGTGAACATTTGCAACATACCTTTGGAATTTCGATATTTCTATTAGATTTGTAGAAGTTGAAAGTTTTATATGAATTTTTGTTTGTTTTTTCCCAACATTTTTTTTTTTTTTTTTTTTTTTTTTGTAATTTCAAGTTGATGCCGATAAAAATAAAATACGTACAACTTTTAATTTTATTCTTTTTTAAGATAAAAAAGAAATATTTCTTAAATGTAGTTAAAAAAAAATAATAATTAAAGTTAAATCTGTATCATCAAACATTCTTGATAAAATTAGTGTCATATAAGCTTTTAAATTTTTATTTTTATTTATTTATTTAAATATTAATTTCAATTAATCAAATATCCTTTTATGTTGTTGTTCTTATTCCTGATTTTATCGTCCGCAAACTATTGTCAATGCATATTTAGTTTTTTTTTATTTTTTTTATTAACAGTATTTCTAATTAAAAGAATGTCTGTCGGTGTGCGATGAACAGAAAACCTTACGTACAGTTCCGAATTTTTTTTCTCTGGATGAAGAATTTTAGATGCTATCGTATATGAATCCAAAATTTCGCATTCCCTTTTAAGCTATATTTCAGAATTTAAACTTTAAAACTTCTCCACACACTATAAAATTAAAGTAAGCACTACTGGTTTCGAAAACACGTGGCCTTTCTTTTCAGGAGCAAAAAACACGTGCCTTGGAAGCAAAAACAAGACTGAAAGCAGGACAAAACCCAAAGGGGGAGGAGAAACATAACTAACCTATAGGAAGCAGAATGGAAAACCAATCAGAATGAAACGCAACCATAAAACATGATAGAAGAGAAACAAATGCAAAAAGTGTATGGGGAAAGATTATTTAATTATTTATTTATATTTATTTCTTATTTTTTATTTACTTAAATACACTTTATTTTTATTACTTATTTATTTATTGATATTGTTTATTCTTATTTATTTATACTTATATTTATATTCATTTATCTATTCATTTATTTTATTTTATTAGTACGGAGGACATATTGGTCTCAATCTACAGATAAAACGTTGTCGCCATTTATACAATGGTTGGACAATTATCGAAATCGAAAATTTATCGAAAATATAATTGAATAATTTGAAAGCAATGTTATAATTCGGAAAGAAAAAAAAAAAAAAACCTGATAGTCCTCCGTACTAAACTAAATTCTGCTTTTGCTAGAATTTCCTTAAAATCGTTTTTTTTTTTTTTTTGAAAGAAAAGAAAATTAGTAATAATCAGTATCGAAACGGATAGATAGTTGGATAGTTGGGTTTTACGTCGCACTAATGCTGCGCAGATGGCCAATTGGCGACGGTCTGGGACACACCCCTAGAAGTGGTCCGGAGACATGCCATCACAATTTTGATCCTCCACGGAAGGGATGGCTCTCCCGCTTCGATGACCCCCATTATCGAAACGGACAGTATCGAAACAGAATCGACAGTATCTAAATTCTGCGTTTGCTAGAATTTCCTTAAAATCGTTTTTTTTTTTTTTTTTTTTGAAAGAAAAGAAAATTAATAATAATCAGTATCGAAACGGATAGATTGTTGGATAGTTGGGTTTTACGTCGCACTAATTCTGCGTAGATGGGCAACTGGCGACGGTCTGGGACACACCCTAGAGGTGGTCCGGAGACATGCCATCACAATTTTGATCCTCCACGGAAGGGATGACTCTCCCGCTTCGGTGACCCCCATTATCGAAACGGACAGTATCGAAAAAGGTGAAGAAGCCCTTTTTGAGACAAAAATACATAATTTATTTTAATTTTAAATTGTTGCTAAAAAAGTTTACTAGTTGATTTAAAATTTTTCTTAAATGAAAAATTCACGCATAAGTATTAAAATTGATATAAAACTATTTGTGAAAAATTGAACTTGCAGGCTAAAATTGACGTCATTATAGCTGTAAACTTTTTTTTTTTTTTTTTTTTTTTTTTTTTTTTTATATATTGAATATAGTAAATTTTGATAATTAACCTCAATAACCAATTTTTCACATATAAATAACATTAATTAATTATTAAAAAGGTACTTACGTAATATCTGCATGCCAGTGAATAATCGCCAAAGATTGCCAAATTTACATTAATGGTTAATATAAATATAATTGGTATGGAAAATTTAATTATTGTTTGTAATTTTTTATTTTATTTGCAAAATGAAGGGAATTTTTTAATCGAATTAAACATTTTTTTCCAAGCTGTAGACAGCAAAGTGGAATCAGATTTTTCATTAACAATTACACGTCGATTAACATAGATAACTCGAAAATGCGTCTGGCATGAAAGATAATTCTGGCTTGCTGAGAGTTAAAACTTTGGTCAAATTTCCAATTATGCTTTGCAATAGAAGATTTAGAAATTTCTTGTTTAGTAACATGCCCAGAGTGATAATTAAACGGCATTCAAGATTTCTTTTTGTTTGACCTGTGTAAGACAAATGGCAATTATTACAAGGAACACTATAGATACATACTTATGAACAGAGGATAAAGAAAACTGAAATTTATTAAGAATAGAAATTTATTAACAAGTTTAAAAATAACATGTAAATTAAAACATTTTAAAATTTTAGCTTATTTAAAACATAAAGGTGGATAAAAAGGTAATACAACAAGGTTATCGGTTTTAAATTTAGCCTCACTATAAAGAGTAAAATTACAAGTAGTAAATTTACAAGAGTAAAATTACAAGTGTCTGCTAAAGATTTTAATAGTATTATTATTAATATCGAGGCTAAAACCTCTTTTGATAGCAAGAGACTTTAAGTAAATAATTTCTTCTTTAAGAGAAGAAGTGTGAGATCAAATTTTAAGTGCACGATATACGTAAGTGTAAAAGGGGCCAATTTTGCACCTATCAATTTTGCACTTTGCAATGCTCCTACACAGAAATGTTCTAGTTCTTACATACACAAAAATGTCTATGTCTCTATTATAAATAATTCTTTTTACTTTCATAATGATTTAAAAATAATTCTTACTGTGCACATTTATTCAAAAATTTGTTTTGTACTGTAACATTAAAAATTTGGAAAAATTAGATGGCTACGCTACCTTTTGGGTAATTTCCACTAAAATTTTATAGGCCCTAATTTTTGAATATTTGAATGAAAGCAAACACAAATATGTATTCAATAAATTTTTATGACCTAACATAATATGTTATATTATAAAGCATTTTTTGAAAACCTATTTACTTTCGATTTTCGTCTTAAACTTTTGATAAAATTTTTCTTATCAAATAGCTGATTCAAATTATTGTTTTCAGCAAGTATACGTTTATGATTTGAAATTCCATGAACATTTTATGAGTAAAAATAATAAATACAAAACTTTGAATAAACATCATAAAAAGCAATAAACTCGCAACAATTGATCCTTCGTCAGGCGAACAATGTAGGAACGAGTGCTGCAATCAAAGCAGCAACGCACGAAACTGGTTTAAAGGAAAAGCGAAAATATATAAAGAAGAATGTAGATATGAATACTGGTGTGAGCAGAATTATCAAATGAAGGAAGAAAATAAATAAATAGATAAGATTAAAAAATTAACAAAATCTTAAAATCTTAAAAATATCACAATTAAATGAAAATCGAAGTTATGTGAACAGTTTCCAGGCAGCAGACAAGATCAGAGTGGAAGGAATATCATTAACAAGATTTTTCGAATTCTTAAATATGTAAAAAGTTTCATGGATATCCAAATGGGAAGAGCAAACAGGAGAAGAAATTATGTTTTTTTTTTTTTTTAAGAAAAATCAAAACTATGACCACGAACCCAGCAGTGGGAAGCAACAGAAGATTTGGAAACCTCTTTATTACGAACATTCCGACAATGCTCATTTATTCTGTATTTTAAACGCCTCCTAGTATGACCAATATAACTTAAATTGCGCGAAAGACACGTGTATAAATAAATGCCAGATTGGTTTTCAGTAGGAATTAGATCTTTAAGAGAAGATAATTTAATTTTTTGACAGGTTTGTAAATGATTTTAAAACCAAATGGTGAAAGAAATTTAGAAATTTTAAAAGAAAGTAATGAATAAAAAGGTAAAACAACTGCTATAAGACTGTTATCGTTCAATTTGGGAGCAGAACGTTTAGGATTCTTGAATTTATATAAAGCTTTATCGGTAATAGAGGGATGATAGCCTCGAGAAAGAGGAAGTGATCTTAAATAAAATTAATTTCTTTCGAAAGACTACACAGATCAGAAGAAATGTGTAAGGCACAAAAAACATAAGTATAGAAGGCAGACATTTTTTTGTTGAGGGGCGGGGTTAGAGAGAGCATGCGGCGGAAGAAAGACAGAGAATAGTTTTCTAAAGACAGTGGTTGAGAACCTATCCTTGTCTTTAGACATAAACACTTCAAGAAAAGGCAAAGAGCAATCATTTTCAATCTCAAAAAGGAATTGAATATATGGATCAATCGATTTGACCAAAGAAACTAAACTGGAAAAATCGATATTAAAGGTAACAAGAACGAAAGTGTCATCAATATACTTAAACCAGCAAGGAAAATTTATATACACCGAAGGGTTTTTCTCCAAAATTGTACATATAAGCAGCACTCGTGGTTACTTTGTACGCCTGACGAAGGATCATGTGTTTTGTTGAGCTGTAACAATTGTTACGAGCTTATTGCATTTTATGGTGTTAATTCAAAGTTTTGTATTTATTACTTTAAAACGCCAGTTCTCTGGTGCTTTCTTATTATTTTATGAGTGCATTTAGTATCAAATAAACTTACGCAACATGAATTTGTGTACAATGTAATTGATGTTCAAGTTTTTCTATCACATTTTTGGCATTTCATTTTATTAAATATGTTACAATTGAATTATACTTAATTATTGTTATGACTTTTCAAATACTATTTTGTAGAAATAATGAAGTATATATTTTTTATTTCAGCTACGTACATATACATGCCAGTTTCCTGATTTTTCTAAAAATTTAATAAAAGCTGATTTAAAAAAAAATTGTACAATCACAAAAAAAAAAAAAAAAAAAAAAAAAATGTACCATATGCTCTTTTTCTAAAATGCTTATTCTTCCTGTACGTCTCACATAGACATTCTCTCTTGATTAATGCATGAACTTTGGACATCAATCTCTGACAAACAACTGCATAAACCTCTGAATAAAGTTAAAGTAAATAAATAAAAGTCCAGTCTCTCCCTTAGAGGCGTAAGCAACAATTTCTATTTTTTTCCCCTTGTACTATCCAACATTTTTATGCTCTATTTTCAACTTGATTTATGATAAATAATCGTCTAAAATGACCGTATGTTTTTTATAAAGAACATAAAGTAATGTAATGTCTTTGTTTTTATTCTATCATAATAACATAAAATTGAATGTTATAGGATAAAAAATACTCGGTGTTATAGCTTATGGTCGTTATTTATCAAAAAGAAATAGTATATATTTATAAACATTAGAAACTTTAAAATCTAGATAAAAATGCCTTATGTTAGAAAAATTAATTTTGAATTGTTTTATATTTTACAGAAATCGTTAGTATGCTTACGAAAGAATAATAATTTAAAAAAAAATAGCATAAACTGAAATGTATGGTGTTTACTCAGTTTTTACTGGTTATCATTTTAAGGTTTTCCTTCCTTTTTTTTTTTTTTTTTTTTTTTTTTTGCAAAATTAGATAACATGTCTCTGGACCGATTCTAGAGCTATCCCAGACTGTCACCAGTCCACTTTGTCGTTCAAGTGAGACATAAGATCCACTAAACTTCAACTGTTTTTAATGCATTTTACTGGCTGGTGTATTATTTATAAAAAAGTTAATTTTCTAAAATTTTATTTTCTTACAATTTTTTGTTTAAAAGTTTATTGATACTTCTTAGCATGTCACTGATAGCCGTTTAATAGAATCTAATTAATTAAACGCTTAATAAGAAAATGAAATTAAAAGAATATGATAGTATTTTTTATGATTGGTTAATGTGTATATAGAGCTACCAAATAATTTTTCAAGACTTTTTAAATGTATTACTAGTCATAGTATACACCATGATGGAAGCATCTAAAAGGTGTGAAATTTGTACTGTATGTACATTTCAGTAGGATACGCATATGCTTCACTTCAGAGCAGATGCACATCATAGGTAATTGTAGCTCCAACTACATGTGCTATAAAATGGTTTCACATACGACTGTTGTTTTTATATATTACAATTGTTTTTACATGCGGTACTTTTCCATAGGAGTTTCCTTGTGTACCGTAAAAAAATAAAACCGTCAATCAAGCAGATTTCTGAGTTTAGCAAGAGATTAATTATAGCTGATATAGAAAGCAGAATATCATTTGGAGAAATTTATGTTTGGGCAGGGCGTAATCAAGTCATAGTGATGCGGATGTGTAATCAGTGTTTGCAAGAAGCACAAACAGAACAACGACATAACGATTGCCCTAGAATTATGTTATTATTACAGGTGATGAAAGGCATATTATGGAACGGGGATAAGAGATCGCGCTGCAACAACAAGTAACATAATACAAAAAGAAAGTGTCTATTGTTCATCAATCTGTGTCAGCACGTACCTTTTAACGTCATTTGCAGCTCAGAAAATTTTCAGCAAGGCGCCCATTACTGCAACGCTACTTACGTAAGACCAAAAGGGATTAATTCTGCAATGATTCGATGAACGTCGTGCATAGACAAATGAATGGCACAATATCTTTCCAGACGGTTCAGGTTTCTGAGTATAACAAAACTGTCGTAACTAATAGCACTACCGCGTCAAATTCCAAAAGTCCTTTACATGCCGGGTAATTTGAGTTATTGGTATTGAATTTTACTCCCGCATTTCCTTAAGAACATTGAACCACCAGTAAGATTACTAAAAGGTTTTGCAAACAGCCCTCGCAATTTATGTTTAAGGCTTGCCAGCAGCTATATTTCAACAAGACATTGTGAGAGTACATATAACACATAACATACAATGAACAATAGTTTTGCTTTACTATCCAAATTGCATTGCTGTCTTGGCCTATCACTTTACCTAATCTATCATATCTCCTGATTTGCTTGTTCCTTTGAACACGTCGGTTCCACGATTATAAAACTGCTGGCTATGCATAGACCCCCCGCTGCCCTGCAAAATTTACAAAAATCATGTAACAACATATGAAATGAAAACGTCCAAAAACTTCATATATTCAATGCCAAATCGTGTATCAAAAGTTATTGCCATCAGTGGTGGCTATACGAAATATTGGTTTCTCTGTATACATTAACTCGGAGGATGTTGCATTTTTTATAATTTTACATTTTCACATTTTTTTTTTTTTTTTAATATAATAAATTTGGTTAAATTTCTTGCCCTTCTTTGTGATTTTTAAAACCGCAGTTTATATTAATAATTACTAAAAACTCATAATATTTTTATAAGGTAGGACTATAAAAGTTATATATATATATATAGTATATAACTTGAGAGAATTGATTAACTGGAACTTTATTTTAAGATATTAGGATAGTGATTTACTTTTTAAAAAATGTGATGCGTAACTTTTCTTAAATGCAATAGTCAAATGTGGTTCTTTGATATTTTGTAAAATTCATATTTATAACATAACACACAACATTTAATTGTTCCATTATTTCAATATTTTGTTTTAATATTTCATTATAATATTTTCTTATTATATTGTGTAATACTTCATTTAGTTGTAGAAATTTTTCTTCAGATGATCCATGTATGGTGAATTTGGAAATTTGTTTTTTTAATTTAATCTCTACTCAGTTTATAAGACTCGTAGACTTAATGGGCATTTAAGAAAATATTAAGACAATATTAAAGATCGTTTCGATATTTGATTAATATGCTAATATGAAGTAAAAACAGTAAATTTTACACAACATAATTCTGAAATGAACAGAGCTATAGCATATACAAATACACTAGAATATCACTCTAGACAAATAAATTTAGAAATGAATTAATTTCGTTAAGATTTTATTTTCCAGTTCCGTGTATATTTTGTGGCATTGTAAGAAAACATTCTAGTTTTTTGAAAATTATTTATTTCATAAAATAAAATTTTCTGAAAATATAACATTAATTAATTCACAACTTGTATTAAAACATATTAAGCATATATTGTTTATTTATTTTAATTTATTTAATTAATTTATTTATTTTTGCATATTTTTATATGATCTATTTTGCAATTTATAAAATCAAAATTCTTTAAAAAATTTTTTTTCCTAAACAAACAAATAATCTATCATTCATTTGGACAATAAGTTACCAGAAAAAAAATATAATAAATCACAAACTCTGGAATGTTTAAATGCTTCTAACAAAAATAGAACTCATTAATCATACGGAGAGGGTGATTGCAAATGACATTATTTTTTCAAGAGTAATAGCTCTCATATTAAAAACGTTTTAAGTAGTTTCTATTTCGAAACCATTATTTGAAATTTATCCTTAAACAAAACTAAATAATTTTTTTTGCAAAATTTTGGTGTATACAGGAGAAAAATATTATTAAAAAAATTTATATATATATGCTAGCTGAATTTTGGAGTTAAAACTAATTTTTCATTATTTAAGTAATTTACAAGAAATGTTTTGAATAAAATACTCCCACTACATAGACACCGATTCCCATAAAATTCAGTAGAGGGCATTACCAGCCATTAGTTATTACTAAAGGGAAAATTGGAAGCCATCTGTATATTCATTCACTAGTATTGAATATAAAGCTTTATTTTAATTTGTTATAATATTTTTTAACCGTGCAATTTCTTTTGTGGAAAAAAATATTTATGTAAATACATCACTTGCCAATCTCAATTTACTATTATTATAACGAATAATTCGTGGTTTAATTTTAATTTCTAGCTATCTTTGTTCCTAATACTATTGTTTTTCTCAATTCAAATCAATGTAAAATATTTTGTTCACATAGTGTGCATTCTCTTTTAAACTATTCACAGAGTGAATAGTTTAAAATTTATTTACACTTGGTAAATAAGTCTTGCTATTTTCAAACAATAGTTTATTCTCCCCACTTTACCCCACTTTGCCACCCAATATACATAGAAATTTAATCATATTACTTTTCATGATAGCTAATTCGTGTAATGGTTGGTGCTCTTAAAGACTATAGAAAATGAGTTATATGCGTTGCCATAAATGAGCATATGAGAATATAGCAGCACCACCGGTAGTACTACATATGCCATAATCTAATCAAATTATACCAAAATCCAATGAAATATAATGTTTCGTGAAATTTCGAACATTCCTTAGTAATATACAGCGTCATCAAAATTGTTCTAACACACACAGAGAAAGACATTTTATAAAGAAGTGTCACAATGTGCAAATCCATAGCAACTGGAAGTCAAGAATTCTCGTGAATACAATACTTTGTTTTTATCTGAGTTTTAGATTACAAAATATTAGATAATCAAAAGATAAACGTGCACTAAAGCGGATTTATATATATATATATTTTGTTTCATCTAAAACTATATTTATTATAAATATTTCATTCTTTCTTTTATTTTTTTTTTTTTTTAAACGTATAATTTTATGTAAAATATCTAAGATTGCATTTAAAAATATTTCTAAAGCTTTTTAAGAATATTGTGCGATGCCTAAAATTGATTTTAAAATTTTTAGGTATGTTTGTAAAATATTCAACTTATTCTATTTATATTTCTGTATCCTTAACTTATTTTAATTTTCAGTGGCAAACTGACATTAATTATGAATTTTATGCAAAATATATGAGAATTTTTATATTTCACTGTAACGTTTAAAATTTATTTGTACAACTTTGTTTTAAGAAATATTACATTATTACAAAACGTAGCTTTCAAAAACTGATTTTATAATTTAATTGAAAAGCATCTAACGTGTATTAAAGTTTTTTAAACTCCTATTTATAATGTATAATTTTCAATTTTCAATATATGTTTCAGCATCAGTGCAAATTTAAAGAAAATTTGAGTTGTTAATATAATTCAATTCTAGAGAAAAGCTAAATAAGGGCAAAACTCCTCCATTACGTTTTAATTATTTATTTTAAAAACGAACCCCAATATGTTTCTATTTTATCTACATATATTTTTGTTTTGATATACATTTCATGATTACTTCATTTTTCATTCTAACGAGGCACATTTTATTCTTCTTTTACATGAAATATTTATGAGATTTATGTATAAAATCCCAAAATGTACTTTTCTTTCATCTGATATACATAAATGTTTATATTTTAAGTTATTTCACACACACAGATGAAAAAGAAAGTGTTTAATTCTTAGACACTACAGTTTTCTCGGGCAGAAAACAAAAAGTCATATGCAAAAAGACTAAAAAAATATATTATTTTTATTTTAAAATTATGAATATTTAAAGTCTAATTACATACATTTCAAAACCTTTTTCAAATGCAAGGGAAATACTGTTGGCTCAAATGTATATCTACTCTTTTAAACACGAGAAAAATCTTTGCAGAAGATAGTGTATATTAATGCTAAACACTGAAAATCGAGGAAAAACAAACATGTGTAATTTACTTCTGTTGTTTTTTGATGAAGAAAAATGACTTTTTGTTATTTTAGCAGCGTACTTTTGTTGTTTTAGTGCAAAACTAGATCATTTATTTTGCTTACATGACATTTTGTTCCTTTTAAGTATTGTACAACTTCTCCTTTTATCTGCAACAGGATAACGTCAAGGGATATAACTTTTAACTCGACAGGAAACACTGTTTATATAAATCATACCGTTGTCTTAGAAAAGTATAAATATGTTTAAGTATTTTATTTATATTAAGAAAAAATATAAAAATTGTGCACAGCCTTAAGTAAAACTATCTATATTTGTTTTAAAAGATAAACATGTAATTACAGAAGAAAAATAGAAAAGCTTTTTACCCTCATGTTCAAATTTTGTGCTATTGATAGTCCAGGATAAAATGTTAGTATCTTTCGACATTCAAACTTTTGTTTACATTTTTTAACATCTTTTACTATAATATGTAAAAATATTACCAGTATTACCTTTTGTATATCTATGATTTACGTAAAATTAAAAAGGTAGAATTGGATATAGCATAGTGGTATTGAGAAATGGTATAAATATAATGTAATATGTTTTCGTATCCCAGAGGACAGTTTATTTTAGTCTATTTTCTCGAAATTAAAAAAAATGTATTTAAAAAAATATAAATTAAATCTTATTATATGAATAATTTCACATATCATTGTCATTCATCAAGCATAATTGTTTCTTGGTTTGAAAATGTTCGTATATGTAGCAATGCAACAATATAAGGTCAATTTCTTTATTAGACAAATTTTAAATATTTTTTTATTACTATAAAAAAATTATTATTATCAATGTACACCATGCCCCATTTATCTTCAAAATGTCAGGCATCTTTTATGTTTCTGAAATTAAAATGAAAAAACTTATGTATAACCAAGTGTTACATATATTGAATGTAAACTTTAACTTGACGGTATTGTGTAAAAAAGAAATAACGAAACACCGTTTCCTAAAAGTGGAATTTTTATTTTAAATAATATTTCTTTAGTAGAAATTTAAATTGTTATTATTAATACATAAAAATATTTTCCCAGCTTTAATGATTGTGAATGCATGAATCTGAATATTGATTTAGCTTCCCTCAAACTTATTTTTCTCCATATACAAAGTTGATAAAAAAAAAATGAATTGAAAAAGAAAACAGAAAACAGAAAACAGAAAATTAACATGCAAGACACATCAGTTTGTCTCCCTTAGAAACTTTATCGGTACTTGTGAGTACAGAATTCATTTTTTTTTTAAACAGATGAGTTATCAGAAACATTTTTTCTTTAAATGTCATTAGTATTTTAGATTGCAGAAAATTCATAAGCACAGTTTGGTATCAAACAATGGAGAAATATAACTACGAAGAGCATGCCTAGTCTACTTGCAAAAATAAGTCTTTTTCGGTAAATTAAATTAATTTATAAGATATTATTTAGATAAGGTATATGTAACATAGGCTCTGTTAGTCTTTATGAATATCCATTTTAACGACCTAATGTACGGTTTCTAAAATGCACCAAAGTTTCCATATTACAACGCAAAATACATAAGTATAAATGTGTTATCCATCTTTCACTATCAGTATGGAATTTTCATAAAAATGAAAATTCATAAGAGAAAAACAATGTGGTTCTACAATTAAAAAACACTTCAATGATGAACTATTCATAGTACTGTTCTACAAATTCAATATGATAGGGTTTTTAATGTGTTTCTAAATAATTTCTAAACTTTTTAATTGGTTTCTAAGGTTTTTTAATTGGTTTCTTGGTATTCTAAAAATGCACCACATTACTATACAAAATACAAAAGTACAAATGTGTTATCCATCTTTCCCTATCAGTATGGAATTTTCGGAAAAATTAAAAATTCATAAGACAAAAACAATGTGGTTCTACAATTAAAAAATACTACAATGATGAACTATTCATAGCACTGTTCTACAAATTCAATATGATAAGGTTTTTAATGTGTTTCTAAATAATTTCTAAACTTTTTAATTGGTTTCTAAGGTTTTTTAATTGGTTTCTTGGTATTCTAAAAATGCACCACATTACTATATAAAACACTAAAGTACAAATGTGTTATCCATCTTTCCCTATCAGTATGGAATTTTCGGAAAAATTAAAAATTCATAAGACAAAAACAATGTGGTTTTACAATTAAAAAACACTACAATGAGGAACTATTCATAGCACTGTTCTACAAATGAAATATAATTAGTTTTTTTACCGTTAATTTTCTTATTTTTTAAATAAATGGATGTTGAAACCACATACGTGGGGCTTAAGTAGTTATATGTGCTCAAAGATAATCGAATCGCTTTATGACAAATAATTTTTAATCATTTGTACGCTGTCGCTTTCACTTTCCATTAAAAGTTACGTATAGATACATACCTTTGTCCTTAAAATGTAATTCCATGTACAAAAAATAGTCATTTAATCACATTTACAATTAGTATATCTAATGTTTAAAAAATAATTTTCAGATGTATAAAAAAAAAATATAGTAGTAGCTTAAAAAGGTTATTCTTACTCTAATCTATCTTAATAATTCTACAGTGAATATTGACCAAAATTTCGACCAATTTTATATAACAGAATTGTCAGGAGTCAGAGTTTAGCTAAAATGCAGTCATTTAGAATTTATTTATTCTTGTGTCGTATTGCTAAACTTTGCTATTACTTATTTATTATTACTTTTTTTTTTTTTTTTTTTTTTTTAAGAAAAAATAAATTTTGAACTAAATTTAGACAATATTCATATAAACAATTTTAGTAAATCTCCAAACATAAATTTTAATACCCCAAATTTTTACATTACGTACATATAAATAAAAAAAATAATTATTATTGTGTCGTCTGTTTTCTAAAAGTATAAACTGCTTGATATTTCTGTTACATTTTTAAAAAATATCATTGAATATCGGACTACTAAAGAGTATGAAATAATTGCATAAATATTACATTTAGTTATAAATTTGCAAACAACAATCTCGTATGAAAGTTATTTATTTTAATAATAAATTCACAAATAGTATGTTAAAATTACATACAGAATTTGTAAAACTCCGTTAATTTAAAATATATTTTGTATAGTGCATTATTGTAGTTCACATCTTAACATTTTTTTTCAAAAATAAATAATTAAATAAAAATAACTAGTATGTTTGGTCATTACAAAATAGATTCACTTAATAAAAAAACATTCAATAAATTTAGTATTTATTAAAATTATCTTCCATGATGAATACAGATAATTTTCATCATATATTAGTTATAACATAACATGAAATGTGACAGAAAGTAAATTTTGTACCCCACTCCCTACATCTATAAAAATGCTTTTTTTAGGGATGTTTTTTCCTCATAAAAAATGAAAAAAGTAATAATAATAATAATAATAATATTGTTTAAATTACCACTATCAAATGTTGAACCATTCATGTTAAATATATTGACGAATTTTTTCAATGAATACTTAGATTAAATTTTTTTTAGCCAGTGGTGTTATTTCCACATAATGGGAGTGAGGTGGGGGGGGGGATTGAGGCTTTTACATATAATTTATTTTCTGATTGACTGTTATTTTTATGAACATGTATATATTTTTAATTTCACAATTATTTGTCAAATGTAATTCTCATTCTGTACATTTATACGAAATTTTTCCGAATGGTACCATACTAACTGAATGAATGACAGCGTCAACTATTCAGCGATATAACCCAAAATGTAATCAACATCAATATCAGTCAAGTAGATTCGTCAAAAATAACATTTTAACAATTAAACACAGAAACCAGATACTTCAAAAACAAATATGCAGTGTTTATGTTTATTGTATATACAAGAATTTCATGTGTTACTATTTTCAAAATTTTATTTTTAAATTGTACAACACCGATATTTTCCAGCCTAATACATTTTTCGGGGAAATATTATGAGAAAACTTGGTCAAAGTTTTACATTTATACTTGCAATAACACTTTATAGAGAGAAAATATAGCCGTTTCTTATAACCTGTAAACATTTTACTATCGCTGAGAGAGGAATTCCCAAAAGTGAAACTTTTTCTAAATTAAAGATTTGAAGCTAAAATAGCAACAGCTGACCTGTAACTCAGTAGTTTTGCAGCACTCTTGTTTTGAAAGCATCGCATTACACTGGACAAATAGTTTTTAAGTTTTTGTGTTACAATTGAAAGTTTTGCAATTTTGAGTTTTAAGTACTAATGTTATATTATTAAATAATATATTATAGATGTAAACATACCTTCAAAACAGAACATAGTCATAATAAAGAAAGCAATAATATAACTTTTATGATCTTAGTGTAGTGTGAAATAATGACTGCTGGCATGCTAAATTTTAACATATACTCAGTATTGACATTTTGAATATGATGACTACATAATTGTGAATTTTTTTTTGTTCGAAATTTAAAAGATGAAGATAATGTATGTTCAAATAGATTTAAAAAATACTTTTTTATTTATAATTTAATATTTCCAAGATACACTTTTTAAATAAATGGTTTTTGATTATGAGTAAAAATAGAATAACTAATTATTTCGTTATTAAAATATTATTTTTGTATTAGTCACTTATTAATAGTATTTTTGTTAATATCGCTAAATAATGAAAAAAAAAATATTACCATAATTCTTGAGAAATATTTTAACAAAATTTCTAGCATATGGTTGTGGAGTTTGCATTCCTGCAAACTCCATCTTAACTTACTTAATTAGATTACTAAGAGAACACAAGACTTTAAATAACAATAACTAAAGTTTATTTGGGCAGATCAATGGGAGGGCGGCCTGGTACTAAAGCTTAGCTCAGTCAGCGTTTTACTTAATCAAAATATATGAATCAACAATTTAAGTAGATAATCTTAAATATCTCACCACAGCAGATAGTCGAAGGTGTAGAGACGGACACACTCGTACTCCAATACTACGGCTTCACTGTGGGACAGAGGATTCCCTTCTATCCCAGTTTGAACTTTCCGAAAACTAGTAGACACTCACCAACACTCAACGCTACTTAACTTCACACAACTAAATCTCCTCTACTCTACTTTCGATATTCACCAAAATAAGAATCATTACATTCGCTATAATATCCTCCAACATCCACTATCGATCCTCCAACATCCACTATACGATCCTCCAACATCCACACCATCTACTAAAACCATCTCTATTTTTATACTTCTTCCTACACCCTCCTTTCACTACATTTCAATCCGTACTTTTAAAAATCACTTCTAATTTAACTAATATTCAAAATCTAAGTCTTTTAATGCAGCACCCTGCCGACACAAAACTATCTCGACCTCAACCGTCACCGAGCCACTGGCGACGGAGTGATTTTAACCGTCCCCACTTCCTACTTTGCTGGATCCAGCTTAATTGAAACAACTGTGGTGACGTTCTAACGTCTCAACCTCACATGGTATATGCATATTTAAAGAAGTTTATAAATATCTTAACACTATTAATCTTGATTCAACTTACTATTTTGAAAAATGTATTTATTTATAATATTAATATTAATATTATTATGTGTAACTTTACATAAACTGTGTATATTCATATATTTCGTAATAATGGTATGTATTGACTACTAAATATTTAATAATTATCAATATTTTAAACGAACAAATTTTATTATTATTTTTGTAGCATTAAAAATGATGTATTGCATTACAAACAGGCCATGTTAATAAACTTATATTATTGATATAATCAGTTATATTGACTAGTATTCACTATCAATATGTTTTGTTTCGATTACATCTATAAGAACAATATATTAGATTCCTGACAACTTTTAAACTTCTGTTTTCAATAGATTTACACATTTAAAGATGAACTGAACAAGAGTTAAATTTTTTCAGGAAATATCTGCATACATTAAAATACAGATGTAAAATACATCCTGTTTATTCATACATTTTTGTTCTGCCAAAATTTTGTGAATGCTGTATTTTAGGAAACAATGTACAAAATTTTACAAAACGTTGTATTTGGTTGGATCTTGAGATAAATTGATGCTGAATAGGTTTTGGAATATATCCCCTGATCTGTGTTGCCAGATCAGGAGGATTTTTTATTCAATAATCACTAATAATTTTTAATCATAACGTTTGCCTAATCACTTCGAAGAACTTCTCAAAATTATTGGTGACTTCTGAATAAAAAATCCGCCAGATCTGGTAACACTCTCCCCAATTCCCATATTGGTTACTGCACAGCAAAGTAACGATTACCCAGTGATTCTTTTTATAATTATTGTTATTTTAAATCATGTATGCATGGTATGAGAATGATTGCTGTGCAACCGAATTTCGTGCATTTTGAGAATTCTGCACAGCGAGGTAACAGAACGAAGCATTTTTTTTTTCTGTTATCATATGCGCGATGCGTAAATACGTGCGTGATAATTGCTGCACTAACGAATCTCATGCTTTTTTCAGATACACGCACAGCAATATGGCGTTACACAGAGATTTTTAAATATATTTTTACTTTCTTCTATTTTCAATAGGAGAAAGTATTGGTTTCATAAAACGATTTCTGGTTTTCGACGGATTTACACGTGTTGAAAGGTATAATTGGTGCATTTCTGAAGAAGAGAGCATAATATGCAAATTTTTATTTGCGTATCTAAAATTGATAAAAAAAAAAGCATCCTATACTAATTCCAACTTTTAAAATTAAATTAAATTTCATTAAAACTTATTAATTTTTCTAAAAATTAAAGACTGTGACTGTTAAGAAATTATAAGACCACCTGAGAAAATTAGCATATTATACATGACATCAAACTCAATATAAAGCGCATGCGTCAGTATTTCGTAAAAGCATTACCTAAGAAGCAAAGGCGTAGGTTTTGAATGTGTTACCTACGATTAATTTGACGATGCCTAGAGGTAAAGAATTATTGGAGTGTGAAGTAAGAAAAATTTTATTTTATAAAGGTTCTGGTAAATCTGAAAGAGATATTGCGGGGTTAATGAACCGTTCTAAAACTGCCATTCATAATGCCATAGTTAGAAAAGATTATTCAAACAAAATAAAACGATATGTTAGAAAAAATATTTTGTCAGCACTTGATAATAGACAAATTTTTCGACTGTCAACTAAAAAAGGTCTTTCATCTCGTGTAATTTCGAAACGTTTTAGCAAGAAAATCTCACATGTAACAGTCTGGAAGAGTCTTAAATTAAATATTAATACGAAATTTATGAAATTGAAGAAAAAAAAAAAAAAAGTTATTGAAATGCCATTGAGAAGAAAGATTAAAATGGGCTAAAAATGTCATGTCGTGGAATGATGAGTGGAAACAAATTATATTTTCTGATGAAAAGAAATTTAACCCTGATGGTTCTGATGGTTACAAACACTATTGGCATGACTTGAGGAAGGAACCAAAAAAATGCTTCAGTCGACAAATGGGTGGAGGATCAGTAATGATTTGGGGAGCTTTCAGTTATGAGGGGTTGTGTGATTTACAGCGGATTTCGGGTCATACGAACTCTACACAATATCAGTCTATGCTATATGATCATATGATACCGTTCGGACCTTTATTAGGTGGTGCTAACTGGATGTTTCAACAGGACAGTGCTACTTTCATACATCTAAATCCACACAGGAGTAGTTTAAAAAAGAAAAAACTAATGTTTCGCCATGGCCAAGTCGAAGTCCAGACTTGAACCCCATGGAAAACCTATGGGGTATATTATCTCGCAAAGTTTATGCTAATAATAAACAATTTTCATCTGCCAATGAACTGGAAGTAGCCATTGTAAAAGAATGGCACAGTATTTCGATAACTGAACTTGATCACCTGGTTACTTCAATGAAAAACAGAGTGTTTGAAGTCATCAGGGAAAATGGAGGACCAATATCATATTAATTTTTTATACAATTTTGTTTTTTGACAAGTGGTCTTATATTTTCTTAACAGGTTAGTTTTCACTTATTTCTAATATATATTTTAATTAAAGATTTATTGCATTATACCAAGTTATTGCAAACTAATTATAAAAAAAAATATAGAACAGTATGTTATTTTATGTATTGTGATTAGAATCTTTATTTTTCTTGGTCTTATAATTTCTTAACGGACTGTAATTGACCCTTTTTAGAAAATGTCCCTCTATATGTCTCAAAATTTCCTATAAATGGGTACAATGACATTTTTCACCTATAATTACGAAATAAAAAAGAATGATTTATAACTAGTAAAAAAAAAAAAAAAAAAACTTAGACACATAGTGGCAATGCTTCCCCTAGATCTGTGACAGATTAAGACAAAGTTTTCTTTTAATGGTTTTCTTTTAATTTTTAACACACACACACACACAAAGGGTATTTAAACAAGTGGATATTTATACAAACAGTTTTAAGATATTGTCAGTAGAACATGAAGTCGATATATTTTTTTTTTTTGACATTTAGTGTTATATTTCACTGAGAAAAGAATTGTTTGTATTTATCATGTAAAGTAATTTTATTAAGTAATAATTTTAACAAACTATTAGTGCTAATTAAATTTGCACAGGAAGAAAGTTTGTGTTCGCCACAACATGCTAATTTAGCTTATTTGTTTTGTCAAATGGTGCAGTCATGTTTTCTACCTACTTCCACTTAACCGATTTTGCCCAGTGATTGCACACGAAATTATAGTCGAGCACAATTCAATATGCAAACACTTTATGGATATATCTCACCAGGGGCAGGTTCTAGGGCCAAAAAGTAGTTACAGTCTACAACAATATAATACGAATGTATATTTTTGGAGCCCTATCTCATCATGGAGAAATTTCAGAGTGAAGTGTTTTATTTTTTTTTCTTTCCATGCGCGTGAAGCACATTTAATGGCGTAATTGTTAAGCTTCCGATGTATTTTTACTTTTATGAGCAGCATTGTAACTTTGTTTATTGATGTTATACTTCGTTAATCTAATACTTTATGTTTCGATAATTATTGTAAAAAAAAAAAAAAAAAAAAAAAAAAAGAACAGATTTCTATTTAATGTATCTGCATTTGTATATAAATAGTTCTATATTTCATAACATGTTTGTTGAATTTCAATAGAATACTAAAAAAAGGAAAGAAATGTGAAAACATGAAAATAATTACTTACATTTATGTTGCAGAAATCTGTGTCTCACATCTTAAAACAGGGAGACTGTGAAATTATCTCTGTTGTATATTTTTAAAAATATTACAGTTAAAACTCATTAAACCAATACTCCTCAATAAATATTTTAATAAAAATTTTGAACTAATTCAAAGTAAATTTGAGATTGTGTGATGGTTTTCATTTATTTATTTATTTATATGATGTTTGATTCTTTGTTGTAGTAAACTTAATAAAACTATTTGGTGCGTATATAATTTACAGACAGTATACAGGACTATGCAAAAACTTGAAAGAATGCTATTGACAACGATAGCATTCCTTGAATAATTTTAAATAACATTTTGACTTTGATAAAATCCTTAATGAATGTACTCCAATACTCAAATGGGGTTAAGAAAAGCGGAAGACTCCCTCCCCCTCACACAGAAATGTATTCCAGATAAAATATTTTCTCAGACAATTGTATGGTATTACTTATGGTATTTTATATATAATCAAACACGGATCTCTCATGTTTCAGTAACTGTAACAATATGTTTTTACAAATGTACAGTCGGTAAAAAAAGTGCCCGAACACTAGCAAAAATTCCTATGTAAAAAAAGTGCACTTCATACGATTTTGTTAAACAAATCCTTGTCGAATCCTGTTCTTAGTCAGTGTAAGAACATGATTCGATAAGAATTTATTTAAAAAAACTGTATGAAGTGTACTTTTATTACATAGGAATTTTTGTTAGTGCTCGGACACTTTTGTTACCGACTGTAAGGTAAGAGAAAGTACTGTGAGAGCCACACCAGATTACTTAGATTTTTAAAATATTACTGAATATAGAACTTCCAAACACCATGAAAAAATTGCACAGTTATTTATTTATTCACAACAACCATCTATGAAGTTATGTTATTCAAAGGTGAATGATTTTAATTTTTAATATTATATTTAAAAACAGTATGTGCGCAGTTTCTTTCTTTTTTTCTTCCTTTTTTTTTTTCTTTGTACGCTCTATTAATTTCAATTATTAATATTTTATATAGTGCATTATATATATATATATATATATATATATATATATATATATATATAATTTAACTATACTGGGAAAAAAGTGGCTGAAAGATATATTTAAATTCGAAATGACAATGTAAAAAAGTAAAACACACAGTTCGTTTTCGGTATTATGTGTGTGACTTTCAAATTTGTTCGTAATTTTATACACTTAATTTAAACATAAAATCATGTTATCTAACTTTTTTATTTTCAGTTAGTGCTCTTCAGATATGTATTAAACTAGTTGGTATAGGTGGACTCTTCTAAGTTCCTCATCATATATAGTTCACAAAAATTTCAATTACAAGTCGTATTATATTTAATAGGAGAAATGAATTTAACCAATCGCTCGATATAGGGACAGAGTGAAATATCTCACCAAAATAGGCTCAGCACTGTTCAGTTCTATACATTTACTTTATTCTAATATATTAATTTATTTTATTGGAGTCAGTTTCTTAATTTAGTTTTAATGCAATTCCATAAAATTCCCAATGAAACGATCCCCAAAATGCAAATTTACACGAAGAATCGGTGAATTTCTCTATGTTGATAAAATCTTAAAATTTAGAACAACTTACGAAATTTTTAAATTAGAATATTTGTATTCAATGATGTTCAAGACGATATCATAAATATAATTTTAAAAGTTATGTATAATCTTTATGAGGCAAATATCCCTCAAAATGAAGGTTTATGTTTATGCGAAATTTTACCTTATTCTGCCACGTTAAGTAAAATTTCGAATAAAGTACAAAGTTTATAAATAAAAAAAAATAAAAAAAATTACAGACAAGGATGTTCATGTAAGTATCCTAAATAATATTTTAAAACTGGTTTGACATTTTTACAATGGAAATGTCCCTAAAAAATGGACATTTATGCGAAGTTTTGCCCTATTCTGTCATGTTAAGAAAATCGTAAACTTCAAATAACTTATGAAGTTTTCAAAATTGAATTTTCATGCTTAATTATATTCATTCTAGCATTAAAACTGATATTTTAGAACTGATGTGACATCTTTAGAGTAAAAATATTTTTCTTATGCACTTTTAAGCAAATATTTGTCCTATTGTTAAGTAAATTGTAAATTTCAAATAACTTACAAAGCTGTTTTAATAAGAAAGTTGAAAATCAGTAGAGCTAACAGACAGCCTACAGACGAACACCAAATTAGTTTTATCATTTTTGAATTCTTCGAACCTCAAAACACGTAAAAGAGTCAAAAACTTGAGTTTGAAAATTTTCACGATTACCTATAATCTCTACGCCTATAATATGATAGGTAACTAAAATATTTTCGAATATTTCTCGAAAAATAATATATTTTATGTAGATTTTAATTGCAATAAATAAAAATTCCAAAAGAACCTTTAACAAATAGACGTTTCAAAACCAAATGTTTAGAGTATATATTTAATGTATGTACAAAAATTTTATGCATTATTTATTTCAGAATTTGATATTTCAAAAAGCTCAACATAGATACTTACTAGCATTTACCCTAGCAATAACACTTTATAGCTGGGGAAAAGTTGCAATCCCCTATTACCTGTAAACATTTTATGATCATTGAGAGGTATTCCCAAATGTGCAATTTTTTCTAAACAGAAAATTTGAAACTAAAATAACAACAGCTGGCCTGCAACAAGGGCTTTACTGCAGTTTACAGTATTCGTCTTTTTGAAAAACTGCATCACAAATATTCTTTCAAGTTGCTAAATTACGAAAAATTATTAAAAATTTTAAACCTTTGATCGTTACTAAAGCTGCAGTTTTGTTGCGGTAACATTGGTTAAATATTATGGACGTAAACGTATTCTCAAAATAGCGCATAGTTATAATAAAGAGAACAATATCGCTTATGTAAGATTATTTTTTTACGGTTATTTTAAGACACATTCTACAGTTTTTTTTTTTTTTTTTTTTTTAATCACTATAATCTTATGGCATCATTGTAAAATAATTGCTGATATGCTAAATTCAAGTATACGATTTGTTTTAGTACTCTAAATATCGTGACCAAATATTGTGAAATTTCCTTTTCTGTTTGAAATATAAAATATTGAGCAGTAAATTTGATCAAGTGAATAAAAATGTCTATTTTCTTTACATACTGGGAGATCCAAAATATATTATTCAAATGTGTTTACCGTAGCAATATGCGACCTTCACTGAAATGTGTAGAAAAGCATGGGATTATATATATATATATATATATATATATATATATATATATATATAAGAAAAATATTAGTTACATTTTCATCAACAAATGATACTGCATCAGCATTATCCTCTCACATTTTAAACAGATCTGTCTTCTTAAATAACGCCATAATTTTGCATATGATTCAGATGTCAGAGATTATTTAAATTAAACATTTATTGCTTATTAGTGCTGTTAATCGTTCTGAAAAGAAAATCATAATATTGTTAACGCATAAAGCATTGTTAGTTAAACTTTATTCTGAGAATTCCAATTTACAATTTATAACGGCCATTTTTATGAATGACAGCCATTACACTGAACATTTATACTCGTAGTTCCGTAGTTTAATGTATTGTGCCACTGCAAAACAAAAAATAAATAAAATAATAATAATAATAATAATAATAATTATAATTAATTAATTAATTAAAGCGCCACTTCATGGAAAAAACTTAAAACTAATTTGGAATAAATATTTTGTTATTTTAAAAAAATTACATGTCCTTCTGTGCATTCCAGTTAAAAAGACATATTGCTAAAGTCAGCATATTTTTTGAATAATATAACTTTTATTTTTTCTGTAGTTTTTGAAACACCCGGTAGTTTCAAAATATTTATTAAAACATATATTGAAAGATTTTAGTAAATATAAAATAGCTTAACCAATCTATTGGAGTAAATTAAGACTCTAAATTATAGAATCAGAATCTAAAGATGACACATTCATTGGCTGTTGCCAAAATCTGAAGACGAAAACATAGAGTTCTTTTTTTCATTAGCCGCTACGCAGCGCCGTTTAAATAGAGTTATTTTTAATACACAACGCCTCGCTGTGAATTATTAAAGGAGTTCACAAATCAGAAATCTAATTACTCAAAAATAATTCTCAAATCTAAATAAATTTTGATAATTTTAAATTACACAAAATTCTAAATATTCACTTAATACTAAAATCACCTATTCAAATTGCTTTCAAAATATTATCAATTATCAAATATTAAATATAAATGTAAACAATGTTTCACTAAAAAATTATAACTGAATCAATAAAAGATCAAATTCATAAATTAAACTAAAATATCAATATTAAACATACAGCAAACACATTATTTAAACAAATAATTCTAGCTATCATATATAAGCAAACTTAAATACAGTGAAACTTGAATAATTCGAACTTGTTTAATTCGAAATTCTGGATAATTCGAATTTTTTAGTCGGTCCCTTGCATTTTGTATTAAAATCATGTTAAAACATCATGGATAATTCGCATTCTATTTTGGATAATTCGAATTTTTTATACGATTAACTTTAAAATATTACAGTAAAATTTGTTTCCTAGATTTTCTCAGCTTAATTGTATTATGTTTTTTAGCAGTCTTTCAAAAGAAGGATAAGGAAATACAAGAGTATTTCCTAGCTACACTGTAAAAGTATGTCCTATTTACTGCCAGAAATTCTCTGTAATTTGAGAAAATACATTCTGACAACGTAACAGTTTCGTAAATTACGCGTATTTTCTCAAATTACAGAGAATTTCTGACAGGAAATTTTTTACAGTGTTATATCAGAAGATATGGTCCATATACATGAACATCGAGGGTTTTTTTTTTTTTTAATTGAAAGTCATGTCTAATGTAGAAGATTCTATTTTTATATCAATTGATGGGTTGAAGTCATATGCTATGACGCAAAGATTGTACTTAAAGAAGCATTCAAAAATATCTGACTATTTAAACAAAGTGTTCAATAATTAAGATCGTAAAAAAATATTCATTTAATGCGAGGGGGTTAATGATGTAGTATTTTTAGATATAAAATTTATGTGTTAAATCTTTGATCATAGAGTCTTATATTTTTAATTTATCTCTTCTTTTTGACAAAATAGTATATGTAATTCGAATTTTTGGATATATCGAAATTTTCTCTGGTCCCTTCAACTTTGAATTATCCAAGTTCTACTGTATAAAGATAATAACACATATAAAATTATTATTTCCAATTATCAAAGGAAATTCACTAATTATTTAAAAAAAGATATCAAAATTTCCGAAAAAGAAAGGAAAAGTGTTCCCTAAAATAAAGTCTTTTAATGTTCAAATTTGATATTTTAAATATGTATTATATAGGGATGCTACCCTAAACTTTTCGTTGAGATCAAGCAAATGATTCGAGTACAGGGACACCCAAGAGAATTCAAATACATTACATGTTTATGGGGGAAATTACAGGTAAATAGAGTTTAACATCTATAGACTGAACTAAACCAAATGAAACTAATATATATTTTTTATATGCGTAAAAGCATGTTTCATGTAGAATATGTTATGGAAATCATTCACAGTTTGTTTACAGGGCTACACAAAAGATCTAGATTATAGTGCGACAATACATGAAAATGGATGGAAGTGTATTTCAGGTTGTGTCATGTGTTATTAATGTAGGAATATATTTATGCGCTCCATGTGGTGTGTATATAATCTTCAGAAGATATACATGGCTGCCAATAATTAAGCCATAAAATTCTTTTTATTTTTAGTGGAAGTGTTTTACTATAATATTTTACCATGTCTAGGAAAGCTGTCAGGAATTGAAATTAATTCCTCATGGCCCTGTTGTTAATAATGTATTTTTAAAGCTAATTATTCATTACTTGGTTTTTGTATATTTACACGTTTTGAGGCTTCTTGAATACCGAAGTCAAATTTTTAACGCTTGATCTTTGTCTGTGCCACTTAAAATAAATTAAAAACAAATAATTTTAGGCGATCCAAATGTTCTATTTTGAAGTTAACACGTTTGATACAAAAAAAATTTGTTCAAGTTAATAAGTTTCAAGGAATGTTGCATGTGAAAGTTGTCTGAATAATATTAAATGAACTTTTGAATTTAATAACAGATTTGAATATGATATAAATCAGGTACAATAATGGAACGGGGGGGTTGAGGGGGTGGTAGCCCCTCCTCACACAGAATTATTTGTCAAATAAAGCTTTTCCGAAGCCTAATTTGAATTTTTTAAACTTAGGTTTGCATAACAGTACTCGTTATCTTACACTTTAATCTCCAATCTGTATTTATAGTATTAAATTTAAGGGTAAGAAAAAGTCGTGTGAGGGACACACCAGACTATTTTATCAGTTCATTTTACTTAAGTCAATTCGTGCAGGTATAAATATCGCTTTAAAATTCCTTTGGCAGTATTTACCTCATAGGATCGGATTTTTTGATTTCTGCTTACGATTGTTTTCTCGATTATGTCAAGTTTCCACAGACGTTTGTTTTTGTATTCGTCACCAATTAATACAACATCTACTACTTTCAGTTTAGATTGTGCAGTAGGATTCTTAAATGAATTTTGTCTTTAAGTGCAAAAAGTATTGGCTTTTACATATATTCCACAACTGTCTCAACAACAGTAATCTTTTACGTCTTAAAACAGATATTTTGCTTGAAGCACCTTCAATGATGTCAGCAAAATTCACTAGATAAGTGATTTCTTTACCAAAGTTTAAAAAGTGGATATGATAAGCGGTTCTATTCTCCAGATTCACTATACACGCAAGTTAGAGGGCGTAAGTTGTGCACTGTTTCTAATTCTACAAGGAAAGTAGATATTTCATCTTAATTCAAAAGGGCTCTGTGGATAGTTTTACGCAGACAGTCCTTGACGGATTACTAATCGTTCGTAGAAACCACCCTACCACCCAGCCCTTTCTATTACATTCTTCAAGACGACTCTTTAATTTCCAAAAAACTTTAGAAGAGAATTATCAGAGAGGATTTTATACAAATTTACTACCTCTTTTTAACCCGTTTGAATGCTTTTGCGTTATCCGAATAGATGACTTTACAGTTCCTTCTTTTTGCGATAAACCGTCTGAAGGCCAACAAAATGGAGTCAGTTGTCATGTCGTGAACAAGTTCTAAGTGTAAAGCTCTGATTATAGCACATGTAAACAAAACTATATACAATTTCTCAATTTCTTTTGCATTTTTAATGTAGAGAGGCCCAGCAAAGTCAATGCCACATATATGGAAAACGGGTGCGACTTTGTTATTCTGTCTCGGGGCAGTGGTGCGGTGATCTGTTCGGATGGCATGGAAAGATAACTCTTACAAACAAGACATTTATTCAGGCTACTTTTTACTAGCTGGTGACCTTTGGGAATCCAATATTTAGACCGTATTTCAGACAATGTCCCATATACCCTTCCATGCATTATTTTTTCATGTTCATTTTGTGTAATTAAGGTGATCAACCATGATTGTTTGGGGAGAAGAATAGGATGTTTCTCTTCTACTTGTAGGTTAATAAACTCTAATTTTCCGCCCAACCGCATCTTTTTTCATCATCTAGATAAGGAGTTAAGTTGCTAAGGGGAGAATTTTTATCGATGCTTTCTTCATTTATTAGCGAGTGAAATTCATTTTTAAAATACACCTTTTGTTCATTCGATATCAAATATTTCTCAGCCTCTATTAGTTTTTCAGGTGTCAAGGTATTGTTAACTTCCGGAACTTTTTTATCTTTACAGCAAACTATTTTACCCAAGCTGTAACTCTCATTAATTTTTCTAAGCTGCTGTATTTCCTAACATTAGTGGGGTTTTCTAGCTGTTCTGTCATGCAATTGAAAAGGAGGGTTTCTTTTATCTTTTTTCTATATTCTGAACTTTCTACATCAAGCTTTTGTCTATCATCATGCTTAGGCCAATGTTCTGGGGGTGAACTGAACCATTTAGGTCCATATAACCATAGTGTATCATTAACTAATTTTGTGATCTTCTCACCTCTCGATACGAGTTCGAATAGATTAATCAAACCAAGGCAGTGCATCTAATTTAAAAGAGAGGTTAATTTATAACTCTCCTCTACTCTGTTCTGCACAAACGGCTTGAATTTCTCTGCAGAGTCTCTGATCCAAAAAAAGCAACCATCGAGTCTGTCCAGGAAATGTGGGTATGACTAATTTCAAAGCTCTCAAAATATTATGATCCAATTTAGCTGTCACTAATGCAGCTGGGAATTTTGGTAGCGTAATATCTTTCAAGTATCACTGTATTTGTGTAATTAATCAAATAATCATTGTTTGATTGATTCCTTTATCGGTGAAGTTTTACACAGTTGTATTATTATTGCTGTAAACTTTAAGGGATAATTTGTCAAAAATATTTTACAAAATTGTTTGCATATAATACGTGTAACGTTTGCTAATAAATTTACAAATATCTTGAAAGAGTAAATTTTGCATAATTCAAATTTACTTTTAAAAAATTCATTATGTTTTATATATTATATGAATCTGAAATATTCTTAAATTTTGTAACAATTTATGTTACAATTGTTACATGAATTGTTATATTATACATTAATGTTATACATTAATGTAAATGTCGAACATTAATGTTCGTTAAATAATAATTCTCGGTTTTTGAAATGTATAAATTTTACCACGTTTCTAGTATTAAAACTAGGTGACTAGTAAAAAAATATATATATTGTGTTAAAAAAGTAAATATTTCAGTAACCATCATATAGATCCACCACGTTTATTGTGACCACAGGAGCCTCTCCGCATGTGCTGCCTAAACGAACCTAATATCAAAATAAAATGCTTCATCGTACTTGCGGCTGAGAGAAAATAAGCAATAAGGGAACACGGATAACCGGGTGTGTTTACAAAATTCAATCTATTGCTCAATTTGACAGCCCTCCAAGTCATCAGAATCATGTTCTATTTTGGGCGCTACAAACATGGTCGCACTATATATTACTGATATAATCAGTTACATTGACAAATAAAATTTTTACTTTCTTCTAAATGTAAAAGAAGTAAGTATCGTAATCGTGAAAATTTTGCAACTTCGGTATTTGATGGACGTTTAGAGATGTCCTAATTGCTATCGATTTGACAATTTTCATAAAATGTTTGTCTTTGTGTCTGTCTGTATTTCTCCATATAACCAGAATTTTATGGTTGCTGCATTTCCTGAATCAGCGGACAAAATTCTTAGAAACGTTAATCTGACCATTAACAAAAATTGATGTCGATCAGGTTTTGTCATATATTATCCAAAAGATGGCAGTGCTAATACATTCATAAAGAGTATCTTAAAATTATATTTATACAGGGTGATCAGTTTAAAAGAGCATCCGTTGGTTTTTCTTATTACCCTTAAATATGACGGATGTGACAATTATCGTAACACTGAAGTATAATTGTTTGAACCTTGTTTAAGTGTGGGAGACAATTTTTAACACTGTTGGACTGTTACAACTTTATTTGTGAGGTAAAACAGAAATAGAGACGCACAGTATTACTTAATCTTGTGATAATTTTATTTTTGAAAAACATAATTCTTTTTTTTTTTACATCATAATTCCTTACAGAAAATGTTGAAAATGTTCGCCACCATTTTGAATGCAAACGAATTCGTCGAACCAAGTTTTTTATTACACTTCACAGCATTGTTTGTGTTATTGACGAGATTTCTTCAGTTATGACCACTTTTAATTCTTCAATGTTTGCAGGTTTTCTCTGGAAAACCCTATGAAATGATAATGTAAAAATAATAATGATAATTAAAAAATTTGAATTAAATTTTGTTTTCCATAAATAAAATTATCACTGGATTAAATAACATTGTACATCTCCATTTCTGTTTTACCTCACAAATAAACTTGTAACAGTCCAACAGTGTTGGAAGTTATCACCCAAATTTAAACAAGGTTCAAACAATTATGCTTCAGTGTTAGAATAGTTCAAACATCCGTCAACTTTTAGGGTAATAAGAAATTCAACGGGTACTCTTTTAAATTGATCACCCTATATATATATATATATATATTACACTTTTTTTAATTTCAAAGTTTATTATTTTATATATTGCATCATTGTTATTTACAATTTAACTCTTTTTTTACAGAATAAATAAATAAATGAATAAAAAAAATAATATAATAATAGTAGTAGTAATAATAAAATGAAAATGAAAATGAAAATGGAAGTAAAAATAAAATAAATAAATAAAAATAATTAGTGGCAGAAACGCCATGTTTAAATTTTAAATTATGCTTCCAACCTTAAAAAAATAAATAAAAATAGAATTGCTCTTCACTATTACGTGTATGACTTTTACAAATTTTATATATCCAAGGAAACAAATAGCTATGTAACCTAATTTTACATTTTCGCATTTTGTTCTTTAATTATGTATTGAATAATGTTATAGTTTATTTCTGTAATTTTTTATGCAGTTTTTATAATTGTAACAATAAAATATCATAAAGAATATTTAATAAATGAGCTTAGAAAGCAGATATTTCAAAAACAAATATGCAGTGTTTATATCTAATGATATACAAATATTTTATACACTATTATTTTCAGAATTTATATTTTAAATAGCGCAACATGGATATTTACAAGTACAATATTTCCCGTGAAAACTATTTTTAGAAAACACAGTGAAAGTTTCACATTTAGTCTTGCAATAACACTTTATAGATGGAGAAAAGTTGCTACTCCCTATTACCTGTAAGCATTTTACGATCACTGAGAGAGGTATTCCCAAAAGTGGAATTTTTTCTAAAGTGAAGATTTGAAGCTAAAATAGCAACAGCTGGTCTGCAGCTCAGCAGTTTTACAGCTCTTTATAGTATCTCTCCTTATTTTGAAAATACTGCATCAACACTAGACAAATATTTTTTTAAGTTTCTGAGTTACGACTAAAAGTTTTAAAACTTTGAGCGTTACTAAAGCTATATTATTGGTGCTATAGCATTGGTTAGGATATTATGGATCTAAAAGCATTCTCAAAATAGTGCGTAGTTATAATATAGAGAACAATACTTCTTTTGTAAGTGTATTTTGTAAAGGTTTTTATAGAACATTTTATAGTTCATATTTATTATTTTACCACTATAACTATACAGCTCAAATAACGATTGCTTACGTGTAACATTTTAGCATATACTTAGTAGTATTACACTCAATCGTGTGATTAAATAATGTGAATTATTTATTTTATTTGTTTATTTATTCGATATTTAAAATATTGAGCATACAAGTCTGCCCAAATAAATGAAATGTATATTTCCTTTAATTTCAAAATATTTATTTAAAATGTATTTAATTATTATCTATAAACATATGATACTTTAAACAACTTAATTCTGGTTTTTACACCCAAACCTTTTTATAAGAGAGACTACTTATTAGTGCAGTTTTACTGAGTTGTGTTATTAATATTGCTAAATTTTTAGATGGAAAAATGAGAGCGTTCGTTCAAAATGCTTTAATAAAATTTCTACCATATGATGCTTATGTAGTTTGTTACTACACTTATAAATATATTAAAACTATGAACATTGTAATTTTAATATACTATTTTGAAAAAAATGTATTGTATTGTATTTTTTCTGTATAAATCTTAAATATACATAAATTGTACGTATGTATTGAATACTAAATAATAATTAATTCTCAATATTCTCAATATGTTTTAATATCCGTTTCATATCTGCCACAAAACCAATTTTAGTAATGAAAGAGGGTTTTTTTTTTTTTTTTTTTTTTTTTTTGGAAATATTTCATTACTAAAAACTTTGATTTCGGTTCAGATTTGAAACGAATGTTTCAAAGTAAAACTTTTCTCTTTCTAAAAGAATCGTTCCATTTCAGTAAAGTCAACTGGTTGACTTTTCCGAAACTGAATGTTTCAGAATTTTTTTACTCTGTGTTTTCAGATGTCCTGAAAACGATTTGATCATTTGCATAAAATGTCTTGCTTTCTGTGTGTCTGTTTATATGTCTGTTACTAAAATTTGTGTGTGCTGTATATCATGAAATAATGAACGAAATCCTACAAAACCTTATATTTAGTTAGACCTTAAATTAAATTTTGCTGATTAGGTTTTAGTATACATTCCCCATCAAATGTCGCTACTCGCTACACTTTCCTCCATTAATGGGAAGACAATGTTAGCGCTACTATTCTAATATCCGTGGACAAATCTTGATATGTGAGATGGAAACTATGATATCCTGGCCTTTATAATTTCATTGCAAATTAGTTGATAGTTGCCACTACTACGCTGTATATTTACCTATTTATGGGAAGGCTATATATCAGTTTCTATAGCATATAAGTGCATCAAACTTAACATATGAGGTATTTGAATTTGAGGTATGAATAATTTCAAATATGACAGGAGTTTTTTAGCTCGTTAAAATATATAAATTTTAAGGTGACATATGATGTTTTTAAGGATGCTATGACAAACTTTTAAAACCTAGTTTATGAAAAAAAAATTTTTTTTTTCATTACATAGTTTAATATATCTATTTTTTTTTTAAGTTGTTCCCACATTTAGATTGCTTTATGTCCCCAGTCTCTTATTTAATCTAACAAGTCCACCTCAGCTTGATTGAGCACGTTTTTCACAGTTTTATTCAGAAATTTTCGGATGATGTTACTGAGATACAAGAAAAGTAGAAGACACTGAGTGGAAACTTCAGTCATAACCTGCTAAAAGCATACTAGAATAAAACATTTAAAGAAATAATAATATTTGTATTAAAAAAATATGTCCACCGAGTTAACAAAAAAAAAAAAAAAAAACTTTTTACAATTTCCAATTTTTAATTTTTATCCTCTATTCCCCAATTCCTAATTTTTTTAAAATGAATTGGGTCTCCTACAGATAAATTAACATGTTTGCTACAATTTTAAGAAATTCAACGCGTTTCCAAGATTTAAAAAATATGATGAAGTATTTGAGGAGCACTTTATATTCAAAGTAAATGTAATACGTTTTAATGAATGTAACGAAGGAATATTCTGATAAATAAGTAAATATAATTTCTTGCAAAAAGAAATTATTTTGTATGCATCCTAAATGATGTTAAGAATTACTAAAGAAAACTAAATTAAAATTAGCGCGAACAGCGTTTACTTATCATTACACAAATGTCAAAGAAAGCAAGTGTAAGGTAATCTATATATATAGATTTAAAAAAAAAATCCCTTACGTATCAAGTGAATAGCAAAATACATAGCTAAGAACCATCCATTTAAAACAGTTTTCGAACAAAATAAACTACATTTATTTCGGTTCATCTGTTTGGAAACTACTAAGTTACAGATAGAAACTTCACACTTCATGCGTAGGGATTCTTATAAAGATTACTTTAAATTAGATTTCCCTTATATTAACTAAGAACTAATGAAATTGATTCAACATTCTAAAAAAATTCAAATCTGTCCTTCTAGTTCAAAGCCATGATAAAACTATGCTGATTCACTTAAGATGAATATCAGATGATAGGAGGTGCTGCTATTCTGCATTATTTTCCGTTTATACGATAGCTATATCTCAGCTTCTAGGTTATATAAATGAACCGAACCCTGTGGGGGATTTATATTATGAACACACACATATAGACAAAGGCTTCAAACTTAGAACACCATTCTATTTGCATCGGATGTTAAAAATAAAATTAAATTAATCGAAAGCAAATCTTTTGATGCAATGCAGATTGTTCACTTTTCAAATGCAGTGGCTAAAATTTCTAAACACTAACTTAAATTTTTTTAGGTGTTCTGTGGCTATATGTTGAATCCACATACATTAAAAAAAAAAAAAAAAAAAAAAAAAAAAAAAGACCTAAAACTTATTGAAGACACATAAGCATTGGCTGATGTACACAGATTCGTAATATAAAGAAGAAATACTAAAATTGGTGGATAAACCTACGAGCCACTACCACTGATATGATTTAGTAGCAGAAACTTTTCCTTGAAGCAAACGATAAATAGGATTGCTGTCAATCTGTTTAGCTTGTAAAGGCATGTGAGATTTAAGAAAATTTTTCTCGGGTCGACATAATTAAGTACAAACTTTCATCAACTAAAAAAAAAAAAAAGACAAAAATTCAGCAAGAAAGCAACAACGAACTTAATGTTTTTTATTTCTTATCACACACGTGCCAGTTTTGTTTTCAGTTGATAATGGACCATGTTTAATAATTCCGACCCGAAACATTCATTGTTTGTTTTTCCATTTTACTGTTTTTGTATTTTGCACAGTTTTTATTTTATCATTATTTTAACACATTTCTGCATTCTATGGATATGAAATTAAGTGATAACTGTTAAATTCCTGTTATCACCAATTATTTTAATAATAAAACAGAAAAATATTTTTAAACACTCAAAGCGAAGAAGCTATATAATTTTTTCTTTTCAACATGCTTTATTTGATTCTAAATACTGATGATGATGTAATGTAGTATATATATATAAAATTTGGCATATGCCTTGAAATTCGCTGATCTAAGAGGTAAAGATCAGTTCTCTATGATTAAATATTCACTATTCAAATACTACCATGTTTTGAAACTCCTTCAGGCACTTAAGTTTAAATTCGCTGATTTGGTGTAAAAGAGTTTTCTGCAACTTCAGATTATAAAGTCGTGTCTACATTTTTAAAATAAAAGTTTTTCAAGCATGCAAGCATATCGCCTTTGGCATATCTGGCAGTTGCTGAGAAATAACATAAAATATCGAAAACCAGTTTTACTAGAAAATTACGTGATACGTACGTTTAGTTAATCAGAAGTTCTAAATATTATTATTTTTATCTGAGAAAATACTTAATACGTGCGCTGATGCAGAATATTTCCCTTAGCTACGAATTTGTGAGAAAATAAAACTGTGAGGGGGAGGGGGTGGGGAGAAGTTAGGTAATTTTATTTATTTTGCAGAAAGTTTTCGATATTCCGAATCATGGAAAATATTTGTAAAAATGTGACACCAAAAATAAATAAGCGGTAATTTAATTTAAAAGTTAAAATGTATTGGTTTGTTTTATTTAAAGTTTTTTTTTTTTTTTCCTTTAAACTTGTATTTGTATTATTATTGTTTTTTTTTTTTTTTGGTAATTTTACATGTATATAATTCCTTTATTTAAACGTAATCGAAGAATTGCAAGATCGGTATTTGAATCAGTCAAAAAAAAAAAAATAATAATAATAAAAAGATCATGTACATTAATGGTGACTGGTGCACGTAAAATACGTCAAGGCTACAATGTTCAGTTATAATTAATCTACCCATGTTCCGTAAAAAATAACTCTCTGGAAATTTACGAAGCTGAAGAGCCAACCCATGCGCAAATCATCAAATTGTGATGGCCACTCTCCAGACGAAACCCAAGGGGGATGATCTCAGACCGCTGCCATTTGCTCACTACGTAGTTGTAGGTCGACTTTAAACCCATCCATTCTCACCCTGAACTTTTATTAAAAAGATTAAATATTTATTAATCCCAACTAACTTTATTTTATTTATTTATTTATTTTTGGTAATTTTAGCTTGCCAGTTTAAACGATTTTTTTTTTTTTTTTTCCGCGTATTGCTGAAATTTTCGAAAAACTATTTTTTAAGATAAAAATAATCAAAATGTGCATTAAAGTTCCTAAGTATTTTAGTAGTGCAAGTGGACGTTTTCTGTATTCATCATAAGGGACTTCTATACTAAAAATGGAAAGTTTGCCTGTGTGCGAAGCACAGAAAAAACTATGACACATGCAGTTCTGATCTGATATACAGTCGGTAACAAAAATCTCCGAACACTAGCAAAAATACCTATGTAAAAAAAGTGTACTCAATACAGTTTTGTTAAATAAATCCTTGTCAAATCCTGTTCTTAGTCAGTCTAAAAACAGGATTCGACAAGGATTTATTCAACAAAACTGTATTAAGTGTACTTTTTTTACATAGGAATTTTTGCTAGTGTTCGAAGACTTTTGTTACCGACTGTATATATTTTTCTCCAGATGAAAGATTGCGTACAGATTTGCAAAATAATTTTAGATTCTCGATATTCCTATTAGATTTTTAAATCTTTCATGTTAAGTTGTTGCCAATAAAATAAAATGCTTACAAATTTCAATGTAATTTATTTTTTGATAACACAAAAAAAAAAAAAAACACATTTTAGACGTGAATAAAAGAAATATTGGAAAATTAAACCTCTATAATAAAAAATTTCTGATAAAGCTAATGTCATAAAAGCTTGAAAAAAATTTTTTTTTCATTTATATATTTTTAAAGTATTAAATTTCAATTAATCAAATGAACTCTTTTTTTTTTTTTTATATTACTTGATTTTGTCGTCTGCAAAGCAGTATGGTTACTCCTTTAGTATAGGGCTTCCTTGACGAGTTTTAATATTTTTTGCCATTCTGGTGGTGAATTAAAGTAGCTATCTCAGTTAAGTACGTTAAGACCTTGGCGAGATACGTCTGAGCCACTTCGGTGCCAAATTTCAAATTTCACCAAGGGCGAGGGAAAGGGCTATACTATATCGGTTCCCTAATGTGAATGCATATTTTGTTTATTTTGCCATAATGAAACTCAAACAATTAAATGTTATTTGCATACATTTACGGCTGTATATCATGCAATTGGTCATGGTTTCGATTTACTGAAAATAGTTGTCAATCGAAATATATTTATTTAACCTTTTCGTTTATTCAATTATTTTTTAAATTATTTAAATATAGTGACCGGCGAAGTAGGCAAAGCCTGCTGGTTCCAAATAAAGCAAACCAAAATGAAATAGATAAACTAGTATGTTGTGGCATCACAAAGCATTCTTCTATATCATTATATATAACAGGGCCACCTTCCGGTTAACATGTGGTATAAAAATTCAATCAACATACCTTCTTACAATAAAGATTTTGCATATGCTGTTTGGTGTAGTATTAACTAAGAGATAATAAGATGAGACCATATGTAAAATCGTAGAAATCCAGTAACAGCAGAGTCACTTGTCAGTCGATATACATTCTAATTAATTAGCATTGTTTTCCATAATGGCAATCTCACACATGAAGTTTGATGTATTAATACGCTATAGAATCTAACACATAGAATTCCTGTAAACCTGAAACTTTGCAACATAATAAAGTCCCCTATTAGCCAATAAGAACGCAAATAGAAACAATTATACATAATAAAAGCTGACATAAAACCTTCCCATAAATGAGAGCATTTGTAACATATTAGGGCTACAAACAAGCGATATGCACCAAAAGTTGATAGACATTTATTTCAAAGTGCAACTAAATGTAAATTGGTAACCTGATTCTGAAATGAACTGAAGCCTTACCTTGCATTTGTCAAACATACGAGAAGCATGCCAGTAAATATTCATAACGCTGAAGAAAATGGAAGTAATCAATCATCTTTATTCAAAACAGCGGACGACTTTACAAAAGTATGGGAAAAACCATTCAGCATCGTTAATATCGTTCAAAGATATCAAATCTAGTTTAACGTAAACCGATGATATAATGCTTTTCAGATATCTAAGTTTGGGACAGAAAATGTTTCAGAGAACAGAATAAAATAAATCGGATAATCGTTTTTTCTGTAAGTATGATACACAAGAAATTGATAATATAAAGTCTATATTAGCAAGGCGATTCCGTTTTTTTTTTGACTCTGTGTTAGAAGAGTATACGGAAGAAAAAAAAAGCTAGTGATTGTTATTGCTTATGAACAATCCATTAATTCATAATTTTAGGTCAGGTTACAATTCACGCATGCACTAATGTCTTATTCGAATCATTAACAACAGTAGAGAATAGTATCCTTTTCTTTTTTTTTAATAGACAGTATTTTTATAGATAATATAAGAAAGGTTTAAAAAAGAAGAAAATTAAAAATGTATCTATACTTTTTTAGTCTTATTTGTTGAACGATTTTAATATTTTTTAGTTTAATTCTTTCATTTTTCATGAACGCATTGTTTTTTGAATATGTAGATAAAATACATTTTTGATTTGTTATCCCTGACTTATAGCAGGGAAGGAGGGGGGGGGGGTCCTTCAGGATCATTATAATATAAAAAATATTCAAACATTCCTGATTTTGAATTAAAAGTTAATTCCATGTTTCTCACAAATATATATATATATATAAAATCTCTAATGTTTTAATATATGAACTACAAAGGTATGCCATTTCACATTATTAAGATTGTGTGTATAGTAGTTAATGCTTTCAAAGCTTTCTAGTAGAGCTTTCAATAACCTGAAGTAGTACGAAAATCATTTTAAAAATCTATGTACTCATAGAAAAAAAACAAATGCAAATTTTTAACTACCTATATAGTGACACATCTATATTTCAGGTTAAATTACATAAAAATTTGATCTTAATGTGAAAAAAAAAAAAGGACCTTAGAACGATGCTGCAAACTCAAACCCAAACACCTATACTTTTAAAGATTAAATATATATATCTGCAGAGTGCAAAATTTCATGTAATATAAGTTTCAATTCATGAGTGAAATTGCAGCATCATATGTTTTCCACCATACTACGCCAGCTGCTCCAGATATAAGAGATATCTGTCACCCATGATCTTAAATTTATTTATGAGAAAGTGTGGTTGCTTTAAATTTGAAAACCGTCCCTTGATTTAAAACTGGGTAACAGCAGGTTTTGACACATAACGCTTTTGGTAAATGCTTATTGCATACGGGCTCTCTTTTTTCTGTTTCAAATTTTAAAAATAAAACTTGGGTTCTCAAATATTAAATTTTCCATTTCAATATCATAAAAATAAAAACCGGAAATAAAACAAAATACGATTTTTAATTTTTTTGTTTTTTGCTTTTTTACAGTATAAAATCTAATTATCTAAATTATTAATTAGTGATTTGTAAAGAGTTTTAATGCGTAAATTAGATTGATTTTTTTTTAATCGATCCATTCCAATCGCATGATTTATATATAAATAATGATATAAATAATGAAAAATTCGTAACCACGATAATTTCCGAAACACTAAATCAATTAAAACCAAAACTGAACAGTGGGCTTATCTTATAAATATGTTTTATGAATTCATTGGCCATTTTATTTCGTAATAACGGTCTTTTGAAAATCCCTAACTCGTATAAAAAACATACTTATAAACCGATTTTCTCAAAACCAAGGTCTCAAACAAGTTTAATACTAAACTCGATTTGTCTTCTTTTTTCAAAATGAACTCCATTTGAAATTTTCATACTCACATAAGAAATGGATTTAAGAACAGATTTGCATAAAACTCGTTGTGTGCATTGCACATGTTAAATTTCCAACCATGTTTATCTAGTAACTCGACTCACCATCTTGTTTTAAAACATCTGTCATTTGGGAAGTCAAAAAATTTACCTGGTTATCCGAATGAGTTGGAAAGACTTCTTTTTATACAAAATAAATTTAAATATACAATCGAAACTGGTTAACGTAAACACGCTTAAAGTGAATTACTTTTATGTGCCCTCTTCACTCACCGCCACCGGAAACCGAAGCTAATGTTATTCTATGGGAAATTTTTCTTTACAAATAACTTATCAACTAATACATATTTTTAAATTCTGTTTTCACATTTCTAAAATTTTCAGATGTTAAATTGACGCGCCTTTTCTAAAAAATTATTATTATTATTATTATTATTATTATTATTATTTGAAGCTGCAAAATACGAATTTTCAATGTGTGAATTTTTTTCATTTTGCAATTTCGAAATAAAATATTAAAAATTAAGAAAATACATTTTTGAAATAAGTTTTTTGTCAATTTAACAGTTGGGAATTTTCTGAATGTGAAAACAAAATTTAAAAATATGTATTAGTTAATAAGTTATTTGTAAAGAAAATTTCCCCATAGAATAACATTGGCTCGGGCTTCCGGCGATGGTGAGTGAAGAGGGCCGTTAACATGAACTGTTTTCACAATTCCAGTCAAAAGGAAGATTAGTTTCTGAGTTACTGATAGCATGAACTATTGATAACATGTACAATTTTTTTCTTCCCCTTGACATTCACGTTAACGAGGTTCGAATGTACATTGAGAATTATTTACCTTCTATTTTCTTTATTATCTCGATTTGATAATGAGTATTATTGAAATCACCGAAAAATCTTTTGATAATTCTGAGGAGAATATTTGCTGTTCATAATGAATTACCTTGATCTATAGAACACATAAATACAATTAAAATCTTACATTAATAATTTTACCAAAAATAGGTTACTGTAAAGGATGCGATTTGCTGATAATTAATGTACTGACGAGAAAATAATACCTGGATGACCGAATTTACTCAGCCTCATTGTAAAAATCATTCATAGCGTAGATACAATTTCTTATTAGTTTACCCAGAGTGCAGCATGGGTTACCACTCAAAGCTAATTTCCTGGAGATAAGGAAAATTAAAATCGAATTATCATATCAGATTTCTAACAATAATTTCTAAACAAAATCTGCTATATATCTCTGCTATATATTGTACATATATACATTTCTGCTATATATTGTACCAGGCAAAGACCAAGGACGGCTAATTTTTCTGAAGACGAAAATAAGTGAGACCGGTTTTTCCTCCACAATAAAAAATAAAATTAAATAAAAAAAAAATAAAAATAAATAAACTCTGATCATTCTTATTTTTTCATATCATTCCAGCGGTTTCCAAGAAAACAAAATTTAGGCCGTATTTCTCCGTATTTAAAAGTATTTTCTGTATTTTCTCCGTTAAAAGATTATGCCATATTTCTGTGCGGGTTAACAGTGTATGTTAATTATACTGAAACTGAGAGTATTTCAGATCGGAATGTCATCTCAAAAATACGCTAAATATTTATCAAAGTCATTCGAGTACTTAGAAAAAAAAAATGTTTATGCCATTTTTTTTTTCTAGGGGAAAGACCCTGTAAACACTAAATGTTCTAAAAAGTATGTCATACTTTTATGTTTATAATTCGTTTTTAAATGCAAAATTTCAATAAATTTAAATTTTTATCAAAATCATTCAAATAGTTTCTAAGAAAACCATGTCCCTGACATATTTTGCAATGTGCAAGATGAGGGTTAACGGCGAAAGCTAATTTTCGTGAAGATGGGGATAAAACAATGGGTTTCTGATCTTAAAAAATATTTAATGCTAAGTTTTTATTAAAATCGTTAGTCCCATTTCCTAGAAAACCAAATTTCTGCAATTGTTTTGTAACAGGCGAAGTGAGGATTACCTATAAACGTTAACTTTGCGGAAGATGGGTAAAATTCAGTTTGAATTGTTGTCTTAAAAACTCTCAAACCTTAAATATTTATCAAATTCGTTCGAGCAGTTTACAAGTAAAAGAAATTTTAGCCATATTTTCTTTATATAAGGTACCCTGTGTTAGAAACAACATTTTTTGCTATTTTAATAGTTTGTTTTTCACAAGTTTGTTTGGACTTCATAATTTTATTTTCAGATAAATTTTATATGTTTTGTTACAATTTAATTTTTTTTTTTTTTTTTTTTTTTTTTTTGTCAACAAAATTTGTAAGTTGTTTAGTTCGACAATATAATTGATTTATTTTACATAATGCTATAAATTTTTTAAATCTTTATTCATACAACAATCATTGATAAAAAAAAGTATTTGGCCCGAACTTTTGCACGCAGCTGTATATATATACATACATGCTTTTACCCGCTGGAAATTTACTATTACAGCCACTAGCGAACATTGGTGCTCAACTGTGAAAAACCATTCTGGGTTTTTCTTACTTCAAAAATAATTTGTCTTAATAAGTATTTTAATTGTCATTGTTGATTTATTCTCTCTTTGCATGTTTACTTATTTTGTTTTGGTTTCATGTCGATTTATCGTAAAGGCAACATTTCTTAAATTGCATCTAACTATCTAGGAATAATATTAAGGTAAGTTTGATATTAAATTAAATTAAACAAAAAAATCAATAAGTAATATTATTGTTTCAATAATGAATAAGCAAAATTAATTGTTTCAAAAATCAAAGAGTAAAATTAATTGTTTCAATAATTAACAAAATGTCTTCACAGAAAAATATTATTCCTATTAGTCTATGTGGTTTCATAGGTCTAAAATCTTCTGTTTCTCGGCTTTTATTATGTTTTAAAAAATTATTAATCTTAATATATATAAATCTCGTGTCACAATGTTTGTCCTCAATGGACTCCTAAACCACTTAACCGATTATAATAAAATTCGCACACCATGTGCAGTTTGGTCCAACTTGAGAGATAGGATAGTTTTTATTACAAAATTTGCCCCCAAGGGGGGAGGGGGGCCCAACGTGATTTAACAAAAAAAAAAAAAAAAAAGAAAAAGAAAAAAGGAAATGCAGTTAGACCGTTCAAAATTGGTACAGATAGGTTTAAAGGCCTGCAAATCGAATGAGGATATTTTCGAAAGTGTAAAGTTAATAGGAGGGGCGGAGGGGCTAAAAAATAAAAATGGAGTTAGATCGTTCAAAATTGGTGCATAATTGGTACCTACCAATCGATTGCGGATATTTTCGAATTTGCAAAATTATTAAGAGGTAGGGAAAGGGGGGGGGGGCAGAAGAGCAAAAAACTAAAAAAATAGTTAGATCGTTTAAAATTAGTACAGATAGGTTTTAGAGACTTGGAAATCGAATAAAGATAATTTCGAAAGTGTAAAGATATTAGAAGGGGCGGGAAGGAGGGCGGAGGGTCAAAAAAATAAAAATAGAGTTAGATCGCTCAAAATTGGTGCATAGAGGTATTTGATACCTACAAATCGATTGCGGATATTTTTGAATTTGCAAACTTATTAAGAGGTAGGGAAAGGGGGGGGGGAAGAATAGCAAAAAACTAAAAATAGAGTTATATCGTTTAAAATTAGTACAGATAGGTTTTAGAGACTTGGAAATCGAATAAGGATAATTTCGAAAGTGTAAAGATATTAGAAGGGGCGGATATTTTCGAATTTGTAAAATTATTAGGAGGAGCGGAAATGGGGGGGGGAGGGGCAGAGGAGCAAAAAATAAAAATGGAGTTAGATCGTTCAAAATTGGTGCATGGAATTTTTTATACCTACAAATCTCTTGCGGATATTTCAAATTTGTAAATTTATTAGGAGGGGGGAAAAGGGGGGGTAGGGTCAAAATATAAAAATAGAGTTAGATCGTTCAAATTGGTGCATAGAGGTTTTTGTTAAAAAAAAAAAAAAAAAAAAAAAAAAAAAAAAAAAAAAATGCAGATATTTTCGAATTTGTAAAATTATTAGAATAGACGGGAGTGGGGAGGGCATCAAGACAAAATAATAAATTTTAAGGCCCGCTAAATCGATTGTGGATATTTTCAAAAGTGTAGAATTATTAAGAAGGGCGGGAACGGTGGGCGAAGGAACTCGCGTGCCGTGCGCACAGGTAGACGCTGGCGCAGGCAGTGGGGGTCCGGACAGATTATTCCACCAATGAGAGAAGAATTTTTTTTGTATTTTATATCATTTCCCTTTCGATAATATAGGGATACATTATGAGTGTCGAACATAAATGCGCGCGCAGAGCACAATAGGAACCCGATGCGACATTTTTCCAGATCAGATTTTTTTTTTTTTTTTTTTTTTTCACATGATAAAAATTAATGCAATTTTGAGAATTCTTTAATTATAGTGAATCATTTAAAAATAGGGACCAGCGAAGCGGGCTAAGCCTGCTAGGATCAAGGATGTTATCAAGGATGGTCTTTATTCGTAAATAATAATTTGAATGTATTGAATATTTTATTACAATATAATTCAACGTATAACATAGCCACAGCAACGCGTGGCTGGGTCTGCTAGTATCTATATATATATTCAAAATTAATGCCATCTTCATTTCATTGCGTAGCACAAACAAGCAAACACATAAATACTCATTAAATGCGTCTGATTTTAGAAAACATTTTTCCCTCAAACCATTTAATTTTTTTCCCCATCAAATTAAATAAAAGATCTGAGTAATGTAGAAAATATGACTCGAGTTAACTTTCTCAACCCTTGAAAAAAATTATCATTTTTCAAATTATAAGTCTAATATAAGTTAGAAAATGTTTGCTGTTCCAGAAAGCATTCCAAGAAGAATATTTTTTATTCTTATGTAAAAACGTTTTCTTATAATTGTATTTCATGTTATCTGGGCAAGATAGTATTCCTATAATTTTTCTTTATTAAAAATAATGTTAAGCATATATGAATTTTTATTCTGAAATAATTATGAAAAATTCTTAAAAATGAGCAAAAAAGATAACAATGAGTTTTTTTTTTTCTTTTAGTGATAAGACAAAAGAAACTTTCGTTAATACACTAACTTTTCTATAAGAAATTTGGGTAATACGAAGTACATTTTTAATTGTTTTCTTATTTTTAAACACAGTGTGTTTATTTAAAAAGAAAAAGAAAAGAAAGAAAAGAAAAGAGAAAAAGAATAAGTATATTTCTAAAAAGTAGAACTAGTTGACATAGGTGAACTCTACTGAGTTCCTCTTATTATATTTGTTCTAATGCATTTCTATTACAAGGCATGCTCTATTCTTGTTAAGAGAAACGAATTGGATCGACCGCTTCATGCAGTGACACACTGAAATCCCCCACCTAATAGGCTAACCTCTGTTTAGTTCGATAGATTTCCCATATCGTAATTTTTAAATTAATTTTATTTAGGTCAATTTTGTATTTTAGTTTTCATGCAATTTCGTACTATTCCTAATGCAGTGATCCACATAATGTAAGTTTATATGAAATATTGCTCTATTCAGCTATGTTAAAAAAATATTAAATTTCGAATAACTGACGAAATTTTCAAATTAGAATGTTTGTAATCAATTATGTTCAAGCCAGTATCATAAATGACATTTTAAAAGTAGTCTGACATCATTATGATGAATTTAGATCAAAAATACATGTTTATGCGAAATTTTGCCCTATTCTGCCATGTTAAGAAATTCGCAAATTTAAAATAACTTACGAAGTACTCAAAGATTATTTTTCACACTTATCTTATGCAAGTATCATATCTGATGTTTTAAAGCTGGTATGACATATTTACAGTAAAAATATCCCTTTTAATGCATGTTTAAGTGAAATTTTGCCATATTCTCCCTTGTTATAAAAATCGCATTTTATATATATATATATATATATATATATATATATATATATATATATATATATATTGTTGCGTACTTGGGGGTTCGTGAGTTGTCTGAGAATGAAAGGCCAAACGTACAAAAATTCAGTAATTTATTCACAGAATGTTCCAGAAAAATACAGGTCAATAAACCAAGTATCAGCTTCAATTCAAACAGTAAACACAGCTTAAACAACAGCTGTCAATAGCAAATCCACAGTACAAACTGTATAGTAATAACACTTGAAGCAAGTCTCTCTCAAAGAGGCTTAAGAGCAATCCAAGCACTAGCGAAGCTGGCTGAGATCTGAACTGAACTGACTGCCTTGGCGAGGAAGCGCTCCTTATATGCTGTTCCATGGAGCCCAGATTTTTCGAGAAAACTCTAGAAAGTGGTCAACCAATCAACTTACAGCTTCCATATTTGGTATATCCCATATAAGGATTTTCTCGCCAAGGTCGCCAAAAAAATTGCCAAGGTGGGAAACAGTCGCCAAATTTGGCGCCAAATCCATTCCCTGCATTACTGGGCCTTTTTAATGCGTTTTTAAGGGAAAATAAGGCTATTTCAACGCTAAAACGACTAGAAATGCACAAAATTAGCACTTTACCAACTTACTAAGCCTCTTTGAAAGAATTTATACAAAAATAAACAGTTATTTACAATTTCGTAACACTGCCCCCCTCCCAAGGACAGCACGTCCCGGGCAGTGCAACCCTTGGTCGAGAGGCGAAACTAAACAAATTTACACAATCTAAAACACAAAAACTAAGTTGCATATAACGATAGAATAGAAATACAAATCAAGTGAGAAATATTTACAAAATTCACAAATATGTTCAAATATTTATATACAAATATTTACAAAATTCACAACTATGTACAAATATTTACATTACGCATGCGCAAATTTTACCAGTATCTACATTTTTAATATTACCGTTACTTGTGGTACTTGGCTAGCCTATTATAGTGCACCACCTTCGGTTTTGAGGAAGGTGTTTTAGTGATCCGCACCACTACATCATTCAGCCTTTTTAAGACTGTGTATGGTCCGTCCCAGTTGCACTGTAACTTGGGAGAGAGTCCTTTGCGTCGAACAGGATTCCACAACCAGACCTTCTCTCCTTCCTGAAACTCATGTTGCGTAGCCTTTAGATCGTACCTTGTCTTCATTTTCTCCGATGCAATGTGAATTCGCTCCCGAGCAAAGTTGTGAACGTCCTCAAATCGTGCCTGGAGATCTTGGATGTACTCCTCGGGCGATGAAGGCGCATCGGGTGGACAACCAAACAGCAGATCACAAGGGAGACGAAGTTCACGTCCAAACAGCATCTGGGCTGGAGTATAGCCGGTGGTTTCATGGACAGCACTTCGATAAGCCAGCAGGAACAATGGCAACTTCAAGTCCCAATCTTTCTGGTTCCTTGATACTAGAAGGGAGAGGTTATTCAGGATGGTACGATTGAACCTCTCGACCATGCCGTACGACTGGGGATGTAAGGGTGTAGTCCGGGTTTTGTCTATGCCGAGTAGTTGACACAGTCCTTTGAAAACATCAGAGGTAAAGTTCCTACCTTGGTCGGTATAAGGTTGTAGGGGCGTGCCGTACCTTGACACCCATTGCTGCACTAGGACCTCTGCGACTGTGCATGCCTCTTGAATTGGAATGGGATATGCCTCAGGCCACTTGGTGAAATAGTCCATCACGACGAGGATGTATTTATTTCCACTGGAGGTCCGTGGCAAAGGACCCAAGATGTCGATTGCAATCCGTTCAAATGGTGCTCCCACGTTATACCGTTGCAGTCTTCCTCGACTTCGTTTCTGTGGGCCTTTACGTGCCGCACAAGCATCACAGGATTTACACCATTTCTCCACATCCTCCTTTGCCTTGCACCAGTAGAAGCGTTCCCGAACTTTCTGCAGAGTCTTCATTACCCCAAAATGGCCTCCGGTAGAGCTACTATGCAGTTGTTCTAAAACATCTGGAATTCTTGATCTTGGCAATAAAATCTGCCATCTGAAGCTTTTCCCATCATCAGATTCCCACTTTCTGTATAATACGCCGTTTCTGATATGAAGAGAGTCCCAAAGTGCCCAATAATTTTTCGTAATGGGACTAAATCTGGAAATGTTCTGCCAGATAGGTCTGTTGCTGGTCGTCTCCTTCAGCTGTAATATTGGCTTTATGTCAGGATCTTCCAACTGGGATTTTCTAAGTTCTTCGTCACTCCATGGATCGGGATCTTGATCTGATGGTGTTGAGACAGTAACTTGGCAGGCAACCGGATTTATCGGCAGGTATTTCTGTTCGGCTCTAGAGCAATACTTGCAGCTTTCCGAGCAGGGCTTCCGTGACAAGGCATCTGCATTACCATGTAGAGTCCCTTTACGATGACGTATCTCGAAGTCATATTCCTGCAGGCGTTGTATCCACCTGGCAATCTGTCCTTCCGGGTTCTTGAACTGGAGCAACCACGTTAAAAATGCATGGTCAGTCCGGAGCAGGAATCTTCTGCCATAGAGGTAATGATGGAAATGTTCTATGGCTTTTACGATGGCGAGTAGCTCTTTCCTGGTGGTACAGTAATTTCGCTCCGGTTTAGACAGGCATTTACTCCAATAGGCAATGACATGTTCTTGACCATCAATTTCCTGCGACAGAACAGCACCGACACTCTCATGGCTGGCATCTGTATCAAGTATGAACTGTCTGTCGGGCTGTGGATACGTCAAGATAGGCGATGATGTTAAGGCCTCTTTAAGTCGCTTGAACGCATTTTCACATTCCTCTGTCCACAGGAACTTCTGTTTGGCTTCCGTCAGCTTGTGGAGTGGTCTGGCAATATTTGAGAAACCCTTGACAAACTTCCTGTAGTAAGTGCATAACCCCAGGAAACTTCGTAGTTGGTGTACATTTTCAGGGCGACTCCAGTTCTCGACTGCAGAGATTTTCTCAGGATCAGTTCTCACACCTTCGGCAGAGATGATATGGCCGAGGTAGCTCACTTCACGACGGAACAAGTTACACTTGCCTGGATTCAATTTGAGGTTAGCCATTCTGAGTTTCTCCAGCACCTTTCGGATGTTTCGTAGATGGCCTTCAAAGGTGCGCCCCACAATGATAATATCATCCAAATACACCAGACAGGCTTCATAGGAAAGTCCTTTTAGCACTGTCTCCATCAGGCGTTCAAAGGTGGCAGGAGCATTACATAATCCGAACGGCATAACTTTAAATTGCCACAGTCCTTGTCCCGTGGTGAATGCAGTCTTTTCACGATCATCAGGATGTAATTCTACTTGCCAGTAACCGCTCTTCAGATCCAACGTGGAGAACCATTTATTGCCAGCAAGTGTGTCTAATGTGTCGTCAATTCTAGGAAGAGGGTAACTGTCTTTCTTCGTGATGTCATTCAAACGACGATAATCCACACAAAATCTTGTTGAACCATCCTTTTTCCGCACCAGTACTATGGGAGAGGCCCAAGGACTCGTTGATGGCTCGATGACATCATTGTGCTGCATTTCACTTAGAAGTTCAGTGACCTCTTCCTGTTTAGCAAAGGGAAGTCTTCTTGGATGTTGTTTGATTGGAGGATGATTTCCTGTATCAATTCTGTGCTGGGTGAAGTTCGTTCTCCCGACGTCTTCAGGTGTTCGAGAAAAAAGGTCTTTAAATTCTTGGAGTAGCTTCTCCGCAGCACATCTCTGTTCCTTTCCTAACTCTGCATTCTTGAGTAATTCCGTTATTAATTGTTCAGAAGACTTGGATTCGGTTGACTGCGTGGGGCGGTTTATGCATGTTACAGGATTGCAGGCTGCTAACACCTCATCCTTCTTCACTGTTCGGACCTTGTCGCTGATGTTTGCGACTCTCACAGGAATAAGTACTCTTTGAGAGATCAACTAGAGATGAAGCTACCAGAACTCCTCTTGGGCTATTGTCTGTATTCGGGTATTCAATCAGTCCATAGCGGAAATATTGCTTTGTAGGTGGTGTTCCTGAAACTATTGTCTCTGTGTGTGGAGGGATGGAAATTTCAGACTTAGCTGTTATCTGGCAAATTGTCTGAATGTCTTGATTTTCAGTGTTGAACACAGCGATGTCTTCCGAACTCGAATGCAGTTCAGTATTCTTGAAGTCTAATTGAAAGTTAAATTTTCTCAGGAAATCAATTCCAATGATTAAAGGATCTCTTATGTCAGCCACATATGCCATATGATGGTAACTGGCATTCCCAAAAGTGATAGTCAAGTTCATTTTCCCATATATTTTGATTTCGTCTCCGGTCACAGTCTGGAGTTTAACTCAGGGCGGCGTCCAGATGATCTTCTCTTTTAGTTCTTGAGCCAAATTCGTTCTAATGATGGTCACGTTGGCTCCCGTGTCCAGAATCATCCGGCAGGTGGCGTTGTTGACTTGGCCATAGACGTGAAGTCCATTATCGCCGCCACTCATCGATGAAACATGAAATACTGTAAATTGGGGCTCTTTAATTTCAGGCGACCTCCGCCCCGCGAGGTGGCCTCCTCCTAGTTTCCCTGTAGTGATGGTGAAGACGGGTGATTTCCTCTAATTGGTCTTACAGGGCAGTTCCTCTTCACGTGACCATCCCCTCCACAGCCCCAGCACTTTATCTTCCGGTCCTTTATTTCCCTAGGATTCTCCAGGCTGCGCAATCTCTTTAAGATCTCTTCGATACTTTTCTTCATTTCATTCTCATCAGCAGGCGTATCATTTAATGAGACTGCTCTTATGGTATGGCGGTCTTTACGGGAGGCTTGTTGGGCTGCCTCTATCCTAAGTGCATAGCCTAAAGCTGATTCTACGTCTCTGATGTTGGAGAGTCTCAGCGCTTTTTGAATTTCTGGATCACGAATAGCGTCGATAAAGTACTGAAGAGCTAAGTCGTTTCGAGTGTCAGCTTGACAGTCTGAGAATGCTAGGTGTGACAATCTCTGAATGTTCGCTGCCAGCTCTTGCAGACTTTCGCCCGTTTTCTGGTAACGGGACTTTAGCTGGAGGCGACTATAGTCCTTAGAACACTTCTCTCCGAACCGTAGCTCCAGAGCTCTAGTCAAGGCCTCGAAGTCGTTCCTTTCTTCCTTAGTAACATTTCTCAGTATCTCGGCTGCATCTCCCCGTAATGCTGCTGCTATGTGGACTGACTTGTCGGTAGAGTCCCAGCCGTTAGCTTCAGCTACGATGGAAAACTGCGTTTTATATACATGCCACGAGGAACTGCCGTCGTAGGTGGAAAGCTTAATAAATTCCTGATTCTGGATTCTTCTCTCTTTCTTTTCAGTTTCCTGGGGCAGGGATTCTAACTTTTCTTCCACTTTTCTCTCCAGATCTTCTTCTATTCTCTTCAGTTTACCTTCTATCTCTGAAAACCTTCCTTTCAGCTCTTGATCAAAGTTTTCTTTAACCTTCTCCTCGAAACTCCGTTCTATTTTCGTAACACTCTCTTCAACCTTCATAACATTTTCTTCTATCTTCATGGCTTTCTCTTCAACCTTCATGACATTTTCTTCTATCTTCGTAGCTTTCTCTTCAACCTTCATAACATTTTCTTCTATCTTCATAGCTTTCTCTTCAAAACTTCCTTCTATTTTCAAAACTTTCTCTTCTACTCCATCTATTCTGCTTCCCATATCCGATAATTTACTTTCGATTGATTCTTTCACCGTTGAAAGCTCTCTCTTCATCTCATCTTGATTAGATTTAATTTCTTCCTGAACTTCACCCATAGTGTTTTTCATTTCCTTCATTTCTTCAGTCAAGCCGTCTTTCAATTCTTTCTGTCCGGCTTTCATTTCATTCATCTCGTGACTCAGGCTATCTTTCATCTCTCTTTGCGATGCTTCCATACTTTCTATCAATCCAGATCTTAACTCATTCATCTGAGCAGTGAGACCTTCTAGAATTTTTTTCATCTCTTGCTCCATAGCTCTCGTTATCACCATTCACAGACAAAACCCCACTCCTGACACCAGAAATGTTGCGTACTTGGGGGTTCGTGAGTTGTCTGAGAATGAAAGGCCAAACGTACAAAAATTCAGTAATTTATTCACAGAATGTTCCAGAAAAATACAGGTCAATAAACCAAGTATCAGCTTCAATTCAAACAGTAAACACAGCTTAAACAACAGCTGTCAATAGCAAATCCACAGTACAAACTGTATAGTAATAACACTTGAAGCAAGTCTCTCAAAGAGGCTTAAGAGCAATCCAAGCACTAGCGAAGCTGGCTGAGATCTGAACTGAACTGACTGCCTTGGCGAGGAAGCGCTCCTTATATGCTGTTCCATGGAGCCCAGATTTTTCGAGAAAACTCTAGAAAGTGGTCAACCAATCAACTTACAGCTTCCATATTTGGTATATCCCATATAAGGATTTTCTCGCCAAGGTCGCCAAAAAAATCGCCAAGGTGGGAAAAAGTCGCCAAATTTGGCGCCAAATACATTCCCTGCATTACTGGGCCTTTTTAATGCGTTTTTAAGGGAAAATAAGGCTATTTCAACGCTAAAACGACTAGAAATGCACAAAATTAGCACTTTATCAACTTACTAAGCCTCTTTGAAAGAATTTATACAAAAATAAACACAGTTATTTACAATTTCGTAACAATATATATACTTTTACGAACTTTTTAAATTACAACGTTGTAAATCAGTAGGGTTTCGCCAGTATCATAAAGGATATTTTAAAACCAGTATCATAAGGGATATTTTAAAACTTGTCTGACTTCCCTGCGATTTTTTTTTTTTTTTTTTTTTTTTTAAGATATCGTGTACACAGACTAACAAACTAAAAGATCAACAGACGAACACACTAACACACTGACACCCTGCAGACGTACACCATTCCGATTGATATTCGCATTCCTCATACCTCAAAACGTGTAAAAAATTTTAAAAACCCAAGGTCGCAAATCTGAAATGACTCCTCTCGACTTTCCGAACATTAAGCGATTAACGGTTGCATAAATAATCTAAAGTAAGAGAAATCTTTAAATAAACAAAATTGGAAATTAGAATAAAGTGTTTGAGTATCTTTCTCCATTGTTTAATTTTACGCTATTGTACTTTAATTTCAGCCCATAGATAATAGGGCCGCGGTAGTCCAGTCGATAGAGCGCTGGCCTCGTATTTGGAAGATTGCGAATTCGGTACTCGAGCCGGCCAAAGACCGTTGTGTACACTAATGGTGGCGGGTGCACGTAGAATCTGTCGTGGCCGCAATGTCCTCCATGTTCCTATTAAAAATTATACTTCTGGGGGTCACCGAAGCGAGAGAGCCATCCCTTCCGTGGAAAGATCAAAATTGTGATGGCATATCTCCGGACCACCTCTTGGGGTGTGTCTCAGACCGTCTCCAATTGCCCATCTGCGCAGAAGTTGTGCGACGTAAAACCCAACCATCCATCCATCCAACCATCCCATAGATAATAATGATAAAAAAAATTTAAATTAATCTTTAAAATAGGAAAAAACAAAATCACTTAAATCTTTCTGAATTTAAAAGGGAAAAAAAATCATTTAGAAAGAAATAATAATTTTAGAACTAGAAAGTAATTTTTTATATTTATTTATATTTATTTATTTATTTTTATTTATTTATTTATTTATTATTATTATTATTATTATTATTATTTTTTTTTGAAAAATCTTGAATTAAAGATATGTTGGCACTTGCTTTACACAGTTTCTTGGCAGCTATTCCTGACACATTTTTAGTACAGATTAACGAGTTTCGAGGTCACATAGTGCATTAATATTTCAATGCCGCACAAAAAGAAAACTCCTCCATTATTCAAGGGGGCAGGAAAACTTTTGCTCCAATTCTTATCTAAAAGAGAAAGTAAATAAATAAATAACCAGCACACTGTAACCATCACAAAACTTTCTTCTATGTTATTCTATATAACAGAACTTACTAAGAAAAGAGATTTCATTAAAAATAGAAAATGGGTTTTGTTGAGTTTATTTTGTTCTTTTAAACCAAATTATCATTACAAGTAAACAACGTTACGATAACACAATGTATACTGTGGACAAATTTACAAAATTTCAACAAAATTTCTTTGTATGTGCCTATAATAGCAAAGTATTTTGTTTCACTTTGCATTGATTTTTGTATATATTTTTTTTTTTATGGAAAACGGAATATTTTTGTTCTAACAAAAATTATTTTGTTAATCTAACTAAAATTTCTAATGGAATATATTTTATCAGGAATTTTTGTGGTGCACGCAATTTTTTCCTTGATTCAAAGAAACTTTTCTCTGAGTTCACTACTAAGTTAATCAGGCATGAAAAATGAACCAACATAAGTTTTCATAATAACGATTTCACTATGTAATTTGATGAAGTTTTAAAATATAGTTGCTGAGGTATAAAAGTCTGAAATAATACAAAGTGTGAATAAATAATAGCAGAACCAACTGTCTTCCAAGATACATCCAAATTAACTTAGCATAATTTATCGTAATGTCTCTTTCACACGCCAATTTTGTACATTTATATGCATCAGAAACTAAGGTATAGCAATCCATAAAGAATGTTTAATTGCAGCACAACTGCACCACATGTCTCCAATATGTACTAAAACTGAATTAATACAGTTTCCATCCTGACTATTGTAAATATCAAGTTTTGTGAATTTTTTCATGACAGAAGTTGAGATATAGTCTTTCCAGGAAGGCAGGAAGATACAGCATATAAGTGCCACCTGTTGGGTTATATAGGCCAAAATCTAATGAAATCCTTCAGGCCCAACCAGGTGTAATATTTCGTAGAATTCCATCATTGGTTGGTTCATGAGATATAGAGCCCCCAAATATATTATAAATATACATATATAATATACTACTAAAATTTAAATGAATCATTGTGATAAAAATATGTGTATCAAATAGATTGTTTTTTCTAGATTTTCTAAATAATCTTGGATTATGAAATTTAAACCAGTTGAATAATATCTCTGGGTCCATAGTCAGAGTGTATACATTGTTTAATTTACACTGCTTTAATGAAGAACGAAGTATAATGCTGTTTTCAAGAGGTTTTACAGAATTAAGAATACGAAAAAATTATACAAGCGTTAAATATATGGGGACTGCAAAAAGTTCCACCTTACAGCTTGTATCGCATCGTTGGCAGTATCCTTAATATGATTGTTCTGGATAACTATTGTACCGACAGCTTCGGCACTTGCTGAACATCGAGTGATTGTTAAACTATAAGGATTTTCTGATCAGATGGCAAATAATTTTACATATTATTCATTTTAATATTGCATGAAAAAAGCGTCTTTGAACATCTAATGCCCTAGGGCTATAACGCGATTAGCCTTATGGATAGGATGGGCCTAAGTTGAATATTAAATTGTTTTTAACCCATTATAATAATTTATAAGCTTGGAGATTTAGCTTCATCATTGCTTTAGAAGTACAAAGATGTGTTTTTTCGAATTTTGTATTAAAAAAAAAAAATTATTTCGATAAAATTATTTACAAAATTCTTGAAAAATATTTCTAGTTTTATCTCTGCTTACTATTCATTGTCATATATTTGAATTATTCACACGTGTCCTTGTGTAGCATTTTAGTTTTAAACATATGTATTTCTTTTCCCAGTAAAATGCATAAAATAATTTAAAATATTCTGCAAGACATTTACATGTTGTCAGTTGAGGTATTATCCAATTCCTTCCTGCAGCTGTGAACATAAGCAATAAATTCTAAAGTTTCCCTGCTGTGTATTCAAATTTAGTTTGGTGAAAATTGCATAATATAGATTAAAACGATTTTTTGTTATTACTCTTCTTAATATCAATGAATACAGTTGATTTTTATTACTTTTATGTTCTTTTCAATGAAAATTTAATTTTGTATTCTCATCATATTTGTTAATTTCATTACGGTTGATTTAACGTAGCGTCATTTAAACATAATCAAAATAATTACCGCCCATAAACCATCTAAATTTCTTTTGACTGTTTCTTTAAACAGTCATAAATGCTACTCTACCTTTCCAATAATAACCGAACACTTTTTATTTCAGAAGTTTTGTCAAATATAATGTATATATATATATATATATATATATATATATATATATGGACATTATGGGCGAATTAGCCTGTACCTTTGGACGTGCGAAAGGCGTGTTATAATTCATATATTTCAGCAAAAAGTTTATGCCGAAGACTAAAATGGAACTAGTAAAAAATTTAAAAATGTCAAAGTGTTCGGGATCTTACTGTAAATATTAATGCTTGGAATGAGATCTAGTAGTATGAGATTGTGAGGTTGCTTTCAATTTTCTGCGTAAATTTTTGTGAGGCTAAAACATATTCCTGTGGAAATATAATTCTCTAAAAAATTGGAGAAAAAAAAAATAAGTATTTATAACATACAAGGTAAAACTTAATACAATGTCATTTTTAAGAAACTTTACATACTACATTAAACACAATATACAGCAGTCCGAATATAAAAATATATAACTACCTAATGAAATATGAGTATTTTTACTAAATAATTTTAACGAAATTTCATTTGCATACTTTATTAGTCAACTATACTGAGCTAATTATATGAAAACCCCCAAACAAATATCGTGAACATTTAAAAAGTTGTTGTTGTTGTTAAAATAAATTAAATCATCTCAATCTCAAAAAAAGGTAGTTTTTTTTTTTTTTTTTTTAAATACTTATTTACGATCAATGAGCTCTATATAAACGTCAATAAAAAAAAAATAATAATTATAATAAAGATTTGGGTAGAACCTTTTTTATAAAAGCAAGACAGAACTGGTGTTTAAAAGTAATAAATACAAAACTTTGAATAAACACCATACAATAGAGCTCTGCACGGGCCGGACTTTCGGCCCGAGCCCGAGCCCGGCCCGCCCCTCGGGCCGAAATTTTGAATTTGCTCTAGGGCCGGGATCGGGCCGGGCCTGGAGGAAATTTTAAGCCCGAGCCCGGCCCGGCCCGAATCTTTTTCTAGAGCCTTCGTTAATCAACGAAAAAGGAATATTATAATAATTATAAGATTAAAAAAAATTTATAAACCATGTTTTCTAATTTTCTGATGAATCATATAAACGCTACTGAAGGCAGCCGGAACCCCAGCAATTGCATAAAAGTATTAAAATAATTCCTTGCTATCGTCTTTTGAGCTATTATAAAACTTTCAAATGGCTATCTAGCCGGGAAGATAGTTAAAAGTTGATTGCAATCTTTGTACTGGAAACGCTGCCGAAGGCAGCAGGGTCCCGAAGAAATTGGATAAAAATATCTTTAAAAAGCATTTTTACCGTATTCTGGACTATTCCGAAAGTTTCAAATGTCTAGCTACTCGGGAAGTTAGTTAAATAAATTTTCTGTTGAATCATATAAACGCTGCTGAAGGCAGTAGGGACCTGAAGCAGTTGACTAAAAGTTTTTAAAAAAGTATTGTCACCGTGTTATGAGCTAGCCTGAAAGTTTCAAATGTCTAGCTAGTCGAGAAGTGAGTGAAAAATCGATTGCAAGCCTTGTAATGATAACGCTGCCGAAGGCAGCAGGAACTCGAAGCAGTTGGTTAAGAATATTTAAAAATTGCATTTTCGCCGTGTTCTGAACTATTCTGAAAGTTTCAAATGTCTAGCTAATTGGAAAGTTAGTTAAATAAAGGTTCTGTCGAATTATATAAGCTCTGCCGAAGGCAGCGGAACCTGAAATAGTTCACTAAAATTATTAGAAAAATGTATTGTCACCGTGTTGTGATCTGTCCTGAAAGTTTCAAATATCTAGCTAGTCGGAAAATTAGTGAAAAATCGATTGCAAGCCCTGTACTGATAACGCTGCCGAAGGCAGCAGGAACCCGAAACAGTTGGCTAAAGGTATTAAGAAAATGCATTTTCACCGTGTTCTGAACTATTCTGAAAGTTTCAAATGTCTAGCTAGTCGGGAAGTTAGTTAAATAAATTTTCTGTCGAATCATATAAGCGCTGCCGAAGGCAGTAGTGACCTAAAACAGTTGACTAAAAGTATTAAAAAATGTATTGTCACTGTGTTCTGAGATATCCTGAAAATTTCAAATATCTAGCTAGTCGGAAGTTAGTTAAAAATCGATTGCAAGATTTATCCCTGACAAATCCACAAACAAACAAACAAACCCACAAACAAGAATCGAAGTTAATAAAAACATGGTAAAATACTTTTTCAATCATTTATTTTACATTATTTTACAGTCTGGTATATCACATAAAATTTTATTTTGTTGAAAGATGTCTATAACTTCAATTTAATTGTCTATCAGCTTTGTCTGTTCGTAATCTCATTTTCCGCAAGCATTTTAAACATGTCTCGAAATTAATATATTTTATTTAAAGTAATATTAGATTTTTTCCATTTCAAAATAATATGCATGTTACTACCAGTTTGCGTACATGTAACAAACAAAAGAAATTAGATACGTTACTGTATATAAGGCTTTGTTTTCTACGGTCTGTAGTGTTTAGGTGGTATGAAGGCTATAAAAATCCTTCCGCCGTAAATTTTCTCTAAGGCTTCTTTTTCTTTTCTCCAGGGCATTGGATGAAAGTAGCATCATTTATAGCATGTGCAAAAGCATCTTTTCTATTGAATATGGTTGGATTAGCATTAAAGTTTTTTTTGCCGGATCACATGAAAGATTTGGATACATTACGGTACATAACAAAAAGTGGTTGAAAGTGTATTTCTAGTACTATTAACCATTTTAAATATCTTCCTATATTGTTTGAGAATGCTAATATTTTCGATTTGACTTTCTGTCTGTCTTTGTGCCTTCTGTACGTCTGTAATAATGAAATACTGTTTATATATAAATATCTTGTAAACATACAGCAGTTTTGTTAAAGAACATTCTATTACTTAGCTATATATAACCTCTGCAAAACACATATTAAAAAACTTTTTCGTAGAAAGGCTTTTTTTTTTTTTTTTTTTTTTTTTTTTGGAATTTTACAAATTTTTTAATCGGGCCGGGGCGGGTCGGGCCTGATTTTATCGTTTTTTGTCCTTGCCGGGTCCGGCCGTACACTAGTAAAAAAGAAATGGGTCGGGCCTGGGCCGAATTTTTCGATTTCATACCGGGCCGGGCCGGGTAGGCAAACCATTCCAAAAAGCCGGGCCGGGCCCGGGCCTGAAAATTTCGGCCTGTGCAGACTTCTACCATACATTGCAAGGACTCGCAACAAATTGCGAGTTGCTGCTTTGTGTTCCGCTTTGTTCCTACTTTGTTCCACTTTGTTCGCACGAAAAGAAATTCAAAGAAAAAAAAAATTCTTTTAACAACAGTACGAAACATTTTTACGACCGAAAATTAATATAATTTTTTTAATGTAAGTAATTATTTTTCATTCAAATTTAATTCAATGGTTTATTGGCTGTAGTTTATATAGTTTCTTGGCAGATATCCAGACATTATACACTGCATTAGTGCTTGCGATGCAACACATATTATAAAAAAAGTTCAAATTTACAGAAAGAAACAAAAATGGGAAGAAGAATGTTGCATTTTCAATGTAATAAATCTTGATAAAAAAGGACATAAATTAGTAACAAATGAATGTTAAATAACAGAAATAATCTTTCATGATTAAATGGAAATAAATATATAATTTTGAGTGTGAGAGATTTTCTTTTTTCTTAAAGAGAGAAATTTAAAAAAGAAATAATTATAAAAGTTTTTGAAGTGTTAAAATATATTGATACATACAATTTTTAATTAGGATGATTTATGTTTCAATAAACCAAGGAAAAATCGATAGTATAACGACACTATTCTAGCATTATTTATTTGATAAAATTATTAATTTGTTAAAAAAAAGCACACTTAAGATTTAATAAGTTACTATTTTTATTAGATTGATTTCTTTAGAAAAGAAACTGCTGCAATCGCTTTATTTATCTATATCTATCTATCTTTATATATGTGTGTATATACGTAAAGGAAAATTTGTCATCACGATAAATTTCGAAATACTGAAAAAATTTGAAGTAAAATTGAACAGTGGTCATATCTTTATATATTCTGAATGAGTTAGTTTACAAAGGGGATCCACCATCAAAAAGGTGCCTATTTTGAAAATTAAAATTCGAATAAAATACGCATTTATGAATCGATTTACTTGAAACTAGATAATCGAGGTCTGAACCTTGAGTAATTATCCGTTATCTTGTTTAAAAATAGCGGATACATTACAATTTTAATTGGAGATAAAAGTTGAATTTATGAAACTCGGTATATACGTAACTCATATCAAGGTTCGAACCAGCATTGGGCATAATTGATTAAAAAGTTATTGAATTACAGTTGAATTACAATACTAAAATTATTACAAGTAATTAAAGGTTTTAATTGGTTTAAGTTACAAGTAATTGATTATAAATAAATTGAATTACTTATTCAATTTATTTGTAATCAATTACTTGTTAATCGATCGACAGTAAAATAATTATCATTGTAATTTAATTGTAATTCAATTAATTCAATTACTTTTTAATCAATTATGCCCAACTTTGATCTGAACCAAGTTTTTTGCTTTACTATATCCGCTATTTTGTTTCTTACATATATATACTTAACAACCTAATCGACCTAATCTTCTGATTGATCTGAAAGAATCTGTTTTTAATTTCATATTATAAATCAATGGTTTGTTGTCTATAGTCTTATAAAATTTCTGATAGATATCTATAGCTATAAACGAAGATTAACGAATTTTAAAGTCAAAACTTTCATTACCATTAACGTTACAGCGCATCATAGAAAGAGTAAATTTCAGGGAAAGGAGGGAAAATCTTACATTTTTCCATCTAAAAAATCTCTGTAGAAAATCACATCGAAAATTCATAAATTCTTTTATAAATATTCATAGCAAATGAAAGTTAACTGTCTGATGTCACTTTTTGATGGTTAAAGGAAAAAATATATATAATTTTACTAGCAGGCTACGCCCGCATCGCTGGTCACTATTTTTAAATGAATCACAATAATTAATGAATTCTCAAAATTGCATTAATTTGTATCATGTGATAAAAAAAGAAAAAAAAAATCTGATCAGGAAAAATGTCGCACCGGGTCCCCACTGCCTTCGGCAGCGTAGACCCGTGCACTGCGCGCAAGTATTCCTTCACCATCCTTATGACTTCTCAAAATTCCATGTTATTACTCATAAACTTTCATTCTCAAGAAAAGGAATTAAAAAATATATCATTTAGCATCGGGTAAAAACTCACACCGGGACGCCACTGCCTTCGGCAGCGCAGACCCATGCGCGCTGCGCGCGCACGTTTGAGGATATACGTGCGCAGTACACGCATATTCCTTCTCAACTCAAACTTTTATTAAGAAAATTAAATTTTAAAAAAATCTTTTATCATCGGGTAAAAACTCGCACCGGGTCCCAAACCCATGCGCGCTGCGCGCCTATTCCTTCCCCACCGTTCCAGCCCCTCCTAATTAACTTGCATATACCAATTTTGAACGGTCTTACTCAATTAGCTGAGATGCAAAATAAAACCTGATCAGGACACTTTAAATTGTAAATCAGGTGAAATCTCGAATTCCACTTTCGATAATGTAAAAGAACTTTAAAATATCTTTCGAACGATGTATTAAAAATAATTTAATCATAATTAGAATATGAAATATTGAAATTAAAAATATTACAGCGCCATCTGGCGGTAGAAATTTCTGTAATCTATTGTTCCATTCCAGATCAACAAAGCTTTCAAATGATGTATTACTCATGAAATTATTTTAATTAGTAGATGAGATACAAAAGAAAACCTAATCAGGACACCTCAAAACGTGTAAATCGGGTGAAATCTCGAATTCCATTTTCGATAATGCAAAAGTACTTTAAAATGTGTATCAACTAAAATAAGCTTTCAAATGATGTATTACTTATGAATTTTTTTAATTAATAATTGAGATACAAAAAAAAAACTGATTCAGGGCACCTCAAAACGTGTAAATCTGGTGAAAACTTTCAATAATTTAAAAGAACTTTAAAATATCTTTCGAATGCTGTATTAAAAATAATTTAATCATAATTAGAAATTGAAATATTGAAATTTTAAAATATTACAGCGCCATCTGGCGGTACAAATTTCTGTATTCCACTGTTCGAAAAGCTTTCTAATGATGTATTACTTACGAAATTATTTTAATTAGTAGCTGAGATACAAAAGAAAACTAATTCAGGAGACCTCAAAACGTGTAAATCTGGTGAAAACTGTCGATAATATAAAAGAACTTTAAAATATCTTTCGAATGATGCATTAAAAATAATTTAATCATAATTAGAAATTGAAATATTGAAATTTGAATGTATTACAGCGCCATCTGGCGGTAGAAATTTCTGTAATCCACTGTTCGATTCCAAATCAAAAAAATCTTTCTAATGATCTATTACTTATAAAATTATTTTAATTAGTAGCTGAGATAAAAAAAAAAACCTAATCAGGACACCTCAAAACGTGTAAATCGGGTGAAATCTCGAATTCCATTTTCGATAATGTAAAAGTACTTTAAAATGTGTATCAAGTCAACAAAGCTTTCAAATGATGTATTACTTATGAAATTTTTTTAAATTAATTTCTGAGATATAAAAGAAAACTGATTCAGGACACCTCAAAACGTGTAAATCTGGTGAAAACTTTCGATAATTTAAAAGAACTTTAAAATATCTTTCGAATGATGTATTCAAAATAATTTAATCATAATTAGAAATTGAAATAATGAAATATTGAAATTATAACAAATAATTAGCAATAAATTAAAATTGCGACTATAATTTGAGATTTAAACTATCCTATCTCTCAAGTTGGATCGAACTGCACATGGTGTGCGAATTTTATTATAATCGGTTAAGTGGTTTAGGAGTCCATTGAGGACAAACATTGTGACACGAGATTTATATATATTAAGATTTATAAGACATAAGAAATTTCTTTTGTTCAAAGCAATAAAAAAAAGAACTATGATAAAAGTTTTGGAAGTGTCAAAAATATTGATATTTTTTTGTATTCGGATGATTTATGTCTCCGTAATCTAAGAAGAAAATGATAGTATACGACAATTTTCTAACATTATTTATTCGATAAAAACACTACAGATACGATTAAAGTGTTTTTTTATTTATACATTTTTAAAATCAAATTACTTTTTCAAGAATTTAGAATTTTTTCACTTTATTTTATAGTGTTTCTAATAATCTATATCTTTATTGTTTTCCAATAACTGAGAAAAAAATAATAATAATACAGAAGTTTCATAAAAAGTGATAATTGTCTTCTATATGTAAGGAAAGGGTATTTTATTCGTAAAATTTTTCGACTTCTATTTAACGATGACGTTTTAAAGATGATTTGACCATTTCTAGAAAATGTCTGTTTGTGTTCCTGTCGTTCTGCATTACCAAAATTTAATAGACACTGTATCTCACCGAATAATAGACGAAATTACTGCATTCAATGCCCAATAGGTGGCGCTCTTTTAATGAAATTTATTTCATTTATGGAAAAATATATGTCAGATTCTATAGTTTATAAGTGTGCAAATCTTTATATGTGAAATGTTATTATTAAAAACTCTGATGATTCGATTTTGGTGTACATTAGCCGACAGATAGCATTATAATGCTGCATTACTTCTCCTTTACGTGAAGATTGTATCTCAACTTCCATAGTGTATAAGGGCACAAAATTTTATTTGTGCGTCTGCATTTATATATATATATATATAAATAAAAAATATGTTGATTCCATTTAAATGCATATCGACCAACAAGTGGCGCTGCTATGCGACAATTTTGCTTATTGGAAGACTACACCTCAGCTTCTATAGCATGTAAGTGCATCAAACTTGATATGTGAGATGGTCACATGAAAAACTATTCTATTTAATTTAGGTGTATATAGGCCAACAGAGTAGCTGCTTTTACACACTTTCTGCGAATTTCCCTTTTTCAATTTCAATTTCTTATTATCCATGTTTCTGTTGCTCCCCTTCCCTAGCTGTAAACGTGTTCTACTTTAAATTTTTATCTATACAATAATCACATCAATCTATAATCAGTTAGTTATAATGTAGTCCAAGAATTCTAGGGCAACAACTGATGGAAGTTAACAACTTGCTTGTAAATGTATTAAAATTATTCAATGTCTATATATGCATAAACATGTCATCAACATTCCTTTCACATTTATAAATGCATATATAGTGTATTGTCCCATAGGTGTGAAAGCCAGACAGAACATTTTGGCCATTCAGGCAAAACCATAACGCTCAGCACCGGGTTGGACGTCTTGGTTTAGCCATATCTAAGCACATATTGTATAAAATTGCATCAAAATGAATATGTAAAATCTTTACTCTTAAGTTTTATATATATATATATATATATATATATATATATATTAATTTATTAATAATATTATTTTAACAAGTAGGTAGTGCTATTTTATGGAATGATATAGAAGAACGTTTTGTGATAGCCACAGCATGCTATTTTACACAGATAAATTAGCTTAGTAATCAAACAAATTACTCTAACCATTTACCGATTTAAACACAAAAACTTAAGTATCTAAAAAATTAAAACTAATAATGACTTTAAAGTGTAAAAGGAAATACATTATGTTTTAAGATAAAGTGTAAAAGATGTAATAACATTTTTATTCCTTTAAAGCTTTTTAATTCATTCACTCATCAAATGAATATTATCAAGCATAAATAAAAGACCAATATTTTTAACAAGAGAAGTTAGTGAAAATAAAAATATTTTTTACAAAAGTTTAATATTTACAAAAAAAAAAAAAAAAAAAAAAAAAAAAATTGCTGAACTTTTCAAAAAAAAAAAAAATAATAATAATAATAATAATAATAATAAATAAAAATTAATTTAAATAATCATGGTAAACAAAACATATTTCTAAAATAAATTCAAAATATAACTTTCTTAACGAAACATTTGTGTCGTCTAGTTGCAAAACCGGCCAACTCCTTGAAATTGAAAAGTACGTTTTTACAGTTTTTTAGGTTCCAAGTAAAAATTTCCACTATCTGGAAACAAGAAACCATGTCAAAGCCGATCAATCTCTGTGTTATTTGCGTTTGAAAATCATGATGTGATGCAAAAGTCCCGAGGCTGGTGAGTTTCAAAATCGGTCATCTCCATATTTGTGACATCGTGATTCTGCTTCATCTGACTAAACCAGCACGCTTGTTGATTAATTTAGTGTTATCTTATTTTCTCTCGACTGTGACTGCTATTTCTTGGTGCACACAAAGTTTCAAATAACTGAATTTCGTGTTTCTTTCAACTATGCAAAAGTTTATTGAAGAAGTACTTTACCTTCTAAGAAATCAAGACGATGGAAAAGAGACGACGGCGTGGAAAATGAACAAAGCCAAGGTTCAAAGGTAATGTACCATCATTTTGTGATAACATAATATTAATTGATATGTAATAGCATCATAGTTAGCATATTATGATTAATTAATCATATGTTATTAACACGTTGAGCACCACGCAAATTCTTAAGGAAGCGTCCTTCAGGCCCCGCGCACTGCTAAGAAGCGTGTTATGTTTACCGTGTTTTAATAAAACCCATTAAAATGCCTTAATGATGTCCTGAATAAAATAAAAATAAGTAAATTTTAAATAAATTTTCAGTAATTACTTAAAACAATGTCATTTTTTTAGTTTTGTATCATAGTTTACACTGTCAGCCACCGGTGGTTGACGCGACCTAAACGGGAAGTTCAGTGTCAGCCACCGATGGCTGATATGTCATTCAACGTGTTAATTTAATAACATTCCAATGACGATTCATCAGGTTATTCTTCGACCACATTTCAAGAAACCATGGAAGCCTTTGCGCAAGCGCTAACTCAACGAGTCCAATGCTAAAATAGGGGTGACAGTCATCTAAATGAGTAATAACACAGAGCGCGGAATTGCTGGATGTTTTCCAAATTTCAAACTGTTTGTCAAGCTGGCACCCCTCCAACATTTTGGTCACGTCCACACTGCTAGTTTTAGGATATGTGACTGCACTGTACAGCGGGTTTCAGCAGGTTACAGTGATGTATTTACACGTCTGTTTACAATTCGAATGATTTTCAACTGTATTAAAGAATAGCTCCTGATTAATAAATTTGGGACCGTTTGTGATACATTTTCATAATTTTCTTGAGTTGTTTTTTTATGGATATCAGTTATTTTTTATCAGATTTTTTAAATTTTTATCAGTTATCTTTTTATCAGATAACATAAATCAATTATTTATAAATAAAATTTAACTGAATAAAACATTTTGCGTATTTGCAACCCTAAAAATCCAATATTCATATTGAATGTATCTAAAACTTGTGGTTTGTTTCAAAACCGGCCAACTTTAAAATAAGTTGCAAAGGTGGCCAAATCCAAAATCCAAAATTGAATAAGTCTCTCCCATCACGAGCTTCCTACCACATTATTTCGAGTTTTCAAATATACTGTCCTAATGATTTAAAACTAAAGAGTTTTGATTCCTATCTTATTTTGGTTAAGTTTGGCAAAAAGTCAGCTTCTTCTTAAAATTTTATCCTTTGACGATGGCCGATTCTGCAACTAGACGGAACAATATATGTTTCTAGTTTTTGTTTTTTTCTAGTGTTGTTCTTAGTACTTGTATCTGGATGTACATACGTCTGCTTAGGATAGAATGATAGTTTAAGTTTTATTTAACCCTTAATAGCTAAATTTAATAAGCATTCAATTGCTAGACCAGAGGTATCCAACTCGTGGTCTTCGGAAGCATATGGTCACACCAGGAAAATTTTGCGGCCTGAGGTGAAATTTTTGAAATAGCACCTTCTGTTATCGCAACAAAAATAACCCATTTTAGGCCAAGCATAGAAATTTTATAAAATGTAGTATTATTTTCATTGAAATATGCTTAAATTACATTCATTAAGACACACAAAAAGTTTCGAGCATGCAAAAATGATATTTTAGTTAAGAAATAAAATGGTGCATATGTAAATAAAATAAATAAATAAAAAATAAATTTAAATAAAAATTTATAAAATGTTTAAGATATTTGTTTTATTTTTATCCTATTTACCGAACTTGCAACATTAATCCATTATAAAAAAAAAATATGCTTAATCTCAATTGGAATAATTATACATTTTCAAAAAGTGGAATTTGTCAATAATCGTTTTAAGTTAGAACACTTGCTTATTTTGAAAAATTTTCAAGATAAAGTGTTTACTCCAATTGAATTACGAATATTTTATAGATGTCTGCAGAACCCTTAAAAATAGCATAAAAATAAAATTATTGAAATCTATACGTCACAGTGATATTAAAAATATTTATTGAAATGGTACGTTTCTGCACCTTTGGCTGAAAATGGGTTAACAATTACACTCTAAATCTTCTTAAGTAAAAGCAACATGGACGATTATTGTAAGTGTCAGCAGAAGAACGTCAGAGTAGTAGCATTACATGTTGCATTAGGGTCTTTTTAAAAATTTCTATCTTTAAAGTGATTTATTGTTCGAGCTATATAAAGTGCAGCCCTCGAATTGAAATGCAATTTCAAAGCGACCCTACAAGTCTTTTGGGTTGACATGGTGGCACTAGATAACAACATAAAAATATGCTTAAGTTTAAATTGGAAAACTCGAATACTTTATTACTTAAAAGTCTTAAAATCTTAAGGTAATGAGGGTTAACAGAATTCCGTTTAAATCCAACAAAATATTTGTTTATTTATTTATTTATTTTTTAATTATTACTTTGGAATAAATACTTTTGTATACTTTATAAGGATAAATGATATTATTAAAGCTACAAATGTAAATAATTGTAAAAAGAAAAGCAATTGAACTAACATGGTACAAAATTGAATCGACTTGTATCTTACATTTCAATGCGTGATCACACAAGAATAACCAGCTAGAATTATATTTATTAATGAATATTAAGTCATTGTGACAGACGAGTTGAAAGTTTTGGTATAAAAATCTTGAGGGAGATTTAATCACATTAATTTCTTTGACAGTCGATCAAAAATTTGCACCTCTCCTCAACAATGTACAGAAATGCATACATACTTAGAGAGGAACTTAACATAACTTAATTGGAATCGGAAGAAATGGTAAATTATCAAATATAATGATAGGTCTAATAACTTCAAATTGATTATCAACTATTAACGATTTGGAGAAAATATAGAACTCTTCGAAATCAAGAAGAATCTGTAAAGAATTACATATTACACTGATAACATCGCTTCGACATGCAACACCTTAGACGTCCGCAAAATAGACAAGGAAATGTATTGCAATCTGTATATATATTCTTGGATCAAGTTGTACTTCTTTAGTGTGGCATAAAAACTACTGAAAATCAGACATATCAAAATCTTCTGATTATATACCGGGTGCTTCAAAAAAAAAAAAAAATGTATACATACTTTGAACCGACATAGAAAATTTATGTTTCGTTCTACAAGGTTCAATTGCTGGAAATCTAAAGCTTAAATTCAAATTTAAAATATAAATGCACTTTCTAATGCAAATGCGATTACTGTTCAAAATGGCGGCTTCAGCCTCAATACATTGCTGAGTACGAGTCACCACTGATTCTGTACATCGTACTAACGTGTCCAATGGAATTTCTGCGCACACCGCTCGAATCTCATTCCAAAGTGTGTCTAGGTTACGTGGATTACGTTTGTACACCTCATCTTTTACTGTGCCTCATAAGAAATCCAGCGGCGTAAGGTCTGGAGAACGTGGAGGAAACTGCATTGGCTTCCTGCGTCCTATCCACTGGCCTGGCAAATTTTGATCAAGGTATGCTTGCGCATCGCGATGTTAGTGCGGCTGACTGGGCGCCATCTCCCAGAAATTGAACCTTGTAGCACGGGAAATACAGTTTCTATGACTGTTCAAAGTGTGTATACATTTTTTTGACGCACCGGGTATATATATATATATATATATATATATATGTGTGTGTGTGTGTGTGTGTGTGTGTGTGTGTGTATTGTTTTAACTTTCTAAAATAGTATGTGTGGACGATTATACAGCTGCCAGGTAACCAGTACAAATATTTTTCATTACACCACTAATTTTATAATAAAAGAATCGCCTTATATAAAAACTAAAAATGTTGCAATTAAACAATCGAACTGATAGTTTGTACGATTCATAGTTTTAAAACTGTTGTATTTAACTAGAAATAGTGACTGTGGATATACTTAAAACCATACAAAAAATTTTAGTGTCAATTATACCCCATTTAAAATAGCTGTTTACCGAGTTTGGAAAATTTTAACATATACCTCAATTGTACTTTCATCGATAATGTGAGAAATAATTGTTAAGTTAGCTGAAAGAAATTCAGACATTATTAAATTTTTACCTAATATTTTTAATCCTTTGCACTATGAGATCACCTCTAGCGTGACAAAACTATTTTTCCCTAAAACTCTTTAGTCTCCTCTGGCATGACACTTCATATAATTAGTAAACCAAATAGTGGAAAGCAATTTACCAATAATATTCTGTTTTAACTCATCTATAAACCAGAATTGACCGCGAAAAATTAGGAAAACGATTATACATTGTAATTTTTTTTTTTTAATTTACTGAAATGTTTTTGTTAAAAATAAATAATCAAGACTCTTAAAACTTATTCTGTTTTTCTTTATCTATTTTAATTATTTAATTTCTCAATAAAAATTAAAAAGGAATGTTTCTACTTCAGAAAAAAACATTCGATATTTTAACATTTCCGTTTATTTTTCTCTGTAATTTTACATAAGACTTAGGATTACTAACAGTTTTCTGTTAAAATTTTTAAGTGTCGTGCAAAGGGTTAAGAAATATGCTTTTTTTATTATTATTATTAATTTCATTAATGTGAATAGATATCAAAATCCTTTTATAGTTCCGCCTGGTTCTTAAAATTCGTTATATTAACAGACGACTTTTCCTTCCATTTAAATTAAAATTTCTTTGTCATTTTACATTAACAGAAATTATTCTTAATAAACGGCCAAATTTTAAAATTTAAATTAATTCTAACATTAAACTTTATAATTCCAATATCTCGCAACATAATATTTCTATGCTCCTTCATTAATTTAAATAATAAATTTCAGAATTGATTATTAACTTTTAAATAATCTGAATTTATATGTTTTATCCAATACTGAGAATTGGTAATTTAAGTTAAAATGTTCTCAAAGTAATTACATATCACTATTTCTTAACTAATGGAGTATTCCTGTTTTTAATTTATAAAACTTAAAACCATTCACTGATAAAAAAATTATGCAACTTCTAAAAAAATTATGCAACTTCTGTGCCACATTGTCTGTACACTGCTACAATTTAGAGGGATAAGCGTTGTTATTAATTTTATACCTAATATAAAATTCAAAGAAAAGTAAAAGGATATATAAAAAAAAAATCTATTTTATATTTAAATTTTAATGATGAATATTGATTTAATGAACTACTGTCGGAAGTACAATGGAATTTACCTATTTGCCAGCTTTGAACATGAAATATCTTGGATTTTGTGCATTATTCACGTATTGTTGCTTCAGTGCCAGCTTCAGAGGAACCATAACTAGTCCTTCTCTTAGCTTTACAAGAATAAACCAAGATATATTATGTCTGGGAATCAAGATGGCCATATTTAAACTGCAAGGAACAATTCATAAATTAAATATAGGGACAAGTAATGCGGTCTGAAAAAAAAGTTTGTATTTAATAATTTTTTCTTTCTTTCTTTTTCCTTTTATTTTTTACTATCTAATTTTTTTACTATCAGATTCATTGTAGTGTAAACTGCACTGTCGTACGCCGCTTTTTATATTAAAGTTTAAAACGTATCAGGGACAGTTAGCTTAATCTACATATTGACAGTTATACTTTGTAGTAATTTTTTACAGTAATACATTTTCTAATGTAAGAAAAAAAATTAATCTAAGTTTTATTATGTACTAAAACAATTTAAAAAATGAAACTGTACAAAAATATATATATATATATATATATATATATAGAGAGAGAGAGAGAGAATCAACATTATTTATTCTTTAATGAATACTACTATAAATTGACAGAGGCTTCAAATAAGCATTATGGTAAATTTACAGAAAAAAAAGAAGAAGAAGAAGAAATATGTTATTTAACCAAATTAGATAACTTATTCACTTGATTTACCAAAAACCTTCATCTTTAACTTCCGAATACATATATATATATATATATCTTTTATCTTCAATGCAAAATAATTCTACAATTTCTGTAAATACTTTATATATTAAAAATATCTTTAACGATAAGAATATTTGTACAATTAAATATTACATGGAAAAAAGAAAGAAAGAAAGAAAAGAAAAGGAAATAAGAAAAAGGTAAAGATAAAAGAAAAAAGAAAAAAGAAAAAGGAAAAATTAATATTAATGAATAAATTCTAAGAAAGGAATTTGGTATGGTTTTTCAAAGACGATTTTGCAGAAAGGAAAAGAGAATAAGACTGTGAATGTCTAATGACTCAGTCATGATGCGTTTTTGACACACAATGACGGGTTCATACCACATTTGGAAGAACAAAATAATTTTATCAAAATTTTCAATCACAAATGATAAAAGAGGTGCTTTAAAAAATGATTTTTTTAAAAAGTTGACATTATTATTATTATTATTATTATTATTATTATTATTATTATTATTATTTTAAGAGTAAATCAAAACAAAATGCTGTTTCATAGGTCACACTTTCTGAAGTAAACATTTTCCTTTTAATAAATTAGTTTGAGTGATTTTTTGTATTCATATTTGTCCATTTTAAGTATTTTGTAAATTATTCGGAGAATTGTCCTTACCCGCAGTTGCGAAATTTTCAAATTCTGCGGATAATCGGATATCTGCTGTACGTTCGAATTCGTCACAATATTAATTATGAATTTAGCCATAGCTGCCAATATTTTAATTTACTCCGGAGTAATTTTAGCCCCGCCTCTATTTCGTACCACTTATTTTTTTTTAAAGTAATTTTCTATTATTTTATCGAAGTTATGTATTGGAGAAAACTTTTCTAGAAATAAAGTGGTGCGAAATAAAGGCGGGGCTAAAAGTACTCCGGAATAAATCAAAATATTGGCAGCTATGATTTAGATAAACTTTTTATAACATTTTAAATTCACGTAAAACAATTAAAATAGCATCTACACAAAATAGATAATAATATTAAATATAATATTTTTATAAATATTGAATATTGATTGTATGAAATCCATTTAAAAGGAAAATAGATAAAACATCAGAATTACACTACTGGCCATTAAAATTGCTACACCAAGAAGGAATAATAATAACGAAATGAAATTTGTTGGACACATACATTATAGTAGGAAGAACAATTGATTAAAATTTCAGAAAATTTGGAGTAATATGTACTGGGAAAACAGTACATAAAGCAACGACCTCTGTGAGCAATAACAGACATATCTGCCTAGGCATTGAATCGAACAGCGATTGTATGACATGTACGGGTAGAGCACTTCATGAAGTTTTAACACGACGCCACAATTCATCGATCGAAGTTACTGGTGATTGGTGTGTATGTGTGTGTGTGTGGGGGGGGGCAGTCGCTTTTCAATCGCTGTTCGATTCAATGCCTAGGCAGATAAGTGCTGTTATTGCTCACAGAGGTCGCTGCTTTATGTACTGTTTTCTCAGTACATATTACTACAAATTTCCTCAAATTTTAATTGTTCTTCCTACTGTAATGTATGTGTCCAGCAAATTTCATTCCGTTATTATTATTCTTTCTTGGTGTAGCAATTTTAATGGCCAGTAGTATATTATGAAAGAAATGTAATTTATTGTCTTTGCTAAAAGAAGATAAATAAAACATTAAAGCATTTAAGGATTTATGTAAATAAATATATGTTCAAAGCATATATTTATTTTCATAAAACCTTATTTGTGCATTATATTTTTAAAACAAATATTTGTTTAATATAAGAAATAATCTATTCATATATAATAGGAATCTTTTGGCATATATCCATCAGAAAACTAATCATTTCACATAGAGAGCCATTTACTGTCTAAAAATCTATTTTCGTGAAAGATTTTTTTTTTTTTTTTGTCTATTTAACAAGTATTTAAAATCCCCAATAAAACAAGTTCTAAAAATTGGAAGTTGTTCATGGTTAAATATAATTTTCTTCCACAGACAGGGCAAATTTTGACCCTTAAGGATTTCTTGCGTCCAAAAATAATTAAATATAATACACGCAGTTTACTGATATTCAGCTTCATTGAAACACATATTTTTAGTAAATATACGCAAAGAATATATTCCACATGAGTCTCACATCCATCAAATGCTTTTGATTTACTAAATTCAAAGTACTTGGAATTCCGGCGCCATTTTCACTCCTTCATCTCCAATAGCAATAGCCTGTTGTTTTCAGAGATTATACTTATTTTTCTTCTAAACATATAAATAGAAGGTTATAAGAAAGTGAATTTGTTTTGTCAAAGATAAGGATAGAAAAAAGGATGAGAACATAAACTTATAGCAAAAGTGTAATTTATTTTTCAACATACCATCATAAATCATATAAAACTTGAGCGAAGACATGAAATATATAAAAACCAGCCAGCCATGCGACCTAATGGAGCTGCCCACTTTCCATTTATTTTCAATGCGGTGACTGATGGCCTGTCCGAAATCATTTCGGTCAAAGATAAATGCAACAAGTTGTTCATGCAATAGTTTTATATGAAATTAGAGACTACTGCTTACAAATTTCCATCGCTATAAGAGATATGGTGTGCGAAAGTTTACATTTTTATACAATAGTTTTGTCTGTTTTCACGGGTAGATGTTTATAAATTTCAGTAGCGAAAAGCTGTAGTGTGAAAAACATTATTTATATCAGATAACTTTATACTTAACAAAACTATTAAAAAATTTAAAGGTATAAAAGGTGATATAATACTTATTGCACTCGTTTTGTTTAAAAAAAAAAGAAAAGAAAGAAATGTATTGCATATTTAAATAAAAATAACCATTATAATAAATTACATAAAATAATTGTACCAAATGAGTGAAAATTATGCTTTATGACACAATCATTCAGAAACTTAACTAATGGATAAATACCATTCTTCCATACTTAACAAAACTATTAAAATTTTTAATGGTATAAAAGGTGATAGAAAAGGTAACTGTATTTGTTTTGTTAAAAAAAAAAAAAAAGAAAGAAAGAAAGAAAGAAAAAAGAAAAATGTATTGCATATTTAAATAAGAACAACCATTATAATTAATTGCATAAAATAATTATACACAAAATGAGCGAAAATTACGTTTTATGACACAATCGTTCAGAAACTTAACACCAATGGATTTAACACCCAGAGAAACTTAACACCAGTTTTTCATACTTAACAAAACTAATAAAATTTTCAATGGTATAAAAGTGAGAGAATACTTCTTTCGTAAAAAAAAAAAAAAAAAGCAAAAAGCAAAAAGCAAAATGTATTGCATATTTAAATAAAAATAACCCTTATAGTAAATTACATAAAATAATCATACCAAATTAGTGAAAATTACGTTTTATGTCTTAATCGTTCAGAAACTTAACTAATGGATAAATATCACTTTTCCAATCGCATGGAAATAATTTAAATATATGGCAACATATATTTAAAGTTTTGCTTGTCTGTGTTTTGGAAAATCTTCGAAGCATTTTTTATGAGTACAGAGGAGGTTTAGCCTTAATTAAAAATGTAGAAAAATTAAGTCTATTATGACGAGAGAACAATTTGTTTCATATACCAAAAAAACATATACCAAAATATACCAAAACGTCAATATACCAAAACATTTCATATACCAAAACGTCAAGAGTCCACCAGTGACCGAGCGGTTCTGCGCTCAAACGTGAGGTGCCGGGCTCGATCCCAGGTCGCGCTCGTCGGCCTATCTGTTCGGAGTTCCCTGTGGTTTTCTTCGAAACTTGCGTAAATACGGGCTAGGATCCCTTAGAATGATCCCCCATGGAGGGCACTCCCCCTCAGGCCTAGGTTGGTTGTAGGATTTAAGGCCGATTGACTCCTGATGTGTCCTAGGCCTAGAGGGGGAATGCCCTCCGTGGGGGTCTTTCTAAGGGGTCCTAGCCCGTATTTACGCGAGTTTCAGAGGAAACCACGGAAAACTCCGAACGGCTAGGTCGATGAGCGCGACCTGGGATCGAACCCGGCACCTCCCATCTACCAGCTTTGAGCGCAGAACCGCTCGGCCGCTGGTGGGCCTCAGGCCTAGGACTCTAGTGCAGTCAATCGGCCTTAATCTCCACAACCCAACCCAACCCATCGTAAAGATTTTGTGGTAGTTTGCATTTTGAAAAAAAAAAAAAAAATGCAAGGAGGAAATTTTAAATTTTGCAACATGCAGTTAAAAATAAATGGGCATCTTGTCCAAAATTAAATTTTATTTAGAGCATTTTTTTTTTTTTTTTTAATATTTCTTTTATTAATATCGGGAAAAAATGTTTTCTTAATGTATGAATATATGTTTTGTATTCGAAGTTTGAAAAGCATCACGTAAAGGAGCTTTTACAACAATTTTAATTGACATTTGAAAATGTTTAAGATAATATACAAAAACATTTGTTAAAACTTAGTATATAAATAGACAGAAAAAACGCTGCCAAAAAAAAAAAAAAAATATTACTTTTTTTATTTAGTTAATAATTAATTCACAAACAACTCCTCTAATTAAATTTCTTGGTTCAATCTTCAATAATTTATATTTATAAAAACTCTAAAAAAAATAATAGAGTTTAAACAGAAAATAAATTATGCATTAACTATAATAATATAGACTGCATATCATTAATTATTTAATTTGATAATTAAACAAAAAACCATATGTATTTTTTAATTATCATAAAAATTGATGGAAAGAAAAAAGCTACTTTTGAACGTTAGCCAGTTTTTAAAAATGTCAAGAAAATAAGCGCAATATTCATTAAAAATAAATGAATGAATAATGAGACTGGTTTTAAATTCATTATCTTGTCTCAAGCTAAAACAAATGAATGAGTCTTAATTATTTTTAAGATAGAAGCTCGATTTTCCACTCTCCTAAACTTCATAATTTTATCATTATTTTAACCGAATATGCAAAGCTACGACTTATTTTCTTTCCCCAAACTCATTATTTCGTTATTTTCTGTTGCAGGCAAATAATTATCCTGTAATGAGTTAACAAAGTTTAAATCCATGAAAATATATTGCAGAAATTTAGTAATTACTTTAAGAAATGAAATCTGGGCATCATTAATATTTTCCTTGTTTATTTTTCTCGAAATAACATATAATAATAAAGACGAATCATCTATATATATAAACAATTTAATGAACATGTTTTTGTAATATTGAAGGAAAAAGAAAAAATATGCACTTTCATAATGAAGTTCCTGATATTGGTACAATGTTGGCAATTAATTATTATTCAATACTTTCTTAGTCATGTGATTGTGATGAATAAATTTCATCCAATTTTAAACTGACATACATAAAGCAGAAGGTAAAAAATTTTGCTTTTTTGGTCGAAGAAGTGAGTCGTATTTAATTGTCATAAAATTATTTCTATTTTTTTTTTTTTTTTAATTATATATAGTAAAAAAAAAAAAAAAAAAAAATCCCTTTTCTGATTTTTTTTTCTTTGTATCTTAACTACAAATTAATGTAAACCACAGTTTTTCGGCCTTTTATGAATCAGAATCCTCTTTTTAAAATAGTAATCTAATGAAAAAACCCATTAAAAAAACTAATATTACGCAAACGCATACATGCAGAGTGTTGCAAAAGAGTTTTTATATGAATGGTTGCGCTGATCAAGACGGACAATATTTACAATGGAGAATCTAAGCCGTGCTTTGAAGTCACCCTTTGCTGCTATTCGTATTCTTTTTTGGGTAGTAGAAAATAATAACTTAAAAATAACTAACCAGCAAGCACAAATCGTCATTTCTAAGGTGATTTTGATATGCAGAAAAAGCAATATATCTCCAGCACTCTCTTTTAAAACATTAAGCATATTAAGCGTATCCAATTTCCAGTGAGAAGTAGCAGCAGCGACGGTGCAACTGATTGGCTCTTCAAAAAGCCGATCAAAGATAACATTCTTTTGAAAAGCAGCACATACTCAATAATCGATTAATAATCCATGATAACATAGACGGGAACGACATCGTAAACACTATAATGGATTTTACATTCGAGAAATTGGTAAATATACACTGATGGAAAAAAAAAATCCCAACACCAAGAAAAAATTATTGTACAGTAATGAAATTTCAGCAATACATTTGTCTAGGTAACATATTTAATTGATTAAAGTTTCAAGATCACAGGTAGAGCCATTGGCGAGAAGAGCCATTTCAAATGTGAAATGTTGGTACATTAGTAACCGGTGTAACCGCCAGAATTTTGAATGCAAGCATACAAACGTGCATGCATTGTGTCGTACAGGTGTCGGATATCAGTTTGTGGGATGGAGTTCCATGCCTGTTGCACTTGGGCGGTCAATGCAGGGACGGTTAATGCTGGTTGTGGATGACGCTGGAGTTGTCGTCCAATGATGTCCCATACGTGGTGGATTGGAGAAAGATCTGGTGATCTAGCAGGCCAAGGCAACATGTCGACACTCTGTAGAGCATGTTGGGTTACAACAGCGGTATGAGGGCGAGCGTTATCCTGTTGGAAAACATCCCCTTGAATGCTGTTCATGAATGGCAGCACAACAGGTTGTATCACTAGACTGACGTATAAATTTGCAGTCAAGGTGCGTGGGATAAACACGAGAGTGCTCCTGCTGTCATACGAAATTGCTCCCCAAACCATAACTCCAGGAGTAGGCCCTATGTGTCTAGGCCGCAGACAGGTAACTAGCAGGCGTTCACCTGGCCTCCTTCTAACCAACACACGGCTATCACTGCGACCAAGGCAGAACCGGCTTTCATCAGAAAACACAACAGATCTCTACTCCGTCCTCCAATGAGCTCTAGCTTAACACCACTCACGTCTGAAACGGCAGTGGTTTGGAGTCAGTGGAATGCACGCTACAGGGCGTCTGGCTCGGAGCTGTCCTTGAAGTAACCGATTTGTAACAGTTCGTTGTGTCACTGCGGTGCCAACTGCAGCTCGAATTTCAGCTGCAGTCGCAGTACGATTAGCCACAGCCATACGCCGAACACGGCGGTCTTCCCTCTCAGTAGTGCCACGTGGCCGCCCGGAACCCGGTCTTCTTGAGGCAGTACCTTCCCTTGACCACTGCTGCCAACACTCATGCACAGTGGATACATTCCTGTCAAGTCTTTCTGCAATATCGCGGAAAGAAAACCCACGTTCTCGTAGCCCTACTACAAGACCTCGTTCAAACTCAGTGAGCTGTTGATAATGGCTTCTTTGTCTTCTTAGAGGCATCCTTGACTAACATTAGCCCACTACGTCAAATCTCAACTGTAAATGACGATCACGAACCTTACAGCGCTTATTTAAAGCAAACCTCATTTGCATGTTCATAGTGTCGTTACTTGCGCCACACTTATGTGCGTAGCTCGAAATTTGAATCGACGTCATCTTTCAGATGTATAAACACGCCTACCAAATTTCGTTTATCGAGCACAGCTCCTTCCTGGTGTTGGGATTTTTTTTTTCCATCAGTGTATATCTAATGTACGGGTTAGAAAACGAAAATGGACACGAACCAGGAATATAGTATTCTGTGCGATTTCCAAACCATTCTGCCTTCGTCAGTAATGATAGAAGGCTACAGGAAACCGGCTCGTTTGCTTTTTCAAATGCAGATATTGAAATACGAGGTCGCCGGAACGGGAAAAGCTTGTATTTGACAAATCTGAAGAGGCTCCTTCCATAAATACTCGAGCAGTGAGAATTAACAATAACGCATATCACACGGTGTAGTGTTGTCTATGAGAGGAAGCATTTAACCCTTCCACGAGCAAAAAGTTAAAAGCTTAAATACTGATGACTGTTAACGTTCTTTAGACTTTGAGAGGTGGATGCTCTAGAGGAAAATGAACAATCTGCATTTTCCTGACTCAAGTTCAACCTATTTATTGATGATTTTTCGTTTACCAGGGAAGACAATTTCAGCACTCGAAATGATCATGTAGTAATTGAAGAGCAATCCGCACTTAATTGCCCCTCGGAAATACCAGAAATAATTTTCTGTCAACGTGTAAGCAGATAAAATTTGTCAAGGATTGATTGGTGATTACCAGTTGCCATATCGTTTGACAGATGTACAATACAGTGTCTTCTTTGAGAAAATGCTTCTTGGTTTATTGCATTCTCTTCATACAGGATAGAGCTTTAGCTTACTTTTCCATCATGGTCCTATATTTGAATGCTAAATATCTTGAGCGATGAATTGGACGTAGTGAACCTTTAGTTTAGCCTAACACTCGCCTTTAAACCTACTACACTTTTTCTTACGGGAACATATGAAAGCATATACATATACGAATCGCCTGTGGATATCGCAAAAGATATTGTTGTGAAAATCATTATTGCAGCACCCGGGATATATGTGAAACCAGGAATATTTAATAGGGGGTGTAATTCATTCATTCGCCAAAGGGAATTATGCAGCTCCACACCTAAAATTCTCGTTATCTGCTCAGATAACGATAAAAAAGTTTTTATATGCTATGATATTTTTAAAATGTGTTTTCAAGAGGACGGTGGTTGCTTCTCAATATTACCTTATTATGTCTCAGATAAGTTATGACAACCTGGACCTTATGGACATCCACAAATGGATGGTATTACCTCATTAGTATAATAATATAAAATTATCCTATAAAATAAAAAAAGAATTATGAAGTTGAAAGAATATTGAATTCATAAAAATTGCAGCAGCAAAAACTATTATTAATTTACAAAAGAATACTGCGTAATGATAATTTCAGAAAATATGGAAACGGTGAATAAGAAAATTCTGGCAGCTAAATCATAATTTTTGTTATAAATGATGCATTTTAAATAAGACATTTCTTTCATTTTGTAGATATTTTAAGTAAACTATACAACACGAAATTAAGCAAAACGCAAAATGGCACTTTTCAGTTATATTATTAATAAGAAACAGAAACTAACAAAAATTATTAAAAGTAAAATTTCAGAAAATTAGCGGTATTTAAAATTTACAAACATTAAATCATCAAAAAATTATCACCAAATGATTCTCTAGTTTCGAAGAAAGGCACTGGGGGCACTATATATATATATAAAAATATATATATATAGATTTTTTTTTTTTTTTTTTTTTTTTTTTCGTAGACATTTTTAAAATTTATCCTTTTTATTTATTTATTTATTTATTTTAATAATAACATGAAAAACTGTCATTTTTAGAATAAGACATGTCAGACAGAAACTCTTTGTTAATTAATTACCAACAAAACGTACGATTGTTAAATGTATTATTTTGAAGCACTTTTATAAAATAATTTGTAAAATATCTAATAATAAAAAAAAATTGTAATTTTTCTCTAGCGCAAATCAAGTGAGAATATTAGTTTATCTAACTTTACTCTTTTTTTTTCTCTGGAAAGGAAATACTCCTGATTTAAAAAATATCTAAAAAATGAAGTTTTTATTAGGTGTAGGTCTCTGTCGTTTTTGAACACGTGCACTTTTATACGTTGTCGATTATCGACTGAAACCGGTTTAAATAGTTAGGTTAGAGTATGATTAGGATTTACACACATTTTTTCGTATATTAGTCGTTTTTCTCAAACTTGTAGAACTAACACCATTGTAGAAGAAAAAGTGCACTTAAGACATTGTATATTGTACGAGTTCCAAAAAAGGGAATAACGCGATGGAGGCAACAAAAATCTTGTGTGACGTGTTTCGAGAGGACGCAGTAACAACTCGAATATGCCAAAGAGAGTTTGCGAAATTTCGTTTGGGTGATTTTTCTTTGAAAGATGAACCCAGATCAGGAAGACCATCAGGTGTCAATGACGAAGTGCTTCAGTATGATCAGGACAAATCCCACGTTAACTTCCACAGAAGTGTGCTTCAAGCTTAGAATTCATCAGATGTTGGGATGTTGGATTTCATGTTGTATTATAAAACGGGTGATGAAAATATTGATAATAATAAAAGGAGTTAATATGTCTTGCCATTTTCATTTATGACTGTGTTGGAGAAAGTGCACTGTGTGTGGGCTTTTGCGGGGGGGGGGGGAGGTTGTATTAACGATTATCTCGTTTCGGGATAACTTAAGTTTTATGGCAGGAAAATGGATTTAGACTCATGTAGTTGGGGGGGCCCTTGGTAGCCGGCGGGTCTGCAGGTGCGTGAGAGGGATGTTTTTTATTATTCCGTTTTTTGAACGAAGAAAAGGAAGACCTCAGAGAAATTCCGTCTAAGGAGGAATCTACTCGCTTACTGGACGGGCTCGTTTGGATATAGAGGAGTGCGAGGCCAGAAACGGGCTGCCAGCGATGTCCCGATTAATGACTAAATGATTGAATCCCTTATTATAACAAGAGGAATATGGTATAGTTGACGTTGCTGCATGGTAATTGGTACTGAAAGCGAGGAAGGGCTCCCGAGAGATCGACAGTGTGAGGCCTGAAATGTGTTACCCTTGATGTCCATTATAATAACTAATAATTTATTAATGGTTGTGTCTCCTATTAAAACAAGAGGACTAGGGTATGGTTGACACTGTTGCATGATACGGCTACTGAAAGCGAGGAAAGGCTCCCGAGATATCGCCCGGCTCGTGATAGAGCGATAAGTGAAGTAACAAGCTTCGACGCCAAGTGAGAATCGAAGATGACTCCCGTGTGTTTGCCTAAAACGAATAGGTGAGACATCCAGATTTTGGATTAATTTGTCCGCGTGCAGTTTGGTGATGGCTTCCATAGCCCCAGCTATATTGCTCCTTGGACCCGTGAAACGTTGGGAGTTCCTGGCCCCTCTACAAGTCCATTTTTCCCTGTTGGAATTGGGGGTCGTTCGGTGTCAAGAACTTTAGGCCACATTAACTCTTCTCATGACTGTGTTATAGTATTGGACTATCTTAAGGAACTGATTAGCAGTAAGGAATCCCTTTCAAGCCGGATCCTTGGTAAGCTTATGAAAATTTGTAAAAATTTTCTATTTATGGAATTGTTAGATAGGTTGTTCTATTTAATTAGTAATTTTCAGATAAACTAAGATAAACTAGAAATTGTTCTTTGTATAGAACTTCTGTATCGGTTGTACTATGTAATTATAAATTTTCAGATAAGCTCCAGTTGCTCTACATTTGGAACTTAATAATAGGCCTTTATATTTTTATCATTCCTTTGGAGTTCCATAATTAATGTATTCTTTAATCTAGAAGATAAAGAATTTTGGTGTGTAACTCAGAATAAATGTAGATGTTTGCTTCAGCCATATTTTAACTTCAAATAAAATATTTAGACTATCTCCAATGAGGATAATTATTTTGCATACTGGGGTTAATTGATAAGATTAATAAATGATTAGAGAAAAGAGAAAGTAATACTACAATCTTAGTTAATAAAATTATTTAAAGTAACTTTATGATATAAGAAGGAAAAATGGGAGAGTGTAGAAATAGATCACGGCTGTAGGAGTTTGGTTATTCTAAAATTGGAAAGTTTAAGGAGGGTATTCTTTATTCGAATTTTTTAATTCTTCTCCAAGAAAAGGGTTGTGTCTTCTCAAAAGAAAAGAGAGCACAACACAGACTACTGCTTTGGATCACATTAAAAGGCTCGGTTTCATGTCCAGACTCTCTGTTTAGGTGCCACACAACGACAGAACTTTCCCTCACACCTAATATTATTAGATATTTTTATCTATATTCTTAAATGTAAAGTGAAGTTTGGTTAAATAGAAAGTTTACCATAATCATCCTGCGCCATTTCAAAATTTTATACTATTAGCTTTTGAAAAAATCCCTTTCCAAATTGTAAAAGATTTCTACGCAGTGTATACATACGTCGCATTACGCGTAAGTAAAAATTTTTAAGACAGGAAAATAAATACGTGTTCTTAAGCAATACAGTTAATACGGGTGATTAAGCAATACAGGTAAAATCTTTAATTATTTAAATTTCCAATTATAAATATCATGATTTGGTTAAGTACAGGTCCTAAAACATATATTTGACTAGAGAGCGCATTGAATTCTTAAATTCCTCTTCAAAGGGTGACGAAGATTGAGAATGATTTTCATCGGTCACGTGACGAGTGAAACGACCAGATCAGACCGTAATTGGATGACACATGATGTCCATAATTGGGAAAATCATTCACACCCATTATGCGAAAGTGATTTGAGGGGTGGGGCAAGTGAATTTCATTGGTGAAAACTTGAAAAGGATTCCTCATGTGATTTTTTATGTAGGTTATATTCTTTGGTGAAAGAGGAGCTCTATTCAAATGTATGCTCTAGGTACTGTTCATTAATAAATTTTATGTAATTGTTTTTTTACGTAGTGAAAAAAATTCAATAAATATTTAAAACAAAATATACAAACATATTTTAATAAAAGTTCAAACAAAATTTCTTTAACTCTCTAAAGACATAGAAAAAGAATTGCCTAAATACTTCTTTATATATTGAAATATTTTATCATGCAAAATAAATGAAGTTCAGAAAGTTTGGTTGATCGATTCACAATTTGCATTTTCGTTTAAAATGTATAAATTAAAATTCTCAACGATACGGAAAGTTTCATAATTTTTCGAAATATTCATCTTTATTAGAATGACGCTGTGTCAAATGCATATGATCAACCTATTCCGTAGAACTTAATAAGTCCATAAATTTCTTTTTAAGCAATTAAGCATCTCTGAAGTCTTTTGAAAACAAAGATTCTTATCTCTAAGCTTACTGAAACGTTTGATATTAAACGCAACATAGTGTAATCAATAGCATGACAGCTGTGGCTGTCGGAAAGTTTTGAAGCACAGCTGGTAGCTCTGCAACACACCATAAATTTCACAGGATATTAATGACTTTCTCAAAAGGAGACATGCTATAAGCACACATTCCCAGGCAGTTTTAACCTCTGATTATTTATGAGCTCGACTATTTAAACAATGTGCTGTGAAGACAATTAATCATATCTTTGTGAATTGACACTCAAAGTCAGTTAGCAATATCATAATTATTTTTGTTATTTTGTATAAATTTATGCTAATTATTAAACTAAGTTTAACTTCTCTTTACAGAGTATATAAATACAATAATGCTTCATATAAATTTGAAACGTTTAAAGAAATATTTTTATCTTTATAACCAAAGTTAAAGCAACATTCAAAGAAAATTACTTTCTTTAATTGTTAAATTTCAATTTTAAATAAACAGAAAGTTTAATGCACCAGGAAGTTTTGAAAACTATACCAGTAGGTAAGATTTTTTCAGTAGATCTACATGAAGAAAGCAATAAACCAATAATAAAAACGAATTAAGAAGAATATTAAACAAAACATTGTTTATCTCAAAGTGATGATAAGTTAATTTAGAAAATAATTCTTATCTAAATTAATCGAAATAATATTACGATAAAAGTACAAAAAACAAAAAAATAAAATACAAAATTGTGTATGAACTGTTTTTATCATTGAAAGAGAAAGAGAAATCTCTATATTTCCTCAAATAGTTTCAGATTCTCTGTATATTCAAACCTTCATTCATATTTTCACCAATTATAAGCAAGACGTTCAAGGTTTTTGTATGTTTCATTGATGACGGAGCCTCATATATAGTTTAAATATTGTCTTCAGCTTTGTGAATAACATACACAGGTTAACATACACAACAACATACACAGGTTATTATAAATAATATTGAGTGATGCAGATTATCCGCCGAAGCAACATCAACACTTCTATGCATCTGAATTCTCAAATTGTCTAAAACCTCGATAAAACAAAACTTCATCTATTAATTTTCTTTTAATTGACATTATAGTCTGTATATGCATAACTGCAATATTACCGAATCTTTTCGCATAAATGTGAATGCATTTCATAGCAAAGTTCCATTATAAAAGATATAATATATGATATGTTATACTCTCTGTCTAACTTGTTATTCATTCAAAAAGAGATTTAGCATTTGTATTCAAAGCATTGCAAAAAAATCTCGGGAAGAAATCTCAGGGGAAATATAAAAATATTTTCAAAACAGGGAAGGGGGAGGGGAGGGGGGTGAGATGAAGCCGAGACTATAAGTAGCAGATTTTATAGTCACACACTTAAAGGCCAAAAAATTATAAGTACTGGCCCATAAAGTTTTGTCTCACCTTCAGCGTGCCCAACAGATGCGATTTGTCTTGAAACGGATACCACACGTCCTTTGTAGATGATTAGAGACAGATCGTATCAGGTATTTAAGTGGCAGTCACAGAATTTCTCGGTGCTACAACATGGTTGTGTTTGAGCTCAGAACTGCTGTTCCATGGCATCTCAAATGTACTCTATCGAATAAAATTAGGCGAGTAAAATGGTTGGTATATTAGCAGGAATTCTTGATTATGCTCTTTTGACCACTCCAGTACAAATCGAACCTTCTGACATGGAGCTTTGTCCTAACAGAACGCTCCTTTTCCATTTAGAAAGACAGATGCCATGTATAACAAGGTAAGTACTAGTCTATGTATGGCCTGCTGTACACTATGGCAGAAAATTGCGCTTGGAAGACGGAAAAACATATCATGACCATCGGTGATTAGTAATGATTCACCTGACCAGGCTACTCTACTCTTTCCCACAGAGTCATGGCCGTAGCCAAAAGAAAAAAATTCGAAGGGTTTCAAACTTTACTACATGATATTCTTAAAAATGAAGTATAACTCAAATTCTTCAGACAATTTGCAATATTTTGGGCATGAATCCACAATCTCCCCCCTCGAGGCTAAGGCCTTGCACAGAGTCATGGTCTAGTCACGGTGTTATAATATCCATTATAAGCATAGCTAGCAACAACGCTTGCTAAAGAGAGGCACCGGAGTAGGATGTCTGTATGCTTATGGCCTTATCCAACAGTGTCCTTAGAACATTTTACTTCGAAATATTTTTACTTGAAACTGAAATAAGTTGTACTATAAACTGAGCCACTGTTTAACAACAAAATTTACTTTACCGTGCAGGACAATCTCCGGCGTTTTCCCCCATTGATAATACGGTATTGGACGCCCAACGTCTTAACATTTACTACTGGTTTCAACGTATTCATCCCCTTTTCATAAGTGTTAACAACAGTAGATCACGAATAACCTTAATAAACCAGTTCCAGAGATAATCTTTTCAGTTTTGAAGATAATCTTTAGGTCGTTGCAATCTTTTCTGTAAATTGGTAGCTTTTTCCCATCAAACGCAGAAGTAAGCTCAAAAATGGTTCTTCAGTTTTCCTAGTAGAAGTCCAATAGCATCCCAACATGATAATGCGTTCTTTATGTCATTCAGTCGAGTTCTTTTCAAAAGGTGGGTAGGTCATAAACTTGTGAAACAACAATATTATGATCGAGACTTTTAACACGATTTACCAAAAAGGCCTTTATATCTATATTGCTATGCATTTGAAAAAAAATATTTGAATCTGTTAATAATAATAATAATAAAATATTTATAAGTTTCTCGTAAGGCTTTCTGGTTCTTTTTGCTGATGTAAAAGTTACTTCGAATTCTAAACGTTTAGTCTGTACTTTGTTACTATCCTAGATGGTATCAACATATAAAATTATTTGTTGTTCATTAGAGCTTTTAAAATATTTTATATTGAACATTTTGAAATTTCCTGTTTTGCACGTTGTAACTTATTTCTAAACCTTAATAACGTTGTCATAGTTTATGAAATATTCTACTACAATAAACTTCAAAGTGCATATAATTAATATATGTAGTAACTTTTTTAATACACCATCAATGTAGATTATATAATAATACTTATACCTGTAGCTAATATAAAAAAAATGAAAATGCAGAATCGGTATAATAAAATAGTATATTGTTGCTATCACGTATTTTCCTTCTATGTTTTTCTATACAAATTCGTGCATTTCAAATTACACTACTCTGCACGAAAATTGGCCACAATACCATTTTTATGTAAAATTGCCCCCTTAATCCGAATATGACGCACATTTTGTCCCATCATCCACCGTTTTGGGGGGACGCCACCCTATTTTTATCACTCTTCGGCAATTTTATGGCTATAAATTTGATTTAGAGTGGGGTAAGGGGTAATTTTAATTGTTAAATATCTTCTGAGGGTCTGCAGAAGAGAAAAATTCTAAAACATGGAAATTTAGGGGGGAGGGGAATTCGCCACTAAAATTTTAAATTACAGTTGTTATATTTTTATTAATCTATTATTATGATTATTTATTATACCATATTATTATTATTATTATTATTATTAACAGTTAAGATAATCCATTTCTACCCTTTAAATAAAATGCATGGCTATAAAACTGCCGAACAGTGATAAAAATTGCGGGAGGGGTTAGCGTCCCGCAAGAACGGCGAGTAACTGGGCAAAATGGAGGTCATATTCGGATTCAGGCGGTCATTTTACATAATAATTAACAAGAATAGTATCAGGGCTCGATTTTTTTTTCAGCGTAGTATTATTATTAAAATTGTTATTTATTAAAGTTAATTTTTATAAAAAATGCAGACGATTTGCATCTCAGAGAAGTATTACATTTTATGGCTCAAAAACAGTCGATTTCTGCGGATACGTGAGAAAAAGCTTTTGTTGTTATTGTTGATAAAAATAAAAATATAGATAACTTCGTTTTTAACGACCACAGATCTATGGTTCAATTATTCATTTTAAATGTACTGACGAATTCATTTGAATTATATTAATACTGAAAATTTACACCGCCCTGGAGTATTGCCCTCTAGGGTAGGAGGAAGTGATACTTTGATAAATACAAAAACGTTTTCCTGGTTAATTATTATATCATAAACACACATACACACACACATATATATATATTCATTGAAAAAGTAAAAATATTTCGCATTATGCATATTTATGCGAAATTATGTCGTATACTTTCATGATAAAAAAAAAAAAATGATGATAACGCCAGCTGTTGAGCGATTTATCCTAAAATGTACTCAGCACCAGTTTAGGTCAAAATCCAAATAAATACTACCAAGATCCGTTAAATTTCGTTCATTGTTCATAATATACATCGACCAGTTAATATTTGATACACACACAAAGAGAGAGGCAATTTCTAAAAATAGTCATATCGTGTTCAAAACATCTCAAAACGCGTAAATTCATCAAAAAGCGGCGGTCAAAATTTTTCACAAATCTAGTACATTCTTTTTATATATAAAAAGAAAGTAAAAAGAAAGTAAAAAGAAAAAGAAAATCATATTTCATATTTCTAGCATCGTTTAAAATGTCTAGTATAACAATATATATATATATATATATATATAATAACTTTTTAAGTGACGCTGTAATTTTATTTTTATAACTTTTTCTCTATTCTTCAACGAACTTATAGTACAAGGAAAACTATACTTTCAAAATAAATCGAGAAGGATTAGGATGAGACTTAAAGAAAAATGGCTTAAAGTATTGAATAAAATGATTAAATGAAGATAAAACCATACGTAATCCAAGAATCTTTAAGTGGGTTACTTGTTTCTTATACGATTAAGCTAAAAAGCCTCATCCTTAATTCATTTAATAATAAAGTATGTTAGATAACATTGTCAAAACATTTATCATGCGTTACTTCGATGTTTTTATTTTAGATCTTTTAACACACTTTCAGTATTTGTATAAAAAATATATTTTTTTTTTATTTCAGGATATCGTTCAAAAGCTTCTAATGCATTTTCTTTTATTATTCTACTCTTCTTCTATTTAATCATCTTTCTTTATATTTTTTGAAAAGAATGAATTTATAGAAGACATAGTTAGGATAACTCTAGTACAGATAGCCATTGATAACAGGTCGAAATATTTCCAAAACTTGATCATAAATAGCAGCATAAACATTTTTTGTAAGAAAAAGCTCAACGAGTTCATCCATTGAGATGTGCAGATGTGTTTTTCGATTACAAAAAGTAATGAAAATTTTAATGTTTATTTAATACAGTGGTTGAATATTTTTGTTTTACAATACGTATGTTACATTTTTTTTTCTTTTTACTATATGGACTTTTAATGCACATATATAATCCAATATTTTCTTTAAACCCAAAACAAAGCTGTACATTGGCGGAGGGATTGTTTAAATTGGGTAGCCATCTGTCCTTCAATTTCAGAATAGATGGCCACATCAAACTCTCCCCCTTTAATCAATATTTCAAAATTATACAGAGGATGTATTTTAAGTAAATATAATTATATTTAAAAATAATTGTATAATTTTTGTGTTTATAATTATATTAATTGATATAATTTTTTTTATTTTAACTAATATGAATATTTCAATGATCAGGGCTCAAATACAGGGCTCTTTTTTTTTTTTTTTTTTCAGTTTTCAAGTTGTTGAATGTATATAAAATTAAAACCATGTAAACGTTTAAAATAAACGCGAGGGGAAAAAAACATATAAAACAATTCCAGCAGCAAAGAAGATAAAATACATTTGAAATTATCGGATTACACAGATTCCGATGGAATAGAATTGGCTGGAGTGGTGGTTCCATGAATTGTATACAAATTAGCAAGATATTTGTCAAAAATGTGGTAAAATTTTACGAAAAGTGAAGAATTGAAATTGTACTTCAAATTTCGTTTATTCGAATTTTATTCTCCAATTTTACGTGATCTTTACAAATTGCGATATGTTTTTCATGATTAACTATATGAAATGTGTTATTTTACTTTGACTTCACTTTTTCTTTTTTGTATTGGATGGCCATCTCTCCTCCACTTGAAGAAGAGATGGACATCTACCATTTTAATTTCAAACGATGTTTTTCCTATTTTGTTCTCAATATTTAATTATTTCTCGTTCAAAATATGATGAGAATATGTATGAGAACTTTAAATATTTCTAGAATTTGCTTACTAAAAAAATTATTTCGATCTTTAAGACATATGTCCATCTATCCTGGAGTTACCCTACGTCTCTTTTTAACAAACTAATATATAAATGTTTTTTCTTAATTAATGTTTCTTTATATAAAATAAGTGAAAACGTATTTACACATGTCTTATAAATTTAACTCTTTGTAACTTTATTAACATAAAATGCGAATTTTTACCCTTTTAAAGAGATCCTTCAAAATCAATTATTTCCAAAAGAGGTTCAATTGCGTTTAAATCAAAAATTCTTTATTATACACTATTATTAATTTAGTTCACCAATACAAATATGAAAATACACTTAAAATAGCTATGAAAAACATTACGTCTCGTTAGTTTAATTAAAAATTGTTAAAACAGTTGAATTAGAAACATATTTATTGGTTAAAAAATAGTATAATACAAAATAAAATTTCATTAAAACATAAACGTTTCGGGCGTTTATAGCATCTCATCAGAATCTGCATTTATACTGATGAGTTACTATGCCATAGCACAAAATAATTTTATTATCTGATTTTATCTTGTATATTCTATTATGTTTTTAATTGAGAAATATCTCTAACGGCTGTATAAATTTAACTCCCGGTTGAATACAAAATTTGAAAAATTAAAGATTATATTAAATCTTCCACGCTAGATGGCGTAAGCAGTATGTCAAATTTTGTCGAAAGTTGCACTCTGCCTTTAGAAGATTTTTCAAGCTTTTTCCTTGTACTTTAACAATTTAATATATATGTATGCGGGTGTGTTTGTATATTAATGCATCATTATATTTAGAGATATTAAATAATCGTCCGACAACTGGAGTTTTCACACTCAAATTTAGAGAATTGTCAAAATTAGTTAGAAAATTTGAAAACAATGATGAACAACTTTCTTGTTAACTGAAAAAAATTAAACTGAATTTCTTATCAGGGTTTAAACGAAAAACCTATACAACTTACGAGCCATATATCTTGCCGCAGCATTACATATCATTTTATTTTATCTTCACAAATCTTTATATATATTGTTAAAAACTGGTAAAATGTTTTAGCTGAAATCTTAGCCTAACTGTAGATGTGTAAAATTTTTAACCTATCCGATGTTTTCAACTATGTTCTTTAATTAAAACTTGGTTTGGTTTCAATAAGGATTTTATACTTCCATTGTTAGCGCCATTATGCTATGTTATATTAAATAAAGGTAGAATAAAGTCATCTCTACATATGAACAAAAATATATATGACAAAATATATTACAAAATAATAAAAATGTGCATTTCACGTGACTTTCCATATTACACTTTGTTTATCCTATAACTAATGAATACATAATTGAACTGATTTTACAATTGACCATATTTTCTATTATTAAAATAACTTACAATAAAATTGCCTTCACTAAATAACTTAATTAATAAATACACAAATTACGAGTTTGGTAGAAGTAATATATTATCCTCCTAATGTTCTTCTAGCATAAGAGTATTTTCTCAATTTTATGCTACCTTTGTATTTATACAATGTAGCTTTTTCCCTAATAAAGCCAGTCTTCAAATTTATTACATAAATGTATAATTTAGCCTATACTATATGATCACACAATATTTTTTATGTTTTTAAATTAAACACATCATCATTCTTAAAGCTAAAACTGAAAAAAAAATATTTTCAGTGAAATAACTTCCCTTTGGAAAGACTTGTCACGAGTTTTAAGGGCTTATTGTATAAATAAGAAGATTAGGTAGAACCCATAACTTTTAATTAGTTCTTTAATAAGATAATAATAAGAGTCCCCTTTTTTTAATAAGAGATTCCCTTATATAGGATATTAAATAAAAATATAAAGTTCTCCCCTTTCTTAGCAGGAAATTTAAAACATAAAATACTTTTTTCATGAAATGAATTTGAGATTAGATTCTGGAAATTGAGATTATGTTTGGATAAAATTTTATATTTGTTTTAGTTGAACGTTAAGATTTATTTATTTATTTAATTTTTTTTTTTTCAACTTTTCCTGAAAAGATATATAATGCATGGATATGTGTTTCTTTAAAAATAGGATTTCCCAAATTTATACAAATATATGTATAGTAATTAAAAGTGTCTTTTTTTAGTTTTTAATCTTGAAAATATTGTTAATAGCATTCGGAAGCGGTTTGAGTGAAAAACGTCGGAATAATAAAGAGAACATTACAATATACATAGTAAATTATTTTGCCTAACAACTTCTATTGTAGTCCAAAACTCATATTATTACTTCGTAACAAATAAAAATGACTCATGAAGTTTATTTGTATTTTATTATTGTTTTTTCTCATACAGTAATATTTGAAATCCTAGATAGAAGCGAAAAAGAGTTATAAAAAGAAGATTGAAAAAAAAAAAAAAAAAAAAGTGTCGTTGATATTTTGCGGTAGACCACTTTGAATAAAGTAGGCAACAACGAATTAAAACTAGTACACTGTAGCCACCACATGACGTTATTCTACATTTTTCATTTATAAATTCACTCACTAAAAATCAAAGTATTCACTCAGTATTAAAATTATTATTTATTAAAATTATCTTCCATGATGAATGCAGACGAATTCTATTCTAGAGAATTAGTATAAAACTAAATATCCAAAGAAAGTCAGTTTTATTTTTTATATGACATCTTAAAAAAATGCGGTTTTTATTTTATTTTTTTATTATTATTATGAAAAGAAAAAAATTGATAACTTTATTTTAAATAATCATAGATCGATGAAGATTCGCTTTAAAGGTATTGACGAGATCTTTTGAAAGCAACTCATATTAAAAATTTGGCCCCCTCGAGAGGAAATTCCCCCACCCCCGGAGGGGAAAAGCGATATTCCTGCATATACAAATGTTTTTCCCAGTTGACTATCACTATGATAAATATATATATATGTTTTAAATATATTTCGTAATAGCTATTGAAAATAATTATCTTTATGTATATTTATACGAAAATTTGTCCTATACCATCATGTTGAAAATTTAGAAAAAGCGAGTTGGTAACGCCACTTGTTAGAGGATTTTCATGAAAAGTTGATAGGCACTAATTTATGTCATGGTGCAACTACATATGAAATTTTATGAAGTTCTGTGCAGTAGTTCCAGAGATACAGTTGCTACAAAATTTTGTCACAGACAGAAGTTTTCTAAAAAATGTCAAATCATGTTCTAAACCTGTCAAAACGTGTAAATCCATTGAAAACCCAAGGCCGAAAATTTTTATGAATGCAATACTTTTTTCTATTGAATATAGAAGAAAGTAAAAATAAATAACATAAAATAAAAAAGTCATCTGTCCAAAAACTGGATTCTATTTCATTCAGAATTGTAATTTATGAATTGTGCGAGAAAAGAAAATTCTAAATGGTTTTATTCTCAAATACGAGGGGAAGCTGAAAAATTCCTGGCTTTGCCCAAAAAGAAAAGAGTCAGAATTATGAAATTATATATTTATTCAATATAGTTTTCCTGGAGACTGATACACTTTTTACAGCGTTGTTCAAATATTTGTAAACCATTAAAGTAAAATGCATTTGGTTGTTCCTGAAACCAGCTTTCAGCAGCATTTTAGAGGTTAGGATCCTCGAAGCGTTGCCCCTTCAAGTGTTCAAGGGAAACAGAAGAGGCTAGGTCAGATGAATAAAGAGGATAGAGGACCAACTGGAAGAACAGGGTGTTCAATTTAGCTGGAACAACGTTGGAAGTGGACTTAGGTGCATTGTCATGCAAAAGCAAGATTCCTCTGGTCTACATTCCCGAACGTCATTTATGAAATGCTTTTTTTAGTTCATGTAGAAAATTAGCATAATACTCTCCAGTTATTCTAGAGTCCTGAGGCAAAAGTCTACCGGCAGAATTTCATTTAGTTCCTGAAAACGAACGCTATGACTTTTTTAGTTAATTTCTAGGTGCAAGAAATCATCATACTTCGGCCGCTAGGAACCCCAGTGCTACTATTCTACTGGATACTTCTTTATTTCAGGATCATAAATTTGGAGCCATGTTTCGTTTTCTGTCATGAATCGAGATAAAAAGTCCTGCGAAGCTTGTAAATGAGCCATAATGTCTTTGGATGCTTCAACTCGTTCCTTTTTTTTTATCCTACACTCCTGCTCAAAATTTTAGCAAGATTTACAAACGATCATTTTTTTCAGTTTAAAACCTTATCTCTCTATGATATGTTTATAAACATTGGGTATTTAAAGAACTGGATCTTCTTCATGTGTTTCAGTGAAGATTGGTTTAAGACACTGTTTAGTGGACCGGTAACAAATTGAGAAAAATCAATAGTGTTTATGATCACTCTGTATTGTTAAGTGAACTAAACGATCCGTAACTTTAGTATATGTTAATATACACTCAGTACAATTTGTGTATGAACTTGTGTGAGGATAGCATATTAAATAACGGAGATATGAGCATTTAATTTAAAACTGAAAAACAAAATCAGCAAGATTTTTATTTATAATATACAGAGTTTTAAACGAAAATTTTTCTCACTTTCAGATAAATTGAAAAAACATTTTTGAAGCAATATACTTCAATCGCAATACAAATACCTTAAATATCTCATGAAATATGAGCATTTTTATGAAAAACGTTTTCACTGTGCATGTGCGAAAGATTAAAAAAAAAAAAAAAAAAAAAAAAAAAGTATTCCATAGGTTGAGAGCTAGATATATTGGGAAAACTTTTGTCGAAAGTTCATTTGAATAGAGTAAAAATTAAGCAAATTGTGAGCAAAAGAACGAGCTAGATTTTAGATATTTTCCAAGTGTTGAAATTTTCTAAGGCAAATAAAAAAATGTAAAAGTTAGAATGACTTGATATTTGTGCAATTACATATGAAGACATTTAGTTTCATTTGTCTCTAAATTTATTCTTCTGTTTTAACTCGAAGGGAATAAAGTCAAGAACTTTTTAGCCTTCCCTCGTAGCAATATTGTTGGATACATCACATGTAAAATTCGCCAAAATACGCCAAATAGTGTAGTGTTTCACAAACAAAAAATTATCTTACACATAGCGACACACATATGACAGTTTAAGTCGGTCAAAATTCGTCCGAGAATTTATATTAAATTCTGAAATATTATTTTGTTATGATTGTTAAAGTATTGATAAAGCACATGATATTCTACTTTGATAATAGGCACAACAAAAATGTTTATTTTATGCATTTTTAAAAATGAATTTATATTTTGGTCTTATCTTCTATTAAAGGCATGATATTGTATTTTAACAGGGGAAACATAGTAATAATAATACAAAAATAAAGAACATAATGCGCAAGTGTATATAAGACTAAATGCTAAGGCTATTCTCGATATTCACGAATGATATAAACTCATAATATGAGTATAAATCATATGAGTAAGAGAAAATAATTATCGTAATTTAGTAGTATCCTTTGATAAATTAAATATTCCTAAAGCATTTTCCACAATTATATTCAATAGAAAACGACGTATTCCTTAATTTTGAGTAGATCTGTATATTGTCTCTAGACTGTGCACGCACCAAATAGTGTATTTAAATTTTCCACAGTAACAAAAACAGATAACATTACTAGAAATGCATTCAGAAAGACTTAAGAGACCTCTCCACTTATCGTCCCCAGAAGCCAGAGCCAATGTTATTCTATAGAAAATTTCGCGTCATTATAACTTATTATCTAATATATATTTTTAAATTCCGTTTTCACATTCAGAAAATTCACAACTATTAAACAATTTATCGCTTTCTAAATATTATTATTTTTTTAATCCTTAATATTTTATTTTGAGGTTGTAAAATGCAAATTTTCCCAGTGTGAAAATTTTCCTTTTTGAGCTTAAAAACGAAATCTTAAAACTAAAAAAAAATCTATTTTTAGAAAGCGATAAATTGTTTAATAGTTGTGAAGTTTCGGAAAGTGAAAGCAGAATTAAAAAATATGTTTTAGTTAATGAAATGTAATAAGGCAAAATTTCCCATAGAATATCATTGGCTTCGGCTTTCGGAGATGATAAGGTAGAGTCTCCTTAAATTTAGAGCCCCTAAAAAATCGTAATTCTTTTATCCATATCAATGAATGATAAGTTTTTTTCATATCATATTCTGTGTGAAACCTCCTTTCATGTTTATTAGAAATAGGTTTTTGTTTTATTCCCTGGGCAAAAATTATCTGTCCCATTCGAATAAAAAGTTTTAAGTAGTATCTGCATAAGATGAAGGTTTAAAATACCGAATTTAAACATCCTATACTAACTTTTATTTTAGTTATTCTGATAACAAATTCACACAAAGAGAGGCACACTGTCAAACCGCTGAAAATGGGATTATCGAGTTCAGGAGACCTCAAAATGTATAGATATTTCAAAAATTCAGCTTCAAAATTTCGGCACAAAAACATGGATAATAAAAAGAAATAAAAAAAAAAAAAAAAAAAAAAAACTTGTTATTAAAATTTTTAATCGTCACTGGACATGGCATATGTCTGGAACAAAAACACTGCATAGGATACTTTCATTGTTTCTTATAATTACTTGCTCCCTGAAATCCAAACTGCACTCCAATACGATACAAGCAAAGCAATTTATTAAATTAAAAAAAAAAAAAAATCATCACGTCAATTACTTTATGTAAAACTCAGATTTTTTGTTTTCTTTTTGCTTTCAAACGTAAAATCCGTTTCATGATAAAAACCATGTTAAAAAATTATTTCTTAGTTTAAAAAATATTTTAAAAAGTTAATCTAAAAAATAAAAATGTGAAATAAGGAGGGATCCAGAGGCATCAGCTGAAGGGTTGGAAGCAAGAGTGTGGTGCATAAAAAAGAGAAGAATATGTTTCACTAGCAAAAAAACGATGTTGTGTATAGCCACACGACTTCCATTACATACACGTATTATATGTACTTTTTGGATATAATGAATACATAAAACTGACATAAGAAATTAGATACTTAATAATTTTTTGTAAGATAAAACTAATAACACATAGCGAGTTAAAAAATAAAAAAAATCAATAGAGCCGTTTTTTGAAGCCCCAATTTCAAGATCTAAAACTGACATACCTAGTCAGGATGACCGTTAATTTTCCTGTAATAACCGCGTAATGCCTAAAAAGGTGTTTATATAGCAGTTTTCAAGAAAATCGTTTGAGTCGTTTTTGGGATACCGACATTCAAGAAAACTTAGTAAACTCAATCGTTAACCAAGAAACAACAAACACATATGAAAGGATATCTGAAAGAATGTTAATACAGCGAGTTTGAAAAAAATCGGTACAGCCGTTTTTAAAAGAGACATCAAATTGACTTACTTATAGGACGCCAACCAGTTTTCCTGAACTATCCAATTAATACATTAATCTAAAAGGGTGCTTATATAACAAGTTTAGAGAAAATCGTTTGCAGCATTTATAAGATACAGATTTACGGTCCTCTTCCGGCTTCCAGTGTCGCAATTTCGATTTTTCAATTTTCACCAAAAGTTGGAAAAATCATCAGTAGACCACATTTTAAAAACAAATTTCAAAATAGATAAAAATTTGTAAGAAATCTGGGTAAACAATGTTCCAAATTGGAAATTTCTGTTTATAACCCAAATTGGGTCAGAAAATCTATCTATTTTGAGTTTACAAACTTGTTATGTATGGTTCACTATCTTATTTTATATTTTTGTCTATAATAAATAAAGACGTTGTAGAAAATATTGTATCACTCACTTCTTAAAAAAAAAAAAAAAAAAAAAAAAAAAAAAAAAAATTAAACATGCGTAGATGATCTAAACAAAATGTAAGCATTTCGTATGTAGGGGAGAACCGTGTATTATGGATCCCCTAAGTAAGAATGCTCACAAAACTTAAATTATTAAAATAAAAAGATTTAATTTGGTGGCTGCTCATTACAATTGCATAATTACATAGTTTAAACTTGGTAAAGTACTCTGGGAACTATTATAATTGCAGAAAATAATTATTTTATTTACGTATCGGTGGTCCATATTACACGAACGTACGTGTAATATGGTCCATAGTGGTCCTTTCCGTTCCCCAACAGTTGACACACTTGGAATTGTGAAACGAACTGTCCAGCATGTCCCCTCACACACTTGTACATCTCTTGGGAATAGTAGCAATGGACGAAAAAAAAATAGTTAATGGACGAAAAAAAGAGGAGGTCTAAAGGTTACATCCAATGGGTAGTGTGCGAAAGAAGTGATAATTTGATTACCTCTGTTTCCCCTGACCTATTCTATAGCCTCAAGATTTTGAGTATGCGACATATGTAAGCCGAGCATTAACAAAATCTCTCTGTTTTTACTATTGACCACTTGTCCATATTACACAACACAGCATGGTTCATATTATACGCGTAAACAGAGAAACATGGTTTCCAATCAAAAATAGCTATATGTAAATTGATGCCCATGAAACGCATGTCTAAATTGTTTATAAAATAAGTACATTTGCTACTATTAATGCGAAAATTATATTAAAATTGCCTAAAAGTATAAAATACTACTTTCATTTTAACATACTTGTTACATCAGTGATCATATAAACCGAAAACTCAATTTCATAATCGTCCAAATACAGGTACGCACGTACAAGTCACTTCCTGCTTTAGATAACAACAATATTCACTAAACGCAGTGAGATAGTTTCACCATCTAGTGTTGAACATACAAATTTCCTCATGGTTCGTATTACACGATGGTCCATAATACACGGTTCTAACCTATACGTATTTACACTGCAAAAAATAAAACAAATGGTCTATACCAATTGGTCTCGTATCCAATTTAGGTTGAAATTTTGGGTTATAAACAGAACTTTCCAATTTGGAACATGCTTTACCCAAATATCTTACAAATTTTTACCTATTTTAGAATTTTATTTATTTATTTATTTTATTACTATTATTATTATTATTATTTATTTATTTATTTATTTATTTTTTTATTTTTTTACAGTGCAGACTTGTCTTAATTTCGAAGTTTAGTCGTCCTATCTTGATTAATTTCGGAGGTTTGGCAGTCAGAAAATTCTCCACGCACACACACACACACACACATACACAAACTGAAATATTGCCTAAAACCGCAATTTTGGACTCGGGATACTCTAAAGATGTAAATCAGGAGAAAATTCGACATAAAATTTTTTGACAAAAAACAATACTTGCATTATACGTTAGTTTCGTAATTGAAGTAAAAATTGAACACAGAATGTTAAATATACTATAAATTAATTATGATTTGTTACTGCACACATATATTATTTTGTTAAAAAAATAATCTGGTGCGGCACACACGTGACTTTCTCTTGCCCTACATTTCAATACTAGAAGGATCAATTTCAGATTAGAAGACAACAAAACAAATATTGTATATAAACTTACATTAAAAAGAATTCAAACTAGGTTTATAAGCAGTTTTATTTGATAAATAATTCTGTGTGAGTGGCTACCACCCGCCCCAATTCCCCGTTTTTATATAAAACGTACATTAATATAGAATTCAAGTCTCTTTTTAAATTTAAAAAGTTACCCTAAAACTTTTTAAACAATATTCAGCCATATCCCTCCTCGAACTTATTTATCTTTATCAAACATTTTAAATACCAACTTTATACAAACTTCAAAATTCAACATATAAATTGCCGGCAATTATTTGTTGTTAAGTTAAGCTGATAACAGACATGCGAAAAAAATATACCGTTAAAAAACTTGACTTTAGTATTCAGGGGACCTCAAAACTTGTAATTATATAAAAAACAAGCATTGAAAATTTAACTTAAAAGATAGTTTTTTCACCATATAGGTATGAGAAAATGATTTTCATTCCCAAGCAGTTTAATAGCATCTTCCAAGTATAGTCCACTGTATTCTAGTTCGTTTACGTAGTAGTCTAGTTCTTTTAGATTCTGTAAACGAATGGTTGAATGATTTTCACGCCACATTCTACATGAAACATGCTTTTATGCATATAAAAAGAATGTGTCCATTTAATTTTGTTGAGTGCAGCCTCTAAATAATAACCTGTACCTACTAAAATTTTCGCCCATAGACGTAATGTATTTGAATTCTCTTGGATGTCTCTGTATACAAATCATTTGCTTCATCTGAACGAAAAGTTCAGTGTAGCATCCCTATAAACAAATGTCAACATTACTAATTTTTAAATTAGATTTTAACGCAAATATGTTAAAAAAGAAATTTGTCACATGTATTTTCGACGAATAAATAAGATTTAATAAACTCAAAACATTTATAAGAACTTTCCGGCACGAAGATTCCACTGAAAATAACACAGACTTGGCACCTATTTTTGTATGACACAGATTTGGAATATCGAGTTTGAACTTCCTGCTACTATTAGTTCTTTCGATGTACTGATAACACACACAGACCAACCGCTAGACACATGTTTCTTTGGAATTAGGGAACCTCAATACGTGTAAATATAAGAAAAACTTACTTTCAAATATTTGGTCCAAAAACAATAATTTATCCTACCATATATATGAGTAAACATAAAGTTTACCAAAAAAAAAAAAAAAATTCCTCAAGCATCAGAATTTCTTTTCTTTTTCTTTTGCAAACTTCTTCTTTTATTTATTTATTTATTTATTTATTTTTTGCGGACTTTCGTAATTACATAAAAAAAAATATCTTTAAAAGTAAAAAAAAAAAAAAAAAAAAAAAAAAAAAAAAAGTCGAAATATTGATGTTGAAACTTTTTTTCTTCTTTTATATTTTCACTGAGTATATTTACATTTTAATCTTAACACACTCTTCTCATTTAATTAAAAATTACAAGTACCTCAAACTAACGCAATTTTACATTAAATTCTACCTGTTTAGTATGTTTTTTAATCAAACTGACACTGACATTAATCCTGATTAAACAACTTACGAAATTTTGATTTCAAATTTCAATTAGATGTTTGACGGCTAAACAGAATAAAAACTGTATTTCAATTTTCAATATTTTCGAAGCTTGAAATTTTCTTAACGTTGTTGATTTTTTTTTTTTTTTATAAAAAACCTGCAAACTAATCTATTGCAACTGTAAAAGATAATAAAGCAACATAACTTTAATTTTGTAATATGCAATTTAAATTAAAATCTTCTTTAATTAAAAAAAAAAATAGAGTTTGGATATTTAGAATGTGTTAATTTCATTTCATCTAATATAAAAGATAAATGTTTATCTTTAGACTTTGTATCTGAATATAATATTCAAAATTACTTGATTTTCTTGATGAAGCAACTGAAAATATTAATAATAATAAGTAAAAGAAAAGAAAAAATTTTAAAGAAAATCGCGTTTTTTACTTTTATATTTTAGAGAAAGTGTTGGTTTTGGTTCAATTTTTCAATTTTTTTTTGTATTTACATGTTTTGAGGTTTTCTGAATCCAAAAATCAGGTTTTTAGTGGTTGGTTTGTATGTGTGTGTATATGAGCCTGTTCTGGTAATATCTGAAGAACAAATAGCAGCAGAATGCCTAACCTCTGTATTCTATATATGTATTATATAGTAATGTTACACTAAACATTTCATTCAGTTCAAGCAAATGGTTCGTGTACAGGAACATTAAACAGAATTTAAATGTATTTCGTGTATGGGGTAAATTTCTATTAAGTATTGTGTAAGATCTACAGTCATTTGCAAATGTTTAGAACCACCCACAGAAGAATAAAGTTAATGGGATTCCGCAAAAATAACATACACATTTTACATATAAAAGAACAAAATAGACTGTACATGGTTATTTACTGTAATTAAAGTCAGTATTTTGTAGGACCTCCTTAGTTTTTAATAACTTGTGCATTCCTCTTAGGCATGCTATAAGTAAGACTTGCAGTAAGCTTTAGAAATGTCTGTGCACCAGACATGCTCTATTGCTTAAACAAGTGCTATAGCAGTGGATGGTTGCTTTTCGGCGACTTTTTTTCTCACAATACACCACAGATTATCTATTGGATTCAAATCTCAGCTGTTACCTAGCCAGTCAAGCACTTTGATTTTCTGTGTAGTCAGATATTTCTTGACAATCTTCGTTCTGAGACACGAAGCCCCATCAAGCATGAAAATTGAGCATTTATCAACATACACGTAAAGCTTCAACTTCTCCCTTAACAAATTAAGGTACTGATTTCCGTTCATAGTAGTTTTCGGTGGCACAAAATACAGACTAGCAGTACCGGACACAGACATTGCACCCCATAGCATTTTGCTTGAAGGATGTTTCACAGATTGGATTGTATATCTCTCATCATATCTTTTTCTCCTTGGGCGGTGAACACTTGTAGCACGTGAAGAAAATTGCTGCACACTTGACTCATCCGAAAATAAGACCCTACTCCACTACTGTACTGTCCAATTCTGATATTGTCTAGCGAAAGTCAGTCGTTTCTTTTTCCTACTTGGAGTAAGTCTAGGTTTCCTTGCAGGTATATGGGATTATAAACCCAAATCTTTGGCCAAACGTCTTGAAATAGTACTCAAACTGACGTTGGTGCCTTTTGAAGCCAGAGAATGTCTAATCGTATTGCAGGAGGTTCTTGAATCTCGTACGACCATCCTTTTTACATGATCACCACGTGCACTCGTTTTTGTATGGCGACCACTTTTTTTAAGGTCCACAGATTTTGCCGAAATTCTAAATTTATTAATAGCTTGATGCACAGCTGTCTTGTTCACATTTAACCTCGAACTTATTTGATGTCCAAAAAATCCAATTTTATGCAGGGTCTATATTTATGATCTTTTTGTAACAGTAATTAAAAGTTTTTTACCCATTACAATAATTACATAATAGCACTGCCTACGACAAAATCAAATAAACAACTGGAGATAAACGTGCTGTCCACCTTTATTTATAGCAGTAGAATGCGTCTGATGCAACCAGTACATGATATGACGCAATAATCTTCGCAGATTGATGCAATGTGTTAAGATACTGAAAATTAGCAACTGGTCTTAAATTTTTGCAAATGACTGTACAAACTGCCCTAAACAAAACAAAAGTGTGTGTGCGTGTGATTCAAATTCGATTAATATGATTCGCTGTTAAAATATAAAACTAATACTGAGTGAGTTCAAACTTTTATTTCCTAAAAAAAACTAAACATTTTTTCTTCACCAAACAATATTATTATATTCTTAATAATATAAAACGAAGAATAAAAAAGCGAAAAATTAATAAGTGAGTTATGGACAAACAATTTATCATTTCATATTCTCTTATTTTTGTGTTGGTAAAAGATGTAAAAAATATAGAGCAATATCGAAATAAATTAAACAAAAACAATATTTTCTATACAATATATCACCCCTTGAAAAATATTAAACTTTTCAAACTATTAGTTAAAGAAACTATTCTTCGATCTATAATTTCAAAGAATTTTCACCTTTTTATATTAAAAGTTTGGTGTTAAAAATCTTTTAAAGAATGATTTCTTTCCAAAAGTAAGCTTCTGTATAAGAAAATAAATTTTTATTTACAAGATAAATTAAAGCAGCTTTCTCGTACTAGTCTAATAAAAAAGGACGTTTTCGAAAAAATTTCATTTATGCAGCCCTCTTAAACCTTTGGGGGGGGTGGGGGGAGGAGGCAAGAAAATTCCCCTCATTTAAAATAAACTCCCACCAGAATTTACGAACAAGTTTAAAAAAAAAAAAAGAGAAAAAAAAGGGGACGAAGATGTTTTCCTTCACATAAAGTAAAAAAATTGTTTAAAATTTCCGGTGCGACTTTTTTCAGTTGGAAATTAAAATTATCGCCCCTGAAAAAGTTAAAGTACAGTCACAGTAATTAACAAAAACATTCTGTTTATAAAATACAATTAATGGATATTCCGGATGACATTTTAAAAATAACTCGCATCTTAAATATTCGTTAATTCGTAAGGCATATTACATTCTAAGAACTTTTAGCAAAAATATGAAAAGTTGACAGTCAAAGTATACGGCCAGTTCCATTATATGAGAAAACAGTCAAGTACCCATATTTTTAACAAATTGCTGTAAAATTCAGCGACTGTTTATTGAAAGGTATTTTTTTTCTTCTTAGAGATTAAAAAATCCATAACTTTCGCCTATATAACTTTAGTTTTTACAGTTAGTGACTGAAACACTTTTTTCCAGTCACTGTACGTAATCTAGTGTTGAAATTTGTACATGTGCAATGTACTTTATATTTTCAATTTGTACTCGTATCCATTTTAATACGTCATAAAAGTCTGTAACCGTAAGATTGTGCACTAATTAATTCAAACTTTTCACAGTACTTACGTTTTTATTATTTAAAAGAATGGTGAACCGGACGAAATATATATGTATATATATTAATGACAGGAAAACTGTCCGAATAATATTTTTGTGGCAAATGCAAAACTGATTAAAAATGTTCCATTGTTGAAAAACTGTAATTGAAGATACTATGCACAATTTAAATTTAAAAAATACAACTTAAAAACCTGGTGCATTTTTCTGTATAAGTGCACACCAGTGCAACAACAGTGTTGCCAGATTTTGCTAGTTTTTTATTAAAAATCCACCATTAAATTTAAAATGTAACGGTTGCCTAACCAATTCGAAGATTAATCGTCTATTATATATATCAAATATCACTTCTCAAAATTATTGATGACGACTGAATAAAAAAGTGGAAAAATCTCACAACACTGTCAATACAGCAAATTACCGTTGATTACAAGAGAATAATAATAATAAAAAAAAAGTAAATAAATAACCTATTTTTGTTTTCTGAGTAAAAGATAAACATTTCTGCAAAAAACAGAATTTAATTTAATGCGACAAGACTTAATTGATCTATTCTCCGTTATAAAGGCACGCAATAATTATGATTCCTTTCCTAGCATGGGTTACTATAATCATTTTTTAAAATTTCTTTGGTATAGCTTTAGCATAAGAGCTTCTTGGCGACTTTATTTATTTATTTATTTATTTTTAATCTCTTTGGCGATGAATTAAAATAGCTATCAATATTCTGTAAGTAATGATCTTGGCGAAAAACGTCCGAGCTAGTTCGGTACAAAATTTCAGGTTTCGTCAAAGGTTCTATACTGAAGCTGTTCCATTTCTTTAGCACGATTTTTCTCAATTTTGTTTTACATAATTTAAAAAAGAAAGTTTAAATGTTTATTATTTATTTATTTTTATTTATTTTATTTTTATTTATTTATTTATTTATTTATTTATTTTTATTATTATTTTTATTATAATTTATTTATTTATTTATTTTGTATAAAAGGAAACATATTTACTTACTTATTTATACTTACTTATTTATTTATTTTTGGCTTCAACTTTTTTTAATAGTTTGAAAGTTAAAATGGTTTTTAATTTAATTTTTTTAATTGTCCGATTGAACTTAAAAAATACGGCTTTAGCTAGATTTTACCATGATTAATAAACGTACCTTTTTCGTCAACTATAAAATTTAATAGTCCGGGTAGATACAATGGCAAACTTTCAGCTTTACATATTTAGATAAAAACAAAAATGTTTGCACGTTCATTCAAGGGGATGGATAAAAATTGTCAGTAACGCAAAAACAGCCGATTGAAAGAAATAAGTACGATCTGTTGTACTGAGAAAATGAATAAAAGAAGAATGTTGCAAACTAAAATAAAATACTTTTAGAAAAGTCAGACTGTAAAGGTTTTTTTTTTTTTTTTTTAAATGCCAACTACGTGAAAAATACCAGAGCCGGGAATCGAACCCGGTCTCTCCGCTTAACGCACGGATGCTCTGACACTGAGCTACCCTGGCTGATAACCAGCTCGGAATTTCTCTCATAATATCCTTTGGAAAGATCACGGTGTATGAAAACGGTTTTAATACTAACTACGTGAAAAATACCAGAACCGGGAATCGAACCCGGGCTCTACTCTTAACGCGCGGATGCTGTGCCACTGAGCTACCCTTGCTGATAACCATCTCGGAATTTCTCTCATAATATCCTTTGGAAAGATCACGGTGTATGAAAACGGTTTTAATACTAACTACGTGAAAAATACCAGAGCCGGGAATCGAACCCTGGCTCTCCGCTTAACGCGCGGATGCTCTGCCACTGAGCTACCCTTGCTGATAACCAGCTCAGCATATCTCACATAATATCCTTTGGCAAGGTCACCGACTCTGCAAACGCAGCTGTATCAAGTGACAATATTAATCATGGCACAACTCCAATAGACCCCGAAATTTCTAATTAGAAATTATATTCAATGATACATCAACCATAAAAATTCATTTAGAAACATTGGAGTTTAAAGTGTCTTTTTTTTTTTTTTTTTAATTATACCAACTATGCGAAAAAAAATATTTTTATGCTTCTTTAAAAAAGATTTATAAATAATCTAGTATGATATATATCTTGATATTACAGTCACTGTGTTAATAATTTTAGAATATTAAAATCACATTTAATTTAAATTATGTTAATTTATAGAGGGAAAATCTTTTTCAAACGTTCAAGCCCGTTTAGATCTATTTAAACAGAATTTGCTAATTAGTATATAGTTAATAGAAAATATATATATATATATATATTAAATGAAAAAATAGAAAAAAACTTTTTTTAAAATGATTTTTAGGTCTGTTTTTAAACATTTAAATAAAGCTCTCTTATCTGCATTTGATATGCATTTTGTATTTATTATTGTTTAATGTTTTGTAATGTAGAGTTTATTTCCTGATATGGTAATCATCTTGCTTTTATTCCTAACTTTAAAGTAATTTTAAAGTTCCAAATAGAATGTTCTTTTTTTTTTCTTACTGTAAAATAATACTAAAAGAACGATTAATTACTTAGAAAATAAAATAGTACTTGATTTCAATAAAATTTTACATAGAGATATTTAGATTTTCATAGTTATTCAGGTTCAATCAGTAAATAAATTCCAAATATTTTATTATTTTCTATTATTTTAAAACAATTGAATTTTTCTTCTATGAACTTCGGAAAAATGTTTGCACCATTTTTTCTCTCTCTTTCAGCACATATACACACGTATATCAATAAATATGTTCGTATGCGTGTGTGTGTGTTTTTATGTAAATATTTAGTTAATGCTTAATATTTCTTACTTTAAACTTCAAATAGTTTGTTGAGTTAGTATCATGAATTTACGAAAGCAGACATTATCACTAATTTCAAAAAATAATTTTAATTTTGCTCTGCAATTAAATTAAATTAAATTTTATTTATAGCGATTATTTATAATAAATGAAACACTTTAACCTTGCGGAGGATCGATTCAGATTTTTAAATATGTTTTTAAAGATTGTAAATTATTCATATTTAATTCTCTATATTTCCTACCCTTCACTTTTATGAGATTTTCCACCATTTTTAAAATAATACAAAAAATGTTTTATTTTTTGGTTTTTTCTGAAATATTTTCTTATCGGTATAGTTCAATTGAAAAATACCCCACTATATTTATAGAAAATAAAACATAACTACAAATCCCTTTATAAAGTTTTATTTTAGGTTCGAAGCAGAGAAGGTCTCCGGATAAAATATAAAAGAAAATATTTACATGCTTTTTTCAACCCGCTTCCATAAAAATAATTTCTTCGAACTCTATTCCCATGATTCAGTTGTTCTTTAGTAAAATGTAAAAAATTCAGAAAAGAAAAAATACATTTCATCGCTTTTTCAAGAGGGTAGCTGAGATAGAAAGTAATTTTTTATGAAAATATCAACTTATCGAATTTAACCAAAGAATTTAGAACTGCAGTAATGTTATTAATTTTATTAGCTGCTCTTCGAAAATTAGTTTTTTATTACTTCCTATGCACTGCAATGGCTAACTTATCCTCCCATAAGTGAAAAAAAATCATTAAAAAAAAAAAGACCAAAGCCCCAGGTCCACACAACGGCTTAAACGCCCGTACGCTTTATACCCCTCCCGCAGAACGATATGTGTTCCGTACTATTATTTTTTCTTTTTAATATTTTTTTCTCTTTTTTTCCCGTTTTCTTTTTCTTTCCATGCATTTACAGTTTTGAGATTCAACTTCTTATTCTTTTTTTTTAAGTTCTGCTATCATAAAGGGGGTAACCCGACTTATAAGAAAGGCAGTTTTTTTAACAGAGAGTTAAATTTAAGTTTCCCTTGTTTGTTTTTTTCGAAGATTTTTACGTTTGAAAGTAGAAAAATATTTAAACCACTTCAGAATAAATTGAAGTTTTTAAAATTTAATAAATATACATACATAAATCGATTGCAACAACTTATTTTTCTCAGTCTTCTTTGTCTCTTTCTGCCCTTTCCTACCCATAAATAATAATAATTGTGAGAATTTTAATTGCTATATTCTTTTAGGAAACTTCAGCACCCAAAAAAATAAAGTTCATAAAAAATGTAATAATAGTAGCAATAATAATAATTATTATTATAAAACATTCTTTACAGTAACTATAACATTTGAATTTTATCTAAGGAATATAAGATATATACATCATATTGAAATACATTGAATTTTCCTGCCTCATAAGGAAAAATATACAGAATGTGTCTGTAAGAATTGAAGTTTAATGTAATGTAAATTGTAAATTGAACTTATTTCAATAAATTAGCTCTCATTTCATATGGGCGTCAAGTGCAATATAAATGTTTTATAGAATATTATTTTTAATGTGATGAAATAAATTTTTATGCAGTATATTTGTGGAGGAAGTTTTAGAGTGTTCAGTAAAAAATATGGCACATTTTTGAGTTTGGCAGAGGAAAAATAAGCGCTTATTCACATTGCGGATTATCCTTTCAAAAAATTAATACTTGTTTCGAAAGTAATTGTCACAGAGATGCGGAAATACGCTCAATGTTAGAGAGACAGGCAGACAATGATGCGAAAGAATAGACATATTTTGCGAACGGCAGTGATGCATTGAACTCTAACATCAAGAAACGTAGCACAAGAAATAGGATCTTTTGCATTTCAAACTGTATTAGAACGTATTTTAGTAGGGTGACTATTAATGCGATTGATGCCGACTCTAGACCAAATACTAACTTATGAACCCCTGCTGCAAGCGTCCCGCCAAGTAAAGTTTCACAGCTCTTGGTGAAAGTCTCGAATTTTATAAATTGTTATCTTCTGCTGACAAAACTAAGAAATTCGATCTTATTCTTCTGAATGAAAATATTATAGGCAACCTTAGTAGTTATCAGCAGAAGTATGTAATACCTTCCATATGCACCCCTTAGATTTCTCGGGTGGAATAGGCCTCCTAGATCACAGACATTTGCGTTTGCATTGGTGCAGTTAACGCTATATACAGGTAAAATAAAGTCCACGTTACCTGGTCTACACCATGATGTTCGTATCCCAGTTCCCTACTGTAAGAAGATGTACAATACTTGCATTATACATCAACATATCGAACCTTATCGTGAAAGTATAATTTTGGGTGTATTGAGTTTATTCTCGTAACCCCCCCCCCTCCAATCACCACCACCTAATACGCTTAGACGGTATCCTGAACTGTTTTCAAAATATCTCTGATATTTTAAAGTCTGTTCGCCTTACTTTAGGCTCAGCTGTACTTCAACAATATAATTTGATGCCACATATGACATGTAATGTATTAAGAGGTTTACTTTACACACTATTATATTTCTGCCTTGACCTGCCTACTCTGCCTGTCCCTTACAGAATACGTATTTATAATTCAGGCAAAACATTGCCCTTGGTGCCATGCAAGATTAAATTTGGCAGCTCACGAAAGAAACATAGAATTAAATACCTTGAATAACACATTCAAACATTTTTTGGTTTGATGCCGAAGTGTATTACACAACTTATTACCAGCTGTGTGCAATGTGCAGACGATACAAAATATTCATTCACCCTTTTCTTTAATTCGACCCTTTTCTTTAATTTAACGCTATTAACTATACTTTTAATCATTTCAATTTTGTACGATTTTTTATTTATCTAAAGATGTGTTTAGCTATTACTTGGTGCTAAATTTTGGTAACGAGCAGTGTATATATATATATCTGTTAATAGGCGGAAATTTTATTCCGTAAGTTTTTTAATGGTGACATTTAGAAAAGAAAATCTGGAGTGACTCCACTCGACTTTCCAAACACTGAGTAATTAACGGTTTTGTAGATAAAGTAAAGTAAGAGGGGTTGTTAAATAAACAAAAGACAGAAAATTATAATAGGATGTTTGAGTATTTTTCTCTATATAGTACACGATGTTTAATTTAACGCTACTGAACTTTGAACCCATAAATCCTAATGATAAAGAATTTTTCGTTGTGTCCCTGTAAAAACCTATAAATGCTAGATTCACCAAAATGCTTATAGTTAGTGCAACAGTGACTTATAAGATTCGTATAAATTTTCAGCTCAATTGAATAAAGCGTTTAGACGCTATCGTACTTTTAAAAATTTGGTACCATAGGCCATAAAAATAAAGAATTTTTCTTGGTGTTCCTGTAAAAATCTGTAAATGCTAAACTCATCAGAATCTACACAGTTCGTGCAGCTGTGACCTATAACATGTGGATGAATTTTTGCTCAGTTTAATACGGCTTTAAAAAATAACTTAGAAATTTAACACTTTTAAAAGTTTAGCCCTATAGGCCATAATGATAAAGAATTTTTCTTGGTGTCCCTGTAAAAAAAACTGTAAGTGCTAGATTCACCAAAACCAATAGGTTTCGTGCTACGGTGACTTACAACATACGTACCAACTTTCAACTCATTGGAGCAAAGCGTTTAGACGCAAGCATGTTCACTCACACACACACACACATACATACATCATCGTAAAAATAGGGAAAACTGACTCAGGGGATCTCAAAACGTATAGAATCATCAAAATCTCAAATTCGGATTTTTTTACATGATTACAATACTTTCCTTACAAAAGTACGTTTGAAAAGTTAAAAAAAAAAAAAAAAAAAAAAAAAAAAACTTATATTACGAAAATACATTGAAACCTGTTTCATAAAAGAAAAGACAGCTGTAATTTTAATTATTTGTTTACAATGCAATGCAAAAGGAATTAGTTAAATTATATTTTATAATTATTTTTGGCTTACATGATGCGTATAAAATTTATTGAACATATGATGAATTTTGCAGAAAAATATATTATTGTTTAATTGATCTGATTACTTCAAATATCGTTCAATTAAATTCAAATATACGATTCTACGATTCTGCAATAAGCATTTAAGTATATTACTGCGAGTATGAAAATATTTATACAGGTTTGAATGCATTGCATAGATGCATCGGGATTTAGAGTTTGTAACGTTTTTGAGCGATTTTATGTAAATTTAAATTCAACAAAAGTTTAATTTAAATACGAAAGCAAAAATATTGCGTACGTACACAAGCACTGTTTATATAAGAGATAAAATCAATGTTTCCACATTTCATAAACACTGAATGTATATAATATTTAGGGTTGTGACTCTCCGATATTGACGTTATAAAGAACTTTGTTGTTTCTGTGAACATTTTGTTTTCATTCTTTGTAAACTTGAAAACTTTCATAATTTATACAAGCTGCATGACTTCATTTTCCTTCTTCAATGATTTATCCACGATTGGTGGAAATTAAGCTTTAGAGAAAATATATTCAAATTTATATGACTATTTTAAAAGAATTATAACATTGAAAATTTAAAAAGTGAAATTAGTTCAATTAATTAATAGATTTTTAAAATCGTGCAAGTTGAGCATCGCTCTCGAAACTAATAGGCAATAAAAGCTTTCTTAATTATATTCATGTAAGTCTGTATTCAAATTGATAAAACAAGACATTTTAATTTTCTAAAATATAATTAAATTAAATATTTTAAATTTCTAACGACAGGCATTTGGAACATAAAAACTGATTTTCTTTCAAAATTTGTTGCAAATTTTTCAACTAATTTTAATAGCAAGTGCTTCTGTTTTAAACCACAATTTTGCTTTACATATTCTTTCTGAAAAACATTTTAATAATTATTTTTATTCATTATTAATTAATGGATATAAGAGCAAAATTTAGTATAATTTATTTTATATAATTCACAAAAAGCCCAATTTTTAAATTATAATTACTTTTTTAAAATGTAATATAACTTATTTTCTCTCAATTAAACATTTCAAAGTTCAACTGAAAGTTTAAACAAACAGTATTTTCTTTTCAAAATCAGTTTCCATTTCATTACCTAAAAATTTCGACTGATTATTTGTGAGATATCTATAGAATCTAATTTTCACAATCCATTAAACTTCCAAAAAATTAGCCTAATTATTTGAGAGCTATCGATGGAATCTATCTTTTACAATCCATTAAATTCTAAGCTTAAATTTATTTCCACTTTCCATTAGTGATTGATATTTACAGTTCATAGATCTTAATTTAAAATTTTAAATGAAATTTTAAGTAATGAGTTCACACTTTTAAAAGATTTCTTTACGTATTTTGTTTCATTTTTTGTTTGTTTGTTTGATCTTTAGAAATCACTTAAAATTTATAGAATACGGTCATTAAAGGCTTAGACTAATACTTAATAGGTAATTCTCAAATGAATGCAACTAAAGAAAAAAAAAAAAAAAAAAAAAAAAAACAGAATCCTATAAATTAAAAAAATATTTCAGTTAATGTTCAATTACATTTCGTTTATTGCTTCTCATATAATAATTAGTTTTAAAAGTGGCACTTAAATTTCTCGAAACTTATTTACTTTTAGGAGTAAAAGTTATTTTCACTTTTTATAAAATTTGAGGATTTTTGCAGTTGGAAACTGCAGCAGCCCTTAATTCATTTCAGCAAAAGTCTAAACATTCTTTACAAAAGTCTTAGCAAAAGTCTAAACATTCTACAACATTATTGGAACATTACGGTAAATGATATTTGGTTTTGTTAACAGAAGATTTTTTTTTTTCATTGATATCACTAAAATAATTAATTAAAATTAAATCATTAATCCTTGAATAAAATGTATTGATTAAGTTACGAATTATTATTTATTTATCTATTCAGTTTATTTTCTACTTACTTTTATTTTCCTTAAAGATAAGAATTTTCGTTTACTAAAAGTTAGCAGACCCGTAAGAAAAATAACTATGTTAAGTGAATCAGTAATGGACACTAGAAATAAAAATAATTTAATATTATTTCTCTGAAATTAATATAATATTACAGTATTAGTAGTTCAGTACTCTAGACAATCAAAAATGGTTGATATTTTTGAGGACTGCTTCATTCTTTCTTTATACTCTTACAATTATGCACGTTTTGATAAAAAGAAACGATTTGAAACTAAACTAAAATCATTTCAAATAATAGTGATATGATTTTATTGTAAATAAATAATATTGTGTTTTAATTATGTTAGAATATCTATCCTAAAGATTAAAATATAATAAATATAACTTATATTTCATATATACTTTACATTTTAAAGTATTTCAAAACATACCTACTGTAAATACAGGTCTTTCCATATGTATTAGATAATGAAGGAATGTGTGCATATCTAGGTTACAGATATCAAAATATATTACAGAATGTAAGTTTGTGTAGAACGTTGTTTGTATATTTTAAATGTACCTTTAATATTAAAGAGTATCCGATGGACTTTCAACACATTTGTAATTAACCCTACAAGGCTCAATTTTTTTTAGTGCGCGACAAAAATATATAGTTTGTAATTAGTGATCAGAAGATAAGAAAAACTTATAAAAATAAAAATAAAACCATATTTTTCGGAAAAATAAACTTTTTAGCTCAACGTACCGTATGTGGAACATACATAAAAATATGATTTACTAATACGTTTACTATTGTAATATTAAAAAAAAAAAAAAAAAAAAAAAAAAAAAAACTTACCTCTGCAAAATATACACTTCGTCATAACACACAGTATTTTTTTTTTTTTCGAGTCAAAAAATGTTCAATAACTATTCTTTTTTTTTTTTTTTTTTTTTTTTTTTTTTTGAATTCAGACAAACGACTAACGTATCACGTTCACTCAAATTTCACACTGAGTGCACTATAACAAAAACACGAACGACATCTTTAGGTAAAGATTCATATTACTACATTGCTAAATGTCAGTAGCTTCAATCAAGATGTCAAGAAGATGTCGCTACTAATAGTTTTATAGCTATAGGAACGATTAAAGTCGGTGTTCCACATATGGAACTGGGTGCCTTGTCGGGTTAAATCTTCGCTTAATTTAATACAGATTATTGTATACATAAATTACGAAAACGAATATATTTTTCTCCTTTGTGTAATAAAAACATAACATATTTTAGGGACGGATGCCAAAGTAGAGGGAATGAAATATCATAAATGGTAGAAATATAATTGTATACTTAAAATACTTTACTTTCATTACATTTAATTAAAATCATGTTATCTTGATTATACTTATCTTAGCCAATCATATTTTGGTTGCACACAGAAATTAAATAATAATAATAATAATTGCCAAAACGTCAGTGGAGGCCTCCGTGTGGAGAGTGGAGACTCAAAATATATTCTATCTGTAGTTAGTGTACAGGAAAACACCAAAATTTTCGTATCATTGCGACCTATAGACAGAATTTGTATATGCCGCAATAGCGACCGCAAAAATCCCTCGATTGACTTGCAAATTGATATACATGTTTAAACGTCACGCAAAAACAGCTGTCTAATTTTTGGTGTGTATATTCTTTATGAATCGTGTACAGGGACACACCAAAATATTTCTTATCATTACGGCCTATAGGCCGAATTTTTTTAAACGCATCTTATAATGGTTAAACTGCATTCGACAAAATAAAATGAACATGCATTATTCAAATATTTAAAAGCATATTTTTTGCAGAAAAATATGTTCTTAGATATAATAATTAATATACAGGACCTTTCAAAAATGTTTCTTAAAACGTCACTTATTCATTCAAATTCTATCAAATTTCGAACCATTTTTCATGGAGATATGTTTTAAAGTTTTTACTGGTCTATACGATGTTTATGGCTCGTTTATAGGAACACACAAAAAAGTGACATTAAAGCATATGGACATATTTCTATTAAAATGCATTATAACGCGTTTATGCTTTATTCAACATCATAGAATTCAAATACATTATTAAGATTCTTATAAGCAATTTTTTTCTAGAAAAGTGCATGTATAAACTAAATAATTTATTTACAGGTCCACACAAACGAATTCCGATGACATTCAGCAATCATCCATGTGATGTCAAATAATGGTTCAAATATTGATGAGTTGCAATGAATTAGTTGTATATATTTTAAATATATTTAAAACACTTTAAACACACGTAAATATAAATTTATTTAAAAGATGTTAATTTTTTTTATCCAAAGCTTTTCGCTTTAATAATAAAGCATCATCAGGGATTTACGATTCGTTTCCATTGCGCAGTTTTAAATATGTTTTCTTTTTACAGTCAACAGTTAAGTCTTTTATATATAACGTGATATATTTTAAATATCAGCAAAAAACAATATGAATTCCGGTAGAGGTTGGACCAAGGAGTTAAGAAAAGTGAGAGAAGCTGGAACTATTGCATATCATACGAGGTTATTGTAGGAGAAAAAACTTCATGAATAAGCAGAAATAAACTATTAACTATTTTATAATATTGTGCCAAATTATTGGTAAAATTGCAGCATCTTTGGAATTTATTGCATTTTTGCATTTAATTATATGAATAGCTTCGGAAATGTAAAGTTCTTGGATAGTAGATGGTGCTGTAATAATTTTGGCTTTATCCCATATAGGGTTGTCGTTTGTGTTGGCATAGATGAAGTCGACTAGAGTAGAACTATTTGCTTCTTTTATATTCCTTATATGTTCTTGCATTCTTTTATTTAAAGTCCTCTTGGTCTGTCCAATATAATAGAAAAGTTCTTTATTGCTTTCTATGGGAATTTGATAGACTCCTCCAGTGGGTCCATTTAAGTCGCGGTCATGAAGGGTTAATTGTTTAATAGTTATAGGAGAACTGAATGGAATAAAGAAATTAAATTTACGTTGTATATAATGTTTAAAGCTATAGAATTCTTTACAGAAAGGGAGACTATTGGTGTAACGAAATTTTAGAGTTGAGTCTAAAGTGGGATTATTAGGTTTAATTAGCATGCGATTTTTTATTCTATTAACTAATCTTATAATACTAGATTTACTATATCCCGCAGCAGTACCTATTTGAATAATATTGTTAATTTGTTGTTTATCATTAAATTTAAAAGTGGTATAATTTATAGCTCGGGTAATGCAGGAATTAAAAAAAGCATTTTTATAATTAGTAGGATGAGCTGAATCAGCTGGGATCGGTAAAGGGATAAATGTGTTTTTGGAAAAGACGTCAAACCATATAGTTGTATTATTTTCGTTACGATGTATCTTAAGGTCAAGAAACGGAAGCGTACGATTGATCTCAGTTTCAAATGTAAATTTAATCGATGGAAATTGGTTGTTGAGACAATCAATTAAATTAAGGAGTGCATTTTTTGAATAAGGCCAGGAGATAAAAATATCGTCAACATATCGCAAATATATAGTAGGTTTGAGTATGGAAGTTTCAAATACGCGTTTTTCTAATTCAATGAGTAATAAATCTGCTAAAATAGGACTAAGAAGGGAACCCATCGGGGCTCCAAAAGTTTGTTTATATATCACTTTATTAAACAAAAAGATATTATTAGCATTAATGAGGTCAAAAGCTTCGAGAAAAGGGTTAAGTGATGGTGTAGCAGTACATTTATCAAGGATAATGGATTTAACTAAATCTAAAGGAATATTCGGAAATAAGGAAACAACGTCAAGACTGAAAAATTTATCTGTAGGGGTAAATGTAGTATTTAGAATTCTACTTTTAGCTTCCAAACCGGATTTTACAATATGTGGGTCGTTAAGTACTAATGGTTTAAGTAAATTTGCGAGAAATTTTTCTAGAAAAAATGAAGGACTATTGCATTTGGAAACAATGGGACGAAACGGGTGGTTAATTTTATGAGTTTTAATTTAAAAAAATATTTTAGGAATAGACGGGTATAAAGGAATTTTGATACTTTGTGGAGCAATTAAATCAATATACTTATGAATGAACTTTTGAATTTTTCGAGTAAAATTTTCAATAGGATTAGTTTTAATTATAATACAGGCTAAGTCATTAATAGCTGCAAGAGCTTTATCGTGGAAATCATCTGTATTAAGGGCAACGATTTGTTTAGATTTATCAGCAAGTAATAATCTTACATTTTTGTTAGTTTTAATTTGTTTTGAAATAAAAAGATTTTGATTATTGGACCCACTATTGCTGTTAAGATGCTTATTTACTGAGAAAACTGCAGAAGCCCGTACTTGATCTTGATGCTCCTTAGGAATATATTTTATAATGTTTTCAAATTTAGGGATAACGTTTACAGGATTTAGGCGAGGTTTAGGAGCAAAGTTCGAACCTTTATTGAGTAATTCCAGTTCTTTTGAGGTGAATTTGTAGTTGGAGAAATTGAGAAAATTTTCCGGTTTATTGAAGTCTTTAAACTTTTTAGATACTGTACTTTGTAAATTCAAAAGTTTTTTAATTTTTAAATTATATTTTAAAGTCATTTGATGTTGCAATTTATCCATACTAAGAAAAATATTTTGTAAGAAAGTATCGAGGTCTTCTGGTTGAGCAACATTTGTAAGTTTCAAAAAGCAATAATAAGTTTCGGTTTCAAGAGTTATATAACTCTTGAAACCGAAACTATATATATATATATATATATATATATATATACATATATACATATATATATACATATATATATACATATATATACATATATATATATATATATATATATATATATATACATATATATATATATATATATATATATATATATATATATATATATATATATATATATATATGAATAACTTCATATGTGAATTCAAAAACTTCATAAATGATCAGAAGCTTATGCTTATGAAGAAGAGTCTACGATGGGCGCAGGTCGATAATTAGTTCTTTGAAAGAAACAGCATTATGTCACTAAAAGCAATTTATATTTAATAGTCTAAGGTTTTCTTTTTTTCTTTTTCCCCCTTTCTTTAACAATATTTTTCTGTATTTTATTATTTTTAAATTTATTCAGACTTTATCAATAAATATATTCAAATGGGGATTCTTTTTTAATAAGAAATTACTGTTGTTATTGTTAACAATACTTTTAAAATCACAAAATTTTGTCACTAATAGTAAATTAAAAACCAAATTACAATTAAAGTAAGTTAAATCGAAATCAAATGAAAAAAAATCTCAATTAAAAAAAAGAAAAAAGAAAGAAAGAAAGAAAGAAAGAAAGAAAGTGCAATTACATAAAAGAAAATATAAGTTTAAATAAATTAAATGTTTGAAAAAAATCAGAACAAAATTCTTCGAATCTCAATGGCTAGGAAGCAATTGTAATGTCTAAAATTTATGTATTCATCTATAAGATATTCCTTAATTAAAGATATTCTAAGAGCACTTCAGTTTTCCTGTATCAACAAATAGGCTATCATATTAAAAAACTGATATACATTTAAAAGATAGCAAAAAATAGAGGGACCAAAATGTCTCGGGATCAAAATGGCCAAAGACCAAAATGGCAGGACCAAAATGGCGGGACCAAAGTGGCGGGACCAAAGTGTCCTGCTTCGTTAATTTCAGATATGAATCCTGTGTGTGCATGTAAAAGGCCTATTATTCAAAGTTTATTTGGGGTATCACTTAATTTGCGGGAACCTCACACACTTTTTAAAAGTCTCACTTTGTTTTTAAGGAAGGGTGAGAATTTCTCACTCAATTTTTTTTTCTCTGTTAAAACTCTGGTTTAAACTGTCCTCATAGCAAATGAAAGTTTTTTTGCACACCGTAATTTAAAGAATTTCACATCACACATTAGCTAAACCATTAAAATATATATACATATATTTTTTACAGAATAGAATTAAAAAGTCTGACGTCACACACTAAAAGTTTTTACTATGAATATAGTCGCAATGCTGCTATGAATTCTGTGTGTTCATGGAAAATACCTATTATTGAAAGTTTATTTGGGGTCTCAGTTAATTTTCGGAAATCTCCCATAGTTCTTAAAAGTCTCACTTTGTTTTTAAGGAAGGGTGAGAATTTCTCACTCAATTTTTTTCTCTGTTGAGAACCCTGGTTTAAATAGTTCTCATTACATATGGATGTATTTTTACACTACGTAATTTAATGAACTTTATTTCACACATTAGCTAGACCGTTAAATATATATATATTACAAATGTCAAATATGTCAAATTATATGTCAAATTTAAAAATTTGACATTGCACACTAAAAGTTTTTACAGTGAATACAGTCGCGACGTTGCAGTGAATGCGATCGAAAAAATTAAGTGCTGCAATTTTATACATAAATTAATTTATAAAATACATATATGACAGAATAAATTATATGTGAAGCAACTAAATGACAATAAAATCATACATTGTTTAGCCTTTATGTACAATTAAAGCTTACACTATAGCACAAGATCAATCGCAACCTAAATATCCTTAATTTAACGTTCTTTCCACAAAACTAATGCATTTATTTATATAACTAATGCATTTTTTACTAATCCACATAACTAATGCATTTATTTATATAACTAATGCATTTTTTACTAATCCACATAACTAATGCATTTATTTGTTAAAAAATAGATAAATATATCAAGATGTCTTTATAAACATTTTTTGTTTATATATATATTAGTTTATTTCTAAGCATTGTGCCTCATTAGTAATTACACAGGCATTCTATCTCGACCAAAGTAATATTTTCCAAGAAGTTAGGTTAATTATCTTACTTATAATCACACAAGAAGCTGCACATTGATTTTTTTTTTTTCTTATAGTATCATAATATCAGAAATCATAAAATAAGCTTTGAACATTAAATTTTGATTTAATTTCTATTCGATTTTGACAAAACAAAGCTTTCTGATCAATGTAACGTTAAAGTTTAAAAAATTTAGCTTGTTCACGAATCTTTATTTTAGCCAAAAGCAATTAAATAAAAATTCTTTTCAATAAAAGATAAAAAAAAAAAAAAAAGATAGAAAGACTTAAGAATTAAAAAAAAAAAAAAAAGATAAAAAGACTTAAGAATTAAAAAAAAAAAAAAAAAAAAAAAGAACTTTGATAAACTGAAAGTTTAAAAGAGATATTCTTTATATAAATGTCAAAACTTTTAATTACTTTTTAACTTTTTAGTTACTTTTTAAGATAAAAGATTCTTTGGTAAAATTAAAATTACACAAAGTTTATTGCCATTACATAATGGCATCTTCAGGTGACGAAATATGGTCAAACAGTTAACATATATATGGTACATCTTGTTCGGTCTCCGAACAAGTCAAAGGAATATTTCTGATTTATAGTTTTTTTTTTTTTTTTTAAGCTATTGCATAGCTTCTATCGCGGGCTCTGAGCGCGGCGACCGAATCCAGAAATTCCGTAAAGAAAAAAAACCTAACACAGTTCGGCAGACTTCGGCAGACTTCGGCACTTCAAAACGTAATTTCACAAAATCCTTCATTTCTCAAACAAAAAGACAGATATCCGTAAAATTTTTGCTTTAAAATATAGCTAATACAAATGTCTAAAAATCGGTTTCAGGAATTTTTGAAATTCGGTCCCCAAGGGGGGGCAAAACGTGATTTCACATGCGTAAAACGTGATTTGTCATAATCCTATATATCTCAAACAAAAAAAAAAAAAAAAAAAAATAGATAAACGTGAAATTTTTGCTTTAAAATATAGCTAATGCAACTATCTAAAAACCAATTTCTGGAATTTTAGAAATTCAGCCCACAGGTGGGGCAGCAAGGGGGGGGGGGCTATGGAGCAAAAACAAATAGAAACACAGTTAGGCTGTTCAGAATTGGTACAGATAGGTTTTAAAGGCCTGCAAGTCGAATGGGGACATTTTCGATTGTGTAAAGTTATTAGGAGGGGCGAGAAGGAGGGATGGGAGGGGGGGGCGCAAAAAAATAAAAATAGTGTCAGATCGTTCATAGAGATTTTCGATACTTACAAATCGATTGCGGATGATTTCGAATTTGTAAAATTATTAGGAGGGGCGGGTAGGGGGTGGAGCGGCAAAGGGGGGCTATGGGGCAAAAACAAATAGAAATACAGTTAAGCCGTTCAAAATTGGTACAGATAGGTTTAAGAGGCCTGCAAGTCGAATATATATACATTATCGAATATATATTTTCGATTGTGTAAAGTTATTAGGAGGGGCGAGAAGGTGAGGAGAGGAGGGGTGGGCAAAAAAATAAAAATAGTGTCAGATCGTTCAAAATTGGTACATAGAAATTTTCGATACTTACAAATCGATTGCGGATGATTTTGAATTTGTAAAATTATTAGGAGGGGCGGGTAGGGGGTGGGGCGGTAAAGGGGGGCTATGGGGCAAAAACAAATAGAAATACAGTTAGGCCGTTAAAAATTGGTACAGATTGGTTTTAGATGCCTGCAAATCAAATGGGGATATTTTTGAAAGTGTAAAGTTATTAGAAGGGCCGGGGAAGGGGGACAGAGGGGCAAAAAAAATAGAGTTAGATCATTCAAATTTGGTACATCGAGGTTTTCGAGACCTGCAAATCGATTGCGGATATTTTTGAATTTTTAAAATTATTGGGAGGGGCGGGAAAGGGGGGAGGGAGCGGAAGGGTAAAAAATAGAATAAACAAATAATCATAATTGCATAAGTTCATAAAAAATGCTATGCAGTAGCTTTACCGCGGCAGTCCCCGAGTGCCACACGTATTTTTTTTTTATGATTTCTGAACATGTTCTTGTATCATACGAAAGAAAAGAGCTTTCCGTATGCAAATTTTAATGCAATTAAAAAAAGACAAAAATTGCCTTAACTTATTTAAATGCTGCGTTGTTTATAATGGAACGACTGTATTACATCCCATTTCCAGACTACAAGACATACTTTAAATCAATAAATAATAAAAATAAATAAATATAGATGATAATAAATTTATTTACTCACTTTTCAATATATGCACTGATTTTTTGGTAATTTTTCTTATAACTTTTTGGGGTATCAAATTTACCTTACCCGTAAAACTAACAAAATTAGAATACAGTAATTTAACAAATTAATTTCCAGCTATAAATAAAAGGAGAGGCAGGTATTTCATTAAAATCTAAATATCAACCACTGAAAAAATACTATTTTGGCCATTTTGATTACTACATTATACTAACAATTTGCTTTCTTGGTAAAAGAACATTGATTACGTAACGTAGTTTAACTTATTTGCGAATCTTAAATATCTCATTTACTTTATTAAATATGCATCTGCCACCCCAAAATGAAGAATGGCACCGATGTTAGTCATTAAATAAATGAAAGAAATGTAAAGAAAAGCATTTAGAAAATTGCAAATAAATCAACCTTCTCCAAAAGTTATAAAAGAAAAAGAAACAATGGGATACTATTTTTTTTTCTTCCGATAATGAATGGTGTTGCAGCGGAATGATAAATTTATCAGAAAAATGGAAACCAATTTCGAACAAGTTTTGATAAATTTTTCTTTTTCAGTAAGAAAGAATAATGCTTAATTCATCTAAAAGTAAAACAAAACAACAATCATTGTATATTGCGTTGAAGTCGAAGAAAATTACAGTTAAAGTAGAAGTAGCATTTTTACGTTAAATATTATCATGGAAAAAATTCTTGGTTAGAATAATGATTTTCTACAGTTTAACTGTATACTTCTGTATGAAGCATACAGTATTTAATGGTAAAAATGTATGTCTACGATAATTTGTTGAGTATTTCTTCTAAATTTAATGGTGAAAAGTAAATATTATTGAAAAATGTTTTTACAAATATGAATTTTGCGCATTCAACTTTTTGTATATTTCTCTATGTTCTTTATATATACATTACTAGTGTGTGTGTGTCTGTCTGTGTGTGTGTGTATGTATAAAAGTTAAAAGAAATTTCACTATATTTCTGTTCTTGAAATTATTATTCCCTTTTTTTTTTTTTTTTTTTTTTTTTTCTTGCAGTGATTTTTTAAAAACTCTTTTAGAATTTTCATTTTTACTATTTTTTCTGAAATACCCTGTTTTACCAAACCGGAAATTGCAGCTTAAAATGTCACCAAACTTTAAAATAAACCGTAAAGTCGAGAAATTTTTGAAAAAATTTAATAGTAATAAAGGAATGGAAGGGAGAAGCAATCGACTTATACACAAATTAGTGTTTTTTAAAAAAAAAAAGTATTTACAAAATCATTGATATTTAATATATTAAATAAAAATAAATAGTTGTGTACGAAATTGACAAATTAAAAAAATATATATCTTTCTTTTAGAGATTTCACTGATTTAGGAAGATATATTTTCTCATTTACTACTGACTACTGGTGTCAATTTACTTCCGTCTGCTAAACACGATAATGCCAAAGTAAATCCTGTTTTTTTAAGACTGATGATCTTTATCAAAACAGCTTTTTCTCCTTTTTAATAAACCGATTTATAAGTTGGAAAATCACAGGTAACAACGATTTCATTCATATTTCAAATTTCATCCAAAGTAAAGGAGTGTTGTTCTCGTGCTGATAACATACCGTTGCTTCTTTACGATGTTACCTTCCAGTTCTATTGGAAGTTTGTGTTCCATTTTAGATGTGAAACAGGGTTTGTGTGCCATTTTAGATAAAAATAATTCATAGATTTGTCGCACTAGTCAGAAGAAATTTTAAATTCAGTTTAATCTGTAATCATCTTTATTTGCAAAACATAAAGTTTACGGTTGAATACACTACTTTTTATCACGATAAATTCATGTTAAAGTTTATTTAATACTCAGTGTCAGTGAAGCCCGATTGCAGTGGCTTTTATATTCAATATCCATCACGAATGTTTAATTGTAATGTTTGTAAAATTGTACGTTTACTTAAATGACTATTATATATATCTGTTCAGTGTAATTTAGTTTGGTTTTTTTTTTATGTTTCATTAAGTAATAGGCTTAGTTCCTATCAATATTTTAGTTTTCTACTTAAGTTGTGGCAACACCTGGTTGTTTTTAGCTGAATTTGTAGATGTTTGGAATGCAGTTGCCTTTCGGAAAAGGGAGAAAGGTTTATCTTTTGTCGATGGCTTTTATGAAATATTTTATAAATTTTATGAGTTTATACGCCCATTATAGTTGGCGTTTTGTTTTAGAATAAATGAAATTTCTTTTTAATGATTTTATGTTCCATGTTATTTACTTTTAAAGAAAAAGATTTGTAATCCATGTAAATTGTCATGAACTATGTCAAGTCTTACTGTTGGTTTTAGTTACGTTAAATTAAAGACAAAAAAGGAAATCAAGTGTGAACTTTCTGGGTTTTTTTTTTCAAGTGAATACATTCTTGCACCTACAACAACATTATTCTTCAAACTTAGTGATAGCTATTAAATAAAAAATTCCTACAAATTCATATCACTGCACAATGTTTTTTCGAATTCAGTGCACTTTTCTTTCTTTTTTCAAGGCACGACTTTAAAAGCAGTCTTGTGTTTTCTACTATTCTTGAATTTGTTTCTCGTTCATTCAGTTAAAAGTAACAACGTAATTCCAATTAGAAACGTAATATTAATAAAAATCGTTGTTTTCCAAATTTAATGAAACGTTGTTTATTATTAAAAAGTCCTATTATTAGTACTAATTACCTTTTTAGTATCGTACTATAAATGTGATTCGACTCATACACGAAGCCTAATTTTTCAGTTAAAAATTTAAGTGGTTGACTTGACATGAGTCAAATTATTATATGCGAGTATATGCGGTAAATGATTTTTATAATTCAAACTTTCACGTTTTTTTTTTTTTTTTTTTTTTTTTTTTTTTTTTTTTCGTTTTTTACGTAAATTTTCTCTCTTTTTTCACTTCCTTATACAAAATATAAGGAAGTATAGTAATCCCGATTTGCGAAATGTATTTTGCATTACACATTGCTCGAAAACGAATGATCGCTGAATATTGCCAATTTATACGTGTGACTGTCATGATGTCTAGTTGTACACCTGCAAGTGTCGTCTTAACACGAGCTCTAGTTTTAGAGATATAAGGGACTTTACACGATTTTTCGTGACGTCTGTATGTATGTGTTTGTGTGTGTGTGTGTGTGTGTGTGTGTGTGTGTGTGTGTGTGTGTCGCATAACTTAAAAACGGTTGGACGTAGAAAGTTGCGAATTGGTACATAGGTTTGTTAAAACATCTAGTTGAGCATCTCCCTTTTTGGACTTTGTATGATTTTCCGTTTTGGAGTTATTTAGGAAAATTAAGTTCATAATGGCCAAAATGTATCAAAAAACGGTTATAACTCAAAAACGGTTTTGACAGATCTTGCAGTTTAACTGACTTCCCGACTAGCCAGGCATCTGAAACTTTCAGAAAAGTTCAGAAAACGTTGACAATGCATTTTTTAAAATATTTTTAGCCAAATGTTTCTAATACCTGCTGCCTTCAGCAGCATTTTTGTGATTCAACAGAAAATTATTTAACTAACTTCTCGACTAGCTAGACATTTGAAACTTTCAGACTAGATCAGAACACGGTGAAAATGCATTTTTTAAATACTTTTAGCCAATTGTTTAGGGTCCCTGCTGTCTTCGGCAGCGTTACCAGTACAAATCTTGCAATCGATTTTCAACTAACTTCCCGACTAGGTAGACATTTAAAACTTCCGGAAAAACTCAGAACACGGAGACAATGCATTTTTTAAATATTTTTAGCCAATTGTTTCAGGTCACTGCTGCCTTCGACAGCGTTTATAGGGTTCAACAGAAAATTTATTTAACTTACTTCCCGACTAGCTAGACATTTGAAACTTTCAGAATAGTTCAGAACACGGTGAAAATGCATTTTTTAAAATACTTTTAGCCAATTTTTTCGGGTCCCTGCTGCCTTCGACAGCGTTACCAGTACAAATATTGCATCGGTTTTTAACTAACTTTCAGAAAAGCTCAGAACACGGTGATAATTCATTTTTTAAAATATTTTTAGCCAACTGTTTCGGGTCCAATGTCAATGTTTTTTAACATTATGTATATATTTAAAAGTGTATAAGGAAGTCATGTGGTGCCCACATCAGATTTTTAAATAGGAATTTATTCCCCAGCTAAAGGAAAGCTGCAGAAAAATCTGCCTATAATTTGAAGGTATTTGGAACAAAAATCATAAAATCTGTGAATAACTGCATTTTAAAAGTAAAGAAGCAGCTTGGAAGCAAGAAATTATTTTTCTCTTGAACTTTTTATTGTTCCAAATACCTTTAGACTATCCGCATTTTTTTTTTTTTTTTTTTTAAGCTGGGTCTCTCCGTTTCACAAAAAAAATTTTTTAGAATATAATTTTGTCTATTTACTCGAATTAGAACTGTTAAAAATAATTTATATTTCCAAACTTTTTTTACTTTTGAATTAATTTAATGTAATTTATTTTTTTCTGTAGAATAAAACTTTCAAATAAATTATTAAAAAAAAAGAAAAAAAAAAGGTGATTCAAAAAAATAATAAAAGCTGTCGCCATTAAAAGAAAACAATAACCCAAGACAGCAAGAAAATATAAATATATAATAGATTACAATCCTTTTCTTGCTTGTTTCCATTTTTTTTCTTTCTTTCTTCAATTAATGACGCTGAACCTGATTGTGCTTATCCAATAAATGGAAATCAGTTCTAAACTAGTTATATTGAGTTCTTGTTGATAAGAAAATAAAGTTTTTCCATCGAAAATAAAAATAATCCTATTTTATTGCCGTCGGAATATAAGATCATAATAAATTGAACAATACAGATACGTTTTTGGGAGAATATTTTGTTTGTTAAAATAATAATAAGGATAATAATATTAGCTAATATTTTTTTTATGGGATAATTGTGCTTAAAAAAATGTCAAACTTTACCATATATCTCTGATTAGTTCATTTAGTTTTTATTTTCATACTGCCTAAATAATAAAAATTATTTTTAATAAAGCAAGTCTTAAAATAATTTTTGTTTTCTCGATGATTCTAAAAAATAATGCTTGCACATATAAACTTAGTCAAACTATAAAATATAAATGATTTTTACAATTGGCATTCTCATGTTATGACGGGAAGGGATAGTGTAAATTCATGATTTTCTACCAATGAAAATTATTTTTGTAATAATTTTTTTGTCTACTAAATAGAGTTAAGATTTATATTTTATAGGGTTTTTTTTTAATTTATTTTTTACTCAAATAATACAGATTACTAATCAATTATAATGTAAACAAAAAGTAAAATAAAACATTCACAAAACTACTATAAACAACAATAATCGAAGATTGGCAAAACAAAAATAAATAAATTGTATAGTACAATTTTTCTTTCTTTCTTTTTCTAGTAATGAGTCTGAATCTGATTGTGCTTATCCAAGAAATGGAAATCAATTCTAAATTAGTTGCGTTGGGTTCTTTTTCATAAGAAAACAAAAGGTTTGGTATCGGAAACAAAAAATAATTCGACTTTATTAATGTCGGAGTAAATGATCATAATAAATGAAAGCTTACAGATAAGTTATCTGTGAGTATATATATATATATTTTATACAAAAAGAAAAGTGCTCCTTTTTTTTTAGTACTAGATTAATTTTGTTTTAGAGGGAAAAAAAGCTTCACAATTTATTTTTGATTAGTTAATTTAGCTATATTATTTAGTTATATTTGATGAAATAATGGACTTTAATTAAGGGGTTACATCCAGTTGTAATTTTCAAAAAATCGATTTTTTTTTTTTTTACATATTTTGAATGTACATATATTTGATAATGTTGTCTGAAAATTTCATATCGATCCGGCAATTAGTTTCGGAGAAATTTGCATATTTGTAAAGACGTCTCCTTATGGGGAAGGCCGCCCCTTATGGTGACATAGAAGTAATGAAAAAAGAATGCATAGGTCATGTCCAAAAGCGAATAGGTAAACGACTAAGAGAATGTGTAAACAAAACTACAACAGAAACGACTGATAAAAATGGGAAGAAACGTCAGAAAAAAGGTACTTGCTGGAAAGGGTAAACTGAATGGTAAAATGATCGATAAATTAACTGTCTATTATGGATTAGCAATAAGAAGACACTGTGATTCTGTTGAAAATATGTCTAATGCCATTTGGGCTTCTTATTATCATAATTGCTCCACTGACGACAATCCTCAACATGGTAAATGCCCGACTGGAGAAGACTCATGGTGTTCTTGGCAGAAAGCACGAGCCTTGGACACATTATCAAGCTGCAAACATGATTATCAACCCTTACCGCCTGATGTTGCTGAAGCTATACTTCCAATTTACGTAGATCTGAGTAATGAAAAATTATTAGAAAGATGCGTTGGTGGTTTCACGCAAAATAATAATGAAAGTTATAATCAGCTGATATGGAAAATAACTCCAAAAATAATCCCATGTGGCTCTAAGATCGTTGAAATTGCTGCTTATCTTGCTGCCGGCATGTTCAATGAAGGAAAAACATCTCTTCTATACTTCATGAACGCAATGGGACTATCGCTTGGGCCTAATGCCCATGCCTATGTAGAAAAAGAGGACGCAGAGCGCATCTTGATCTCTGACGCACGAGCGCAAGGGAGCACGCGCGAGGGGAGAATGTCACGTAGACAACAACAGTTGGCTGTACTAGAAGCAAATGATGAAGCAGAGGGTTCCTCTTATGGTCCTGGAATAGATGATTCGATGTAAGTAGGAAAAAAAAATTTAACTTAGTTTAAATGGTTCCCAAAACTTTAAACGCGTTTATCTCGAAACGGTGTTTTCAAAGTCGGTGAGCAAAATTTCTCCGAAACGGCTGGACCGATTGACTTGAAATTTTGACACGATTTTCTTAGATATTTTTGTCAGGTAATGATCGTAGGAATAAGGTTTCTGATAATAATTTCGATTTTTTCAGCCACTTTCAAGTGTAAATTTTCATGAAAAAAACGATTTTTTTTTTTCGGGGGGGGGGAAGCCGCCATTTTGTCAAAAATTAAAATTTTGACTATTCCTACGATCATTACCTGTATTCATCTATCCTAAAAATAATTCTTTTGGTTTTTTTCAGTTCAGATAATTTGGATCAGAGATATCTTGCTCACCGCCAGACACCTTTTTGTGAAAGTCCTCTAGGAGATCTACTACAGGAACAGCGGAACCCAATATTTTTGTAAACTCATCACGGATTCTTAACATACATTAAATTTTCTATATGTATATGTATTGTATATATTTCTTTAATAAAAGGCCTCTTCACAAAAAATTCACAAAAAAACACGTTTTTTCATGCATACAACTGGATGTAACCCCTTAAGTACATTTGCCTGGAATAAGCAATAATCATGATAAAAGATTTAATGTGCGATTTTTTTTTTTTTTTTTTATTGGGCAAATTTTTATATGATAAAATATCGACTTTCAATATTTATAAATATTTACAAAATAGTATTATTTCATCTTTTATATCCTTAAGTTGTTTATTTTGTAGATTATCTGCTCCTGTTACTCTCTTAAAACAATGAAAGACATTAAAATTAAATATTTACTAAACTATAATTTGGAGTTTAACATCCATGAGGCGACACAAGATACAAACAAGAGCTTTGCATTCGAAAACTTGAATAGCTAGAATAGCATTACTAGTCATGAATAATTTAAAAATATATCTATACTCTGATCAAATTTTGTTTATCCCAGAAGGGATCTGTCAACTCTTAACATAAAATATTCAAAATGTATCCAGCAACATATAGTATCAAACACTCCTGCGGGACCCAGACCTTTTTAAAAAGTCAATAGCTGAAAGCTTTTGGCGAAATGAGTTTGAGAAATATTTTGGAATTTATTTGTTTATTTATTTTTAATGGCATCTTAACATAATGCAATTGTTTACATTTTTTTTAAAGCATACAGAAAATCTTTACTAATACTCAGTGTGAAGAAAAATAATAAAGCAAATCTAGAATTATTTATTGGATTTAAAATGTTTCAAATTCGTACCATTTCTTTCTTTTATTGCAATCTTACACTTAAATTCTAAATAAGCTATTTTTTTTTTTTTTTATTAAACCTAAAACTATGATTACGTTTAAGGATTATTCTAGTGCCTAAGTTCGGAATTCTTGTGTCAGATAATGTACAGATTTCTTATATATAAAAAAAAAAAAAAAAAGAAACACAATTAGAAATTAAAAGAAACGAAAATAAATAAATAAATAAATAAACTTATAGAGAAAAAGAATGTTTTTTTCTTTTCTTTTTCTTTTTTTTTTTTTTTTTTCATAAAAACTCTTTTTTAAATTATTTATTTCCCGATTTAATAGATTATGATATCGAATATTTTTTTATGATAAAGTTTCTTTAGATTTTCAAGTTGATATTAAAATGCAAATATGCTCTAATGAAAAGTACGTTTGATATAAAAGAATGTAAGTTGTCAAAATTACAAAAGCAAATGAATTTGAATCCGAATTTGGGATTTTAAAACTAAAATTGTACTTTAAAGAAGTTTATGATGCGACTTAGTTCACACATTTAAAAGCATTCAGAAAATCTTTACTAATACTCAGTGTGAATACCACATACTAATACCACATTGTAGATATAATGAAACGTTATCCCTTTTTTTTTTTTTTTTTAATCCTATTTTTGATTTTAATAACTTTTTAACATCGTATTAGAAATGTGATTCGACTCATACACAAATATCTAATTTTTCAAAAAATTTCCTTAAGAATCTAAGTGGTTATCCATTAAGTCATTCATGAGCCAAAATATATGTGAGTATATGAAGTAAATGGTTTTTATAATTGAAACTTTCATGTTATATTTAAAAAACAAAAATGTAAATTATCTCTCCAAAAATTATTCTTTCTGGTCAATAAGAATAATTTTTAAAATATCATTCTGTCTGCTTACTCGAATTAAAACTGTTTAAAAATTATTTAAGTTTTCAGATTTTTTTTATTATTATTATTATTATTATTATTATTTTTAGTACGACACGACTACTTCCTTCAGACAGCGATTTTGCATTGTCCCACTTCCAATATGCTATGATGCCTGTCAATACCCAATTTTACCATTTAATTTTTTTAAGCTATCTGAAAATATTTAGAAATTTTATTGATAAACTCATCAAGCGTGAAAATTCAGTTTAAGTAGTTTGGAGTGTAACATTGTTTTTTTTTTTTTTTTTTTTTTTTTTTTTTTTTTAACCAATTATGTTAAGGATACCTGAGCCGGGAATTGAACCCAGGTCCTCTGATTAACGCGCGGGTGCTTTTACAGTTTACACTGAGCAACCAACTCGACACTTCTCACATAATAACCGTTACATTTGCGTTTGAATATACGGCGACCTTGCCAACGGTTATTATGTGAGAAATGAGCTTAATATTATTAGACAGGGTGTTTTTTTTTTTTTTTTTTTTTTAGTTACAAAATTGCAATATATAAATTAATCCTGTCGTACTAAATTAAATTCGGTCAAAGACAGGATTTTTCTTTTTTTTTTTTTATATTTTATATTTTTTGTGGAGAATAAGACATTCTAATCAGCTACATACAAAAAATTATGAATTAAAAATAAATAATAAAAAACTGCCATTAAAAAACAACAATAACCTAAAACTGACTAGGCAAAAACAAATAAATGATAATAGATTACAATCTTGTTCTTTTTTATTTATTTCTTTTTTCTTTCTTTCTTTCTTTTTATTTTTCTTCAATTAATGAGCCTAAACCTGATTGTGCTTACCCAAGGAATGGAAATCAATTCTAAACTAGTTATTCTGAGTTCTTGTTGATAAGAAAATAAAGTTTTTCTATCGGAAACAAAAATAATCCAATTTTATTGCTGTCGGAATAAATGATCATAATAAATGATAGTATACAGATAAGTTTTTGCCAGTATATTTTGTCGTAATAATATAATCTCGTAAGCCAATATTCTTTTGTATGAGATAATCGTGTTTTAGAAAAAATAATTAATAAAAGTTCAAGCTTTTCTATATATTTCTGATTAGATCTTTTAGTTTTTACTTTAATACTGCTTAAATCAATAAAAAATCATTCTTTTAACGAAGCAAGTCTTCAAATTATTTTTCGTTTCTTCGATGATTCTACAAAAAATAATGCTTGCACATATAAACTTAGTCAAATTATGAAATATAAATGATGTTATAAATATAAATATCTTTCTGTTGATGAATATTATTTTTATAACATCCTTTTTGTCTGTTAACTAGAATTAAGATACATTTACATTCTTCAGTATTTTATTAATGAAAAATAAAGAAAACTAATCAATTTTAATGTAGGGTAAGATGTAGTAAATCGGTGGTAACTTATTTTTTATAATTTATTAAATCAATTTTAATAATGGCAAAATGTAGTTTATACCTTTCTTAATAATAATAATAAAAAAAAACATATATGTTCAAATACCTATTATATACAAAAACGGAAAAAAAATTTTAAAGTTTGTGTCCATTTTATAATTATTATTAATATTATTATTATTCTGAACATTCAGTTATGTTGGTTTTTATAAAGCAAAACATGTTGTAGACCACACAGATTTTGAAAAAAATTGGAGAAATATGTTATCACAAGAAAAAGGATATATCCTAAGCTATAATTATCTATGTGCAATAATAATCTATATGCAATAATTATCTACATGCAATAATCTATATGCAATAATAATCTATATGCAATAATTATCTACATGCAATAATCTATATGCAATAATTATCTATATATATTTTTTTTATATTAAAGGGCACATGGGGTTGGGGGCTGAATGCTTTACCTCAAAATTATCCCACGTGGTGAAATTGGTAGAACTTTACATTTTTTTTATTTGCAATTTATTTTTATTTAGAAATATTTCAAAATGTTATAAACAACTAGCTTAAGGCATTTCCTTTGCTCCCTTAGCTTAATTTGCACATTTATTAAGTCATTTCTAGGCACAGCGGTCTTACTGAAGCGGACTACAGTAAAGTAAAGGCATTATTGTATAATAAACGTGAACAGCTGGGTTATTTGTTTTAGAGCTCACACAGGTTTAAAATATCGCCTACCATTGTATTTTTAAGTTATTCTTTTCTTATAAGTACATTCCCTAATTTTAAAGTGGTACTTTATTACTTTGTTTGTTCAGGTCCAAAAACATCGATTTTTATCAAATTTTATATGCTTCTAATACACATTCTGTAAAAGTAAAAAAAAAAAAAAAAACAGTTTATTTTTCTTAATCCAATTCTACCAGTTAGTAACTTAAAGCAGTATCAATTATTTATTACTTTCTTCTATATTCAATAGAAGAAAGTATTGGATTCGTAAAAATTTTCGACCTCGGGTTTTTGATGGATTTACACGTTTTGAGAGCTGTAGAACACGATTTGACCATTTTTAGAAAATGTCAGTTTGTCTCTGTGTGTGTGTGTGACAAAATTTTGTGGCAACTGTATATCAGGAACTACTGCAGAAAATTTCATACAAGTTGGTATGTAGTTGCACCTTAACATAAATTAGTGCCTATCAACTTTTGGTAAAAATTGTCTTACAGGTTGCGTTGCCATACCGCTTTTTCTAAATTTTTAACAGGGTGGTATAGGACAAAATTTTGTATAAATGTGCGTAAAGAGAATTATTTTTTAATAATCATTATGAAATTTACAAGAATTATTTATAACAGAGTTAGTGAACTGGGAAAAAAATTTGTATGTGTAGGAGTCTCTTCACCCCCCCCCCCCCCCGGGAGGGAAGTCCCCCCCCCCTCGAGGGGAGTAAATTTTCAAAATGGGTATCTTTCGAAAGGTCTCGTCAATACCTTTAAAACGAATGGTTAAACTATAAATCTGTGATAAATTAAAACAAAGTTATCGATTTTTTTTTACTTTTAACGAATATTTTTTTTTTTTTTTTTTTTTTTTTTTTTTTTACGAAATTTAATTAAACTTGGTATTTAGTTGGCCCCTAAAAATAAATGTTGCTGATTAGATTTGGGGATCAATCGCTCAACAGGTGGCGCTGTGATCGTATTTTTTCTACATTTTTAACATGGCAGTATAGAACAAAATTCCGTATAAATGTACATACTGAGAGTTATTCTTAACCTGTGATTGTAAAATTAATATGAATTATTGATAATAGTAGTAGTTAATTAGTAAAAAAAAATTGTGCATGTGGGCATCGCTTCCCTCCTCCCTGGGGGGAAGTACAAAAGTAAAATAAATCATGCCCAAAACTACCATAAAAAACGAGCACAACAATAATAGAAGACTGGCGAGACAAAATTAAATAAATAATGGTTTTTTTTTTTTTTGGTAATGAGCCTGAATCTGATTGTGCTAATCCAAGAAATGGAAATCTGCTCTAAATTAGTTGTGTTGAGTTCTTACTGATAAGAAAACAAAGATTTGGTATCAGCAACAAAAATAGCTTGACTTTATTACTGTCGCAGTAAATGATCATAATAAATGATAGCTCACAGACATGTTTTTGAGTATATTTTGCTTGTAAATCATGATAAATGAATTAATATACGTTTTTTATTTAATTTAATTTAAATATATATATATATTAACATAGAGAACATTTTTGCTATGATAAAATATGGATTTGCAATATTTATATTTATTTACAAATCAGTATTATTTCATATTTTATATCCCAATGTAAATCATTTTGTAGATTATCTTTTTTTTTTTTTTTGTTCCTAATATAATGAAATTCACTAAAATTAAATATTTACAAAACTATAATTTGGAGTTTAACATCCATGAGACGAACAAAATACAAACATCAAAAACTTGCTACCATTGCTAGTCATGAATAATTAAAATATATATATATGTACTCTGATCAAATTTTGTTGATTCCAGAAGGGATTTGTCAACTCTTAACATAAAACATTCAAAGCCTATCTTGCATCAAATGCTCCCTCCGGATCTAGACCTCTTTCAAAAGTAAAAAGCCGGAAGCTTTTGATAAAATCAGTTTGAGAAATAGTTTGAGATTTATTTATTTATTTATTTATTTATTTATTGATAATGCCATCTTAACATAGTACAATTGTTTACTATATATATATATATTAAAGCATATACCAAATATTTACTAATTCTCAATGTAGAGTATAAACAATAAAAAAATCAAGAACTATTTATTGGATTTAAAATTTTAAAATGTTTAAAATTTATGCAATTTCTTATTTTAATGGTGATAATACAGTTAAATTCTAAATAAGCTGATTATTTTGTTTAAATCTAAGACTATATAGCAATATTTAAAGATATTTATAATGTTTAGCGTCACAATTTTTATATTAGATAACCTACAAATTTCTCATGGAAAACAGAAATACATTTAAAAAAAAACGTAATATTTTGTATATTATCTGTAAAAAGTTTATTACTGCAAACATGTCTGCAAATGATTTATAATTTTAACACATGATTTTACTGTGTGAATCACTTTTTTAAGTACAATTTTAGTTTACTATTGTGGGATTCATACGATTATTTAGAGAGATATAATTATTTTTTCTAAAATTAGTAATTTTTTTGCAAGTTCTTAGCTTAAAACAAGAATTGATTTTAACAAAAATTTTGAAAATTTTTTTAAAAAGTTGCAAAACATTGCATAAACATTATCTTGAAAAATGAAATGAATACGTTTAATTTTCACTGCAATATAAATATTTGTGTTAATTATTACTTTACTGTACATTTGAGATAAATAGAACATTTTTATAAAACAGGTTGAAAGCTAAATATATTGGCAAGTTATGTCAAAAATTCATTTGAATGCAGTAAAAATTGAGGAAATTATCGGCAAACTGGATTTAAGATATTTTCAGAGTTGAAATTCCAAAAGAGGTTTTTCATATGCTACTGCTTGAAGATCCAATATTTTAGCCACATTGCAAAAATTCGTTTTGTGAAAAACCTCTTATGGACTTGTAACTCTACCATAATTGAATTCATTTACTAGTATTTGCGAGTTTATAAGAGGTTTTTTGATCAAATATAAGATTAACCATCAACCTTAAAAACCACAAAAGTTAGACATTTTCTAACTGAAACTCTTTCATATTTCTATTTTGAAAAACATGCATTAAATAAAAAGTATTTTAAAATACTTGATCTTGAGATAATTTTATTTTTCTAAACTGCTCATAACTTAAATTTTCATAAAATATATATTTCTCCCACGGATTAGCAATTCTAAAGAAAATAAAAAGCTGAAGGCGGTGCATTTTTTTTTCTTTTTTACACACTTTTATTAATTTGACATGATGTCACTATTAATGAATGTAACGGAATCTTGCAATTCAATTTTCAGACACTTCTGGTCGTCCGATTGACCTGTAATTTTGCACAGAACTTCATTATCAGTGACATACTATACTATATACAAGTATACTATGATACTATGATATATACTATAATACTATAAATACAATATACAAGTATACAAGTAATACTACATACAAGTATTTCCAATCTCATCGGGAAAAGGTTCCAGGGGCACACAAAATATCTACATATATAAAACTCTATCGTATGTGGCACAGAATTTGGCCGAATTTGCATAACGTCGAGAGCTATAATAATAATAATTATTATTATTATTATTACTATTATTTTAATGAAAATATTAAGAATATGTAAATAATCTGGTCTGTCACTCACACGACTTTCTCTTACCCTCGTATTTTTGTGCTTTTTAGTTCACATTCCAATAAAAGCGTGTTCTTTAGTTTTTTCTAAGTATAAATTTATTATTTTTCAATCACTTTAATTTCTAGAAGCGTTTTTCATTCGAATAATTTGTTTATTGAGATTTTTTAAAAATTTCAGTTAAGTAAGAAATATGTCGAAATTTATTCCCCAAACCGTAAAAGTCTTGAATGTTGCATAAAAGGAAACAATGTATCACGAAAACTGTGTCTTCTCAAATCCCTTCACATGATAAACGTTTGTAAGTATTAATCTCTATGACAGATAAATCTAACATTATGGAGAGAATTTTATTGTCTTTTATTATTTAACTAAATAAAGTTATTTCTAAGTTATAAGGACCTCTTTTCATTTAAACAAAAGCACAATCGTTCACAGGAGAAGTGTCAATACTATTTAAAGTAGTAAATTTAAAAATGTATGAAAACATAAAAACGTTTACATTTTATTTAGTTTTTTGTTTTGTTTTTTTCCCAAAGAGAATTAATTTTTTCGTCCTTCATCATTTATAAAAACTGTTCCTAAATATACTATTAATTGTAACCAACACATAGTTTAACATGCAGTTATTTAAACTTTTAATTAACTAGGCCTTACCTCCAAGGGAGCGATTTTATAGTAGGTAATATAGATTTACCAATAAGTGAAGGTAATGAAATGATGCATTTAATTAGTTAAAAATATGAATTCAAATATTATAAATGAGAACAATATACTTATTACAATTACAAGATATCATATATATAGTTAATAAACTATTTTACATTTTGAATTTATGTACTAAGATATTGCATCAAATTTTCAATTCTAAAAAATAGCATGCGTTTGAATTAAATTCAAATCGTTTCTTTGTACTCAACTATAAGAACATGTAAAAGAATAGTTTGCTCCATGAATTCAAATCCGATTGTCTACGAAACGCTTCCTCTAGTGAAAATGATGGCCGCATTTAATTTCGTGACGTATATAAATGTCCAAATTTCCTGAAAATAATGCTAAAAATAATGTCATAGCTAAAACAGTGTATTGGAATAATGAAGATAAAATTTTTATCCTTAATGTCCATTTCAACTGAATAAAATAGTGAAAAGCGATAATTTAACTGATAAACTTACATCACAATCGCAACAATAAATTCCAATAAATATAATCTGGTGTGTCACTCACACGACTTTATCTTAACCTGAAATTTAATACTATAAATACAGGTTGGAGATTAAGGGGTAAGATAAAGAGATCTGTTATGTAAACCTATGTTAAAACCATTCAAATCAGGCTTCGAAAGTGTTTTATATGATAATTAGTTCTGTGTGAGGGAACACTCCGTTACATTACTGCACCTACATTTAAATAGAATTTAAATCTACCATTAAAATTAAAAGTTAACTTAAAATTATTCAGACAATTTTCGCACGCAACATTTCTTGGAAATTACTAGTCTTGATCAAACTTTTCTAGCAACAAACTTATATTAATTTAAAAATACAACTTTTAGATCTCCTGAAATTATTCGTTTTTAAGTTACTCTAAGACACACAGACAAAGATCAAATGTTTAAAAACTTGACTTATAATTAATGGAATCAGGAATCCTCAAAACGTGTAAATATGCAAAAAACAAGCGATGCATATTCAGCTTAAAAACATACATTGTTTATAATATGTTTATGAGAAATTAATTTCAATTCCTGGGCAGCTTTCCTGGACATAGTAAAATATTATAGTAAAGCACTTTCCCTAAAAATAAAAAAGAATATTATCGCTTAAATATTTGCATCCCTGTATATCTTTTGAAGATTATGTACAAACCACATGGTGCCCCTAAACACAATCCTACAGTAATAAAACACGGCTCAACCTAAAATACACTTCCACCAGTTTTTAACTATTGTCGCACTATAATCTAATTCTTTTGTGTAGCCATGTAAACGAACAGTGAATGATATCCCTACCATATTCTGTATGAGACATTTTTTTACACATATAAAAAAAATATATATTAATTTCACTAGGTTTAGTGCAGTCTATTGACATAAAACTTTACTTACCTGCAATTTTCCCCATATGTGAATTCTCTTGAGTGTCCCTGTACACGAACCATTTGTTTCATCTCAACGAAAAGCTTAGTGTACATTGCTTTATTATACACATTTAGAATACAGAGTTTGGACTTTCTGCTTTTATTTGTTTTTGATACATACTGATAACAGACAGGCGCATACAGACACACAGACAAACGCACACACAGACCAACCGCTAAAAACTTGATTTTTGAATTTAGGTAACCTCAAAATGTGTAAACATAACAAAAACTCAACTTCGAAAATTTGACCCAAATACAATACTTTATGTACCTTACGGGTAAGAGAAATTAAAAATAATAGTTTATTCTTCATTTGCATAGTTTTGGAATATTCGTTGATTGATTCAACTAATAAATTTAGCATACAGAGTTGAATAATCCATTTACAGAGGTTTATTTAAAAAATTTATTTCAGTATAGTGTATAATAGTTTTTATCATCGGAGAACATAAGAATTAATCAATCAGTATTTTTTATGCATAGAATGAAACAAAATAATTTATATTTTTAGAATAAACTCTTTTTGTTGAAAAGCGAAATTTTAATACGCCAGGAGGAAATAATAATAATAAATTAAACATATAAAATTCGATTACGTCACAAGAAATTAACTACAAAAATAAATAAATAGACACGTGGTTATAAAATTTGAAATAAGAATTTATGATATAAGAAAGCACCACAGAACTGGCGTTTAAAAATAATTGGTACAAAGGTTTGAATAAACACCATAAAATATAAGAATTCACAACAATTGTTTCCGGTCGAGAGAAAACACAACCCGAATACAGTAGGTACGAGTGCTTGCAGCACTCGTGAAGGGTCGTGTTTTCTTTCGACCCGAACAATTGTTGCGAGTTCACATATTTTATGGTGTTTATTCAAAGTTTTGTACCAATTAAAAAATTATAGTGCATTTTTCATTTCTTAGAAACGTTTGAATTTCAAAACATTTTTTATTTTTATTTTTATTTATTATTATCATTATTTTTTATGTTATTTGCATTTTCTCTTTGAAGTAAGAGAGTTCTGTTGACACCCTTACACGTACATCGTACAAAACGTTTAATGGGATCTAACAAATTATTTTTCAATTTTCCTCTATGAAAATGTTTATCATTCACCCTAGCTATATATGCACAGGTGCCAAATTTTACGCTTTTTGACTACCAGAAAAAATTAAATTCGGTTTTATTTAATTGTGAAGACTGTTAAGCAATATATAAAAAAAATCCCGTAGTCTCGGCAGTTATGTATATGCGCCTCGCCTAGGATTTGTACGCACTTGTCTCTTTTTCAAGGACTCTGTCATCACTATTTTCGAACATTTCTTTTAAAGTTATATAAAATTTCTTAAAATTTATTTAGAATTTCTTTTTAAAGTTATAGATTTTTTTTAGGACAAAAATAATTGTTCAATTTTACTGGTGGAAAGTTAAGAAGCGTACGAACCCTGGTACATAAAATCGGGGAATAGATAGTTCTGCCAATGGTTTCAGAGTTCCGTGCAAAACTTTTCCGCCTTTATTTTTCTGTCAGGTGATTATTTTTTTCACGCTTGTGTGTGTGTGTGTGTGTGTATTTAATGCTTTTTATTATTATTATTATTATTATTATTATTAAATTTTGTAATAATTTCTTGCACCCTATCCTCTTTTTTTCCATGCAAAAGAGCGGTAAATATTATTGCCAGATCGAAATGAAGACAACATTTTTATTTCTAATAATACTGGATGGTTATAATTAATGTTACCCTGTTTAGACTTGCGTATCCCTCGTTCCAACAGAAGCATTTCGTTGAAACTTGCATTATAAAAAATGAAGTGCTCAAAAAAGAGTAAACGGTTATACGTATTTTAAAAAGGACTAATTTTGTTCTAGAAAGGTAAAAATGCTTGTCCCATTTATGAAATATCTCATGTTTTCAAAATAATACTCGTTCACTTCATAATTTATTATAAATGCGGAACTAAAAGAAGTTCTTTAATAGATTTTCTACAAACTTAAACAGAAAGAGTTAAAACACAAAATTTATTCCCTGAAATCTCTAGAACTATATTTCGGGGCGGTTTCATACTAGTTTGCGGAAAAATACATAAATGAGAATCTGTGTTTGGTATCTTGAGATTTACGGTGGTTGATGCCAATTTTTGAGCATGTTATTTTGTGAGGTCTAGCAAAGTGCTACGATTAAAATTCGCACTTTGCAAGTAAAACATGAATACGAAGGTTTAAGGATTCGGTTAAGTAATGGAGTTAGTTCCTATCCTAAACTAAAATTGTAAATTGAAATATGCTAATATTTTGGAAACTGAATAGTATAAAAGTAGAAGGAAGATTGCTTTTGGAAGTTAGTTGAGAGGAGGTAAGAGTGTTAGTTGGAAGGCGAGTGAGTTGGAGGATGGTAGTTAGAAAGTTAGTGGGAAGGAGAGTATGAGAGTCGAAGGAGTTAGTTGTTAGCGGCTTAGGGTAGAAGAGAGTAAGTCTAGTAGCATTGTAGCGTCAGGGAATCCTCCTACATGCGAAAGACTACTTGGCCTTAAGAGTTAATGAAAGTAAATAAAAGTAGTTGAGATCATTTGCGAGTAGTTAAGTAAAGTAACGGTGGTTATTTATTGATGTCAAAGTATTTAAGAGGGCTGCCCATTTAAACGTATAAAGATATTAAATCCAATCAAAGTCCAGCGCCCCCCTTCTTATTTAAGCTCAATTAAAGCTCCATTGATTTTAAAAATCTGACTTTGTGTTATTCCATAACTTCATTAAGTAATTAAGTTTCAGCTACAAGAAAGTTAAATGAGGATGAAGAAGTCTAATTCTCCACAATTTTACTCAAGTATAATAGGCTGAGTATAATAGGCTTCGGAGCTATTTTGAGTACGTGACATACGCAAATTTGACACCGTTTTATTTATTTTTGAGTATTTTTGCGAATTTATCTTTTTCAGTGTAGTATTTGCGTTACATAGACCATGGGGGATAAGAAATCAAAAGTAAAAAATAATAATTCAAATTTCGACCGATAGATGCGCTTTTTACGCAATGTAGAAAAGATGTTATGCAAATTTCGAGCATTTTAAAAAACCAGTAGTGTCGCGAAATATCTTTTCATCATGGTTTCAGAAAAGAAACATTGATCCTTACAGATCAAATTGTGTTATCAGAACTGTTTCAAGTTTTGAACTAAACTCCATAATATCGGCTTTAAAAGACTTAGAAAAAGGCCTCCGTCGAGACAGCGCTTGAGAAAAAAGATTATTAAATCTAGATAGACTGTATAGTTACACTCTCAGAAATGAATACTCAAATTTCACGAAATTTTCTTTAAGTTTCGCGAAACCGTTTCCAGGGAAATACTCCGAGCGAATATTTCGTCAAATTGGGAAAATTACTTTCGTCACTTGTTTGAACATACGAATTTCTTCAAAAGTAAAGATACATTTTTTCATCCTAGTTTCGTGATACAGAATAAAATACAAATTATAAAATTATAAAATTACCTGCAAGTTCATTGCTTTAAACATTAAATCCTAATTATATTTAATGAAAATTTAAATAAATGAGAACAAGCAAATAAAAGTCATTTGGACATTTATTTGACAGCTTTGAGACCTATAGTTACAATGACTTATGTCTCAAATGATCCATATTTTCACAGAAACAAGCGCACACAATATTTTGTAGACATAGGATATCACAAACATCCATACCCGCACCGGGATTCGAAACCGAGACCTGGAATCCAGAAGGCAGCGCCCTACCCAACCGAACTACCAGGCCAGCAAATAAAAGTCATTGTAACGTAAAGTCGAAACAACACAGGAAAAAAATCAATATGGCAGTAATGAAAGCTAGCACATGCTGTTGTGAGCAAACAGTTTCGTCAAATATTTGAGAGTTCACGTTTCCTCAAAAATCAAGTGATCGCTTGACAACATGGTTGTCAAAAACAACGAAATTAAGCCCGAGGATGTCTGAATCGTCAAAATTCAGTATATTATTTCTGAGAGTGTAGGTATGCTGTGAAAAAAAATAATGGAAACTGATTTCATAAGGAAACTGTGAAAGAAATCATATTGCCGTACTCGAAGAGTGTCCAGTTACATTTTCAGCGTTTATTATAACCAAAAGACAGCACGCAAAATATATGCATTTTTTGGATTCACAACATTGTTCTTATATACGAATCACTTTACAATGAATTTACAGAAACTTTCGTACTGTGGATAAAGTGAGAGACAAATTATGTGAGACTGCACTTGTCGAAGATTTTCAGAAACGGGATGCTCTTTAGACCACAATAAAGTGAATTCTTCCACAGTTTCATTTAAAATCAGTTAACGCCATCTTCACTGCAGAATATCCAAATACCCAAATTTTCTTCTGCATTCAAAAGAAAAAAGTATTCGATTCGAGAAAATTCCCAAATTCGTGTTTTTGACGATTTTGTTCTCGTTTCGATATTTTTAAAACGATGCATATCTTTATGTGAGAGAAAAAATATTTGTGGCAACTCTAGATCAAGAACTATGAACTGAATTTCAGAAAATTTACATTTAGTTGTTACTTTCCCAGGATTTGATGCTTATCAACGTTTGGTACATATCGATAAATAAATAATGCTGCCATTTTGCATTTTCTTCCATTTACGGAAATACAATCTCTAATCTTTTATTAATATACTTCCAAAAAACTTAATTATCGTGCATGTTGGCCGACAGAGGAAGCAGCTATCTATCAATTTTTTTTTTTTTTTTTCCGTTTACGGGAAAGTTAGAGTTCAGATTCTATATTATATACTTGCACTAAAATTAATATGTGGAAAGGTGATTATCAACAAAAGGTGCTGACTTGATTTCTTGGTATTTCTGGTAACAGCTATTCCCGTACTTCTGAAATATTCCATACATCTCTATCGCAGCAGCTATTGCTTAAAATATCACAAAACTTCATAAGTAAAACCTTGATTATGAAAAATCCTGTTCATTAAATATTTATGCCTGTTTACCATTATATTTTGTTATATAGAATTATATAAAAGAATTTTTATCATGGAAACAATATACTAGTTTATACATGTAATTAATGTTTATAAATCTTTATTTATAAAAAGTGAATATAATATTTTCAAAGTAAAAAAAAAAAAAATTAAAATTTGAGTTTTAAAATTCTATATCTAGTGTTCATTTTTGTGTAAAATTTTCGCTAAGAAAGTCTTATCACATCTGATGCGTAATATAAGCTTCTTACGGCCTTGCTTCCTTTTAGTGTTCTTATTTAATTTTTCTTTTTTCTTTCTTTCTTTCTTTTTTTTTTTTTTTTTTTTTTTCTTTTCTTTTCTGAACTCACTTACCCCCAACCTCTAAAGTGTTTATTTTCCATTTTTTTTCTCTCTCTTTCCTGGCAAATGCATTTAACTAAATAAATGGTAAAGAAAAGAATAAAATTAAATCTGTAAATATTTGAATGAGCATAGTATTTACACGTAGTACATTACGCTCGAATTTATTTTATATATTTTTTATTGAGGTAAAAGTATTCAAATCTTTCCAAAGAACTAAATGGATAAAGGCTTTAGCGGTGAATTCTTTGAATTTTTAGAAGTTTAAACAAATCGGTGACTTTCTAAGAAAGTGAAAAATTTAAATGCAAATTCGAATTTAGAAGTGGAGATTTGAATTGAGATATTGCCGTTGTTCATTCTTGTTCAAATTTTCTTTCTTTATTTTGCAATGAAAAGCTAAAGTTCTTCAAAGAACAAAATATTTCAATGAGTAAAAGAAATGGACTTCATATATAAATACTTTAAAAAAAAAAAAAAAAAAAAAAAAAAAAAAAAAAACATTTGTATTAGTTTGCACATATTTTTCGAGAAATATATATAATTAAGGAGTAGAAAATCTTTTTAATTGTTTATACAGCAGAATTTGAAAAATAAATCATATGTTAAAATAATAGTTTTATAAATTGTAAATAAACAATACATTTGAGTGCCAGTGAATTTAGTTTCTCTATTTTTCTATATCATAACTGCGAACCATTTCGATTTTTCGCCAGTATTTTTATTTATTTAATAATTTAAAAAAATTTAAAGCTTTTGTAACAGTTTTCTATGTTTAAATAAAAGGAAAATTTCCATAAAATATACCGGTATCAAAATTTTGGAACGGTTGAGAGATGTGCTATATTATAAGACTATATTAAAAGCTTTAAGTGGAAAATAAAAATTTTAACTGGTCACTTTTGGCAGGTTAAAAATATTAATTCTATTAGTTAATTATATAGTTTATACAGGTGGTCACTTTGCACAATATTATATTTTACAAAGAATAAAATAAAATTTTACAAAAGTTTTCACAATAGATCGGGATAGTCTCATTACTAGTGTAGTCATTTCACCAGGTTTACTTGTATTCTAAACTTATTTTTCTGCACCGTGCAACTTAGATGCAAAAATAATTTCGAAGTAGAAAACACTAGGGTTACCATTTTTTATAATTTAGCATTATTACCGCCTTCTTTCGTACCTTTTTTTTTTTTTTAAGTTATATTTATATATTGGAGAAAATTGCTGTACAAAAAAGTGGTATGAAATGAAGGCTGTACTGACAAAGCTCCAGAATAAATTATAAAAGTTGGCAACTATGAAACACAAGTGCAAATGAAATTTTAAAACTTCAATTATTTAGTTTCGTTTAACAATTTACTAAAAAGATGTTATAGATGAAGATTATTTTGGGGTGTTCTACTAAATTATTTCAGGGTAATATGATAGTTAATAAATCTCATCGAGTTCTGTAAATTTATGTTTAGCGAATTACGAAGGCATGATTATAACTGCTGAAGTGATACCACTATTTACACCTGAATATTTTCTCTTATTAAACAGGAAAAAATATTACAAAAAATGTTATAAGAAAAATATAATGCTAAATCTAAACCATTTAGAATTCTTGATCCTTATATCACAAAAATATCTAATTTATTTGAAAGTTATAGAAAAAAAAACGATACGGAAGAGAGAAAGAGGGGTGAGAAACCTTTATGGACGGCAGACGATGCTGTTTTGAACATTAAGTCCCTTTGGAGTTTCTCCAACACTTTGCTATATTTGATTTCATTAACTCAGCAAAACTTTTCAGCTGAACTATAATTTCATCACCAGGTGGCTATATTTGATAAAATAATTTTACATATGCGAGTTTAAATCATTAAAATTTTATCCTCGAAAATCGATGCGATAAAAGTCTCTGGAATATTCATATGCCGACAGCATTTATGAGATGAATACGAATACGCTAACTCCCTTCTTTCTAAAAATGCTTTGTTTTGATGGAACGCCTAAATACAGTTTCAAAAAAGACTTCGGGGCCAATTTCCCGACAGTCCCCCACGAAGGTTTAAAATATTTAATACTAGCAGGCTGCGCCTGCTTCGCTGGTCACTATATTTAAATGAATTTTCAAAAGAATTGGATCAGTATTTATTTTTTACATCACATTATAAATAAAAACTTAATAATAAAAAATAATAATTTAAAAATAAATAAATAAATAAATAAACATTGAAATTGCTGTAGACCTTGTTTCGAGTACCCGCTGCTTACGGCAGCTCTTTTTTCCGCCCGTGCTTCATCGGGGATGGCGGGGGGGTCCAGGTTCTCACTGTCTGCAAAAAGGTCTTTCTCTAGCACTTCAATCTAGGTATTTATCGACGACATGTGGATCTTATGTTATTTGAGAACTACGATTTTAAAGATGATTGTACCTCAGCATCTACTATATGTTTTTGGTTTTGAACCATGTGTTTTATAGCCCCCGTTATTTACACTGTATTACGATTTGATTCTGACCAGTATAACAAAATAAAATAAAAAGTAGATTTTCTTTTAAAATCAATTAAATACATGAAAAACAAATAAATTTTAATTAGTTTAATCCTTTTCCACTATATACTACCATTTTTCCCCCAATAAATATTATAAATTAAAAAAAAAAAAAAAAAAAAAAAAGGATTTTTATTTTAAAGGAATTAATTTAAAACGAAAAATAAAAAGTTGTTATACTATAAAAATTATACATAAACATAACAATTTATTTATATAGCATTACCATTTGATTTTCAATAAATATAATAAATTAAAAAAAAAAAAAAAAAAAAAAAAGAACTTCGCCTTCAAATGAATGTATTAAATAAAAAATAAATAGTGAAATAACCATTGTTAGATACGCAGATGATTACAATCAAAGGATTAAATTTATGAAAAATGAAGCATTAAAGCCAATATTTAAAATCGAAAAAACATTAATTAAAAAGATTCAAATTCGAAAAAATCTCGATGAGGTGCACACCTGCAGGGTCCCAGGTACCTATATGCCAAATTTGGAAGCTCTGCGATCAATAATATGAGCACCAGAGCGCAGACAGGCACACACACAGATACACACACATACACTTCTCTTTATTTATATAGATAATCCGTGTACCAAATATGTACCTAGATAATAATATTTCATACTCATAAATCTAACCGAAAAATTATTTTTTTTAATAAAAGATTTTGAAGGATGGTATAAAATTTCACCAAAATGAATCTGTTTCTACATAAGTTCAAAAACATTTTAAACACGAGCTTTGTTATACTTAACCCAGGTAGCACATAACGTTGTTATACCGTTGCAAATAAGTCTGAACAGTGAAAAATTGGTTACGTTATTTTATGTCCGTTGAAAAATAGTTTTTATTTCGCAATATTCTCACTGAACAATTTCGAATATTTATTCAGTAATAAAGAAAACCTATAACAAACGTTGTTTTATGGTTGTACTTTTTCTGTTATTTTTTCGACGTTTTAAAATAGGTGTTTTATTAGTTTTTGTTTTCCTTTTTGATTCTAATAAAAAATATGTTTTTTCAACGAATTAATAGGTATTTTTTATAAGTCATTATATCCGTCAAATGACGTTGAATCTCTTCAACTTGATATCGATACACGATTGTGAATTGGCAGGATGTACGTGTTTTAATTTTCTTTAGAGTTTTAGAAGAAGGTGTGCTGCAAAAGAACTTGTAACATGATAAAGCTTTCAGCAAATTATATTAACAAGTATAGTAGATGTTCTACGGCTTTCGGAAACCGTAACTAACGAAGGAGTTTATATTGTACGCTTTCTCCCGTTCTACACGCGAAATCGCCAAGTATATTGTAGCAAACCTTAAAAGCGTCTTACGATACGACGCGTGCCATTTTGAAAGTGAATGTGATGTGAATGAAGATGAAGTTATCGCTTTCCTGTTAAAATGGTACGAAAGTTTTCTGTAAAACAATAATTAATTAAACGCAACTTAAAACTTTTTCATCGAAAGTGTAGTGAAAGGTAAATGACATTTTACGTAATTTTCAAAAAACTTGCTAGCTGGTAATTTCCTTAAAAGCTCAAAGTTATAATATCCTTTGGTTTTGGGTTTGTTTACCAGCTAGCATAATATTAAAAATAAATGAGTTCTCGTCTAATTGTGGATGATGTATATTTCTTTAAACAAGATTTTTCAAGGAATGAAGTGAGTGTTTCTTTTTCCCTTCTTTAAAAGAATGTTCCAAAACTTTTTTAACATATGAATGTTTTCTTTTTTAAATTATTAGCAATATTTTAGAAACGAAAATTCAATGGATATATAGAGCTAGCAATTTTTCTTGGATTTCAACGTTTATAAGACATAAGAAAAACCGTTGAAAACTGATATAAAAATCACGACAGTATTGCGATTCTGAACAACCATTTTACAACTGTTTTTTATAAGTTATAAAAAAAAACGACAGTATTGTGATTTCGTACAACCCTTTTACAACGTTTTTTTTTTACGTTGTAAAATGTATTAAAACAACCGTTGAAATATGAGGAAATCAACGAGACATATTTTCAGATTATTATCGTTACGGAAAAACGATCCTTCAACGGAATGCATTGCCGTTTGTTCAACGTTGAAAATACCATACTGTGCTACCTGGGAAAGGGTCCAATGGTCGAAAAGCTGAAAATCTACGAAAGATCGAAAACCACTGGGAGAAACTCTATAATCTATACTATTATATAAAGAGGGAAAAATTGTATGTTTGTGGAGGGTAATCTCCAAAACTACTGAACCGATTTAAAAACCTTTTTTACTGATCAAAAGCTATACTATCCCTGATTGTTATAGGCTATATTTAATTTTGATAAAACAAATTTTAGTTTAAAACCTGATCATTTTAATTAAAATCCCCATAAAAGCCATAATAGAAATGGAAATAATGAAATATTAAAAAACATAACTGCTGCCAACATAAAACACACTTTTACATGTTCATATTGTTTTTTAAATATCTTGACATGAAAAGAAAAGAAATTTATTTGCACGTGAATTAAAATGAAATTCATATAAAGCTTTGTGAAATATAAAATTTACACGTTAAATCTGACGTCATTATAGATTATTACTGTTTTTTTTTTTTTTTTTTTCTAATGATATAATTTATTTAATACTAAGCATTAATGTTTAAACAGATGTGTAAACAAAATAGGATTAAAAAAAAAATAACTTACTTGAAGCATTAAATGTTTTTTCAACATTAAATACTAAAAAGTATAATTTATAATAAAGTTTATACACCTTATTAAAATACGCAAGCGAAGTGATGACGTCACTGACTGTCAGTAGGGCCAAGAAAAAGATTTTCTATGTTAATCGTCTATTGAATTTTTTGTAAACAATTATTAAAAATCGAGGAAAATTATCTCCCGATTTTAATCTCCAAATTTAGGTATAGATATGTATTAGTTATTTTGGGCATGTGTTATATTAAATTGTTTTGCTGTTAAATTGACAAAATTTTAAATTTAAATTTAAAAACTGTAGGAAAAAGAATGGCAAACTTCCATTTTCGAATGTAAACATAAGCATTTCATTTCATAGGTTGAGATTAGCACAATAAATATCCAACTAATATACTGATTAAAATGAAAATGATAAATATTCTATTATAATTTAAAGTCAAATTTGTTTTCAAATGTCTAAAAAAAGTATTTGATACTAATATGTTGCAGCGGAACAGATTTGATATGTCAACCTTGGCGGGGAAAAAATGATCTCCAAATTATCTAGCGAATATATTTAATTATTTTCAAAAATCATGGTTATTTTAACAGCGTATATTAAGAGAGCAATCAATAATATGAAACGATATTTCGTACCATATATATTACGAAAATATAAATCTGGTATGTATATTTTTGTATTACGTTTTGTTAAATTGACAAAATTTTAATTTTAAATTTAAAAACTGTAGAAAAAAAATGGACACTTCCATTTTCGAATGTAAACAAAAGCATTTCATTTCATATAAGATACTAATATGTTGCAGCAGAACAGATTTAACATGTCAACCTTGGCGGGGAAAGATTATCTCCAAATTATCTAGCGAATATATTTAATTATTTTCAAAAATCATGGTTATTTTAACAGCGTATATTAAAAGAGCAATGAATAATATGAAACGACATTTCGTACCATATATATTACGAAAATATAAATCTGGTGTGTATATTTTTGTATTACGTTTTTGATCGCCAAACACAAAATAAGTAACTCGGACACCATGGGCGTCCAATTTTGAAATTTAAAATTTGACAGCAAATTTGACAGCAAAATAACTTAATCTAACGCATGCGCACAATAACTAATACGTATTTATAAGACCTAAATATGGGGATTAAAATCGGGAAAAAATGTCTTTTATTTTTAATATTTTTTTACAAAAATTCCAAAGGACGGTTAACATAGGGAAAATTTTCTTGGTCCCACAGATAGTTAGTGACGTCCCACTTCGCTTGCGTATAACCATGATTTTTGAAGGGAAATTAATACTGCGCGAGATAAGTAAGCGATCCTTATTTCTCCAAAGACGAAATATCAAATCTGTTCCGAAAACTTCATAATAGTCTTCAAGCAAGTGAATATTGCTGGTGCAGTGAAAATCGTTTCTTTAATATTTCCCTCTCGAGCATTTCTAAAAATTAATAATTCAAAAATAATTTTCCAGAAATGTAAGCAATTCTGTTTCCTTTTTCTACTGATTATAATAATTTATTTAAAAGTATTTGTCGAGATTATAAGTGCTAAAGCTTAAACATAATTCTACTTTTTTCAGTTATATGACTGTCACGTAATTTAGCGCATTTGGCGATTTACACACATGGTTAAACCAGTGAATATTTGGTGGACCGCAATTAAACTTTTGAACCAGTGAGTTGCACTGATGAACCATTGAATTAAAAATCTCTGATAGGCTAACTCTTCGAATCAAGTTCCATTAAAGAATCAAGGAGACTTTACTCATTCAATTTTATTGCCTGCTTCTCCAGTCACTATATTTAAATGAATTTTTTTTAATTAAATAATTGAGAAGTTTAAATTTATTTGGCGACCATTTTCAGCAACAAACAGTTATAGCAAGTAGTGCAATATATAGATCGCATATAGCCATTAATGAAATGCAAATAACATTTAATTATTCGAGTTTCATTATGTTGATTAGAAATATGTTTAAGCTATCTACACTGTCCCTAAGTGCTACAGGCTATAATCAATATTGATAAAATAAATTATTAATTCAAATTTTCAATATTTTAATTAAAAAAAAAAAAAAAGCGGAGATTTGATATCTGTTTTCTTTGACCATTTTTGTGTTTGGCAATCGAAAACATAATGTGAAAATCTGTATATTTTCGTTTGATGTATATTTTCGTATTAAATATCAGTTCTATGTTTTTGTAGTATATATTGTACTAATATTGCTTTATATTATTGATTGCTCTCTTAATATACATTATTAAATAACCATCAATTTTGGAAGAAATTAAATATATTCTTGAGATAACTTGGCAACCATTATTATTATTTTTTTTTTTTTTTATCCATGGATGATAGGTATCACAACCTTTCCCAAAACTTTTTAACAACCATCAAATAATTGAATCTTTGAAAAAAGAAAAAAAAAAAAAAAGCTGTTAAAATATTATAGTAAAATTATTCCTTTCAATATTTCGCTCTCGCGTGTTTCTGTAAACGATTATTTCAAAATTAATTTCTCTGAAATGTATAAGCTCTACATTCTTTCTGTAATGATTATAATTTATTTCAAATTTCACAATTGTACTTTGTTCACCTGTTTAAGTATTAACGCTTAAGCATATTTAAAAAATATACTTTATAGTTAACGTTCAGCATTCAACAGAAAAAAAATTAAAGCCAGAGTTTTTTTTTTTTTTCACTATTTACTTTTAAATTCTGTTATATATATATATATATATATATATATATATATATATATATATATATATTTAAAGAAACTAATCGTCGCCATGTCAACTGGCAAACATATTTAATTCCTATCAAAATCATGGTTATTTTAATAACGTCCATTAAGACAACAATCGATAATATGAACAAATATTTTGTGCAACATGTATTACAAAAATATACATTTGGAATGTATATATTTTTGCATTACATTTTTAACCTCCAAATAAAATATCGCCAAAAAGGACAGATATCAAATATAAGCCAAACAATCGCTAAAATGTGTATTATTTCTCGCCGTTTATTTTCAGTTATGTGACATTCACGTAATTTGGCGCATTTGACCATTCACACCAGTGAACATTTGGTGGCTGCGACCGCAATCAACACTGAATGTTTGAACCATCGAGTTCTACTGATTAACCAGTGAATCAAAAATGGCTGACAAGCTCACTCTTTGAAATACTGGTGTTCCACTGTGGAATCAATGAAACTTTACTTAATAAATTTTAATGCCGCTTAGCTCCGCTATTTCAATGATTTAACTGGATAATTGAAAGTTTAAATTTACTTAGCGAACATTATCAGCATTTAACAATTATAGCAAGTAGCGCAATATACAGCCGCTAAGGAAATGCAAATGACATTTGATTATTCGAGTTTCATTATACTGATTAGAAACATGGTTCATTTAAAATAAATTAAATATGTATTCGCATTGGAAATCTGCTTTTGTATAGGACTTCCTTGGCGATATTTAAAATTTGGCACCGCGATAGCTAGGACGTTCACTCCAAGGTCTTTACGCTATTGCGATAACCTTCTAAATTCATCGCCAAAATCACAAAAAATATTAATGATCGCTATGGAGAACCATTACTAAAACAGTAACCTTATTACTTTCCGCACGTTAAATTTAAGAAAAAAAAAAAAACACGTAAGCTATTTATTTAATAACAATTAATATGTTAAGAACAAATAAATAATAACAATAATAATAATTAAAGCTATTATGATATCAGTTTTATATTTTAAAAAATAATAAAAAAATAAATCATTTCATAGGTTTCATTTTTCAATACATTTTATTCGCATGAGTAAAGAAATGTTTCTTTTTATGTAAAAAATAAATGAATAAATAGATAAACAGTAAGTAAAAATTGTCAACATTTAATTTTATTATCATCAGCTTGAAAATTTAATATAAATAAATATCATTTTTAAAAAATGAGAAAAATTGCATGAAACATAATTTTTTGAAAGTTCTATTAGGAATACCGAAAATATATGTTGCAAATACACGCGTATTTCTTTTTATAGAAAAGAATTTCTAAACTTAACGTGCCATAGTTTATACTGTACGTCAAACATAGACAGGGAAATTATTTCTTCTATTAATACAGATCCCGTTTCGAAATTTGAAATTTAGCACTGAAATAGCTCAAACGTTCCTCGACAATGGCTTTATTTAAGCAATAGAGATAGTCATCTTAGAAATCGCATAAATGGGGAAAAAAAAAAAAAAAAAAAAAAAGATATAAATAGCAATAAAAATAAACTTAAGAATTAATATATAAATAAGTAAAATGTTGTCATGGAGGTCCTTTAGCAATGCTGTATCTTATCTATTTACCTACACATTAATTTTTAATTCATATAATTTAAATTTTTCTACCTTTCGAAATTCCTTCTTTTTATAGGAACTTTTCTTTAGAATATGCCTAAAAAAAGTCACAGTTTTATAAACAGTTGTTAATATTGCCTCACAAACACATAAACTGATATATTTGTTGTTGTTTTCTATATCAATCCATTTTTAGCTAAAATTTGTTCATCCGTGCGAAACCGGACGGGTCAGCTAGTACTAAATAAAGGCTACATAGAAAAGTTTAAAGCGAAACAAATAAAAATTTAATTTCTATTTCGTACATCTTCAGTAATGCCTAAAACTTTACAAACTCCCCTCGTAAGACTGTAATTATAATAATTATTAGATCATATATGTAATTGTTTCATTAGTTTTTAAAATTCAAATATTTGAGACAGAGCATACCGATTGCAGTATAATTCCTTTATTACTTAGTGCAAAACATAATTGTTAATGCGTAAAACAAATAATTATAACTAAATAACTTTCTTATTTCTTTAACCTCATGCAATAACAATAAAATTTACTACGTAATATTTTCGGTCCAATCACAGCACAGAAAATTATAGTCGCTTAAGAGTAATTCATTTGGTCTAATTAAAGAACTTTGTAGTTAGCAGTAATTTGCCTTAATTAACTGCGAAGTAAGCGCTAACTCCATAATCGGACGCGAAGATTTATTTTTGGTATGCAAATTCATTTACTGCATCTTCCTCTTTCGCTACCCAATTTGATTTTGTTCCTCTTTTCCCGGTAACCAATTTACCGGTTCATTAAATGAACCTGAAATGTTGAAAAAAGAAAAAAATCTGAGATTAATGAAATATTTCTGTTCATTCGGTAGAATTAGGAAATGGAAATTAAATAACTTCGATTAGAACTATATACCGCAAACGTTTGTTAAGTGATAATGTTAAGAATTTGAATTGTTTCGACGATTCATCCTTCAGAAAAGTATGTATGCTAAGCTTCAAAAAAAAAAAAAAAAAAAAAAAAAGTAGGGTTAGTATTGCGTTTTAGTACTGTTAACCGAGACGCTGTGGAATAATAAGACAATAAATGTGACTTCATTATTTAGCTGTAATTAAATTTATTTGATATTATATGATAAAGATGGCAGGGATAACCTTTTTTTTTTTTTTTTTCTTGTGTGTGTGTGTGTGTGTGTAATTGCTTTCTTTCTTGTTTTCTTAGGATTCATGAAATATTTCAGGCTTCATATTTTGACGAATTTAAACACTTTGATATGCCTTGAACCCGATTTGACCACATTTAGACAAATTTCTGTGTTTGAGTTACCAGATGTTGTGAACGCTGTATCTAACTAATCAGTGGACTATATTCAACAAAGCTTTAGATTTGATAATACCTTGGCTTAAACTGGTTATAATTAGATATTGGGATATATCGCGCAACTGATATCGGTGCTATGCTGCCGTTTCTCCTGTTTAAAAGAATGCTGTATCTCAACTTATGTAGTGTATAAATGCACCAAGCTTGGTATGTGAAATAAATATTATAAAAAGTTGTGCTTTATCATTTGGTGTACATATTAGACAGTTAGATAACTCTGTTATGATGCAGTATTTTCCGTTTACTAGAAAATTGTATCCCAGCTTCTATGGTTATAAATGCACAAAAATTGACATGTGGGTTAGATATTATGAAAGACTATACTACTTCAGTGGATGCAGGTAGCGTTGCTAATCTGCAATATTTCCCGTTTACTGAAAAATTAGAAAAGCTTCTAAGGTTAGAAATCCATTAAAATTGGTATGTGAGTTAGATATTATGAAAGTCTGTACAACTTCTGTGTATGCAGGTAGCGTTGCTAATCTGCAATATTTCCCGTTTACTGAAAAATTATATAAGCTTCTAAGGTTATAAATCCGTTAAAATTGGCATGTAAGATATAGATATTATGAAAAACTATACTACTTCAGTTAGTGTGCATATTGGATGGCAGTTAGCGTTGCTATTCTGCAATAGTTCCGGTTTAGGAGAAAATTCGTAAATGGTTGGTTGGTTGGTATGCTTTAACGTCACACTAGTACTGCGGAAAGGATTATTGGTGACTGTCTGGGACACATTCCTGAGGGTGCCATCACAATTTTGATTCTCCACGGAGGCGGAAAATTTGAAGAAAACAACTTCAAATTAAATCAAAGTGATAGAAGTGACCATCGATGGTTATAAATGCGCCAAATTTGGAATGTAAAGTAGATAATTTGAAATATGTTATTTAATTTGAGTGTATATCAGACGACAGGTTGCATTGCTGTTATTCACTTTCTACGATTTATTTATGGCTATATCTCAATATCTGTCGTTTAAAATAGCACTAAACTTCATACGTAAAATTTTTATTGTGAGAAATTATGTCTATTAAATTTTTATGTATGTTAACGTGTATGTGGTACTGTTATATAGAATGATATGCAATGTTGTACCTCCGTGCCAACAGCCAAGGACGTGATTAACACCACAGACACGTTGTCTGCCTCAGTGAAAGAATATGGATGAAAGTCTGCTCTCTGTGTCTTACAGATGCCTTTGAGCCCAATTTCACGCTGTCCTTTGAAGATTCTGACGTCCTACGAGCTCGTCAAGGTGGGACGATATGTTGACGCCAAGCTCGCGGTCAAGCGACTGGCCCGGTAAAAGTTCTTAGGTGTGGTCTTGAATCCTGGAAGCCTATGAGGTGCCTGAATACATCAGGGGTGGTGTCTTTCTTATCGAGACCCAGGAGCGTGCAGGAGAAAAGACAAGACCGAGGACCTCTAGATCTGAGACAGGCAGGGGAGCCGAAAAAATTTATCGTTTAACCTTATTTTTTTAACTGGGCATAATACCTAGACCATTTTTTGTACCTTTTTGGTATTGTATATAATGTAAATATGATCGTAATTAAACTAGAAAGTGTAATAACATGGCTCTGTTTTATTCCTGCCTCATCAATGGATATTTACTTTTTAGCTGTTCGGATCACGGTACTACAGCAAGACATGATGACTACAGTATGATGACTACAGTATATTATTTTATTTCTGTTCATAATTATTATAATTTATAATTTATAAAAAAGTAAGCATAATATTTGAAAAGTTAAGGGAAAAAAATGAATTTGAGTTTACAATTCAGCATTTTATACTTAATTTGATGCATTGTAACCAAAATCATTTCACCTGTGAACTGCGTCGCCATGAGGCAAAGCGCCGGGCTACGAACCTAACGGTAGTGAGTACGTTCCCACTCAAGGAGAAGTTGGTTAAAAATGGTTTTTGTTTAATTCTAAATTGTTTATTTCTCATTTATTCATAATGTCATTATTTTAATTATGTTTATGTTAATTATTCAGTTACTGTTATGTAATTTCTAGACTTTTCGAGTTCTAGAAGATTCTGTTCTTGAAGATTCGTCAACTGTATATAAGCTGGGGGAAAATTCAGATGAGTTGAAAAATAAAGTCTCGAGTTGAGTTTTAAGAGCTTTGTATCATTTCGCTCCAGTATTTCTGCACAAACAGTTATCTAAACCTAATCTACGTGACAATATAAATTAAATTGTCAGTAATAAAATCTTATCTTATCACGCTTCTCGTAATCTTGTTTCATTCTAAAGGTTTAAAGGTTTTATTGATTTTTTTTTTTTTTTCTGAACTCACTAATCTCAAGCGGTTTCTAAACTGTTTATTCCCTGCAGATTTTTTTTTTCTTCTTCTTCTTCTTTAAAGTGGCAAATACATTTAACAAAAGAAATGGTGAAGTAAAGGAAATAAAATCTCTAAATATTTGGATGAACGTGGTATTTACACGTACATCACGCTTGAATTTATTGTATATATACATATTATTAAGGTAAAAACATTCAAATATTTCTAAAGAACTGAATGGATAGAGGCTTTAGAGCGGTGAATTCTTTCAAATTTTCGAAATTTAAAGAGATCTGAAAATTTCTAAGAAAGGGAAAAATTCAAATGCAAATTTGAATTTAGAAGTGGTGTTTTGAATTTAAATATTGTCATTTTTCCTATTTGTTGAAAATTTCTTTCTTTATGTTGCAACAAAAAGCTAAAGATTTTTTTTTTTTTTTAATGACATGATATTTTACTGACTAAAAGAAACGGAATTTATTTATATATATATTTATTTATTTAAAGCATTGCTTAAAAAGTAAAAAAAAAAAAATCTATATGTATTAAAATAAGATGTATGTGTAAGTGTGTATCTCTATCGCTTTATAGGAAATCGGCTGACAGCAAAGCTACTGAATGGAGGTTCGTATTAATCTCTACTGATACACCTCAAAGTCCGATTTCCGAAATTTTGATTAGTTTTCTATAATTAAAATAAACTTCTGAACTCATCTATGAATTTTTGAAATTATTGGCGCTGGATCTAGAGATAGAATCGTAAAAGTGAAAAGCTTTTCGTGGACCTTTAGCTCAGCTGGTTAGAGCGTTATGCAAATAACGCAAAAGGTCGTGGGTTCGTCCCTCGAAGATCCAATATGTAACATTTTGAAGGTAATTAATAGAAAAGATGCCAATTGATAAAAGAAAATTTTACAGTACCTTTACAATATTCTAAACCGTAAGTTGGGGGTTGGTTATAGGATTTAAGGCCAATTGACTAGGGTCTTAGGCCTATGAGGGGAATGCCCTCCGTGGGGATCTTTCTAAGGGGCCCTAGCCCGTATTTACGCGAGTTTTGGAAAAAACCGCAGAAAACTCCGAACGACTAGGTCGATGAGCGCAATCTGGGATCGAACCCGGCACCACCCATCTACCAGCTTTTTTGAACACAGAACCCCTCCGCCGCTGATGGGAAACTACTACACAAAATTTATATAAATTTATATGTAGTTGCATCTAATTCCATATACATTTATAAATAATTGTAAATATCATACTAATTGTCTATTGAGATGATAAATAATTACTTGTCAATTACTGATGAAAATCGCCCAACTAGTACGATATCCATCTTGGTTTTTTTTTTTTTTTTTTTTTTTTTCCCTAAAATTTTAATATGGAAGAAAACGAGAAAACTTCGTATAAATGTGTACAAGGAGAATTATTTTTAATAAATCATTATGAAATTAAAATGAATTATTTACGATAGTAATAATTATCTAGAAAAATGTTTTGTATATGTTGCAGTACCTTTATCTTGTGATGATGTAAATTTTCAATAGGAGTATTTTTCAAGGAAAAAAAAAAGAAAAGAAACTAAAAAAGAAAGAAAGAAAAGCTGATCAATACCATTAAAAGAAATAGTTGAATCATAGATTGGTGATATTTTAAAATAAATTATCCATTTTTTTTTTTTTTTTTTTTTTTTTTTTTAATAAAAATAGATAAATAAAAAAAATAAAAAAATTCCAAATCTTGTTTGTAAAGCAAAAATATTGACTTTATTTGGACATTTCGTGTTATATTTCTATGAGACGAAAATCGTCTTCATTCATCATGTAAAAAAATTTTAATAAATAATTTGTACTGCGTGAATTTGTTAGGAAAATATGTAAAGGAACGTACACAATACTTCATAATAAATTAGAAGTTTTAGTAGCTCTGAAAATGTTTATTACTGGATGTTAACTACGTAGAGAAATTTCAGAAGTAATAAATAAAAATTAGATTTTTATCTCTATCATCTTTTAGCATTATTTAAAATTTTACCGTACCCCTTCGTAAGTCTGTAGTAATCACTACAATAACTAACAATTCATGGTGCAATAAATACAATAGGTTTCAAAGTTTAATCATATGAAAGGCAGTGTATTTACGGTCCTTTCATATGAAAAAAAAAAAAAAAAAAAAAAAAAAAAAGAAAAGAAAAAATCGAAGAACCAATAAAACAAATATATATATATATATTTCCTTTGATAGAGAATTTTTTTTTTCTTTTTTTTTGAAAAACTCCGGGATAATGGTTAATGGTTAGGTTTAACGACTCACTAGTGCTACACAATGGGCAATTGGCGATGGGCTGGGACACGTCTCTAATGATGGTCCAGAGACATGCCATCACAATTTTGATCCTTCACGGTGAGAACGAAAAACTCCGGGACGAGTTTTCGTAGTTGAGAATTAAAATTAGTTTATATATTATAATAGGTCTCACCGACTTTCAAAGGGTTAAATATTTGAAGTTGAGCATATTAATTACAATGCAATTTATTTATTTATTACTTTATGTAAAACATAACTCAGAGTACATTAGACAAGTGATTCTAATTTAATATCTTTCAGATATATTTGACCTCATAAAATAACAATAAATTTTACTGCTTGGTAATATCGGTCCAATCACAGCATAGAAAATTACAGTCGCTTAAGAATAATTGATTTGATCTAATTAAGGAACTTTCTAGTTAGCAGTAATTTGCTTTAATTAACTGCGAAGTTAGCGCTAACTCCATAATCGGACGTGAAGATTTATTTTTGGTATGCAAATTCATTTACTGCATCTTCCTCCATCGTTATCCGATTTGATTTTGTTTCCCTTTTCCCGGTAGCCCATTTACCGGTTCATTAAATGAACCTGAAATGCTAAGGAAAAAATTCCTGAGATTAATGAAACATTTCTCTTCATTCAGGGGATTTAGGAAATGAAAATTAAATAATTTTTATTGGAATTATATTCCGCAAATGTTTGTTAGGCATTTGAATTATTTCTTCGCTTCATCTTTCAGAAAAGTATGTATGCTAAGCTTCTCCTAAAAGGAAATATATATATATATATATATATATATATATATATATATATATTTATGTATAGGGCAAGTAGTATGTTTTAGTACTGTGAACCGAGAGGCTGTGATAATAAAGCAGTTTCATAAATATGTTTACAATGGTTAGTTATAATTAAATTTGTTTGAAATTATATGATAAAATGAGTGTGGATAACTATTTGTAAATATACATATATATATATCTACTTTTTAATTTTATTACTGAACAATTATAGGCAAAGGAAATATTGTAATCGGTCTAAAATTTTGATGTCAAGTTATCAACTAATTTACATGTTTTGAAGTCTCCTTAGTTTTTTAGCTCCCTATCATACGATAGGTATTGGGAAATTAGGTAATCATGAAAATTTTCGAGACCGATTTTTGGATTTTTACGATTTTTAGATGCAAGGAATTCGAAAATAACAAATAACAAAACTGATATAGTATCCGTTTAAACGGTGTCAGTTTGTTAATGGCTTAGTGCTTTAATTTCTTTATGGCTTAGTGCGTTAGTTTCTGTAACTGCGTATACGATATCTCAAAAATACATAATCACAAAGAGGTCGGACCTGTTTTAAAATAATACTTATGACACTGAAAAAAATTCTATTGATTTTAAAAATTCAAATTTAATATCTTCATAAGTTATTCGAAATTTACGATTTTCTTAATATGGGAGAATAGGGCAAATTTTCCCTTAAGCGTGCATTAAAAGGAATATTTTTATCGTAAATATGTCAGACTAATTTTCAAAAATCAGTTTTCATGCTGGAAAGAATATCATCAACTCTGAACATTCAACTTTAAAAATTTCGTAAGATATTAGAAATTTACGATTTTTTTTAATATGGCAGAAAAAGGCAAAATTTCGCTTAAACGTCCATTTTCAGAGATACTTCCATCGTAAAGTGTTCAGACTGCTTTTACAATGTCATTTAAGATGCTGATTTGAGCATCATTAGCTACGAATACTGTTATTTGAAAATCTTGTAAATTATTCGAAATTTAATATTTTCTTAACGTACCAAAATAGAGCAATATTTCACATAAATTTGCATTATGGGGATCAATGCATTTAAAATACTAAGAAATAGCATGAAAATTAAAATAGAAAATTAACCTCAATGAAATTATCTAACATAGGATACGGTTAATGTATCGGGTTGGAAGATTGGTAACCTATTAGTTTAGCCATTTCAGTCTGTCACTATGTTGAAAGATCAGTCAGTTCATTTATTTTCTCGTAACACAAATATAGTCTGTCCTGTAATAGAAATTCATGATAATAAATGTATAATGGGGTACTGAGTAGAGTTCACCGATGCGAACTAGTTGGAAAATTGAACAATGAGAATTTACGCTTGTAGAGGTATATTCTGATAATCACGTATCTTTAACCAAAAAATATAAAACAATAGAACTTTATAATTGAGATAGACTTGGTTATAAACGAGTTTGCCAACTTTTGGTAAATTTGGAAAATTGGAAGTAGGACACGGAAAGCCAAATTAGAGTTGCATCTCGGAAACTTCTTTAATGATTTTCTTCGAAATTGCTATGTAAAACCCATCTTAGATCTCCTTACCTATGTATTAGTTGGTTTACTACAGAAACATTGATAGGCGTCCTGTATGAATAGGTCGATTTTAATTGTCCTCAGTGTTTTTTTTTTCTTCTTTTTTAACTTCTCCCTGGATTTTCTTTAAATTCGCTCTATTAACTACCTCTTAGATACCTTTTCGTATGCAGATGTTAACTTCCGGTGATCAGATGAGATTGCCAAATTTTGGTGATAATCGGAAGTCTGTATTTCAAAAACGGCTCTAACAAATTTCTTCAAATCCGCTACATAACATCCGATTTAGATGTCCTTTTATAATGCATTAGTCGTTTAGTACAAGTTCATAGGAATCTTGTTTAGGTAGGTCAGTTTCAGATCTCGAAATATATGTCTCCGAAAGTGACTGAAAACCGAATTTCTATAAGCGAGCTATATAAAGTCTATTTAGTTGGCTACTACCGAAAAGTGAATTCGTGAGATTTTTTAACTTCCAAATTTGGATTATTTATACGTCTGGAGATTTTTTTAATACGATTTAGTCATATTTAGAAATTTATCTGTATTTCTGTGTCAAATATTATTGACGCTGCACCTCACGAATCAGTGGACGGAATTCAACAAATCTTTACATATTTTGTTGGACTTAGACTTAAATTTTTCTAATTAAATTTTTGGATATACATCCTAATAAATGGAGGTGCTATATTGCCAATTTTCCCATGCAATAGAAAGCTCTATTTCAGTTTCTACTGTGTATACTTGCACCAAACTTGGTATGTAAAAAAAATTATTGAAATTCATATTTATTTAATTGGGATGCATAACAGATGACAAGTGATTATATTATGCTGCAATATTTGTTTGTTTGTTTATGATAAGGCTACATATCAGCTATCGTGGTTATAAATGCCCCAAACCTCGATTCTAAAATAGATATAAAATATGCTGATTCAGTTTGGATGTATATCAGACGAAAGGTGACGTTCTTATTAAGTACTTTCTGTGATTTTTCAGATGGCTGTATTTCAATATCTATTTGATAAAATTCCACCATACTGCATAAGTAAAATGTTGATTATGTGAAGCTATGTTGGTAAAATTGTGTGCGTGTTAACTAGCTTCTAAAGCTGTTATATAGATTGATATAAAACAAGGATTTCTGATGGACTTAGACTTTAACAACATGCCAATTTTATTTGAATATGTCGTGTCAGATTTTAATGTTTATAGTTCTATAAGTATATAAAGCGTTGAAAAAAAACAATTATTTATTAATTTTTAGTGATTTGTTAATTATATATATATATATATATATATATATATATATATGTGTGTGTGTGTGTGTGTGTGTGTGTGTGTGTCAGCAGTAGTTTGAAGAAAATAAAAATATAAATAATAGCGTATTCTTTAAATTCATATATTTTTTTAACTTTGATTTTTTGTTTAAATACTAATTTTAAAAACCAGATTGGAAAAAAAAGAAAAAAAAATGTAGATGGATTATTCTGAAGATGTTGTTTGTAAAAAATATCCGTACATCTATTTGTCTTATGAATAAGGTATTATTTTATCACTAACTAGCTGGCTTTGCCCGCTTCGCTGGTCACTATATTTAAATGAATAAAAAAGGAATAACTATTTTTTAAACTATAAATGAAAAATTGTCAGAGTTGTTCAAAACATTGCGTACGGTCCTCGCTGTCTTCTTCGGCGCGTCTTCCTCACTCTGTCCGTGTCCCTATAGATTGTGACAACCCGTAGCTTAATTTGGGTGTTTATCGGATGACAGTGTCTTAATGGAAAATATCTAAAAAATTGAAGCGACACTTTTACAGTTAAATTGCAATTACATATGAACACTATACATATTCTACGTAGTATTTATTGTTACGTTACTTTCTAAATTTTATTTGATTTATCCTATCGAACATAAAACGATGCAATTTCACGCCTCATATAATATTACAATATGTTATGAGCGCTATTTTAATTATATAAGGCAACTATCATTTTTTTGTAGTTATGTATATTTCCCTTTTTAAACACTTTATTAGTATAGCAGGTCGTATAGTTTCTTTAAATCGGTTGTTTTTGCGTCGTTACCAATTTTTATCTATCACCTTGAATGAACTTGCAAATATTTTTCTTTTTATCTAAATATATAAAGTTGAAAATTTGTCATTGTATGAATCCGGATTATTAGATTTTATCAAAAACTGGGTCACTTACTAATCAGGACAATATTTTGCTAAAACCGTATTTTTTAGTTCAATCGGATAATTGGTTCAAAAGGTATTAAATAAAACCCCATTTTAAGTTTAAAATTATTTAAAGGAAAAAAAACTGATGCCAAAAATAAATAAGTATATATATATATATATATATATATATTATTATTATTATTTTATTTTATTTTATTTATTTATTTATTTTTTATTTTTATTTATTTATTTATTTATTTTGTCGAAAAGAAATAAACGTGCAAACTTTTTTTTTCTTTTTATAATTAATATAAATTTGAGAAAAATCGTTGTGAAGAAATAGAACAGCTTGAATTAGAACCTTATGGCGAAATTTGAAATTTGGCATCGAAGTATCGTGGACGTTACTCTCCAAGATCGTTACTTACACAATTGCGACAACCATTTTAATTCAGTGCCAAAATGGCAACAAAAATTTAAAAGCCGTGAAGGCGCTCTTATGCTAAAGCATATATTATATATAAGCTCTTATGCACGTAATCCGCGATAAAGTATATCTAAAATGGATTTATGTAACAATTTTTAAGAAAATCGTTTGAGCCGTTTTTGAGATACCATCTTTTACCAAAACTTGGCATACTCAATTATTGACCGGAAAACAATAATTACATACAAAAGTATATTTAAGAGTGAGTTAATACGACGAGTTTGAGAAAAATCCACTTAGTAACAATACGGTTGTGACAGATTAATGATTTTGAAAAAAAAAAAAAAAATGTGTATTTGAATTTATATGAGTGTAATTGATTAATAAATTGATTATCTTACTTAAAATTGAGTTTTTCTGTATCTTTTAATAAATGATCCAAAGTACACTATCAGTGGTGTACCTTGGACCTAACTGCAATTTTTTTTTTTTTTTTTTTTTTTTAATATAATTGATGTAATTTTGATAAAATTTTGAAAAAAAAAATATTTGTTGTATATAAAACCATACAGAATTTAAAAAAGCTTTTTGTATTAAGTTTTGGCGAATAATTACAAAATTAAAATTGGAAAAGTCAAAATAGGTCCGAGGTACCCCACCTTCCCGTACTACCATTACCTAAGGTAATCGGGTAATGTAAGTAAAAAATGAACATGTAGTTTTGTTGTTGCTGTTTGGCAACACTTAGATTTTTAATATTTCATTATTTCATGGCTTTTATTAAAGTGTTAATTAAAATATTGTAAGTTCGAACTAAAAACACCTATTTTATCAAAATTAAATATAGCCTATAACACTCAGAGATAGTGTAGCTTTTGATCAGTCAAAGAAGTTTTTAAATCGGTTCAGTAGTTCCAGAAATTACACTCTGCATACAAAGTTTCCTCTTTATATAATAGTATATAGATTCATAACTCCCCTTAAATTCTCTAAATCACAAAACTTAAAAAAAAAATAATTATTAATTACTATTATTGAAATTGTATTCTGATTTTTGTTGTTGTTATCTATATATTAATACGTGAAGCAAAAACTTTGTACCCCTTTTTACGAAAATTGCGCGGACGGAGGATTATGAAATTTCGCACACTTATAGTTTATATAGAGAAGAAGTGCAGAATGCTAATATTTTTTAAAAATACAACGACAAAGACGAGAAATTGGAACATTTGTGAAACGACAAAGGTGCAATTCAAAGCCTATATTATCGGGTTTTATTTCCAGATTAAAATTAGCATTTTCATTTTTTTATACTGTTGCCAAAATTTTGAAATTTCAATTAATAATAAAAAGTTAATATGTTAATAACAATAATAAAAGTTAATAACAATGAGTTATTTTTTAAATAGCCAGTTTCATCTGAAAGAGTTATCGCAGAATGCTAATATTTTTTAAAAACACACAAGCTTTGCATTATATATATACTAATTAATCAACTCAACTCAACTCAACTCAACTCAACTCATTCAATTTGTATAGATCAGTTTCTAAAGAAATCAACCTAAAATAAAAAAAAAATAACGATTTTTTCTACTGACGATGAAAGTTTTTTTCTACTTTTATTATGCCTCGACATAGAACATTAACGGGTCGGAGTGAGAGACAAAGAAGAAGGAATCTATATTTGTAGACACATAATAATAATAGTAATGAAAATACAAATAGTGTTAATATTATACAGAATGAAGAAGTGAATTTGACAGATAAATTTAAATGTGCACGAAATGTCATTCCAAAAGTTTTTTATAGTTATGATTGTGGATTAATGGATTTGGAATGCAGGTTTTGCAATGCGAAACATTTTGAATCTGAAGTCACTTTAGGTGACAGAACTGCATTCACTTCATGTTGTCATAAGGGTAAAGCAATATTGGGTTGAAAACGGAAAAAGGGTAAAATAAATTAGAAATATCAGACCTATATTTATAAATTTGATACCAAATGAAAGGGACGATTTTTTTTTAATCCAGGGGTGCAAACAGTTTTTCGATGCGACAATTAGATTTTTTTAAAATAACTAAAGTATGAAATTTAAGTGGCAACGGAAAAACGGAAAAAGGGTAAAATAAATTAGAAATATTAGACCTATATTTATCAATTTGATACCAAATAATGTCGCTAATCGCCAATTGTATGTCGCAGCAAGTAGAGTTCGATCATTCGACGGTTTGAGATTTTATATTTCCGAATATAATGGTCAAGGACATTTAGCAAACGACGAAAGAGTTTTTACAAAAAACATCGTTTACAGAGAAGTTTTGTAACATTAATTAAATTATCGAAATATGTATGTCAAGTTCAATGGACAGCATTTTTTTTTTAATCGCATGTCTTTTTGTTTCAATAAAAAAAAATAAAAAAAGGCATTCTTTATTTTAATCATTTTTTGGATTTTTTTTATTTAAATTTCATATAATTTTTTGAAAAAACTAGGTAAATTAACAGTGTAGCCTTGGCAAAATCTGTGATTATAGAAGTATAGTCTTTGACAATAGAACCTTAATAATGTTTAAACTTATAATTTTAATTAATTATGGTCGAATTTCGACCACTGGGCGACCACTAGTTAAATTAAATATTTGATTTATGTCTTGCATTTATTGCAACTCTGATTAGTTTTTCTTTAACTTATTAATAAAAAATAAATAAAACAACAAAAATAATGTAGACTAACGATATAAAAATGTACAAAATAAAAATAAAATAACATAAAAAGTTTAATTTTCTGTTTCAAAAACGTTGTATATATATTGTTTTAAAACCCGTTTATATACAACTATAATTTTAGTAGCTATTTTCTCTTGGTTGTTTCAAATAAATATGTATGAAGTTCTATGATAAAAACATTAGGAAATGTAGTACTTTTTGTAGTTATGTTTTTATAAAAAAAAATATTTATATTTAATTATTATAATTTTTTTCTTTTTAGTCCTTAAATATGAAATTTTGATAAATATTCTTAAAATTAATAAAACAATTTCTGTTAATTCTCGGAATTTTAAACAAAAAAATAAATAGAGCAATTATAGGTATGTATTATAAACCACAAATCAGTTAAATTGATTTCACATCAGAAATATTTTTAGTTCACATAATTATATTTGTATTAGGAACTATTAAAACTTTACATTTTATTAATTAAAATTTCTTATGTTTTACTGAAAGTTAACTGAACTTAATAAATTTCCTTTAAATCATGTTCAGATTTTTTTTTTTTTTTTAATTAATGAAAATTCTTTAAACATATTATTCATTTATAAATATTTTTAATATCAAATTCTTATAGTAAATATGTAGCGTTTATGATTTACAGTTTTAAATGTATAAAATATTAAAAGAGAATTTTCTAAGATTATTTTATATTTATATCATAACTCAATTCATTTGGGTATAAAAAATTAATAACTTCTAAAAACGTTTTTCAAATGTTTACTAAATTACATATTTTGCTAAGAATTGGGATATACTATTTATCTCATATTGCAAGATAATTTTTCGGGCGGAAAAGTTTCAATGTGGTGTATACTATCTGCAAAAAACGTAGTTTCGAAAAAATTACTAGTTTCATAGAAACAGATATGCGATTTCCGCTAATTTTTTTACTATTATTTTCTATACAGAAATCTTATTTTATAGTAACTTTTTGTGAATGAATAAGGTAGCGATTATTCTTAGAAAATACTAGTAGGAAACAATATCACATACCTGAAACAAAAATAATAAGAGGATTTTTTTTTCTAGAAATAGAGTATCAGTATTGACTAATTGATGGTTATCAGTAAATATGTTTGAGTTACTGATAAAAAGAACAGTAAGAGCTAGGGGATTCAAATAAATTTATTTCCTGAGACTAATTTTTTTACCTAATAATAGGTTTTAAATTATTGTAGCTCTTTGTTTTCTACTGAAAAAAATCTTTATAATAAAAATATTCTTTTCTATATGCTGACATTAATGTTCGGAAATCTGTAAATTTTTTATTTCATATTTTTATTATATTATATTGGAATAATATAGACAGATGATGTTATTTCTCTGTGTGGATTGCCCAACACTCAGTTGCGAAATAGGTACGTTTGCCTCAAAGCTCATTTGCCCGACATGTACATTTTCCTGACAACTCACTTACCTAACAGTTGATTTGTCCGGCAATTCCATTTCCCAATAGGTATACATTATCCAGACAGCACATTTGCTCGACAGGTTTGCTCAACATTTCTTTTATTATATTTTTATTTGTTTTATTTTTTAGATTATCCTTACTAAGATAGACGACTCGACATTAAAATATAAATCAGCAATACAGTACATGCAAAGTTCTATTTAACTACTTAAAAATAAAAATAAAATAGACATTAAAATAAATCTCAAAAATCTTATCTTAAAAGAAAATAGCGTAACATCTTTTGAATTTTTATTATTGACACAGAAATTCTGGTAATTTCGTATATTAATAAATAAATACAGATTCAAAAATGATAAAATGTACCAGGTTTAAATTAAACTAAACAGAAATTTTTAGCAATGATTGAAAGCGTATATTTATTTGCATAACTCTAATTATTTTTCTTTATTTTATAGTTTCATTTCTAAACATTCATAATTCTTTACAAGATGTATGGAAATCCTACAGCAACTTTAGAATGATGTTAGTATACATCAAGACGAAGAAAACCTAAAATGGAATATGAGGTCGCAAATTGAGTTTAGTGGGTAAAAAATCACAAAAATGTAGAAGCCTCAAAACATCGCATGTTGCAAAATACTTTGGATTAATTCTTCTGGAGACAATCGAAATCACTCATTTATGAGACGCCAGTGGATCTATCAGCAAGGATTGCGCCCTGTGTAGCAAAAGTTCTGAAAATTCCTGAAATCTTCAAGTGCGATCAGAATCTTCTAGCGCTTTCGCCACTCGTTCCTTCGTCGCTTTACGCTATACCAGGGGTGGTCAACCCGCGGCCTTCCACGTAGTTTCCTGCGGCCTGCGAAGAGACTAACGATATTTACAGTTTGACAGCTTTGGTTAACAGATTTAAAATTAGTAAATCCGTTCCGACTTTTCGAAGTGAAAATAGCTTTCAACGATTATGGTAGATAAAGAATCACACTGTTGTAATAAAATATTATTATATCCATGATTCATTCTTTTTATTATAATTATTAATGTATATTCATAATTTTTTCACTATTAAATTGTTAATTTACGAATGGAAATAGTTTAAATAATTGTATTCTGACCTGAATATCCACTCTGCCCTCCTCCGAAAAATGTAGTACATACACAATTCATACACTCACAGACATGTACAGTATCCGCCGCTTAATAAAGTCGTTGGTTTATAAAATCTGCTGCTTAATCTAATCAAATTTGCAGGACCGAAATCAAATCAACACTAATTTTAAAATCGCCGCTTAATAAATTCAGCATCGCCGGTTAATAAGCTCAAAAAAATCCCCTCAGCAGCAAAAATGTGCATTTATGCACGTTAAATAAATTTTTATTTACCCTGTGATTTCTTTTTTTCTTTTCATTTTTTTTTTCTTTAATGAAAAAGAAAATAAAACAAAGCAATTTCCCCGCTGTCACTCTTTGTCAAAAATTTTACACGTGCAGCACAGTAAAAACAAATGCGCACTCTTTCTTTAGTACCAAATTTAAGGAATTTATTCTTCAAATCGCCGTAATAAGTTAGAAATTTACCTTAATTTTTCAGTGACTTTTTTTTTTTTTTTTTCATTTTTAATTATTAAAAGAGAGTTTGTAATTGAAATAACCATATCATTTTGAACTAGTCATAATGCAAGAGATGTAAACGGAAGTGTTTTAAATTTAAAAGCTTGGGATTCCTGAATTTGCTTTATGCACTTCATTTGAAAATGAAAATAATATTAATACCCAAATTTGTATCACTGTTACGTAAGAAAAGCAAACAAAGTTGAGCAAAAGAAATTTCAAGAATGTCGGGTTGAAGAAAATACTCATTGCAAAAGGTAATCCGACATAACATTTGCAGCAGATACCGATACACGAGATTTATCTGCATGTGATATAAATATCATAGCAAAATCCCCATACAATGTCTCCTGCATGCAATGCATTACATAAAATATTCCTGGAACAACGTAAAGATACACATTATCCCAAAAAGCTTATTTATCTCAAATGTATATTTAGGTTAAAAAAAGATTCTCAAAAAAAAAAATTTCATGTTTGGTTGTAATGATCAGTTTAACGAAGGTTTGTTTCAAAATATTGAGATTGTTCAAAACTTTGGCTGAAACTATCTGACATTGGAAACATAGATTTTCAAGCTTTAAGCAGTTCAAATTTTACAATTACTTTCAAGCGAGACTTCGATTAAAGATAAAAATTCTGACTTAGACAAGGAAACTGGATCCTCCAACTGCAGCGGTTGATGCTAGAGGTCTGCACCGGCCGGGCTTACGGCCCCAGCCCGAACCCGGCTCGGCCCTCGGGCTAGGCCGGGATCGGGCTTAATTTTTCTTTGGAGGCTCGGGCCCAATGTTTTTGTGTATACTCGGGCCGGGCCGGGCCTGGATGAAATTTTTTCCAAGCTGTGTCGGTCCGAATCTTTATCTAGTTTCCTCGTTAATCAACAAAAAAAGAAAATGATAAAATATTTCTTCAGTTATTTATTTTACAGAATTTTACAGGTTGGTTTGTCACATAAAATTTTATTTTGTTAAAAAATGTCTGTAATATCAATTTAATTGCCTATCAGTCTGTCTGTCCGCGATCTCATTTTCCACAAATATTTTTAGCATGTCTCGAAATTAATATATTTTATTTAAAGTAATATTAGATGGTTTCCTATTCAAAATAGTGTGCATGCCACTACTAGTTTGCGCACATGTACAAACAAAAGAAATTAGATACGTTACTGTGTATAAAACTTCGTGTCCTATGGACTGTAGAATTTAGGTGTTATGAAGGCTATAAAAATCTTTCCGCTGTAACTTTTTCTCAAAGGCTCCTTTTTGTTTTCTCCATTGCACTGGAGGAAAGTAGCATCATTTTAGCATGAGCAAAAGCACCTTATCTGTTGAATATGGTTGAATTAGCATTAACTTTTTGTTTAACGGATCACGTGAAAGATTCGGATACATTACGATATGTAAGAGAAAATGTTTGAAAGTGCATTTTCAGTAGTATTAATCATTTTAAATACCTTCCTATATTGTTTGATGAATGCTAATATTTTCGATTTGACTTTCTGTCTGTCTTTATGCCTTCTGTACGTCTGTAATAATGAATTTCTGTTTACATATAATTACCTTGTAAAAGTTCAGCAGTTTTTTTTAAAGAACATTCTATTGCTTCGATATAAAACCTCTGCAAAACACATACTAAAAATATTTTTCATAAAAAGGCATGCTTTTTTTTTTTTTTTCGTATTATACATTTTTTTTTAATCGGGCCGGGCCGGGCCGAATTTTTCGATTTCATACTGGGCCGGGTCGGGTAAGCAAAGCTTTCGTATGTGCCGGGCCGGCCCCGGGCCTGAAAATTTCGGCCCGTGCAGACCGATAATGCAAAGATGCAAATGATGCGATGACTAGATGCAAATGTAATGCGCCTCATACGCTCAGAAGGACACTGGAAAATCGGGGTGAAAATTGCAAAAATGAGGCCAATATTAAATTTTTGTTAAAAATATTAAGATACCAATTGTTCCGTCATAACAAATAACTATTAATAATTTTCTTCAAAATGTGTAATATTTAATTAATGTAGAAATATGGACTAATTTTCTATGTAGCATGTGTTTATTATTATTATTATTATTATTATTATTATTATTATTATTATTGGAATATATGTTTAATTTACTTATTTGAAGAAACAATTAATTACCTGCCAAAAATAATTGATATTGTTAGCCCCATTAATCGTTACCTTTTGAAATTTCTTATCATATTAAGGGAAATTATGCATTTTTCTAGTGTGCAGGAACGTTAGTTCGCCGGATATAAAATTTAACCTCTTAATAAAATCATTTTAGCTCAAAACGAATGTGATTTAATTAATCTGCGGGTACTGTATACACATACACATATGCTTGCGGTGCGGCCCTCCTGCATATAGTAAAATTCTAATGCGGCCCGACAAGTGTTTCGGGTTGGACAGGCCTGCGCTATACAATAATGTCCACTCTGAACTTTTCGTATATTGCATTATTTTTGCATTTAATTTTTAATAACATGCAAAAATTGTGATTAAACCTCTGAAGGGCCCTCTGATTAAACCTGTGAATGGGATTAAACCTCTGAAATGATTAAACCTCTGAAGGGCCAACCAGAGAAACAGACCCTGCCATGAAACGTAGAGGCATCCCCTAATGAAATCACTGGGAGTTGTTGATTCTACTGAAACTTCAGATCCATTAGGAACGATCTTAATATATTTTGTATATTGCTGTGGTAAATGTAAATCTTATAGTGTGTTAAGCAAATCTTTCCTTGGCAAACTGTCAATCACCCTTTGAAAATACACTGTGTATAAAAGTAGAAGGACACTAGATATTTTAAGAAATAAAGTGTATCTTTTATTTTTAATTAAATTATTTTTAAGTGTAACATTTTTCAGATCATTTAACAAGGAAATATCAGCATCCTTACTACTATTTTCAAAATAAATTATTAATGACAACAAAAATAGTTTCTACTTCTTTTAACTCTGTAAAAAATGTAGAAAGACAGTAATATAAAATATAAAATGCAAGCAATATTAGTAAGGAATACTCTTCCCATTAGATTTTATGACTTCGAATATTGAATTTGGTAATGAATCATACTAAGGTTGGATTCCTGTTTGGCAAAAATTAGCGTATGAGATGTTTAAAGCTACTCGAAGCTCAGTAAGGAATTTAAACATTTTTCCACTAGCATATACTTTACGAACAAGCATTGGCCAGATGTTTTCCACTGTGTTAAGATCAAGGAATTTAGCTGACTTATGTAAAACCTGCACATTATTATCAGCGGACAAATTTTTAGCTCTAATGATGATGTGAATGGCGGCTTCATCTTGTTGAAACATCTACTCTTCTTCTCTTAATTCAGAGCCAAAAGGAAGAAGCTCAGAATTCAGCACTTCAAAATAGTCTGTATGTTTCTGTATACCACTTAAGAAGACTATACTTGTTCTTCTCCCGTATCCAATTGCTTACTGGATCATCACCCACCCCTTCATTTGTCGAGTTGAATAAAATTCTTCTGCATTCTTCAGACAATGCCAGTATTATTGGTAACCACCTAAATCGTCTAAGCTAAACATCTTCTCGTCTGAAAATATTATAAAAGTTCCATCTGAGGTCCGTGACACGTGTTTTTTAACCCATGATAAACTGTAATCAATCTGTGTTTTTCTTTTACTTTGGATGATGCTTCCGCTTTTTGAAAATGAATTATTTGGATCTTGTTATGTAGTTGCAAACTGTTTGCGTTGTCACATGAGTAAGACTTGCTTGATTTGGAGCCTTTGCGATACTACCACTACTCTTTTTAAGCTCATGAGCAAGTTTTCTTTCATCGCAAGGCGTCAACTTTTTAGGCCTACCAGTCTCCTGTCTTTTCCTATTTCTATCTGGCTTTGTGATGAAGTTACAAAGTTGACGTGCAGTATACGAACAATTTCTCTAACATCTTTATCATCAATTTTATATGCAACAATTTACCCCTTTTGGAAATAACTTTAAAATATTCTTCTAAGCAGTCTGTAAAGAAAATAACGATGCAATTTTTAACAAAATACGTTTTCCTCAACAATAGCAGTTAAAGAAAATTCAATATTTACTTTTTTACTTGTGCACAATCCACCAAATAACAAATTTTGGAAAGTGTCCTTCTACTTTTTTTACACTCTCGAAATCATGAGTTCTAGTTTTTCTACAATCCACTAATTAGCATCAGTAGGTAGTAATGATTTCATTTTTACGTAAAATTAAAGAAAACTTTGTTAAACAAAATATGCATAAAAAATCTAACAGCCAGGATAAAAATACAAAAAATAATTTACTAAAACCGACTGTCCTTCTACTTTTCTTAGTATATATTAAAATTAATGCTCGTAGTTCTTTTTATTATTATACATGTACATATTGTTATATGCTTTGTTTTATATGGGTTATTGTTATTCTAATGCTGATTCTGCATCATTGTTCTAAATTCTTTCAGTAATTGTAATAACTCAGATACTAGCAAATTCTTTTTAATACAAGTTATTCAAAAGTTCTTGTGAAAACCAGAAGCAGTGTGATTGCACGATATGGATTAACTATATAAAAAGGTTTCACGGTTTTTTTTTAATGCAATATTTCGCTAATTTCTCATTTTTAGAAAAATAATTTAGATCTAATATGATTCTGTACACTTTAAATGTAACATTTGGTTGGGAATTGAATATACATGTTACAGTCGGCAGCAAAATTATTGAAGCACGAGCAATAATCCGTATTTAAAAGGTACGTACCTAATACTGCTTTGTTAATTAAATACACTCCTTCTAATAATTATAAGGACACCCATTTTTCTATATTAACTAAACACTGAACACTATTATTTAAACAAATATATTTTTAATTAATTTGAATTTCATTAATAAACTATATTTAAAAAGTTTTATATCCTTTTTCTATCTTAAAAAACTTTAAATATGTAAAAAGATGATTTTTCAGGTGTTCACAATTATAAGGACAGCTCGAATTTTAGTAATTTGTTTCAGTTATTCTTTAAATTAATATTTTATGGGGTCTCTTTTTAGGTTTAAACAGTCAGACATTCTCTCTGATATATATATAAATATATATATACATTTTTTCTTTAATATTCAGTTTCAATACTATTTCGTATAGCATATATGATATTCTTAATACATTTAAACTATTTAAAATTGCTTTCCACTTGCATGCACTTTTCTAATGTCATAAGTTAAGGTTTTTCAACTTTTAGGCCATGGGAAAGGCAATAATACAGAAGTTTCTTTCTTCAAACTATTTCCTATTGCTCTAAAAGTAGAGCAAAAATGTAAGTCTGGTTGAAAAAAATATTATTACCCCCAAAATCTAACAAAAATCTGATAATTTCACGTTTAAAATTTGCGGATATTCTCTTCATGTTCATAATAATAGAAAAATTACTAAATTCATTCTGTTTCAGTAGAAGCAGCTCCCCAGAGCACCATAGATCTACCTTTAAAATGCCCTATTCATATCTGCCTTTAAAAAATCTGCTCTGTTTTTTGCTATCTTCAGATCGTGCCAGTAACTGTTAAAAACATTTGGTAAATCAAGAATAAAATGTTTTTCATCCGAAAATGCAACATTTTAAAATTTAATATTGTCTTCATGCAACTTTAACACAGACGTTCTTTCCCCATTAAATGCTGATTGATTATTGTAGGTTTTTTATTCATTTTAAAATATTATTAATTATTTTAAACATGCATAAATGTGGACCCTAACCTTTCGTTACAAATTACGAGCAAATTCAGCAGCAGTCGTTATGAGTAGAACAGTAAGAGGAATTATGAGTCTTCGATTTCTCTAAAACAACTCTGATTTTGCATCAGATATCTCTCCTATCGAACCTGCAGTTCAACGTTTGATCACATTTCCTTCGGCAATTTTAGACCTTCGAATTTCATTAGAAATTCAGCGGATTGAAATTATCCTTCCACTTAAAAAACACATTTATCATACTTACTACTTAAACGTTCTTTTTTTCGAGGAATTACCAGTAATGTCCGTCCAAGAAAAATTGAAGGCTTATACATGAATTAATCTAGCCCAGTAGTTAACAAATTCGCATGTCAACTTTAATTTATCCGCTAGTAAGTTAAATAAAACGAAAAAATCTGGATTGTCCCTATAATTATGAACATCTAAAAACGTGGAGAAAAACACATTTTGCATTATTTTTTATTAATTTTGTTTCATATTAAAAAAATTATATCAATTTTGTTTTTAGAATACTAGATATATTAAGTGCACTTAGTACAATCTTGTTCACAATTATTTTTACATTAGTTATTTCAAAATATAAAGTGTCCTTATAAATATGAGAAGGAGTGTATTTGTTGAGTCATGATCTTAGTCTTATGCTGTTTATAAAAAAGTAAGTTGATGATAAAAATTATCAGTCAAAATAGAAAAAATATATATGAAAAATGTGGATGTGTGCTTCAATAATTTTGCTGCCGACTATACGTAACGTTTACGAGTTGGAGCTGATTTGGATTTGGAGCTTATCACTATTGAAACTAAAAATAGTTCCTTCTTTTAGTTGTTTTATAGTGAATGTAATCTTTTTGTATACTGAGAAATTAGAATGGAAAATTTAATGATCAGGAATAGGAATTTGGCGAAAATTTCATTATACTATACATTTAGTAAAATGTTCTTCTTAATAAATCGTAAATTAAACAAAAAGAAGAATTGCTTTTGTTAATAGTGGTATGAGTTCTGCGCCGAATCCCCATCCCTGAATGTTGGAAAAGTAATGTGAACGAATATTTCTGATGTAATATCCTTTAGAATTAGAATATTCACTGAAGAATTAATTAAATTAGCGTTAGAACTAGAAGGGGTGAATAGTGCACTATTTGGTAAATTAATGGATTCTGTCTTTCTTAGCTTTTCCAAAAAGGAGGTGTGTCTCATTTAAGAATCCGCATCCAGACCTCTGTCTCTTTGCTCTCTCAATCTCGCACTGGAACTCAGCTCTCATTTATATATTTTTTTTTATTCATTTATTTTTTTGTAATTTATTTGTTTGCATCTGTTTTGCTCTTCTTGATTTTGATTTTACGTAAAGTGCCCGTACTTTGTTGCTTTCGGACATTAACAAGCAAGAAGACAACTAAGTTAACTTTGATAAGTGAAAGTTCTTTAGTGTTTTCAAAAATCATTGTGCATTTTAATTATATTACAGAGGGTTTCATAAATTTCGTTCATTTGTATGTTTTATTTGGAGTTAGAAATTATTTATTTTAGTTATTTTTCATTTTTTGTTCGACCTGTTCAAGGAGGTGTTCTTTTATTACTTAATTGCTTACAACTTGTGACTCAGTTACAAGAATAATTTTCAAGTAGTAACACAGAAGTTAAACTGAGATTTAAAAACTTCATACTGAGAAAAATAACATACCTCCTTCATCTAGAAAGAATAAGTAGTCATTTTCTGGATATATAAACTAGAAATGTAGATTTCTGAACTATGCGTATAAGGTAAACAAATAGCTAGGATAAACGAAATGATCGAGGATTTCCAGTCTACACTTTTCTAGATGGTAAAACAATATTTATGAATATTATAAAGTCTAGGAATTTCCTGTATTGTGAGAAATTCTCACATGATTTCCTAGAATTGAGTCACAATTTACAATTATAGTTATTACTACTCACCTGTTGTGTTCGTATTTATTTTCAGAATTTTTTTAATGAGAGTAATCACCATAATATAGGAAAACGCTCTAGAACTCTAATAGAGATTTCGAGAAATCATTAACAAAGGTAACTAGAATTTATAAGGATGGCATGGAACTATTTTTACTAGAGCTACAATTTAGTTTCTAGATGTCAGTGATAAAATTTTTATCATTGCAATTGTTTTAATTAATTTAGAAATGCTTTTAAAAAGATGCGGTAGGTTAAGATCAGTTTTGTGTACAAAATAATTCTTCTATATTAGAATAGTTTGATTAAAAAAAGAAAAAATCTATTAACCCTTCGAGTGTCAAGGTAATTATATTTATTTAAATTAGACATCCACCAGAATTTACGAATCTAAAAAAAAAGAAAGAAAGAAAGAAAAAAGAAAGAAAGAAATGACACTTTCTGTTACGTTAAAGAACCAAAATTTTATTGAAAACATCTGGAATGGATTTTTGTGGTCAGAATTACTAATTCCGTTCTCATAGCGAATACACTGCGCATTAAAGGGTTAACACAATACATCAAGAAACATATTTGTACATTCTGCAAGCGGGTTAACCTATGAAATTTCCATCACTATTTACAAATAATAATTTTCGTAATATATAAGATAGAAAATTAGTGTTATAAAAAGTTGCTGTAAGAAAAAAGTGGGGCCAAGTCCTAGTAATTTGTCCCCCCCCCCCGCCCCAATATTAGAAACGTATTTTATGAAGACATTCATTTTATTAAAACAATGGCTGAAATTGTTCGTCTATGAAAGGCTTCCTCTATTCGTTTTCTTTATATGGTATCGTTGTACTCCAAAATCTTTATATAAATTAATTTTTAACCAACGTCTTTTCAAAGTATAACTGAAGAGAAGCGATATTTTATCAGAAATTTCAATCTTAAATAGTACTGAGGAAAGAAAAGAGAAGGACATGATAGAGTACATTCATTTCTCTCATAAAGATGTAAAAGAATTAATTAAGTATCGGATCTCCGTAGACTACTTTGAAATTTGTAACTTTCATTAAAGAAATTCTTAACTTTTTTTTTATTTATATATTTAGTAGAAAGCTTAAATGTAGATTCGTCTGGAAATGAAACATGAAATTTCTGAATATGTCACTGAAACGCAAAAAAAGACATTTCAATTTCCTTTTTAATTACAGTCCGGAAAGTTGAGAAAAGTTAAATTTCTTTTTTAATTAAAACATTTCGCGATATCTAAATACTGAAATATGATTATAACTAAAGCATTTCTTTAGATATTCTTTTTTTTTTTCTACAAAGAAATGTTCAATAATGAAATTAAAGAAACTATCTTCCAGTTGAAGAATGATAAGAAGAAAATAAAAGAATAAAGTTGTACTGCAGACATGTGGTGAATTCAACCAAAATAATTCTTGTTTTCATAAAGTTTTCCTTCTAAAATGAAACTAAAAAAGAAAAGTGTTAATAGTACGAATAATTACAACTGAATTTGATTAATAATTTGTTCAAAAGTTTGCGGTACTCAGCCGTAGGCGATTTCCGTCAAATAAAAATAGAATAAAATCTTAAATCACTCCTTGTTTGATTCACGCTTCATTTCATTTCATTTCTATATGGCACTTTGGGATATAATTGAAAAGTGTTTATTATTTTACTTGGTTTGTCGGTTCATTTACTTTTAAACTTATGAAATTAACTTAATCGAAATGAAACTTAATATGTTCTTGTAACAAAGCTTTATTTATCATTCAATACCTTATCGAAATGAAAATTCTTTTGCAGGACAATCAAGAAATAAAAGGAAATGTAAGAAATATTCTTAATAACAATAGTAATGCTTGTTCAGTTTTACTTTAGAGATGTCCCTGATTGTTAAATTATTAACACCGAATTTCATTATTTTTACTGCTATTTGACTATTATATTTTTAAAATACCTGTATAATGTTCAATAATTTTTGCTGAAAAAGACTTCATAATAGGCCTCAATGCAAAATAATTTAATTGGAATCGGAAAACTATTTTTGAAACTAAAAACCCAAAATAGAATAGTAAATTATACAACATGAAAGGCTAGAAAAATACTGAAACAGTTTTATCTGACACTGAAATATTAATTTTTAGATTTTATGGAAACAAAGGTATACTGCTGTACAAAACTTTGGCGACCACCTGATTCTAAAAGACTACAAATTATGTACGAATGTATTTCCAACCCTGACTTGAAGGGACAATAAGAAGCAAATATGAATATCAAAAGCTGTTTAATATCTTAAAATTAAAACATTTTACAGAAAATACATAAAAATGAGTAGTCAAAATTTTGGCTACCGCTAAATAATAAAACATGTGTAACAAAAAAAAAAAAAAAAAAAGTGTACAAAAAGGGAAGACAGTTATTGAATTTATGATCCTTTAACATTAACGACTTTTAACAAACATTCAAGAATTGGTTTATATTGATTGATTATGGCTTCCTTATTGATCTTTTTTGCACATCTCTCCAAAGCACGAATCAGTTCTTTCCGGTCATCATATTTCTTATCTCTACACAACCTCCTCCATTAGGTGTCACACCTTCTCGATGATATTCAGATTGGGGCTATATTCAGGTCAGTCAAAGACAGCAATTTTATTGGACTTCAGGAACTCCAACATTTTTTTCGCAGTGTGGATACTCGCATTGTTTTGCTGCCAAATCTATTTTTTCTGGCCAAATTGTCCGTGACGCCATGGAATAAAGGTGGTTTATAGGTCATCAAGATATTTTAGGCTGCTATATTTTCGATATAATACTACCTTTTATGAAAATTGCAATCATAGAATTGATGTATTCAAATATATTGCATACATTAACTCATTTTAAGAAACTGTTCAGGACTTTTCGGTGGTTTTGTTTTTCCTATCAAGTCTAATGAGTTATTTTCCATTTTATCTAGAATACTGAATTACAGGGATGGTTACGATAGTTCTAAATAGAAAGACATAATTTTCCTCGTATAAAAGACTTTCTAAAGAGTCATCTTTTTTTCTTTTTTTCCAATGTCACTTAATGAATTTCCGCTATATTTTTAGTATTTCAACTATGTACGATTGGTAGAGACACACATACTTCTCATGTGTATGCAAAACGGTTACAAAAAATATACAGTGGTAGACATAATTATAAGACACCTATCTAATTTGACAAATAGTGAAAGAAAAGATTCAGAACTTAAAAATGTTTTATCAAATACGTCAAAAACATAAATTTATTCTGTTATCATATATAATTATTTTATAATAATGATATTTTCATACAATTTAATGAAAAAACTTAAAAACATAATGGATAAAATTATAAGACACCAACCGTTTTTTCCAAATACAGTGGTCAACATAATTGGCAGACACTAATGGTCTAAAAGAAAATCCTCTAACGTGGTTATTCAAGCCATTGTTTTTTATAACATGAAAGATGCGATTTCGGCATCGAATCTATCAATTCTAACAAAATATCGCAAGACAGTTCTTCCCAAGCACATTTTAAAGCATTCTTTAGGTCTTCGACACATATAAACTGCCTCCCATTACGGTAAACCGCACGAGCTAAGATCCCCTACAAGTTTTCGATGGGATTTAAGTCTGGGGAGCGAGAAGGCCACGGGAGAACATTGATACTTTCCTCTGAAAGCCACTTTTTTGTTCCGTGGGATGCATGAATCGGCGCGTTATCGTGCTGGAGAATGTAGTTTTCGTCACAAAGTAGTTCACTGTATATGGCTAGTTGATCTTTAAAAAGATTCTTATACTTTTCGAAATTCATTCTTAAATGCACAAAAACAGTATCTGTTTTCCCTTGAGCCGAAAAACCAGCCCAAACTATTTCTGAGCCTTCACCCATTTCGCGGCTCATTAGTACATGAGGAGACTTCCGTAAATCATGCCAATAATATAACCCGTCAAGACCATCCAGGTTAAACTTTTTTCATCAGAAAATAACACAGAGTGTCATTTCGAGGTCCAGGCCATAGTTTGTTTAGCGAAGTTTAGACGCTCCATTTTGTGCCGGCTTAGAAGCGGTGGTTTTCTTCTTCAATTTTTTATATTTCACATAGGAAGCATTATGCAACACCCTGCGAATGGCTGTTCTTGATCAATTCAGTTTCAAAGCATTTTTAATGCCTGTAGTGGTCATCTTATTCTGTGTAGCAAGCAAAAGCACATGGCGTCTGTCTCTCGAGGACAAGCAAGGATCCAGATCTTTTAATTACCGATCCATTAATTTCTCTTTTTCAAAACATTTCTAATTGCACATCTAGAGCGTTTAATAACTTTTGAAATATTATTAATTGAAGCACCAGTTCCATTTAATCTCCAAATTTCGCGAATTTTACTTTCTTTTAATTATGTACCTCGTGGCATGTTTGTAAATGCGTGAAGTCGGTTATCGTCTGCTTTAGTTAACTGCTGACGTCATAACAGCGTGCAGAAAATTTGCATATTCCACATTATTTTCGAAAAAAAGCAGGTGTTTTAATTAAAATGTTAGAGTGTCTTATAATTTTGTCCATTTTTTTTTTTTTTTTTTTTTTAATTCTATAAAAATATCATTTCTGTAAAACAATTACGTGTGATAACAGAATAAATTTATGTTTTTGACGTGTTTGATAAATCATTTTTAAGCTCTGAATCTTTTCTTTCACTATTTGTCAAATTAGATAGGTGTCTTATAATTATGTCCACCACTGTAGCAGAGGTTTGATTTTAGAAAACTCAAACACTAAAATGATTTTTTTTTTTTTTTTTTTTTTGTCATTTTCTCTAGTGGACATCTGTTGGTGTGTCCTTGATAATCGACCAGCAATATTCAGCTAATATACTTTCATTCCATCGTCCACTACAATGAGTTTTAGTGCGTGTAGGACTCCATAGCAGAATTGAGACTTGTAAATTATGGCATCTAATAAACAGCTGATTTTTACCACTCATGAAATCTCTTAATCTTTCTGGTAGCAATCTTGGATATGCTTTTACAGCAAAGAGATAATATGGATTTTTGAGGAAATCATGCGTGTTAAACAAAAAATAATTATAGATACGTAATTTTCCAACTAAAATATACAATAAACACATATTTCCATCTAATGGACATTTTTCATGTTGTGCAAAATAATTTCTATTTTCTTATTTTCTGTTTTTCAGCTTTCTTGGCATTCTTATTACTTATTGCTCTTTTTTTTTTTTTTTTTTTTTTTTTTTTTCAACATTCGTATACACCATTATCTAATGGTTGACACTTGTTTGATGCATGTTTTGTTTTTATTCATTTATTTTCAACAGAATGAAACTATTTGGCATTAGTCAATTTTTTCATAATAATTTAAAAGGGCAAATAGTTGCTGTGGTACATCAGGACAGCAATGCTTTATGAAAATTATTGTGCCAATGTGACAAACGTTTATCACCTGAAACTCTTTGGGCAGTATTAGATATTGTTGAAATTCGAATATATTGCGTGGAATAAACAGTCATTGCGGGTTTTTTTCTATATTTTTCAAAGTCATATATTATATAAAGGTTAAAGTTCAATCAATGATATATGTTCCCTTTTTTTCGGTGACCTTTTACCATCGTTCGGTGAGCTTCCTAATTCCCAGTTCGTCTTTATTTGCGACCTTTCTTTATTTGCGAAAAACTGAACAAGGTGCTGATTTACAGCCTCTTCTGAATTTAACATTATTTCCCGCAAGGAATTTTGAAGAGAGCGAAACAAGTGGAAGTCTGATGGCACAAGGTCAGGTCAGTATGATGGGTGGGGCAACTCGTCCCATCCAAGCACCAATAATTTTTGACGGGTCGCCAAAGATGTGTGTGGCCTGACGTTGTCGTAATAGAACACTACTTCTTTACGATTGATGGGCTCCGGACGTTTCTGGATAAGAGCTTCGTTCAAACTGTCCAACAGCTTACAGTACGCATCCGAATTGATTGTTCTTTTCCTTGGTTGGTGCTCAAAACATGCCACACTAAGGGCATAACATTCCTCTGATGAAGTCTGCTTTTGAAGTCGTTGACGGCGAATCATCACCTCGGGACCAAAACCATTTGCACACTACACTGCTGTAAATAATCCACTTCATCAAATGAACTTCTTTGAGTTCATGAGGAACCCAAATATCGAGCTTGCTTACGTATCCCAGTTCCTTTAGGTGGACGTGATTGACTGATCTTCAATGTCTCAACAGTCTCTATTGTTGTGTAACGTGGGTTTGACTGAATCAATGTCTTGATCTTGTCATCATCAATCTGGGTAGGCTTTCCTGACCGAGGAGCATCTTTCAAATCAAAATCACCAGCGCGGAATTTCTTTAACCATTTTTGGCCATGACATTCTTGTAGAGCATCGTCACCGTAAACTCTACGGTCATTTCACACGCTTGACGCGTTTTTTTTTTTTACTCAAGTAAAACCGTAAAATATGGGGAAAATGAACAGTTCGGACTTCTATTTCAATGTACTATAAAATCTATAAAACTCAATGAAATCGTTCAATTTGTTCTTTACAATGAAGCTTAAACTGTCAGTTACCAATGACGTAACAACTACTATTGCAAATGCTTCGAGTATTTCAGAAACTGCACTACTGTTATTGGTTGCAAGAAAACGCAATGATTTTTTACTCAACCCAATATATTTTAGCATACAGTTTAGATGCCTAAATATTCCATCGATTTTAACTGATTCATATCTCGTGACAAAATGTAAATATGCTATACATTATTTAATTTTTATTTTAATATCAGCTCAAGTACATTTTAAAATTAAATGTCTGATGGAAGTTACCAAAACTACCTCATTTATACGTGCATTTTTCTAATTTTAAATATATACAAAAGAATTTTTTAACGATGCAAAATTTTATTTTTTCTCTGAAATATTTATACTTTACATTTGAATAGCAGAGATACTTCATTATTGCGATAAATAGGTAAGTATATTATACTTCACATGCAGTACATTATATATATATATATATATATATATATATATATATATATATATATATATATGTATATATGTATATTACAGAACTTTTCAAAGAATATAGTTTAAAACTACATAATAATATCTAAAAATACACTTATATTTTTCGACGAATTCATCATGAAATAAACCATCATTAAGAAAAAAATAATAATGTATTTCTTTATGCTCCCATTAAGAAATATAATCATCTAATGATGCCTTCTTGGTTGCGTAATCCTTTTTTAAAGATACTTTGTATCTACACCTTTCGTGATTAAGGACCTATTTTATCAATTTAAAAAATACTTGTTTGTCACAATATTTAGCAAGCTAAGAGGTAATTTCAGTTGAAGTGGTTTAGAACTTTCTAAAGAGGGCATTATTTTCCTACTTTAATAAAGCTTTCACGGTCACCACTTAGTTCCTTGAAACCACTTCATCCTCTTCAACTAAACAGCCTTAAAAAAAAAAATCGCTTTAACATTTATAAATTGTCAAACAGTTTCATTTACTTGTCAATTTTATGGTAAAGCGGTACCTTTTATAAACAGATTTTTTTTTTTTTTTACTTTTTTGAAAACCTCTAATTATTTGTTTGACATATATTAAATATTTCTTTTAATTTTAAAATCATTTTATTCATCTTTCTACTGGTATAAATGTATACGAGTGCAACTTTTAACTTTTTGAGATTTAAATAAACTTTCTATTTTAAGGAATGTTTTACTTGGTTAAATCATATTAAAAATAATAATAATAATAGAAATAATAATATTTATGTGTTTAGGTTTAAAAGTTCAATTTCTTAGTTCTTATTCTTAACATTAATTTTAGACTAACTTTTTCAGACAATATATATATACATATATATCATTTAATTTACAGTAACAAAAGACGTGAGATAATTCTTTAGAGTCGGTATGTATATTGAACTAATAACTAAACGGTGAAAGAAAATTTGTTTGAAATTAAAAAAAGGAAAAAATGACAATTTACTTCTACATGGGGCAAAGACAATATTAATAAAATATATTTTATAAACCGTCAATTTTATTATTTCACTTGTCTTTAGGAAAACGTCTGTTTAGTTTAATAATCTTAAAATAACAAATGATCATGAGAGAAATCCACTAAGACTTATAATTATATTAGTCAAAAGTATAACCTAAACAGTTGTTAGGTCATTTATAGCTTCACTTTTTAAGTTCCAGAAGGACTTACAATTATTTATATTCTAATTTTTACTTTCTTCTATGTTCAATAGAAGAAAGTATTGGATTCTTAAACATTTTCGACTTCCAGATTTAGATGGATTATACGTTTTAAAAGGTACAGAATACGATTTGATCATTTGTAGGAAATATCTGTCTGTCCGTCTGTCTATCTGTGTGCGCTTGTCACAAAAGTTTTGTGGTTTCTGTATCTCATGAACTACTGCACAGAATTTCATGAACATTTATATGAAATTCTATGCAGTAGTATAACACCTTGACATAAATTAGTGTCTATCAACTTTTGCTGCCAATTTCTTAACAGGTGGTGCTGCTATAGAGTAATTTCCGAAGTTTCAAGGAAGGCTGTATCTCAGGAACTCCTGCATGAAATTGCATATGAATTTATACGAAGATGCACCTTGACATAATTTGTTCATGTCAACTTTTGATGACAATCGCTCAACAGGTGGCACTGCTATACAATGATTTCTGCATTATAAGGGAAGACTATATCTCAGGCGTATAATCGAAAAAAAAATCTTGATATATCATTATGATATGTCATACTGATTAAACTGGGTACATATCACCAATAGATGGCGCTGCTATACTGCAATTTTCCCCCAAATCGGAAATGCTGTCATCTGCACTGTAAAAATTCACTTACAGTGGGCATTTAGTGTATTACCTCTCTGAAATAAATATCGTCTGTATTCGTAATGGATGAAAAAATTACAAATAATTTGTACTGCTGCAATTTGTGTAAAAAAATACAAAAAAATGTTTTGTGATGGCCGCAACATACCAGTTTCATCTTAATTTTGGTATAAAAAATTTATATTCTAAAATAGGCTTTTAAAAAAGTATTTCTTTTATTCTGAACAATCTCGTTCTTTTTTCACCTTTAATAATCCCCTCCCCCCCCCCCCAAAAAAAAAAAGATTTTCTGCGCACCAAAAAGTTTATATAATAGGGTAGGAGGGGGCGGGGGGGGGGGGGGGGTAAATGAACATAAAAACAGCAAGTTTCAAGTTTAGGTCAATATATTTACAATTTTTAAAGAAGTATTGAATATAATTTTGCTGATTTGTTACATTACATTACTTTAGACTAAAATGGAGAGTTAATTGAAGAAAAAAAGTCAATAAAACACCTCTTAACGACCTAATAAATTTGACATGTTCATTTTACCCCATGGGTGGGGGTAAAGTGAACAGTGCTTGGGGCAAAATGAACATAGTCAAAAATATTCTACAAAAACAAAAGAAAAGAAATTTGTCAACTTTTTACTCATTTAATACATAACTTAAAGAATTCACACACATGTTATATAATAATGATGCTGTCTTTAAAGTATTAGTATCTCTGACGGAATTATTTGTTAAATTAACATCGTTTTCATTTGTTCTAATCTCTGAACAACTGCTGCTTGAGTTAGAACTTCCCCTACCTTAGCCTGAACTCTTTTCCTCTTTCGCTTTGAATTTTCGACTGCCTTTTTATTGATATCCGAAATTGGTGGTGATAAAGTGATCAATATGGCACGCTTTAGGTCCTTTAACGGGGATTCCAATATATCATCAGAAATCACAGGCTCGTCTACTCCCTCTGGATTATTATTTGTACTAGATGTTGATGGTTCTGATCTTACTTCCTCTGATGGTGATATCAAAGATTTATCACTTGCTATCATTCCAGTAAATACAATCTTATTTTCGACCTCAGACTTATTTATTGGGAAAAGCCCACTACTCTTGAAACCTTTAATTGCATTTTCTGGTCGGATAGCTTCCATTAGTTGCCTTAATAAGAAGGGAAATACAGTAAGACCCCGCTTAACGCTGTTTCATTTAGCGCTGTTTCGGTTTAGCACTCTTTTATTTCCCCTGTGGATTCCCCGAAATTGCTCGCAGCAGTATGGGGATTCCCTGAAATTGTATGCGCGCTGTTTCGCATTACGCTCTACTTTGATGGAACGTATCCCCCGCGTTAAGCGGGGTCTTACTGTACTGCCTTTGACACATTTTGCAGACGGCTTTCTCTAAACCATTTTTTCAATATGCTCTTCCATACCTTTTTTAATGGAGAAATCGCAAACATCTAGAGAATGTAAAGCATGGCTAGTATGAGGAGGAATGCACAATATTATAATATTGCTGTCAACAGTCTTCTTAATTGTTCCATATGTCATATGGCTTCCGTGTCCGCCATATATCAAAAGGACAGGTTTTTGTAAATTCTTTGTGAATATTACAAAGTGATTAAACCAACTCTCAAATACCGAATCTTCCATCCAGACAGAATTAGTACATGCATATGTGGCTCCTGGAGGGCCACCCTTTGTCCATGATTCATAAAGGTGTGCACTCTTATATATAGTAAAAGGTGGCATATAATGCCCACTTGCTGATGTGCAAAAAAGTACTGTAAACATTGTCTTCCCACAGGTAGGTGATTTCATATAAGCAAAACGAGCAGACTTTGGACTAAAAACAGGCTTATTTCTGCTGTCAGTACCCATTCCAGCCTCATCAAGGTTAAAAATTCTGTCAGTGTAGTCCTGAAGGTTATTTTTAAAACTCTGGATAAACTTGCAGCTCTTGCTTTGGTTTTGGTGAGAAGCTCAGGTTTCCGTTTTGTCAACTCTTGGGTCCAACGTTTTTCGAAATAGATATTCAATACCAGGACTTTTTTCATCAAATGGGCTCTTTCTGCTTGTTGGGAGTTTAAAGTATCCTTCAATTAAGTTTGATAAGTCAATGCGATCAAATGGATGACCACATTGTGCTAAAAATTTTAAGCTTTGAACGATGCACAATTCTTCATCTTCCGTTAGCCAGGGTTTTCTACCTGAACCCATGTGACTTAGCTTTTTTATTACCCATCTTCGAAGAGTATGATAAGGTATTTTATGTTCCTGTGCTGCAAGATAAATATATTTTCCTTTTTCAACTGCTAAGATAGCTAGTTTGAGAGTTGCATCAGAATAAGTAGACTCTTTTATTCGTACATATGTTCTTGGCATTTTGCAGCTGTTAAAAAGAGAAAAAAAAATTGTAAGGAAAATATCCATAATATTTATTTTTATTGCTCAAAATATATGAATACTTTTAAATAAATTCATCTAAAATTATAAGTAATTGTTAAATTTAAATAAAGTTAACTTTAAAAACAGAATAATTCCCTGTGTATTTATAAACAGTATAGTACTATAATAAATTTAATTATATAAATAGCTTTTTATTTTTACATTTTTGCATTTAAAAATCATGATTTAACACAGAAATTTAATTTGGACTACAAAATATTAGCTAAACAAAAAGGTTTAGAAGAAATAATTGTTAAGCCTAACTCTATGTTCACTTCATCCCATCTAACTAAAAACATTATAAGATATACAAAATTAAAAATTAAAACTTACTTTTTGCAGAAATGTGTTCCTCAGACCCTAATAGATGTGTTCTAAATATTGAATAAGCTGGAACTGTTAATAACAAAATGAATAGCAGAAGTTTTGCAGATGGTAAAAACACTCAGCTAAAACATAAACAAATAAAATGGTGTTGCCACATTTGTAAAGCAATTTAAAATAAATAATTTATAGTGGAAAAACATTTTTCACTTTCATACAAACAAAAATTTAAAAAAAAAAAAAAAAAAAAAAAATTTCAAACATTAATTTTAGCTACAGAAATAGCTCATTTTTACTTCCATTACCCTACTACCGTAGGTAATGGAAGTATTGTATTCGGTCTGAAAATTCGATATCGGGTTTTCACCTGATTTACACGTTTTAAGGTCCCCTGAGTCCAAAAAAGTGATTTTTGGCAATTGGTCAGTGTGTATGTATGTGTGTGTGTGTATGTATGTGGAGAATCTTCTGGGTATTATAGCTCAGAAACTAATAAAGATAAAACTACGAAACTTTAGAATTGAAATACGTCTGGTGTACAGATGAAATTTCCAAATTTTGGTGAAAATTGAAAAACCGGAAGTGGGACATAGGAAACCGGAAGTGGGACCGTAAGTCCGTATCTCAAAAACGGCTCTAACGATTTTCTTCAAACTTGCTATATAAACACTCTATTAGATGTCCTTTCGAATGATATAGTTGGTTAGTTCAGGAAAATTGATAGGCGTCCTATATAAATAGCTCAATTTCAGGCCTCGCAAAGGCGTTCCTTTAAAAACGGTTGTACGGATTTTTTTCAAACTCGCCATATTAACTCATTTTTAAATATCCTTTTGTATGTAATTATTGTTTTCCGGTCAATAATTGATTTTTTGTAAAAGTTAGTATCTCAAAAACGGCTCTAACGATTTTCTCTTTAGATCACTTTTATGTTTTCTGATCACATTATCTCTCAAAAATGCATATAATACGTGTAATAGTGGGTAATGGAAGTCGTGTGGCTGTTCCACACCAGATTATTTACATTATGTTCATTTTACCAAAGCTGTTCACTTTACCTCCACCTACCCTACACAGTTAAAATGATAATGCTGAAGCAATTAAAAATGATTTTTCAACAAGATTTTCATTTGTAACAAGTAAGAAAATCTGTGAAAATATGTCTAAATTAGTTTATATTATTTATTTTGATAATTAACAACTCCAATATAAAGCATGTAAATTTTATAAATGAATTAATGCCTTTTCTGTTTTGTAGGAATAGATTGTTATATACACATTCATAAAACTATTTTTTTTTTTTTTTTTTACTTATAATTAGGCTGTAAAGGTATAAAATTTTTATTAATATAGTGGTTTCTTTGTAAAAATTTGTTATAAGATTTTTTTTTTTTTTTTTTGTAATGAGATTATGTTTTAACTATCAGGTAAATTCTAATACAAAATATTGCAAAAGACAATTTCTTTTATAGATTTACTCAACAACACATTTATTAAATAATGTTTTAAATGCAAAATTAATCTTATTAATTATTGTTATAGCAACGTAACCATAATATTAACTTGAAACGTAAGTAGAAATCTTACAGAATTCATATCTATAGTGAACTATAGGAAATCAAGCTATATATCAACGGGCGGGGGGGGGAGGAATTTACTCATTCATTTTTACTAAATCTAGAGTTATTTCCTACACAAATAAGTCATAAATGTACGGTATTTGAATTTTCAAATCTTTGTTATTTCTCTGTGAAATTTTAGTATTAGGATTCCTTACTATTCTATAGTACTTTTACTGTCATATACGTTATAACATATATACAACAAAAGGCAATTTTTTTTCACACATTTACACAACAAAAAGATAATTTGTCTTGGTAAATAATGCTGTAAACGCTGAATTATTTTTTATTGTTTAATTTTATTGTTAAAATAAATAAATAAATAAACGTGAGTATAACTCTTTCTAGCAGGTTTTGTTGCATATAAGCAATACACTATAAAAGCTTATCTAAATAATATATATATATGTATACACATAAATATATGAATAAAGATTTTTCGTTTTTCTAATTGATTGAAGTGTTTCATAATGGTTCCTTTTTGTAAAAAAAAAAAAAAAAGTTAAGGTTATTTAAAATATTATGATCCAATTTAAACGGTTAATTAATAAACATGCATTATGAAATACAGTTTTTTTTTTTTTTTTTTTTTTTTTTGTAAATTTATTCAACAATATTTTTCTTCGGTAAATATCGTTGTAAGTTGAAGATCATTGCCATTATTTAGTTTTGTTATAGTAAAACAATATCATAAACTTGAAACGTGATAAAAAAAATTTTGCTGACAGAATTCGCTGTATATCTGCAATACGCTATAGGAAATCAATCTAAATATCAAGACCTCCATCGATCTCTTGAAGCGGATAATGTCATCGATTCAACTCTAACTCTACAATCGAAATCGAAACGAAATAAACACTGAGATTTAGGAAAACGCAAAATTAACTGAAGCGAAAATAGAGAAAAAGAGAAAAGTTTGTTATTCTTTGGAATTTGGGAGTTTGTAATTTACACTCTTGCAATTCTTGACTCGAAAAGTATTTTTGAAGCTTTTGGTTAATTAGAAATGAGAATTCTTCAAGGAAGTTGTTTGATACTGTGATTGTCATTACTTTAGAACAATTTCAAGTAATTTGTTCAAGCATTTTAGATAATTTGTTTTGCAAGAAAAATAAATTCCTTAAAGTTGTTTTAGCATTAATAATGAACTATTTAAGGATGTGTTGTTTGATTTAGTGTTTTATTCCTTATAGACGTTTATTTGTTTTGTTACACTTTATATTTATTTATTATATTTTAGTTTATCTCCCTTTCCCAATATATATATATATATACTTTAATGTTATTTCATATGTATTTTGTAATTAATTAAAACGTATATTTTAGCGAAAAATAAACTTTGATAATCTTGACTATCAACTTGAATAGTACTGTTGAGATGTGCATGAAGTAAAGCAGCAGAAGAAACACCGTAAAACTAATAGAAAATGAAGAAGAAGAAAAAAAAAGAACCTTAAAATAATAATAATAAATAACGATAAAGTGATTTCAAAGTTTCTTCTCTCCTGATATTCATACATTAAAATTCTGTCCTAAACAGGTTTTAGTTTAGGATGACAGACCTATTATTTTCCCCGGCAATACACTGCTTTCTACAGTTTGAATTACTTTTAATACTCCGTAATAAGTTTTTATTATAAGATGCTTTTCCAATAACATTATTTCTTGCTCATTTCATCTTCTTTTGTTTTTCTTTTTCACTGTCGAAAACAATTGATTTTTTTATTGTGGCGTATAGCCTGTCATTTATAAGGCCTAATATTCTCATTTTCAAAGATTTTACTTTTTTAACTATACTAAGTATCCCATAAGTCTGTAGACATTTTAAAAATTCATAAAAAAAATGAAGGAATTGGTAGAATTGACCGCTGATTACGAAAAAATTAATCTCGTGAAGGTAGTTTTTTTTTTTTTTTTTTTTTTTTTTTTAAGGAAACAAAATAGTTAAATTTTTCATCGATAGAGGGCTCTGAACGGGCGTGTAACGAAAAATTTGCAAATCGGAATCCTATAAATTGCACGGTTTTACGACTAAAACAGCTTATTTCACATTTTGGTTCCTACTTGTGCATGCATAGTAAAGTTTTAATTGGGATGCAGACTTGGTAGGTAAAAGCTACTGATGAAAATACTTTTCCTGAGCTAAGAACCACCGTATTGAAACTATAATTAGATGTGTTGTAACTCGTTTGAAAACTGTAATTTGTGGTAATGGCGAACACATAAAATAAAATTTATATGCATGTAAAAATACGCTTAGTAATAAATATAGTTTTTCATGGAAATTTGTGATTTAATCACTACAGCACCCTCTGTCGACAAAAATTTTAACTAAGGGAAAGAGTACGCAGTCGGTTAAGAGTACGCAGGGTTTTTTTTTTCCTGTTGGCAACACTGCAAGCAGAACCGATTGTGATCATATCAACACGTTTGTTTTCAGCTCGCTCAAGAGACCGCCATTATTATTTTCACATTTGCTGTCATTTATTTATCAGGTAAGATATGGTTTCGCTATGTTAGCATGCAATTTTTCTGTGAAGAAATCTTAATATTTTTGTAAATAAAGAACTGATGCTTGCTTTCTAAGTAAATATCATTATGAGGTTTGTTCCCTTCCGAACAACGTAGGCACGTTAGAATTTAACTGTTGTGAATGCTACTGCCATCTATGGACGATTTAGAGAAGCAATACATCGGCGGGTAAGAGTACGCACAGACCAGATATGCGCCATACTCATCTGAAGCTGAAAAATGGCTCATACAAAATCCAGGAAAAGTTATAACCCTGTACGAACTTTCAGGGATTTTTCATAAAGCTTATAGCGCCACAGCCAGGGTTCAATTCGCAGAAAAAGCGTTCCGTGTTACAGGTATTGAGCCATACAACCCTGACAAGTGAAGATTGCTATTCTCCTTCACTAGTAACTTTAGCACCTTTGGATAACGATTGTACAGTTGCAGTAGCACCTGAAGAGAACGAAGTCTCACTCACCACTTCTCAGATAGATATCAGTATCCAGTCAATCGTGCCACTTCCTAGACATGAACAACGAGGAACTAAAAGGAAAAGAAAATCTCAAAAATCTGAGATCATGACTTCGTTTACAGTCAAAAATGCGTTAAAGGAAAAGGTAGAGAGAGAGAGAGAGAGAGAATTAGAACAAGCAAAGGCTAATAGAGCGGCATTAAAAATTAAAAATGGAGACAAAACTAAAAAAGGACAAACTCTGAAAGCAAAGAAAAAACTTATTCTGAATTGTATCGACAACCCAGTTCCCTCAACAAGTTCAGGAAATAATGAGGCGACAATATGCCCAGGCTGCGAACAATCATATGATGAAGATTGGATCCAGTGTGGACTATGTAAGGAGTGGTGGCATGAGGACTGTTCAAGTTACGAAGGCACTGGAGAATTTGTATGTTACTACTGCTAAATTTTCTGGGTGCGTACTCTTGGACTCATGCCCTGCATACTCTTACCCGCCATGTCGGGTAAGAGTACGCATTTGCTATTTTTTTCCCTTGCATTATTTAATATATATATTTTTTAAGATAAAACTTTCATTTTGTGTACCCTTCTTTCTAAGTTAATAAACTATGATTCAGTGTATTTTCGAGGTTCTCTCTTTTCAATTCTCATTTTTATAACGAAAAATCCACTAGGTGCGTACTCTTACCCTCCTTTCCGTTATTGTCTATAAATTATATACGCATTAAACAGTGTAGTTAAATTTAACGCAGTAGAGGAAACGCATAAAACGTTTGAAATACACTTTAATGAACTTCCGATATATTCCCTAATAAATCCGAACTCTTTTGTGTGATCCTGTAAACGGTTGCTTTAGATACCATATTGCATATGAAACTTGCTTATGTGCTTATAAGATGTATATATTTATTATAGTATGTTTGTAGCAGTTTACAATGGTCAAAATGTACAAAAAAGAAATTTTGCGCATAGATAAAATGTATTTGATTATTTTGAATGTTTCTGTACACGCAATATTTGTCCAATTAAAAAAAATAAAATAAAATAAAAATAAAAAAATCTTCCTTTCACACAGATTCATAATACCCAACTTGTAAGTCCTGCTAATAGTATTATTCCTACACACAGAGAGACAAAGCAACAGCTAAAAACCTAATTTTCGAATTCAATAGACCTTCAAAAGTTGTATGTATAGCAAAAACTCCATTTAGAAAATTTTATCCAAAACAATACTTTCTGTATACCATATATAATAAGAGAAAATAATACAAATTTATTTTCGTATAGGATAAGTTCTCCAGTGATTGGCATGCTCCAGTAATTGACATCTATCCCGAAATAATTAATAAATAAGAAAAATAATAAAATAATATACTTTACATATAAGAATTTTAACATTGTATCTCAAACACTGGAGCATAGGGTGCTAATAACTGGTAAAATGAATAACTAGCAGTGTCAAACACTGGAACATAGGGGGCCAATTGCTGATAAAAGGAAAAACTGGCTGTGTCAATTACTGGAACATTGAGTGGGTGTCAAATAAAAATTCACAAAAAAAAATTGTTATCAAATGTATATATTTTAACACATATGTGGTTCTGAATGTCTTTTATAACATATGTATTAACTTAAGATTTCTAAAATTATTTTCTGATATATTTTCTGTATCTTCTCTTTTGAACATTAAGAACATCAGAGATTGCTCTAAAATTATCAATCACTGGTGCACTTACCCTAATATCTTTAAAAGCATATTTAACAAAACACATAGGAAATATATACATTTTTAAATATAAAAATACATTACTAAAATATTAAAGCTTTTTTGTAAAAAGTAAAATGTTACGCATAAAATATTCTATTACACATTTCTGTAATTCAAGCAAAAGAAAGAAGAATGATCTTTTACCCTGTTCTTTTTTTTGAGAGACATTCATTTTAATTAAGATATTTTAAAAATTTACAATGTCATAATTTTTAGAAATGACATAATAACGTAAAAGAATAATTTTTAATGGACTTCACTTCTGATTAAATGTATTTTTATTACAGAAATCTGAAACAGGACTCATGGAGCAAAAATAAACTTTCAAAACGTAATTACACAAACAAAAAGTTTACAAACATTTGCAGATAAGTTAAATTTACTCCTTTTTTACACTTCAGTATAATTATCTTTTGGCGTATAAGCAGTTTCAGGAAATTTAAAAACAAATGTTTAATTACTTTTCCTTCTACTTTCATCAAGATAAAGTTAATTAACGGAGGAAACTTCGATTAACCTTAACAATGCAATTTTGTTTTACGTAACAATTTATCCTCAGATTCATGTATATCGAAAACTTGAAGAAAGAAAAATATCAGCATTTTTAAAGAAATCTATTTTAGATATATGGGTATGTAACTCAAATGAAAGTCAGTTTCTTTTTCGAAAACTTACTTAATGGAATCATTAAAAGTTTTCTTGTTAATTTACTGTTCGATAGATTGTAATATTTTATGAAAGATAAGGAGAAAAAAGGAATAGATGTACATTACATTATTTATTATTCTTTTTGAAAAGTATTAAGGTGATAAAAATTTTTAATCATTAAAATTTTTATTATTATTGTTGTTACCTATGTTATATTAAACAGCTCGAAGTTACTTCATATAACCTACAGCAGGGAATAAAAATCATTTAATTTATGTAATAAAAATTGATTTTAAATAAGAATTTGATGGCTATTGAAATTACCTGAAAATAATACGCACAACAGTAGAAATTAATTCCTACTAATTTTCATATTCGCATTCGTTATCTGGGTTATCATTAAAATTTTTATTATAATTTTTACTTATGTAATACTAAGGGGCTTTAAATTATTTCCTATAACCTAGGGGTCATAAAAGTTATTTTATTTTTGTTATAAAAACTAATTTTAAAAAAGAGTTTGATTTCTTCTGAAATTCCTAAAAATAGTACGCACAACAGTAGAAATTATTTTCTGTTAATTTTCGATTTCCAAATTCTTTATCTGGGTTATCATTTCAATTTGCATTTTAAGTAAATTTAAGGTAGGGTAAGTGAACCAGTGATTGACACATTTAGAGCAATCTCTGGTGTTTTTAATGTTCCAGTCATCAGAAAATATTTTTAGAAATCTTAAGTTAGTACTTATGGTATTAAAGACATTCAGAACCACATATATGTTAAAATATATACATTTGATAACAATTATTTTTTTATGAATTTTTATTTGACACCCATTCAATGTTCCACTAATTGACACTGCCAGTTTTTCAATTTATCAACAATTGGCCCCTATGTTCAAGTGTTTGATACTATTAGTTATTCATTTTACCAGTTATTAGCACTCTATGCTTGCAGTGTTTGACATATAATTTTAAAATTCTTATATGTAAAATATATGATTTTCTTATTTTTCTTATTTATTAATTATTTCGGGATAGATGTCAATTACTGGAGCATGCCAATCACTGGAGCACCTACCCTAGAATGTATTTAAATATTTTTGAACGATTTCATGGTCATTAATTAGCATTTAAACTTGAAAAACTGTTTATTTGTTTATTACATTCATTTTTATAGTTTTTTTCTTTTCTTTTTATCTCCCTTTTACTCTTTTATTATTACTTTTTTTTATAACTTTCTTTTACATATATACAAGAAGATAGTATTGTATTTTTGAAAAATTTTTACGTCTGCATACGACTTGAGCCTTTTTAATAAATACCTTTCTCTGTATTTATCTGTGTGTATATTACGAAAAGTTTTTAAATCTATGTATTACGAAATAATGGGCGGATTTTCACAAAAATATCATTTTGGTTAAACTTTGATGTAAATTTTTAGATCTTTATATGTATCACCTAGCAGTGGCTCTAGTACTCTACTACTTCTCCCATGTGCAGAAAGATTATGTACATTGAAAACTCCAAGTTAAAAAAATATCAGCAATTTTAAGAAAGTCTATTTAGATGTAAATGAAAATAAATTCGATTTATTTATTTTTAAAAATATTTAATTAAATCATTAAAAAGAAATGTTAGTAATTCAGAATTCGACTAACTGTATTGTGGGATTTATTAGACGTATAAAGTGTAAATTTATACGTATTTAAATAATATTTTTAAAAAGTTGTCAAAATGGTAAAAAGGCTTCATTGTTAATTTTATTATTATGATTGTTATTTATTTTACGTACTCAGTGGTTTGATAGTACGATGCATATAACATATTGGAATTAAAATTTCTTTCACTTGTATAGTAAAATCTGATTTAAAAAAAAAAAAACTATTATAATGAATTTGAGATATACAGAAAGAAAAAATCGTTTAATTCTTTCATTTTCTTTCTTTTCTTTTCTTTTCTCCTTCTTTTTTTTTTTTTTTTTTTTTTTTTTTTTTCCTTTTAATTCAGACATTTATTTCAGTTAAAGCAGTTAAAAGTGTACTATGTCATAATTTTTGAAATTACATTATAACGTAAAAGAATAATTTTTAATGGACATGACTTCTTATTGAAGGTATTTTCATAACAAAAATCTCGAATATGACCCATACGGCGAAATTAAACTTTTAAAATATAATTATACCCACAAAAAGTTTACAAACAATTCCAAATAAGTTTAATTTATCCTTTTTTTTTTTTTATTTACGCCTTAGTATATTTTTCGGCGTATAAGCAGTTTCAGGAAATTTAAAAATAAATGCTTAATTACTTTTCCTTCTTCTTTCATCAAGATACAGTTAATTAACGGAAGAAACTTTCATTACACTTAATAATGCAATTTTGTTTTACGTAACAATTTAACCTGAAATTCATATATATCGAAAACTTCAATTAAGAAAAAAAACAGTATTTTGGGGAAAGATTATAGATGAACATACGTTATATTATTATTCCTTTTGAAAAGTTGTTAAGGTGATAAAAATGTTTAATCATTAATAGATGTTTAATCATTATTACTATTTTTACTGATGCAAAATACTCGAGGCTCGAAATTATTTTCCATATATAACCCATGAGTAATAAAAATCCATTGATTTAAATAATAAAACTGTTTTAAACAATAATTTTTTTTTTACAATTTTCCTGAAAATAATAAACAAAACAGTTCAAAATAGTTACTATTAATCTTAGTATTGCCATTTGTTATCAGTGTTATCAATTTAATATTACATCTCAAACAAAGGGAGGTGTGTACGGTGATCCTTTCACACAGTAATTTTTGTCAACTCGAATTTACAGAGTTATGTAACAAAATACTGTTTAAAATACGGCTTTTAATCTACTTTCGAAATGTGCATTAAAAAAAAAAAAACTTTTATCTTACATCTTAAACTTTTATAATCTAATTTTATAGAAACATTAGGTGAAAAAAAGTAATCTGATGCCACATTAGATTATCCAATTTTCTATCATGGAAAATTATAAAATATCCATGCAATGATATTTTTTCATCAAAAGAATTTTATTCTTTTATATTAAAACACAAAGCTGTTTCTTTAAGACAAAAATGAGAGCATCTGAGCACGTGCAAAAATCTTTGAGCCATCCTAATCTGTACATTCCTCTTACTGCACATCAGCCAATATGAAGGGTGAAGATCAAGTGGAGTTGTCGCACTATAGTTATACAGTGGACAACTGGCGACAGCCTGAAATTCATCTCTAGAAATGAAACGGAGTCACGTCATTATAATTTTGATCCTCCTTGTAGAAGATGTAGAAATAAAAAGAGAAAGTTTGAAGTTCTGCGGGATTAACATCGCACTAGAACTACACAATTGATCGACCAAAAAAGTGAATTTTATTTAGAAATTTTTATTCATGAATTTTAGAATTTTATTTGTTTATTTATTTACTTTACGTTATACAAATTGTTGAATGTAATGAGTTTTTGATAATTACATCATCATTTAGATAAATCTCCTTCCATACATTCTAACAATGTCCATATATTTTTTATGTGTCATTTTCAAGCGGCCGAAAAATGAAAAAAAGTCAAGAATGGATTTCCCACCTTTCTTTTTGAAGCAAATATAAAAAAATAAATAAGTACTTTTCTTCTTTTATTTTTGAAACAGGCAGAATTTCCATCAAAATTGTGCAAATTGCGAAGAGAAACCTCAGTTTTCGAAGTCTGTGAATTTTTTGGGGAGCACAGACTATAGAATCAGTAATGTATGAACATTAAATGGTCTTGCTTACAACTCGGAAAAGGCTGATGGTCAAAGGGTTTAACGTCATACTAGAGTTGCGCAATTGGCGATGGGTTGCTATTCACCACTAGGAGTGGTCCGGAGATATGTCATCACAGTTTTGATTTTCCACGGATGAGGATGGCTCCCTCGCTTTGGTAACCTCCAGAAACATTACTTTTACGAAAAATTTAGAACATTACATACACAGCAGAGATTTTACGTGCACTAGCTATAGTCGGCAGCAAAATTATTCGAGCGCTAACAATAATTCCTATGTAAAAAATAGTTCACTCAATGCTGTTTTGTTAAATAAATCCTTGTCGAGTCATAATGGTCTTAGTCAGTCTAAGAACAACATTCGATAAGGATTTATTAACCAAAACAGCATTAAGTGTATTTTTTTATATAGGAATTCTTGCTAGTGCTAGAATATTTCTGTTGCCGACTATATGTTTAAATACACATGTCGGTTTTTTGCCGGTTCGAGTATCAAACGCGCAAGTCTCCGATTATGAGTTTGACGCCATTGGTTAGTGATAGGAAGTAAAGGACGGATTCCCTTAAGGACCCTTCAGAGTCTGGCTTCAAGTTCGGTTTCTTTTGATATCCCTTTGATGTGGGGAATCGAATTGACGCGAGGCAGGAGAGAGTTTCCCTCGGCTGACAAACCTCCTACTGCGATCGAAATTGGGTCTGTTTTGTAAAAGAGCAATAAAAAGTAATGTCCTTCATTGTAAATGTGTGCAAAATGTCAAGGGTCGCTTTCGGACAATGGATAATTTGTGAGTTTTGAAGCGCTGCATAGTAGCTAGTCTCTGAAGGAAGCCTTAAGGACGCTTCAGAGACTGGCTGCAACTTCGGTATCTTTTGATATTCCTTTGATGTGGGAATCGAATTGACGCGAAGCAGCAGAGAGATTTTCTTCGCTGATAAACCTCCTACTGCGATCGAAATTGGGTCTCTTTTGTAAAAGAGCAATAAAAAGTAATGTCCTTCATTGTAAATGTGTGCAAAATGTCAGGGGTCGCTTTCGGACAATGGATAATTTATGAGTTTTGACGCGCTGCATGTTGCTAGTATCTGAAGGAAGCTTACTGGCTGTGGAGGAAAATTCCGATAATATCACTGCGGTTTTTGAGTGAATGAGCGCTTTGTTTTGGCGATAACTGCTTTCTTGGCAACTGGGCAGCACAGAAATTTTGTGACATAGGAGGTGGAGGAAGCCGAATCAAAGAACTTCTAATAGATCGTAATACTTTCACGTATTGAAAGATCTTTGGCCGAATGTCGGTTTGGCAAATGAATTGGTGGATTGGTGGAGATGTGATGTATGGGAACAAACACATTAATAGCCCGTAGTCTATTATATAAGTTTGACGCTCTGTCAACGGGGCAACCGCGGCACACATGGGAAAGTTGCAGTCAGGAAAGTAAAGATTTAAGAGAAGTAACTACGATTTAAACGTAAGATGGATGTAACGAACAGGAAATATTTTTTTACACTAATTATGCACTAAATACTTCAGAATTTTATTTTTCATTTTTTTCCCTCGAAAAGGGTATTAAAGACATAGATAAATGTTCATTGAAACCTTACGAAATTTGTTGAGTTTACTTTAAAAACATCATTATTGTCGCTTAGAAAACCACTAAATCAACAGATCCTATTTCTCTCTTTGAAAAGAACCGCTTAACTAGACGGGAAAAACAATGCTAGTAATAATAATAATACATGCATGCAACATACACAAATTTTCATTAAATATTTTTTTTTAAATAAAATTTTGAGTTCAGATTATTTCTTTTCCCTGATCGTATTCTCCCCCCTCCCCCCTGTTTGTATCTTTTTTTTTTTTTTTTTTTCCATTTGATATTAAAAAAAAAAAAAAAAAAAAAAAAAAAAACAGAGAAATAAAAGTTAATCAAAGAATCAATTATTTGTTCTGTAATTAAACATATATACATTTCCTGGTTGTTTTTAGTTATTAATGATAAAATTTAAATTATTTTATCGTTTTAATATCATAAAATATTGTTTAATAAAATATTTTAAAATATGGATTGTTGTTAAACAAACTCATTTGAACAGAATAATTTAAATTTTATAGATCACACTTTCACAATATGATGTATTATTAGCAATTCATTATCTTTTATTGCAACATTTGCATTAATCTTTTAATTTATTCTTAAGCCATACAAATAGTTTTTGTATTGGTAATTTTGCATGACACAAACAATTTTTGTGTGCAAAGTTTATTGATAATTTACAGAAAATACTCTAATTTTGTTAAAATGTATATCACTGAAACGTTTCTAAATCTTGCATTGAAAAAATAACATTATTTAAAAACTTACAGTTTTTTTTGTCTTTAAACTCATTGATTCAACTACACTAATCCTAAATTTTATAATAAATTTAATTAGCTTAAAGTGCTAATTAATATAACTTTGTTTTCCCCGTTTCATATTACAAGAAAGACTCAAAGTACGATATGGTTTTCCTTAAACTTAAAAAGATTCTAAAACAAAAGTTGAACACTAAAGTCTTGATCATTTCAGAACTAAAAAAAAAAAAAAAAAAAAAAAAAAAAAAAGGGAATCCTCTTCATTAACAAAAATTCGCGTCTAATTAAAACTCTTTAATTCTTTGATTTATACGATGAAAGTAAAAGTTTACTTTTTAATGACATATGCCGTTAAAGAGTTTAAGAACACACGCAATCAAAGAGAGTAAAATTTCTTTTTACCGTAAGATTCATCTCCTGTGTCATCATAGTATTCTTGAAGTAAAAAAAAATCGAAAACACCTAATTAATTGCCTGTAGTCGTTCCTTTAATTAAAGGGAAAGTTTATTAAGAAAAGAAACATTTAATAAAGGAAATTTAATATTGTAATTTTACTACGTGAAATTACTTGTCATTACCTGCCATAGAAATATTTTAATTGGAATATATTTTTATGAAAGTAATTTATAACTTTTCATAGTTGTAAAAGAGATGAAGATAACATAATTAAAGTTTTGAGTTTTAAAAAGAAGAAAAGGTATTAGTTTCGTTGCTCAAAAAGTTTGTTCATTAGTACATTTTTCGATAATTATAGTGTCCTGTAATTTGTTCTTTTTTTTTTCTTCCTTACAAATTTTGATATCACTCTATACAAAGAATCAAACTAATTTCAAATATTCATTTTACTATGCATATACGTTTCTATTATATAATGAAAAATGTATTTTCTTTTGAAATAAAATATCTCAAGTAAGACAGGTGATGTTATTATTTTTTATTTTGTATGATAATAAATATATAAAATCTTAATAATTATGATAATTACTACAATATATATAATATATACATACGAAATCGGTACTATGTAAATAGTGTACCGTGATTTTGAATTTGATAGCTGTATGTAAGTACTTATCATATTTCAAATTACAATGCTTATATATCAGGAATGTTTCCTTTCCGGATTTTCTTCCACCAGTTATCGCGAATTGCAATTTAGATTATTGTTAATTTCTGAAATTTCTAGAAAACCTTCAGAAATACCTAATATTTAAAAAAAATTGTTAGGAGAAAGCATGGAATACAAACAATTCTGAAATATTTTACTTTTTTTCCATATCAAGATTATATATATATATATATATAATATATAATATATAATATATATATATATAATATATATAATATATATATATATATATATATATATATATATATATATATATATATATATATATATATATATAAGATAAAATTTAATTATTTTAAAATATTTTTAAGTATTTTAAAGAAAATTCAGAAAATATTTTTACTATTAATACTTATGATTTTGAAAACCTGTTTGGTAGCATCCCCCATTACTTGGTTCTTGAGATTTTTGAAAAGATTTACGAGGAGTTTTGTAATGTAATAAAATGCGATAAAGTTTTCTAGATTAACCTTATTAAATTTTGCATCTTCGAAAATGTTTTGCTTAACGGTGTTAATTATTTTTTACAAATTCTCGGTATCCCGATGGAAACAAGTTACTCGAGTGCCTTCGCCAATATTTTTTTGTTTATGTTTGAAAGAAAATTCAAAGATATTAAGTTTTATAGATACATCGATGACGTAATTACAATAAACTGTTCAGATTTTGCGAAATATGCAGCTGAAATTTATCCCTCTGATCTTGTTTTAAACCGTACCGACTCTGAAGACCAAACTTCTTTTCTGGATTTAAAAATTAAAAAAATAGATAATGACTGGTTAATTGGGATTTATGATAAAAGACAAGATTTTAACTTTAAAGTTTGTAACTTAACAAATTGGTTCTCCTGTATTAGTCATAAAGTTTTAAAAAATATTATGTTCACCCAAATAAATAGAATTAAAATGATTTGCAATAACAATTTAGACCTGAATCTGGCTATGAAAAATCTCAAAAATGTACTAACTGTTAACCGCTATCCTATTATTTTAATCAATAAAAATTTCAGTATTATTGATGACAATCCCACTTAAGGTTTGATGTTCCGTTTTGGGCGACATTTAAGTGCTGGTAAGTGGCCCTACTAGCTGAAAAGGTTCTATGTTTATAAAAAGGGGGGTGGTTTTCATTTTTCCATTTTCTGAATATTTCGGTTTGTTCACGTATGTATTTATATATTCTTATTTTATTTAATTTCTTGTACTTTATATTTGATGTATTATATTTCTTGAATTTTATATTTTATATTTGATGTAATATATTATGTTCTTTATTTCTGAATTTAATTTGCTTCTTATGCTATGTATTAATTGAAATTCGTTTGCTGTACAGTCGTGAATCCATCTGTGAGAAGTTGGGGGCTAGAAACGTATTTTGTGGTTAATACCAGTGTTTCGTCAGAAACTTCTCATTTTCCTTTCCCTACATGGGGGAGCTCCCCTGATGAAGGCCCTCATGTGTTTTGGGATTAAATTTTCATCTGGTTTTGAATTTTTTGTTTATTTATATATATATATATACATATATATATATATCATAAATATTGTATTGCGATATGAGAAAATGAAAAACCAAATTAGGAAAAATATTTTTCTATGATGAATAAAATAGAATAATTATTCAAACGAAATTAATCTTACTTTCAAAGTGATTTACATAATCTAGAGCATCACGAAAAATGTTGGTCACTAAACACGAAATTATTAATACTAGGTACATAAACAATATTGAATTCAGAAGAATATAAATCCTGTTTTGTTTCTGAATAATCTTACTTTACCACTTTTATTATCGTATAATAGAAGTTTAGTAAAACGTTATTTTATAAATAAAGATTCAGCAGTTTATATAAACTTAATATTGTTGCAATTTTCGCCATAATAGCCCAGAGCATAGAATTGTTTCATTCTTCCGCCTTTTACGAAATACGTCATAAATCACATTTTAATGTTTAATATTTGGAACAATATTCATTTTAATGTGTGCTCGTTGTAAAAAAGTGTGAAAAACGTTGTAAAAAACGCTGCTCGTTGTAAAAAACGTTTTATTGTGTGAAATGGAAATGTTTAAATGATGTTGAACAAAATATTTTTTGTCTGTCATATTAACTCATGAACATATTCGACTATTAACGCTGCATCATTATTAGAGCCCCTAAATAAAATAATAGGCCGGCGCATCACCGCCATTTTTTTGCCTCCGAAGAGGACAGCATTCCCGCTTGGCGTCCTTATCGCTTTCCTAATGATTTTAAGAAATCTTGATCTGAAGCTAATCTGGTCAAGATAAGGGCAATAAGCAACAATAATATTCCTAAAAACACATTTTTTTTTTTTTTTCACAGTACATTCTCAGGATGTCATTTTATTCTGAGGATATCCTATGGATGTACTGGGGTAAGATGTGTTGTTAGGGCGGTTTCTGTTTCTTTTACAAAATGTCGCCAAAACTCAAATACGCAGTAATAGAAGGTCTGTGAACACTTTATATTCACTCCTTGAATGATTATAGCAGTTTATCGCTAAACATACTTCCATATCATAGTGTACTTAGCTAAAATTATGAAATATAATAAAACAAGTTACTCTAATGTAACGTAAGACGATTTAAAAAAAAAATGTTTGTCGTTTGTTTATCAGAGAAACGCGCTGGGTACATGTGGCAACCCTAAGGCAACAAAAAGCCTGATGCGCCAGCTCGTATATATAGGAGCCTTAATAATTATTCCAACACATCTAATGAAAAAGTGTGAGACATGTAATAAAATAGAATCTTTATAGTTCCTTGAAATGATTTTTTTCTTTCACTGCCAGTCGGGGGAAGCATTATAATCATTCTCCCAAATTTTCATGTATTTGCTCTCAATTAAAATTTTGCAATTTGTATCGCCATTTTATAATTTCTTAATCGTTGCACAAACATCTGTATTTTACGAAAGTACAGCAATTAAAGTCAATCTGAGTAGTAATACCAATTATATTGCTTACTTTAAATTTTTCTTTTCGCATTTTTTTTTTCCACTTGAATGCCTAGTGCCACAAAGTGAGTATAAGCTATAACTTTTAAATGAGCACGAGTTATCACAGTGTAATAATCTTTTACACTCTAAAGTAATAATCCATGTTAACTTATTGTGTCAATGGTAAAAATACATTTAATGGAATTAATTTGAAATTTAAGGGATTATAGACTCATCACAGTCATTTTTTTTTTTCTTTTTCTAAATACATCTTGGATGCCTTTCAAAACTTTGCTGTCATATAATATTTCACCATGTTTTTGTAGTTTATGTGCTTCACTACTCCAAATGATAAAACGATGTTTTCCTGTATCATGGCTCTACTAAAGAAGATAATAAATGGTAATAATAGATGTTCCACCCCTCCTGGTTATTTCATACCACTATTTCTAGAAAGTTATCTTCGTCTTAATTAATCATAGAATTTTAGATGATAAACAAATGGAATGTTTCCATTAAAAATTATTAACGTGAAATAATCCGGAGGTTTGGCAGTTCTGTATACGGGACAAAATACATCAAATAATATTTATGCCAATTATAAAAGAATAAAGCTTTTGTTAAGTAAAGTTAAAACAAAAATGTTACAGGATGTAAATTTTAATTTAAAAGTGAATCTCTTTAAAAGTAATTTTGTATTTTTAGAATCTAAAACACGATATTTATATTTATATTTTCTTGTATTTCTGCCAAAGTAAATTTAAAAAATGACAACATAAATATATTTATGATGTAAGAGAGTATTGTTTAGTTCAAATATATATCTGAATTTCAAGAAGTTTAGTCTTTTTTTTTTTTTTTTTTTTTTTTTTTTTCCTCTTTTAAAAAATTTAGAATTTGAAATAACGTGTAAGACAAAGAACAGACAATGATGCACATTTAAAATATTAATCAAGTTTTTATAGCAGTATTGCAAAATGTTTTCTTTTAAACAGAAGAAACTTTTGAAAATCTTAACTGTCAGCTCTAAGTGCGAATATATATAAGATCCTGTCTCATAAGTTTGTAGATATCTTAAAAATTCGTAAATAATTATAGGATAAAAAACCTTTTTTATGTACCATGTTTTAAATTTTTTGATGAATCATAGAGCTCTTATCGATGTACATAAAATTTTTAATGTGATAATGACGTCAATTTTTGTGAGATGCATAATTTAACTTTTTATAATTTTTAACGTTCACGTTTAATTAAATGTATTTTTTTTTTATGTCAAAAGAAAATGAACGCGTTAATTTTTTTTATTGGAAACAATTAAATTATAGCTAATATTTTAATGGCTATTTTAACGCTGTTAGGATGATATTATTTTCATATTTTAATTAATTATAACAAAACTAATCAAAAATTCGAATATCGGACTTCGAAGTATTGTGTTGTCACTGGGTTCTGAGCTACTGTGAAAGTTTCAAATGTCTAGCTAGTAGGAAAGTTACTTAAAATTCGATTGCAAGATTTGTACCGGGCAAACAAACAAACAAACATACAAACAAGAATAGAAGTTAATAAAAACATGGTAAAACTAAAGGAATTGATAATATTGAAAGCGGTTTGCCAAAAAAATTATACTTTTGAAGGGAGATATTTTTTTTTTTTTTTTTTTTTTTTTGGGGGGGGGGGGGGTAAAAAACAGTATGATAGTTAAAATTTTCATCAATAGAAGGCGCTGTACGTGAACAAATCACACATCGTCATTGAAAACTATGCTTATATGCATGCAAATGTTTACAGGCATATAAATTATATTTTATGTTCACTATAACCATATATTACTGTTTTCTAACGCGTTACAACATCGCTAACTGCAGCTTCAGATGGCAGTTCTTACCTCAGGGAAAACATCTTGATCAATAACCCTTTATCAATCAAGTCAGCATCGCAATTAAAACTTTATGTATACCAAGTAGGAAGCAAAATAAGAAATAAGATGTGTTAATCGTAATACCATGCAGTTTATAGAACTCTTATTTTCATATGTCTTGTTACGCGTCCATGCAGCGCCCTCTATCGGCGAAATTTTTAACTATTATTTTTTCCTTTACGAATAAGAAAAAAAAATCTCCCCTCAAGTGAATAAAATTTTTGGAAATCTTGTTCAATTCTACCAGTTCCTACAAGTTTTATGAATTTTTAAAATATCTACAGACTTATCCCCACTAAAAATATTCTCAAGATTTTCTCTAAAAATATCTGCAGAATATCTGCAGAATACATTAAGTTATTTGGCCCATTCTTAAGAAAGTTTACAGAATTTCTTAATAATGTCTTTAAAATTTCTGCAGTTATTTTATAGAAAAAAATAAATGTTCAAAATATTTCAAAATATTTGAAGAATTTCTTAAGAAAATATTATTTTCTCAAGAATATTTTCATATTATTTTTAGTGTGGATGAGACACCTGGTATTATCAAATAGGTTAACTATAGATATTAAGTTTATTTCTATACGAATTTATTTAAATCAGTGCTAAATTTGTTTCGTTACCTACACGATAATTGATATAATTAAATAACTAATATTCAACTCGTAGAATATCAATCAACATTTATTTGTATAATTATTATAAGCCCTACAGTTACTCAAATTTATGCATTTGATAAATTATTTAAGATATTTTTTATTATTATTATTCAAGTAAAAATCTTAGTTAAAAGCACAAAAATAGACTCTTCCTCTCTGTTTCGATAAAAAAATAAAAAAATAAATAAATATTTTTTAGCTTATTCAAAAATAAAATAAAATGAGGCCAAAATTTGTTAACATTTTACCGCACAAAAGATTGAAGAGCTTGAAATAGCAATACCGTAAATTTTTAAAAAACTAAACAAAATATTGCTCTAAACACTTGCGTATAAGTAGGCTATAAAGAAGAAGAGAGTTCAACAATTTTATTGCTACTTTGAGACTTGGTTAGAGAGTATTTATCCATAAAACAAATATATCCAGGTATAAAAAAGAGAAATGAGGCCTATAACTTTGAGGTTCTTAACTGTATAGCAGTAAATTTATATGTAGCATTTTTCCTACGGTTTATTTTCCCAAGGTTGTATTAAATAACTCGAGATACTTTCAATGCATTTAATTACATGAAGTAATGCATAGAATTACAATAAATCTTTTTACCAAAAATGTTTTATTATCAGACTTATCTTTACGATAAAATTCTGTAGGTTTTGAAAGGATGGAAGCTATTTTTCCTGATATTATTTATTAGTTCTTAACAAGTAAAATATCTTAAATCATTCATGTAATTACCGTAACCGTTAAGTATTTTTATAAAGTATTTTTGTTAAATAAGGAAAAGTTCTTAACATTTTGAAATATTCTTTAACCACAATCCTTGTGACCATGGAAGCCTCTGCGCAACTGCTGTGTTAAAATAGGGTATTAAAATAGGGGTGATTGAGATAAAGGAGCATCAAATGACTGGGTGCTTACCAAATCGCAATCTGTCGGTCAATCTGGCTTGTTTTTGTTATATTTACACGTTTTGAGGTTCCCTGAATCCGAAAATCATGTTTTTAGCGGATGGTCTGTGTCTGTGTCTGTCTGTGTGTCTGTATGTCTGTTTCTGTGTCTGTACAGCGCAGCAAATATTTAATTGATAACATTTATTTTTATTATTAGTGGAAGTGCTTTACTATAATATTTTACCATGTCTAGTAAAGCTGCTCAGGAATTGAAATGAAGCCCTCATCGACATATGGTAACTATTGTATGTTTTTAAGCTAAATATTCGTCGCTTGTTTTTTGTATATTTATACGTTTTGAGGCTTCCTGATGACCGAAGTTAAGTTTTTTAACGTTTGATCTTTGTCTGTGTCTCTTGGAGCAACTTAAAAACGAATAATTTCAGGGTATCCGAAAGTTGTATTTTAAAGTTAATGTAAGTTTGTTCCTGGAAAAGTTTGATCGAGACTGATACGTTTCAAGGAATGTTGCATGTGAAAGCTGTCTGAATAATTTTAAGTGAGCTCTTCATTTTAATAACAGATTTAAATTCTATATTAAATGTAGGTGCAGTAATGAAACCGGGGGTTGAGAGGGCAGTAGCCCCTTCATACATAACTAATTATCATATAAAACTTTTCCAAAGCCTAATTTGAATTGTTTTAACGTAGGTTTACATAACAGTATTCGATATTTTACCTCTTAATCTCCAACCTTTATTTATAGTATTAAATTTCAGGGTAAGAGAATGTCTTGTGAGTGATACACCAGATTATTTACTTTCTCTTATCCATACTGTAAAGAATGTATTGTTTTGGTGTCAAATTTTCTTGATTGAGTTTTTGTTACATTTACACGTTTTGAGGTCCCCTAAAGCGAAAAATCATGTTTTTAGAGGTTGGTCTCTGTGTGTGTGTGTCAATTTGTGTGTCTGCATGTGTGTCTGTATGTCATCTGAGCAAAAACTTTAGGGTAGCATCCCTATATGATACACATTTAGAATACCAAGTTTGGAATTTCTGCTGCTATTTGTTTTTGAGATATGTTGATAACACAGAGACAAACACAAACAGACCAACCGCTAAAAACATGATTTTCGTATTCAGAGGACTTCAAAACGCGTAAATATAACAAAACGCACTTTCGAAAATTTGATCCCAAAACAATATTTTCCTACCATACATATGGGTAAAAGAAAGTAAAATGTTAGTTCCAAATTTTATTTATATATGGTGCTGTACCTTAAAAAAAACAGCAACAAAATCCACCAAAAATCACCAAACTTATCTTATAAATATTTTCGATGAGTTTGTTAACCAAGTTGCTCAGCCATTTTGTTTTCAAGTGGAGACGACTTGAAAATTTAAAATTCACATTGTAAAAAGCGTATTCCGAATTTTTTGGGATTTATGTATACATAGGCATATAAGATATAGATCTATATAGACCATATAAGGGTATCAATCAAGTTTATTAATGAACTTTATTTTTAACAAAGTGGCAGATATCTTAAACTAAATGGAGCTACTTAAAATCAGGCTACCTGTTGAAAATGTATATTCACGATAATATTCGAAATAATGCTCCAAATCGGACAAAATTTGGACAGCGAATATATTTTTTAAATGTCGTGAATGAGCTCATTAACCAAGTTTCTCCGTCATTTTGTTTTCAAGTGGAGGCCACTTGAAAATTTTTCATTATGTTAACTTTTGTAATACTGAATCAGTTCTTATCGAATTTGGATAGTGGATTTATCATTTAAATACCTCAAATAAGTTCGTTGGGCATCTCCATCCGCTTTTTTGTTTCCAAGTGGTGGTCACTTGAAATCCCGGTGGCACTAGAAAATTTCGTATCAGGATAATTTTGAACTAAAGTGTGACAGTCAACTTATCATACAAATATGTTTAATGATTTCGCTGAGCAAGTTGCTCCGCCATTTTGTTTCCAAGTTACAGCCACTTAGACTGTCACTTGAAAATTTGTCATAACAATAACTTTTGAAATACTGCACTGATTCGGGCCAGAGCTAGACAGTAAACTTAGCTTCAAATATATTGGATGAATTTGCTGTGCAACTTGCTCAGTCATATTGTTTTCAAGTGGTGGCCACTTGAAAATTCGTTATCACGATAACTTTTGAAATACTTAATCAATTCAAACCAAAGTTGGAAAATGGATTTATCATTGAAATATATTTGATTTCGGTATGCAAGTTTCTCCTCAACTTTGTTTCCAACTTGCGGCCACTTGAGCGCTGCCACTTGAGTGTTTATTATCGCGATAACTTTTGAAATACTGAATTTATTCGAACCCATGTTGGACAGTGGAATTATCTCACAAATGTCATAGATCATAGTTCACTGAGCATTTGTTATGCCTTTTGATCCAAGTAACGGTAACTTAAATTTTCAACACGATAACTTTTGAAATTCTAAATTAGTTCAAACTAAATTTGTATAGTAAACTTATCTAACAAATGAATTTGATAAATTTGTTTGCCAACTTGACCCGCCATCCTGTTACCAAGTGACTTGAAAATTTCAAAATTAAATAAAAAGGTATTTATGAGCCGATTTGCTTCAAACACCATATGTACATAATCCACATCAATATTTCTACCAAATCCATTAATAATGTATAGCCACCATTTTGTTTCAAAATGGTAGTTACTTGATAAGGAAAAAGAAAACAACCTATCCTTCCGAATGAGCCAGAAGGACTTGTTTTCCATTATCTTTTATAATAACTTTCTATGTATTATTAAACTTTAATCATTTGTACTATTTTTTTGCAAATTGAGATAGATAGTTCAAAATTTTGTGGATGCATGTTGAATCTTGAAACTTAAAAAATAATATTAGTTTACATATAACGATGTTTCTAATAATAAAATATATCATTAAAAACTAACAATTAAAAACTAATTTAATATTTGATTTTTAAAAAGCGACGTAATTATGAAAACTCTAATTTTTTGCACAAAGATGTATAATACTACAATACTCTATATAATAACAATACAAGGGAAAAAGAAGTGTGATACTATTATTATCTAGTAATGAATTATTGCAAAAGTAATAACATATTTAAAAAAAATTATACCTAAATAGTTTCTATACAAAATATAATGCTGCAATAACATATACAAAATAGCAATTGAATATTATAATTATGATTGCTAAAATTCTCAAAAATAGAAACGTTTTATTAAAGTTTCACATTAATAGTTTATACAAAGATGTATAATATTACAGTAACCACTGATTATAATAAATACTGATTTTAATAAACACTTATTATAGTTCTGTATATGGTTTTGTAAAACCATACACAAAGCTATAATGCTATGAAATATATTGAAATTAGCAACATATTTATAAAATTTTATCTTTAATAGTTTTACAACTATATTTAAAGAGTACGGGGTTATAAGGTTTCCCTAACAGCCAATTTTCCCAGAATTCCAATCACTAGAATAGTGTAATTAAAGTTTTTATGTGTGTGAGTGTCATTATCCTCCGTAGCAATTTGTTAAACGTTCACAAGAGCCGGAAAAATGAAACCTTAATTATCTGTTCCCTTTACAAATAAAGATAAATTATCTTAAAAATGTAATAGGGTGAGCGCAGGTTAAATCTTTCGAATTTCCGAAACTTTAAATTAACTAAAGATACGGGCGCAAAAGTAATTTATCACGTAAAAACCTTTTTAATGGTGAAAATAAATATCGCGCATTAGCATTTTTTGCTCTATCTTTGTCAGATAGTTACAAATTATTTCATTGATTTATTTATGGTTTATTTTTTGTTATGTTACGTAAAGAGGATTTTATGGAGCAATTTTTTGAATATATTAAGTTAGAGTTTCTGTATAAATAGTCCTACTCTTAGCCTCATAAAACCTGCAAAACTAATACTGTGAATAAAATTTTTAAACAAAAAGATAGAATCTGATAAATCAATGTTTTTTTTTTTTTTTTTAAATATACAATAGGTTTTAATGTGGTACTGATAAGAAGATGCGCTGTGAAAGGATGAGTAAAAATAACGATAAATCTTTATACTGAATAACGCTTTAGAGGTTTATTGGAGAATAAATATAAACCACATTCTTTATTTTAAGGTTTCCGTAGACTAAATGAAACTGTATTTATTCTACATTTGAAGACACTAATGTAAGCAGTACTGGTTTCGACAGGACGCGGCCTATCTTCTTCAGGTGCAAAAAATATGTGCTACTACCTTAAAGGCAAAAGCCAGACTGAAAGCAGGGCAAAACCCGAAAGGGGAAGATCAACACAGCCAACCAATAGGAAGCAGTATGCAAAAACAAGTCAGAAGGGAACAAAACTAAAAGAATAAATAAATTAAAAGCATAATAATAATAATAATAAATACCGTTAGAGCTATAATGATGTCAATTTTACCCTGCAAGCTTAATTTTTCACAAAGTTTTATATCAATTTTAATATTTACGCGTGAATTTCTTTTCATTAAAAAAAAAGTAAATAAATAAATAAATCAACTCGTAAACTTTTTTGGCAACAATAAAAAATTAAAATAAATTATGTATTTTTGTCTAAAAAAGGTCTTCTTTAACTTTTTCGATATTGTCCGTTTTGAAACTAATTATTATTAATTTTCTTTCGTTTTCTTTTTCTTAAAAGAAAAAAAAAAAAAAAAAAAAAAAAAAAAAAGCGATTTTGATGGAATTCTGGAAAAGCAAAATTTAGATTAGTACGGAGGACTATTAGTTTTTATTATTATTATTATTATTATTATTATAACAATGCTTTCAAATTATTCAATTATATTTTCGATAAATTTTCGATTTCGTTAAATGTCCAAGCATCGAAAAACTGGCGACAACGTCTTATCCACAGATTGAGACTAATAGTCCTCCGTACTAAAAATAGGATACAAGAGAAACAAACACATAAAAGCAAGAGGAAGGGATTTCCTAATTATTTTACTTTTTATTTTAAATACTTTATTATTTTTCATGATTTATTCATTTATTTTATTGGATTCGTGGGAAAGTTCTGTCGTATTTTACTGCCTGTAGGTAAACTTTACCTGCCAGGTCAAGACATACAGGTAGAATGCGCCATGTAGGGTCTTATTGTTTAGCGTGCTTCCCGTGTGATATAAGAGGATGACTTTGAATACCTTTCATCTGTTGCGAAGTCCATAGTGAATAAAATTGCAGTGGACAAAGCACTTTTAAGACATTGCATTTTATATGAGTTCCAGAAAGAATGCAACGGGTGGTTGTAAAAACTTATGTGATACTTTGGGAAGCGAAGTTGTAAATATTCGAACCTGCTAAAGATTGTTTGCCAAATTTCGTTTGGCATAATTCAGTATCAAAAAAGATCGTCGATCTGGGCGACTATCAAACGGCGATAATGATATTTTTGCAGTCAATGTTGGAGAATAACCCACATCTAACCATTAAAGTAATTGCAAAAGAACTCCCCATTCAACTGCTGAAGAATGCATCAAACATCTTGGATATATCTTGAGGCAGAGTATTTGGGTTCCGTACAATTTGAGTGAAAAAAAAATTATCGTATCGTATGAGAATCTGTATATCTCTCCCTGCTAAACACAATGTGCAGCCGTTTTTTGGACAAGCTCATTACAGGAGATGAAAAATGGATCTTTTACGAGAATATGAAGAGAAAAAAGTTTATTGAAAACTTGGAACATAGCCAGAATTATTTCAAAACCAGATCTTCATTAACGAAAAGTAATGCTTTGTTTGTGGTGGATTAGAAGAATTTCGGTGTACTACGAGCTACTTAAACAGGGGCAAACCATCAACACAAACACCTATTGTAACCACTTGATAAATTTAATACAACTATCAAGGAAAAGCGCCCAGTATTAGTGAAAACAAAAGGAATTATGGTGCACAAAGATAATGCAAAACCATACATTGCATTGCGATGATGACGCAACAAATGTCTAATGAGCTTGGATGAGAAGTTCTTAGTGGCCCACCATATTCATATGACATAGCTTCGTCTGATTACTATGTATTCAGATCACTTTAGAAATACTTGAGAGGAAAAAAAATACTTTTTTTTTTAAGCTGTTTCCATGGCAGTTGCTGAATGTTTTGGTTCCAAGGACGCGAACTTTTACGCTAGGGGGATCGACAAGTTGCCTTAAAGATGTCAAAAAATGATTTCAAATAATGTATATTATATCATTTATTAAAATATAAATAAACGTTATTAAAAAAGATTTAAGAGTTTTATTTAAAACACGACAGAACAACCTAAGGAGTATTTTATTTTATTTTATTTTATTTATTTTTACAAAATGAAAGAAATTATTTAATCGAATTAAAAAAAAAAAAAAAAATTCCATGCTGTAGACAGCAAAGTTGAATCAGATTTTTCATTAATAATTGTATCGCGATTGAGATGCATAGCTAAATTTTCCAGGAATTTTAATTCGGAAACGCGTTTGGCATAAAAGATAATTTTGGCTTACTGAAAAATAAAACTAGAGTCATATTCCCAATAGAAGAAAAAACTTTAAGAGCTCTTAAAGAAGGACTTAATTTCTTAAAGTCTGTTCCAATCAAAAGAAGTTTTAGTCCCCTCTATTATTGATAAAGATCTTAAAAAGTTCAGTAGACCTACTTGTAATTCTACTCTTTCTAATGAGGCTAAAATTAAAACTGATAACTTTGTTGTCTTGCCTTTCCTCCTTTATGTTTTAAATTAGCCAAAGTTTTAAAAGGTATAAATTTCATGTTATTTTTAAATCTGTTAAAAATTTTCAATTCCCTTCAACTAAATCCCCTGTCCCCGAGCTTCATAAGTGAGGTGTCTATAATGTCCCTTGTAATAATTGCCATTTATTTTACATATTTCAAATTAAATGAAATCTGGAATGCCGCTTACATGAACATTCTTGGTATGTCACTAAACAAGAAATTTTAAAATCATCTGTAGCGAAACACTGTTGTGAACCTGACCATAGTTTTAAATTTCAGCAACGAAAATTATGCCAAATTATGCCTTTTATGCCAAATGCGTTTCCGACTTAGATTTCTGGAAAATTTAGCTGTCTATCTTAATCGCGGTAAAATTGTTAATGAAAAATCTTATTCCAGTTTGTTGGCTACAGATTAGAAAAATATGTTTAAATCGAGTAAATATATATATATTTTTTTCAATATGTAAATAAAATAAAATAAAATTTAAATAAATAAATATAAATATAAATAAATGAATGAGTCACGCAAATAAAATAAAATTAAATTAATATTTAAAATAAAAAGTAAAATAATTTTAAAATCTCTTCCTATAATGGAGTTTCTTTTGCATTGCTTGAAAAAGTCCGCAGTTCTATATAAGATAAAAACAACAACCGTGATTAAAAAAAAAAAAAAAAAAAAAAAATTATCTGTACCATCTCAACTGAAACATTTTTATTTGAGGAGCTTTTCAATCTTCATGTAAATAAAACATCATTTTAAGCTGATATCAATATTCTTAAAAAGTCTTATGGCCATACAGAGGGTTTTATTTATTTAGAGCTTTTTATACCATGAAACCAGTAGTTAGGAGCGATATCTTGTAGTTAGCTAAGCGCAAGACCCAAGCATACTGTGCGGAATACGCCAAGAGTTGGAAAAATATCGCCAATTTGTAGCCAAACATAATCTCTGTCTTCCAAATAATTTAATACAAAAATTTTGAATCTAGATGGCCCGTTATAAATATCTATGCCAATCACTTATGCCAAATTTTATCGCCAGAAAACCGTATGCGTAAAGGAGACGCAAAGATTGTGAATTATTGCAACATCCTGTCACATAAGAAATATAAATTACCATTTAATGATATTTCACCAGACATTATTGCTCAATCTATCTATAATAATTAGACTTATGCAATTGAAAACAATGAAATGTAATTTATGGATACACAACGGTTAATAGATGAAAATAATATTTTTTATATTTTATTTTATTAAATGACTAGCAGGTTACGCCCGCTTCACTGGTCACTATTTTTAAATGAATCATTATAATTAACGAATTCTCAAAATTGCATTAATTTTTATCATGTGAAAAAAAAAAAAAAAAAAAAAAAATCTCTGATCGGGAAAAAGTCGCACCGGGTCCCCACTGCCTCCGGCAGCGTAGACCCGTGCGCGATGCGCACGCGCGAATGCATATATATGAGCACCCTAATAATTTTACAAATTCGAAAATACCCCCCAATCGAATTGTAAGTATCAAAAACCTCAATGCACCAGTTTTGAACGCTCTGTCTCTATTTTTATTTTTTTGCCCCTCCGCTCCCTCCCCCTTCCTGCCCCTCCCAATAATTTTAAAAATTCAAAAATATCCGCAATCGATTTTTAGGTATCGAAAACCTCGATGTACCAATTTTGAACGATATAACTCTTTTTTTTTTTTTTTTGCCCCTCCGCCCTCCCTTCCCGGCCCTTCTAATAACTTTACACTTTCGAAAATATCCCCATTCGACTTGCAGGCATCTAAAACCTATCTGTACCAATTTTGAACGGCCTAACTGTATTTCTATTTGTTTTTGCCCATAGCCCCCCCCCCTTACCGCCCCACACCCTTCCCGCCCCTCCTAATAATTTTACAAATTCGAAAATATCCCCAATCGATTTGTAAGTATCGAAAACCTCTATGTACCAATTTTGAACGATCTAGCTCTATTTTTATTTTTTTGCCCCCCCCTCTCCCCTCCCCCTTCTCGCCCCTCCTAATAATTTTACATTTTCGAAAATATCCCCATTCGACTTGCAGGCCTTTAAAACCTGTCTGTACCAATTTTGAACGGCCTAACTGTATTTCTATTTGTTTTTGCCCGTAGCCCCCCCTTACCGCCAATCCTAATAATTTTACAAATTCGAAAATATCCCCAATCGATTTGTAAGTATCGAAAACCTCTATATACCAATTTTGAACGATCTAACTGTATTTTTATTTTTTGCCCCCCCCCCTCTCCCCTCCCCCTTCTCGCCCCTCCTCGCACCTCACTTTCGAAAATATCGCCATTCGACTTGCAGGCCTCTTAAACCTATCTGTACCAATTTTGAACGGCCTAACTGTATTTCTATTTGTTTTTGCCCATAGCCCCCCTTACCGCCCCACCCCCTTCCCGCCCCTCCTAATAATTTTACAAATTCGAAAATATCCCCAATCGATTTGTAAGTATCGAAAACCTCTATGTACCAATTTTGAACGATCTAGCTCTATTTTTATTTTTTTACCCCCCTTCTCCCCTCCCCCTTCTCGCCCCTCCTAATAACTTTACATTTTCAAAAATATCCCCATTCGACTTGCAGGCCTTTAAAACCTGTCTGTACCAATTTTGAACGGCCTAACTGTATTTCTATTTGCTTTTG